>OZ010792.1:7273700-9773700 GCA_963932465.1 Maratus speciosus | reverse complement strand
GAAGAAAGACCTCCGGTCACAAAAAATTCAAAACCGGCGGCGGCGGCGGTGACAGCGGTAGTTACTTTTTTTTAGAATAGAGAGATACAACAGTAATAAATTTTGCATTCATGCATTTTTGCATAAGAGTTGAATAGCTATTGCACCAATATTTGAATATTTATAAAACTAGTTATAGTACGAACGCACCTCATTTGCCACGTTTGGCGTATAATTTCAGACTTGTTAGCCCCCGGTATGCTACTTCTTTCTTCCAGCTTATTTTGTCTCCAATAAATAACGTTATCTTGTATAAGCCAGACGTAAAACAAAAGCCGATGTTTCATTGTGCGATTAAATACTCTACAGCATTTTTTTAAACTCCCAAGCATCGCACATTTTCAATGTTTATACCGTCGTATTGGGAAAAAAAAGTACTTTTTAATGCAATTTGTTTGAAAATTGCATCTCCGTTTATTTTTGAAATATTAATTTTTTTGTAGTTTTTAGCGACATTTTTTCATTTTGGCAATTCAAGTACTCCATTTCTGTAGAAAGTAAAGAAAAAATAGTTGAAAAATAGCAATTATATATTCTTGTTGCCATTTCCCCATGAAAACTGAAAAAATGTAATGAAAATACGTGCTATTATGAGAAAAATATAAATGAATGATTTATGATAAAACATGGAGCTATTATAAACTATATTTAATTTTAAGTATCTATATTAATGCAAATGACGTCATTTTACATAAAATAAAAGCGTGTGCTTTAAGTCTTAAAATTGAAATATGTTTTGCACTACAGTAGAGTCCCGATTATCCGCGTCCCGCTTAACCGAGTTATTTTCTTCTGATGGACTGGTGGCTTCTATTATTATGAAACAGCCATTATAAAGGAATCGTTAGGTGAAGATGAAAGAGCAGTCGTAAAAGTTCGAACTCTGATTTTATGGTCAGAAAAGGGGGAAAAATATGGCCATAATTTTTTTTTTATTATAGCTTTCCCTCCCCCCCCCCCATTCTGACCAGAAAATCAGAGTTCTTACTTTTTATGACTGCTCTTTCATCTTCACCTAACACTTCCTTTATAATGACAGTTTCATAATAATGGAAGCCACCAGTCCATCAGAAGAAAATGAAGTAATGGAAATTCGGATGGACACTAAAATCTGAAAAAGCAGAATTCCTGTTCTCTAGTTTAATATTTGTTTTTCCTTTTACATCAAGGAAAATATTTATTCTTTTTCTGCATATCTCCTTCTTGCCTTAGCGCTATCATCTTATGGGAATAACCGGAAAAGTAATACCATTTTTATAGGGTCTTCAAATATTTACATATTTATGGATCACGTTGCGTTTCTGGGTTTTCTAAAAATAACGCATTTTCAGTTTATGGTGTTGAAAGTAAAAATATAAATAAGTAATCCATATGCCACAGTACATCACAACATCAGTATCTAAATATATCTATGAAAATAAAGGTTTCGAAAAACTTACATATAGGTAATATAAATAAATTTGTAGAAGCTGTTGTTTGTAAAATGCTATTTTATTAACGACTTGACTAACTAGACGTTGGAATAATAACACATAAACTTTAATTCTATAAAGATAAATTTACTTCACTTCGTCGATAGCTTATTCTAACACATTACATTTCTGACATAAAACCTATGAAATACTTTCTTTCGACCAAGTCACTTAGGCCTAATAGTGCCTCCCTTGGCATTGCAAAAGCCGATGCTTTATGAACAATATAATTTTATAGACTGACTCTTTTCGAATTTTGAATATCTCCAAACATTGATCTCATGATCGTGAATTTTCATAACTCGTGCATTCAAACCATGGATAATAAAAATATCAGAGCATTAGTTAATTTACTGATCATGCACGTCATAAAGTAAATAAACGATGCTTAAATTTAAATTCTACATATATATATATATATATTTATTAGCCCCCGGTACGGTATGCTATTTCTTTCTCCCAGCTTATTTTGTCTCCAAAATATAACGTTACCTTACAGAAGCCAGCAATAAACAAAACAGATGTATCATTGTACGATTAAATGCTCTATAGCAATTTTTTTTAATTTCCAAGCATCGCACAATTTCAATTTTTATACCGTCGTATTGGAAAAAAAGTACTTTTAAATGCAATTTGTTTGAAAACTGTATCTCCGTTTATTTTTGAATCCATTTATTTTATTTATCTCCATTAATTTTAAGTATCTGTAAACGCTTTCAGTGTGACGTCAGTCATGACGCTCTGGTTGGAAACTGACTCCAAACAAACTGTTGCTATGCGTCATTTCTTTTTAAATATACATCGTGAAAATGTTAACAGTACATATCAGGTGTTAAAACACTTAGATGTGAGATATAGATAAAGATATAACTGCAACAAACAAACAAAACGGAAAATACAACATAGTACCAATATAGCAACCGTTTGTTTGGAGTCAGTTTCCAACCAAAACGTCATGACTGACGTCACGACTGAAATCGTCTATATTAATGTTACAAACAAATGAATACCCATGAATCATTAGATAGCCTTTGTTTGTCGAGTTTCTTTAATGACGGCATCTTTTTGCTGCATTTGTATATTATTTTGTGATAGTGACATCCTACGCATGTTTTACTGTAGATGGGAATGAAGAGTGGATCGTAAATGTGGAATTCTTAAGCGGATGCGAATGACGTCATTTTGCATAAAGTAAAAGCGTGTGCTTTAAGTCTTAAAATTGAAATATGTTTTGTACTATTTCTATATACATATATTTTTTTTTCATCTGGGGCGACACTACATTCTGAAAAAGCAGAATTCCTATTTTCTAGTTTATTTACAATTTGCTAGGAAATAATTAGAATAGTTTACTCTGTTTACTATCCGTTTAACCGACTTCAAAATAAAGTGTTTAAAAAATTCGTTTGTAATATTTATCCCTTATCGACCGCTACATGATTCTATCTTTAAATTAAATTCGCAATACTATATTTTAAAAATAGACAGAGGAATTGAAATTTAGTGTTTTGTGTTTTCTTTAAATAAAAATTTATAATCTGACGAATATAAGTGTAAGTAATTTGTCTGAATTATGGACGAAATATATGAGGTAAAGATTAAATGTTATTAATCCGCATGTTATTATACGGCAATATTTGATCTATGCAAATGTGCTTCTGTCGTTAATAGTCCGGATGCTAGATATGCAAAAACTGCAAATCGTGATAAGAATATACCGATTGGTCAATATCTACTTTATATTAATACAATGCATTTCAGAGGGTAAGGCATGCTGTAAAGTCATAGGAATTCAAGATGGCGGCTGCAATTCAAAATGACGTCATTTTCGAGAATTTTTGTAATTTTGTTACTATTTATTCTAAAAGTGCGTTTAATGATAATTTCTATGCTTTTAGGTTTAAAATGTCTTTTTTAACACTTTCCAACATTGTTGAAAAGCACTTATGAATTCAATTTGTGTGGCCATCTGTTTGTACGTGCTCTAACTGCCGTAAATATAGTCGAAGTGCCATGGAATCTACATATGTTATTCATATTCATTATGGCATGTATATTATTAAAAATGAAACGTTTATCAGTTATATTTCCTTTATAGAAACATTTAACAGAATTCCGTTACATTACGACCTACGGGAAAAAATCGTTTGCGAATGTTTCACAATATCAAACACATTGAAATTTATATGTATCGCTAAAGCACACTACAAGAAAACGCCCTCATCCTATTTGATTTCTTTCTCCATTGAGCAGATCAACTGATACACGACAGATACAGATCGCATGCTAGAGATCTGCACGGGCCGGCCCGCGGCCCCGGCTCGGGTCTATTTTCTTTCACGGCACTCGGGCCGGGCCGGGTTCGGGACTTACTTTTTTCCTGAGGTTCGGACCGGGCCGGCCCTAACTTATTTTTTCTATACACATCCGGGCACTGGTTTCATTCCTAATCTTCATGACCCAAAATTTTCATTCCTAGTTTTCACCCAGCCCGTATGAAAATCATTTCCTCGGCGTGGCCTGGTCCGTTCAAAGGTTAGTAAAATTAGGCTTGGCACAAATTTTTTGTCAAAAATGCCATTATTCTACAATTAAACATTCAAATTCATTCTTTTTAAAGAGTAGTAGATTTCTACACTTATTAAAATATAGTTAAATTAAAATATAGTAAAACGTGTGAAAAAGAACCTGTCTATGATTGAATCTTGTTTTAAACTGAAAAACGTGTTGATCCATGCAAAATTAATATACTACTATATAAGAAAATAATATATAATACATTTACACTTGCTAAGAAGGGACCTCGGAAAGGAGAAGAGTCTATATGTCTATAACGCATTTTTTTTTCTTTTCTATGCAATTCAGTCTTAGATTTTACTGTATAGTATTTTTCAGATATTTAACACTTGAATACATGGAATATGGATTAACAATATTAATGATAACTGAAACATTTACATACAAGAAATAGAGATTCATTAAAAAAATAAATATCGCACCCTGCGGCACTTCTATAAAAATGAAGATTATAAACATGAAAAGAAAAGTTAAGATAAATATTTTTGGCTTGAACTCCTCGTACGAGACAAACTTTTAACCAAATCGACTTAAAAATCAATGTTTTGTAGAAATTCATTAGGGCCGGGCCGGGCCGGGCTCGGGCCTAGATTATAACTTTTTTTCGGGCCGGGGCGGGCCGAACTTTTAACTTTTATACCGGGCCGGGCCAATATATTTTTTCGACGGGCCGGGCTCGGGCCGAACTTTAAACTTTTTTACCGTGCCGGGCAGGGCTAATATTTTTTTGGTACGGGCCGGGCCGAATTTTTTTTTCTCTGAGTCGGGCCGGGCCCGGACCTGGAAATATCGGCTCGTGCTCTATCGCATGCGCTCGAGGTACAGAGTTCCGAACTAGAGACATTCGTTTTGAGATAGGAAGCGCGAACTGAAATTAAATAAGAAAAGACAGGGTAGATGTTGTTTTTCCGGGAGTGGAAGAAGTGATGGAATGATGCTGGTAGAGCGAAGCTTTTGGGACATGGTCCAGAATATGGTATTAGAATAGAAGGTAGGGGAACGCTATGTTTGAGAATTAACCGCAAGAAAAAAGTTCAATGATATGCAGGTACTGGCCGGAGTGTCATCTATTGTCTCCATTTGAAGTTAGAAACGAGAACCCCCCTTTTTTTTTTAAATATTAAGTATATATATATATAATATAAAGTAGCCTTTTTTTTTCTAATGTGAATGTTTTTTTTTATTATAAAAATCATAAAACAAATTATTTTAAATTTTGTAAATTATTCATAATACATTTTACAAACTAAAAGTAACTCCCTTTTTATCAGCTGTGTTATTTAAATGGAACAAAAAATATTAATTTTTGTTCAAGATAGGTCTAGAATACATTTTCTCCCTTTTAAATTTTTTGCTGGTAGACGGGAGGTGCTGGGTTCGAACCCAATCGCGCCCGTCGGCCTAATCGTTCGGAGTTTTCGTGGTTTTCTTCGAACCGTGGATTTCCATGCGTTAATACGGATTAGGTTCCCTTAGAAAGACCTCCACGGAAGGCACTCCCCCCAGGGCCCATATCCCTCGTGTAGATAATTGGCCGTCAACAATCAACCCAACCCAACCCTTTTAAATTTTACTGTATCCAGACTATTTTAAATAAGATTTATTTAAATCAAGAGTATGTATATAAAAATTGTGTCCTGAATTTGGCATGTAATTTTCGCAAATATTTTGTAGATTAACTTTTAAAAAAAATTAAAATAAATGCTGCAATGTTTTTGTTTACCTTTTTTATTTTATTAAAAACCATGAAAACTAGAATTTAGTTAATGAATTATTATTGTTTATTAAATATTCATAATAAATTTGACAAACTGCAAATTACTAAAAACTAACCTTTTTTCAGCCGTATTATAAATGAACAAATATCAGTTCTTGTTCGAGACAAATTTAGAATAAATTTCTTTCTTTTAAATTTCACTGTATTTTGATTATTCAAAGTAATCAAGGGTGTATTTACATAAAAATTGTGTTCTAGATTTGGTAAGTAATTTTTGCAAATATTTTATAGATTCACTTTAAAAAAATAAATAAATACTGCGATGTTTGCTTGTTTTCTTGTTTTTTTTTTTATTTCACTTTATTTGAAAACCATGAAAACAGGAATACAGTTTGTGAATTCGTTAAATATTCATAATAAATTTGACAAACTGCAAATTAGTAAAAGCCCTTTTTTTCAGCTGCATTATTTAAAAGGAGCATAAAATATTAATTCTTTTTTAAAACAAGTCCTAGACACATATTTTTTTTTTAATTTTCAATTTTATTGTACTTAGATTTCTTTAAAATAATTTATATAGTATCAAGTTAATGCTGAGATTTTATACTTTTACAGTAGCATAAAATTAATGAAAGTGTATAGTATGAATCATATCCTGTAATTAAGAAACTTCAATAATTTTTTGTTCCATTAGGATAAAGTCAATTTATCGACAATTTTTTCCCCCGAAATCAAAATATAAACTGGTGTTTTTATATTGCATTTAATAAAGGCATTTTGATAAATTAAAGCTCTGTGTGTGTACATTTAAGTAAAGATTGCAGAAAAAACGTACATTGTCTTTATTTACGAAATAATTAGTCAACAATAGAATATTACTTTATAAGAGAATATCGTTTTCTGTTTTGAACGACAGATGGCAGCTCCAGCAAATTCCAATTGATTTTCCTAGAATTTACTAAAAAATTGCATATAATTAAATATTTATTCAATATATAACAGAATAAAACATTTTAGTTACAAATTTGGAGTTTAAATTTCACTAAATGTTAGTTGTAATGTATATATATCAATCTTTTATTTACAGAAATGCAGAAAGAAAATTCATTGTCAAATGCAAGACGTCTCCCATAAGGAAGTTAATTATTTAATGCGTTTATGTCCCAGCCCTTTAGTCCGTTTTTTGGCTTTCCTATAGCCCGTGTCATATGCATACACTAAACATTTTCACTCCATACCAAATTATAATGTAAAAATATTAATTTATAAAGGAAATAATAACGCACTCGTATTGAAAACAGTGTTAAAGTAATGCAGGTAATGTGCACAGCGCCGCGATGCGGCCATTTCAGCGTTAGGATCAAATTTGCTTGGAAGATAACCTAAGAGAAGTTTCTCCTTCTATAGCTCGTGGTCCAGAATATCTGCTTTTAAAATGGCGAAACAGCTAGGTTCAGTTGAAGATATTCAGCTGTCACTTTTTTAATGTAGTTATAATAACATGAAAATAGTGTATAAAAATCTGTAATACATATAATATTTAAATGAGTTCTAAGTGTTAGTTTTAAGGAGTGTCAGTATTCATCCTCTATATATGTATTATAAGATATACAGATATATTCCCATTCCAAAGATGAAATTCATATAATCAGCATACAAATCAAACACTTGCTGCAAAATTACCGTTAGCAACAAACTATTACTATTGCAGAAGACTTTATTAAAAATCTTATTCACTTCTGCAATTTATTTTTCTTTTTATTTCCTAGCTGCATAGAAAATACTTAAAAATTTTCTTTATATTTCGTTTAAAATAACACCATTTCCGATAAAATCTCATTTCTCAACTGTATTTATTATGGCTTCTTTTTAGAACGTATTTCTATACCACAGGTTTCATCACCAACAAGCATTTTTCAATTAAAATGTTAATTTAACTAGAATAAATATTTTCGAGTCACAAGAAAGTGTTTCATCATGCAAAGATATATATGTATATATATATTATGTAACACAAATATCTTTTATAAAACTAATGATCTTATGAAACCACAAGAACTCTCCTTTGAATATTTTATGCAATTAAATTATCACAAAAACTTTTCGAGTGGAGATTTAAACTCATGTATTTCTCTAACTCAAACTTTGTAGAAATGATTTATCTTAATTACTAAAAAAGTGTTTAAAATGGGGATTAATGTTTACTATTCTACAAATTATTTGAAGGTAATATTTCTCTAAGAAGGTCTACAGTTAAATAAGTTTAATTTATCAAGTGATGTTTAGAGTTTGTGTTTTGTTAAGTAATGTTTTTCCACATAAAAATACTGGTATTTTAGCTCAATGCGTACCAACCCTGGTTATTTGTTTTACATTTTATTTTTTTATTTAGCTATAGCATTTCATTGTATGAAAAAATGAAACTTCTAGACAATATTTTGTTGGTGTGGGAAAGTGCTTCATAATTTATGCCGGATGCACGGTTTTTTCTTCTTGTTTAAATGTGAATTTAGGATTATGTTTTTATTTAATTTTGCTTGAAAAAAAAACGAAAGTTTTTTGTAAGAAAAACATTACATGTATATACCGACGTTTAACAACTACACATTACTACATCACAAATTACAACTCTGACGAACGATCTTGAATGAAAAGTTTATTTTAATTTGAAGAATTATTTCATTTTTTAAGGAATAAGTAATTATTCTGATATAATAATTAATTGGCACCAGATTTTTTAAAGATTTAACCAACAGTATAAAATGCGACTAGTGCATTGTTTTCGCCAAATTCATAAAAATGTTTTCTGCTCAACACTTTCACGTCAGCGTGTATCACCGGTTGGTCCCGCTCGACCAAAGCGATATAAGTAAGCGTCCTATCTTAAATGGGAGAAGTAACCGCAAGATTAAAAGCGAGGTCACATCAATCAAGGTCATGCGCCACGTAGCGGATGGAGTGTGAACTACAGGTAGATACCTAACTATTTTCTTACTGACACCACTAAAATTGTAAAGATTTTTTCACCTTGATTAATAACTGAAGTGCCTCTCCTAAGGGGTCTCAGGAGTCTTACTTTTCATTGATGATGCAATTTAGCAACGTGTCGCATTTAATTTTATTTCACATTCCGTATGGAACTGAAATACATATTTTTTTTAAAAAATTGACACCTTAATATCTGTTCTGTGTAGCACATTAATATCAATGTTCTATAAATATTATTTTACACTTTTTAAAATGTTTAATTTTGAGGAAAGTTTTAAAATTGTTTTTTGACTTGCATTCATTGCGCGCAACATTTCTCAAGAACTAATGAAGCAATTTGTACAAAACTTGAAACATATATTCACTTTGATATAAGAAATAACTTATACCTCAAATTTATTAATATAATTGTATTGAATATTTAAAATTAGCATTTTTTCAACAAAAATGATTTTTTTCAAAATTTTATAATTTAAATGTATCCATTTAAAGAAAATAAAATTTTAATTGCTTTAAATTGAAGTATACGTTCAAAGTACATCAGTTTTACATCATTATCAATATTATTTGGGATTCTAGAACCAATAGTTTCGCTACAATCTTGCGCGCAGTAGATGCAAGTAAAAATGCAATTTTAATTTTTTTATAATAAATAAACATTTAAAAAAATACTGAAATATCAATTGTATAATATTGAAATAATTATGCTACATAGAACATATAGTTAGCAATCAGTGGTAAAAGTTTTATGCATTTGTGTTTCATAGGGAATCAGAAATAAAATTAAATGTTACATGATGCTAAAAAGCATATTCAATGAAAAATTAAGACTCCTGAGACCCCTTAAGGCGAAGAAAACTTCGTGGTGTCAAGTAGAGGTCTGCACGGGCCGGAATTTCCAGGCCCGGGCCCGGCCCGGCCCGAACGAAAGCTATCTTGGCCCGGCCCGGCCCGTTTGCATTTTTACAGTTCTCGGCCCGGCCCGGCCCGTACAAAAATCAGTGAAAACAGGCCCGGCCCGGCCCGACACAATTCCTACAAAAAAAAAAAAAAAAAAAATCCGTTTTTGCTCAACATACAATTAAGATTCTTTTAATGAATACTACATACATATTTATAGGAACATTTTACAGTATATTTTACATTACTATGATGTTCGCAAAACAGAGAGCACACAATAGTAAACATTAACGATTACTTACAGTGTTTTAGTCATCGTGTCTACAGACATTTCAAAATGGAAATAAGGATTCATTAAAAGATTAATATAGTTCAGAATAAATGATTAAAAACATGATAATTTTTGAAGCTGTATAATAAAAAGTAGATTTGTGAAATATTTCTCTCATTTTTAAGGCCCTTCTGAAATCCAAAGGAGCTACATTTCGACACATTTATGAATTCTTTTCTTTTCGGAAACGCGTAAGATTGGCAGGTATTCTTATTCAGAAGCTATGTAAATGTCTTTTTTTTCATAGATAAAAGCAATATATCGTTCTGAAAATACTGTCAAAGTTAGCGTTTTGAATCGAATTTCCGGAAGCGATAGCACAGGAAAGGAGAAAAACGTACAGTCACGTGACAGGAATCTCTGTTATCTCTGTAAGTAATTTATCAAATATGGAAAAAGCTATTCGTTTCCAAATGCCTTCAATAGGCAGGCCTGTCAATTTTATGCCTTTATAGTTAAAAATTTTGTCAGAAAATGAGTCTGAAAGCTTCGCATTGTTGAGCAGTGACTATGAGAACCACCTTAAGGTATATTTCCAAAGATATTGTTAAGAGAAGTTCATTATCACTATTAATACTACAAAACACAATGACTGTTCTACACATCCTGAGACCGATTAAGATCAGTTCCGTCCCGGCACGATTCTCCTGAAAAAAAAATTAAACTCGGAATCAGACATCTTGTAACTGTACGATGTCGATCTCTACGATGGACATGTTACATTTCTGTAATGATATTGTTAAACTGGCTTCGGCTCATGACGCACATTTATACTTCTCGAGAAAATCATATTAACTGAAAATGGCTCGTATTTTATCTGCTTCGCTTAAATTCTGATATCGGGCCGATAGGCCCGATTAATTTTTTTGCCGGCCCGGCCCGGCCCGTTTATTTTGTCTGTCGGCCCGGCCGGCCCGTTGAAAAAATTGTCCTAATTCTGCCGGCCCGGCCCGTTTGAAAATTCGCCTTCATTCCGCCGGGCCGGGTACGGGCCTCGGGCCAAGCCCGGGCCCGTGCAGACCTCTAGTGTCAAGTGCGTTTAGATACCCCTCTCGCTACGCCATTATTTTGTAATAACTGTGACAAACAAAATTAATTTCCATGAGTAACTTAAGATTTAGAAAATACGCGCCACACTAAAATCCGCGTATGTGAATTATCACTCCGTCCACAAAATGGCGCAACTGTGTTAATTTACGCCTGATTCCAGCATTAAGTTTTTTCGCTTACTTATAACGCTTTGCGCTCGATTGTCCCATCAGGCGGCGTGCCTCACCTGTGGTTCACGCTTGACTGTAGCATCACACCGCCCCCTGAATACTAGGCCTCAGCGCTCACACAAAAATGACACAAAAATGGCGGCTGCCGAAGGCGGATTTTTTTTAGCGTAGGTACGGTCCTTTAAATGTAGACACCAGTATTTTATAAAAGATTTCTCTACCTTGTTTATTCTCAGAAAAATGAAGCGGAAAAAACTTCAAAAAATTATTGGTAGGAATATTGAAGGGGCCGTACACACGCTGAAAAAAATCCGCCTTCGGCAGCCGCCATTTTTGGTCCAGCGCTCAGGCCTAGTATTCAGGGGGCGGTGAGCATCAGGCGGCGTGCGTCACCGGTGGGTCTCACTAGACTGTTCATTTGAAGCCCTGTACTACAGGTGGGTCACACTCGACTGTGCCTTAGACGGCGTGCACTGCAGGTGGGTCACACTTGAATATTCGAAAATTCAGTAGTAAAAACAATTCATTATTCTAAACTTAATACATTCACGACGGGAAACGAGAATTCTCGTTTCATTCAAAAAATATCATTGACTAAAGCCGTGGCTTCTACCTTACAGAAATGCATTTATATCATGTTGCCCATATTGTTTTAGATTATAAGACATTTTATATTAAATTCGTACAAATGTAGTCAATAAATCATGTCTCTAATTAATTTGCTTACTCCTTACGAACTTTCAGACATTCACAATCAATTCTGCTTGTTATATTCGAGTTCAATTCAATAAATATAAGAGGGGCGTGTCATTACATACAATCTCAGAATAAACAACAGTACCGCGCCGCCAGATGAAGCGAAATATGAATCCGAGAGCCGTCTCACAGCGAAAAACATGAATATCTGCGCTGGTGTGAATGTGCTAAAGATTCTTGCACAAATCTTGTTTAAAATTAAGTGGTAGAGACGTATATTACCATTTTTCAAAAAGAAAAGAGCAAAAAATTGTGTCATCTAGAAAACACATACACACCCATTATTTTAATGTAACATAACTTTCAACGAATTTATGATGCAGAATCTTTTAAACTGATATAAATTAACACAGAATGATTTTGATTGACATAATTAAATTAGAACAAATTGTTTTAGTGAGGGGAATGGAGATTTAAAGTTATTTATTTTTTAACTTTATAATCACATTAAATTAGACAAAAAATTTATAATCACATGAACGAGAACTTTATCTTAATTACTGGCAAAATTATTTGAAGTTCGGATTAATATTTATTATTCTACATATTATTAAATGTTATTACATCTGTTCGTACTTAATATTAAGGCTACATCACTCGGGAATAATATCATCTCACATGATAATTTATCAAGCAAATTTAAATAAACGTTATTTGAAGATGTTTTAATTATTTTTTCGTAATAATTAATAAAATGTATTAATACAAACCATCGATTGTTATATCTTGTGTTAGCATTATAAAAGATTTTTAATTAATAGTTATTGTTCTATGTGCTCTATGTGTACTATGTACTATGTACTCAGCATAACTTTAGCTAAAAAAAGAAAAATAAATATATTTATTACACTGGTCAACAAATTTGAACTTTTGCTTTTGCTCTGTCCTAAATCAGAGATTAGTTATTTTTTATGCGGGTTTTTTTTTTTTTTTTTTTTTTTTTTTTTTTTTTTTTGTGCTGATTTCGAATCTAGTTTTAGATTTACTCCAGCACATCAAGTTTGAGAGATATTTGCATATTTCAATTTATGCAAATTTAGTAAGTTTTATACAATTATTTGCAAATTTAAGGTATAAAGCAATATTTTTGTTTTATGTTATGATTACTACCTAATTTACTTCACAAAAACGTTGTTTCTGAGATTATACTGACATGTGACTGTGCAATATTGTACCTAATTTACACATTTTTCATGTTTTTCTAATAATGTTTCTTGACGTTCAAATATTTCTGCCGCACGAGTACGCTAATATGTTTCTAAACCAGTTTTTTGAGCTGTTTTCTAATCTTGTATCTGTTTTCTTCTATCACGTCTAGTTTTTGAAAAAGTTAAATTTTAGTTTTTGGTCAAAAAAGTCAGAAATAGCTTTTTATGATACTTTGTATGATAAACTTCAACTAGTTATGATAGATTCTACTACTCGTTGTTTTTTTTTTTTTTTTTTGATTATATAAATTTTTGTTTATGTCTGATATGAATCTGACCCTTTTCACCTTCTTGTCTATGAATTACACACCCCTAAAAAGCATCTTATATCAAACCTGTGTTAATGCCGTGCAAAAGTATAAATTCATCTTTCTCAAAAACTAGACATGACATAGGAAAACAGACTGCAGATTTGAAATCAACATAAAAATCTAGTCTAGAAAAATATTACGTCAATTCTGTGGCAATTATTTTAAAGTTGATAGTGATGTAAACATTACACCATTGAAAAATATGCAAATTAGGCTTAATAACTGATACATAAATGTTAAGAATATGCAAATCGTGACATTTATCTGAAGCAAATGGTCAATTAGTCATTATCTAGAAAATGTAATTAGATGTGACATATATTGTATCTAAAATTTGCATAAAATAGCACAAAAAGCTTAATTAATTAAGCATAAATTTAAATATACAAATTTCTCAAAACCTGGACCACCTAGAGATAAACGGAAAGCATATTCGGAATCAGCAGCGCCAAAAACTGATCTAGAATCAACTAATTTTAGTTCTAGGATAAAACCATTGTTGTTCAGTGTTATTCATAAGCACTCTGGCACATACAAAAATATAGTTACAAACTCTTTCAATTAGTGTACCACTAAAATTTATTAATACATTTTACAGGTAAAAAAGAAGTGTAAATGTTAGCAGTCATTAAAAAATGTGCTAATGACTACTAGCAGTAAAAAACTGATTTAATTATTGTTTTTACTTATTTTTGATTATTGATATATCTGGGTTGCGAGTTTGGCCTCCATTTTTATCCCGAAATTTCGACCAAAATTTCTGAAATTTCCCCCAAATCAGTGTTTTATTCCGAAAACGTCCGATGCAGTTTCTACTCAAAAACATAAAGTTTCAATTTTAAATTTTTAATTTTCGACTATAAAAAATATTTAACTGATATAAACTTGAAAATTAACCGCAAATTAAGCATTTTTTTGAAAAAAAATCCCGATTTACAAAAAATAAACATTTAAACTAGGGAGAATTTTGCATGCATATTCAAAGACAGCTAAACGAAGAAAATGAGAGATACATTTTACAACAAGAAGTTCGTCTACACTTGTTTTTAAATTGTTGCCTATCGATGATGCTGGCCTATCATTACGTTAGCTCCATCTACGCTTGTACCATTAACTTTTTCAAGGTTTAGACCATCACTAATCAGTTGGGATTTGAATGAACCTGAGATTGTGTTAACAGCGTCCTCTTCTATCTGACTTAACAAATAAAACTTTGTTTCCAATTTTTTGACATCCCTACTGAAGTACCTAATCGTAATGCCTTTGTTGTATCAATCACTGTGTTTTCGTCAATAATAAAAGGAAAATAGCTTCTTTCCACATCTTTAATTAAATACTTTTAAAATCACGACGAATTCAGATATGACCTGAAGATTTAGTAATGAGAAGGTTTGTGCCGTTTAAGCCCTTGAAGGACAAGGAAAAATATCTCTAAATATTGAATTCTCACCGGAATAATAGAAAAATTTTATTTTTAAATACGGAAACGCAATTTTGTTTTCAAATTTTATTACAAAGTTAAAAATATAAAATTTAGTTAAAATTTTCTGGTGAGAATCTTGTTTAAATTAGGTGGGATATATTTTATCCCACCGTCTCTCAAGGGGTTAAAAACGCAGAGATTTCATTCAAGTTTCTTATAAGGAGAACTAGGGCGTCTGCTGCATTCATTGAACAATGTTCAGTTATAAACGTAGCAATGTGATTGAAGTATGCAGTTGCATGTCTTCCAAAAAGCTCTACTGTCATTCCATGTAGCACAAATTAACCAGCCTTAAACAAAAAAAAATTTTATAAAATTGTTTTTGTTTCGTTTGTATAAACATATACTAATAAAAGAAGTGTGTATGTGTTTGTGTGTCGGTCCACGATGACTAGGAAAATCTGCCGCATAGTGATCTTGAAACTCAGTGGGGGGGGGTGCAGATAAATCAAAGCAGGTCGTGATGCAGTTATGACCTGTGATAGGTGTAAAATTTAATGTTGTAAACGATGACCATGACCAAGAGAATAATAATTGATATCTCCGATCGCTACATTTTATTTTCCTTTCCAAATCAAAATAGAGTTCGAGACAGATCTAGTGTTGTCAGATAACTAAAATCAAACTTTAGGTGAAATAGTGAGAAAAATTCTCAAAGTTTCTCCCCAAAAATATTAACAGTCTCCAAACATTTCCCCACGAACTACTTGTCCTCAAAAAATTCCCCTGGAAGTTCCAAAATCCCCAAAATGGGGACAAAATTTTCAATTTTGCATTACTGAAGAAAAGTTTGACATTAAATAAATCAGAAAATACTTTTTTCATTTTCTGGTGTGAATCCGAATATTATTAATAAAAATGGAGTCCAACCTGACAACCCTGTGATATACCTTATTAGTTTTTGGATTATTTTTTCAAAAAGATCAAATTTTAATATTGTTTTTCTTAATGACAGTCAGAAAATAGTAGGAAAAAATATGAAACATTTACTTAAAGTTATTCGCAGTTATTGTTTAACATATTTACGCTATCAAAAACTTAATTTTTATTGCTTTGAAAAATAATTTGTAATTAAAATGTTTAGTTTAATTTGCAAATATAAGAATTTGGCGGTTTTAAAAGTCATAAGAAATTGTTTTATCATGGGAAAAGTAATATCATTTCAAAATGAAATAAATTTATTTTTTATTTATTTATTTATTTGTTTATTTTATTTTTAGTTTACTATCTTATGACAGAATAACTTTAATTTAATTTTTCGAAATAATTAAAACTTAAAAAAATCAGTTTTAAGAATGAGAACGAAGATTTAAATTTATGCGTTTCTCTAACTTAAACTTTATAATTAGATAAACATATGTAAAAGTTATTTGTCTTAATTACGGGCAAAAGTAGTTGAAGTTTTAATTAAAATTTATTATACTACATATTATTATGAGGGTAATATTTCTATTCGTAATAAATGGGCTTCTGCAGTTAAATGTGTAAAATATCCAGTAATGTTTAGAAAATGATGTTAAAATGTATCTTAACGTTGTTTCGAATATATTCCTAAAACATAATAATAAAAATGAGCGTGATTTATGATAAAGCAGACCAATAAGAAAAAAAGACAAAATAATCATAATAAATCTATATCTATGCTACCTATATTAATATTATAAAGAGGTAAAGTTTGTTTGTTTGTTTATTTGTAGGAGATAATCTCTGGAACTACCGAACCGATTTCAAAAGTAATGGTATAAAAATGACGGGTGTTAGTCCACGTTCGGCTCTTAAGTCTATATCTTAAGTCGACGCCACTACCACAAAGGGGGTGTAGGAGCAAAAAACGTTCTAAAAATGCGATTTTTGTGTTACTGAAGGGCCTAGAAACATTAAATTTGGAATGGTAGATACTTATAAGATATAAAAGATCTCTAAGGGTATTTCTTAAAAAATTCGAAATTTAAAAGGGTGAAAATTCACAAAAAACGTTCTAAAAAACGTTCTAAATGGTGATATCTACGCAATCTCAGGAAATGCCTACCAGATTTAAAAAATAATGGTGTCAAAATGATGGTGATAGCCCTTCCTCCTACATAGGCTATATTTTATGTCGGTGCCACTACCCCAAATTGGGTGCAGAAGCAAAAAACGCTCAAAAATACGTTTTTTATGTTACTGAACGGCCTAGAAACTTAAAATTTGGCATGGTAGTTACCTATTAGATAAACATGATCTCTAAGAACATTTAAAAAAAAAATCGAAATTTTAAAAACAGTGTAAATGGGCGAAAAGCGTTTTAAAAACGCTTTGAATTCCTATTTCTACGCAATCTCAGGAAGTGCCAAGCAAATTTCAATAGTAACGGTTGGAAATTGATGCTGATAGCCTTTGTTCTAGCATAGGCTCTATTTTATGTTGGTGTCACTTACCACCTGGGTGTTGCAGGCGCAAAAAACGTTCTAAATTGCAATTTTGGCAATACTGCAGACTAGAAACTTGAAATTAGGCATGGTAATTAAGTATAATTGTAAATATTCTCTATGAACAATTTCTACAAAAATTCGAAATTTAAAAGGGGCGAAAATGCACGAAAAGCTTTCTAAAAACGTTCTAAATGGCGATTTCTACGCAATCTAAGGAAATATCAAACCGATTCCATAAGTAATGGTTGAAAATTGATGATGACAATCCCTGCTCCAACATAATCTTTATTTTATGTTGCTATCACTACCACCTGGGGGCTGCAGGAACAAAACATTTTCTAAATTGCGTTTTTGTGATCCTGAGGGGTCCAACATTTTTTAATTTGTCATGGAAATTACTTAAAAGATGCAAATGCTTGCTGAGAACCGTCGAAAGAAAATTCCAAATTTAAAAGGATGATGCAAGTGAAAAGAGTTCTGAAAAAGTTCTAATTCACGATTTTTATGCAATCTTATAAAATACCAAACCGATTAAAAAGATAATAGTTGCCAAATGGTGGTGATAGAACCTGCTAAAACATATGCTATTTTTTATGTCGGTGCCACTAACACTAGAGGGTTGTAGGAGCAAAAAACGTTATAAATACCGATTTATATCATAGTGAAACTTGAAATATGACATGGTCATATAATATAAATACCCTCTAAGAACAGTCGAAAACAAATTCGAAATTCTAAAAAAGTGAAGCGAAGGGGAGCAGTGAAAATCGTTCTGAAAAAGTCTTAAATTACGATTTCTATACAATCTCAAAAAATATTGAACCGATCCCAAAATTAATGGTTGCGAGTAATGGTGACAGTTTCTGATTCTACACAGGGCTATATTTTTTGCCGGTACCACTACCAATTTGGGTTGGCAGGAACAACAAATGTTCTAAAAAAGCCTTTAAAAACTTACTAAATTACGTTTTCTATGGAATATTAGGAAATACCAAACCGATTTTAAAATTAATGTTGGAAAATTAATGGTGACAGTCACTGTTTCAACATAGGCCTTTTATGTTGGTGCCAGTATCACCAAAGACGTCGTAAACCGTTACACAAGAAGCTTGTAATTATTAATACATGGAAATTATTCCAGAGGGAAACATTCGCCTTGGATACAATATTTCAAATGAAAATCAAATTTCAAATCTTTGAAATTTGATTTTCATTTGAAATAAAGCTTGTAATTAATTTGGCATGATGCTTAATTTTAAGATGCAAATGCGTACTAAGAAGATGGTTTCTAAAAAATTCAAAACTTCAAATGAATATATAATTTTTTAATCAATTTTTCAATTTTCAGCAGTGAAATTACGTTTGAAATTATTGAACATATAATGCGTGATTTTGTTACATTGCTAACGAAGCGTAGAACCAACAATTTGAAAAAATGTCCAAGCCGGGAATCGAACCCAGAACCCATGGAATAGCGCTCCAAGTGCTCTACCATTTAAGCTACGAGGACGATGCCCAGCTTAGCGCTTCCAACATATGTGTGGCAAGGCAGCAACTGCAGCACAAGATGGAAAAGTCTTCATGAGCACACAATCCTGCGACGAAACATGAGACACAAACATAACTAGCATCGGTGAACATATATACATAATTTTTTTTATTAATTTTTCAATTAATTTTCAGCAGTGAAATTACGCTTGAAATTATTGAATAT
This sequence comes from Maratus speciosus, assembly GCA_963932465.1. NCBI lineage: Eukaryota > Metazoa > Arthropoda > Arachnida > Araneae > Salticidae > Maratus > Maratus speciosus. Next base: position 9,754,573 of record OZ010792.1, on the reverse strand, counting down.
ATAATACGTGATTTTATTACATTGCTAAGGAAGTGCTGCAGTTGCAGCCGTACCAATATATGTGGGAAATGCTAAGCTGGGCATCGTCCCCGTAGCTTAAATGTTAGAGCACTGGGAGCGCTATTCCAAGAGTTCCGGGTTCGATCCCCGGCTTATATATTTTCCACATCGTTGGTTCTACGCTTCGTTAGTAATGTAATAAAATTACGTATTATATATTCATTTCAAATGAATACTGAACTGAGCATAAAAGCTTCAAAATACTTTCTAAATTATCATTTAATTACAATTAAATTTAGTTCTTCGTATTAATTTAAGCCTCATTTTTGCCTAATGCAGTGCAATAATCAAATTTAGTCAAACTGTGGCTTAACCCTTTCGAGGGCGGTGTTCTTAAAAAAGAACACCTAATTTTAATTCCAAAACTAACAAACGGCACCAAGTATATTTAATCAAAATTTTCCTTCTATAAAGTACGCGAAGATAAGCACGTTCATATTTTCTAATAATTTCATTTATAAATTCTGGTGTTAGCCATTATGTTTATTTTCATTCCGCGGCAATTTTTAAACATTCATTAACCCCTTAACGATCGAATTAAATTACGGTTGAAAAATTCAAATTGCTTATTGGCACCACTTTTATGAAAAAGAAATAGTCATCTTATTTAATGGCAGGAAAAACGACACTAAATTATAGTCAATTTCACTATTTTATAAAACTGGTGGGAATCAAACAATTTGAGTAAAAGACACAGCCCGAGAATATGACGGGAGCGAGAATTAAGGGGTTAAAGGAATTATGTTTCTAGCTACTAGTCTAATAGAGTAAATTTTGTCATTCGCGATTTTTTATTTTTGGGTAAAGAGATTTTTTTCCCTTTTTCTCGTTTTGCTGCGCTTTTGGACTTTCGTAAAGAATTCGGGATCAAACTTTTAGCTTAATATGGGAAATTTTTTCCTCGGCAATTTTTTAAGTTTTTACTATTTTTAGTGCGTTTTTTAGGATTTGTTAGCAATTTTTTGGGTTTCGTCTCGTAATTTTGAGATTTGTAAAAGGAATTCAGTTTCAAACATTTAGCCTACTATTTATTTTAGCAATTTTGTCTTCGATTTTCAAGTGATTTTTAGCGATTTTCGCATTTTTCATTGTTTTTTTTTTTTTTTTAGCTTCGTGATCCTTTGCAGTTTTTGAATTTTCAGCAATTTTTTATATGATTTTAAGATTTTTATATTTTTATTTACGTATTCCGTAAAAGAAAGGTTCATAACATTATTAAAATGTTAGAAATCCTTAAAAACATTTTACTGAGAAAATTATTGAAAAACTAACTATACAAAAATATGTATGTTTCTCTGAATGATAACCGCTTATCTATTAAACTGTACTTACTCGTACTTTAAGCTTTGATTAAGAGTTGGGACATATACTTCACAGTGGGCTTTTTTATTCTGTTCTTACGAAAAATAGCCTATATCACTTGTACTAATATATTTTCACAAGGAATCTGTGAGAAAAAAATTTGTATTTTGTAAATATAGAATAGAATTTAAAGTTGTCGTCAGTCCCGCAATTGAAGGGTGAACAAAAAAAGTTCAGCGGAAATTTCGGAATTTTTTTTATTCGAAAATTTCGAATTGACACCGGAAATTACATAAGAAGAATTTTTACTTTAGGTAATCGCGAACGTCAGTTATTAAATAAAGTAAAAATTACAATTCGGAATTTCTGGTATGAAACCCTAATTTCTAAAAAAAAAAATAAATTCAGACTTGAATACATTTAACAATTACTAAATAACTAAATCATTCTTTACTTCGGTATGATAAAAGGGCAAAAGTTCCAGTGACATACTCGAGTATTATAATAATAACAGAGATAACTAATTATAAAATATTTATCTAGCCATAAATCGAAAGAATTAATAAAAAACAAGAAAAGAGGAATTCTGTTTTTTCAGAATTTAGTGTCGCCCCGATAATATATATATATATATATATATATATATATATATATAAACATAGCTAGTGGAAATATATTTCAGTTTTAGGATTAAAAACACACGCTTTCATTTTTTATAAAACAACCTCATTCGCATCCGCTGAAGAATTCCTCATTTACGATCCAGTCTTACACAACAACTACAGACGTCACTATCGCTGAATAATACACGAATCGAAAAAAAAAAGTTGGCGTCGTTCAAGAAAGTCGACAAAAAAAATCGGCTATCTAATGATTAATTTGCCTTCATTTGTTTGTAATATTAATGTAGATATTTAAAATTAAATTTAGTTTATAAAAGCTCCATGTTTTATTAGAAATCATTCATTTAAAATTTTTCAAAATATCGCGTATTTTAACTATATTTCTTTTCAGTTATTATGGGAAAATGAAAACAAATAGATATAATTACTATTTTTCAACAATTTTTCCTTTGCTTTCTACAGAAATGGAATACTTCAGTTTTCCCACGACTGTACATGATGCATTTTTATTGTGATTTTTAAATGCGGCTCAAAAATGTACAGTCGTCGAAAAAAAAAAAAAAAAGTAAAGATCCCCTACTAACTCCTCTACAAATTATCGTAGAAGAAAATTACTGGTACCGAACGATTGGAAATGAAGTCTATTTTTAAATGATGAACATAAAATTTGCTTTGGGGGTCATGTACATATTAAAACGAACCATAACTTTGTTTATTTCAACAGCATTACACAATTCTGACAGCATAAATGAACTCTACACCCTTCAATTAGTCTAAAAACAAATTTTTATGCAATTCGTACCATAAGTTTCCGAGAAATTTATTATTGTAAAACGAGCGTATTTTAAGGGCTGTATCCAAATTGAAGTTCGGTGCTCGATTGTTAACCAATTTTAGATTGCTGACTTTGAAAACTTCACTGAAGTGTAAAATTGGATTTTGTTTCATCTTGTGAAATCTATCTACTTCAATAATATATTTTAAAGGAAATACGTATAATAGTAATACAAAAAAAAAAAAAAATAGTTTTAAAAAGTTAATATTATTCGCGGAAGTTTCAATACCTGAGTTCTAGCAATCTATCATATAAGATGTAAACAAAAAAAGGCTATCGGAAATAAATGTAAATAATAAAGTATACCGAGAAAAAAAATACATATACCAAAATATTGGTGCAATATTTATTCACTGAAGTCTTGCGAACTTCTGGAACATATTTTTCTAAAATGTCATTTCCTATTTTTGTTATAGCTTATTATAGCTCCCTTCTGGATCAAGGCACCTTAAACAGTCAATTAAGCCTGTTAGATTACAGGATAGCATAAGAAATTTCAAAATATTTAATCACTTCTATCATAGATGGCCCCTTAAACCATCATTTTGCCGTTTTTTAAGCATAATTTGAAAACTACTTGGAAGAAAAATGTGAAATTTTGGATTTCCATAAAGCAGGACTTAATAAATCTGAATCCATCAAAAAAATTGTAGGTTGCAATTCATAATTTTTTTAATATTAATTTCATAATTCATAATTCATATCAGAAAATTATAAAAATTTCAAATTCAACGTATTTGTGTTTGGTTATATTAGTATTATTGCTACACAAAAAATTTAAACATTAGGATCATAATTTCAGAAGTTATAAATAAAAATATGAAAATGTAATTTAATATTAGAAGAACTCAATTTTGAATGTTTATAATTCAAAAACTTATCATTCAAATAACATGAAATTTGGTGTCTAAGGCATAGTTTGAAACAAAGATTTGAAATACTTCCTTAAAATTGGGTATTGTCAATTTTAAAAAATTAAGTTTGGATTCGTTTTAATATGTAGATGGCCACCTAAGCAAATTTTATATACGTCATTTAAAAGTAGACTTTATTCCAATCGCTCTGTACCAGTAACTTTCGTCTACTATAACTTGTTGAGGAGTTAGTAGGGGGTGTTTACTTTTTTTTTTTTTTTTTTCGACGACTGTACATTACGAACAGCAAAGAATATCTTTTTTCTTCCACAGTAGACGTGTCACTTTCGATTTAAATGTTACAACCAATAAAATTATTATGCTATTTTTTTAAGTAAAACAAAATGCAGCGTAATAAAGGCGACTGTTATCCATCTGTTTTTTCATCAAGAAAAAAGCTAGCGACAGCAGCTTAGGATTTTTAAAACAAGTCCAGAAAATTTGCAGTCTTGGGCAAAACTAGTTAACCCTTTTACACTCCGTCGACATGATAAGGTAAGTGAATATACCCGTTGTTGCCGCTGTTGCGCCAAAGCAGCATCTAGAGGCAACATTGTACAAGGGGTGATCAAATGAAAAGGTACGAAATGACGTAAAAACGTAACAGTTAAATATTTGCATATTCCGCCATGGGAGAACGTAGCAAGACATCTCGGGATGCGATTGGAGTCTCTGACTGGGATCGGAGCATGCGCGGGTGCCCGCATGCGCAGTAGAGAGCAGAGGCTCTTATCAAAAGCGGCGTCCAAATGATGCGGCAGTCCGTATGCGGGCAGGATGGCGTTCGCGTTGCAAAATTCAACGATTGAGGAGCAGAGAGCGGTTATCCGATTTCTGACAGCGGAAGGTGAGAAACCGGCTGCTATTCATCGCCGGATGGTGACAGTTTACGGGGAGAAATGTGTCTCTGACAAGTCTGTCAGAAAATGGAGTGCCCATTTTCGTGCAGGCCGTGAGAGTCTGGGTGATGATCCGAGACCAGTTCAAGTGGGAGACGTTGGACCATCCGCCCTACAGTCCGGACATGTTGCCTGCGATTTCCATGTGTTTGGTCCACTGAAGAAACACCTCAAAGGAAAGCCCTTCAACTCGGACGACGTACTCAAGGACGCTGTGAAGGACTGGGTCTCTTCACGGCCATAGGAATTCTGGGAACAAGGAATCCTGCGGCTTGTTCATCAGTGGGATCGTTGTGCTCAGGCCTATGGTGAATATTTTGAATAAAGTCTACATTTGTACCCACCATGTCGTTTCGTACCTTTTCATTTGAACACCCCTTGTATCTTAATATATGAAGGAAGATGTTTTGGCACAAGCTTAGCGTCCCGCAGGCATGTTCACAATACCTACTCGGTTCAGATCCTGAACCGTTCTAAATGGCTCCCCAGATTCAGGTATCCAGATCATAATGATTTTGAACGGCTTGGAAGCACCATAATCAATTAAAATTTTGTTCTAAGCACTTTTTGAGTGAGTTCGTAGTAGCTATGATGTCGTCTGTCTATAATACCGTAGATCCCCAGGTCGAATCCAAGCAGCGGAGAGTATGGAAAAATAATTTTTTTTTAATTATTTCATTAATTAATAAAGTTATATAAAAAAATATGAATGTAAAAATGAAATTTTCCGTTTTTCAATATTTAATTAAGTTAAGAAAAAATATTTTAAACAATACTAGCACTTTATATAAAGAAACTTTTTTTAATATCCGCTATATTGATTGTTATTACGGTTTTAACGATTTTAATTCATTTTTGAGATTTCTATGCTATATGATTAATGCAAAAAGTGTTTTTTTATGTCTTCATGGCCGCGAAGCGATCATACATGACAAAAAATATATTTGCTAATTTAAAAAGTTTACAACCCCCCTGCACAAACAATACTAACAATATTAAAAGCGAGCGAGGAACGGAAGTTAATTTATCGTATGTGTAGAAATTGAAAGAAATAAATATAAATATAAGTAAATTATTTATGTACATGATTTGCATAATTTTAAATTATTCACAATCATTAATTTGTGTTATAATTATATTTTGTGTAATAAAAATACACGCTGAACGAAGCAGTCGATCACCACTTGCAAGACATTAACCCGTTGATGGGCAAGCGAAAATGTCTCTAAATATTGAATTCTCACCGGAATAATCGAAATCTTTTATTTTTAAATAAGGAAAAGTAATTTTTCAATGTTCCGGTTCGAAGATTATTTGCTCGAGGAGCCCGGGGCCACTTGCCCCACATCCCCGTCACATAAGATTGTGCAGGTTAAATGGAATAGCAAAATTCATAGCTGGTAGCAGCGAGGGTATAAAAAGTTAAAAATGTAACTGGGGTTGCATGGGATTTTTTTTTTTTTTTTTTTTTTTGATTTTCCTCCAAAATTAAAAAATTTAGTTAAAATTTTCTGGTGAGAATTTTGTTTAAATTAGGTGAGATATATTTTATCCCACCACCCCTCAAAGGGTTAAAAATCAGCATGGTCTCAGGGCTCCCAAATGGTCCGCCAACTGAATACCAATATTTTTTTAGAAAAATTTTCTTTTTAGATTTTTCTTACAAACCTCCCCGGAATCACCTTAGAAAGTTAATTCTAGCGCAAACCTACCATAAAATTTTCTGTTAAATTTATTGGTATTCAGTTGGCGGACCATTTGGGAGCCCCGTATCTGGCGAGCTAATCAGAACGGCTCAGAATCTGAACCGAGTAGGTATTGTGAATATGCGTCCCGCAGTGTTGGTAAGTTGTGGGAAATTTCCCACATCCGAGGGAATAACGAAGCTCTGCAAGAAAAAGGAAAATTTCTTGACTTTGTGGGAAATTTTGGACACTTTCATTATTGCTTCCACACAACCATTTTTGCCAAAATTAGCATATTTGCCTGCAAACCTTCTAATTATTTTGCAGTTTGGAGAAAATGGGCGGTTATTCCTTGTGCTAACCCCTTCGCGACGGGAGCCCTTTACGACATTTTTAATCTTTTGTCACCTTTTTTTAAAAACAGAAGTTTATGTCTTCTTGAATCGAGTAAATGCCCGGATTAAATAAGGCAAATTTTACAGTAAAATTTTACTGGTGAGGGAAAACATGGATTCTGAGCGCTTCATGCGGCACGTATACGTGCCGCATCCCATACGTGCCGCCCGCATCCGGCACCTTCTCGTCCCCAAGGGGTTAAAATAGAAGTTGGAGAGGGAAAATTCTTGTTATGAGGATGTTATAAAGGGTAAAGCTGTGAGTATGGTAAAGATAGAAAACGGTCGAAAAATCGGAAGATGTCTCAGTATTGATATCGTATAATGCATAGAAATAAACATACAAACTAAACGCCGCATGCTTTTATACCGTCACGGCTGCATTTCTAGAACCCAAGTCTCATGTAATAAATCGGTATTTCTGGTCTGAAATCTAGTTTTCGATGTTATTTTACAAAAACCAACTATTCTAGTTTTTCGAAATCTACTTTTTCCAACTATTTTTTACGGACCAGCTTGTTGATGAAATAATACGGGAAACAAATAACTATGCAAAATCCGTGTTGTCATCAAAGAATCCAAGTCAAGACTCTGTATGGCAAACATGGCATGATGTATATAAAGATGAATTCTGGGCATTCATTGGACTTATCGTAAATATGGGTACAATGCCTGTTTTTAATATGCAAGAATATTAGTCTACTAAACATAATAATAGAATCTCTTTTTTCGTATATATTTACAAGAGCTCGATTCTATCAAATATTTTGGATGCTGCATTTAAAAACAACTGACTTAGAGAACAAAGACCTCAAAACACGAATACAACGGATCTGCGTTTTTTTTTTTTTAGAATATCTAGATTCAAAATTCTCGAAGCACTTTATTCCTGGACAAAATATTTGTGTGGTTAAATCCATAATAGAATTTAAAGGAAAAATTTCGTTCATCACCTATAACCCTATTAAACCAACGAAGTGGTGTATAAGAATTTATGTAATGTGGACTCTGAAAGATACATCTACTCTATCTTACCTTATAATGGAAGTCTATGGAAGATAATCATCCTCAAGGCTGTTTCTTATTCACCCGTTCTCAAGATTTAGGCGAAATTACGTAAATCTATTAATATTGAGCTGTCATTAGGGATTTTAGGGATTTAGGGAACACTTCCTTAAATCTAAAGAATTATTTCAAAAGTAAAATAACCCTCTTAAAATTATGGGAAAATAGCATGTATATGCCACTTTTAATTAACTCTAGAGCAATGGTTCCCAACCTTTTTTTGGCAGTGCCCCTTTTAAACATCTCTAAAATCATGATGTCCCCCCCCCCTATCCCTTCTATATCATATAAATATTGTCACATAAAAAATAAACTTCTATTTTCCCGGATGAATCCGAAAATAGCATTAACTCTGATAAGTGATTTCACATTCTTTAATTTATCGAAATCATATTTTTTTTTAATTACAAGTATGCTTTCGAGCTTACTCCATAAATTCAGTAATGCCATGGATCTTCGCATTTACATCCACAAAATGTTATTGTTTTTTGGCAACTTACCTCAAATTTAACAGTGGTAAAAAGCTACATTTTTATTTTCGTAAAATTTCTTGAAACTTCTCTCATATTTTGATTACATCTGATAGAATTGATACATTTTATAATGGATTTTAGTACTTCATTAAGAATAAGTGATATTTGTTTATCGCCGAGACTGTATGGATTACATAATTCACAAAGAATATTTCCGGATTCGCGCTTTTATCCATTTTAAGTTATTATTTTTCTTTCCTCTTATAACATACTTCTTTGATTGCGGGCTTTTTTCCACATTATTATTATTTGGCTACCATGTTTTCTCCAATTTTAAATTTTAAAATGCATTTGTCATTAATGTCATATTCTGCAAAAGGGCCATAAGAAATTTACTTTCAACACTTTCCTTCCTTGATGCGCACGGGGTTTTATTAATTTCATAAATGTAGTACCTCATTTAGATCATTCAAAACATTTTTTAGATTAAACATGTCTAAATAGTCAATTTTAGATATACCCTACAGAATTTCATATGTAAAATTTTCCTCATGGGGCATATTACACTATGAATTACATGAATTATTACTATGAATACAAGTTTTTTTTTAAATAAATATTTAAAAAAAGAGGTGTAATTTACTAAAATAATATTAAAACCAGAAATATTAGGATGATTTTTTAATATATATATCAAGTGTCAGATTATGTAAAAAAAAATTCACATAATTATTCCGGTGTAAGTGTACTTTTGAACTTTCAAATGGGATTGTTTCGAAAATAAATTTTTATTCAGTTATTTTTTTAATTTTTCATCTGTTATTTCTATTTTTAGACTAAGACACTACTTTCATAAAAAAAGACAGAAAATTTTATAATAAGAAATCTGAAATTGCCCCCCTGTGGGGCGTAAGCCCCACGTTGGGAACCGCTGGTCTAGAGCATTATGTAAAAAGCAGACGGCTTAAAACATAACAGGTGACCTGTTTCATCAATCTTCCGATTATCTTTTGGCTCATGCATACATATGAGATAAAGTTTAAGTTGATAGCACTATGTTGGATGAGGCCATCTCAAGGGATCAAAATGTACTAGATGTTGTTGAATGAATTTTGCATTTTAATTTCTTTCTTTCTTTTTTTTCTTAGATGTTCTTCCTTAGCTAAAAATAATTGAAATCACAATTTATGTTACAGCTATTAAATACATATAATTGCATTTTTTTTTTAATTTATTACAATAATATAAAAAAAATTGAAAGTATATTTATAATCAGAGACAATAGTCTGTCAAAAATCCAATGTTTCAACATATTTTGATATGTAGATATCATAACTATAATATCGGTATCCACATAAATATTAACAAAAATGTATCTTTTACAATGCATAAAGAGAAATATATATAAATGAATTTTGGGCGGAGCCAAATTTTAAAATACTGCGATAATAATAGAAATACTGAGACGAATTATATTGCTTATGTCATTTCCAGGGCTGCCACGGTTGACTATTTTTAACGCACCACTATTAAAAAAAAAAAAAAGATATTTTGTTGTATATGTTGGCAAAGCGTAAGCAAAGGATTTTTGTTTTGAAAAAGTGGTGCGAAATGTGATTAAACGATAGTCACCTGTGGCAGCCCTGCATTTTTTGTCTAATATACCTTTTCAATTGCATTATAGAGTTTCGACATTCATCAAATTGTGTCAAATATATGTAGAATGTAATACGAATTGCGTATTAGAGTTTCACAATACATCTCCTAACACCCGAAAAAATCGCTTAACCATATCTGCTTAGCCGTACATGGTACTAGCTTTTTACGATTGCCCTTAACACATTTTGAGCCACTATTTAACAGGAACTTGGGACAAAAGTCTACGTATTTTATATTACTATTTTTTTTAAGTGGGAGATTACACTACAAACGAATGCTTATCACATCACATTGGTGGTTGTGGAAATGTAGGTATCGAAAACATTGACGTTTAGAGTAGAAATGTAACAAATGCGTTTCCAGCGAATGTTGTGTGAAAAAATATATATGTAAATTAAAAATGAACAATCACAGCCAAAGATTTCTATGCGTAAGATGTCATTTTAACAATATACGTATAAAAAGCATTGAGAGTACACTCCTTAGAACTTCCAAGCAATGTGGCACCATCATTTAAGATTAAAAATTTTCTTTTCGGTATTTTAAAGGGAGAATTTTTACTATTTTTTATTTTTTCTGCGAATAAAAAAGTTGAAACATTATTTTAAAAATTTATGGAAGAATTTTACCCCCTGGAATCTAAAAGAGACAGAGACTTGAGATATAATAGTATCATAAGTAATAAGCATTGCAAAATGTGCACATTTTGTTGTCTATATCAAAGCATAATACTTTTAAGCGATTATTTTTTACGCTATTTCGAATTTTTTTTTCCTGTTTTGCCATAAGTTTACTTACTTTTTCTTTCAAAAAAAATTATGGCCATCCCCCCCCCCCCATTCTGACCAGAAAATCATAGTTCTAACCTTTTACGACTGCTCTTTCATCTTCTCCTAACATTTCATTTATAATGGCTGTTTCATAATAATAGAAGTCACCAGTCCATCAGAAAAAAAATAACTCGGTTAAGCAGGACTCTACTCAGTACAAAACATATTTCAATTTTAAGACTTAAAGCACAAGTTTTATTTTATGTAAAATGACGTCATTCGCATCCGCTTAGGAATTCCACATTTACGATCTACTCTTAAACATCTACAGTAAAGCATGCATAGCACATCACTATCGCGAAATAATGCACAAATGCAGCAAAAGGATGCCGTCATTCAAGAAAATCGACAAAAAAAAAAAAAAAAAAAAAGAAAAAGAAAAAAAAAGGAAATAAAAAGGCTAATGATTCATAGATATTTAAAATTAAATAAAGTTTATAATAGCTCCATTGTTTTAACAGGAATCACTCGTTTATATTTTTCTCAAAATAGCACGTATTTTAATTTTTTTTTTTCAATTTTTATGAGAAAATGACAACAAAAAGATATAATTGCTATTTTTCAACAATTTTTTCTTTACTTTCTACAGAAATGGAGTTCTTCCGTTGCCAATATTAAGCAAATGACGCTAAAAGCTAAAAACTATTTTAATATTTCAAAAATAAATAAAGATACATTTTCCAAACAAATTGCATTTAAAAGTACTTTTTTTCCCAATACGACGGTATTAAAATTAAAAATGTGTGATGCTTAGAAATTAAAAAAATTGCTATAGAGTATTTAATCGTACTGCTTTGTTTTACGGCTGACTTCTGTAAGATAACGTTATTTTTTGGAGACGGCACAGAATAAGTTGGGAGAAAGAAATAGCATACCGTACCGGGGGCTAAAAAGGCATACCGCAACTGAAAACGCGCTTGTAGCAATTAACGCTAATAGATTGTGCTATTATCGTTAATTGTGCGTCCCCATAAATGAACGAAAAATGCTATGCACACTATCCATACAATAAATATCTTGTAGTGCCTTATTGTATTATATCAGTTTCAGTATGTTTGAAATAATGTAACTTTACTAAAAGACGCGTACAATACAAACGATTTTTCCTTACAGACCATAATGTAACGAAAATCTTTTTAGCGCTCCCGTAAACGAACTATAGATGCTGAGCACGTCATTTTCAATACGATATATGCCATAGTAACACCCAATAAAATATATTTATTTCATGGCAATCCCATTATATTTACGATTTAGAGCATGTTGAGACAGTTGATAGACAAACCCAAGTAATAAACACCATTCAATTATGTGCTAAAAAGTATAAATGGTATTTTATACATTCCACTTTGAGGAAGATTTCTCACGATAGTGACGAAATTGACGAATCAAAATTTTCTTCATAGTGTGATAGTAGACATTCTTTACTGATTTATGAAACTTCCTATCCAAAGTTTATGTGTATAAAATGTAAAATATTCTGGTTTAACGAACAGGGTGGCACGTGTCAACGTGTCATCTGGAACTGACGGCATGAATAATGATTTATTAATTTATGCCTAATTGAAAACTTTATTAGTCTTCTCACATTAGCTAAGGAGTCCGATTTTCACGAAACGGACACTGCGAAATAAATGTTTTTTCTATATCTAGATTCTTACTTTTTCTTATAACAGCAAAAAAAAAAAAAAAAAAAAAAGGATCCAAGTCTTAAATCTGCGTTCATTATTTTTCCTCTTGCATTAACTCCTTGGGAATGAGCTTTTTTTACCGAACTAGGGGGCGCTGCGCCAACCCCCGTTCAGACACCGCAGACTCTAAAAGCCCGCTAATGTGATCGGCTTTAAAAAGATTTCGGAAGATTGAATTATAAGATAAAAAACTGTGGCGATTTAAAGCCAAATAAGCTGCTGTTAACCCATTTGGAATGAGCGTCTTTTACAGAATTTTTAATCTTTAATCACCGGATTTTTAAAACAGAAATTTTTGCCTAATTGAATCGGGAAAATGTTCGGATTAAATAAGGCAAATTTTACAATACAATTTTACTGGTGAGAATAATCACTGATTCTGAGCAACTTACTCGGCACGAATACCGGCCGCTCGTTCCCAAGGGGTTAAAAGATACAGTGGCTGTTTCCGTCTTTGATTAAATAAAATCAGTTAAACATTTCAAAATAAGCTAATGTAAAATGAATTAAGTAAACAGAGTCTTTATCTCCCGGTATTTTTTTATCAAAGCGAAAAGAAAGTTTTTTTTTTCTTTTTTTTAATGGCACTTTAAATGTATCGTTTTTAATATAACGTAATTTTCACCAAACTTTTCTTTCTCCTTTTAATATTCACGTGAAAATACTTTTGTTAGAAATGAAATATTATTTGCGCTATCCTAATAGTTGAAAATATCATCTTAAAATATCAAATAAATATCTTGCGCAATTTTTAAATTTAAACTGTTTTGCGATATTATTTTTTGTTCATTTACGTAATGCGTAATGTGACGTAAATGTGACGTAATTTCTCCTATTTAAGACTTCTAACGCATGTTAATGAATTTATTATTTTACAAAATTCTTTCTCTTTTAAAATTCACGTGTAAATATAGTTTGTATGATAATTTTCAATGAGTTCCTGCTTTTTATATTTTCTTGTTTATAATAGTCACGTGTAAAATATTTTTTTAATTTGAAGCAAACATTATTGTTTGCGCTGTTTATACAATTGGCAACAGTTTAAATTAACACCATTTTCTAAAATATGTAAAAAATATCTCTCGAAATGCTGAAAACTTGAATTTAAAATAGAAATACAACCTCAAAAAATGAGTCAAATTAAAAAACTAAATGCAGAAATAACAAATAACACCGGGAAATTCTGACGCATAAAATGATCTAAAAAGGATTAAATTCCCATGTACAGTTTTTGCTCCTATAAAATTTTTTTAATGGAACGATGTTGTCCAACTTTAGCATTAAATATCTCTTAAAATAATTCTTCGATTTGAAAACTGTCTGCATCAGCGTGTTTATCAAACATTTCTCTATAATACCACCGATTTTCATATTTTTGTATGCAATATTTTGCTTAATATTAACGAAGAAAGACCTCCGGTCACAAAAAATTCAAAACCGGCGGCGGCGGTGACAGCGTTAGTTACCCTTTTTTTAGAATAGAGATATTTTTATCTTTTATCACCGGTTTTTCAAAGCAGACATTTTTGCCTAATTAATCGGGAAAATGCTCGGATTGAATAAGGCAAAATTTACAATAAAAATTTACTGGTGAGAATAATCACGGATTCTGAGCATCTAACGTGGCACGTGTACCTGTCGCTGGTCTCCAAGGGGTTAAGTTGGACGATTGATTTAGGAATGAGGAGAGTTTGACCTAAAAAATTCAATGTTATTACATTATTAAAATTTAAAAATATAAAATTATATTGCCGTACACTTGGCAGAAAGTTTCTGTCAGATTTTTTTAAAAAAAATATCCGTCTTCAGATCTGAACAAGGGCGAAAAATCATAGGTCAGACGGTCAGAGCATGAATAAGTCTAACCAACTTTTTAACCCATGCCTCTTTTACATTTCTTTTAACTCCCACCAGTCTTTCCCATATTGTAATTTTGAAATATTTAATTGCTCAAAATTTGAGATTAGAATGAAAATTTACAAACTAAAATGCTGGTATTGAAATTTAAAAGTTTTGTTCGCCTTAGATGGCAAGTTTTCTTGCCAACCGGATAATGAGTTAAAACTCGTTCACAATAGTTAATACCCAAATCGACCAAAATAGTTAATACTCAAAACCTTTCAGGAGCAAAGCTCTTTTGTTGCTAAAATGTTAAAATGATTGAGTGACACCAGGATTTATGTACGAATTTATATGTAAGTAAGTACTAAAAGTTTTTCTTTGTGTACATTATACAAAGCAGAATTTAATTCCTAAATTCTGGTGCCAATCTGGCATTTGGTAATCAAAATTAAGTGGTATATATAATATACCGGGGCTCTTCAAGGGCTTAATCGATTGAATCTTTTAAGTGCTGAAATTTCTGAATTTAAAATTAAGATTTGAGTTGAGATTAAACTCTTTTATATAAATTATTCGGAACTTCTTTTTGAAATACTCTCTTTAAGCTCTTGTTTTAAACACCGAGAGATTTCCGGAACTGAATAAATCGTGTCCTGAGCAAACGAAGCTTATTAAAACAGCGCAAAGGCACATTATTACAATAGCAATGAACAATTACTGCATTAACACGTTTCCGGAGCCTTTTAAACGAATGGGTGACTTCAGAATTTAAGTGCTATAATTGGATAAACTGTTCGAAATATCGCATTCGGAAGAAATCTTAAAAAGCACCTTTAGAAAGATTCAGGGGAAAAATTTCTTCATTGTGGGTATTGAATTTTGAAATGTTTGAACAATTGTTTTCAATATAATTATGTTTAAAAACATCAGTGTGCATTTATGTATTGTATAGATGCCAATTTGTAATGTTTTTTGCTATCACTAAAATTTAGTAGGAATCTCTTGTATTTTTTAATTGTTAAAATTCGTTTAGTTTCAGCAATTAAATTAGTCAAAAATTACAATTAATGAAGGTACACAAAAATAGTCATACAAGTTGACTGGTGTGTAATTGTTGTATTGATGTTTAAATATAACGATCTGTAAGATGCATATTACAATTTATCACACTTAATTTTCGTATTTACAATTTTATACATACTTGCAAATCAGCATTCCCAGTTTAGTGCGTTTTTTATTAATCCTCTCGCGCGTAATTGTTTTATCAAAATAGCTTCAAAAATTTCGTATTTAAACCCTTCGCGCCGAGCGTCTTATAAGAATTTTTATTCTTTTGTCACCGGTTTTTCAAAAAAAAAAAAAAAAAAAAAAAAAAAAAATTGTTTAATTTAATCGGGAAAATGCTCCGATTAAATAAGGCAAAATTTACAATAAAAAAAATAACTGGTGGGAATAATCAAGGAGGGTTAATTAGACGTAAATATGCATACCCGAGAAAATTTCGGGTTGCGCAAATTTTGCTACTTTTACGTTGCCCGATGAAATCCCGGGTTGCGCAGCGAGAGGATTAAAAGAATATACCGCTAATTCCGAATAAAAATTTTCTCATTATTTAACGATAAAATTATATTATTAAGCAAAGCTATATAAAGAAGAATACTATTCAAATTTAGGGTAGATTAACCCCTTCGCGACGGGAGCCTTTTACGAAATGTTTATTACAAAGCGATATAAATAAGCGTCCTATCTTAAATGGAAGAAGTAACCGCAACATTAAAAGCGAGGTCACATCAATCAAGGTCACGCGCCACGTAGCGGATGGAGTGTGAACTACAGGTAAATACCTAACTGTTTTTTTACTCACACCACTAAAATTATAAAGCTTCTTTCGACTTGATTAATAAATGAAATCGATTTGACAACGCGAAGAAAACCCAGTAATGTCAAGTGCATATGGGTGCGCCTCTTGCTACGCCATTATTTTGCAATAAATGTGGCAAAATAAAATTTACTTCCATGAGAGGCTAAAGATTTAGAAAATATGCACCGCCCTAAAATCCTGCGTATGTGGATTATCACTCCGTCCGCTAGATGGCGCAAGTGTGTTAATTTACGCCTGATTCCAGCATTAAGTTTGCACGCTTACTTATATCGCTTTGGTTTATTACTTTGCTACCGGTTTTAAAAAACAGAAGTTTGTGCCTATTCAAATCGGGAAAATGCTCGGATTAAATAAGGCAAATTTTACAGTAAAATTTTACTGGTGAGGATAAACGAGGATCCTTAGGCCTATTTCCGGCACGTATACGTGTCGCTCGTCCCCAAGAGGTTAAGGGAAAATAAGATACCGCTGTATAGGAAGCATTGTTGTAATTTTCTATATTTAACCCTAGAACTACCGGAAATTTTACTCAAGTTTTATAAAAACATTCTACACCAGAATTTTTACTTAAAACTATTTAATTTGTTTATTTAACTTATTATTGTCTGATTTATACATTTAGTTTGTTTTGAAGAAATTTCTGGTTTGAATAAATATTTTGAATGTACATGTCGGGTCCAATGGACCCGTCTGGTAGACGGAAGGTTAAATACGTCTTCCTTTGTACCAGGATTTACGAAATTGTATTTTATTTATATAGATAATAATAGCTGTAATAACTTTCCGGTACTATTTAAATTTTAAATCCATACTACAATTTCTTAAAATAATAACTTTTTTTTCCTAAATGAGAAGGTTTGTTTCCGAATTTATGGCACATGAACATAAAACATATTTTAAAAAAATCTTAAACTGAAACGTTTTAACATATGGCTTCTCTATTATGAGGATTTGAAACTTAAAATCAATAGATACAAAAATTATATGAGAAATTATGCACTAAATTTTAACTTTTTAAAATGCTGAACAGAAAATCATTTTAAAAGAAGTAACGCAATGATTTAAATCATGTTACAATTTTGTTATAAATGTCAAAAGACTTCTGGAACTGAAGCATAAGTGAATAAATTGATTTAATTATGGTATTTCTTGTTTAACCTTCTCACAGAAACTATGTTCTCAAGCAGGTCACCCTTCTAAAACTTTACAGAAAATTTTATTTTAGAAAAATTGTCCTTCAGCGATGCAAAACATAATTTATACGTCGATTGTACATTTACTAGAGAAAAAGTCCAGGAAACTGCGATTTTTATTTCTGCAGTAAAATTTGGGAAAAGTATAAAAATGACAGGCGTTTCAGATTCTCCCTGAAATAAAAAGAATTGTATAATCAGTTTCTCTTTTCGCGTAATTTATTTTCAGATTCTCACAAATGCCGTTTACAGAAAATAACTTACAAATTTCGCTCAAACATTTTCTTTCAACATTAAACATCCAGGAATCACACTCAAGTTCCATAAAATTAGTTCAAACCAGACCTTTTTATTTATATTTAACTTTTTTGAGTAATTTATTTCTGAGTGATTAACATTTTATTTATTTTATGAAGAAATTTCTGATTCGAATAACTATTTTCTTTTGGTTTAAACAAAAAGACTGGTTTCATGGTTCGTATGGATACTGTTATATCTCCAGGAAATTACCAGTATCTTTTTATAGAAAAAGAAATCTAGGTTAAACGCGTAAAATTTCGTATTTTTTTAATAACAGACTTTCTATAAGAAAATTCTGGTGTCAAAAAATTTTCTGGTTTGCAAATTTCAAGGAGGCGTACGAACCATGGGTTTTCTGTATATTTAGTGTTAAGTGGATAAAAAATGTTTTAACCCTTTCTGGCGCGTTCCGGAGTAATTCTGTTTATAAACTGATGAAATAATGTATACTGATACCAGAATTTAAAAAGGAATATATTAGAAAATAGATAACTGCTAATTTTCAAGTACATTATCAAAGGAAATTTTTAATTAAATATTCTGGGTACAAGTAAAATAAAAATTAGGTGTCTTTTTCTAAAGACACCGCCCGCGAGAGGGTTAAATTGTGAAAATTGACTGAAATTTTATTGTGGATTAGAAAACTAATGGAGTTATGAATAAAGAGGAGGAGACATATAGTGTAGTGTCTAGCAGTTGAGAGTGAAGTAACTGAGGAGGTTGTCACAATATGGCGGGTGAATTCTTTTGCATCAGATGAACCATTTCTGATAACCGATGAAGCAAATTCCCACCAGAAAATTTTTAATAGAAAATTTTACATTATTTTTAGCGGTTTTTTCATGAAAATTTCTCTCACAGATATGATTGAGATTTCTGTTTGGTTTTTCTGGTGTCAGTTCGACCGTGTTTTATAATCATTTTCATTGACACTCACAGGAGGTTGTCTAGGTTGTCACAATATGGCGGAAAAGCAGGGCATGACAACCGTCGAAGTAAGTTCTACCAGTAAAAATTAATAGATGTTTTTGCCATTATTTTTGACCAAAATTTTGCTTTAGAAATGCCTTTAAATAAGAAGAAATGTTCTATTTAAATTTACTGGTGGTTGTTTGACTCGACGGTAATCGACCCTTTGAAAACGGTTACAGTTGAAGCTTCACTATTTTAAGGATGTGTCAGTTCCTCTTTATTAATAGTTCCATGAGAAAACTTATAATTAATTTAGAGTTTCACTTCTCTTTTGAATTCATTTATACATCTTATGTAGAAAACAAAATATATGTCAAATTCTTAAAAAGCAATAACAAAAGTTTTAACATTCTACAATAAAATTTAAATTTCAAGACTAGTTCTGCCATGATTTTGAAGTTTTCTTTTTTCATTATACTTATTGTTATGTTTTCTTTAGTACCAGCCCTCGAAAATAATAAATAAATAAATAAATAAAATGTAAAAATAAAAATAGAATTAAAAAAAAGAAACTTCAAACCCATTAAAATTTATCATACTTTTATGATAACTTTAAAGAAAATTCTTTGCTTGTTTTTCAGATAGAGTTTGTAGAATTTTATTTTCCATACAAAAGATAGAAACATGTAAATTGATTCAATTGTTGTAGAGCAGGGGTGCACAACCTGTGGCCCGCGGGTCACCTGTCTTACCAGTATTTTTATCCAGAAAATTTTTCCTAAATTAATTGACTGAAATCTTGCTATTAAATAATTTAAATGCTACTTTTAAATTTTTTGTGGTGGCAAACAGTTTTCTGGCAAAAAGGTTGTGCAGCACTATTGTAAAGTAACCATGACAAAACAGCTGAGAAAACAGTGTTTCGGGATAACTGAGTTTTACTTTTGCCCATTGCAGCTATCGCCTGTCAGCGTGGCCATGGTTTAAGGCTCATACGACGGTAATTTTAGGGATTTTTATATCAAACCAACTGTACCACATTCTTAAAGATTCAAGCATTGTAAAAAAAAATAATGAACAATACTTTTTTCTTTTCTTTTGTCTTATCAAACGTTTCTGGTCGCCTTAATATCTGTTTTGAATTTTATGTTAAAATTAAAAAATATCGATTTTTTTCTCTTAATCCTTAAATGCACAATAATACATATATACACCGCTTTTTATTTAATTCTTAGCAACCAGTATATTTATGTAAAAATATCAATTGTGTAAAAATTACAAAACTATACATTTAAAATTTTGTCTTTAAATTTTTAGTGTTTAATTATTAATATAAGACTAAAAATCATAGTTCTTAAAAAAATAATTCATGCATTTAACGGTTAAATTTTACAAGATAAAAAATTATATGAAATAAAATATTTAGATTCATACTTATTAAAATATTTACTAATTTGTAATATTTTAGTTTTTACTTGTTTTGCAGATGTGCAACATATGAAAAGGTTAACGTATTATACGAAAATTGTATCTGATTTTTTTTGCATTTTTTCTTTCCTGTGTTATAAACCTTTCAGAGAATCATACATAATTTTTTTCGAAACAAAATAAAAAATCATGCATTACTGCATCAAGTGCAGCATAGTTGAAAAATGTAGTGAAGCTACACTTGACACCTGGGGAAAATTTTAAAAATGGATGAAACTGCTAACAGTGTTCGAGAATTACGTGAAATTTAAATGTAGTGAGTAGATTGCAAAATGGAACATTTCTTAAAAGTAGGTAATACGACATTTTAAAATGTAAAAATTGTACAAATGGCTTTATTTCCGATTACCTAGTGTATGTAAGGATAAAAAAAGTTGAAAAATAATTATTTTTAAAGTCGCCACAAAAATCATACACATTGGTCATTAAATAACGAAATGTAAGAGCAATACTTATCAGTTCGGTGCCAAAGTGATTTAGTTGTTAATAACTAACCTAGAAACAATGCTAACAATTTGAGAATATTCCATATGAACTTCAGTATTCTAATTTTTTACAGGAGACAAACAAACTTTTATCGAACATAAAACCTTGTATCTGGAAATGACATTGACGACTAACATTTGAGCAATCTGGAGGGACGTGTGGAACCAAAATACAAACGCTGATCGAAACTTTTACAAATCGCACCACAGTATAACGAAGCAAATTGTCTGATTCATACGAGAGTGTATCAATAAGGTTTTGCCCTCACGTAAAAAAAAATTGAGTGAAATTTACGAAACTGCTGCAGTGTATGAGTCCTTTTCTATATAGTCACCGTGCATAGTAACACATTGCTGAAAACGGTATATCAAAGTGAGGGGGGAGGATGTATTCCAGGAGGCGCGATAGTAGACCCAAAGGGACTGCATTTTTCTAACTTTTGCCGACCTCCGCATGTGACATATTGTTGGAAAGGCCTGTGACCACATATTCATGCTATGCACCTTCAGAGCGCCTCCCTTCAAATTTGCCCCCCGGAGAGTATGAACGATGTCCGCAAAATTTAGAAAAGTGCTCCCGGTGGGAAAATTCGGGTGGAGGGGCCCAGGAGGTGCATAGCATGAATAAGGGGCCACAGGCCTTTCCAACAGTATGTCACATTTGGGGATCGGTAAAAGTTAGAAAAATGTCCCCTTTGGGTATTTGCCTTTCCTGGAATACATCCCCCCCCCCCTCTCTTTGAAATACCGGTTGCACAAATGTGTTACTGTGCACGCTGACTATATAGAAATGGACTCATAAAATGTAGCAATTTCATAAATTCTACTCAATTATTTCTATGTGAGGGCAAAAACTGATTGATACACCCTCGCATTTGAACATAGGTTCATATTTACTTTTTTCTCTAAAAAAATAATAAATACAACAGACTTTGTTCAGAACTAAATATATTCTATATTAAAATGGTCTATATTATTAGAACGTGATAAAAGTGTTAGGACAGAGTATTTCTATTAAAGATAAGTAGTTATTTTATGTATACTGTTTTAATCATATTCCTTTTTAGTTGCATTAAACTTTATATACTCACAATTTGATCGCGTTCTATCGGGCAAATTATAAGCATTATTACTTAATTGTATTGATTACATTCTTTAATAACAGAAACTAACCCTAGTTTAAATCTTAATGTATCTCAGGACAATTAAAATTGGGAAAAAAACACCATTTTCAACATTATTTAAAAATGTTTCTAATTTTAAAACAAAATTTTTATTGGGGTGGCATATATAAGTATGTTCTTTCATTTTATGTATTTAAAAAATTGCAAGATCCAGAATTAGCATTTACATGGGGTTTCAAACTGTCAGACACTTGACGAGCATAAAATTGGTATAACAGTTTACGCTCAGGGTTGCAAAACAAATTTTGCGACTAGAATGAAAATTTTGGGGGCTATTTATACTTCAGATTGTAATAATTACCCTGAACCTGAATAAATTTGTATTTAAAGCATTTTTATATTTTTAATACAAAGTTGTACTTAGCTAATGCAAAATTTAGAAAATTTCAACAATACGATCAACTAAAAAAATTTTTTTTGAACAATAAAAAGGAAATTTTAGGTTCTGTTTATACAGAGTAACATGAAACATATGATTTGAAAATTTTGTGGAAAAAAAATTGACAATTTTTTCATATATCGTGCGCGTTATGACCTAAAACGTCATTTGGAGAAAAGTGATTTCTAAATTTCGAAACGCCGCTTCAGATATTGAGCGGGTGTAATTCTAAAAGTCATAACTTCTGTTCTAATGGGAATTCCAAGGAAACAATTATACCAAAATGTTCAGAAAAGATAGGAGTTTAATATCTAAAAAAAAATTAAAATTCCGAAAATGTTTTAGCTTTAAAGGCCCTGGGACACCTTAAAAATGAAAAATTGTGAGTTTTTTTGATTAATATGATGGGCCGAAACCCTGGATCAGATAGCTGTAGACAAGGGCTTATAGATTTGAAATTATTGAATGTCATTTGGCACGTTATTTTAGACACGGAGATGATTGATTTTCTAAATCAAGACAGGGTTCGTACGCGTACCGTTATTTTCAAGGCGAAATCTCAGTATTTTCTTATAAAAAATCAAGTTCAAACCCGCGGAATTTCGTCTTATTTCAGGAGAGATTATCTATAACAAAATACTGATATCGAAGAATTGTCTGGTTTGGAATTTCCTGGACCCGTACGAACCCTTCAAGATATAGGGAAGAAATATACGAAATACACTTGTGTAAAATCGATTGACTTGAAAACTTTTAGTTGCTTCTTCAATTTTAAAAGCAGAGTTAATTAATTCCAATCTAGTTCAATATTTGATTCGATAGTAAATCAACATAAAACAAGATTTAGAAATTATATTAAAGGAATGACATAATCAGTAAAAAATTCAATAACAAAAGAATGGAAAATAAAAATCTAACTACAGTAGAACCTTTTTTATCCGAAAGTCTTTTAACCGAAACTTTTGATTAACCAAAATCCATTTTTGAAGCATTTTTTTTTTATTTTTTTTTTTTACTATCACATTCCTGGCATGCAAAATCCAATTTGAAAGCCTTTTTTTGTGTATATGTGTGTGTGTGTGCTAGCTGTCCTTTTCGAACGACGAGTACATATAGTTATTTTCGATCCCCTTTCTTAGAGTTCCATTGAATTTAACTTGAGTTCCCGTAAGCTGCGAAGTGGAGCGGAGAAAACGAACAAACTAGCAATTCTGAAGCTTTTGAATGTTTTGCAAAAGGTAGCAGAAATACTGTGCAATAGAAAGACTGTGATAATGGTGAAAATAATATTAAAAAACTCCGTGATAGCGCTTCAAAGCAAAGACAATCGAAACCGCGACAAACAAAACATTTTTTCAAAAGCCTTGTGATCTATGTAAAAGGTACTTAATTTCAAGATTAAAATTCAAAATTCAGGTAATTTATTCTTGTTTCTATTTTGCTATTGCTTTATTTTTATTAAGCACTTGTTACCATAATACGAAATATTGAATACATTTCTCCTTTATCTTGATATTGAAGCATTCTCGATTACCCGAAAATTTCGATTTTCCGAATGAGGATAGGTCCCAATTACTTCGGATAATCGAGGTTCTACTGTATTTCGCTACTATATTTTTCTTTATTTCTTATATTTTAACTTAATTTATAAGAATTTTACAATTTTTTCTGATTTTTTTAAATCTACTTTGTCTGTCAAGAACTCCAAATGAATTAAGCGAAAGAAACTTTTGATTATGCTAATAACTTCATTTCACAGTGTAAATGAAAAATTGTTTCATTTTTCTCTTATGCCGGTTTTACAGCAGAAATGAAGTAACAATTTCCTAGACTTCTTTTTTTTTTCAGTAGCAGCTAAACTTTACTGAACAAATTAGATTTTTCAGAGCTGAATTATGTTTTCCCCAAAGAGTCAAAACTTTCTTTAAAGTTTTAGAAGCTTTAAACGCTTTGGGAATTTAATTTTGTTACTGAAATGCAAAAAGTTATAAAGAAAGGAATACGTATGACAAATCAAATCTTTTTAAATTAATGATATGTGTATGTTAAAAGGATTTTTATATTGTTTAAATTTCAGTATTTTTTTCATTTAGAAATAAAGAGCTGTTTAAATGCTGGAGAATTAGCCAAATATGTTTAAGAATAAATACCGGAAACAAATGTTAAACATTTTATTTGTAATTTTTTTTGTTACTTTTGTGTTGAGATGTATTCTTAAAAGTTAAACAAATTTTTAGATAAATATGGAACTTGTTGTAAAATTTATATAGAAGAAATAGTTTCGGAAATTTACTTTTCACTGTAAATAAGAAAAAAAAAGCAAAAATAAAAATAAAAAATTCACAAATTTTTAAGATATCGTGCGTGTTATGCCCTAAAACGTCATTTAGAGAAAAATGAGTTCTAAATTTCGGAAACTCCGCTTCAGCTATTGAGCGGGTATAATTTTAAAAGTCATAACTTCTGTTCTAATGGGAATTTCAAGGAAACAATTATATCAAAATGTTCAGATAAGACAGAGTTTAATATCTAACAAAATTAAAATTTCGAAAATTTTTAAGCTTTAAGGGTCCTGAGACCCCTTAAAAATGAAAAATTGTGTGAGTTTCTTTGATTAATATGAGTGGCCGAATCCCTGGAACATATAGCTGTAGACAAGCGCATATAGATTTGAAATTATGTATGTCATTTGGCATTTTATTTTCGGCATGGGGTTGATTGAGTTTCTAAATCAAGATATAGGGAAGAAATGTACGAAATACACTTGTGTAAAATCGATTGACTTGAAGAATTTTAGTTGCTTCTTCAATTTTAATAGCAGAGTTAATTCCAATCTAGTTCAATATGGAATTCGATAGTAAATCAATATAAAACAAGATTTATAACTTATATTAAAGGAACGACATACTAAGTAAAAATTTCAATAACAAAAGAATAGAAATTTAAAATTTAACTGTTTCGTTATTATATTTTCCTAGTTATTTAACTTAATTTATAAGAATTTTGCAATATTTTTATATAAAAAAATAAATACTTACTTCGTCTGTCAAGAAATTCAAATGAATTAAGCGAAAGAAACTTTTGATTATGCAAATAACTTCATTCACAAGGTAAATGAAAAATTTTTTAATTTTTCTCTTATGCCGGTTTTACAGCAGAAATGAAATAACAATTTCCTAGACTTTTTATAAAAAAAAATCCCAGTAGCAGCTAAACTTTACTGAACAAATTAGATTTTTCAGAGCTGAAATTTGTTTTCCCCAAAGAGTCAAAACTTTCTTTAAAGTTTTAGAAGCTTTAAACGCTTCGGAAATTTAATTTTGTTACTGAAATGCAAAAAGTTATAAAGAAAGGAATATGTATGACAAATGAAATCTTTTAAAATTAATTATATTTGTATGTTAAAAGGATTTTTATGTTGCATAAATTTCAGTATTTTTTCATTTTAAATAAATAGCTTTTTAAATGCTGGAGAATTAGCCAAATATGTACAAGAATAAATACCAGCAACAGAAGTTAAACATTTTATTTGTAATTTTTTTTTGTTACTTTTGTGTTTCGATATATTCTTAAAAGTTAAACAAATCTTTAAATAAATGTGGAACCTGTTGTAAATTTTATATAGAAGAAATAGATTTGAAAATTTATTTTTCACTGCCAATAAAAAAACGTTTCGAAATGTTATTTGATACTAATGTTACTTAGTATATAAAAATGAAAATTTGTCTGTCTGTAATGCTATACAAATCCACAGTTTGGAAGCCAGAATTGTGAAATTTTATGTACATGTGTATTAAAACACAGCCGTTGCAATTAAAGCAATCTGGAATCGAAATAATTTATATTTAACTTTTAATTAATAAAAAACACCAATTTTTCAGCAATTTCCTATCAAATTCAAACATTTTTCGTTATAGCAGCTGCCAACAATTAAAAATTCACAATAAAATTCTTACCACAATAGAAACTCTGTTTTAGATTTCTATTGCAAGACGCATTGCATATTAAGTACGCCATGCTGCAATACTAAAAAGCCGTAGCGGGTAATTACGTTAATTCTTTTACCTCACACAAATTTTAAAAATAAAGCAACACATTTTATCACAAACATCAACAAAATTTTTTTATTCTATTTATTCCCTTATTCCAAAGATATCATTTTATCATCTGTTGCCATAGTAACATGATAAATTAAATTTCATTAAAAAAAAACGCACAGTAGTGGAAAAATATTTTACTAAATTGAATAGTTATTTTAAATTTTGGTTTTAGAATTAAATTCATGAACTCCCGTGCATAAAACGGATTAAACAGCTAGTTATATATAAGTATAACTTACAAGGCATTCCTTTTTATAGTTTGCCAATAGTAATTAATAGAACATTAACTTTAGCGGTACAGTTCCAAGTTGCAAAGATGCTTCAAAGTTGTTCTTCATCATTCAAAAATCCATGTGCTAATAAATATTTTTTTTAAAGTCCCAAAATTAAAATTTTTATACGACAAATCCATGCACACAGGTGTGGATGTGTCACAGACTTTTACACCTTGAATACTTTTGTTCCTAAGGGGACAGTTTTCCTCAAAATTGATCAAAAAACCCTTTTTTTTAGAATATTAAATAAAAGCCCGTTTAGTTGTGAATATTTTAGCACCTCATTTTTATCCATACGGCAACTTATATAAATTTATATAAATTTATATAAATGTATAAATTTTCAGCAAATTATGTTAATACACGAAGAGTAATTACCCACACAAATTAAAACTTTAAATGGCTTTTTCTCCTTCATAATTTCATCGCTTTCATGTTTTAAAAATGCTAACCCTTTTCAACACTTTCCAACAAAGTTGAAAAGTGTTATTGACTTCGGTTTGTCTGTCCGTCTGCCTGCGCTCTAACACTCGTAAATATACTCGGATTGCCCTGAAATTTTTGGATGTTATTGACGTTTAGCGTACCACGAACCCTATTTCAAATGCAGTTTGTAGCAATGCTTAATTTATTTCCAGTGACAGTCAAATGTATTCCGTTACATCACGGTCAATGAGAAAAATATCGTTTCAAATAAATTTTAAAGATGTTACACCCTTTCAAATATAATAAAATTGATATGCATTTACAAAGTGCACTAAAATATGCATTTTGTAAAATATGAGATACGACGAATAGTTACTATTCATTTACAGGGCCACACAAAAGAATTCCATTACATAATGGCATAAGGGGAAATTGTTTGCAGCGTATTTTAATTATGCAATTTAATACATAATGAAATTTATATACGTCGGTGAGGCTTACTATAAGTTATTTCACGTATAATAGGAAGTGCATAGCATTTACAGGTACACACAAAAGATTTCAGAAAAGTAATATTCTATCGGAAGTACTGCATATTAGCGATAATGGCAGGAAATGCATTTTTAATTGTGATATGCGCTTTCACTATATTAATGCATACTATATGGAGTGTATAAATGCTATAGTTGATATACAGGACTATACAAAATAATTCGTAAAGGTTACTGGGTATGAGCGCAAATTGTTTAAAGGTGGTTTTTAAATGAATTATGCATTTTTACGCTCAACTGCATTTAGTTTAGGACACTGCATTAGGATACATGGCAGTTTATATATGATAAATTCTGGAAATGTGATTTCAGTAGTTTTAAGAGTTATTTAGTTTGAATTAAATTTTTGCTAAATAGTGGCGTATAATAGGTGAGACTAGGGAGGGTTGACCCACTTTTTACAAAATAATTTTTTATTTTTTTAATTTTGAACCTATAATAAAGTTTTATATATCATTTTATTCGATATACAATCAGTTATCAAAATAAAATTGCTACATAAGTGGAATATATAAGAAATTTGAAAAATGATTGGTTTTAATCATGAGAAAATAATGGGTCAAGGCTCCCCACATACGGGAGGGTTGACTCACTATATGGGAGGCTTGACCCACTTTGTTTTTTATTGAAATATTTGTGAAGAGAAATAAAATCAGTTTAAAAAGAAGCAAAATAACTTTATGCTACATGCTTTAATTATTATAAAAAAATATTTTTGAAAATATGATGCTTCAACAAACCTGTTTAGGCGTAATCGCATGTCAGAGAGAAAAATTTTCTTTTAAACAGGCTTTTGTCTGAGCAGATATAATTGCACAACAAGAAAATGAAATTTTAACATTTAAGACAGTATTCCGCTAGAGACAGATTCCGTTTTCATAGGGTTTCGTACATTATAATGTCCGGATTTAGAAGCCACTGTCCCGCTTATTTTTGTCTCCTTGTCCTACTTTTTGTGACATTCGACCTGACAACTCTAGTTGTCACACAGTTTGGCTTCATCTCACTCTATTCATTATGTTGAAATTTATCTACATACCTTCCTAAAGTTTTTCGACCCATGCTTTGTTCTTTTGCAGCTGCATGAGTACTTATCATTAACATCCTTTAACCCTTTCAGAGGCAAAATATCTTCAGAACTAAAATGTTGAAATAAATGACTGGAACCGGAATATACGAACAAATTTATTTGGAAATATGAAAAAGCCTATATTTCCTATACATATTAAATTGAAAAGATTTTAGCAAAATTCTGGTGCCATTATGGGGTTTGGGAATTAAAATAAAGTGGTTTCATAAACATACCACTGCCCCTGAAACGGTTAAGACTGCTGCTTTCGTGCTTTCTAGTCTTTTCCACTGTTTCTATTTGCTATATTGTAAGTATTATTTAAATGGAAAACAGATCCTATCAACTTTCGCATTTATATTTCATTATTTTTTTTTCGTGCAGTGCAAATAGCAATTTTTTACATCTTTCTTTAATCAGTTTTAAGCGTTTTCTTTTCCATCACCCCATTTAACTGTACCTTTGTAAAATAAATTAACATTCATTTTTATATATAACCAGTAATCTTTCATTATGCACAATGTATAATAAAAAGATTTCCAAAACCTCTTAATTAACGCATTGCCGACGGGCAATTTTTATCAAATCTGAATATTAAAACAGTAGAAGCTCGTCCCTGTTCTGAAAGTCTTTAGTAAATTGGTGTTCTAGATACATTTCCCAAGTTTATGCATCGGTAAGTATCTTTCAATGAACGAATTTAATATAAAATGTCTTACAATCTAGAAAAATTTGGACAACATGATATAAATGCATTTTCTGTAAGGTAGGAGCCACGCCCTTAGTCAATGATGTATTTTGAATGAAAAGGAGAATTCTCATTTCCCATCGTGAATGTGTTAAGGGAGCCTTGAACATCTGGTCAACCGTCCCACACATTGACTGGGCAAGCCTCCCCACATAGCCTTTTTCTAAAGAATAGCACATTGTTATGTTAAGCCTAACTTACTCTATAATCTTTATGCCTGGAATGAAAGCTCAATATTTCTGCATTACTTAAAACCTACTTACTTAAATTTCTGTGATATATTTTATCTGAAAAAAGCTTACAAAATATTTCTAAAAAACACAATTTTTAGGTTGAAAACACCTAACAATCGATTTTTTTCATACCTATTTCGATTATCTGTATGAAACAGAGATTATTGTTTGAGCATTCCGGTAGCTTTGGTTGACACCTATTGATAAAACTCTGAAATTCTTTTAAATATTAAAACTGATGGGTGGGTCAAGCCTCCCGTATGGTCAGCCCGCCCTAGTCTCCCCTAAATGTACTAGCTAAACTACAGTGCTGCACAAAAGTATACAAGTATGTTTCCATCTATTAGTATAAATTGCTGAAAGAGAAATTTCAACCTGTTACGCGTTTTCTTGCTAAACTTTCTTTTCTCATCATATAGTATATATATCCGCAGGGCTGTTCAAAAGAATTGGAATACATATTTGGCTATGGAAGGTAACTGTTGAAATCAAATTTTCAAATGTTTTATTTGTTTTCTAAAATGTTTACTTAATTACCTTATTCCGCTTATTTCGCTAAATAACGAAGAGTTGTTAAAGATTTCAGGAAGTGTTGGAAAGTGTTTCATAATCTATGCTTAACGCAAGGTTTTTCTTTCTAGTTTTGTACTTGAGATAGATATTTAAACTTTTTTGAACATGTTCTTTATTATATATGTGATAAATCTGCGCATGAAATTAGCCTTCAGGCTTTGTGCTTTTTAAAAAAATAATAAAAGTATAATGTGTTAGATTTCATAGTTTTAAACTATATATATCAGTAAAAAAATTCTATTAAATGTAACATTAGATGTATCTAAAAATCCATGCGCAGTCTTGTGTAATACACATTTGAATTTTTTTTTTTAAATTGGGCAAAGTATCAATATTTAAAAATGTAGTAGGAGTTTAAAAAAATTTAAATGTTTTAAAAATTTTTAAACTTTAAATCTGCAGTTTATTTTTTTTTTTTAAATGTACTTTAATTGATCATTGAAATGCACTAAATACATCATTTCAACCATATTTTTTTTAAATAAAGAAAATTGTTGAAAAGGTAAACTGTCCCCTTAAACTTAAAGAATATAAATATCAAATAGTTTTAACCCTTAATTGCATAGTGATGTAAATTTCCATCACCTTTTTATTTAAGTTTTAATATATATATAAGTATTTAAGTATTTAAGTTTTTACAACCACTATATTTATATAGAAATATTAATCCTCGAAAAGTTACTAAACTATGCTTCTAAATAAACTTAAAAATCTATCTTAAGATTTCTGGTGTCTAATCCTTAATATAAAAATGAAAAACACAATTCTAAAGAATAATTCATGCAATTAAGGGTTAAATATTAAATATTAAATATTGTTTATGCATAGCAACATTTATTTATTTTAACAAAACAGAGACGATTTCCTGAAATATTATTATCTTGTATTTTTTTCTGTTGGTTGCATGTCACACATCCATGTCACACACGCAATACATGAAAGTTCCCTTTTTTAACACTTTCCAACAAAGATGAAAACTGTTTATGACTTCGGTTTGTCTGTCCGTCTGTCCAAGCTCTAACTCTCGTAAATATACTCGGATTTCCTTGAACTTTTTGGATATTATTGACGTTTACAATAACACGTTTCCTGTTTCAAATGAAGTTTGTAGCATGTTTAGTTCCGTTACAGGAACAGTCAAAAGCAATCCGTTACATTACGACCAATGGGAAAAAATCGTTTCAAATTATTTTTAGTGTCGTTACACGCTTTCAAACATATTAAAATTGATATGCATTTATGAAGTGTACTAAAATATGCATTCTCTAGAATATGCGGTACAAAGAATAGCTATTATTCATTTACAGGGCCACACAAAAAAATTCCGTTACATAATGATATAGGGGTGGAGGGAATTGTTTGCGGCGTATTTTAATTATGTTAAACTATTTCATATATAACACAATTGATATACGTCACTGAGATTTACTATAACTTATTTCATATATAATACGAAGTACATAGCATTTACAGGGGCACACAAAAGATTTCAGATAGAATATTGTATCCGATGTGCTGTACATTAGCGATGATTGCTGGAAACGCATTTTTAATTATGATATGCGCTTTTATGTTTCACTATTTTTATGCATACTATATTGTGTATAAATGCTGTAATTCATATACAGGGCTACACAATAGAATTCGTAAGATTACTGGGTATGAGCGCAAAATGCTCAAAGGTGGTTTTAAAATGTGTTATGCATTTTCACGCTGAACTGCATTTAGTTTACGAAGAAATATTTGTAGAATATAAATAAAATTATATGCATGGTCACGCAAAGAATTTGATACATGGCCGTGTATAAAGGATAATTTCTGGAAATGTGGTTTCAGAAGTTTTAAGAGTGTTTTAGTATACGAATTAAATTTGAGCTAAATAGTGGTGTGTAATAAAGGTTTAGGTTGTACAAAAGTATTCAAGTATGTTTCCATCTATTAGTATAAATTGCTGAAAAAAAATTTTGAATCTGTTATGCGTTTTCTCGCTAAACTAAATTTTCCCATTATATAGTATTTATATCAACCTACAGATCAAATAAAAGGCTGTTCAAAAAAATTGGAATAGATATTTCGCTATGGACGTTAACTGTCGATATTAGTTTTTTAAATGTTTTATGCGTTTTCTAAAATGTTTACTTATCTTATTACTCGACTGCCAAGAAGGGTTATGTGTTTCACGCGTACCTGGGTATGCGTATTCCTTTATACTCTCGAAACATCCCAACGGCTGGATGGATTTTAATGAATGAGATCTCTATCGATTCGTCTTAACCGTCCAATGGTTATAGGCTAGGTTTTGTTTTTATAAATTCAAAATGGCGGCCGAAAAATACAAAATGGCGGTAGAGACAAAAAAAAAATTTTTACGCACCCTATTGAGTGGCATATCATTGGATAGGTCTTTCAAAATGAAGACGATGTTTCATTGACTATTTTACAGTCAGAAGCTCCGTTTAAATATTATACAACCTGGAAGTTGTGTAGGTAGGATCTCTAGTTTTACTGCAACTCTAATCATCATAGACATCCATAGGCCTCATCAAAACAGTCTTTATAGATAAGAACTAACAATTAAACACAACTTAAAAGTCATCAATACAAGTAAATAAAAAAAATAGGTAAGTAATATAAAAAATAGTTTCACATTAATAAGAAATAATTAATTAGTTCGCTTTTTACGCAGTCGGATTTTTTTATTTTTGAAATTTAATTTGCAGTTATTACCTTATTTCCCTAAATAATGAAGTTTTGTTAAAGTATTCAGGAAGTGTTGGAAAGTGTTTTATAATCTATGCTTAACACATGATTTTTCTTTCTTGTTTAGATATTAAAATGATGTTTTAGAAATCAATCCTAAAGCCTTAGAATAAATATAAAAATAATGTTATCTAAAAGGATGAGATTGAAATACCTTTAGTATATAAAGTTAATTTAGGTGTAACCGTGTGTAAAACGCCCTCTTACGGTCTTTAGGTCCTATAAGTTTTATTTTAAAAAATGTCACAATGTTTTTACAATTTAAAACATAACAATTTCATTTTTTTAGACCCAAAACTTATCGTGTTATTTTACATTGAATTCGTTTTATATTTAGCGTTATAAGTCATTAAAAATCGTTTTTATGTTTCCGGTGGATTAAAACGCCCACATTCCTAAAATTTAAAGTATCATAACTCGGTATGTTTTGATCGTAGCTATTATTTAGGGGTGGTGGTTGCGCTCTATCAATTCTTGAATTTTACCCGACTTTTCTTAATCACTCTGTATTTTCTTAATCAACTAGTATTGTCAGGTATCTCGAGTAAATCAGGACCCCAAACGATGAAAATTACTTTAAAACACTGCTGTCCAGAGCATTTGGAGCCCATATTTACACGAGAACCTGCAACTCTAATACCAGCCAGGGTTGAAAGTTTTGCTCCCGTTTTTATTCTGAAATTTAGCGTTCACACCGGAAATAAAGAACATTATTTTATGCTTTATTTAATAAGAGGCAAATAGTGATCACTTATAGTAAAAATTGTTCTTTCAAAATTTCCGATATGAATTTCAAATTTTGAATTAAAATTCGACCCCAAACTGGCAAACCTGGTACCAACTTACACTGAATCAGCGTAACTTTAAAAATAATTGCTTATTAAAACTAGTGACTGGCTGAATGAATGATTTTACTATCTAAAGAATCATTCGGATTGGCACAGAAACTTAGTTCCCAACCATTGCAGATAATTTCAATCAAATACTACCAGAAAAGGTCTAGCCTGATAAGCATACCGGTACGGCCCCCATAGCCGATGTTTGAAATAACATACATGGTAATAAGGCTTACTATGATAATACAATATAGAGTGTTTTTAGTCCCTGACCTTTAACAGTCCTTGAAATAATCGGAAAAGTATGCGCAGGCACCATTACTTTTCAAATACGTTTTTCTCAAAAAGTTTAAAAAAAAATGAAACCAACGCCTACATTGAAAAATATAATATTTCATATTATATTTTACATTCTTACATAATTTTTTACATAAAAAATAAACAAAAATACTTTTTTAAATATTATTACTATAGTAATATTATATTTACTCCAACCAAAGTATATATTTACACAATAATGCTTCAAAGTATGCTCTTTAACCGAAAAAAGTTTCTTTGAAATCGAAGATGCACTTTTTGAGTTATAACCATAGGCGTAACTAGAACTATTATGTAGGGTGGGCACAGGCCCCCAATCAAGTTCTTTAGGTGCATTTAAGATCGGTTTATTTGATTTTATTTGCTCTACCCTACGAAAAACTGGGGACATGTCAAAGGGATTTTCTTTTCCAAGTGTTCTGCGGTAAAGGGGAGTGTCAACGTCAACAAAAGAAAGAGGCGGAGATGGACATGTCAACGACGTTCATGGGTGACCTCTGACCTTTTGACATTCAATAAAAAGTCATAACACATCAAACGGACCACCTGGTCACATAAAAGCTTCGATATCAAGGAAAGTATTATGTTTGGACCGTTAAACATACTTTTTTTTTCTTGACCACAGAACTTTTCATGTTTTATGATTTTCATCAGATGTCTAAAGGTCAGAGGTCGCCAGTGAACGTCGTTGACATGCTCATCTCCGCCTCCTTCTTTTGTTGAGACTCTCCTTTCATTTGTTGATGACCATAGAACATATCGCTCACCCTCAAGAGAAGTGACACATCTCGACAAAAGTAAATTTCACAGGAGAGGCAAAAGAAAATTTGCATGATTTTACTGTAACATGAAATTATAGCACTTAGCTTTGCACTCAGGAGTTAAAACGTGCATAAAAGCATAAAACACTTAAGAATGAAGACATAGGATTAGGTTTGGAGGATTGGATAAATTTACCTCCCCACACTATTCACCTCTCCTCTGTGGTCAAAAATAGACATATAGCGTAATAAAGTGGTTTCCCGTCTAACTACACTTATGAAACGTTTTCTGTATCAAGACACACGTATGACAAACCTATTAGTGGAATTAAACGCAAAATGAATTTTTGCGAGATGTGTTACTTTTCTTACGGGTGAGCGATATGAAAAAGAAAGACCAGTTGAAATATTAAAAGTGTTTCGCCGGGTAAAGCAAAAAAAAAAAACGAACTTTATATGGTTTATCCGACGAAAAGTAATAAATCTTCAAACTGGCCTTTCTTTTCCAAGCATTTTGCGATCATCAGCAAAACCAAAAAGTGAAGATGAACTTATCGACAAAGCTATCTGGTAACTTCTGATCTCCTGACATTCTACGAAGGTCATAAAACATGAAAGGGAGCGCTTTATCACATCAAACGTTGCGCCGAAAAGAAAAGTATTCTGTTTGGACACAAACAGACTATATTTCTTCTCGTCGCAATGTTTCATGTGAGGTCCAAATAGATTTCTTTACTTAATGTCCGAGATCCCAAACACATTTCTTTATTGTCCCGGTTTTTAAGGGGACAGTATACTTTTAACGATCATAAAACATACGAAATTTGTCATAAGTTTAGCAATTTTTTTATAAAAAAGATAACCATTCTAGAAGCACAAAAATTTTAAAGTATATTTAAGTGATATTGACCTACGTTTAAAATTTTTTTATTTCGATATATTATAATTAAAAAAAAATTCAAGGGGTCAATTTCAAAGTCCTATTTAAAATTTTTACAGTGGATAACATTTCAAAGCGCGCACGATATCGCATGCTAATTTCATTGTATTTGCATAAACTTTATCTTAAATTAAAGATAACATTCTATTCAATAATTTGAACTAGGATATTTGTAATCGGTTAATTAGATAAAGCGTAATTAACATTTAATTAGAAAAAGTAGAAAAACTACGAATTGTTACATGTATTCAATCGCATAATTTTTTTGTATTGAACACAGCTTTATAATCCTAGTTCATTTCATGATAATATAAATATTTATGTAGGGCAAAATTTTTAAAGATCTACTTCAAATAGTTTTGGAGATATCATGCGCGCAAGAGTAAAAAATGCCATTTTGGATAAAGCCGTTTAAAGATTAAATTGTATTTTTTAAACATAAAATATATAATAAAGGATACAAAACTACTAATTATATATCGTATTCTGTATTAAAAATAAAATTAGATGCTAGTTTAAAATGATAAATATAAAATTATTTGTAAAATGCTGCAGAATATAGGAACATGCTTAAAAAATAAATAGATGTAATTTGTAATGTAGCATTTACTATTGCAAAAAAGTAATTTTAAACATATAACTTAAATTTAGTTTAGCTTTGATTGTAAAGTGAATTAAAGGTGCACGTTTTATAAAACTAAATTATTTAATGTAAAATATAGGACATTTTATAGGGATTCTCGTATTTCGATATCTGATTCCCATACTTGATCACATACATCACTGCACAAAACTCCGGATAGTTTACTAAAAAAAATATATTAATGTCAATAAATCCGTATTATAAACTGTCAATTGAAACAAAAATCACTATCAAATTGACTACTTTTTAGTTTTCTATAAGATGAATTAGCACCTTACGATATATTTCTATCATCGTATTTTGTATAGCGATTACCATTATATTGACTCCTTCTTCTATGCTGTTCTGAAGTACATTTTGCATATTTTTTCATTAAAAAGCTAATAAATACTAAGAAGTAGAATACTATTACAAAATCAGAAAAGTATTGCTCTAGGAAAAAAAACTGTTTTGTTTCAAATTCAAGCACTTAATAGCAAATAAAACTTTGAAAAACAATGAAAGTAAACAAATTTGGCGAAAGTGAAAGTTGAAGTTTAAAGATTTCTTATTATTGTTTAAGGTATTTAACCAGTAACAGTTGCCGCATTTTAGCACATTTCTATAGTTACGATAATGTTTGTTTGTTTGTTTTATTGGACACATACATCAGACTTGGCTGCTGCCTTTTTTCCTCGTGGAGGAAGGTTGAATTTGTGGTTGTCCCAAGGAAATAACGTCATTTTTGTGATCATTTGAGGTCATGCCGGCAAAAGCCGTAGCGAATACCTCATAGCTTAAATAAATAAATAAATATCAGACTTGTGTGCTTGACAACAGGGCCCGCTTATAAGTCATCGTCGATACAGGGACGAGATAGCACAATGGAATTTACAACACAGAGAATTTTTACATCCGGGAGCTCCACAAAGAGTGCGCAATGGAGCCAGCGGGCACGGCCCCCTGAATACTAGGCCTGAGCGATGGACCAAAAATGGCGGCTGCCGAAGGCGGATTTTTTTCAGCATGTGTACGGTCCCTTAAATATTCCTACCAATAATTTTTTGAAGTTTTTTCCGCTTCATTTTTCTGAGAATAAACAAGGTAGAGAAATCTTTTATAAAATACTGGTGTCTACATTTAAGGGGCCGTACCTACGCTAAAAAAAATCCGCCTTCGGCAGCCGCCATTTTTGTGTGAGCGCTCAGGCCTAGCATTCAGGGGGCGGTGCAGAGGGAGTCGAACCCGACAAGCCTCCTACGCTCTAAAGCGATTAGCAGCGTGGTATCTTAATCACTCGGCCGCGGAGGCACCTTACGATAATGTGAAAGCGCGAAAACAAATGGACTCTATTCAGGTGACGTCAGACGCCAGAGCTGGCGGTATGATGATCTGTTATTCTAGTTACTGCACCGGCAAAATACCAGTATGCGCAGGCGCAAACACCGCTAGCAGACGACTTTAGCCTTGACCCAGGTTGAGTGCATACATTTTAACTGAAAATTTGCAAACTTAGGGAATTTTCTCTCATACAGAACAACATTTTGAATTTAGATTGCAATATATTAAGTATATGCTGCTGCATCAAAGAATTCTTTTGCGGTATTTTTAACAAACAAGCATTAATAACTCACACTCCATAGACTGCTATGCTAAACACCGCCAGTAAATACCGCCAGCAGACAAATTTTAGCCTCGACCTCAGGTCGCGTGCATAAGGTCCATTGTAAACTAACCGCTATGACAGTTGTCGCAGGGCTGTTAATTCGGAAATGAAGGGGTGATGTCCACATTTTCCCTAATATCTCAGTAAATAATTATCAGACAGTTAAAAGATTGGTATCAACTTATTCAGAATACATTAATCTTTCTAACGATGTAAAAATAAATTTTTGAAAATTTTAAAAGTGTACTGTCCCCTTAAGAGAGAGGGTACCTAAACTATCCCGATTTTTAAAAATTTAACTTAAAAAAAAAATAATGTTTTGAGTCTTACCAAATTCCACTTCTCTCAAAATGTTGAAACACTTCACTCTGAGTAATGCAATAGAGTAAAATCTGTTAAAATGAAACCTGTTTTTAAGAGAATCCGGTATTAAGAAAATTTTGTAGTTCCGACAAAAGGAATACCATACAATCATACCTGCTAAGACTGAAACCTGTTTGTTACCTCCAATCTTTTTATTTTCTTCTATCTTTGCAAGAAGAAAGTATTGGATTCGTGTAAAAATTCGAATTAAAAAGGCTTTTAAATAGAGAGAAAATTTCCATTCAAATTTACTGGTGAAATGTTACCACAGTGGTAATGAGACACTGCGAAACCGGTTACAGACGAAACTTCACCATTTTGAGGATATGTCAATTCCTCTTTATTCGTAGTTCCGTGGGACCTTGAGGTATAGGTTAAAACTGGGAAATTGAGTTAGTAGCCAGTGGCCGGTAGACTCAGTTTCATTAGTGGCCACTTTTTAAAGTTAGTGGCCACTATAATGTTTCTAACTTTCTTGACATCTAGATAAACTATAATCGTTGTATATATACGCATTTTTCTACAAATCAGAGTTTTATACCAGCCAACTATTCATGATAAAAATAGGGAAGCAGTCAAAATTCAAGAAAATTACTTTAAAACCACAAAATCTGTTACATTAATTTTTTAGAATATATTTTTGGATTATTTGTATATATTTATAAACACAATTATCAACCAAATTACTATTACTTTCTTTATATAAAAAATAACTAAATCAAAATTCCAACAGCTAAGTGTATACAATAATAATAATAAAAAAAAATCAAATAAAACACAATAAAATGTTATTTAGATTTTATTTAATAAGTAAATGTGCTATTAATATACTATACAAATTACACACAGTTGAAATCTAAGCTGGTGAGTGTATTTCGCAGGATTAGACAGTATCCCTTGAAGAAAAATAATCTAACTGGTGAGAACATGGCAGGAGTCGAAATATTGAAGATACTGCAATGCCCTTAAAACCTGCTTCCATCCAGTGAAAAAAAAAAAAAAAAAAGAATAAACTATTTGAAATGCATTTAGAATCAAAGCTGATGAATATATTTTGCAGAATTCTTGAAAAAAAATCGAAATTTCTTGTAAAAAATAAGTGAGGAGCTAGCATTTGGCGAAAAGTCGAAATATTGAAAATACAGCTAAATCGTTGAAATCTGCTTGCATCTGGCAGGAAAAAGAATTAACCAGTTTGCAACTTAGGTGTAATCAAAGTAGAGATGCATATTTCCATGAAAAATGGTGTATTTCCGTTGGCGATCGTTAACAAAATTTATAATCGCCACTTGGCGAGTGGCGACTAAAGTGGCGATCGATGGCCAATTTTTTAATCGCCACTTTTACAACTTTAATCGTCACGTGGCGAGTGGCGACCGCTAATTTTCACGTATTCCTTGAAGTTAGTAATAGAAACAAACATCAAAACACTTTTATGTAAAAAGTATGTAAACATAACAAAAAAAAAAAAAAAAAAAAAAAAAAAAAAAAAAATGCAATTTAATAAATTACAACGACCATTTGGAAAATGATTTTTTCAAAGACTAAAATTTAAGACATAAAAAATCGCATGGAGTTGATCATGCATTACGCACGCCATGGATTAAACATTAATAGTGCGTAAATTACACGTAAAAATTGCAAGCGACAAAAATCGCCTACGACACGTACGCATTATCCACCGGAAACTTACGTATTATCCGAGCATTTCGTCGGTTGTTCGGGAAAAGGCTTTTCCAGCGATTTCCAGAAAATCTGACGGCCAATTTTAAATGAAATTTATTTCTTAAACTTCTAAACATCCCACGATATTACTTTTATATCGTCGTATAGAGAAAAAAAAAATGTACTTTTAAATGCAATTTGTTTGAAAGCTGTATCTCAATTTGTTTCTGAGTTATTAATTTTTTTTTTTGTAGTTTTTATTACTTTTTTGTCATAGTGGCAACTCTCTGTTGTCCATCTCTGTTGAAAGTAAAGGGAAATACAGATTACTGTATAGACCAATCAGAAAACGAATAAAATGATGATTAAACCAATAAAAACCTTCAGATATGCTTTTGATTTACTCCCTGACGAGGACAATAACCATTTTACCAAATGGTTAAAAATAATTTATTTTACGGTGGCATAACTAATATGTTAATACCATGCATTAAAAAAATAAAATAAATAAACATGAAAATCAATAGAATTTGAGCACAAAAATTTTACAATCATGATACACAGTGAAGGTGGTTTGTTATAAAACTTAGTTACAAAATTGACACCTTAGTACATTATAAAAAGTAAATAAAAACAAACCAATCAGTTCCTTTTTAATAGAAAATGTACTGCAAATATAATTAAAAAAAAAAAAAAGATTGCTGACCGTTAAAAATAACAGTAAAAATAAAATATGTATACTTAATTGAAAGAAAACAAATGTAATCCAAATAATGTAGATTTAATTCAAAATGTTTTTCATATTAAAATGTTTAAAGTGTTCTTAAATCTAATATTTTTTTCAAAAAATAAATTAAAAACTATTTCCTGATTTTGCGGGAACACAATCTTATTTGTAAGTATTTCCATTTAGAAACATATTATTTAAACCATCATAAAACCACCATTAGCTAAACCCGTAACATTTTAATTTAAACAACAAATTCGCATCCTAAAATGAATGTTCCATCTATCGGGTAAATGCTGCAAAATAAATAAAAAATAATTAAAAAAAAACTATCTATTGCCGACATTGCAGCCAAAAAGATTTAAACAACATATAACTATTTACCATAATACTAAAATAAAAATTTCGATAAGACTAAAATTTAATTTTAATCAAGGAAGAACATATTAAATTTGTAAAGCGACATTTTTCCCCATTCAATGAAAGTTATAACAACATTATCAAACTATTTTTATAAATTTACATAAGATGTATTGTGTTTAAAACAAATAAACAAAAAATAGATATGCTTAGTTTCATATACAAATCTATTCGCAATGGACGGAAAATAAAATTCTTTTCCACGATCCCACTGATTCTTTTTTTTTTAATAAAATAATTTTACATTTCATGGAAAACAGAACAATGCATAGATAGAAGAATAAGGTGTTATAGATAAATAAACAAAGTAAATATTCACACAAATATGCTTAACAAGTATGTTTACGATAACTTTTTTAGCGGAGACGTGAGAAACGATGTTTTATTAAGGAGTAAATGTTACTAATTTTAAACAAACTGATATTACTTGGTATGCCTAAGAAATTCTAAACTAATTAAATCTAAAGAATTGTTATGAAAAAAAAAAAATCAAAGGTTTTCAGTTTTTTTTTTTTTTTTTTTTAGCATTTTAAAACTGACCTGACAGTTTGCTTATGTATTCATAAGGGCATGAAAAACAGAATTCAAAACTGTATAAATATATAATGAATACAGAAAAATAATATGTTCTTTACTGTACTGCCAAAAGTGTTGCACTTTTGAACTACTAAAACTTTAATGCCTAGAATGGTGTTCTGGATAACCCATAAGAAGGTTGGATACTTCTTTGTTATAAGGATCTTGGTGCGTGAGAGAAAACGGCGAGGATGTATTTGGTGAGAAAACAAAAGTTTTTAATGCACTTTCTGACTACCTTTATTTACAATTTCAAAACTTTATTGGATTTTTATATGTCTGAGAAATAATGCACAAACAATTTGTCTTATATTTACGCTGTTTAATACGTGCTGCGATCTCTGTTATAAATAAGACAATTTGAGTTTCGATGATTAAAATTCTCTGTCATTTAAGAAAGATAAAAAGATAATATTAACACTATACCACTGAGATCAATATGTAATAAGCAGTATTGCCAGATTGGGGATTTTGTCCCCATTTTGGGGGATTTTGAACCCCTAGGCGAATTCTTGGGTTACAAATAGTTCGTGATGAAAATTTTGGGGACTACAAAAGATTTTGGGGAAAAACTTGGGGATTTTTTTTTTAATTACTTTTTTCCGTAAAGATTTTTTTAGTCCTGTAGAAAAACTGGATCTGTCTCAAACTCAATTTTGATTTGAAAAACGAAAATACCATCCAGAAATCGGAAATATTAATCATTATTTTCTTGGATGTGGTCGTGTTCGTTGTTTACTACATTTCAGTTTACACGCATTACAGATGCATCAGACTCTAAAGTCTTAACCCCTTGGGGACGAGCGTCTTTTACAGAATTTTTAATCTTTAATCACCAGTTTTTTAA
Organism: Maratus speciosus; assembly: GCA_963932465.1. Taxonomy (NCBI): domain Eukaryota; kingdom Metazoa; phylum Arthropoda; class Arachnida; order Araneae; family Salticidae; genus Maratus; species Maratus speciosus. The sequence continues at coordinate 9,712,001 of OZ010792.1, read as the reverse complement.
AACAGAAATTTTTGCCTTATTGAATCGAGAAAATGCTCGGATTAAATAAGGCAAAATTTACAACAAAAATTTACTGGTGAGAGTAATCGCCGATTCTGAGCGCCTTACGCGGAACGAATACCGGTCGCTTGTCCCCAAGGGGTTAAGCAGCTTAGATCTGCAGGATTTATACCAAAAATTCTTTCGCCGTACTTAAAAAAATATATATTTAAATATGTGGAAAGCAGATATTTTTCTTTTATGATATACAAAAGCACATAGATTGATAAGGCGAAAATACATAGCATTATGATTATGTAATTCAGTATAGGGATGACAAAAAAATTAAAACAGTGTACCATCTCGGATTCATTCAAATCCCAATTGATAAGAGATTGTCTAAAGCTATGGAGCTAATGTAACAGTAATCCAACATTGTTAGACAATACTTTTAAAAACAAACGTAAAATAACTTGTCACTGCAAAATATAGCTCTTATTCTCTTAATGTAGCTATAGAATATGCATTCAACCCAGTTTAAAAGTTTGTTTTTTGTAAATGGAGAATTTTTTCAAAAAAAGGCTTGATTTGGGGAAAATTTTTGAGCTTAAATTATTTAATATTTTTATAGTGGTAAATGGAAAATTAAAAAAAAAAAAAATAGTTGGGGACTTTTGCAGAAAAAAAACACTGATTTGGGGAAATTTTCAAAAATTTTCTGGAAATTTGACTTTTGACTATCTGGCAACACTGATAATAAGAGCTCGGAGTCGGTAGAATGCTGACAATGCTGGATATTAGTGTTCTTATTTACTATTAAACAAATGTATGCTTCTCTAACTTGTCTGTGCTTATCTTATTAATCCTTAAATGCAAGATTTTTTATTTTGTTTCGAAAAAATTATATATGATTCTCTGAAAGGTTTATTACACAGGAAAAATAATGAAAAAAAAATCAGAGATACATTTTTCGTATAATACGTATACCTTTTCTTATGTTGCACATCTGCAAAACAAGTAAAAACTAAAATATTGCAAATTAGTAAATATTTTAATAAATATGAATCTAAATACCTTATTTTATATAATTTTTTATTTTGTATAACTTAAATGTATAAATTATTTTTTTAATTATATTTTTTACTGTTGCATTAAACAGCTAGACACCAGGAATTTTAAGAGAGTTTTTTAAGTTAATATTTTTGTAAGATTTATAAGATTAAAATTTCTATATAAATATACTGATTGCTAAGAATTAAATTTAAAAAAATCTAGATATGCATCGCTATGTATTTAAGGGTTAATAAATTTGTCTCTAATCTTATAAGAAAATTTGATAAATAGCATGTTTTGCCAAGAATACGACCTAAAATTATCGTCAATGTATCCTTCCGTGCTGACCGATGGAAATCATGTTGCGATATAGGAAGACAGATGAATCAGGCGTTATGTATAGAACTCAGTGCACAGTACAGACCGCAAACAGTGTTGGCAAATCTGGTACTTTTTTTATTCAGAAATTTCGACTACAGACCAGTAAATTTTTAATGAAAATTTTACTTTATTTTATTCACGAATTAAAGGACGACGTGATCTTCTTTTGTTGGTTCCGTAGTTGCGTCGCAACTTTGCATCTAGTGACGTGTGAATGACGTGCGCACGATATGGAGCCAATAAATTTAACGTTTAATCATAGCTGCCAACATCTTACGCTTTTTTGTACCACAAAAAATTAATATAAATATTTGATATATTTAATCAGCAGTTTACGACCATTTAAGAAGGTAAAATTTACTATTAAATTTTGCGGTAAAAAATAAAAACATAAGCGTTGGCAGGTATGGTTTAACCCTAGTGTGTATAAACTGATGAACTGGCACCAGAATTTATAGACGAATTTATTAGAAATATGAACTTGCTTATTTTCAAGTATGTTACAAAACGAAAAATTTTATTAAATATTCTGTGTGACAGTACAATAAAAATTATGTTTCCTTTTTTAAGAACACCGCCCGCGAAAGGGTTAATATTTAAAATAATTAAAATTTAGTTTTATTTGCAGAAAGAAGAGATTTGAAGTTTAATTGAAGTTAAGAAACATTAAGAAAATAAACGGTACTTAAAAACTGCACGCAAAAGAAGTATAAAAAATATAATTTAAGAAAAAAATTAAATGATATATAATTATAAAAAATATAATAAAACATTAAAAAAGAAGGCAGTTAAAAGTTAAAGAGAAGTACTCCATTAGTTCCTAGGCAAGGCGAAAAATCTACTGGAACTAAGCACAGACTCTAAGCACAGACCTTAAGAAAAAAAAAATACACTCTTCAGTGACCAAACATTTAATTTAAAATATGAAAGTTACAGAAGTACAGACAAATAATATACATATATATATATATATATATATATATATATATATATATATATATACTAGGGGGCTCTGCCCCCTGCAAGCTATGCTCGCCAAAACCCGTTCAGACGCCGCAGATTCTAAAAACACGCTAATCTGATGGGTTTTAAAAATATTAGAGAAGATTGAATTATACTGAAAAAAGTTATGCATATCACCCTGTAAACGGGTTTCCATTCAATCCCCTTTGATTTCAAAAATTTAAGGGCGAATCAGTTGCTGTTAAGATATCCAATGGTTGCTTTCGTTTTTGATTAAAGAGGATCAGTTAAACATTTGAAACGACGCTAAAATAAAATGAATTAAGTATACAGAGTTTTTGTCTCCCAGTATTTTAAAACAATCTCTATAACAATATCCTAAATCATGTGACTATCATCAACAGTTCCGGGCGGACCACTTCGCTTTTTATACTCTAGGTGCCATTTTGGTACTTTAATGTTAGCCAGGCACAGGTGATAAGTCGCCAAATATTATTCTATCGCCATCATTTCATCTATATTATAATAGTTCGTCATCAACTGCCATAAACAAATACGGTCTGATCCCTTCGCCTTTCATATGAAAGTTTAGCACAGATGTCATCAGATGTCAGATGTCATAAAAACATATCTATATTGGCACGATTTTTTTTTCCGACGCCTATTTGGGGAACGCATCAACAGCATAAACAACAACATCCGGCTTACCATATCAAGCAAAATAACGATACTTTGGCGCCAGTTAAGTACCCGTTGCGTATATGATATTGGTGTCAGAAAAAAATCGTGCCAATATGGGGCCGTATATGACATCTGTGCCGAAAGTTTCCCATTCTGATTAAAAAATGATTTCTTTTATCGAATAAAACTACATAAAAGTTGCCATGGTGGCAAAGAATTCTTGGTACTCTTATGCAATCCTGGTGCAAATCTCGCAAATAGCTTTTTATTCAACTCGCCAGTTAGCATTTGTTTTATTTTTCGAGTGGTAAATTGAAACATTGATTTGGAGTTGAAATCCAATGTCATGGTTTTTTGCATTATTTAATATTTGGCCAGATGTCATATGATGGAGGTTTGGCGTTTTTATTTATTTATTTATTTATTTATTTATTTATTTTTTTTTTGTACGAAAATTTGGCGAAAACCTCGTTTTCGAATACCAGTTACATATTCACTTTTGGTATTACTTACTTATTCCGTCTTCTAAAAAATTATCGCCAAATTATAAGATTAAATGCTAATTATGGTATATCGTAAATGTCCCATTCACTTGAATTTAAGCGAATTACGCGTGTTTACGTCATCAAGTGTTTTTTATTTCGACGTTTTATTTGTATATTTATTAATGTTATACTAATTTATTTGTTCTTTCGTTATTTAAAATAAAAATTATGTCAATTTGTATAATTTGGCGAGTGGTTTGGCGATTTATATAATTTTGCGAAATTGGTCGACGGAATAACTAAGTAGTACCGTATTTTTTAATTATTTTCTATTATTTGCAAAAGGAAATAACAAAAAAATAATTAATAACTATAGAACAAAATAATTTATATAATTTAAAAAAAGAAATAAAATTAAATAAACATTTATTATTAAATAAACAACAATAGCCGGGTTACCATGTCAATCAAAATAATGCCATTTTGGCGCCAATTAGGTACCCCAGTGCGTATATGACATCTGTGTCTAATATTTTTCTTTTCTTTTTTTTTTTAAAGAAAGAATTGAAAGCCATCAATTTTAAATGTTTCTGTTTTAAATGGAAGTTTTGTAATTTAAATAAAATGAATGAAAGAATTATATTTTAAATGAAATTAATGAAATATAAAAAAATGTGACGGGAAAAATGTTTGGCGATTTATCACCTGCGCCTCGTTAACATAAAAATACCGTCAGAATTACTTTTCTCTATCAGAATCTTTCGATTTGGCGAAAGATTATTCAAGTAAATTGAATTATGAATAAAAGTAGCATGATACATTTCTTAGCATACATTAAAGGGAGGCCAAACTGGTCGCCAAATTAGTTTAAAATAATAACCTTTTCAGAAATATGAAAAGAAATATCTGTTATGATTAAAATTTGAGTTGCCATCATTAGAAAAAAATATTTAAAATTAAAAATAAATTAATATTTCAAAAACTAATTAGAATTTAAAAATTCTAATACCAGTTTTGAGATCTGCGGATCAATACGGAATTTTGGTGTTAATTTCATGGCAAATTATTCCATATTTTAGGAGAAATCGCCGTGAAACATAATCAGTTCTTTAATCAGTCGTTTCAAAGAATCGTTTCATAAATTCGTTTCAATTCAGCCGTTTCATATATGCGTTTCATAAATTTGTTTCATTAGGATTTTATATATATAGGGTAGATATCGTCGGTACCATGTCAAAATATTCAATAAGAAAACAGTGTTGCCAGTGGGCTACTTTTTAAAAATTCAAATTTCTTCATTGGCACCACTTTTTTGAAGTAGTATAATTCGCCTTATTTGATGACATATCAATTAAAGCGAAAACAAGGGGAATTTTACCATTTCAGAAAAGTCGTGCAAATCAAGAAATCTGAATTTAAAAACAGTAGCCCACTGGCAACACTGATTTCATATTTTCGTATAAATATATATTTTAGAAATACAAGACAAAAAGAAACTTTTACTCACGAAATATCTACCATAACTATTCAAACTTTCTGGGGATAATTTAGAATTTCGTAACGATAATTTTATAAATGCGTCAGATGCTTGGTTAGTGTTAACCCTCTCGCTGCGTAATTGTTTCATCAAAATAGCTGCAAAAATTGTGTATTTAACCCTTTCGCGACGAGCGTCATTTAAGAATTTTTAACTTTTGTCACCGGTTTTTTAAAACAAAACTTTTTGTCGAATTTAATCGGGAAAATGTTTCGATATTAATTAAGGAAAAATTTACAATAACAAAATAACTGGTGGGAATAATCAAGGGGGGTTAATTAGACGAAAAAATGCATCCCCGAGGAAATTTCGGGTTGCGCAGCGAGAGGGTTAAGATTGTTTTGTGAAATTAATGCAGCACGTATTTTGTATCGAATTGCTGATATATAAAATTTTCGCAAAATACATGCATCTTAAACTTTAAAAAGCATAATAATAACAAACAAAACATCCATCACTGTGCCGATGCAGTTAAAAAGTATGATAAAATGTTTAATAGATTTCGATTAATTTTTTATTAAAATATATTAAGAAATGAAATTATTAAAAATGCGTTTCATTTATTCATCATTTTAAATATGTATTTCAACATATTACTTTTGTTTCATTAAAAACGCATTAAAATTTTATTTCAACTTTCAAAGGATTTAAAATAAAATAGAATTTTTAGCTGATAGTCATTAACGTCCTTTGAAAACAATTTCGATCACAAAAATATAATTTAGATTAATCGAACATTTCGCTTTATTATTTTTTATTTTAATGACGGAAAATGTTTTAAAGTCTCCAAGAAAACGTTAAATAATTACAAAATTCATTGGATGAATTAAAGGGATCTAACAAATAAAATCAAGTGGTATTTTTAATGGATTGAATAAAGACAGATCTGTACATATTTTATCTTTTTTTTTTTTTTTTTTTTTTTTTTTTTGGCTCCGATATGCTATTTCTTTCGACCAGCAATTAAAATCTCGTATCTAAAAAATAATGTTCTGTTATATAAGCCAGCCGTAAAACAAAGATGTATCATTGTACGGGATAATCTCTACTGCAATTTTTTAAGCTTCTAATCATCGCACATTTTCAATTTTTATACCGTCGTATTGGAAAAAAATGTACTTTTAAATGCAATTTAACTGAAAACTGCATCTCCATTTATTTTTAAGACAGTAAATTTTGTAGTTTTTAGCTCCATTTGTTTAATTTCAGCAACTCAAGTAATCAATTTCTGTAGAAATTGAGTACTAAAAAATAGTTTGGAAATAGTAATTAAGTCTTTTTATTGCCATTTTCCCATAACAACTGAAAAAAAATAATTAAATAATGATATTGTGAAAAAATATAAATGAATTATTCCTGATAAAACATGGAGATATTATCAACTATAGTTTATTTGAAGTATCTATATTAATGTTACAAACAAATGAAGGCATATGAATCATTAGGTAGCCGATTTCTTTTGTCGAGTTTCGTAAATGACGACATCGCTTTTTGCTGGATTTGTGCATTATTTAGCGATACTGACGTCCTATGCATACTTTACAGTAGATGTTGTTTAAGACTGGATCGTAAATATGGAATTCTTCCGGAGATGCGAATGACTTCATTTTACATAAAATAAAAGCGTGTGTTTTAAGTGTGAAATATGTTTTGTACTATATATATTTATATACATTTTTATTTCATCGAGGGTGACACTAAATTCTGAAAAAAGCAAAATTCCTGCTTTCTAGATTTTAAATTAAGCTTTTCCACTTTAAAATTAATTTGGTGGATCTTTAAAGATACTATAATGAGTACAGTTAACTAAATTTGTAAGACTTTAAAGCGGGCCACAGAAGTGTAGTTTAAGGAATGAAGAAACTGCGATTAAACAATAGAAACATGTAGTTAGCTGATGAATTTAATTAATTTGTATGTAATGCTATTTTCTTTGGCGCCCAAATTTAAACAGGAAAAGAGAGAGAACATAGAAATTGTTGCATGTAGAATTTAAATTTATCTTTAATAGCTTGAAATTATTGTTTAAGAGTAGTTTGATTTACTGCAAATTTAAGTTAGTGCAGAAGTTTTGAATACAAGAAAACAACATATGCTTTAAATTTACTTTTTTTAATTTGTATTAACCCTTAAATGCCGGTTATTGCTTTTCGGCAACATACCCAATTTAGGGTTCTAAAATACTATTAGAAAAATATTGAAACTATAATGCCTAATGTTGCCAATAAAATACATTTTGAAAATATTATTAAATCGATTTTCAACATGTATATGGCAACACTTGTGCTGTTTAAGAATAAAGATAGATTTATTTTTTCAATTGTTGCTACATGTTCTTTTTGTTTTGCTTGGAAGCTTGCGAAATGCCCTATTTTGTTCTGCAGTGAGCAAATAAAATTTATTTCTTATTATAGTTTCTAAAATTCTTGTGTGTTTAATATTATAAAATTTTATACAGGAAAATTATTTTTTCCGTTAAAGACCAGTATTACCGATTAGTAACAAACTGTTTTTTAGCCGTAAACCATACTTAAAACAAAATATGATTTTTTAAAGTATTTTTCCCAGGATTTATTTAAAAAATGAAAGCCGAAAAACATTGTTACAATGATTTTTGAAAAATTTGGCATTTAAGGGTTAAATTATACGTTATGGTCCATTTATAATATGACCGCTATGTTTGGTGTTCTTACGAATGTAGTTAATTTTCAGGGTCTTAAAAATCCAAATAAAATATCTGGTATAGTTCAATTAAATATTTTTTTTATCTGAAATTTATATTATGAAATAAAACCTTTAAAACTGAAACTCTTTTAAAAATTATTTTAAATATTTTAACGTATTGCTTTCTTTTCATTAATAGTATCATTAACATTTTACGATAAAGTTTAGCTTATTATTTTTAGTTTCAATCAATTTTAAATAAAATAAGATGTTATCCCATAGTCACTAGCTTTCTTTGGAAAGCATTCAGTTACAAACCGCCAAAATACATTAATCGAAAATTTTACTTTATTATGTTTAAATTGAATTAACGGACACGTTTTTAAGTCCTGTAGTATATTTAAAATAGTTCATAAATCCATAGTACGCTTTAAGGATGGCAAGAAAAAAAAATTTTAATGTCATTAATTAAGATAGATCTGTAAATTTTCTTTTTCTAACTATGACCTCATGCTTTAACCCCTTGAGGGGCAAGCAAAAATGCCTCTAAATATTGAATTCTCACCGGAATAATCGAAAAGTTTTATTTTTAAATAAGAAAAAGCAATTTTTCAACGATTTTCCTCCAAAGTAAAAAATATAAAATTTACTTAAAATTTTCTGGTGAGAATTTTGTTTAAATTAGGTGGGATATATTTTATCCCACCGCCCCTCAAGGGGTGAAAAATAATGTGGTGAATCTTTAAAGATACGATAATGAGTAAATTTAACTAAAGTTGGAAGACTAAAGTTGGAAATATAATATAAAATAACATAAATAATTCAGTACTTAAAAGATAATTAAAGAATGAAAAATATGTTAAAAATCGAGTATTTTCAGCTAATACTGAGCCATCATCAGAATTTTAAAATTTAACACGTTGCACTCGAGGGGTGATTCTCACTGACCACTAGTGTCCCGTGTAAATGAGTGCTCCAATTGCTCTGAACACCAGTATTTTAAACTAATTTTCTTCGCCTTATCTAATGGCCGAATTAACTGTAAGATATTAGTTGTGTCCAAAGCATTTGGCGTCCCGATTTACGAGGGACACCTGGCAACACTAATAATAAGTGAGAGTAACTTCTCGAGTGCAAAGTGTTAATAAGTTCTTATGAACGCTACTCGTCCATGACTTACTCACTAAACTTTCACTTAAAAACATACATCCGGGTTCCATGGTTGATTCCACTAACACGGCGAAAGCAGAAAATTAGTGTGGAGGAGGGGGTGGGTTGTTTATAAATCGCTGCTCTCTGATCAAACCCATCCATATATTTTGGATGTTGTAGGATAAATTTTCATCGCTTTTGTTTATAATTTCAAAAGATCCTTGAAATTATACACAGCAGTGAGAAAACATACAATGACATTTTATCCTACAACGTCCCAAATACACTGGCCTCCAAAAGTTAAGGTACACTGACTGGATGCTTTCGATTGTACACGGTTTGTCTAATATGTACCCACATTATTGGCGAATTGTTCTTGAAATTCTGGGATGTAAAGAACATGTTTGATTTCATATTTCTCGGCGAAGATTTATCGGGGGGTACAATTACTGGTCTAATAAAAAAATTTAACAATAAAATAATATTTGCGATCCCTTATGTAAAAAAAAGGCTGGAAATGGTTTGTCACTGTGGTAAATGCCTATTTGGGTCCTATTCAACGTTTGTATGCATTTGTGTAAGCATAGCACTCATATTCGTGAAGATGTTAACGTTTTAGTAAAAAAATCAAAAGTTTTTTGTTTATAGCACACAGAGTTTTCAACCAAATTTAACACAACTTTCCAAAAACCTGACAAAGAACAGTAGCAACAGTAAACAGCAATTACAACATGAATATATTGATTATTTGATGAGATATGGGTACTTGTATGAAATAATTTTTAACTGCGCATGCGTGTAAGATTACAAAATTTTTATTTCATAATTTGGTAGCCAGATATTTTGGATAAATTCTGTAAAAAGTCCAGTCAAATATTCTGAAAACTCAGAAAGATATAGTGAGTTGATTGAAAAGTTGTGGAAAAACCCTTATAATAAAGCTATTTTTAGAAAGCAACTCACTATATCGCCCCTATCTTTGTGAAATTTCTCGATGTTTGACTGGACATTTTAGATAAGTTGCCCTAAATAGCTGACTACCAAATTATGAAATAAAACTTTTGAAATCGTCTACGCATGCGCAGTAAAAAATTATTTAATACAAGTGCCCATATCTCATCAAATATTAAATATATTCATGTTTTGATTGAAGTCTACTGTTGCTACTGTTCTTTGTCAGGTTTTCGGAAAGTTGTGTTAAATTTTTTTTGAGATAAACAAAAGGACTACGTCTGAATTCATTGATATTTATAAAAACTTTTCAAAATCCTAACGTAAAAGTCATACTACATTTTAAAGTTCAACAAGTAGAAAAACATTACATCAAGTTGCCAAAAAATTATAGCTAAAACAAAACTGAATATTCTATTGGTAGAGATGCAGCCTCGTTAATTGCTAAATCAGCGGTTCTCGTGTACCAAGCTTCCAAAAACATACGACTTGCATAAATGCAGCAGCCTGATCTAATTATATAAGCATTCTCAAAACTCGGAAAATTGTTGACCACGCCATGGAAACTGATCATTTTCCGAGTTTTGAGAATGCTTATATAATTAGATCAGGCTGCAGCATTTATGGAAACCATATGTTTTTGGAAGCTTAGTACACGAGAACGCGACATTTCTAATTCCACTAGACTTCTGTTCTAGCGTTCTTCAGAGCCGTTCTGATTGGTTGGCACGCTCCAGATAAAGCGGCCAGACGCCCGAGCATCGTTTGCACATATTCGGATATTTGTTTTCAGTTATTTCGTTTCTGATGCTATATAAGTTTGATTTGAATAAATTATTTTTCCATTTTTAGATGATGAAACTGCTATTTTCTACTTGAAAGTATTAAAAAATACCTGTATAAAACAAACCTCCGTCATTTCCATACTAAAACCGTTTTTTTTTTTTTTTCAAATCTTTTAAGATAAAGTCATAAAGACTGTTTCATAAATTTAAAATGTTATTTGTATTAAAAACAGGGTTCGTACGGGTACCGTTATTTTGAAGTCCCAATATCAGAAATTTTTATAGAAAAATAAATCTAGTTTAAACGGTTGAAATTTGGCCTTATTTCAGGAGAGATTTTCCATAAGAAAATACTGGTACCGAGGAATTTCTTAGGCTGGAAATTCAAGCACCCGTACGAACCCTGAAAAATTATTAAAAAATATATAATTTATATTAAAAACGCATTTTCACTTGTAAAACACCGCAGTTGCAGGGAGAATTTGCATATCTAAATCATGAAATAATATAAAATGAGAAACATTTTTTTTTTTTTTGGGGGGGGGGGGCGGAATACCTTCTAACTGTCCCCTGAATTTGCAACTGAATCCTCCTATACCTCCATGTATCATATTTAAAAATTCCATATTCAGTGCTAAAAAAAGAATACTTTTCAGAGTTATTTTTATTATCAGTGTTATCATGGTTACAAAATAAATAGATAAAAAATAACCCTGGTTTTATATATTTTTTCATGGTTTAGATATGCAAATTTCCCCTGCAATTGCAGCGTTTTATAAGTCACAATGCGTTTTTAATATAAATTTTATATTTTTTATCATTTTTAATACAAATAATATTTAAAATTTATGAAACGGTCTTTAACTTAAAATGTTTTGGGAAAAAAAAAAACAGTTTTAGTATAGAAATGATGGAGGTTTGTTTTATACAGGTATTTTTGAATATTTTCAAGTAGAAAATAGCAGTTTCATCATCTAAAAATGGTAAATAATTTATTCAAATCAAACTTATGTAGCATCAGAAACGAAATAGCTGAAAACAAACATCCGAATATGTGCAAACTGTGCTCGGACGTCTAGCCACTTCATCTGAATCGGACCAGCCAATCAGAACGGCTCTAAGGACGCTAGAACAGGATCTGAAATATGCTAGAACAGAAGACTAGTGGAAATGGAAATGTCGCCACGAGAACCGCTGATTTAGCAATTAACGAGGCTGCATCTCTACCAATAGAATATTGAGTTTTGTTTTAGCTATAATTTTTTCGCAACTTGATGTAATGTTTTTCTACTTGTTGAACTTTAAAATCTAGTATGACTTTTACGTTAGGAATTAGCTGATGAGGGATTCAGAATGAATCCGAAACGTCCTTTTATATTGCTTTTAGTGTTTTTATCTTGTAATGTAATGTAATGTCTGTTATTTTGAAAAGTTTTTATAAATAATTGTGTTAAATTTGGTTGAAAACTCTGTATGCTATAAACAAAAAACTTTTGAATTTTTCACAAACACGTTAACATCCTTACGGATATGAGTGATATGCTTACACAAATGCACACAAACGTTGAACAGGACCCAAATAGTCATTTAACGCAGTGACAAACCATTTCCAGCCTTTTCTGTTGCATAGCTGATCACAAATATTATTTTATTATTAAATTTATTATTAGCCCCCTAATTGTCAGCCCGACTAAATCTTCATCCAGAAATATAAAATTAAAGATGTTCTTTACATTCCAGATGTTTAAGAACAATTCGTCAATAATGTTGGTAGATATTCGAGAAAACGTGTGCAATCGAAAGCATCCACTCCCTGTACCTTAACTTTTGGAGGCTAGTGTATCAAACCCATCCATATACATGGATGGGTTTGATCAGGGAGCAGTGATTTGTAAACAAGCCTCACCCCCTCCCCATATCTCTTTTCAAGCGAATGTTTTGTGAGTAAGTCATGGACAACTAGCGTTCATAAGAACTGTCTAAATTTTAAAATCCCGATGATGGCTTAGTATTAGCTGAAAGCACTCGATTTTTAACATCTTTTTAATTCTTTAATCATCTTTTAAGTTTAGAAAAATTTATATAATTTTATATTAACGGAAATATTTTTAAGTAGTTTGGTAAACATTAAATCCATCGTATAAAGGATAGAAGAGATAAAAAAAAATAAAACGGTATTTTTAATACCATGAATATAAAATCCCTAAATCCGAAATCTTCAGTATTTAATTTATACATTCTGTTTCTATAATTTTGCATTTGAAAAAGAAATATTTTGGCACTTGAAAAAGAAATAATCACTTTATTTAATGACAAGTAAAATGATATCATAATAAAGACAATTACATTATTTTATAAAACTGGTGGAAATCGAACAGTTCGAATAAAAAACACAGTCCGTGAATATCACGGAGCAAAAATTAAGGGGTTAAAAGTAAGTTAGACAATCTTTAACCCCTTAGCTGTTTCTTTTTTTTTTTTTTAACACAATACATTAAAAATAAGGGCACCTTTTTAAACTAAAATATTTGCCTTTGTACAATGGGAAAAGGTATTCCATTTAACAAACCAAAGATTACAGTTAAAATTGAGTGGTATCCAAAAGCTTTTAGTATCGAAGATAGCAAACTCTTTTTACCCGACCGGCATTCGGGTAAAACAGTTAAGGGGTTAAAGATAAGATAATGAGTAAATTTAACTAAAATTGGAACTACGTAAAGCTTGACCACTTCAGTTCAGTTTGAAGAACGACAAAATTGCGATCCAGCCATGGAAATGTGCAGCTATGCTGGGAAAAAAATGTTCATTTTGCAGTATAATGCTGGCAGCTGAGACACCAATTTATAACCGTAAAATAAGCAGTAATATACCACCGTATAAATGAATTAAACCGTATAAAACTGCTTAATGGTATATTACTTGATAATTATTATTAATAACTTTACAGTTATAAACTGGCGCACGAGCTGACAGTATTATATTGTAAAATCAACATTTTTTTTTCTTGCAGTGTCGATAGGATTAAGAATTTAATTAAATTGCATACCATGGTTTCTTTGATCATTGCTTTAGCTGCAGATGGGAGAACATTTAAAATGGTACGTCTACAAAAGTAAAAATTAAATTTATCTTTAATGACTAAAAATTTATAAATAGAAGTTTTAGACGAAATTTCAATTTCAATAGCAGTTTCGAGAATTTAATTATATTTACTAATTTTTTACTGTTAAAAAATATAAATATATCATTATCAGTATGTCATATATCATCATGCGCTTATTAAAATAGCCCAATAAAATACAGCAGAAATGAAAAACAAATTCATTTTAAATATCCCTGATGATATCACGACGTAAACATCTGTACCCCCAATCTTGAATTTCTGTAATTTTTCTTTATTAGTTTAAAAATTTATCCCGTTAAATGCTTTCTTTACAATAACTGCACATCAGACATTTAATTATAAAATAGAGGCACCGGTAATTTTGCATAAAATCTTGCTTTAAAAGAATGGAAACTCCGCCGGCTTATGGAAGTATTTTGTGAATTGGTTTCGCAAATAGATTTCGCAATTTCACGCCTCAGGAAATATCTTTCACGTACGGATCAGTGCAAAGTGATGTAAGTAAGCGTCCTATCTTAAATGGGAGAGGTAAACGCAAGATTAAAGGCTAGGTCACATCAATCAAGGTCGCACGCCACGTAGCGAACGGGTTTAAACTACAGCGTCTAGAATACCTAGTGTGGAAATATGCTATCCAAACAGTGCTAAAAAAAAATATCCCTTAAATGTGCGACGATACTGCTAAAATTCCAAGTGTCGATCGCAGCGACATCTGCGGAATTTTCGTATTACTAGTATTACATTGTATAGACTAGCAATACCTTGCATTTGTAGAAAATATTCTGAAGATGTCGCTGCGATCTGTATATTGCAGCAGCATCGTTGCATATTTAAGGGATACAATATTTTAGCACTTTTTTAAGTATTACAGGGATAGCCAATTTCCACACTGTATATTTTAGACGGTATAGTTTAAACTAGAGGAAGATGCCTAACAGTTTTCTTACTTCACACCACTAAAATTGTAAAGTTTTTTCACCTTCATTAACAGCTGAACTGTCTGTCATAAGGTGAAGAAAACTTCGTAGTGTCAAGTGCATCTGGACGCCCTTCTCGCTACGCCATTAATTTGCAACAAATGTGGTAAGCAAAATTCTGTTCCACGAGTGGCTAAAGATAAAGAATGTGAGCAGATGGTAGATATCCTGTCATATGAGGCATCACACTAAAAACCCGCGTATGTGAATTATCACCCCGTCCACAAGATGGCGCAACTGTGTTAATTTACGCCCGATGCCAGTATTAAGTTTGTACGCTTACTTATATCGTTTTGGATCAGTGTTGCCAGTGGGCTACTTTTTTATAATTCAGATTTCTTAATTTGCACCACTTTTTAGAAATGGTAAAATTCCTCTTGTTTTCGCCTTAATTAATATGACATTAAATAAAGCGAATTTTACTATTTCAAAAAATTAGTGCTAATCAAGAAATCTTAATTTTAAAAAGTAGCCCACTGGCAACACTGGTACGGATATAATAAAAATGTCTTAAAATTAAATATGGACAACATGATATAAATTCCTTTTCTGTAAGGTCCTTAGTTAATGACATTTGGTTAAATACACACGAGAATTCTTGGTCCCAGTCACCAAGATCATAGATATTCATTGAAGATTTATAAAACTTCAGTTACAAAGTTGATGTTAATAAAATAAAAAGTATTCAGGTATAATGAATAGGGTGTCACATGACAGGTGGAACTGATGGGATGAATAATGATTTGTTAATGAACCCCAAATTAAAACTTTATCATCTTCTCATATTAACGAAGGAGGGTGATTTTCACGAAACTGACCGTGATAAAAAAATTTATTCTATACTTAGAATCTAACCTTTTTTAACCCCTTAATGGTCGCGTCGCATTAAATTACGGTTTAAAATTTCAGATTGCTTACAGCCACCACTTTTTTTCTAAAAGAAATATTCACCTTATTTAATGACAAGTAAAATGATACCATAATAAAGCCAATTACACTATTTTATAAAACTGATGGGAATCAAACAATCTGAACAAAAGACACAGCCAGTTAATATAACAGGAGAGAGAATTAAAGGGTTAGAAACAAAAACTAAAATTAAATAAAAAAATATGAGCCTTAAAACGTTCATTATTTTTCATCTCAAATGAAGTGGATAGTTGATTTTGAAATGAGCAAAGATAGACAAAAAATATAACAATATTGTTTTAAATTATTAATTTGTTAAATAAAAAAAATAAATAAATTTTGGTACCATACTCTTGACAGAAAGTTTGTGTCGGTATATTATTTCTTTGTAAATAACCGTCTTCAGGATTGAACAACAACGAACGATCGTGTAACGAGGCATATATTGCGGAACTTTTTTCTAACGCAACTGGAATATGATTAACTCCTTGAGGGCGGTGATATATATTTTATCCCACCTACGATTAATGAAGATTTTCACCAGAAAAATTTCATTAAATTTTAATTTTCAAACTTTGGAGGGGAAAAAAGGGGGGGTCCTAAAATTGCTTTTCCTTATTTTGCAATGAATTTTTTTTAATATTCCGGTGTGAATTCGACATTACAGAAACGCAATTACTTGCTTCTCAAAGCGTTAGCCTTTACCGGCGCGGTGAAATTCTGTTATAAACTGATGAAATAATGGACTGACACCGCAATTTATAAACGAATTTATTAGAAAATACGAACTTTCTGGAATAATGGAACAATAAAGCTGGTGTGTGGATTCCCTAGTTGCTTGGCAACTGTACATCCAGGCTAAGATATATCGTGTAACAATGCAATGGGAGTCATAGAAAAAAGAGCGTTTAACCCTCCGTCTACCAGACGGGTCCATTGGACCCGACAGGTACATACAAAATATTCATTCAAACCAGAAATTTCTTTAAAATAAACTAAGTATATAAACCAGACAAAAATAAGGTAAATAAATAAGTTAAATAGTTTTAAATAAAAATTCTGGTGTAGAACGTTTTATTAAAACTTGAATAAAATTCCCGGTAGATCTAGGGTTAAACGCGGCTAGTAGCCACGAAAAAGAGAGAGTAAAAGCTAAGAAGATAGACAATTTTTAAAAGAAAAAATTGTTAGTATAACTAGTAAAAAAAAAAAAAATTCCATATGATCCACATATATGTCCAGGACAGGCGAAAAAGCTACCAAAGGAAGACCCATAAAAAAAGACGCAATTCAGAGACCATACATTTAAAATAACTTGAAAGGTAAAAAGTTTAACACAGTGAAGAAATAAAAATAAACTAAAATATATACATATTTACAAGAGAGTTTAAATTACTGCAAGGAAAAAAGAATAAATATGTAAGAAAAAGCTACAATGAGGAGAGTTCTAACTAAATAAACAGTTAAACGCAAAAGCCGAAGGGAGCAAACGACAGCAAGAGGACGGCGTCCACCCAGTCTAGTAATTTGAGGTGAAAAAACAATAAGAATGAAAAAATAAAATAATATCATGAGAAGAGCATAATATACAAAAACAGAAGTTTTTTTTTATATATATAAGTTTTTAAACAAACAGCACAAACAAAAAAGAAAGCAAAAAGTTTAGCAAATGAAGAGCTTAATCTTCGTTAATGTTGATATGACTTGCAAGTTTATCAAATTCAGTTAATATAACCATCAATTTTTGCATCGGATTATCGAGTTTTTTAGTCTGAGTTGAGATGTTCTTTATACATTTTAGGAATTTAGTGATTTGAAAAATTTGTTTAACTTCGTTGAAAGTATTAAGAATGTCTTTTATATCATTGGTGTAATTTGTAGGAATTTTAGAATTTTTTATAGTAGGGGAGGAATGGGTGTTTGCGGTAGTACTATCATTGATATCAGAGTTCAATTACGAACTTTCTTAGTTTCATGCACTTTATAATACGAAAATTTTAGTTAAATATTCTTGGTGCCGTTAGTCAGTTTTGGAATTAAAATTAGGTGTCGTTTATTAAAGACACCGTGCCGGAAAGGGTTAAAGGAATACTAAAATAAATGAATAAAAAAAGAGAAATAAAAATAAAAACATGCCTATCGTTTTTAAAAAATAAATTTAGCTTTTAAATAAAGAAAACTGTGTATTATTTAAAATATTTTAAGCAATTTATTGCTATAAAAAATCATAGATGAGAGGTCTAAATAAATATCAGGCTAAAGTATTTTTCAGGGAAATTCTCGCGTCTTGTTTTACTTTAAAAAGTATGCAATACATGTGTCTTCATTACGCAGCTCTCCCTTAGGTACAGAACAATTTCAAACCTAACTTACAAACGACTCTCTGTCATGAATAGTGTATCCTTAATTTATCAGTTTGTTCGAAGTCCTTAAGAAAACTTAAATAATTAACACAAATGCAAAAAAAAAAAAAAAAATCTAAAATTACTTTTGAGTGCAGTACAAATTAAAGTATCATTTTCCGAGAATAGCTATCATTTCATTTGACATAATGCAAAGATTAACAAATTACTAAACAGAAGAAAAGTGTAATACAGATTAATTAAAAAAATAATATCCATTATACGTGTTTAAAAAAAAACTTCTACTTTGTTTATAAAGTAGTTTATTTATAATTCATAAAATGTTCGTCCGTCTAAAATTACCCTTTTAATTTCAATATGAAAAGGTTGGTTGGTTGGTTGGTTGTATTTATGTCGGCCAATTATCAGCACGTGGGATATAGGCCCTAAGGGGGGGGGGGGTGCCTTCCGTGGAGATCTTTCTAAGGGAACCTAACCCGTATTAACGCTTGGAGAACCAAGGTTCGAAGAAAACCACGAAAACTCCAAACGATTAGGCCGACGGGCGCGATTGGGATCGAACCCAGCACTTCCCGTCTACCAGCTTCGAGAGCAGAACCTCTCGGCCACTGGTGGGGCTTCAATATGACTTCAATTTGCATTGCAAAAAACGGGTTTTACTGAATTTACTGCTACAAAGACTTGATTTCAAAGAATCATAAATCGGTAAGCTTTGGTACAACAAAAAATTAATTTTTATGGTTCAGTTGTTGAAGCATGGATAAAGTTTTTCTATATGTAATTTATAAAATTCAAAGACCGTATAAAAAATAGTAATATATAAAAATTTTGGGAACTGTTCAAAACTGCGAGTGTTTGAAAATTCTTGAAAAATACAAAAGAAAAAATTCGTCCGGCGAAAAATTCTTACATAGTGTGTATTAGTTTATCAAAGTTGCTTAGATCAGGGATGAGAGCGCTCCGACCCAAATGACTGTTTGCTACCACTAAATTTTAACGGTATTTCTCGCCTTATTTAATGACAGAATTTCTGAGATTTATAAAAGCAAGGAATGCTACTAAAATTTAGTGGTGAAAATCAACCATTTGGGTCAAAGAGCCCTCATCCCTGTTAGATGTAGTAATTAAACAAAAAATTTTCTAATGAGCATTTTTAAATATATAATACTAGCAAAACCCGCGGCTTTGCTCGCGTATAGTTCAAATATGCTAAGCGATATTTGGTGTCTAATATTTATTAGAAGATATTAAACTTTTAGGAATCCTTCTATATATAAAAAAAAGTTTTCATTTGGAAATGGACCAATGAAAATCTGCGTAGATATTCCGGGTAGAACTCATCCAATTTAAATGCTTAAGCCAAGGCCTCCTTATCGAAATAACAGGCCTCGCAATCGCTAAGTTTCCTTTGTCCGCTGTACACGTGGTTAGAAACCACGTGTTATACCGTGGTTTATACCGTTAACGTGTTATACCGTTAACCACGTGTTATACCGTTATACGGGTTTACCGTGACTAGCGCCATCTAACGTGAGAAACAGAAATATTTTTTAATTTGTTTTCCATTTGTCTTTTACCATTTTCTTTACGATGTGTTTTGTAGTTTGCAAATGATAGTTGTTAATCTTAAAATTTTCATATGTTCTAGACATTTTATTTAAAAAATGAACTTATTTTACTGTTAAACAAAAAAATGTTTACTTCTGTATTCCGTTATGTAAATAAATGATGATAATAATAATAATAATAATCAGGAAAGAAAATTATTTTACCATGAATTTCTCAGTGATATTAGTTAATGAAATAAATGGATAGCATCTAGATCCGGAAAATGTAAAATATTTCATTTTCTCTTTTATATTTTCAAATATGTGGTTTATTTTATTTCTGCTATTTCTTTTCTTTTCACAATTAGTTTCACCTTACAGTATTAATTTAACATCGCTCAATGCTTTATTTATTTATTGGCCTATCATTTGTTTTATTTTTGAAGGTATGGGGGATCATTTCAGTTTAACATACTTTAGATGAAAGCTTCACTGTTTTTTCATATAAAGTTTGTATGTATTGAACTATGAAAGTTTCATAATTGGCTCCACAGCCAATTGGCATATCTTGGCGGGCATAGTTTGGCGCGTAATTAATTTCCCTGTTTTAACTTACATATGTTATGTAAGTTTTACTAAAATGTATCAGAGTATTTTAGGAAAGTTAAAACACGCATAGATACACAAAAAACAGACTGAAGTCATAAACACTTAAAAAATTGGAAAAATAAAGTTTAATAATCACTTAAATTTATACATGTCCCTCAACTTTCCGCAAATAAAGTATTCTTGTCATGCTACGATTTTGGTGTTTGTAAATCTTAATTTGAATATTCTTCCTTAATCAGATCTAGAGCCAATTGGCGTAAGTATAGTTTGGCGCAAAATTAATTTTATTTTTAAACCGTATACTTGATACCACATTATTCCAGCATCGCGTTTTTGCAGTCAACTTTGACTGTGGAACAGATTACAGAACATAGCTAATACTACATAATAAATCGGTATTTTTCAAGTATAGGGGCCTTGGCGAGAGAAGAAAATTTGGCAACGTAATTTCTGGAAGCATATTCACTGTTTCACATAAAGAAGCAATATTTTCCAATATTTGTACAATTTATTTAATATAAAAAAGGCATTTATCTATTTTATATACAAATATAAACAAATCGTATATAAAAAACAATAATAATATCTAGAAACTAAATTTATACATGTAAATTCGGCACAGATGTCATATTGGCGCGATTTTTTTCTGGCGTAAATGTCATATACGCACCGGATACTTAACTGGCACCAAAGTGTCGTTATTTTGCTTGATACGGTTAACCGGATATAGATGATATGGTAACGAGGTTTTCGCAAAATTGGCGTCGGAAAAAAATCGCGCCAATATATCGCGTATATGACATCTGTGCCGTAAATTCTTATAAAACAAGCTGACAGTTCATAAGTTTTGTTTTCATAACTGTTTATATCATTCGGCAACAAATCGCTCTTTCCGAAGCCCAAATTGTGCCAAGATTTAAAAAAAATAACCCGCAAAGTCCTATATACTGAAAATGGTACTTGTTAGTTATCCCGTCGACCAAATTACTGTCGCCAAATTGCAAGATTAAATGCCAATAATGGTTTGCCATAAATTAATTAATTTTAAGATTAAATGCCAATAATGGCCAATAAAACCAATATTTCGACGTTTTATTTGTATTTTTATTAATGTTATACTAATTTATTTGTTTTTTCGTTATTTAAAATAAAAAATTGTGTCAATTTGTAGAACTTGGCGAGTAGTTTGGCGATTTATATAATTTGGCGAAATTGGTCGACGGGATAACTAACAAGTACCCTGAAAAAATATCAATAAATCTTATATTTAAATCTTCATTTTTTATGTGTTTCATTTTTTAAAGTCAGAACATAATTGTGCGAAATATTTTTTTTTTTTACGCCTTTATTTTACTGGAATTCGAAAAATATTTTATACAATTTTGCCAATAACACAACATTTTCAATTTTTTACTATGCATTTGTTTATGGAGTATTACCAGGAGTATACACCAGGTGGCGTAACTTATGGGACAAAGTCAGCTAATAAGTTGGCAATTATCGGGGACATTTTCACCCATAGACTTTCTCCGGATTGTCAAGTCTGTTTTATGATAAGGGAGTCTTGGCTTAAGCATGGCCATAGCCTACTATGATATATAACGGCCCGCGCATTTCGCTGAAAAAGTGAAGTCGGATCCAACTTCAAACCCTGAACCTAAACTTCACAACGTGCTCTTTGTTTACATTTATACCTTGCCCAGATAGAAGCTTGTTTCTCATTGTCGAGGTTTCAGAATCATTGATCGTATTTTCATGTAATAAATTAAATATTTATATTCTTCAATTTCCTTCGATTTAAAAGGCTATTTTACACAAATTGTAGCATTTTAGTGTTACACATACTTTTAAGATTAGCTAAATTATTTATTGTTTACCTTGATCGTTTGGTTCATTCATGAAAAATGCCGGTTCTGTTATTCTTTTTTGAATGTCCCGTATTTATATAAAAATAGCTTGGTTTCATATACACGTTTTAAAATTAAAATTTGATTTTTATCAAACTACAGTTCTCATAACTGACTTGAAGCAGCTATTTTTGATTAATTTACTGTTACCGGTAAAATATTTGTATTTAATATATCCCGGACCAAGAAGAAGAAGAAAAAAAAAGCCGATCTTCCTTAAACATTAAATATTCTTATTTTTAATCAGAGAAAGAAATGGTGATCACGGATTTAAATATCGTTGCAATATTCTATGCTATCCAAGCAATTTTGATTAAATCATGTAAGGGTATGTGTTACTTAATAAATTACATTTATTAATTATTACAAGGAATTTTATGAGTATTTTAATATATTTAAAAAAAAAATTTCTATCAGATTTATTGTTTCAGCAGTGAAAATAGTAAATAAATGGTACTTAGTTATCCCGTCGACCAAAAATCTATCGCCAAACTATAAGATTAAATGCCAATAATGCTTGATCGTAAATGTCACATTCACTTGACTGTAAGCAAGTTACACGTGTTTATGTCATCAAGTGATTTTTATTTCGACGTTTTATTTGCATATTTATTAATGTTATACTAATTTATTTGTTCTTTCGTTATTTAAAATAAAAATTATGTCAATTTGTATAATTTGGCGAGTGTTTTAGCGATTTATATAATTTGGCGAAATTGGTCGACGGGATAAATTTGTGACATTGATGTTTTAGACTAAGCATGTGTTTTTTTATTTATATATTTTTATGTGTGTTGGTTTAACAGTTTTAAAGATAAACACATTATATTAGTTACTTAAATAAATAGAACTTTACATTTACATTGATATGGACAGTTTATAATAACCCTTAACAGCTGTATTCGAATTAGCTGTCATTTCTAAGCTTGATTGGAATATGAGCAGAATTGTATATTGCATTAACATATTAAAATTAATTACAATATCAAATTCCAAGTTTCTTCTCGAACGATGTACCACCTCTTTGGTTGTAGTGGCACTAACATAAAATGCCTATTTTAAAACAGAGATTTGTCAAAATTAATTTTGAAATCTGTTTAGTATTTCCTAATATTGAGGAAACGTAATTTAGAAAATTTTAAAGGCTTTTTTAGAACATTTGTTGTTCCTGCCAACCCCAGGTGGTAATGGCACCCGCATAAAATTAAGCCTGAATAGGATCGAAGAGTTTCACCATTGATTCGTAACCACCATCCCGTAATTAACGTTTATAGCCTCTTCAGTATCACACTAATCGCAATTTAGAACATTTTTCGCTCCTGCAACCCTCTGGTGGTAGTGGCACCGACATAAAATATAGCTTATGTTTGAGAAACTTCTATCACCAACAATTTGCCACCATTACTTTTTAAAATCGGTTTAATATTTCATAAGATTGCATAAAAATCCTAATTTAGAAAGTTTTTAGAACGCCTTTCGCTCACTTCATCCTTTAAAATTTGGAATTATCTCCCGATGGTTTTTGGAAAACATTTGCATCTTTTAACCCTTTCAGGGGCAAAGCATTTCTGCTCCAAAAGTATTCAAATACAGTAAACTCTGTCTAAGGCGGAATCTATTAGGACTGAGAACATTTTCCGTGGTAGACAATATTCCGGCTTATGCAAAAAAGCTCCCCCCCCCCCCCACCCAGAAAAAAAAATCCCCCGAATTTGATGATTTTTTATTGATTTTCCTGACTCGAAAATTGGTTGAAAACTGAAATTCGGAAAGATCTTTTGTCTTTATAGATAAATGAGAAACGCTATTCAATTTCTTAGTACTGCTGTAATACATGCGAATTGGAAGTTTACACACACACACACACACACACACACAAAAAAGAAAAAAAGAAAGAAAGAAAAAAAACACAATAAACTTCGAGAATGAGACAGAACGTTATAACTTTGAATTTGAGTACATCCTTAAAGTATAATATATTGCACTTTTGAAAATATATATTTTGATAAATGTTCATTCTACTAGAAATATAAACTTTTAAATGTAATTTTGTATATGAAAAAATGGCACAAGCATAAATTCCTTAAAATTTAAATAGTTTCTGTCCTTTTGAATTAACTTTTTCAAAGTGTTACGGTTTTTAACTAATATGCACGACATTGAGTATTTGACTTATCAGTTTTAAAGTTTAATAAACAAATTGTCTTTCATTTTTAAATTATCCATTTTTCCGTCTTATGCAAAATTTTGGTTTCGGTGGGACCTTTAAATGCCTTCCGTTTCCGCGTTAGACAGATTCCGCCTTATGCAGCATGAATTAATGTAATTTCCTATGGGCTCGCCGGGACTTGAAAAAATTTCCGCGGTAGACAGATTTCCGGCTTATACAGAGTCCGCCTTAGACAGAATTTACTGTAATTAATTCATACCGCAATTTAAGAACAAGTTTATTTGAAAATAATCAAAAGCACTTTTTCACGTATATTATGAGATCGAAATTGTAGTAAAAATTTACTGGTGTCATTTGGCCTTTTGGGCAGTAAAATTAACCGTTTGCAGACTGCAAACGGCGCCCCTGAAAGGGTTAAGTAATTACCATGCCAAATTTCAAAATGTTAGATCTCTCAGTATCACAAAAACGCAATTTAGAAATTTTTTTGCTCCTGCATGCCCCAAGTGGTATTGACAAAATATAGCCAATATTGGAGCAGGTACTGTCAACATCAATTTGAAACCATTCTTTTGAAATCGGTTTGATATTTTCTGAGACTGCATAGAAATCGGAATTTAGAAGTTTTTAAAAAGTTTTTCGGGCATTTTCACACTTTTTAAATATTGAATTCTTTAGAAACTGCTCTTAGAGAGCATTTACATCTTATAAGTAACTCGTATCCGTCAGGCCGAAATGTCGGAGCATGGAGGCGTGTAAACTTAAAAAATATTATTTAAAAAAAAAAATGTGTTATTTTCTAGATTGCTGTTTAATAGTATAAAAGTAAGTTTGAAATAACAATCGTCGATACCTCATTTTAAAGTGTTTAACTCAGTCGTCAGTTGCCTCAGGTAATGCGCAAATTCTGATGTGTCAGCAAGTACTCCCATACTTCTAATTTGGGTAAAGCCTGTCCTTAGCGAAAATTGCTTCCATTATAACTTTCTCTAAATGACAAACTACAGTAAAAATGACATAAGTTGTTTTATGTGACAACACCTTTAGATGGATATCCACAGCAGTTTTTGACAATGTCAAACTCAAGGATCTATGTATGGTGGCAAGGTATGCATCAGTTAAAGGTAACTAACTTCGTGTGAATGAGGCTTTTTCTTCTTTCCAATATTTACAAATAGGTTTGATAGAAAAAATTACAGTTAGAAATGGCTCATGATACTCAACAAAATGAACTCTTATGGCCTGTGGCAAACCTCGTGGTTGAAAACGTGGGCCATAGGCAATATCTTTTATTGTACTTACGTTTACCAATTCTCACTCCGTTCAGACATTGGTATGTAGCATAATGCACAACCCTGCATCCAGCCGCTGAGGAAAGTCTAGACTGAAGTCCAGACGCGTGATCATCTTCACTCCATCTTGCTATTTAATCACTGTGATCTGCTAAAATTCTTGTTTATTGGTCCCCGCTTTGATTTAAAAAGTACTTCTTGATTATATTCTTTAGCTTGCTTGGTTTTGAGAAAAAGACATATGGCACCTTCAAATTATTGAAGTTAGCCGAAAGCAGTATATCTTTGCGTCGTTTCATAAGGGGTGAGAGGTAGTCAAAAACTTGACTCACGCAAAGTGAGTTCAGAGTCTTTCGGAACTGTGTCTGCTGATCGTCGTTTTTTCTCAATAAGTTTGTTAATGTGAAACATTTTTTAAAAGCTCTAAGCATTTTTTGTCCGCGAAGAATCAAAATGACTTTTAAAGAATGTCTCTTATATAGAGGGATGACTTTTACGCGATGTAACTACCTAATACATCCAAGGATTTAAACAAATAAGCCTCTAAATGGCTAAATGCTATCTATTTTACCTTCGCAATATCTTTGTTCAAGGTCAGCTATAAGACGACATCCTATCATTGAAAATTCGTCAATAATGAGAAATAACACTGCATCCATTCTGAGCTGTAGATGTATTGCTGACTTTTTAAATTAGCGAACTATTAAAAACACGTTGGTTTTTTAAGCATTGAGGAGTTACCTTGTCTTTGACATTAAATGCAGCAGTACCTGTTAGTGCCAAAAGAATGATAGTTTCTGATCCTAACTGCTCTATGATTGTTTTACTAATTTCTTTGATTTTTGTACAATTTACAGCTCTTCCTTTTCCAATAATAAAAGTTGATTTGGGGAAATTTGTAACCTTTGTTTGCAAAGACAAATCTGTTCAGTGCATAACTGAAAGCAGCATAATTTGTTGTTCTTTATAATAATTCAGAAATGTTAAAAGTAAAGAGAAACCATTGGATAACAGAATCTACAGTAAAGATGAAGATACCCCCGGATGTATTTTGAGAGATTTCGATTTTTTTAATTTAGCTCCGATCTTTGTGAACTTGATCCATCGAGTTAACGGCAGAAAACTTCAAAGTTCCTTCAAAGACTTGCTCTTCTGGCACAGCCCACACATATTTAATATGACAACAGGTAAAGGTTTGGTACCTATGTAAAACACACTCATAGATAGTCTGCTATACTCCTCTATCAAACTTGATACCTTTATTCATCTGAGTTATTGTTATATCGTTATTATGAAAATATTAGGTAGCATCTGCGTTATTTTTATGCGACTTTTCCACATAGAATTAAGCTGAATAACTCTATACATTTGAATTACTTTCTTTTAACCGTCATTTTCGAAACTTCTATGTATAACGTTGCACGTATAAAATATGTATATTTCTTAAAATGCACACTAAATCTAGGCAGGAGATTAAAACAAAATCAGGAATCAATTTATGACTTTTAGTGAACATGATTTCTCATGAATTATCTTTCATTGTTGTATCCATTTCTAAAGATCATAAGCATAAGCGATCATAGTCATATACATTAACCTCGCATTTATCGCTAAGCTTCGCGACATTTGGACGAAATATAGCCAAATTTGGCGACCAAAAATATGTCGTTACAAATTAAGCCAATTTGGCTGTATCGACTAATTTGCCGAAATTTCCATTGAAATTCAGTACTGATGATTCTTCTCTAACCGGGTTCTTCGCATTTTAGCTTCGTGTTCTCCAGTAAAATTAGCTAAAATCTTAAAACCAAGAGATAGGGAAGCTATGTTTTCCAACCTGTACAGGCATTTTTTATTTTGTAATCTACATATTTCTGTTTTCTTGTGTACATCATTACAAAAAAAATGCTTATCTCATTTATTTCAGAATGTTCACTTGCATTTTAGTTGAAATATATTCACTTACGATGAATTTAAAAAAAATGAGTAATCGTCAGTAATTGGGACAGCTATCAAATAGTTAAATTTGCGCATCAAACAATGCTCAGTAAATTATGAGTTTATCTACAAACCCGATTACGAAAATTTCCCAATAGAATCATACATTCGTTTGAATACAAACATACATATATAAGAATGCATACATGACATTATATTTTTCTCGATTTCTTTGAGTATCACTCGTAGCCATTCGACTAATGCCCCAAATCCTATTTTCCGTAATTTAAAATTCAAAATAAATTGCGATTTGGAAGCTTACAAAGAATGAAAAGTTCGAAAAAAGATAGTGGTTGTTACATACGTAGAACGTAAAACTTCTGAAAAGGGTGGTGGTGGTGGTGCGGGGGGGGGGGGGTCAATCTATATCTCAGGTCACCAATGTATGAACATCGACTTCAAGATTCGACTCCATAATGATCCGTATGAGGTTAAAATGCATAATTTACAGCAATGGAGTGTTTTAATTAATAACGGGATGAATCTCGTCGAATTTCGACGAAAGAAATTGTTTAAAAACGAACTCATACATAGGTTACTACTTAGTCTCTTAAAACAAATATTATTTGTAACTAAAGTTACCAAAATACTAATTCCATACACTTCGACTGTTCAAAATATTACAAAATTAAACTGCATTATTTATTGTACCTAATCAAGATATGTAATTTTGATGAAATTACCCACTGAGGCTGTTATGTTTAAAAGGCACAGATGTCATATTGGCGCGATTTTTTTTCACACGCCAATTCGGAAAAAACTTCAACAGCACAAACAATAACGTCCGGGTTACCATATCAAGCAAAATAACGACACTTTGGCGCCAGTTAAGTGCCCGTTCCGTATATGACATTAACGTCAGAAAAAAATCACGCCAATATCGCGTATATGACATCTGTGCCGTTTAAAATTGCCGACTGAAAATTAAAAAAAAATATTTCACCTTAAGTTAATCATGGAATTATTTTTCTCTTAAAATCTAAACTTTATGTTATTTTCGACGTCGCATAATTTGCATACGCATCTCTTATATTTACATTCACCATTTCAAAAATATTACAATGCGCAATATGCGATATCAATTTTGTCAACTACGACTTTGCATGTGAACATTCGCACTCATGACTTGTGATTCTAATCTCTGTATCGGCGAGTAAAATTCCAGAAATTTATATCTTTTAGAGGCGTTCGTAGTAAAATATTTACTTTTATCAGAGAAAATACTCGTTTTCATTTAAATATGATGTCATTTTGCCCCATTGAAGCATTTCACCAAGCGTCTCAAACTCAATGAATGAAAAAGAATTATAACAGCTTTTTCCGGAAAACTTGAGTATTTTATTAAAGCATGACGTCATTTTCTGTTCAATTTTTCAGAATGTTTATTTTGAATTTTATGAGAAAATGGCATCAATAAAGATAAGCAAACCTTATTATTTTTCCTTTCTTTACAACAATGGAAGTAATCCAATTGCTACCATTTTGAAACAAATTCATAAAAAATTTTTAAATTTTAAATTTAAATATAAAAATGGGAATATTTAAAAAAAATAGCTAGTGCGGGCTAATCTACAAAGAAACAGCTTTCATTAAAAAAAAAAAAAAAAAAAAAAAAAAAAAAAAAAAGAATTATTAAAATTGGTGCAAAAAAAAAAACTCAAGATACATGACTAAAAAAAGAAAGCCTTATCTTTCAAATATATAGAATTAAACTCGCAATGTTATCTCTATGGGAAAATTTTGAACCGACATTTCAGGCTGTTAGGGTTGACGAATATTTATGATTTTCAATACGCGCCGAGATTTTGGCCCTACCAACGTCCAGCTCATTTTTTGTGTCGATGCGTCGAATATTTTGGACGCTATCGTGTTAACAATAAGTGTAATTTTTGCAGGGAAGCCGGAGCTGTGTTCCGACAATTACCATGCTTAATTCCATGTTGCTAGCCGCTGGCAGTATCACAGGTATCGCAATTTAGAACGTTTTTTGCTCCTGCAACCTCTAGCTGGTAGGGACACCGACATAAAATAGAGCCTATGTTAGAGAAATTATTGTTACCATCAATTTCCAATCATTACTTTTGAAATCGGTTGATACTTCTTGAGATTACGTAGAAATCTCAATTTAGAACGTTTTTCGCGCATTTTCACCCCTTTTAAATTTCGATTTTTTTTAGAAAATGTTTTTAGAGATCAGTTATAGGTTATAAGTTACTACCTTGCCAAATTTCGTGTTTCTAGGCCCTGTAGTATCATAAAAAGCGCAATTTAGAACGTTTATTGCTCCTGGAACCCCAAGGTGGTAGTGACACCGACATAAAATAGACCCTATATTAGAGCAAGGGCTGTAACCATCAATTTTCAACCATTACTTTTGAAATCTGTTTGACTTCCTGAGATTGCGTAGAAATCTCAGTTTAGAACGTTTTTTAGAACGCAGGGCTCTCAAATGGTCCGCCAATATTTTTTTAGGAAATTTTTCTTTTAAGATTTTTTTTTTTGCAAACCACCTCGAAATCACCTTTGAAAGTTAATTCTAGCGCAAACCTACTATAAAATTTTCTGTTAAAATTTATTGGTATTCAGTTGGCGGACCATTTGGGAGCCCTGAGAACGCTTTTCGCGCATTGATAAATTTAATGTCGAATTCTAATGCAAACATATATATGCAACAGTCTTCAGTATTCAGGCTAATCATTGTTGCGGTGTATACTGGACGTCCCATAAAGATTCAATTTTTTTCCTGTTACAGATCAGATACGCCTGCATTGTGAAATGTAAAACTTTGCAAAATAAAGTAGGAATTAAGTTTATGTTAATTAAATACTCCTGCTATTAATTTACAAATAGTTACAGATTTTGAATTTTTATACGGTTCGTGAGTCCTATAAATTTTATTTAGACAACTTTTCTCCGTGCTCTGAAAAGCACAACAGTATTTTACGAATGCGTTTTTTTTTTCTAATTATTGACAGTGCCAAAAAGCTCCACAGAATATTAAAATTCAGTGTATCACTTGCGATTTTTTTTTTTTTTTTGTAGAAGAATTGGATTACTGTTACTGTTGTATTTGTCAGACCACTGGACATATTTTCCTGAAAATATCTTGTAGGAACCGCGAATCGTATAAAAATTTTAATATATATTTTTTGGAAAATAACGGCAGTCGTATTTCATCAACATAATCTTAATTCGTTTTTTTTAACAGTTTTCCAATTTAGATTGGTTACGTGCCTCCATCGGTTAAAACAATAGAAACGATTTTTCAATCATTTTGGCCATCCTCTATAGGCATCGGCATGAAAACAATATTGTAGAAATGAAATTTAATTGTAGTACTTATCTTTTTCACAATTTATTTTTATAAAGCAGCCACACTCAATCTGCGTCCCGTCGATTTTTTATGCGCGATCTGAAACACATAATCACTAATATCTATTTACAAAATTAAATGAGTTGTGCCATGCATGAAAATGTTTTTTAAACCCTCCCTGTACTTTTATATACTTTCGTGGGAAGACAAATTCGAGTTATGCGAGCAGATTCAGGACTCTATTTCGAATATGCAGTTATAACTTTAACAAAAATGAATTTGTCTTAGAAAAAATTTCAACATACTAATTTTACTTTGTGTGAAATATGAGGATATAATACGAAGCGTTAGAAATGCTATAAATTGATAAGCAAGATCAATTATATATTTGAAATTCAGCTTGTGTAAAATGGTTAGGTTGAAAGTTTCGCTATCTGTCTTACTTTTATAACGACGCTATGGCCAATACTATTATTATTATTTTTTTAAATACTGATTGTTAAAGTTATCATACGAACTGAATATTTCCAACTGAGCGAAAAAGTGCCGAAGTCGGGAATCGAACCCAGACCCTTGGCTTACATTGTCAATGCTCTACCGTTTAAGTTACCTGGATTGAAAACCAACGAGCATATTTCGCTCAGATAACCTTAATGGTAATAAAATCTGGCAGACCAGATGGCGCGCATATCGTTTATATTGAGTTCCTTTATCTGCGATTTATTCTGTTGAGCTGTCTTCATGACTGACCAGATGTTATTACCTATAAGGCTATCTCAGCGAAATAGGCTAGCCGGTTGTCAGCCTAGGTAGCTTAAACGGTAAACATTGGCAATGTAAGCCAAAGATCTGGGTTCGATTACCAACTTGCGCATTTTTTCGCCACTCAGAGATATTCCATTAGTATGCAATTGACAATATTCTTTCTTTAGGTTCGAGGTTAAAAAACTCAGTCTGCTTATGAGAATAGCATTCAGAAACACGATATTGAACAGCATTGAGCTCTGAAATTTTATGCTTATATTTTATGTTTTGATCCAGTTTTAGATATTTTCTGGAACGGGTACAGCTTATTCATGAATTCTTTTCTCTATTTTAATACACCAGCATGCATATTTTCATGTTATTTATATGTTTATATTAATTGTTTATATTATTGTTTATATTATTTGTTTATATTAATAAGAATATCCGAATTTTCTAATATGTATTTACTGAATAGTAAATTGTATAAAATAAATCGAAAGGATTTTGCACATACATTTAGCCGCGTTTATGCTTCATGAAGGGATTTAATATATAAACAAATGGACTAGCCTCACTATTTTTATACCATGTGACGTCACATTAAAACTCTCCAGAATGAAAACCGTTTTAAATGTATCATTTTAATATATGACGAAAATTTCAATGTTAAGTTCAATTCTCATTTTCACGGCTACATATATTATTTAATTTAAAAGTGTTTGGGAATATTATTATTTGACATTTTTAAATGTGACGTAATATTCACCATTAAAAGTTTTCCACGCGTAATAATCTAATTATTTTAGGCACTTTAAATATGACGATATTTATTATTTGCACATTTTACATATGATGTAATTATCACCCTTAAATGAGTTTTGTGTGTAATCATTTTATTATTATAAAGTTTTGTACTTTTTTAATATTTATGTATAAATATTTTGACGTAGTTTTCCCTATTTTCGGCTTTTAACACGTAATGATAATTTAATTTTTATTTTAAAATTTTCTTTCTGTTTTTAATAATTTCAATTTTCAATTTCATTTTGAAAATGATGACAAAAAGGAAATCTAATAATCCGTTTCTTTTTCCCTTTTCCCCCACAAAAATGGATTTTTACATCTATGGAATTTATGTCAAAGTTGAAAATGACAGACGATTTTTGGTTTCTAAAGTACACTGATTCCTAACGATCGAAATGTGAAAAAAAGTTTTTATTTTTTTCCAATTTTCTGTACAAACATTATTTAATAGCAATATATTGTCTTCACTATCGATTGAAATAAAAGATAATTTCAATTTGAAAATGAGGAAAAAGAAGAAATCTAGTAATCCCTACTTTTTTCATTTCCTCCCTTTTTTCTACGACAATGGAGTCATTTAGTTGCCATCATTACAAAAATGTCATTAAAATTTAAAAAAAAAATAATATCTCGAAAAATAATTCAAATTTAAATTCTAACACCTCTTCTGACACCTGTGGATCAATAAGGATAATTGGCGTTAATTTCACAGCCAAACGTTTCATATTTTAGGAGAAATAGCTGTAAAACATAATCAGTCATTTCATAAAATCATTTCATAAATTCGTTTCATTAGGATTTTATATACAGGTTGTCCCAGCTAAGATGTTACAAACTTCGAGGGGAGCCAGGGTAATATAAATATATATATAGATATAAATATATATCTATATATATATGTCATTAAACAATGGGAATTTTATCATTTCAAAATAGAGGTGCCAATGAAGGAATTAAAAAAAAGAAGCCCACTCGCCACTCTGCCAGGGACAAAGATCAGTTTTGTGTGATCCAGCTATTTCAATGCCCAGTGTTGCCAGTGGGCTACTTTTTTAAAATTCCGATTTCTTGATAAGCACCAGTTTTTTTGATATATTAAAATTCACCTTACTCAATGACATATTAACCCTAGAACTACCGAAAATTTTACTCAAGTTTTATAAAAATATTACACACCAGAATTCTTATTTAAAACTATTGAACTTATTTACTTAACTCATTATTGTCTGGTTTACATATTTAGTTTATTTTAAAGAAATTTCTGGTTAGAATAAATATTTCGAATGTACCCATCGGGTCCATTGGACCCGTCTGGTAGGCGGAGGGTTAATTAAGGCGAAAAAGAAAGAGGGAGTTTACCATAACAGAAAAGTGTTGCCAATCAAGAAATCTGAATTTTAAAAAAGTAACCCACTGGCAACACGTCAATGCCCTTACTGGGTCAGAAAGGCGTTTCCGACCGGGCATTCCTACGTGATTCCGAGTCGTCTATGTGTACTTTGCCGATCTTCGCAGTTAGTAATATCTTAGCTGGAACACCCTGTATATAGGGTAGATATCAAAATATAAATTACTATCTGGGTACTAAAATCTAGAAATCACTCTGAGCAAAAATTACCTCTCAGCTGTTTTAAACTTCTTTCTACCTATACGAAGTTGAAGTGCCATTTCCTGATAGAATTCAGCTAAGAATAATACCCGAGATTTGAAAGAGTGAAAAACTGCACACTCTATTATCCTTATCATAAAATTTCCTCCAACAGGAAAGTAAGAGAATTCCTGATCCATCTGACGGAATAAAATACGATTCTTTTATCCGCTGGCTTAAACCGAATGCGTTTCATTTTAAAATCTTTGTATATCGGAAAATAGTTGTGTTTTTCCATTATTTCGTTTTCGAGATATTGAAATATTTTAATGTAAAATTAGTATTTAGGTGCAAAATATGATTTTGTAAAAGTACCATTTTATTTATGACAAGCGTTACTTTGAGACTAAGGCCAAGAAACTATTCCCGTTTTAGAACTTAAAATAGATATTTAGCGAAATAATTAATTGGCGAAGTGCACATCAATCCCAATAAAATAACTCCATTTCTGCAAATCTTAGAACTTTTTCTCTTTTTTTTTTTACGATATAAAGAATTCCGCGAAATCTTTATGTCATTTATAAAGAAATTTCATACCAAAACTAATAACTAAAACTGTAATTCCCAAATGAGTAGTTTCCAAATTTCAGTTTGAACCAATACAAATGTTTTCGTTTTACAGTAATTCGGCATAAATTCTTATTCAATGTCAATATAAAGTGACTTTTTCAGCATTTAACGAGACCTACACCTTTAAACACATAGAAATGCTACAGATGTTCTTGGCAAAATTACTCCAATTCCCGGTTAAAAGTATTCGATCAAGACTTACAATTAGAAATTCAGATTTTTTTTATAGATTGGAGGTGGAGCTATTAAATAGTAGTCGTATCGACATGAGGTTTAAAGCAAATAATTGTTTAGTGTAACACATAAAAGTTTTCTTCATTTTTGTAAATTTCTTGCGATTTTTCTAAAAGATTTTGTATCTGTTTTAACCCCTTGGGGGGCGGTGGTATTTTTACGAAACCACTTAATTTTAATTCCCAAATGCCACAATGGCACCAGAATTTTGGTAAAGGAAACTACGGTTTATTATCTATCCGAAATATAGCTTTTTATTGTTTATAAAAATTAATTCGTTTTCAAATCCCGTTGTCATTCATTAATTTCAACACTTTAGTAATGGAATTGCTTTGCCCTGAAAGGGTTAATGCAATGGCACTAAATCCTTGAATTCAACATGCTATGATATAGTTACAGCAGAGATATGAAACTGTGGCCAGATGGATACTACGAATTTTTTAGCCCCTTTGGGACGAGCGACTGGTATTCGTACCGTGTAAGGTGCTCAGAATCAATGATTATTCTCACCAGCAAATATTTATTGTAAATTTTGCCTTATTTAATAGGAGCATTTTCCCGATTGAATTACGCAAAAATTTCTGTGTATAAAAGCGGTGATTAAAGATTAAAAATTCTGCTAAAGACGCTCGTCCCGAAGGGGTTAAAGAAATAGTTAACTTCTTGAATCGCAGAAATTCGATGATTAGATAAAACAGTGATTTTTATAAAATTTTAATGGTATCCCGCGAACTACAGTTTGACACCACTGACGTACAGTATGAGTCGCAACCATATTCAAGGCTGCCATACGCGGCTATTTTTTAATTCTACTTCGCACCTACTATTAATTTTTTATTATTATTAATTTTTTTACGTACTCTCTCAAATTACGCACGATATTCTTCCTTTTTTTTTATATGGATGTCTATTTCGATATTCATAAACATCGAGTAATACAATCCATACATTTGGTAAGTCAAATGATGTTGCATCGTCACATACCTCAGTTACAGCCATCTTACATCGCTGCACATAAAAATCCAATGTGCGACTATGCAGCACAAATTCACTGGCTTTGACAGGAGAATTATTTACGTTGTTGAATATGGCGGAACCGCAAGGCCTGACTTCTACCGCGGCAAACTTCCGTCAGTAAAAACGAATCTATATTTTTGCTTTAAAAATGACATAAAATTTAAAGAATAAGACGTTTAAATAAGAAAACAGTCTGTATTTAAATTTACTGGTGGAAGTTTCAGCGGCGCTAATCAGGATTTCAGGAACCAGTTACAGTAAAAGCTTCACCATTTTGAGAATATATCAGTTCCTATTTATTCATAGTTCCAGATCTTCAAATGCTATTATTCGGTGCCCATATTGTTCTAGTGAGATTTATACAATAATTTAGGCTGCAAGGTTTATAATTTATCTAAAGACATACAGAGTCAAATTATCCATGTAAAGTAAAAAAAAAAAAAAAAAAAAAAATAAAGATATTGAAGATGCTCTTTTGCGTAAGTAAGATCAAGAATACAGCGAAAAGATTAACAATCTAAGTTCTACAATTGTTTTGTAAGACGATTTTAATTTTAAGTGATAAAAATTTGCTACAATTAATATAAATGACCAAGGCCGTATTCTAAACACGTGTGCAAACTTTCACAATTATTTCAAAATAGTAATTTTCGCCTTTCGATTGTTGTACATATTCCATGCAATCAAAATACAGAATTTGTAAATAAGAATTAAAGAGATTGAGAATAAACGGAATTTGTAAATTAAAAATAAAGATTGATAATAATAATTAATATTTTGTACTCCGCTGTCCCCTGTACGGTGGCATACTAAGTTCAGGGCTGCCACAGGTGACAATTTTTTAATTCTACCTCACACCACTTTCTCAATACAAAAATTATTGTCGTACCGTTCGAGAATGCTTGCAAGATAAATATATTACAAAATATGTTTTTTTTTTTTTTTTTTTTTTTTTTTTTTTTTTTAAGTAGTGGTGCGATTAGAATAGGAAAATTGTCGCCAGTGGCAGTCCTGTAAGTTTAACCACAAATACCCTGTCACCGTTGATATAACTGATTTAATATTCGTTTGCTTTTTAATAGATCTGAAATAGTATTTAAAAAAAAAATCTCTCTATTCTAAAAAAAAGTAACTACCGCTGTCACCGCCGCCGCCGCCGCCGCCGCCGCCGGTTTTGATTTTTTTTGTGACCGGAGGCCTTTCTTCGTTAATATTAACAAAAATAATGCATACAAAAATATGAAAATCGGTGGTTTTATACAGAAATGTTTGATAAACACGCTGATGCAGACAGTTTTCAAATCGAAGAATTATTTTAAGAGTTATTTAATGCTAAAGTTGGACAAAATCGTTCCACTAAAAAAGTTTTATAGCAGCAAAAACTATACATGACAGTGTAATCATTTTTAGATCATTTTATGCGTTAGAATTTGCCGGAGTGCAGATTGCATTAATTTTTTTATTTTGACTCATTTTTTCAGGTTTTATTTCTATTTTAAATTCAAATTTTCAGCATTTCTAGAGATATTTTTTACAGATTTCAGAAAATTGTACTAATTTAAACTGTTGCCAACTGTATAAAAAGCGCAAGCAATAATGTTTGCTTCAAATTAAAAATTTATTTACACGTGACTATTATAAACAGGAAAAAAACTTTCAAATTAGAATTAAATAATTACGTATAAAAAGCAGGAACTTATTAAAAATTACGTCATAAAAAGTATACACGTGAATTTTAAAAGAGAATGGATATTGTAAAATAATAAATTCATTAACATGCGTTAGAAGTCTTAGGAGAAATTACGTCATATTTACGTCACATTATAGTTATTACATAAAATGAACACAAAATAATATTGCAAAAAAGTTTAAATTTAGAAATTGCGCTAGACATTTATTTGATATTTTGAGAATTAATTTAAAATGTCTCATTTGAAAGAACTTTCTTTTCGCTTTGTTAAAAAATACCAGGAGACAAAGACTCTCTTTACTTAATTCCTTTTATATTAGCTTATTTTGAAATGTTGTTACACGTGTATACGTCATCAAGTTATTTTTATTTCGACGTTTTATTTGTGTTTTTATTAATGTTGTACGAATTTATTTGTTCTTTCGTTATTTAAAATAAAAATTATATCAATTTGTATAATTTGGCGAGTGGTTTGGCGATTTATATAATTTGGCGAAATTGGTCGACAGGATAATCAAGTAGTGCCGCAGCGGATTTGGCGTTAAAATTCCCCAATCAAAGAGAAATGAATAGAAATTCGTTTATAGGGAGATCGTCACTGTTTTTTAAATTATAATTCAATCTTTCGAAATCTTTTTAAAGCCGATCAAATTAGCGTGCATTTAGAGTCTGCGGTGTCTGGACGGGGGTTGGCGAGCGTAGCTCGTAGGGGGCCGAGCCCCCTAGTGTTATAAAATATTGGATCGATCGGAAAGTCGTGTTGTGTCTTGCGAAAATCAATTCATAACGGAAAATTCTATCATTAAATTATTACACATTGATACCGGGAAGAATTTCCGTTACGAATTGATTTTCGCAAGACACGACATGACTCACAGTGGTGATTTTCCGATTCTAGCTGGCCAATAGTTGATTTTTAGAAGTTTATCCTAGCGTAATTCATTTTTTACCTGTTATAGCTAAATGGTTAGGGCATTATACCCTGCTATTGGTTTTGCTATCAATATAATTGTATGATACATAGACTAGTGCAAAGTTGGTACTTCTTAGTTGGGAATGAATCAATCAATTTGAGTATAGTTCTTTCATCTGTTACTTGAAGCGAAATAAAATATACTGCTCGATTATGGGCACTACCAAATAAATATGGACTTTATTTTATCGGATTTATCTGCATAAATTTTGCACATATCAGCTGTTATTTCATACTTAATGTCGGAAAAAACTCTGTATTTTTTTTTACAATTTTACAGTTTTAATATATAAAAAGTTATATGATAAATCACGATGAAGCTCAGTTTTTGATATGATTAACTAGTTTAGATTATTACCTTTTCGTTCCAATTTAATTTGTCTGCCTATTTTTTACAATTGTTTATAGCTTATTAAGTTTAAATATTTTTTTCTGAAATTTTAGTTCAAGTACCATTTTCTTTTTATCAAAGACAGTAGAATTTAAGTTAGTCACATAAATAAACTTTTGCACCGTTATGCAACGGCAACAAGATTTAAAATATAACGAGAATGTGAATTTGGTTGAAAATGTTTTGTTTATAGAGAAAAATTACAATGAAGAGCACATAAAGTTTTGCAAGCGCGAAATGTTTAAGCTTATGACCAAATTTAGATAAAAGTTGCCAGTTGTATGTAAATATCTCAGGACAAAATGATGTAAAATATATTACATGCTGCAAATTTCGAATGGTTAGAAAATTGATGCAGGAAAATTCTCCAAATTCAGATTTGATACAATGAAAAACATAATAGTAGATATTTTCTCATGATATCTTATGATTTCCATTCTTTACATAAGGTTCCTCTGTGCAGAGATAAATATAAATATACAAAAGAATATACAACACAGCAACTTTCATTAAAGCTGTCGAATGTTTGCCTCGTATCTTAATTTAGAAAAAGAAATTTTAGGATTTCTTATAATAATATAAAATAGTTTTATCGCATTAACTTCCATACCGTTAAGAAAGTATCATTAAAATTCTCACGAAGATTGTAAAATTTTCAAATTCGTCATTTAGATTATGAAACATTTTTTAATGCATTTGGACTACCATAATAAAACTTCATAGTTTAATAACGTGAACACCATGCCTAAGTAATAGTTTGTAAAACATATAACACGTTTGAAAACGCAATTTCAACCAAACTCGAAATACTGAAAATTTTGCGCAATGATGTGTATGAACTATAGATTTATCATATAATTCACAACATGCTAAAATTTAGAACAGGTTAGTGAACGCATAGCACAGTTGAAAATTCCTCGACAGCAATATCCGCAAATAAACGGAAATGTACTTCAGATGTTTTGTGCAGCCCTGTATATTATTTATAAAATTTATACACACTAAATAGTATGCAGTTTTTATAATTTAAAAAAGTGTTCCACAACTGAAAACGCACTTCCATCAATTATTGTTCATAGACAGAGAAATATAACTGATTTATTTTGTGTGCCCCTGTATATAAAAGAAGAATGCTATGCCCATAATATTCAATAGTAAGCATATTATAGAGCACCTCGGAGATATATATAAATTTAAATACTTTTGAAATAGTAACACATGAACAAAATACACCACAAATAATTTTTCTCCATAGACCGTAATGTAACATAATTATTTTTAGTGTCCCTGTAAATAATTGATGAAAGCTATCCATATCATATTCTATAGCAATCATCTTGCAGTGCACTTCATAGGTATGTATATAAATTTCAAAGTGTTTGAAATTATGAAACGTCATTAAAAACCACCCAAAACGATTTTTTTCCATCGGCCGAAATGTAATAAAATTCTTTTGAATGTCCCTGTAATGAAATTATGACTGCTACACGGTACATTTTGCAACACCTAACATTCAATAGTGAATATCAATAACATTTTTCAATTTCATGGCAATGCGACTTACTGACGCTAAAAATAAATTTGGCCAGCTAGAATAGGAAAATCACCCACCGTGCGACTTTCCGATCGACCCAATATATAAAAGAGTGGAGACTAGTATTACTTAAATATGCTAGTATGCGTTATACAGTGGTTGGTGGACTACAAAATTTTATCATAACAAAATCCTCAACACTGTCTGTTTCGCTCTCATTACTATTTCTCTACCCGTCTTAACACTAGAACGCCCGATGGAGTCGTTTCGACTCCAAATGCTCCTAAAACACCCATATCTCTGAGAAATTTTGATTTTTTTTTCTCCCGCTTCCTTGACTTTTATTATTTTTATAATCTCTATTTATTCTGAAATTTATAAATTATTTGCACATTTAATAAATCGATAATGAGGCATTACCCCTAGAACGCCCAACGGAGTCGAATCGATTCCAAAGTAAGATTTGTAAAATGCTTTCATTATTTTTGCGTAACATGACCTTGGGATTCATAATATTTTTATCTGTTATCAGGAAAGTAAATGTTTTTACTCCTCTTTTCTCTACACCCCTTTTGTTGAGAAAAATGGTTAGTTCCATGCACCTGCTGAAATGATTGCGTACTGCTTGCGAAATTCTTTGTATCATTCGAATTGAATTTTTGTTTCAATTTTTATCAGTCTTGTGTTTCAGCATAACTAAGCAACTCCGTTCTTCCTTTTTATTAGAAATAAAACATAATGTCACGGAAAAAAATTCTAACACCGGACGAAATAACTGCTCTATTACGAGAGCTTTCAGATAATGAATCTGAAGGTGGTGAGTTATCAGAAAATGAAAACGAAATTCAAGAAATTAGTATTGGAAATAATTCTTCATCAAATTCCGATACAAATGAAGATGCGCTAATTATTGCATCTGAAAGAGATGGAATTCATGTCGCTCCAGATGGCACACAATGGAAAATTTGTGCAAATAAGAAAATTTCTGGAAGATATCATGTGTCAGACTACTGGACCAACTATTTATGCTAAGGAATTCGTGAAATCTGAAAGCATTTTGAGTGCATGGCTGTTATTTGTAGATAAAAAAATGCTGGAACCAATACAAAGATGCACAGAAACAGAGGCAAGACGTGTTCTTGAAACCGATAACTGGACAGTTACGTTAGGCGAGCTATATGCCTTTATTGGAATTTTGTATGCCCGAGGTGCATGTGGTGCAAATGGAATTGATATTCATTCTTTGTGGTCAAACTCATGGGGTTTGAATTTTTGCACTGAAACTATGGGAAGAAATAGGTTTTGTGAAATTTTACGCTTTTTATTCGATTTGAAATCTACCAGATCTATACGCTTAAAAACAGATAAATTTGGAATGATATCTGATATATGGAATGGATTCACTGAAAACTGTATTGCCTGTTTCAAGCCTGGTGAAAATATAACAATAGATGAACAGTTATTTCCAAGCAAAACGCGTTGTCCTTTCACGCAATTCATACCTTCAAAAGCGGATAAATACGGACAAAAGTTTTGGCTTGCAGTAGACCTTCGAATAAAGTACTTTCTGAATGCGTTCCCTTATTTAGGCAAATGTGAAGAACGGCCTTCAGATCAAACTTTATCAGAATATGTAGTTATGCGATTGATGCAGCCATTTCTAAACAAAGGCATTAACGTCACGGTTGATAATTATTTTACGTCACTGCGTTTGGCTAAACAACTAAAAAAGAAAGGTACTAGTTTAGTAGGCACTATGAGAAAAACTAGGAGAGAAATTCCAAAAACTTTGAAAGATTCGAAAGATAAATTATACGAAACAAAATTTCTAAAACACGAAGAAACCGGTACTACTCTAACCGTGTATCAAGGAAAGAGAAAGAAAAATGTTATTATTCTTATCACTCTCCACCCATTCATTGATATTGAAAACAACGAAAAGAAAACCCCAGAAACTGTTAGATTTTATAATGAAACTAAGTATGGTGTTGACGTTATTGATCAAATGGCTAGGAAATATTCAGTGAAGGCGCCCTCCAGAAGATGGCCTGTGCATACTTTTTACAATCTCTTAGATTTAGCAGCAATAAATGCCATGATCATTTTTAAAGAAGTTACCGGAGAAAGAAAAATAAGCAGACAAGCATTTATTCATTTATTAGAAGATGAATTGCGTCAAAATTATACATCTGCTAAAAATAAACCAACAAGAAAAAGACTCGCTGATACATCATCTGAAACAAAATCCCTAAAGAGAAGAAAATGCGAAGTAAAACTATGTAAAGGCAACATGACTTTCAATGATTGCATAACATGCAAGAAAATGGTTTGTGGAAAATGTTTGGCCAAAACTGACTGCACTCACAAAAACTGTATTTCAGATTGAAAATTCGAAACGATTCTGTATTTCCTTTGAAAATATTTTCCAATTTCTTAAAAATGCGTATATAAATATTGTTCTTTCAATTGTAATACATATATATGAATCTTAAATTCAAATATAAATATTATATTTACATTCT
Organism: Maratus speciosus; assembly: GCA_963932465.1. Classification (NCBI taxonomy): domain Eukaryota; kingdom Metazoa; phylum Arthropoda; class Arachnida; order Araneae; family Salticidae; genus Maratus; species Maratus speciosus. Next base: position 9,669,031 of record OZ010792.1, on the reverse strand, counting down.
TCTATTCATTTCTATGCGTTTCGTTTATTTTTTCTCTTTTAAAACAGACAGGAGTCTAAGCGACTCCCGCGGGCGTTCTAGGGGGAAATGGTAGCGGGCGTTCTAGTGTTAAACAGACAGACAGTTAGCGGACTTGATTAACCACAATCCCATTAGGAACAACTAACGAAAATTTTATATTTAAATTTTATATTTTCTTGCATTATTTTTCCGGTACAATTATTACAAAAGTCTTTTTTTCTAATACAAAATACATTTTCCCAGCCTATTACCTGTAGCAAATGTTTGCATGCATAGATCATTCCCGTCCATGAAAAGAACTGGTGGTTATTTTATTTTAATTGATTCAGGCCGAATATATCCGGTTTGCATATTTTCTACAGATCTCAAGCTATCTACATTATATGTCAGATTATCTACATTTTTACATGTCTACATCTTAAACACTTAGCGTACATATTTTATGTTATAACTTACATACATAGCTGCATCACAACTATGCAAAGTACTGATGATGTTCAACGTAATATTGTCAAGCTATTTCTGACTGACTGCGATAACTGCATAAAGGGAGTCATCCAACGTGACTGACCCACAGCACAAAGATAATGTGAGTAGCCTTTTGAAAAATCTTATGCTCATTTTTTTGTGTTTGACCCTATTAAGCTTAGTAAACTTATGGAGCTTAAATCTTTTATTATCAATCATGACTTTGATCTTCCAGATACACTTACAAACCTAAAATCAATCGCGGTGGACCCAGATGACGGTTTCATCCCAGTCAATGCTAACAATCGTAAAAGGAATTTCGTGGCTTCCACAGTTCGTCTTAAAAACAAATACCAAGCTTTATCTGACAAAATTATTGATAGCAATAACATGGATGTAGTTAACCCTTCCGAAGGCGACTCAGCCAGTGTCTCCGCTACAACAACGCCCCCCAAAATCAAAATACACCACTTTTATATAGAAATAAAAGGCAAATGGAACGAACTTTCTGGAATAATTAAGGAACTAATGAAAATAACCCAATTTTAAAAATGGACGGCGGATAATTAAATGTTGATTGCAAATCTGACTCAGACTTCCGTAAAACACAGTCTTGCCTTTATACAAACACTACTACCTATAACCCTACGAAAGCTACGCCTATACAATCCTGAGCCAAGCGGAACAGCGCTCGCGTAAAATTGTAATTACAGGAATATATCCTTATACCGACCGCCAGCTCATCATTGATGATCTTAAAGACTATAATTTCACTGTCAATAGAGCCTCTTATGATGAAAAGCAGGAAAACTAGCAAACCGATGCCCCTATATGTCGTCAACGTTCTGCCAAGATACAAATACGAAGAAATCTATAACATCAATGAAATTTATTATATTAAATTGACAGTTGAGAGATTTAACCCCTTGAGGGGCGGTGGGATATAATAAACCCCACCTTTTATAAACAAGATTTGCATACGAAACTTTTAACTAAATTTTATATTTTTAACTTTGTGGGGGGAATGTTCAAAAATTGTTTTTCCTTATTTAAAAATAAAATTTTTCGATTATTCCGGTGAGAATTCAATATTGCAGAGACATTATTGCGTGCCCCTCAAAGGGTTAAGTGCAGTAACATTGTCAAACAATGTTATCGTTGCCAGAAATTCGCTTACTCCTCAGAAATTTGCCGCCTGGCGCCCCAATGCGCTAAGTGTTCTGATGAACATCTAGACCCAAATTTCGAAAAAATTGGTAAAATAACTCCCAAGTGCTCAAATTGCTCTGGAATGCACACGGCAACATATCGCAGTTGCCCCAAAAACCTCCCAATTTCATACAAAATAGCCTGATCCTAAAGCAAGCCGTAAAGAAAAACCCAAAGTCATCCCTAATATGAAGATGGAAAAACTGTCAAACTGTAATTACGTCCATAAAACAGATACAAACGCTAAAGAACCTGCTGAAGACCCGGTTCCGCATCCTTCTCCCAGTCAAAACCTTAATTCTGAAAATAACATGCAAAATAAACCAAGTAACCCCGATTCTGCATCAACATAAAAATCCTCTAACTCCACCTACTCCACCGACTTTAAAGAAATCTTTAAGACTTTTCAGGCGAGGAAAGAACTCTTAAAATGCAAAACATTTATCCAATGCCTTAAAAATATAGCTAAACTTACAAACAATTGTACCAACTCCGTGAAAAAAATGCTCATAATTATGAGCGCCTTCGACTATTTTGCAACGGAACTCAACATACCCGACAATGAGTAATTACTCTTCTACCTTTTTCTCCCTTATTTTTCCTTCCAGGAGCTGCAACTCTCTGCAGAATAAATTTAATAAACTTAAACTTTTCATTTCTGATCATTCTCAAATTGACGCAATTTTCCTACAAGAAACTTTCAGTCTCTTTTGTAAAATTATTATCCCTGGGTATACGCTTTAACACACACCCCGTGCCGATGCCATTCACAGAGGTGGCACCGCAATTTACATCAAGCATCACATACCACACTATCAAACACAAAGAAACACTTATAACGATTTGGAATACACAACTATAATTATGCAGATTCCTCATATTAACATTAATATAGCCTCTATTTATGCTCCACCTATCGGTCACCTTCCTGTTAATTGTCTAACGTAACTTTTTTCACAACACCAACACTGTTTTTTTTAAGGCGATTACAATGCCAAAGGCTGGCTCTGGAATTGTTATGGCAACTCACAGCGTGGTGCCTCTCTACATAATTTAGTCGAACACTTAAATCTATGGTTACATACACCATCCACACCAACGCACATCAGCACTGCGCCTGATACTTATAACTCTATTATGGACCTTGCTCTTTCCCAAAATTTGCCCTATCCCATATCCTCTACTGTAAATAATGACCTTTCTTCTGATCACCTTCCGGTCTGTTTTAAAGTTAACTATTAATCCTCTCATCCTGCACCCCTGGCTATAGATTGAAAAAAAATCACTGATTACCTTACTAATCAAGACATAACGTTCCCAGTAATTAAGAACACCACTGATATTGATGCAGCTGGGGGGGGGGTGAACTTCTCAACTGTCACATCATTGACACCCAAAATTTCTCCACCTTTAACACATTTAAAAATAACAATTCTTTCATCCCTCCTCGTTATATTTATAACCTCATAAAACAGCGTTCCTAACTCCGGCGACAATGTTTCAAAACTCAAGGGATCCCTCCCTTAAACCCCTTATGAACAGAACTAATAATAAAATTAAAAGTAGTTTGTATAAAGAAAAAAAAAGCTGGAACAACTTCCCAAAAACTTTTGCTTACGAGGATAATTTCCCCTGGCTTATTAAATGAAAACTTAATAAAAATATCTCCCCTATCCCCCCACTTATTGTTAACAACTGTACGGCATATACTGATCAAGATAAAGCTAATATACTTGCTAACTCTTACGCATCACAATTCTCTCCAAACTCGACACTCGCAATCCAAACTCATCTCAGTGATGTCAATGAAACTGTTCGCAGTTTCCTTGCAATCCCTCTGATGATCTCCCCTGTCATTCAACCCATTGTTATTCACAATATTATCAAAAAACTTAAAAAAACGCAAGACCCTGGTTGAGATAAAATTACTAACACAATTCCGAAAAATTGTCCTCCTAATTGTATTATTTACATTACTGACCTCACTAACGCTATTTTCAAATTTAACTATTTCCCTATACCATGGAAAACCTCCATCATCTCACCTATCCATACTCTGTCTATAGTAATAGTAAAAAAATCCCATACACCAAACTCCTGACCACGATTTAGAGTATAAAAAAAAAGTAGAAGCCATCGAAACGCCGAATATCCACGCCTAAATCTACCAAATAACGAAGATTATCTTTTTTTCTCTCTTCGGAAGAGGAGGGGCATGTTTAAACATCAAAATATTTAAAAAAAGCAGGTTAATTGATTTGAATGGATAAAATAAAAACACAAATACAAAACTAATTCAATATATTTCAGTTAATTTGCATGGCAAAAGCATATAAAGCACGCCATCGAAACAACCTCCATTGATAGTTTTCGACAAACACAATTCCAGCTAAGACGACCCACTTTGGCAACGAAAGCTTTGGCCCATCACATTTCGTGATTGCAAAACATGGTTGAGAAAACAAAATATGTATCTGACACATTTTGCTAGATTACACCGTCATCTACAAATATTCGAAAAAAAAATGTTAAAAGCAAAAGTTGCGCATTTTTCCCCGTAGAACCCGAATCTGAAATAAAAAATGGGGATTATCATTTACAATTTTAAAGTTGGAACGCCTCTGACACCCAGGTGTTCGGAGTGGGGTGTCAACTTTGGTATCACAGAATAGCTTTTAAAAAAATATTTAACAGATATTTTCTTTTTCAATCTTATATGAATTTCCTGAGATATTCGACCGTTTCCAAACTTTTCGGACACCCTGTATTTTGTCGCATTTGATATTTTATTGTAATAATTTATAAATAATTAAACAATTTTCTACATCATCCTTCCACTATGAACATTAACCCCTTGGGGACGAGCGGCACGTATACGTGCCGCATGAAGCGCTCAGAATCCATGTTTTTCCTCACCAGTAAAATTTTACTGTAAAATTTGCCTTATTTAATCAGCGCATTTTCTCGATTCAAGAAGACACAAATTTCTGTTTTTAAAAAGCGGTGACAAAAGATTAAAAATTTCGTAAAAGGCTCCCGTCCCGAAGGGGTTAAAGCGTCGTCTCCCCCAAAAATAATGAAGAGAGCTTAAAGAGTTTAATTATTTTTTAAATGAAAAAGTTTAACTCCACCCCCACTGAAATTTACGCTACTTCCCCATCATTTGCTCAGACAGCATAAAAAGTTTTTATATCTTTTTTTTTATATATATATTTTGCCCTATATTTTGTTCTATGATAATAATTTAAAAAAAAAAAAAAACTGTACACCAGCATCAGCCTCCTTAATTAGATGATATTTAAAAAAAAAAACAGCAGAAGCCATCAAAACGCAGAATATCTACACACTCCGCCCCCAAATAATGAAAATTATCCATTTTCTGTCCGGGAGGGAAGGTGTATATTTACACGTTAAAAAAATCAAAATACGCAGGTTATTATTTTGAAATGATTGACTGGATAAAAAAAATATGCAAATACAGTACTAAATATATTTATATTATCTTTTATGGAAGAAGCATATAAAGCGTCATCGAAACAACCACCACTGATGGTTTCCGAGAAACACTATTCCCGCAAAAGACGGCTACTTTGACGATGAAAGTTCTGTCCAATTAGATTTCGAGATGTCAAAACCTGATTGGGAAAACCAAAATATGTATCTGTTTTATTTGCTCGATTACACCGTGATCAACGAATATTAGAAAAAAACGTTAAATACAAAAGTTACGTATTTTTGTCCGTAGAATCCGAATCTGCAACAAAAAATGGGGGTTATCGTTCAAGATTTCAAAGTTGGACCCCCTCTGACCCCCGGGGGCTCGGTTGCGTCAAATTTGGTATCACTGAGTAGCTTTTTTTAAAATATTTAAAAAGTATATTTTCGTTTTTCAATCTGCTTTGTATTTCTCGAGTTATACGACAGTTTCCAGACTTTCCGGACACCCTGTATATGACACTTTGATTTAAAGGCGAGAGCAAATCATTCGATTACGCCAGACACGAAATCCACATATTTATTACGAACATCCCGAAGCTACCACTGCCAGCTTCGTTTCTTGACCTGAACTGTAAAGAATCTTCAACTGCTGCTACATAAGCAATATATCTTCTAGTTTAAAAAAGAGCAAAAGAATTTTGCTGGTGGGAATATTAAAATCGAAAGTGACAGTGATTGTCTGATGCTTTCCTGATGTTTTCTGACTTTTTTTTTGAGGAATCAATGAAGATTGTTATATTTACGGAGTATTCTCTCACTCTCATAAGATTTTTTACATCATTCATGCAATGAAATAATTCACTCTTCGGAATCCAGTTAAAAAATATTTTGATAAAAATAGAAAATTTAAGAAAAAGTGATTTTCATTGAGATTCGTCTCCTTACCCTTTTCCTTCGATTTTAAATTGAAAATGGTTCCTAAAAGTATAATAATATTACCTCAATAAAATTTCTTTAATAAATATAACACATAATGTTTTCTTTTAGGAAATACTGTGAGAAAATAGTTAAATCCTTAGAGTAGAAAAGGGGATTTCTTTAATATTTTTAAATGGTTATTTAAAACGTGGTTGCCTGTTTGGCCTCAATTTTAATTCATACATTCTGGAATCATATAAAACAAGTTGGAAATTGCTCGTCAAACGTGGCAAATGAGGTGCGTTCATACTATAACTAGTTTTATAATTATTTTTTGCACCCCATATTGTACTGAATGTATAATTTTTTGCACTTCATAAAGCGCATAGTCTGATACATCATTAAAATGCACTTCCAATATTTTTTCCCCATTCGCCGTAATGTAACGGACCACTTTTGACTGTCCCTGTAATTAAACTATACATCCGATTTTCCTAAAATTTGAAATAGCTCAACAAAATTTTGCAACAATTAAATCTTTAAAATTTCAGACCATTCGGAAGGCTGTAATATCATTAAAATGCACTTGCAATAATTTTTCCCATTGGCCGTAATGTAAAGAAAATCTTTTGACTGTCCCTGTAATTAAACTATGCATCCGATTTTCCTAAAATTTGAAAGGGCTCGACAAAATTTTGCAACAGTTATATCTTTAAAATTTCAGATCATTCGGAAGGCTCTAATATCATTAAAATCCACTTGCAATAATTTTTCCCATTGGCCGTAATGTAAAGAAAAACTTTTGACTGTCCCTGTAATTAAACTATACATCCGATTTTTCTAAAATTTGAAAGGGCTCGACAAAATTTTGCAACAGTTATATCTTTAAAATTTCAGATCATTCGGAAGGCTCTCATATCATTAAAATGCACTTGCAATAATTTTTCCCATTGGCCGTAATGTAAAGAAAAACTTTTGACTGTCCCTGTAATTAAACTATACATCCGATTTTCCTAAAATTTGAAAGGGCTCGACAAAATGTTGCAACAGTTATATCTTTAAAATTTCAGATCATTCGGTAGGCTCTAATATCATTAAAATGCACTTGCAATAATTTTTCCCATTGGCCGTAATGTAAGGAAAAACTTTTGACTGTCCCTGTAATTAAATTATACATCCGATTTTCCTAAAATTTGAAAGGGCTCGACAAAATTTTGCAACAGTTATATCTTTAAAATTTCAGATCATTCGGAAGGCTGTAATATCATTAAAATGCACTTGCAATAATTTTTCCCATTGGCCGTAATGTAAAGAAAAACTTTTGACTGTCCCTGTAATTAAACTATACATCCGATTTTCATAAAATTTGAAATGGCTCGACAAAATTTTGCAACAATCATATATTTGAAATTTCAGACCATTCGGTTGGGTAGTTTTTGCTCTGTTACATGCGGACAGACAGACGGACGGACAGACGGACTGAACGACGACTATAGGTGCTACGTATTTATATAATTACGAACGCACCTAAAAATAAGGAATATTAATTTTTACTTCAATTGATACCAGACATTTTGTGATATCTAAAGTAAAAACAAAAATTTATTTCGGAATTTCTTGTTTGACTTTGAAATTTCGGAAAAAAAAAAAAAAAAAAAACGGGAGCCCATCTTTAAATCCTGTGTAGTATTCACCTATTTTAGATCTCGAGTTTCAGAAACTACTTATGCACGTACATACTGTAACTTTAAACAAAAGTCTGATGCTGTATAACGACGATTTTTTTATTGCATTGAATTTAAACAAATGCAAAACTGCGAACCAGATAACAGATTTGCGTGTGATACTATACTTGTGAAAAAATCGTGGGAAATAACGCGTTAAAACGTGGTTTATGAATAAAAATTTGCAACAGTAAAAGCAAAAGCAAAGAAATACAGGTTTGAATTGACAAGTGCGTTAAAGAACATGGTTGTTTTTGGGCCGAATGTAACGGATTTTAGGGTTACATTTTCGGCGTCACTTGCAGACACCATACTTCATCTCTCTTGTTTCTTTTTACACTATGACTTAAAATTGTATTAAAAACTACAAAAAAATTCAATCTCTCAAAAATAAATTGAGATACAGCTTTCAAAAAAATTGCATTTAAAAGTACATTTTTTTCCCTATAAGACGGTGTAAAAATTGAAAATGTGCGATGTTTAGAAGTTTAAAAATTTGCAGTGGCAAAAATTACAAAACCAAAATTTCATTTGAAATTTGAAAGTGTTGCCATTCGCAAAATGACTTCAGCGTTACGCTCAGATATGTTTGTCCTTTATAATATAGATAGATACAATATTTCGAAAATGCTACTGTGAATCTAACATTGTGATACGCAATTACTTGTCCTTGAAATGATGAAATAATTCATTTTATTATTATTTTCGATTTAAAGATTGAAACCATAAAAACTATAGAGTAATATTTTTTTAATAAAAGCATTAAAGTTCATTAATTGAATGTGTGTATTTTTTTTAATTAATCAAGCAACAAAGCTAACAGTTACAGCTTTGACGTTTTTTTTTGAACAAAACTAGTCAGTTTCCTTTCCTATTTTTAGTAATCGTGCTTGTCAGTGTTACACCACTGCTACCTGAATACTAGGCCTGAGCGCTGACACAAAAATGGCTGCTATCGTAGACGGATTTTTTTCAACGTATGTACGGTCCCCCAAATTTAAACATCAATATTTTATAAAAGATTTCTTTGAATAGTTTAAATCCAAAAAAATAAAAAAAATGCAATTTAACAAATTACAACGACTATTTGGAAAATGATTATTTCAAAGACTCAAATTTAAGACATAAAAAATAGCACGGAGTGGATCATACATTACGTACGCCATGAATTAAACATTAATAGTGTTATTACACGTAAAAATTCCAAGCGACAGAAATCGTGTGCGACTCGTAGGTATAATCCACCTGAAACTTACGTATTATCCAAGTATTTCATTGGCTGTTCGGGAAAAGGCTTTTCCATCGTCCGATTTCCAAGAAATCTGACGGCCAATTTTAAATGAAATTTATTTCTTAATCTTCTAAACATCCCACAATATTACTTTATTACTTTTTATATCGTCGTATAGAGAAAAAAATGTACTTTTAAATGCAATTTGTTTGAAAGCTGTATCTCGATTTGTTTCTGAGTTATTAATTTTTTTGTAGTTTTTATTACTTTTTTGTCATAGTGGCAACACTCTGCTGTCCATCTCTGTTGAAAGTAAAGGGAAATACATATTACTGTATAGACTAATCAGAAAACAAATAAAATGATGATTAAACCAATAAAAACCTTCAGATATGCTTTTGATTTCCTACGCTGACGAGGACAATAACCATTTTTCCAAATGGTTAAAAAAAATTAAATCGGAAAAAACTTTTAAAAATTATTTGTGCCAAAATTCAAGAAATCTTACTCACACTGAAGAAACTCCGCCGCTTTTTTTGTCTGAGCTCAGGCAAAGCCGCCTAAAGACTACAAGCCAAGCACAAGGTTTCGTGACGGGCCACTTCGCGGGGCTTACGCCAGCAGAGAAGAGCACAGACTTATTTAAAACATATCAATACTTTCCTCTACATTCCAACTTAATTATCACAGCATACGGTAAAAAATTATATACGTACTTGTAGTTTAAAAACGCTAATTAAGCGCTTTTCAGTCAATTTCGATTACTCGTCAACAGTAAAAATAAAAATACTATATTTATGAAATAATATCACTGTGTCAATAAAAATGTGCCTCAGTATTAAAGTTACATAAAAGAAAATTGGATCGTTAATAAGGAAAAAAACCACCAAGTATTACATTTATTTTAGTGAACAGTTTTTATTATATTTATTCTACTTTGAAATTTAGAAACAATATCAATTATCTACTTTCAATATATTCAAAAACAAGACATTAATATACATATACATATATAAATTTTCAGTTTAAACGCATATCAATTGAATTATTTTGCTTTCAATTATTTCACTTTCAAAAATAAATAAATACTAATAAGTGTGCAATCAAAACCCACATTTAAAATTAAGTTGTTAAAGTGAAAGCAAAGTGAATGTCAAATAAAACAAATTCAACTTGTGTTCTATTTTTATTATTTATTGTGGCCTGAAATTATACAGGAAATATTCTATTAAATATTTAGTGATTTGAAACCTTCACATAACAAATTTAGTATAAATAAATAGTAAAATTAAAGCATATATGAAATTAAATATTCATACAGATAAATTTTTCGTACCTACTGCAAACTTTACTTATCAGAAATGGGTAATTTTCACATAAAGTCCATTAGAATTGAGAAACATAAAACTCTCATAATAAAACAAAACAAGGTCATGAAATGGAAAATTATTATTGTTATTTTAATTTTGTGTTAGTTTACCATATTATGCAAGGTACAAGCAATAGATTTTTTTAAAGTGTACTGAAAGATGACAGAGGAAAAAAGAAAAGAAGAAAGAAAACACTTTCATCAATCCAAATTTCAATTTTCCTAACTTATGTTCATTTTCCTCGGATATTTGAGATTTAACTGCTAAAAAACATAGAGAAACCCAAATCCTTCCTCGAAAATATTTCATTTCCAAAAATAATGTTGTGTGGGCTGTTTAAATGATTGTTCACATGTTTTAAGCTTAAAATAATCAATATATGATATGAAAAGTATAAAGGGCCATGACTAGATCGAAAAGTAAATTTATAATTATAGAAAAATTATTTTATTTATTGTTATTTTTAATTAAACATTAAAATGCATATAAAAACACACACAGTTTTTTCGAAGAGGTTGGGGGGGGGGGGGGGGGGGGGCTCGCCAACATCTGTTTTGCATAAGGGCGCTGACAAGCCTTGCAAATCTTATGAATTAATTGTTTACAGTGGTTGCAAAAATAGAGATTCAAACACATTATCCCCATATCTCCAGTTTTAACGTATAAGCATGGTTTATGTAACAAATATTATAAAAGGAATTTTTATCAAGATATTAAGAGTTTAAGATTAAAACACAACAATAAATTATTACGTATACAGGGCTGCCACCGGCGAGTATTTTCCTATTCTATTCGCACCGCTATTTAAAAAAAAAAAAATGTAGTATATTTCTCTTGCAAATGTTGTCAAACTGTATGTCAAAGAAAAATACATAAATTTTATATTAAATTAAATCCCAATCAATTCTGCATACAAAATAATTAGTTATTATTCACACGACACATGTTTTCTAATAAATAGACGTTTATTAAAAGTCACTTTAATGAGAGAAAACAGAACATATTAAAAAGGGAGGAAGGTGTGACAAGTTAGAAATTTCTAAATAATTAGGCTTGTAACTAAGACTTTTGGCTGAACATTTTTGAGCATGATTAGTACGCAAAGAACCCAGTCTGACACAAGTTTCAGCTGTCTGGTGCCAATATTTCCGAGTAAATAAAATTCAGAAGTTTTAACCGAAATTTTTGAATAGCAAGAAAGGTAATGTTGCAAATAGCTATTACCAAAATGTAAAATTTAAACAATAATATTTGTACTGTACTATAGACAAAATTTCATCCGTTTTCAGTGATAAATCCCCGAGTAATAATGATTTTAAAGTTTTTTTAAAAATTAATTTGTTTAAATTAAAAGACCTAACTAAATTTTCCACTTGAAAATATAATAGTTGAGGTAGAAAAATAAGTCGCATAGGACATTAAAATTTTAAACTGAATTGGCCATATAGCTTCCAAATTATAAGGAGAAATGTGTTGGCCCCAACAGAACTGTCTAGCTCTAGCACATATTAAAACGAAGCTATTTTTTTATATTTATAAAGAATATAATTAAACAATGAAAACGTTATTAATTAATAACTTTTGAGATAATTCACCGATTCACACCATTCAAGCACCAATTTTTAGCAATTTACGAGAGACAGGTAATGATATAAGTCTCGAAACGATTTAGTGACTTTTGCCACTTTAAATTACTGCTGTTTTTGAAATGAAACAGAAGTACAATTATATCGTTTTGTTTTGGAGACACGCACACGGAATTATTGACAATACGATACTGGTATTTAATAGTTAATTTATTTTAAAGAAGTTAAAAATAAAAGATATTCTGAACACAAAACATAGAACTAGTACTATTAAAATATAAGTAGTTAATTTGAAAATAAAACTTACCTTCAAAAGAATATGTTCTATTCTTTTAAGTAAACAGCACGTGCATACGTTACATTTTAATTCTAAACAACCAGACACAAGTTTCAAATGCTCGGCATTGGCGCCAGCCCCGGGTCGTGACGTCACATATGTGGGGGAAGGAAATCGTGTCTGTCTTGATAGTCTTGAGAAGGCTTTGGCTCAGGCCTAGTATTCAGGGTGCGGAGGTCACACACATTTCACCGTGTCTCAATATGAGACGAGGAAGATAATGCTTTAGCTGTTTGATTCATAAACACAAATTAAAAATAGGCCTGTCAGGGATATCAATTTAATTTTGTTTCGATTCCGAAATATCAGAATTTTCGATATGTATCGTTATTAAAGTGGGGCCAAGAATAAGAAAATTGGTTGGCTCGATAACACTGCACCTGCCATAAAACGAAAATCTGGTAACCTTGGTATACATGTAAGAATCGTTATTATAAGTTATTTGGGTGAAACCAATTTTCTTTGTGCTTTTCAAGATCTATTTTCGTCATTTTTTATTATCTAGATTTTACTAAATAACAATAATATTATAATAAAACACGCATACTACAATATATATTAAAACACACATACACACATAAATAACGCCTGCATTAAACAGTTAAAGGTATACATAAATATTTTACAGACATACATACAATAAATACAATAAACCCAACTGGAGTGAAAAATTAGCCAGAGCCAGGAATCGAACACGGGACCACAGTATACAAGACTGCTGCTCTAACCACTGAGCTACTCCGGCCGATGCCTGAGTCTGCAATTTCTCACTAATAAACCATGTTGGGGAAGTCACCAGCCATCTATACGACAGCCTTGGAAGACCGGACAACGATGAATAGATTTTACTATTACATCGATCTACGATAATTATAATAAAACACGCATACTACAATATATATTAAAACACACATACACACATAAATAACGCCTGCATTCAACAGTTAAAGGTATACATAAATATTTTACAGACATACATACAATAAATACAATAAACCCAACTGGAGTGAAAAATTAGCCAGAGCCAGGAATCGAACCCGGGACCACAGTATACAAGACTGCTGCTCTAACCACTGAGCTACTCCGGCCGATGCCTGAGTCTGCAATTTCTCACTAATAAACCATGTTGGGGAAGTCACCAGCCATCTATACGACAGCCTTGGAAGACCGGACAACGATGAATAGATTTTACTATAACATCGATCTACGATAATTATAATAAAACACGCATACTACAATATATATTAAAACACACATACACACATAAATAACGCCTGCATTCAACAGTTAAAGGTATACATAAATATTTTACAGACATACATACAATAAATACAATAAACCCAACTGGAGTGAAAAATTAGCCAGAGCCAGGAATCGAACCCGGGACCACAGTATACAAGACTGCTGCTCTAACCACTGAGCTACTCCGGCCGATGCCTGAGTCTGCAATTTCTCACTAATAAACCATGTTGGGGAAGTCACCAGCCATCTATACGACAGCCTTGGAAGACCGGACAACGATGAATAGATTTTACTATTACATCGATCTACGATAATTATAATAAAACACGCATACTACAATATATATTAAAACACACATACACACATAAATAACGCCTGCATTCAACAGTTAAAGGTATACATAAATATATTACAGACATGCATACAATAAATACAATAAACCCAACTGGAGTGAAAAATTAGCCAGAGCCAGGAATCGAACCCGGGACCACAGTATACAAGACTGCTGCTCTAACCACTGAGCTACTCCGGCCGATGCCTGAGTCTGCAATTTCTCACTAATAAATCATGGTGGGGAAGTCACCAGCCTTCTATACGACAGCCTTGGAAGACCGGACAACGATGAATAGATTTTACTATTACATCGATCTACGATAATTATAATGAAACACGCATACTACAATATATATTAAAACACACATACACACATAAATAACGCCTGCATTCAACAGTTAAAGGTATACATAAATATTTTATGTATGCGTGTTTTATTATAATTATCGTAGATCGATGTAATAGTAATTCATCGTTGTCCGGTCTTCCAAGGCTGTCGTATAGATGGCTGGTGACTTCCCCAACATGGTTTATTAGTGAGAAATTGCAGACTCAGGTATCGGCCGGAGTAGCTCAGTGGTTAGAGCAGCAGTCTTGTATACTGTGGTCCCGGGTTCGATTCCTGGCTCTGGCTCATTTTTCACTCCAGTTGGGTTTATTGTATTTATTGTATGCATGTCTGTAAAATATTTATGTATACCTTTAACTGTTGAATGCAGGCGTTATTTATGTGTGTATGTGTGTTTTAATATATATTGTAGTATGCGTGTTTTATTATAATTATCGTAGATCGATGTAATAGTAAAATCTATTCATCGTTGTTCGGTCTTCCAAGGCTGTCGTATAGATGGCTGGTGACTTCCCCAACATGGTTTATTAGTGAGAAATTGCAGACTCAGACATCGGCCGGAGTAGCTCAGTGGTTAGAGCAGCAGTCTTGTATACTGTGGTCCCGTGTTCGATTCCTGGCTCTGGCTAATTTTTCACTCCAGTTGGGTTTATTGTATTTATTGTATGTATGTCTGTAAAATATTTTTGTATACCTTTAACAATAATATTGTTTAAATATATATTTAATCTGCACAAAATTAGCATCCGCATAGAAAAAAATCAATTTTACAATTAAGATACAACCTTGCAAAGTCATATCTAGTGTGAAAAATGTAACATCTGTTATTGGACTGTATTTGCTTAACTTATGATACAAATATTTCAGAAAAAATATAACTTTTATAGATTACTTTAGCAAAAATGTCCTTTAACCCCTTGAGGGGCGATGGTATAAAATATATCCCACCTAATTTAAACAAGATTCTCACCAGAAAATTTTAACTAAATTTTATATTTTTAACTTTGGAGGAAAATCATTGAATATTTGCTTTTCCTTATTTAAAAATAAAATTTTTTGATTATTTCAGTGAGAAATCAATATTTAGAGACCTTTTTGCTTGCCCCTCAAGGGGTTAGTTCAAAATAATAGTTTTAGAAAGATGAATAATAAATAATAAAATTTAATTACCATTACACGTGTAATTTTATCTCGTTTAGAAAAAAAAACTAAGTTAAAGTTCATAATTACCACTTATTTTAGTTTTGAAGAAAATATTTTTTAATTGTATTTAAAGTACATAATATATTCTTTGTTTTAAATGCATTTGGTTTGTTTTCAGTTTACAATTATTAAAAAGAAATAGAAAAATTCTTCAAGTAACAGAGGTTACATCCAGTAACAGAGGCTAAATCCAGTAACAGAGGTTACAAAAATTTACAATCTGGGATAAAATGTAACCTCTGTTCCAGTAACAGAGACTAAGTCCAGTAACAGAGGTTACAAAAATTTACAATCTGGGATAAAATGTAACCTCTGTTATTTGCATCTAACATCTGTTACCAAAAGTTGTAACAGAGGTTACATTTAAGCAAAAAAAAAAATTTTTTTTCTTAAATAATAATATTCTAAAAAATAACTATGCTATTTATATAAACTTATTATTCTTAGCGTTTCGTGATTTAAAGAGAAATTTTATTTTTAAAACAATATTTAAAACTAAAATTGGAGTAACAGAAGTTACAAAGAGAAAACACACTCACCTTAGAACTTCATAATACTGCTCTATACTCTAAATATGTGGCAGACAAAGGGAAAATGGCACTTGACTTCTATTCTAGAAAGTTCTTTGAGCAATACAGATTAGTAGCGCCCTTTGTTGGACAAAATTTTTATTATTTATTCTGTTAAATATAAATAAAGTAACAGAGGTTTCATTTTCACGGACAAATGTTAAATTAAACTTATGCAGTTACAAAATACATATCTTAATTCATTAATACAAATTTATTAAACTGCTATATCTGTATTTTAATAAAAACAGATAAATATTGTGGTGTTCATAATGTTTAGAATTGTAGTCTGTTTAAAGTTGTCTCTCTAGTCATTTGGACAGCTAATTTTCATAGCTAAGAATAGATAAAGTGCATAAATTGTACAATTAATACAATAAAATTGGCTAGAGCATACTTCATACCAGTTAAGAATAGTTTTTTCTAAAAGATGGCATAAAAAATTTGGAATTTCTTTGTATATTAGATGAAAAAAAAAAAAAAATTAAAGTTTTGGACATGAAAAGCACATGTATTTTTGGTTTCACCCATTTATATTCATTTACAAGGGATGACCGACCCACATGTCCATACTATAGGTATTGATATTATAAATAATAGCCTCAGACTTCTCCGTTCATCTGGTTTCGCCGTTAAGACATGGCTGTCAATTGCTACGGCTTTTGGTTATCACACTAATACCTGCTAGAAATATACGCCGTATTAAAATTTGTTTATATTAACCCCTTCGGGACCAGCGGCTTTTAGACAAACTTTATTGGGTTGGCACCAATGTTTTAAAAAAGTTATCTTTACTTAAATAATCGCGAAAATGCTCTTAGTAAAAAAAGCAAATACTAATTTACTTAATTCCCAAAACTCTTTTACTTAAAATAAAAAATAGGTTGTTAGCAGATCACAATTCTGTATTCTAGCAACGTATTTAAAATTCTAAAATAATTTTAACTGTGCAATTTCTATTCTACGTTCTTCTACTAATTTAATATTTTGCTATTAATGGGATAGGATAGACCAGGTATTTGAACATGTGTATTTTATTTTTAAAGAAATGTGCCTGTTCTCGAAAAGACTATTTCAAGCAACTCTTCCATGATAATGGCGATACTTTTTTTCGGAAATCTAGGTCAATTTTTTAATTATCGTAAAGGTAGATTGATAGAGTTTTGCATATATCCTGTATATTAAACACTAAATTGTCGGGAAATTGCACAAAGTAATCCCGAGATTTTCGGGATCAAATATCCATCGGAATTCTAAATCTCGGAGATTTTTTCGCTAATTCCTACAATAATTGTCGATTACAATGTCTAGACAATTCGTTTAGGTAGAAATCTGTGCATATGGAAATATGTTTATAAAACTTTTCAAGCGTTGCCCGTATCTATGATAGAATTGGTTTTTGAAGATTTGTAAAACTATATTCGCTGATCTATCGGCATATTTAACACTAAGAAGGTCACGCTGAATCTGAGAGATGCACGAATGATTTCTCGAAGTATTTCTCGAAAGATTAGGAGAAGAGTGCCTATCCCCATCGTGGAACTATTAAGAAAAAGGAAGTGACGCATCCTTAAAATAGCGAAGCTTCAACTGTAACCGCTTTCTTTGGGGGTTCATTATGGCCGGGGAAAACTTCCACCAGTAAATTGAAATAAAAATTTTCTCTTTATTTAAACGCCTTATTAAAGCAAAATTTCAGTCATAAGTAATAGCAAAAACAGATATTCATTTTTACTGGTAGAAGTTTACTTCGACGGTAGTCAGCCCCTGCGTTTCCGCCATATTGTGGCAACCTAGACAACCTTCTCTCAGTGTCCCCTTCACCCTCAAAAAGTGCTTAAAAACGCTTGAGTTTGATACCAGTAAAAATAACAGTAAAGTTGATTATATTCAATTACGACGTTTTCGGGATTATTAAAGTTAAGTCAAATAATTAACAAAAAGTGGTGTAAAAGATGCTGGTCCTGAACGGGTTAAGAACAAATTTATTTAAAAATAATGAAAAGACTTTCTTCTCATAGGTAATTACTAAAAAGTTTTATTAAAAAAATATTCGTAGCACTTGAAAGTCTGGAATTAAAATTAAGTGTTCGGTCTTGCAAACACCGCCACTGAAAGGGCTACGGAACAACATAATCTGTTTACGATACACATTTACGATATGCCTTTTGTCATATTGTGGTGTTACAATAAATTTAATTTAGTATTATTTATTTATAAAAGTAGGAAAATTTTCTCGCAGATCCCCTTTAAGTGTGGCCGTTTAGAAAAAAGTTTTATTAATTATTATCAAAACATTATTTAAAAAGTCCCCATATTAGTTACTTATAATCTGGAAAAACCAGTCTTTTTTCAAAAATATGTTATATATAGAAAATTTTATGGTTTTTTATTTGCATTTTTTTTAACAAGACTGGAAACTTTTAATATTTTGGCATAACTTAAATTTGTACATGTCAGTTATAATATAGAAAAAAGAGCTACAGAAAGTTTTTATTTTATTTTTGTTACATTAGCGGAATAGTGAGTTTCCATAAATACTTCCAGTTACACCTGTTGATTAAATCATTTGTAATTTTATAAATTTTTATCTAATAATCTTTCCCTACATAAATTAAATATTATTTCCAGCATTTAAAATTGTAAGCACTTTGAGTGTATAAGAATCAAAGCCTTTGTACACAAAAATGATGGGAGCACCAATTAATTTTTTATAAGCAAGGGTCGGAGCATATAGGACAAATTTTATTGTTTTTACCAGTATCTTTTATAAATAATCTTCAACATATATTCCTATTGCGCATCTTATAGGAATGCCTCTTGTTCGACGTGTCCGGCAACCAAATTTATTTGGATGCTCTATGTGCCTTTTTTCTGGAGGATAATATTCAACCTCGTGCTCTCCACACTGGAATGGCCCTCGGGACTCCACCACAGATTCCAAATTATACTTTTAGGCCGTGCATTGTTTTGAAACTCATATTTAGTTGGAGGTTATGCGCGGCGGCGTTTCACGCTGCGTTGGCACTCCTTAAGCACCGCGATGTCATGTCATGTCATGCCTCTTGAAGATTATTGATAAAGGATTCTGGTAAGAACAATAAAATGTGTCCTATATTCTCCGATCCCTGTATATGACATCCAAATTAATTTAATTTAAACCAAAGCAGAATACAAAGTAAGCGTCCTATCTTAAATGAGAGTGGGAACCGGAAGATTAAAGGCGAGGTCATATCAATCAAGGTCACACGCCACGTAGCGGACGGGGTTGAACTACAGGAATATACCTAACTGTTTTCTTCGTTGTGGATAATCTATTAATTGTACATGCATGAAATAACTGCAAAAGTGCAAACGTCGTGTTTTAATTTGTTTGTAGTATTTATATTCTAACAGTATAGAATATTCTATTAATTTTTATTCGTGATTATTTAATTTATTTATTATAGTTAATTATTTAAATAAAAACTGTTCTTTTTAGATATAACATTATTTGTTAAAATGGCAAAATGGTGGCCATCTAATAGCTGTAGTTTTCGAAATTGTAAGGAAATTCTTTTTCGAATAGATTTCATCTCTGTCCTTTGCTAAAGAGTAAAAAGAGTTAGTTACATGTTTTTATATTAATCCATAAATAGATGAAATATTATTTAATATATACTTTCAAATGTCGTTGATTTAAATACGCTCGATTTTAATTATGTTTTTTTTATGTAATGAAAAATGACGCATAAAAATGAATGAGTAGTTAATATGTAAAGATAGAATTTTGTAGTCTCATAGTTTACTCAATTCTTGATGTGCTATAGTTATAAAAAAAAAATTATATACTCTGTTGTATTCCCGGTGAGAATATAACGTTTATAAATATTTAGAATATCTATAGAATTTAATTATAAATAAAATATTCAATTTTAAGTCTTTCTTTTGATTTATTATCGAGAACAGACGATAAGTTTCCAATATTCTCTACCCATGTTATTTAACTTACATGGGTTAAATATTTCATTCATTTAACGTAAAATTCCTTTAATTTTATTTTCGGAATCACTTTGATTTAAAATGCATGCATTAAATATTGTACTATTAAACAAGCAAGTATTATTCATTTATTCGTTTAAATATATTGTGATTCTAGACAATAGCTTGAATAATTTTCCTAAAATCGCGAGATTTTTTTTTAAACAACAAGATTCATCTTCGATAAGAGAATAATGATACAGAAAATATCTGCGCATGTAGTAGATACAGTAAACTCTCTGTAAGGCGGACTCTGTGTAAGACGAAAATCTGTCTAACTCGGAAAGAATTTCAAGTCCCTGTGAACCCATAGACATAGAGTAAAATTTGTCTAAGGCGGAATATTGTCTACTGCGGAAATTTTCCTTGGTCCCGATCGCTTCCGCCTTAGACAGAGTTTACTGTATTCTGTCTTATAGGACGTCATACTAAAAACCCGCGTTTTTACATTATCAACCCCGTCCATAAGATGACGCAGCTGTGGCAATTTACGCTATATTCCAGCTTTAACATTGTAAGCTTAATATATATGCAGCTTTGATTTAAACACGAGGGTAAATCACGCGACTACGCCAGACACGAATTTCACATATTTATTACGAACATTCTAAAGCTGCAGCTGCCAGCTTCGTTTCTTGACCTGAGATGTAAAAAAATTTAAATTGCTGTCTCAGCAATAAATGTTCTAGTTTAAAAAAGAGCGAAAGAATTTTGCTGGTGGGAACATTAAAATCGAAAGTGACAATCATTGTCTGATGTTTTTCGGAAATAATTCCATTTTTTGAGGAATAAATGAAGATTTTTGTGTTTACGGAGTATTCTCTCACACTCATAAAATTTTTGACATCATTCATGCAATGAAATAATTCATTCTTCGGAGTCCAGTTAAAAAATATTTTGATAAAAATACAAAATTTAAGGAAAAGTGATATTTCTTTGAGATTCGTCTCCTTACCCTTTTCCTTCGAATTTAAATTGAAGATGGTTCCTAAAAGTATAATAATATTACTACAATAAAGTTTCTTTAATAAATATAACATATAATGCTTTCTTTTAGGAAATACTGTGAGAAAATAGATAATTCCTTAAAGTAAAAAAAGGTTTTTTTAAATATTTTTAAATGTTAATTTAAAACATGGGGCTGCCAATTTAGTCTCTTTTTTTATTCATACATTCTAGAATCATATAAAAAAATAAGGAATATTAATTTTTACTTCAATTGATACCAGACATTTTGTGATACTTAAATTAAAAACACAAAGTTATTTCGGAATTTCCGGTTTGAGTTTGAAATTTCGGGGAAAAAAAAAGCCAAACTTTCAATCCTGTGTTGTACTCACCTACATCAGATCTTGAATTTCAAAAACGACTTATGCACGTACTGTCGTGGAAAAAAAAGTAAACACCGACTAGTAACTCCTCAACAAATTAGTGTAGAAAAAAGTTACTGGTACCAAATGATTGAAAATAAAGTCTACTTTTAAATAATGTATATAAAATTTTCTTAGGAGGCCATCTACATATTAAAATGAATCCACACTTCATTTTTTTTTCAATAGCAATACTCAATTTAATGACATATTTCAAATCTTCTGTTCAAACTATGCCTAGACCTCAAATTTCAAGTCATTTGAGTGATAAGTTTTTTAATTATAAAAATTGAAAATTTAGTGCTTGTAATGTTAAATTACATTTTCATATTTTTATTTATATCTCCTGAAATTATGCTCCTAACGTGATAATTTTTTTTTTGTAGCAATAATACTAATATACCCAAACATAAATACGCTGAATTTGCAATTTTTATAATTTTATGATATGAATTATGAATTATGGAATTAATATTCGAAAAAATTATGAATTGCAACCTACATTTTTTTGAAGGATTTACATTTATTAAGTCCTGCTTTATGGAAATCCAAAATTTCACATTTTTCTTCCAAGTAGTTTTCAAATGATGCTTAAAAAACGGCAAAATGATGGTTTAAGGGGCCATCTATGATAGAAGTGAGCAGATATTTGGAAATTTATTCTGCTGTCCTTTAATCTAACAAGCTTCATTGACTCCTTGAGTGGCGCTTCAGGTGCCTTAATCAAGAAGTGGGCTCTCTCGGTTAACAATCAAGTACGGAACTTCAATTTGGATACAGCCCTTAAAATACGTTCGTTTTAAAAGAAATAATTTCTCGGAAACTTATGGTACGAATTTCATAAAAATTAGTTTTTAGGCTAATTGAAGGGTGTAGAGTTCATTTATGCTGTCAGAATTGTGTACTTCTATTGAAAAAAACAAATTTATGGTTCGTTTTAATATGTAGATGGCTTCCTAAGCAAATTTTATATACATCATTTAAAAGTAGACTTTATTTCAAATCTTTCGGTACCAGTAACTTTCTTCTACCATAATTTGTCGCGGAGTTAGTAGGGGGTGTTTACTTTTTTTTTTCACGACTGTACATACGGTAAATTTAAACAAAAGTTTGACGATGCATAACGCCGATTTTTTTTATTGCATTGAATTTAAGCAAATGCAAAACTCCAGCCCTGATAACATTAGCAGAAAACAGATTTGCTTGCGATACTATACTTGTGAAAAAATCTTGCGCGACATACTTTGATCACTTTGAGTATAGGGTTTGAATTGGCTCCGAATAAAATGTGCAGTTTCAATTTGCAGTATTTTCGTTATTGTTCTTGTTCAACTCTTACAAGGAAGGTCTCCTTACCGGACATACTCAGAATATTTAAAAAAAAAATACTAATTAAATTACTTATGTATGTAATAAAGGATCAATCAAATTTAGCGGCGGAATTACAGTAAAAAGTCCGTAAAAAAATAAAATACTTTCCAGTATTTGACGCGGAAAGACGAAAGCGTCACGGGATTCGGCGAACAGTACTTTCCCTCGCCAAAAGCAAACGATTTTAATGCATCTGAAAATTGCTTCTTAATTGATTTTTAGAATGTGTTTAAATAGCATTTAACCCTTTATCAACTGACGGTACTTATAAGTACCACTCACTTTACACTTTCATCCCATAGTGAATATTACTAATACTCTAATGGTACTTTGCAGAAACGCTTTTTTAACCCTTCGAGAGGCAAGCAATAATGTCTCCGTAATATTGAATTCTCACCGGAATAATAGAAAAATTTTATTTTAAAATCAGGAAAAGCAATATTATAACATTTACCCCCAAAACTGAAAATTATAAACTTTAGTTAAAAGTTTCTGGTGAGAATCTTGTTTTAATTAAGTGGTTAACTCCACTTAATCCGGATACATGGCAGCAGAAGTTCCAGGTTCGTTATTTTAGCGAGGAAGGAGGATATCTTTGAAACAGTCGATGTGTTTTGCACCGACGTTTTGTACAGATTGCCACGCTCGTCTTTTTATTGCTGCAAACACAGTAAAGGATGTAAGATAAGTGTTGGATATTTTTACGTGTTCATTAGGATCTTAGAATACAATTCGACTAGGTATTTTAGGTGAACGGTGTATGTATTTGATTTAACAGTTGAATTACTCCGTGGTACTTATAAGTACCGTCAGTACACTGGGTGTTGGAGAAAAATTTCGTGTTTACTTTTCGCCTGTGTAATTATCAAACGCTTTCATCTGCTTTAATATGAAATTACTAAAATGTAGTGTAGTAATAATCTTCCTAATATTTCTTTTCGGTTTCATTGTTATTTTTTATAGAAAATCGGAAAAGTTGTCGCACCGGCTCTTTTTTGCTATGCTTGAAACGGCATATGTAAATTCATATATTGCATATGTGGAGATGCGAGAGAACATGTTGTCCCTGGAATATAGATGTGCATAACTAAAAGACTGCTATCGTGATCGAAACCTTAAAAAAAAAAAAAAAAAAAAAAAAATTAACCTTTTCAGAGGCAAAGCATTTTTAAAGCTAAAGTGTTGAAATAAATAATTGGTACCGGAATATGGCAAAAAAATTATTTATAAATAAGAAAAACGCTATGTTTCACATACTTATTAAATCGAAAATATTTTGCTACAATTCTGGTGCCATTTGAAATACCTTGTGGGGTTTCTGTTACGATATTTTAGTCATAGTGTACTGACGGTACTTTAAAGTACCACTTCAATTAATTACTCCTAAGGAATTAAACTTCTCACGTGTGAGAATATTTTTTATGTTTAGCCTTTAATTTTCATTGTAGTAACAGAAAAAAAAAAAAATTACACGAAAAAATTTGTAGCGGATCATAGTGCAGTAGATAAAGAGTTAATGAATTTAAACTTCAACAATGAGAGAGTTTAATAAATACATTTTATTGTATTACATATTTATGTTGCTTTTTATTTAATTTTATTACTTTAAAAACAATTTCATGTATAAAAAATATTTTCATATATTTAAGCGCATTCGAAAATAAAGGCAAGATTAAGAATGCTGCAGTTATTCATTTCAATATCAAAGAAGTCATTGTTTCCATATCAACAAAATTTAATCGACAGTGTTCAATTAGACTTAATTTTGAGATTGAAATAATTTTAATTAATTTAATTTTTTTAATTCATAAAATTTGTTAACTTACATTATAAATATATCTATATATGACAAAAGTATAGTTAAATTAAACTAAAACTGACAAAACTAAAGTTATTTACATTAATTTTATTTAAACAACTACAGTATGAAACATTTTTATCTTAAAAAGTATTTGATATAAAAAAGTATTTTTTGAAATTTTGTTCCATCGCCAATCGGTGATAAATCACCAAATATCGAAATTTTCATTATTTTTTACGGACGCTCTATCGAGTTTCCGCCGAAATTTTTTTATAATCATATCTATCCTCATGAGAATATCATTCTATAACTTTTTCAGATTTTTCGGAGTGTGCCCGTGTAGAGAACTTCTTTGTTGGTAATGGTCGCAAAAGTTGAGATCCAAACAGTCGATATTGGATAAAGTTATCCCATAGAGATAAGTAAAAAATAAATAGAAAGATCATTGTGTATACGGCTTTATTACAATTTTTTAAAAGAAGTTTTCTCTATTTTAACTACGAAAAATTATTACATGCCTGACAACTGAACATGGCAACCACGATTTCTTCTATTTAAAAATTAAATAAGAATTTTCTAATAGAAAGAGTGGTGCCATACTTCTTGAAATTCCGAGGTATTTAATCACTATCAAATGGTTAGGCACATAAAGTAAAATATTTGCATAGGTGATCATATAGATATAGTGTATTTACAGAGAAAATAACCGCCACAAGGTTTAATATGATATCATAGATGTCTCTAAGATATTATTAAAAATAAATCACCAAAAATGGAAGATTAACACATATTTTTCCAGTAAGATAAATGAAATTTTAATCACGGAGACAATAGCTCAAAAACGAGAAGAGTTACATGCAATAGCTTGGAAAAAACTATAACATATCGAAAATAATTTATGAAATAAAATGTAACTAATCGGCTGAGGCAATCCCAAAACTTTCTTGAATCTCACACATGTTCTTACTTCCTGAAAAATGCAGCTCCACCAGTTAGGTTTTTTACAACAAAACTAATCAGCAACGACTTATGTCAACTTTTAATTGAATTTGAAGTTTGATGAAAATCCGTGCATTAGTTTTTGAGATATAGTTATTGCGGAAATCGTGAGAAGTTCTGCATAACAGTGGCACCTTTTGGGCAATTTACGCCAAAAATTTATCACGATCAATTTATATCAGGGACTAACTGTTCTAAAGTTTGATGAAAATTCATGCATTAGTTCTTGAGATGCAGCTATTGCGTAAATCGTGAAAAATGTGGCATAGTAGCGCCACCTGTTGGGCGATTAACGTCAAAAACTAAACAGCACTAATTTCTATCAGGGAATAACTGAATCTAAAGTTTGATGAAAATTCGTATATTAGTTCTTGATATAGCGCTATTGCGATAATCATAAATAATGCAGCATAGCAGCGCCACCAAATGGGCGATTTACGCCAAAAAGTTATCAGCACCAAATTATATCAAGGACTAATTGAATCTGAAGTTTTCTGAAAATCCGTGCTTTAGTTCTTAAAATATAGCTATTTTGAAAATCATGAATAATGCAGCATAGCAGTGCTACCTGCTGGGCGATTTACATCAAAAAGTAATCAGCACTAATTTATACCATGGACTAACTGAATCTAAATTTTTATTAAATTCTGTTCATTAGTTCTTGAGATAGAGCTTCCACAAAATTTGAGTCACATACAGACACATAGATTCACAGACTCAGAGACAGACATTTTGCAAAATTATGATTTTCGGGATCTCTGACCCCTGAAACGTGTAAATCCGACGAAGACCGGAATTCGAAAGTTTTCACGAATCCAATAATTTCTTTTTGTAAAAATAGAAGAAAGTAAACTAGTCGGATGTGCCAATCCCAAAACTTTCTTCTATCTGATAAATTTTAATACTTCAAAATTTATTATCACAGTCCCAAAAGTAAATGGCAATCTATGCCGATCATGATGATTCTAACGATATGACAATCCGTGCATTAGTTCTTGACATACGGCTATCGCTAAAACCGTGTAAATCCTGCAAAATGCAGCAACACCTGTTGGGCGATTTACACTAAAACCTATCAGCAACAACTTATTTCAACGTCTAACTGAATATGAAGTTTGATGAAAATCTGTTTGTGAGATAGATCTATTGCGGAAATCTTGAAAAATGAAGCTTAGCAGCACCGCCAGTCACGCGATTTACAACAAAACATAATTAGCACCATGTTATACCCAGGACTAACTAAATCTGAAGTTTCATAAAAATCCGAGCATTAGTTCATTAGATAGAGCGATTGCGGAAATCGTGAAAAATGTAGCATAGCAGCACCACTTGTTGAGCGATTTGGATTTACCAAGGATTTTTCTAAAAAAAAAAGGACTGAAAATTTTGTAAGTATGTGGCTTTTTCAAATATGTGATTTTTGTAAATATGTTACTTTTTCTGTAAGTATGGGAAAAAGTCACATTTTTACAAAACTTTCAGCCTTTTTTTTCATGCGAAAAATCTTTTTGAATGTATCTGCCGGGTCATTGGACCCATCTGGTAGGCGGATCAGGCCCTGATTCGATGTGAAAAACATCAGCCGCCATCTTGTGACAACACCTTCAGTTACTTTACTCGCAACTAGTACAACTGTACTATCTCTCCTGTTTATTTGTATCCCCATAGCATGCCTACGGGTATAAAAAAGTCTAAAAATGAAAGAATCTTTCGTATTACTATATGTTGAACTAGAAGAGTAATAAAACAAGAAAAACTTAGAAAAATCCATAAATCTACAGCATATCTATCGACTAAATATTCAAAATGATTATTTATCATCAATCAAAATTAGCTACAGATGTATAAAAGAGAATAGAGTGAAAGCTGATAGCAGGTACTTGATATGGCATTAAATTATTATTTCGTATTGTTTTATCTTTCGTTATTGTTTCACTTTTTCTTTCTTTTTCAGAATAATAGCACTGTTTAATAGGGCTTGAATCAGTTTCTGAGTTCAGCACTTTTTAAATTCATTTTTTATTGTTCTGCGAATGATGAATTACTTTATTGTTATGTGATTCATCATATGCGATTAGATATGGCATTTTAGAGCTTTCATGTATGATTAAAAATGTTGAGCTGTTACCCAATTTAAACAACTTTATTTTCTAAATGATAGAAAAATCGATGTTAATCATGAGTACCATGTTATTTTAGAGAAAAAATTGAATCATTAAGTTTTTGAAATGTATGCGTGTTTTTGTATCAATAAAATATATTAAATAAAAAAATAGTAAAGCAGTATTGATTAAGTATTTCGGTTATTAGAAAGTAAAACGATAATGGGATAAAGGATTTCTCTCATGTACTTTTTTATCTGCCCTATCTATATTATAAAGGGCAAACATATCTGTGCGTAACGCATACGTCATTTTGCGAATGGCAACAGTTTGAAATTTGAAATGAAATTTTGGTTTTGCAATTTTCTTTACTACAAAATTTTAAAATTTTAAACTTCTAAACATCGCACATTTTAAATATTTACACCGTCGTATATGGAAAAAAATGTACTTTTTAATGCAATTTGTTTGAAAGCTGTATCTCAATTTAATTTTGAGATATTAATTTTTTTATAGTTTTTAATACATTTTTTGTAATTGTGGCAACTGGAGTACTCCATTTCTGTTGAAAGTCATGGAGGGTTGAAAGTAGAGGGAAAATAATCACGGAAGAAAGAAAATAATAAATTACTGTACCTTTTGTTGCCATTTTCTCATAAAAACGGAAAAAAGAAATTGAAATTATAATGCGTGATAAGTCAGCGATTTTTTAAGTTTCCAAATATCGCACACTTTCAATTTTTACACCGTGAAATAGAGAAAAAAATCTACTTTCAAATGCAATTTGTTTGAAAATTGCATCTTAATTGACTGAGTTATTACGGTTTTTAAAATAACTAGCCGCCCGTGGCGACCGGTTTGGTCGCCCTTAAATGTATGCTAGGCATTGTAGCATGTTACTTTTATCCCTAATTTAATTTACATGCTCAATCCTTCGCCATATCGGAAGATTCTGATAGAGAAATCAAGAACTCGGTATTTTTATGTTAGTCGGGCACAGGTGATAAATCGCCAAACATTGTACCCGTTGCATTTTTTTTCCATATTTCATTAATTTAGTTTAAAATATAATCCTTTCACTCATTTTAAAATGGATATCTTTAATTTAAAACTGAAACATTTCAAATTCATGATTTTCACTTAAAAAAAATTCTGAAAGAAAAGAAAAGAATAAATACTATAAACCATTTAATTTCGACATCAAAGCATTGTTTTAATTTACCCCTCGAAAAATAAAAAATGCTGCTGGCGAGTTAAAAAATGCTATTGGCGAGAATTGCGACCAGTTAACATAAAAGTACGAACCTTTTGCGATCATAGCAACTCTTATGTAGTTTTGTTCGAAAAAAATATTTTGATGAAATAGGTTGCCAGAAAATACATTGCCAAATTTCTTTTCTCGCCATGGACCTTTTTCTCTATTTCGCCAAGTACTTATACTGGAAAAATACCTTTATTTATTTATTTATTTATTTATTGTATTTTAAATGAGATGAATAAAAGACGACACAGATGTCATATACGCACTACGTTGGCGCGATTTTTTCTGACGCCATTGTCATATACGCACCGGGGTACATAACTAGCGCCAAAGTGTCGTTATTTTGCTTGATATGGTAACCCGGATGTTGTTGTTTATTTATTAATAAATTGTTTATTTACTTTTATTTTATTTTTTAAAATTATATAAATTGTTTTGTTCTATAATTATTAATTGAACTTTTTTTTATTTATTGTTATTTGCTTTTTAGAAATAATACACAATAACCAATGAGATGCGTTTCATTCAGGTGTTGCCATTTACTATTAGCAAATAATCGCGATTTATGTGCCACGTACAAAAGTTCAGCATTTGTTTCCGTCTAATGTTCCATAACAAAATTAAAACTTCCTGTATAGAAAAATTAATAAAATAATGTAAATAAGAAACAAATTTAACAGATACGTGATTGAACCACACGCTTAAAGCACTGAAATGATCGGAAAGACTGCTGTAAGTCGCAAAATCTTAGTCTAATAACTCCTGGCATGCGGTGACATGTGAAAGTATCGCTTTTAATAAATTTTTAAACTTTATTTGATTGCATAATTGATATTTTTCAGATAAAAATTAATTTTTATGTTAGTCGGCAGTCTAAAATATATATTACATGTAAAAAAATAATTACGATTTAAAAAAAAAAAAAAAGAATGGTTTTCACCTATACTCTGTAACCCGAGGAGCTCGGGCTCGATCCCCTAGTATATATAAAATCTTAATGAAACGAATTAGTGAAACGGATATTATGAAACGACTGAATTGAAACGAATTTATGTAAAGATTCTATGAAACGACTGATTAAACAACTGATTATGTTTCATGGCGATTTCTCCTAAAATATGGAATACTTTGCGATGAAATTAACACCAAAAATCTGTATTGATCCACAGATCTCAAAACTGGTATTAGAATTTTTAAATTCGAATTAGTTTTCAAAATATTAATTTTTTTTTATTTTAAATATTTTTTTTTCTAATGATGGCAACTCAAATTTTAATCATAACACATTTTTTATATATATTTCCGAAAAGGTTATTATTTTAAATTAATTTGGCGACCAGTTTGGACTCCCTTAAATGTATGCTAAGAAATGTATCATGTTACTTTTATTCATAATTCAATTTATTTTGACAATCTTTCGCCAATTCGAAAGATTCTGATAGAGAAATCAAGAACTCGGTATTTTTATGTTAGCGGGACGCAGGTGATAAATCAGCAAACATTTTCCCCGTCGCTTGTTTTTATATTTCATTAATTTCATTTAAAATATAATCCTTTCAATCATCTCTATATAATAAAAGGCAGAGTAACGCAGGGCGGGGCAAATCCATCAATCTTACCTGTCTCCGAGGAGGAGACTCAAGGGGAAAAGGATCCATTCCCCCATTGGTTGACAAGAAACAAGAATCCGGCGATTACTTCTCAAGGTTACAAGTCCTGATAATTGAGTAGTGGTAGACACTTCTTCCTAACAAATCAGTGCAAGGCACATCGCATTTCAACATCAAAATAAATCGCCAAGTGTCAGTTGAGATTATTTCATGTATTAAGTTGCAATCATATTAAATTTTCTTTGCGACATGTAAGGAATTTTAATTTATTTCTCATATAAAGTGATTCACGGAAAACAATGATATGGTATTTTTAAAAATATCCTTTTTTTTCTTGCAAAAAATTGATAAAACTGACTTTCTTTTAAAAAAGTAATCAATTTAAATATTTTAGGCTTATTATTTTGTAACTTACTTTTAAATTACACATTACTTATATTTTCCTTTTCTATATACAGGTATATGTAAATTTAAACTAAAAACATATTCAAGATTTTAAAAGTAAAAAATTAATATTTATACGAAAAATAAAATTAATAATTTTTGATTTATAGCTTTGCATCAGGAGGACAGAAGTTTAGGGGATTAGTCCCCCCCCCCCCCCCCGAAACAATATCCTGGCATTTTGTAACATATTTTTAAATTACGCATTACTTATATTTTCCTTTTCTATATATAGGTGTATGTAAATTTAAACTTAAAAAAATAAAAAAAAAAACATATCCCATATTTTAAAAGTAAAAAATTAATATTTATACGAAAAGTAAAATTAATAATTTTTGATTTATAGCTTTGCATCAGGAGGACAGAAGCTTAGGGGATTAGAAGGTTGGGATTCAACCCGAGATACTTATTTATTAATCAATATACATATTTAAAAAAATTTGGAGGGGGGGGGGGGTAAACGATAAAATACAATTTCAAAGTGTTATTAAAAAAATAGTATTATTTCAATAGTTGCAGCAGACTGTTTTAATTACGCACTTTTATTGCATATTTATTAAATTTTTGTTTTATTAAGAAATCTTAATTTTGTTATAGTATATTAGCCGGAAAACCTGGTTTACCCAGAAATATTGTAAACGCTAATTGTGTGTTTATTAGAACATAAACTAGCCGAACTTTGTTCATCTAAACGCTTCCATATTGTCAATTATTTTTTTTATCAGTTTTTCAAAATTTAAGTGAAAAAAACAATTTTTACCCACCGTCCTAGGACGGACATTTACACTGGTTTTAAATAAAATACAAAAGTTCCATTTAAAACTGAACCAAATAAATTGATGGATTTAACTTCTTTCTTTTTTTAAAAAACAAAACGAAAAGAAAAATATTAGGCACAGATGTCATATACGCACAGGGGTACCTAATTGGCGCCAAAATGGCATTATTTTGATTGACATGGTAACCCGGCTATTGTTTATTTAATAATAAATGTTTATTTACTTTTTTTTTTAATTATATAAATTATTTTGTTCTATAATTATCAATTACTTTTTTTTATTATTTCCTTTTGAAAATAATAGAAAATGATTAAAAAATACGGTACCTCTTAGTTATTCCGTCGACCAATTTCGCCAAATTATATAAATTGCCAAACAACTCGCCAAATTATACAAATTGCCATAATTTTTTTTTTAATAACGAAAGAACAAATAAATTAGTATAACATTAATAAATATAGAAATAAAACGTCGAAATAAAAATCACTTGATGACGCAAACACATGTAACTTGCTTAAAGTCAAGTGAATGCACCGCCCCCTGAATACTAGGCCTGAGCGCTCACACAAAAATGACACAAAAATGGCGGCTGCCGAAGGCGGATATTTTTTTGCGTAGGTACGGTCCCTTAAATGTAGACACCAGTATTTTATAAAAGATTTCTCTACCTTGTTTATTCTCAGAAAAATGAAGGCGAAGAAACTTGAAAAAAATATTGGTAGGAATATTTAAGGGACCGTACACACGCTGAAAAAAATCCGCCTTCAGCAGCCGCCATTTTTGATCCAGCGCTCAGGCCTAGAATTCAGAGGGCGGTGGTGAATGTGACATTTACGATCAACCATTATTGGCATTTAATCTTATAGTTTGGCGGTAGATTTTTGATCGACGGGATAGCTTAGTACAGTACCAAAAATACATTTGTAACTGGTATTCAAAAACGAGTCTTTCGCTAAATTTTCGTAAAAAAAAAAAAAAAAAAACCTGCGGTGCGTATATTTCAATTTCAAATCAATGTTTTAATTTACCACTCGAAAAATAAAAAAAAATGCTAACTGGCGAGTTGAAAAAAAGCTATTGGCGAGATTTGCACCCGAATAGCGTAACAGTACCATAAATTCTTTGCGACCATGGCAACTTTTATGTAGTTTGATTCGAAAAAAAAAATTGACTTTTTAATCAAAATGGAAAACTTTCGGCACAGATGTCATATACGGCCCCATTTTGGTGCGATTTTTTTCTGACGCTAATGTCATATACGCAATGGGTACATAACCCCTTGGGGACGGGAGGCTTTTACGAAATTTTTAATCTTTTGTCACCGTTTTTAAAAAACAGAAATTTGTGTCTTCTTGAATCGAGAAAATGCGCTGATTAAATAAGGCAAATTTTACAGTAAAATTTTACTGGTGAGAAAAAACAAGGATTCTGAGCGTTTCATACGGCACGTATACGTGCCGCTCGTCCCCGAGGGGTTAACTGGCGCCAAAGTATCGTTATTTTGCTTGATATGGTAAACTGGATGTTGTTGTTTATGCTGTTGATGCTTTCCCCAAATTAGTGTCGGAAAAAAATCGCGCCAATATGGGGCGTATATGACATCTTTTCCAAACTTTCATATGAAAGGCGAAGGGATCAGACCGTATTTGTTTATGGCAGTTGATGACTTGAACTATTATAATATAGATGAAATGATGGCAATAGAATAATATTTGGCGACTTATCACCTGTGCATGGCTAACATTAAAGTACCAAAATGACACCTAGAGTATAAAAAGCGAAGTGGTCCGCCCGGAACTTTTGATGACTTGGGCTATTGTTACAGAGATTGTTTTAAAATATCGGGAGACAAAGACTCTGTATACTTAATTCATTTTATTTTAGCTTCTTCTCAAATGTTTAACTGATCCTCTTTATTCAAAAACGAAAACAACCATTGGATGTCTCACCAGCAACTGATTCGGCCTTAAATTTTTTTAATCAAAGGGAATTGAATGGAAACCCGTCTACAGGGAGATCGTCATAGTTTTTTTCAGTATAACTCAATATTCTTTAATATTTTTAAAACCCATCAGATTAGCGTGTTTTTAGATTCTGCGGTGTCTGAAAGGGGGTTGGCGAGCGTGGCTCGCAGAGGGCAGAGCCCCCGTATATATATATATTTATTTTTTTTTCAGGCTGACTAAATCTCATGTACTCAGTTTTATTGAAACTTGAATTATCTGATTTCTTGTCATTCGAATTGTAACATACCCAGGACGATATCGAGAATCATACTAATTGAATTTTTGCAACTGAACGAAAAAATGCCCAACCCGGGACTCGAACCCAGATCCTTGACTTACATCGCCAATACTCTATCGTTTAAGCTACATTTTTCGCTCTTTTGGAAAAATTCAATTCGTCTGATAACTTAAATTAAAAATACTAGTAGATGACTACTGATTAAAAATAATACTGTCAGAAATTCAAAATAACAACTTAAAACAATGACATAGAAATGTGCCTCTAAACTGCTGTGACGCGCTCGCAGGGCGGGCATACCTACTCTTAAATAAACCCAAAAACTAAACTTCAAATTTAAAACAAAACAAATTACTAAATCTTAATTTTAATGAACTATTTATGTACAACTCATAGACATAAAAACATATCAGACTGCTAAAATTTTTACTATACACAATGCGCTTAAATTTAGTATACATACAAGATTAAATTTAGAACACGTATACAATTATGTAACAATATTAGTGGGTCTGCCCCCTGCAAGTTACGCTCGTTAACCCCCGTTCAGACACCACAGAATCTAAAAGCAAGATAATTTGATCGGTTTTAAAACGATTAGAGAAGATTGAATTATAATGAAAAAACCTATAGCGATCAGCCTGTAAAAGGGTTTCCATTCAATCCCCTTTTATTGAGAAAATTTAAGGCCGAATCAGTTTCTGTTTACGCCATCAAGGGATTTTTATTTCGACGTTTTATTTGTATTTTTATTAATGTTATACAAATTTATTTATTCTTTCGTTATTCAAAATAAAAATTACGTCAACTTGTATAATTTGACGATTTATACAATTTGGCTATATTGGTCGAAGTACCATTAAAACATTGCTTTGAATTTTAAATTAAATGTCATGATTTGTTGCATTATTTTATATTTAACACAAATGTCATATACGCACCGGGTTTGGCGTGATTTTTTTTACGACAATTTGGCGAAAACCTCGTTTTCGAATACCAGTTACATATGTATTTTTAAATTATTTTCTATTATTTTTAAAATGAAATAACAATAAATGAAAAGAATTAATTAATAAGAACAAAACAATTTGTAACATTTCTTTAAATAAAAAGAAAATAAATGTAAATAATCATTTATTAATAAATAAGCAACAAAGCGTTACCATGTCAGACAAAATAAAGCCATTTTGGCGCCAATTAAGCACCCCAGTGCATATATGACATCTGCGCCTAATATTTTTCTTTTCGTTTCGTTTAAAAAAAAAGAAAGAAGTGAAAGCCATTAATTTTAAATATTTTAGTTTTAAATTAAAGTTTTGTATTAAATAAAATGATAATGAAATATTAAATAAAATAATAATAAAATACAAAAAAATAAATAAATAAATAAATAAATAAATAAATAAAATAAAAAGTAAAGGAGGTTGAACTGGTCGCGAAATTAGCTTAAAATAATAACCTTTTCTAAAATATAAAAAAAATATACCTG
Source organism: Maratus speciosus (assembly GCA_963932465.1). Lineage (NCBI taxonomy): Eukaryota > Metazoa > Arthropoda > Arachnida > Araneae > Salticidae > Maratus > Maratus speciosus. Next base: position 9,633,543 of record OZ010792.1, on the reverse strand, counting down.
TTACGGTTAAAATTTGAGTTGCCATCATTACAGAAAAGCATTTAAAATTAGAAAAAATTAATATTTCAAAAACTAATTCGAATTTAAAAATTCTAATACCAGTTTTGAGATCTGCGGATCAATACGGATTTTTTGTGTTAATTTCATCGCAAAGTATTCCATATTTTAGGATAAATCGCCGTGAATCATAATCAGTTGTTTAATCAGTCGTTTCATAGAATCGTTTCATAAATTCGTTTCATGAGGATTTTATATATACTAGGGGATCGTACCCGGGCTTCCCGGGTTAAAAATGTAGGTGAAAACATTTTTTTTTTTAATTTAAAACTAATAATGTTTTTATACGCAATAAATTTTTTAGATTGCCCAATTACATTAAAAAAGCATTTTTCATATGAGAAATACGAATTATACAATCAAATAATTTTTTGAAATTTACAGTGGTGGAAAATTAGCGCAGAGGTGGAGCCTATTGACACCACTAAATTTTTATGGTATTGTTCAGTTTAATAAAAACTCAGAAATTTGATCATTAGATAACAGGCAAAATACTACTATAATTTAGTGGTGTCAATAGGCTTCGCCTCTGCGCCAATTTTCCACCACTGAATTTATCAAAAGTGATATTTTTGTATTAGCCGTATGCTAAGAGTTATTTGACCAAGATTTAGCTACTTACTGCATCCTTTTATATTCTGATTATTTCAGAGCTTATACATGTCTCTTAAATTTGTGTTTTATTTATATTATTTTATTTTTTTATTCATAGGGAAGTCTTTTTATATAGATATTAGCCGTAAGAAAATGATGATCTCTTTATTTTGTTTTAATGACAATTCGAAATTATTTTTCGAAATCGAGCTCCGCGCGATATATTTAAATTAAAAAATATTTTTCGCTTTAAAATTGTTTTTAAAACCATAGACAATCAGTAAACTGAGATGAACTTTTCAAACAAATTCCGTTTGAAAACAAAAATCCTATTTGGTGATCTAAAAATTTAAATTGTACGATTACAAATATGTTAGATTTGTGTTTTCTTAATATTATTCTTTTATTTGTTTATAAAAGAAGTATTAATTTCGTTAATTTGTCTTTCAAAATATGTTAGATTGGTGTCTTTTTAATATTAGTCTTTTATTTGTTTATAAAGGAAGTATTAATTTCGTTATGCAAAAATAGTCGGAAACAAATGCTGAACAATGTTTGTTGCTTTATGTGCAAAATGCTTATTAGCCCGGTCGCCGAGCCATGTGACCTTGAAATAGGGTCCAACTAATATTTTATGATTGATTCTAGTATTACTTGATATATTGAGTGAAAATATGTGGGGTGCCAGAATGGCAACCTTGGGCAACTTTAAATATTGAAGGTCAAAGTTCACAGAGTTCAAAAAACACAACTCACCCATTTTATTGCGAATGAGAGGAAGTCGGCTTGTCAAAATTAAATATTTTGTAAAAAATAACAAAAGAAATCAAGATCCAAGTGTCGCCAGAGCTAAAGCTATCGACAGACCGGTTTCGGAAGTCTACTTCCATCATCAGTGCCGCTTTGCGTTAGCTCTAGAAACACTAGGATCTTTAATGTCATTTTCTATGTTCTGATTTAATAAGTTCATGTACCTGTAGTCAATTTTTTCATCAATACAACATTAAAAGCAAAAACCCATGCACGGGTTTGTCCGAACATTGTTTGCAAACCAAACATATACCTGATTTCAAAAATCTAAAAATTGTATTCAGGGAAAAAAATCAAAATAAATGAGAAACATTGGAAAAAATACACATTCAAAAAACAAATAGTATTAACCTCAATATACAGCAAACTCATGTAGAATTTGACGACAGCTACATGAACTTATTAAATATCCATTTTAAATAAGGCGACAAGGCGAACCGAATCATGGACTGGAAGCTTCCGGTAGGCATCACAGATTGCGTTAGGGAGAGGACCGAGACGACGTGGGACGAAGCCACAAAAAACCCCAATCTTAATGTCATTTGTAAAATGTTTTGTAGTTTATGAAATGTTTATTATGTTTTATTTTATTTATTTGTTTATCTTTTACAGATTACACGTGTCTGAAGATACCAAGCGCTGTTTTTAACATTTTCCAACAAAGTTGAAAAGTGTTTATGACTTCGGTTTGTCTGTCCGCCTGGCCGTCTGTCCGTCTGTCCGTCAGGCCGTCTGTACGCACTCTAACTCCCGTAAATATACTCGGATCGTTCTGAAATTTTTGGATGTTAGTGACCTTTACCATAGCACGAACCCTATTGCAAATGAAGTTTGTAGCATGTTTAGTTCATTTACAGGGACAGTCAAAAGTTTTCCGTTACATTACGGCCTATGGGAAAAAATCGTTTAAAATAATTTTTAATGATGTTACATGCTTTCAAACATAATAAATTGATATGCATATATCAAGTTGACTAAAATATGTATTTTCTGTCCAATATGCGGCCCAAACATTAGTTATTATTCATTTACAGGGCCGCACAAAAGAATTCCTTTACATAATGATATAGAAGTGGAGGGAATTTTTTCCGGCGCATTTTAATTATGTTAAACTATTACATGTATGATGAAATAAATATACGTCGCTAAGGTTTGCTATAACTTATTTCATGGATAATACGAAATGCAGAGCATTTACAGGGACACACAAAAGATTTCAGATACTATATTGTACCCGAAGTACTGTAAAGTAGCGATGATTGCTGGAAATGCATTTTTAATTATGTTATGTGCTTTTATGTTTCACTATATTTATTCATTGTATATGGTGTGTATAAATGCTGTAATTGATATACAGGGCTACTCAAAAGAATTCGTAATGGTTACTGGGTATGATTGCATATTGCTTAAAGGTGATTTTTAAATGAGTTAGGCATTTTTACGCTGAACCGCATTTGGTTTACTAAGAAATGTTTGTAAAACATATATAAAATGACATACGGGGTCACGCAAATAATTGGATACATGGCCGTCTATAAATGATAATTTCTGGAAATGTGATTCCGGTAGTTTTAAGAGTGTTTTACTTTGAATTAAACTTTAGCTAAATAGTGGCGTGTAATAAAGGTATTAGGTTAACTGCAGAGTTTTACAAAAGTACACAAGTATGTTTAAATCTATTAGTATAAATTGCTGAAAGAGAAATTTCAACCTGTTATGTGTTTTCTTGCTAAACTAAATTTCTCCATTATATAGTATATATATCAACCTACAGATCAAATACAGGGCTGTTCAAAAGAATTGGAATACATATTTGCTATGGACGGTAACTGCTGAAATCAGTTATTGAAATGTTTTATGTGTTTTCTAAAATGTTTACTTAGTTCACTTATATACCTTATTTCCCTAAATAATGAAGTTTTGTTAAAGCATTCAGGAAGTGTTGGAAAGTGTTTCATAATCTATGCTTAACGCATGATTTTTCTTACTTGTTTTTTAATTGCGATCGTACTGATTCACGAGTGACTGGTGGAATAGATCGACTAAAGAAAATTTCTGAGAGCAGTAGAGAGCGTGGTGACACCATTCATAGACAAATTGAACATGGTTTACAAGATGGGAGTTTAAAGAATTTGCAATTTCACAAGGTTTGTGTAAGCAGTTACACATCCAAGGACCATATTAAACGTGCAGTGAAAAAGAAAAGTTAACAACAGTTTCAAACAACTAGCAGCAGTGAACCCAAGCGTACCAGACGATCCTATGAGCGTTTTTAGTTTTCTGTGCACTTTTTTTCTTTGTGGGCAGGAATGTTTGCCACTTGATCCTAAACACCCAGAACGGTGGAAGACTTTCAGAGAATGCAGAACATTGGATAGAAAAAAATGGTGACTTATTTAAAAAGAACATTATTCAAGTTTGTCAAAATCGCGGTGACGAATGGGGAGATGAGGTTCGCGTACGTGTTATGGGCAGGGCTTAATTTCTAACAAAAAAAGTACCGGAGCCCTAATATTCAGCGGTACCGGTACTAACAACTGTACTGTTCTCCCCTCCCTCCCTCCCCCCACCCTGTCACTCTAATCTGCATATTTATATTTTGTACATTATTTGCAAATTTTAAAGCATTTTATTTCTTTAGCAAAATAAAAAAATTAAACATATCTATCAGTATATACTTTAGCTGTCAACTATTCCACTTTTTAGTTATCACTCCTTTCGAATAATAATCTTTGCCTAATTATAATGTTAATTGCGATTTTTTCTTAATTCTACGATTAAATCTAGTAAAGATTATGATTCGTACATAGTGTTAATACAAAAGAGTGATAGTTCACAGCTATGCCTTTTTATGAAAAAATGAATGAAATTTACAGAAATTAATATTTATATGCTGAAGAATGGAACAATGTTTTTCAACGTCCTATAAAAGGTGCATATCTTAAACTATAATCGATTCCTTCCGCATAACAATGTTTTGTGGTGAATCCCTGAAAATCAGATTAAATTAAAAAATTGACACCATTGTCGGAATGATTCGATGCTTTTATAGAAAAAGGGGAAACACTGCTCGGTTGCTTTCTATCAGAATAACAATACATGGCAATTATATCTACTTACAAATGAAAGTGATTTCATAAATGTGCAGAGCAGAGCCTATGATGGGCAGCGTTTATGATACAAAGTAAATAGAAAAATCACTGACGTGATTTTTATACTCTTACGCAATAGGAGACAAAAAACCTCAAACAAACAAAAAAGCTGATGCTCGTTGAGTAAAAACAGAAAATATTCTTTTCAGGTTAGATATCATAAAAAAAAACCTATTAAAAATTATTCTATTGCCATAAAAGAAAATCGAACTGAAAGCAAATTCCTTGTTCAGTCTCTTGAGTGGCGCCATATTAATGCGTCTTTTTCTATACATGAATAAATAAAATTTCGAATATAAGACAGATTGAGCTCGCGTCAGTCCAAGCCCAAAAATGATATACAAATTGAGTCCGTTTTATCTCAATCTCCTATGTGTGCGACACATTACGTCACACATAAGTGTTTTGATAAAAAAAAAGATGCAAAAACTTGGAGATGGGAAGGAAAGGAAAGGGTAATTTAGGCTTCGGTCTTTCGGAAACGCTATTGCACTGGGCTCCGGAGCCCTGTATTTATGAGCTCCGTTGAATTCCGACCAATATTTAAATATTTACTGAAAACAGAGAAGTACCGGAGCTGGGCTCCGGTGAGCTCCGGCGAAAATTAAGCCCTGGTTATGGGAGTAATGAGTGATCTACATGCAGCAGAAGGACGGTACCATCTTTCTTGCTACACAAACTTTATGACCGCTCGAAGTGTTAAGAGCGCACTGAACAAAATTAATGTTTCAAGTAAAGAGGAAGAAGGTTTTACTGTCGTTATCTCCACTATGAACAGTAATCGTAGTCGTATGTGGAATTCTGTAGAGCTGTATGCTACGTACATGAGCAATGGTGGTACAAAAAGCCGTAGAACTTTAATTTCTGATCTTTTAGACTACTTTGGTAATGATCTTGTGATTCTCAGTTCACCAGAAATAGCTAGTATCATTTGCTTCCGTAAAGAAGCAGCACACATTCTTAATTTTGAGAATTCTGAGGATGATGACTTAAACATGATCAGAATGGTTTCTACAATTAAGTCTGAAATTAAAGCAGTTTCTGCTGAACAAACAAAGGATTACACTACGAGAATTTGCAAGGAAGATGCGATGAAAGCGACAAGTCAAACATTGATAAGCCTTCTGATGCAGCTAATGCCAAAAGAACATCTGGCTCCATGTCTTATTGGAAACATTGTAACTGGAATTGTGTCAAAAACCTATACTCCTCTACAAGTGTCTCTTGGTGTAACACTTCATCACGCTTATTCATCAAGACAACTCATTGACTTGCTGTATAGCTTTGGCATTTGTTGCAGCTACGACGAAGTAATGACGTACAAATCATCAGTAGCAACTACAGTTTGCCGTAACATGCAATCGGGACAGGGGGTAAACAGATTGGAATCCGACTGTCTGATTCAAACAGTAGTAGACAATTTGATATACAGATCTCCTCAGCAAATGGATAGAGATCAACACGCTCCCCCGCTATGATAGTATCACAACAGTCTAAGGATCGTGATAAAGTAGAATCTGCTGTTGCCATTAAACTGTTGAAAAAGGCCGAAACAATTGCTCTCAAACTACCAGACATACAAATCCAGCATTACCATGGTACCAATAAACCGTTCATGTCCAACGATGCAGCTAAAAGGTTTATTCAGCCACTATCAGTTTTGGCACGAACAGTTGTGTCACTTGAAACAGCTAGAGCTAGAGATTTCAGATTTTTTAAACAAATGTCAGAAGATCCTAGCAACACGCTAGAGTATGGGGGCTTCATGACGAAGTGTGCTCGATAATCACATATGGATATCTCCTCAAGAACTAACACAGTTTACTCACCACTCTTACATATGAAGCCAGCCGATCATGAAACTACAATCACCGCTATGTATGAAGCTCAAAGGTTGACACAATCTATGGGACAGGCATTCACAGTGTTTACGGCAGATCAACAACTGTATCGCTTGGCTGTAGAAGTGTTATGGGTTCATCCAGAAAGATTTAGAAACTTCCATGTACGATTAGGAGGAATGCACACCCTTATGTCATTTGTTGGATGCGTTGGAACATTAATGTCACGTTCTGGCCTGGAAGATGTACTGCAAGTTGCGTTTGCTGGTGTTAAAGCCAGTGGTGTAGTCGTAAATAAAACAGAGGGTATACGTTCTAAGCAGAGGGTATACGCTCAAGGCAGAGGGTATACCCTAGTGTATATATGCTATAGCTTTCTTGAGAAACAGAGGGTATACGGTGTACCTTAAAAAAATCCAGAGGGTATACGGCGTATACCCCCGTATACCCTCCACTACATCCCTGGTTAAAGCTATGTTGGCTGGAAAGAAGTTTCCACACAATATTCGAGCATTACGTATGACTGTGGAAGAACTACTTTCACCTTTGTTCTCTAACGAAACATAAATGACTTTGATTCTTTAATGATTTACCTGGAAAATATAGCAAGAAAGAGTAGAACATCAAAACATTGGATAGATTGTCTAATAAAGCCAGTGTTCATCACGTTAATGTTCATACGCGCAGAACGCGAAGGTGACTGGCCTTTGCATTTGTGAACACTTCAAGCAATGATACCTTATTTTTTTTGCTGCAGGGCATTGGAATTACGCTCGTTATGCAATATATTATCTGCGAAGCATGGAACAACAAGACCCCGTTCTTCGTGAAAAGCTTTTAAAGGTTGAGCATGTGGCCCGCCATAGTCCGGGGATATGGAATGGCATATGGACCGACATACTAATTGAAACAACATTTATGCGCTTTGGTAAAAGTCGTGGTGGAATAAAAGGGATAACGTTGCAACCAAACACGGTGAAGAAGTGGGCACTATGCACGTTTGTGGTCAACTATATAAAAATGTACAAGATATGATAGATGGCGAAGAATCAAAGAAGGTGCATACGTTTCACAAAGAGGAAAGAGCAGCAAGAACTAAATGTGATGAAGAAGATAGGCAGAAAATAAGACAAAAACTTCAAACGTGTATGAACCCTTTGGTCACTGAAGATCAACCTGGTGGTATTGTTAGTATACATAGTGGCCGTATTGGAAACACGAAAGTAAATGTGGATGATGCCGTATGTCTCGGAGAAAAGCAACGACAAAAATTTGAAGAATCACTGCCAAAAGGATTTTATGTTCCTTTGAAAAAGGAAGTTGTCACTTTGTCAAATAACAAGAAACATATGTTGGTACAACAAACGAGTGTCTATAATACAGAGACTATTTACGCACGTGCCTTATAACTGGTGACACGTAATGCCGATTATGCAGTCTGCCAACTTTGTTTGGTTACGAATTGTCACCAGTCCCGTCAGCACTATTTGATGAATATGGGGGCATGAATCCCGCCTCCCAGAAATCACAATTAATGAGTCAATTAAGAATGCAGGTCTCGTCGAGGGTGAAATATTTAAATGCATTAATTATAGATGCTAGTGCTCTTTTGTGGCACGTTCATTGGCAAAAGGTTGGTACAATACAAACTTCCATTGTTAATGTAATTGCGGTGATCTTGAAGCATGTTGCAGAACAGAACACATTTCTTGTATTTGAAAGGTACTTCGAGTATAGTCCGAAGAGGGCAACGCGATCAAAAAGAGGAGTTAACAGTACTTCCATGCAATTAAGAGCAGACACACCTCTCCCAAGTCACAACAGTATATTGACCCATTCACGCAATAAAGTACAACTAACAGCCATTATTTGTACGCAACTATTACAACATAACGAGTTTCTTCCACACAAGTTGGTCGTTACTGGTACTGATACAATCCCAATTGAATTACAAACTCCTGGCGTTGTAATTCCTCGCCCAGATTTGGAAACACACCATGAAGAAGCAGACGTTATAATTGTACAGCAGGCTATTTGTTTGTCAAGGTGTGAAACAAACAATATCAAGATTTTATCTGATGACACTGACGTTTTTGTTCTGCTTGTACACTTTTACAGAAAGCTAAATCTTAAATGCAGTATGTGGATGGAGTCTGTTGACAAGGTCAAGCTTTCAGATATAGCAGCAACAGTTCATAACCTAGGAACCCAAGCAGACTCGTTGTTAGCAGTACATTGTCTCTCTGGCTGTGATACCACTTCACAATATTTTGGCATTCGAAAGTCTAAAGCTGTACAAGTTCTGAGATCTGGTATTAAAGTTATGCATTTAGGTTGTCTAGAATCTTCAATAGAACAATGTATAGCACAGTGCACAAACTTCATTGCACATTGCTACGGCTACAAGGAGGAAGTTCACAACGTCAGATGTTCGATACAAAGTGTGGTTATCTAAGAAAATTCTTCCTAAACTTAAGAACCTCCCTCCGACAACAGAGGCATTTGAACTCCATATAAAACGATGCCATTTTTAAGCTTGAACTTCGAACGCAGCAGCATCTTCATTTCCTACACCTTTAAATCCAACTGATTATGGATGAGCAAAGATTGAAACAACACACTCTATGGTACCCATTCAACTTCCAAGTAACACAGAGTTGGCACCACTAGAATTGCTAAAAAGTTTAAGATGTAGCTTTTCAAGTGAGAAACAATGTTTAACAGCAAGGTGTAGTTGTGTACATGTTGGTATGTCTTGTAAAGAATTCTGCGTGTGCAAAGGCGGCCAATTGCGTGGCAATTTGAAGACTCATGAAGCTGAATTTGATGAAAGTGACAGTGAAATGTCCATTTCTGAATCTGAATAGGTATCCTGTAATCTGATATGCATTCTGTATCGTTGTAAAATATTTTTTAATTTTTAAATAAACTTAAAGAAAACTACAGACTTCTTATTTATTACATTTTTTACCCGTTTCAATTTATATTTTACGTTGAACCGCTGTCTTATAATGTTGCAAAAGTATAATATACCGTTATATTACATAGTATTTACATAATAAATATTTATTAAACTAAAAATATTTGATTTTGGTCTGCCGACTCCCTTTCATTCGCAATAAAATGGGTGAGTTCTGTTTTCTGGACTTAGTGAACTTTAATCTTTAATATTTAAAGTTGCCCAAGGGTGCCACTCTGACACCCCAAATATTATGATTCAGTATATCAAATAGTACTAGGATCAATCATAAAACAATAGTTAGACCTTAATTCTAGGTCCAAGCCTATTTTCTCATTTGGCGATCGGACTATATTATTATTATGTATTGAAACTGGCACGTGATAAGATAAAATTTAAAAGTTCATGCTTAAAAATTATTTTAGAAAACATAATACATCAGTCAATTAAGATACAGTTTTTAAACAAATTGCATTTTGTAAATTTTTCCCTATACGACGAAAATTGACAATGTAGAATTGTCAGAAGATTAAAAAATTGCAGTAGCGAAAATTTCATGACCGAAATTTGATCGTGAAGTGTTGCCATTCGCAAAATGTTGTCAGCGTTACGCACAGATACGTTTGTTCTTTATAATATAGATACTTAATCAGTAAAATATAATAAAGATCAGTTATTAGGATGTGGTTATCAAATGAGGCTCTTATGCTTGGTATTCCGGAATGAAAAACAACTTCCTCTTTTCACCTTCTCAAAATATGCATACGCACTTCTCATAGCCAACTTCATCATTAAAAAAATGTGTTTGATCATTTCAAAATCATTTTAACTCAAAACTTGAAGTCACGATTGTCAGAAACATCTTTTATGTGAACAGACGCACTCTTTATTTGAGATCCTAATCTCAATTCCGGAGAGTAAAAATTTCCGTAATTTATGTTTTTTGACTCATTTGTGTTAAAATGTTTAGTTTTATCATAGAAAATGATCGTTTGCTTTTAAATATGACTTCATTTTCACTTAAATAAGCATTTCGCCTGATGTCTGAAACTTAGTATCAGTACACATGCAGAAGGAAAAACGATATAGAAAATTTATGAGGGAAAATGCGTGTTTTCAAAAGCAGTATGTTATTTTCCGTTATTATACCCCTAATATAATATTATGCTCTTAATGGGATTTTGCGCCACTAAACCCTATACAACAATTTTTATTAACAATTTTGAATTTTTATCAGAAAATGACAGGAATAAAGATAAAAATACCTCGTTATTTCTCTTGTCTGCAATAATGAAAGCTATCTAATTTTCACCATTTTGAAGAAATTTCATAAAATGCTTTTAAAATTAAAATATAAAAGTGGGGATATTAAAAAAAAACTGATAGTGCGATCACATCTACAAATGAACAGCCTTGATTCTGATAAAATTATAGTAGAATGTCCTAAAGAATCGCATTAAAATTTTATTATTCCGTAATCAGGTTACCCGCTAATTAGCGTATTTACTGTACCGTTGGATGTTTCTTTTTAGATTTGAAAGAGACTCTGGACAGTGAACCCGATTGCAGAAGATTACATGAAATTTGTACTTAGCGATTAGTAAATTCATGATTTTACATTATTACTGAAATTATTGTGTTTCATCATGAAGAAAACGAACAAAAGAGGTTTTGTTATTTATTTTTTATCTCAAATTATTTTACCTCATAAAAAACAATACTTTCAATGGAGGGGGAAAACTTTATTATTCCAATGGTGGCAAATGTAATAATATCTGTCGATTAACATTTTAGCCTACATAGGATAAAACAACCTCAAATTTCGATAATCATAAAGCATATTGTCCTGACGCACAACCTAGCAGCTAATTGTAGCAATAAATTAAGAGTTATTTTCATAATCTGGGTTATTTACACAACAGACGGAAGAATAATTTACACTTGATAATGTAAATCAAGACTATTTATTTCTCCGTGTTACTTCTCTTTAGAGTAATGGAAAATAAATCTTCAATCCGTATTGACCAAAATACATATGGCTAAAAATTTTGTATAACTAACTTTATTTAACGTTGTCAGTTTTATTTAAGGTATGGAGATTTGTTGGTAAAAGATCTATAAATAAGTCAATAAAAACTGCATTATTTATTGGAACGTAATTTGGCAGGTAATTTTGTTTTGCAATTACCTCTGGTGCATGTGTAACAATATTGATGCATCACTTTTAATGTTTGGTCCAACCCTCAAATGAAGCCGATCATGGATGATTAGAAATATTTTATTGGATGCATGAAGTTTATTTTTCTAAGTCGTATATTTTCTTCCTGGGTTAACGGTTACATGTTTTCAACTGGTCTACAAAATGAAAAGACAATGAAAATGGCATAATGTTATTCAAACAATTCAGATTCAAAAACACACATTTTTATGCGTCACTTTTCTGTTAAAAATTAAAGTTAAACACTCTGAATGATTTCATAGTAAAAACAAAATTGGTATTTTCTTGGATAAAACTAAATATTTTACTACGAATGCGTCTAAAAGTAAATTTCTGGATTTTGCCGGCAATCGGATTGGAACTTCAAGAAAAGAGTGCAGATGTTTACATGCAAAATTGTAACTGTCAAACGTGACATCAAGTTTGGAAATATATTTATTAAATATTGATTCATTATTGTAATAATTTTAATTATTTATTTTTTTATTTTTTTTTATTTTATAAATTTAGTCAATCAGTTCTTTTAAATATTTTCATTCGTCCAATTCGTCGTGTTTCGACTCCTTACTTACAAATAAAAAATGATCGGGAGAACGAAATTTTCCTCATTACAATATATACTCGCGCATAAACCGACAGACATAATAACAGGCAAAATACGAATATTTAATTAAAAAAAAAAAAAAAAAAAAAGTTATCGTCGTCTTATCTAACTACAGAATTTAGAAAAAAATTTGAATATTAAATAAGGCGAATAGAACTTATTTTAAATATTGATATTCAGTCTGTTGGTTCTCTCGAATTCGGGTTCGGTACATAGGCGAGTACACAATACACAGTTGGCGAGATGCATTTGCGAGAGATCACGGTACTTTTCCACTCACTACTTTCACACACGCAATTGTGTTTAAAATACGGAAATTATTTTATAGTTGATACATTTTCTTATTATAAGACAATATTTGGGGAAAATTAAAATTTTCATATTAATTGATTTTTTATATAAAATGTAATTCTTTTGAAAGTATAACAGGTAATTCACTATAATGTTAGCTTTTATTTAATCATCGCCACCAGAAAAATGTAGACTGAAATTTTTAATAGGAAAACATTCCGCGGATTTATGAAACTGAATTTCACTGTACGAGTTTTCCTATTAAAGAAACGAAACTGTAGTTATTACAGTTTTGCAATATGTTTACAAAACCAGACATTGGGTATGTATACAAGGTCATCCCAAACTCTTGGAAAAATATTAAGGGTCGCGATAGAGGACATTGTAGGAATTATTTATTATATAGCAGCTTTGCCAAGTCTCCGGAATTTTGCATACTAGTATTTTCTTAGAGAAAATGTTGTTGTTTTTAACTGAAGAATGCATTGATTTAGCAACATTCTAAGGCCTAAAATACTGTTATCCAAAAAGCCGGTAATTTAGCAGATCTCATAGAGGAATGTATGGGTGCAATGCCTGTTAATCAGAGAGTCTAGTTGATTTTGTTGAGGATCTAGTCACTTGAACATCCTTTGCTGCTGCACATGTGTGTGAAGTACAGTCGTGGAAAAAAAAGTGAACATCCCCCTACTAACTCGGCAACAAATTATACAAAAAAGTTACTGCCAAACGATTGGAAATAAAATCCACTTTTAAATGATATATGTAAAATTTGCTTAGGGTGGCATCTACATGCCAAAACGAAATAAGACATACTATAAATAAAACAAAAGAAAATTACCATTCAAATTTTTCTGGCGCGAAATCAATATATCTAAATAAGTAATCCACCAGATGTGGCAACATTAATCATAGATGGCCCATTAAACCACCATTTTAACGTTTTTAAATCACAATTCGAAATCTACTTGGAAGAAAAAGTTGAAACTGAGAATCCGCATAAAGCAGGTCATAATAAATATAAATCTATCGAAAAAATTGTATATTGCAATTCATATTTTTTTCGAATACTGATTTCATTATTTGCTAATTTCATTCGTATTGTAAAATTTTTAGAATTACAAATTCAATGTATTTATGTTTGGGTTTTTTAGTATTATAACCTCACAAACAATTATCACGTTAGGATTATGATTTCAGGAGATATTAATAAAAATATGAAAATGCAATTTAACATTAGCAGCTCTAAATTTTGAATGTTTATCATTCAAAAACTTATAAATCATATGATTTGAAATTTCGTTTTTAGGCATAGTTTGAATCGAAGATTTAAAATATTGTGTCAAAATTGGGTGTTGCCATTGAAAAAAAAACAAAGTTTGGGCTGGTTTTGATTTGTAGATGGCTTCCTAAGTAAACTGTATGCACATCATTTAAAAGTAGACTTTATTTTCCAAGCGTTTGGTACCAGTAACTTTCTTCTATTATGATTAGTTGCAGAGTTAGTAGGAGGTGTTTACTTTTTTTTCCACGACTGTAAATGGCATCTTCGAAACTGTGTGTTAATTGCTCCACCGACATTGCCAAGCATGTATTACTCTAGCATAGGTGCCAAGTTGCGACTAATCCTCCGTAATATGTGGGTTAATTTAACCCTAGTTTAATACATTTCGTACCGGAATTTTTTTTCAGAGATGAAATTAAATACGTTCCACTTAGGAAACTGGAATTAAATAAATAAAGATTCATCAAATAATTTTTCTGGTTCGAAACTTCGTTAAACTGGGTTAAATTAATCCCCGCATTACGGAAGATTAGTGCGAGCTTGGCACCTCTGCTCTAGGTGGATCCAGTTTTAACTCCTTGAGGGGCGGTGGGATAAGATATATCCCACCTAATTTAAACAAGATTCTCACCAGAAAACGTTAACTAAATTTTATATTTTTTAATTTGGAGGAAAGTTAATGAAGTCTTCTTTATTTAAAAATAATTTTTTTCGATTATTCCGTTGAGAATTCAATATTTAGAGACATTTTTGCTTGCCCCTTATGGGGTTAAACTGTTATTGTCGCTGGTGCCCACACAATACAAAAAAAAAAAAAAAAAACGATTGTTACAGTGCCCTCTATGAACCCTCAAAGTTTGTACCATGATTTTGGAATCGCCCTGTACTTCTTTCGGTCATACGCGGCCCTCTGATAAATGAAAGTTGTTTTAATTTCCTGACTAGGAATGTATGAGAATGATTTAAATGTTGCATTTATGTTAACTTTAATTTAATACATAATTTAACTTTGATTTAACTCCAGTAGCTAGTGCTAATATGTAATTTAGCCATATATTTATAATAGGTGCAAGAACATTTTTATAAAATCCTAAAGATTTTAGTTCCTAATATCTGAAAATTTGAAAAGTACAGGATTAAAAAGGTTTTCACTCATAGTAATACAAAATTTCTAAAATATTTCAAGTGCAATATTCTATTTTGTTACCTTTACAACCTTTAGTTATGTTATTTGTAGCATAATTCTACAAAGTGTCAACTAGTCACAGTAATAGGTTGTAAGAAAAGTTGAAATCGTAAATAAAGCATAAAAATAACTTTTGGAAATTGCAAACATTTATATTCGTACATTTACTTAACCCCTTAATTCTCGCTCCCGTCAATATCACGGGCTGGAGTGTCATTCGTTATTTCTCGTGCCCGTCATATTTCGTGCTGGAGATTTATTGCTGGAAAAAATTTCTGAAACCAGAAAAATTTAACTGGCATTTCGGTGTGAAGTCTTTGAATATTAATGTTTGCGTTTCGTTTTTGGTGCTAATCGTGATGTTGGGCCTTGTATTGCACATTTCAAAACATAACACTCAAAAAAAAAAAAAAAAAAAAAAAAAAAAAAAAAAAAAAAAAAATCAAAATTTAGCGGATATTATATTTTAAATATTATTTGTAAAAAAATTTTTTATGATGATAAATAAAGATCTAAGATGTGAAAAATAAAAGTCTTATTCGCATTAATTTGTATGGTGTAAAACAAACAGTAAAACACAGAATTCTCGCATGATGGCGTTTCCACAAATGTGAATTTGTTCTAAAACATATTTCTTTTTCGCCTTAAAAAAAAAAATAATAATAATTGCATATTTTATATAGAAACCTTATAATTATTCAATTTCTGTGATAAAAAAATATGTGCATTTTTTATTGTTTTTCCAAATATTAAGCGACCGTTAAGGGGTTAAGACGGCGTTGCTAGTTTAGCCCCATCATTATTCAAAATATCTACCTAATTAGCAGAATTTTTGTACATTAACTTTTATGTTATTTACTTTTGGCGTGTCTGTAGTTAAATAACAAAAATACTACTTGAACATTCAGGTAGCATGATTTAGAACATGAAGCACAACAATATTCTTTAAAAATAATTTACATCTGTCTAGAGAAATGTCTAAAGAAACTTTATACATCAACATAGCAAGATTTAGACAGAGTTTGAACATTACACTCATAAAAATCATCTTTTACAGATCCGATTAACCCTCCGTCTACCAGACGGGTCCATTGGACCCGACAGGTACATACAAAATATTCATTCAAACCAGAAATTTCTTTAAAATAAACTAAGTATATAAACCAGACAAATATAAGGTAAATAAATAAGTTAAATAGTTTTAAATAAATATTCTGGTGTAGAACGTTTTATTAAAACTTGAATAAAATTCCCGGTAGATCTAGGGTTAAGTAAATATCAAGATACAGCATAAGGGCCAAATGTTATTGAACAATTTAGATTTTAAACGTTTTATTACTTTCTTCTATCTTTACAAGAAAAAAGTATTGGATTCATGAAAATTTTCGAATTCCGGTTTTCGACTGATTTACACATTTTAGGGGTCAAGGAACCCGAAAAAACGTGTTTTTACAAAATGTCTGTCTGTGAGTCTGTCTGTCTGTGTGTCTGTGTGTGACACAAATTTTGTGGGCGCTCTATCTCAAGAACTAATGCACGGAATTTAATAAAAAATTATATTCAGTTAGTCTCTGATACAAATTGACGCTGATTAGTTTTTGGTGCAAATCACTCAACAGGTGGCGCTGCTATGCTGCAATTTTTACGATTTCCGCAATGGCTCGATCTCAAGAACTAATGCACGGATTTTCATGAAACTTCAGATTCAGTTAGTCCTTTGATATGACTTGATGCTGATTACGTGTTGGTGTAAATCGCTCAACAGGTGGTGCTGCTGTGCTGCATTTTGCACGATTCCCGCAATAGCTCTATCTCAAAAACTAATGCACGGACATTACCCAAACTTAAGATTCACTTAGACTTTGTCATAAGTGGTTGTTTGGTGGTTTTGGTGTAACATAGGTTTTGGTGCAAAGAACCCAATAGGTGGCGTTGCTCGGCTGAATTTATACGATTTCAGAGATAGCCATATCTCAAGAACTAATGCACGGAATTTCATATCTTTAGAATCCTCAGGATGGGCATAGATTGCCGTTTAATTTTGGCAGTATTAAAATGGCAAGTATTATCATGTATGAGATAGAAGAAAGTTTTGGGATTGGTACATCCGACTAGTTGTATTTATAGAGTAAAACTTGATGAATTTTACTGAGAATCTCGTTTAGTAAACAGAATCTTTGAACTCGTATATTTAAGTGAAGAGTATGCAGATATGCGAACATCTCGTAATTATTCCGGAGTTTTATCCAAGGAAAACATGTTTCCAACCGGAAATTTTATTTAATAAATGCTTTTAAAATAAGATCTACTAGGTACCATGTTAAAAAAGACATATTGCTCATCCACAAGAAAAGTTACGCATCTCGACAAAAGCAAATTTCACAGAAGTGGCAAAAGAAGCTTTGCATGATTTTACTGTAACATGAAATTATACTAGTTCTGCAGGTATACCAGTTCTATTAGTTCTGCAGGCAGGAATAAAAACATGCATAAAAGCGTAAAACCCTTAAAATTGAAGACGTAGGATGAGGTTTGGAGGGTTACGTAATTTTACCTCCCCATACATTCTACCCCTCTTCTGTGGTCACAAATGGATATATAGCGTAATAAAGTGATTTTCCGCATAGCTACGCTTATGAAACTGTTTGTGTAGCAAGACGCACCTATGATAGACTTATGAGAGGAATAAAACGCAAAATAAATTTTTGCGAGATGCGTCACTTTTCTTGCGGGTGAGCAATATTTTCTTATAAACACTTTCTGGTTTAAAACTTATTTGTCTTGGATCAGACTTCGGAATAATTAACACATTGTATGCGGGACACGTACTAGTACGTTTGTGTTTTGGGGACAGAAATTATTACTGGTACCTGAAATTTTGTACGGCGAAAAAAGAAGGTATAATCCAAGAATGCTTTCTTTTTATTGGTTGTGAGCAGGTTTTAATTTGCAGTGGCATTTGTGAACGTAAATTTTGTGCTCATTTTCGAAAATTGCCCGTATATAATCATTACCGTCTCAATACTCAAGGCCTCCGGACTGATTTCGTGACGTACCAAATGAAGATTAAGCCCTTGAAGGGCAAGCAATTGCGTTTGTGTAATGCTTAATTCCCACCGGAAATTTAGAAAAATTTTATTTCAAAATAAGGAAAAGCAATTTTACGACTTTTCTCCACTTAAGTCAGAAAACTAAAATTTCCTAAAATTTTTCTGGTGCAAATCCTGATTAATCGTAGGTGGGATACAATATATCCCACCGCCTCTCAAGGGGTTAAGGGCGGCGGCGTATATTATATACCACCTACGATTAATCAGGGTTTGCACCAGAAAAAATTTAGGAAATTTTAATTTTCTGACTTAAGTGGAGAAAAGTCGTAAATTGCTTTTCCTTATTTTGAAATAAAATTTTTCTAAATTTCCGGTGGGAATTAAGCATTACACAAATGCAATTGCTTGCCCTTCAAGGGCTTAATCTTCATTTGGTACGTCACGAAATCAGTCCGGAGGCCTTGAGTATTGAGACGGTAATGATACAATGTGTTGAAAGATGTTGGCGTCTAATAGTATGTCGCGAGATCGAAAAGCAACAACAAATTTCGTAAAGAAACATAATATTTGCGATCAACTTGGTAAATAAAATTCAGAGTATGCACAATTTGACAGAAATTTTCAGTAGAACATTTCGCCTCATTTAATAAAAAAAAAACAGTAGAAAGGCTGAAATTAAACAAGACAATTGCAAAGTCTGCGATTTTAATACTAACCCTTTAGTGCGCAGCTTTGCATACATGCAAACAACAGTGTTTTGAATTTAATAATTTTTTTATATTCGTACATACCTAATTCACACCAGAAAGTCAAAATAGCAATATCTGCTTTAATGAATAACAGACATTCCGTATTTAAATAAAGCGAAATTAACAATTGAAACTTTCCGGTGTAAAGTCAGATTCTCTAAACTACGTAATTTCTAGAACGTATTCTATCATGGGAATTAAAGGGTTAAAGGTTAAGTTTTGTAAAACAAATAATTATGTAAAATAAGATATTTGGAGACATACTTATTAAAATATTTACTAATTTGCATTATTTTAGCATAAAACAACATATAGCAACATGACAGTAGTTTTTACTTGTATTGCAGATGTGCAACAGTAGAAAAGATTGGCGTATTATATGAAAAACATATCTGTGATTTTTTTTCATTATTTTTCCTGTGTAATAAACCTTTCAGAGAATCATACATAATTTTTTCGAAATAAAATAAAATATCGCGCATTTAAGGGTTAAATAGAAGTCTTCATGTTAGAAGTACTTTTATATAACTGCTTGGAAATTTCATGAAGTTTACACACTTGGGTTAAAATGCTTTAAATCATCTGTGGCTGTAGCGGGTGGTTTTGTGAGTCGTGTACAACATTATGTTTATTACAACATATATTGTGTAAGAATAGCACAAAAAGTTTTATTTTTTTTATTCCCAACATTTTTTATTAATTGCATTTAAAGTTTTCGACCAAAATTACTGCCAGTTTCAGAAAACTCAGTTAAGCACAGTATTTAAGTACAATAGAAAAAATACACTGCAATTAATTGAGGTGCAATCAGTTCGCTACAAAAAATTCTTCAAAAATTTTTTGAAACAGACAGTTAATTTTTTATTTATAGCATGCATATTTTTCCCCCGCAAAGTTTAATGCCATTTTCAGAAAACTTATCAATGTACAGTAGAAATAATATACAACAATTAGAAAATAAATCTATTATATTAAGACCTTAGTGTATATTTGTATTTCAACTTCCTCCTCGTCCTAGAATATTGTAGACTTTGCGGTGAATATTGCAGACTTTGTGATGAAGTCATCTATTCGCTTGAATTTGAGGATATCATAATAAATCTCAGAATTACGATAAAATTCTATTAATTTCCGAAATATTATTATATTTAAATTTTGATTGTAATTTTTATAATGGTAACTTTAGTTATTCTTTTCTTGAAAGAAAACGGGAAACTAGGTAAAATACCACATGTTTGTTGATGTGGTTTCTTGAATATTTTAACCCCTTCAAGGGCGGTGGTTCATTTTTGGACCACCTAATTTTAATTACTAAATGCCACATTGGAACCAGAATATTGTAATGAAAGATTTCCTTTTATTAACACCTTCGGGACGAGCGTCTTTTACAGAATTTTTAATCTTTGATCACCGGTTTTTTAAAACAGAAATTTTTGCATAATTGGATCGGAAAAATGTTCGGATTAAATAAGGCAAAATTTACTGGCGAGAATAATCCCTGATTCTGAGCACCTTACGCGGCACGAATACGGTCGTTCGTCTCCAAGGGGTTAAGTACGTGAACAAACGCTTTTGCTTATTTTGAAATAAATGTGCTTGTAAATTGTGATGTCAGTCACTCATTTCAGAATTTTGCGAATAGAAGTACCTTGCCCCTGAAAGGATTATAAGAAAAATATTTTTAGTATTTAAATAAAAAAAAATAGGTGGCGGTTAGAATTTTTCTGAAGGTCTTTAAACAGGTATAAAAAAAGTGAAAAAGGAAATATCTCTCTAGTCTAAAAAAAAAAAAGTAACTACCGCTGTCATCGCCGCCGCCGGTTTTGAATTTTTTGTGACCGGAGGTCTTTCTTCGTTAATGTTAAGAAAAATAATGCATACAAAAATATGAAAATGGGTGTTTTTATACAGAAATATTTTATAAACACGCTGGTGCAGACAGTTTTCAAATCGAAGAATTATTTTAAGAGATATTTAATGCTAAAGTTGGACAAAATCGTTCCACTAAAAAAGTTTTATATGAGCAAAAACTATTCATGAGAAATTAATCTTTTTTAGATCATTTTATACGTTTGAAGTTCCTGGTGTGCAGACTGTATTTCTTTTTTTTAATTTGACTGATTTTTTGAGGTTTTATTTCTTATTTAAATTCAAATTTTCAGCATTTCGAGATATATTTTTTACTTATTTTAGAAAATTGTACGAATTTAACCTGTTACCAACTGTATAAGCAGCGCAAACAATAATGTTTGCTTCAAATTAAAAAAAAAATATATTTATACGTGTAAATAAAATAAAAATTTATTTACACGTGACTATTATAAACAGAAAAAAACATTTGGAATTAGAATTAAATAATTATGTACAAAAAGCAGGAACTTATTAAAAATTACGTCATAAAAACTATATCTACACGTGAAATTTAAGATAGAAAGGAAATTGTAAAGTAATAAATTCATTAACATGCGTTAGAAGTCTTAAATAGGAGAAATTACATCATATTTACGTCACATTACAGTTATTACATAAAAGAACACAAAATAATATTGCAAAACAGTTAAAATTTAGAAATTACGCTAGACATTTATTTGATATTTTGAGAGGATACTTTTCAAGTATTTTTGTTTTAAAGTGCAAAGAATATTTAATTTCTAACAAAAGTATTTTCACGTGAATATTAAAAAGAGAAAGAATAGTTTGGTCAAAATTACGTCAGATTAAAAACTATTAATTTAAAATGTTTTATTTAAAAGATCTTTCTTTTCGCTTTCTTAAAAAATACCGGGAGGCAAAGACTCTGTTTACTTAATTCCTTTTATATTAGCTTATTTTGAAATGTTTAACTGATTTTACTTAATCAAAGACGAAAACAGTGATTGTATTTTTGGTACTACTTAGTTATCCCGTCGACCAAAAATATATCATTCGCCAAACTACATATAAGATTAAATGCTAATGTTGCGACTGCGAGCTTAAACATAAATTAAAAGTCGATAGCTTTAACTTTAATATAACGGACTGTTTATTTAGATTATAAATGCGTGCTCTTTGAGCTGCGACTGCCTTGGCGGCGTACAAAACTACTACTGAAAGAATTATGAAACATCTGTGGGAGGGTAAATACTGTGACGTCATAACAACATACAGTGGCGCCAACATACCGCCCCACGTTGAAATAACATTTCAATATTCAATATATAATATCTAAATTTACAATGAATAACATACAATACAATGAAATGCAGAATAGAATAATAATGAATATAACAATGAATAATTAAGTATGCTTCAAACATTTGTTTACATAAAGTTTACAATTGAATGGTTATACAGTGTCAAATTTAATGATAATATGTCAGTTTACTGACAAGGCAGCAAGCATAATTTCGATATGCCTCTCTTGAAAATACCATGAGGCGTTTTCACAAGAACCACTCTAACCTTACCATCTGGTCCTTTAACTACTTCCTGAACTCTACCCATTGTCCATCTGCAGGGTGGAAGATTATCCTCCTTTAAAAGGACCATTGAATTTGGAATAATATTATCCTTCTCAAATTGCCATTTATGTCTGGCTTGTAAGTTGTTAAGATAGTCCAATTTCCACTTTCGCCAAATAAATTGGACCATTTTATTTAATCTTTGCCATTGGGAGAAATGATTATCACGTTCGCCAGTCAGGTCCGGTTCAGACACACTGTTCAGAGGTCTGCCTATGAGAAAATGGCCTGGAGTTAGAGTTTCAAAATCATTGGGGTCAGAAGACATGGGTGTGAGAGGCCGACTGTTTAAAATGCCTTCAATTTGCGTGGTAACTGTTAAAAATTGCTCAAGAGTTAATCGCGAATTTCCTACAGTTCTTTTTAGGTGGTACTTAAACGACTTCACCCCAGCTTCCCACAAACCTCCGAAATTGGGTGACCTGGGTGGAATGAAATTCCAGGCGATTTCCTCACTTGTTAAATAATGAGCCAAAACATCTGGGGGGTTTCTAATCATGTTCGCCAAACGTTTTAACTCTGCACTGGCTCCAACAAAATTTTTGGCATTGTCAGTACAAATAGAAAAACTTTTACCTCTCCTACTGAAAAATCTTTTTAAGGTTGCTATCATTGCTTCTGAAGTTAAGTCGGTGACCACTTCTAAATGAATCGCTTTTGTTACGAAACAAATAAAAATGGCAACATAACATTTATGGTAAATACCCTTCCTTTGACCCTTATATTTTATATAAAACGGGCCACAAAAATCAATCCCTACATTAGTGAATGGCGAACTAGGAGTAATTCTCGCAGAAGGAAAATTTCCCATAATCTGCTCAGTACATTTAGGCTTGTTTTTGAAACAAACTATGCAATCATGAACATTTTTTCTAGCAGTATTTCTACCACTCAATGGCCAAACTTCTTGCCTTACAAGATAAAGTAAAGTTTGGGCTCCAACGTGCAAGTATTTAAGATGAAAATATGTCATTATCAATAAAGTCAATTTGTGATCTTTAGGGAGCAATATTGGAAATTTCTTATCAAAAGATAAATCAGCGTTTTTTAATCTACCGCCTACCCTTAACAAATTCTGTTTATCAAGAAAGGGGTGTAAACAACTCACCTGTCCCTTTTTGGGAATTTCTCCCTGTTCAAGGGTTTTTATATCATAATCGAATGCTTTTACCTGTACCATTTTGACTAAAACAGTCTTTGCGGTTCGAAGTTCCTCTGTTGTGATTGGGCCGCGACGTCGAATGGCATTTTTGGCATTAAATAGGAATCTGAAAATAAAACTTAGAATACGTATTAATTTTAAATAATTGTTACTTAAATTAAGAAAATCATCCACAAAGTAATTTTCAGAAGTGGAAATTAAATTGATATTGTCCATTTTTTTAAGTTCTTGCGCATAAAGTTCGTGCGATAAAATGTCAGTATTGTCACTAGATTCATCAGAAAGTTTATGAAAGTTCAGGGGGCCATCCCACCAAAGATTCATTTTGGAAAGTTCTTGAGGACCTAATCCACGTGATATAATATCTGCTGGATTTAAATTCGATGGGACATGCTTCCAATGATAGTTCTCAGTCAAAGTTTGTATCTTGGATACTCTGTTGGCAATAAAGGTTTTTAGTTTGTTCGGCGATGTATTGATCCAAGCAATTGCTATTTTTGAATCGGTGTGCAAATAGATATCACTAACTATCATTTTTAGAGATAGACGAATTTTTTCTATTAGTTGAGAGAGAAGAAGGCAAGCTGACAGTTCGAGGCGGGGAATGGAAATTGTCTTTAAAGGAGCTACACGCGATTTACTAGCGATCAGTTTAGTTGATACAGTACTTGTTTCACTTGTGAAATGCATATAAACTACAGCTCCATAAGCTAATTCCGAAGCGTCTGCAAATCCTAGCAACACTAATTCCTGAAAAGAATCGGTTAGAATGTATCTGTCGATTCTGATCTCTTCTATTTGTTTCAGGGACGACACAAAATTTATCCATTCACTTGCAACTGGATTTGGGATTTCATCTTCCCAACCTAATTTTATGAGCCACAATTTCTGAAGAAATATCTTTGCTCTTTTAATAATTGGTCCTAGAAGACCTAAAGGGTCATATAGCCTTGCAATGGTGCTTAGCACATCTCGTTTCGTGTATGATGATTTCTCCGTTATTGAAATCTTGAACATAAACTGATCTTCAACGGGTTTCCAGATAACCCCTAGAGTTTTACTTGTTGATTCTTCATTTATGGAAAAGTTATAATCTTGAACTTCCAATGGCTTACTGTTCATTAATTCCCTTGAATTGGAATTCCATTTATGGAGGGACATACCGCATGTTTCTAACATGTTGCATAACTGATGTTGGAGTTCTATAGCTGTATCTAGATCATGTGCGCCTGTCACTATATCATCCATATACACATCTTCCTTTATTACTTCCGCAGCTAAAGGGAATTGCGATGCTTCATCTATGGCTAACTGTTTCAGAGTCCTTATTGCGAGAAATGGTGCGCTAGATGTACCATATGTGACAGTATTCAATCTGTAAATAACAGTTTCTTCATTCTCGTCGGTCTTCCACAAAATTCTCAGAAGGTCGCGTTGAGATGGATCTATTAAAATTTGTCTGAACATTTTTTGAACGTCCGTCGTAAAGGCATACCTATAAACACGAAATCTTGTCATAATTTCAAATATGTCTTCTTTTACTTCTCCTTTCAACAGACAATCATTGAGACTGAAGCCAGATGTAGTGGCAGCTGATGCATTGAACACCCCACGTAATTTAGTTGTGGTTTTGTCTGGCCTGAGAACACCATGATGCGGTAAATAGTAACATGAGTGATTTTCTGGATGTTCGGAATGAGGGTCTGCAACCTTCTCCATGTGACCTAATTCTAAGTATTCTTGCATAAACTGCTGATACAGTGCTTTCATAGTTTTATCCTTAGCTAATCTTTTCCATAACTGATTCAGACGTTTTTTCGCAAGCTCTTTAGAATCACCTAATTTTTCCAAATCCTTGGTTGGCATCTGTACGATGTATCTACCTGCGTCATTTCGTTTATGCGTAGTTTTGTAATGCTCTTCACAGTATTCTTCTTCTTTACTAAGGTTTTTCGAAGTTTCATCAATGGTTTCTAACTTCCAAAACTTTTCTAAACATTCATCAATGCTTTGTGACTGCGAAACAAAACCACAATATTGCATTTGGCTGACAGATTCTATGCTTCCTGTTGCGATGTAGCCGAATACTGAATTGCGAAACACTAAATTACTGTTTGGAATGCGAATTTCTCCATCTTTTATTATATGAAAGAAGGATTCAGCGCCGAGCAGCATATCAATTTTGCCAGGAATGCTAAATTTCGGATCTGCTAACTGATGAGGAATTTTTAAGTTATCAATGTTTAAGTTTGTAACTGGGAGGGAATCCGTTATTTTTGAGACAACAAGAAAATCCAATGACGTTTCAAAAGATCCATTTCCGTTTATAATTTTAGCCAAAATTTTGTGTTTAACGTTCATTTCCTTTCCACCTAAGCCTGAGATGGCGATGTTCAATCGCTTTAGTGGAATTCCCAATCGATTAGCGAATTCTGAAGTCACAATATTGGACATACTTCCAGAGTCCATTATTACACGTGCTTGTAAATAACTTCCAGAACAAGGGTTAAAGACCCAAACTAAAGCAGTGGAGAGAATGACAGATTTATTTCTGTTATTAACGCAAGATAAAGAAGATGATACAGGTGATTTAGTTTCTGTTTGTCCGTAAAACTCATCTGCGTTCGGATTCAATTTATGACCTTGCGCGGTGGGGTTAACTTCATCAACTTTGCTCGGAAAAGAATTGTTTATATTTCTATGGAGTAATGTGTTGTGTCTTGCCTGACAAATGTTGCAGGAACTTTTAGACTTGCAATTAGCAATCGCGTGTTGACTACTTAAGCAGTTGAAACAAAGCTTATTTTTCATTGCTACATCTTTTCTCTGAAAAGCATTTAATTTCAAAAATGCGTCACATTTATATATTGCATGATTTTGCTTACACATTACACAGAAATTAATGGAGTTTGTTGACTTAACAAAGAGAGATTTTTGCTTAAAATTACGATCTTGAATTGATTTGGGTTTTACTGTAATGGTTTTACTTATGTTTTCCAAAATTTGAGAACGTTTTTCTAGAAATAAAATTAAATCATCTAACTTTGGAACTTCATTTGAACTTATTGTCATTTCATAATTTTTCCGTGTATCTTTATCCAACTTTTCAAGAATGATATTTAAAATTAAAGCGTCAGAGAGATTGTTTCTGTTGTAATCTAAAACCTTTAATGCGCGAATGCTTTTTTTAACGCTGTCTACTAGATTTCTTAGATCTTTTGCGGAAGGCTGTGTAATTTTATCTGCATCTAAAAGTGAGTTTATGTGTATTTGTACTATAACTCTTTCATTTTCGTACCTGTCTTTTAACGCTTGAAATAAAGAAGAAAAAGTATCTTCGGTTGTTTGCAAAGCTCTTGCGTCACTTACTAATGCAGCTGATAAATAATGCAGTTTTTGCGCTTCTGACAACTGCTCGTTTGACGTTATAATATTATCAAACTGTAGTTTAAATGCGCTCCATTCTTCAGGTTTTCCGGAAAATTTAGGAAGTGGTATTTCCGGTAACTTAATGTTTAGCGCATTGTTTGTAAGAGTAGGTTTTAATTGATTTTCATTGAGAACCTTACCCACTTCTAAATGCTTAATTTGTTTCTTTATTTTGAATTTAGTTTTTATAATATTTTCACTGTATTCTTCACTAGTGTTAATATCATTTTCATAATCCTTAGGAATGCTTATGGCAGCTTCTATTTCGCTATTTAAGTTTTTTTAGCAAGTCTTCCTTATCATTTAATTGTTCCAGAATTTCTAAATAGTCATCGGTTTCTTTATTGTCATCATTTATTAACGTTTCAAATTTAGTGATCAATTTGGTAACGGATGTTCTTAAAGCTGCACGTTTCTTTTTTAATTTCTCAAGCGGTTCCATTTTATAAAAAACTTATCATGCAATAATCAAAAAAGAATAATCAAATATTTCCTACCTTGTTTCACGCAGACGATTTCGTTTTCGCTTTAATCCATTACGGAAGCTTGCGCAATCGAAAGAAGGGGAACTTTTCCTTTCAACTGCAATGTTTTTTCACTATTTCAGACTAAATTCTTTTTTAAAATAAATACCTGAGGCTCGACTTAACCAATGTTGCGACTGCGAGCTTAAACATAAATTAAAAGTCGATAGCTTTAACTTTAATATAATGGACTGTTTATTTAGATTATAAATGCGTGCTCTTTGAGCTGCGACTGCCTTGGCGGCGTACAAAACTACTACTGAAAGAATTATGAAACATCTGTGGGAGGGTAAATACTGTGACGTCATAACAACATACAGTGGCGCCAACAGCTAATAATGGTTGATTGCAAATGTCACATTAACTTGACTTTAAGCAAGTTACACGTGTCTACGTCATCAAGTTCTTTTTATTTCGACGTTTTATTTGTATTTTTATTAATGTTGCACTAATTTATTTGTTCTTTCGTTATTTAAAATAAAAATTATGTCAATTTGTATAATTTGGCGATTTATATAATTTGGCGAAATTGGTCGACGGGATAATCAAGTAGTACCGCAACGGATTTGGACTTAAAATTCCCCAAACAAAGAGAAAAGAATAGAAATCCGTTTATAGGGAGATCGCCACTGTTTTTTAAATTATAATTCAATCTTCCGAAATATGTTTAAAGCCGATCAAATTAGCGTACTTTCAGAGTCTGCGGTGTCTGAACGTGGGTTGACAAGCGCAGCTCGTAGGGGGCTGAGCCCTCTAGTTCACAAAAGAAAAGATATGTTCAAAATCATAAAATATAAATATTGTGCCAAACTGAACCAATTCTCGAAACAGAATTTCAAACTTTAAAGATTTGAGGCGCGACTATTAATTTTGACGAAACAATTTTATCATCGTTGGTATCCGAGACAAAAATAGAGAATGGACATTCCGTAATTGGGGTAAAAGTCAAAGGTTGGTATTAAATATTAGGGATTTCGAACAACCAAACTAGGGATTTACCGATATCCTGGCTTTTTTATTAATCCATTTTTGACGCCAAATTTGACGACAGTTTATTTAGTGGTCCTTTATGTAGCAAATAATGAATCCTAAACTATTTCACGAATTGGTTAAATTAAAAATATGATTTTTTTTTTTTTTTATCGGACGATATTTAATTTACACAGATTTAAATAACCTATAGCTGCTCAATCGCAATGATATCTTCCATTTTTACTTTCTTCTATCTGAACAAGAAGGGAGTATTGGATTCGTGAAAAATATCGACTTCCGGCTTTTGATTGATTTATAAGTTTTAGAAGGTCCTGAAAACAATTTGACTATTTTTAGAAAATGTCTCTCAGTGAGTCTGTCTATGAATCTGCGAGTCTGTCTGTCTGTATGTGACACAAATTTTGAGGGCGTTCTATCAATTTAACAAAACTTTAGAATTAGTTATACCTTGATGTGAATTGGTGCTGATTATTTTTTTGTGTAAATCGCCTAGCATGTGGCGCTGCTATGCTGCATTTTTCACGATTTCCTCAATAGTTCTATCTCAGGAACTAATGCACGAATTTTTCACAAACTTCAGATTCAGTTAGATGTTTACATAAGTTGTTGCTGATTAGGTTTGGTGTAAATCGACCTACAGGTGGCGCTGATATGCTGCACTTTTCTAAATTTATACGATTTTAGCGATAGCCATATATCAAAAAATAATACATGGAGTTGCATAAACTTTATATTATGTTAGACCTTGTCATAAGTTAGTGCTGATTAGGTTTCCGTGTAAATGATATAACAGGTGCCGCTGCTATGCTACATTTTTCACGATTTTCGCGATAGTTATATCTCAAAAACTGATGCACGGAATTTAATCAAACTTTATATTCTGTTACAGTTTCACGTAAATAGATTCTTATTAGGCTTGGGCCTATATTGCCGTCACTTTTATGCTCTCTGAGTTGGGAGTTTTTGTTGCAGACATCTAAGAGAGTTGGTGCCGAAATTCAGTGATTTGTTAAAAAAATTCGATGTTTCTATGTCCTTTTCAATTACACGCAATTCAAAGAAACTATATCTTTAAAATCTTCATGATGGTCATAGATTGTTATTTAATTTTGGCACTGTGATAGCGATTTTTGAAGTATTAACAGATATGAGATTGAACAAATATTTGGTATTGGCACATCGGATTTGTTCTTAACTCTTTGCACTCGTATGTCTAGTCTGACTGGACATAATCTTTTTATGCAAAATTTAATTTTGGAACCAATAATAAAGGAAAACTAGAGAACAGGAATTCTGCTTTTTCAGAATTTAGTGTCGCCCCCGGCATTTCCATTACTTCATTTTCTTCGGATGGACTGATGGCTTCTATTATTATGAAACAGCCATTATAAATTAAGTGTTAGGTGAAGATGAAAGAGCAGCCGTAAAAAGTTAGATCTCTGATTTTCTGGTCAGAAGGGGGGAGGGGGGATGGCTATAATTTTTTTTTACGGCTGCTCTTTCATCTTCACCTAAAACTTCGTTTATAATGGCTGTTTCATAATAATAGAAGCCATCAGTCCATCAGAAGAAAATAACTCGGTTAAGCGGGACTCTACTGCAGTACAAAACATATTTCAATTTTAAGACTTAAAACACACGTTTTATTTTATGTAAAATGACTTCATTCGCATCCGCTTAAGAATTCCACATTTACGATCTACTCTTAAACATCTACAGTAAAGCATGCATAGCACATCACTATCGCGAAATAATGCACAAATGCAGCAAAAAGATTCCGTCATTCAAGAAAATCAAAAAAGAAAAAAAAAGAAACCCGGCTATCTAATGATTCACAGATACTTACAATTAAATGTAGTATATAATAGCTCCATTTTTTTTTTAAACAGAAATCATCCGTTTATATTTTTTTTTCAAAATAGCACGTATTTTAATTACATTTTCTTTCGGCTGTTACGAGAAAATGGCAACAAAAATATATAATTACTATTTTAAAACTATTTTTCCTTTATTTTCAACAGAAATGGTACGGACGGAGTACTACAACGGAGTACTTCCGTTGCCAATATTAAGCAAATGGCTCCAAAAACTACAAAAAATTAATATTCCAAAAATAAATAGAGAGTATTTAATCGTAATGCTTTGTTTTACGGCTAGCTTCTGTAAGGTAACGTTATTTTTTGGACACAACATAAGCTGGGAGAAAGAAATAGCATACCGTACCGGAGACTAATAAAATTTGCTTTATTTAATTGGAAAATTTTTGAAAATGTATCTTTAAAGGTAAGTTCTTTTTAAAAAGTGGTGTCAACCGAATAAAATTTGTCTAAGAGACGCCCGATTCGAAAGGGTTAATAACATCATAATACTCCATAGTTCCCGTCTGTTAGTTTAGTATGCTGATTACGTTGTTCCCAGTAAATGTACCATAGTTTTATACAGAAAGGTTTTAGATCGTCCTAATAGCTGGTAGCATTTAGGGAATGCTCACTGATGACGAAAAGCTGAATGCTACATAAATCTGTCTTTAATACTCAGTAACCAAATTGATGCTTTACATATAATTTCATTTACATATATTACAATGCCTGATCTGTTTTCATTTAGTTTCCATTTAGAGGACTGCCAAAGGCGACCATTTTTTAATTCTAACTCGCACAACTTTCTCAAAACAGAAACCTTTAACACACATTTTGACAACATTTGCAAGAGTACTGCAAATGTTGAAGAAAAGAACAGCGAACAGCAGAGCAGTTCAATGGGATACCTAGCAGCAGTGCTTCTCCACTCCCTGTATATGAGTAAGTGTATAGCAAATCCTAGAGGAGCCATGAGAAAAAAAGTTTAAGCGTAGCACATTAGCATTACAATAATAGAGAGAGAAGTTAAAAATTTAAATATGGAGAAGCTGAAAATTTATGAAAGGGTAGTCCGATGACTACAGTATAAGTTAAAAATTAAATTTAAGGATAGATAAATATAAGTAAACTAGCAGATCTACCCGGCTTCGCTCGTGTCAATAATAATGGTCCACCCGGGTAAAATACATTAAAATGAAATAATACGGCAGTGACAATAACTGAGATTGGTGCATTATCGTCTACGAATCGTTAAAAGACCGATAAGAAATACAAGTAAAATAGTTTTAATTGCGTCTACTATTAACTATACCATAATAATGTATATTCCAAACAAATGTCATAACATATATTAAAGTACAATTATTTGCTTAAAAAGCGTCATTTAAATAATAAAAAACATTAAAAATATTAAAAATTTACATGTTTCGACTCTTTCATTGAGTCATCTTCAGAATATATATATAAAAAAAAACTACAAACACAATAACAATTGTGACATTATACTGATGATGGCAATGACCTAACCCATAAATTTTGCCTTTACTAAAATTTTTTTAACTTATGATCATCATACAATTTCGTTTTTCACACTGTCGAATAGAAAAAAGCTTCTGTCAAATGAAATTTATATGAAAATTGTATCTCAATTTTTTCATGTGAATGGATTTTAAAGTAATTTTCAATCATGGATATTTTTGATTTGCATGCAGCCAGGGATAAGATTTCCGCACTTTTTCACACCAGTATTTTGTTAGAGTAAATGATATTTCTTGATTTAACAGAACAACATGTTCTTTAAGAATATACCGGTGTGCAAAAACGTGGAAATCTCATCCCTACATGCAGCCCAATTACGAAAGATATACCTGTTTGCTCTTAATGCAATATTATAAAGTAAAGACATTGATGAACTATGAGTAACTCTAGCATCATATTGTTGGTGGCAATAACCTAACCCAAACATAAATTTAACTTTTACTGCAATTTGACCTTTAAACATCGCACATTTGATTATTCCAAAATCTAATAGAATACAAAAAGTACTTTCAGTATTTTTTTTTTTTTTTGAAAAGCTTATCTCAATTTACGGATTCTTTATCCATTTTATATTAATTTTCAATCGCGGATATATTTTTAAATATACCTGTAACCCAATTCAGAAAGATATATCCGTTTGCTATTAATGCATTATTATGAAGAAAAGACATATCTATGAGTAACGTCTAGCACCATATTGTTGGTGGCAACAACCATAAATTACGCTTTTACTGCAATTTGATCTCTAAACATCATGCATCCCATTATTTCAACGTCTAACAAAAAAGTCTGTCAGTCATGAAATTTTGTTTAAAAAAGATAAAAAGCTTACCCTAAAAAATAGTAGCTATAATTTCTATTTAATATAAATCGTACAAAAATCGTATTTTATATAACCGTATTCGATACAAATCGTAGAATGTTATCACTGCATTCCAGGTATTAAAACATTTATCTAAATGATATAATTAAAGATTACAAAGAAATAGGGAATAGATTGTAGCATCCAGTTTTTAGAGCCAGTTTGAAATTATATTGATGACATTGACGTCATATCTAGCAAACGATTTTTTTTTACTATTATCATTTTCCTTATTTGATTCTTGATATTGAAACGACTTCATTAAAATAGATTTTTTAACATTCAACTAAAGTACTTCTAAGATCATTTTAAAACATGCTTAGTTAAAGTTTTTACATAAATATGTGAAAAATGTGCATTTTCTAATTAGAATGACGTCGATTTCAAAAATGTAAAAATATAGCAGTCGAGTCAATTTTTATTGGCTAATAAAACAAAGTACTCGAGTTATCATTTTTTTTAAAATTATTAAGCAGTTTTTTAGATGTGTGGCAACAGGAAAGAAGCTATTGAATTTGAAAATTTAAAATGAGATATTTCTATAACGTTAAATTATGAAAGATGATAGAAAAAAGGGATAAATATTGCTCTGATGATTTTTTAAAGGTGACAGGGATCTATTCCACGTTCTAAAACCTATGTACAGCAAGTTTCGTGCAAATCGGTCAAAAATTAAAGATTTGTATAAAGGACATACACACAGAGAACGGCTTTTATATATATAGATGATATATTAAAAAGAAGTTGTTAACACAGTTCATAGCAAGACTGTACGAAGCAAAGCAGAAGAAATATACCAAAATCCTTCAAACAAAAAAGGCTGTTTTCAGCTCCATACATTTATAGTTTAAAAATTATAGTTAGGATAGAGCTTTACCGTGGTAAAGCAATAGTGATAAAATAATAAGAACATATAAAAATTAATTTTTTATAAGAATTATATTAATTTTTTATAAGAAAGAAAAGATAAAAAGTATTAGCCGAAGAGCGCGACTACTCTTCAATAATAATAGTGTAACGGGGCCTCTTGCGTTTAGTAGGGCTGAGAGCATCGTAGTCCGGTAATTCGTACATGATGTCGTTTGGAACTTTATATAGTTGGCTGTGAAATTTTTTAGAGAGAAATTTGATGCGTCTAACAAGAGAAGTAGTTTTGAGGTCGTTTCTGATCGTAGCATTACGTAGGAATCTTGAACCATTTCTGATGCGGCGAAGTTGATTGTTGTGAAGCTCTGAATGACGGTCCATGCTCGTTCTACAGAGTAAGCCCCACTAAAGAAAAGAAATTGCAAAACAGTACATACTACAAAATTTATTTTATGAAAATGTTGGTGCGAGCAGAATATATAAATAGTCGCCTGTGGCAGACCTGCTTTTATAATCAAATGCCCTCTTTTTATTTATGACGTAAATTGTGTTGTCATGAAGTTAATATTTCATCCCAGCTCTTCATACATTTTCACAATTTCCGATCATAAAAATTTCATATTGTCAAAGATTTTAGCAAAAATAACTGTGTCATCTGAAAACAATAACTGTAATAAGTAATTTTTTTCAGAAATTTTTTTATCCTAATTTTAATTTTTATTTTTCTTCTATCCATTCTATAAGTATAACATTAACCCGTCAGCATATGCATCGAGATAAATCTCACCCCCAATCTCATTGTTTCTTTATAAACTATAGTCCAGTCATTTGGTAGAAAATAGGGGAAAGTTTTGGTGTAGTTTTGATATTTAGTGCCTTTATGTTTTTTGGGTCGCTGAACACGAATCTGAAGTTTGCCAACAAAATTTATCCCGGGAAACACGTTTTTTTGGCAAAAAACTGGAAAAAAAAACGGGATTTTCTTTGTTTTTTCAAAATAACTTCAAAATTATGCATTTTACGCAAAAGTCCTCAGTACATAAATTAAAGAGGATAAAATTTCCTACATTTTAACTACTAAAAGTTTTTTTCTCTGATCAATGGTTTAGCCGTGACAACGCCGCAAAAATGGGTGTGACAATAAAAAAATTCTGAAAAAACGAGACTTACGGCAGTGCACGGTGGGTGATTTACCGATTCTAGTTGGTCATAATTATTTTTGGCGTCAATATAGTCGCATCGCCATGAAATTGAAAAATGTTATTCATATTCAGTATTGAATGTTAGGTATTGTAAAATGTTGCGTGTAGCAGTCATAATTTCGTTACAGGGACCTTCAAAAGTATTTCATTATATTACGGCCTATGGGGAAAAATCGTTTGTGTTTTTTTTCAATAATGTTTCATAATTTCAAACACTTTGAAATTTGTATACATATCTATGAAGTGCACTACAAGATGATTTCTTATAGAATATGGTATGGGTAGTATTTATCGATCATTTACAGGGACACTAAAAAGAATTATGTTACATTACGGTCTATGGAGAAAAATTGTTTGTGGTGTATTTTGTTCATGTTACACCTTTTCAAAAGTATTTAAATTGGTATATATCTCCGAGGTGCTCTATAAGATGCTTACTATTGAATATGATGTGCCATTGATCTTTCATATACAGGGGCACACAAAATAAATCAGTTATATTTTTCTCTGTATGAACAATAATTGATGGAAGTGCATTTTCAGTTGTGGAACACTTTTTAAGTTTTAAAAATTGCATACTATTTAGCGTGTATAAATTCTATAAATCATATATAGGGCTGCACAAGACATTTATATACCCGCTTACTGCCGGAAATTGCTAACGAGGAATTTTCAACTGTGCTATGCGTTCACTAACAGTTCTAAATTTTAGCATATTGTGAATTATATGATAAATCTATAGTTCATATACAGGGATGTACAAAATTTTCAGCTATTTTTTCGATTTTGGTTGAAATTGTGTTTTCAAACGTGTTATATGTTTTACAAATTAGTAATTAGACATCGTTTTTCACGTTATTAAACTATGAAGTTTTATTATAGTAGCCCGAATGCGTTCAGAAATGTTCCATAATCTGATTGACGCATGATTTTACGTTCTTTTTGATAATTTTAATGATACTTTCTTAACGGTATTGAAGCTAAAGTGATAAAACTATTTTTGTATTATTATAACAAATTCTAAAATTTCTTTTTCTAAAATTTAAGGTACAGGACAAACATTCGACAGCATTAATTAAAATTGCTGTGTTGCATATTTTGTTTTATAGTCATATTTATTTCTGCACAAACCTTACAGGAAACCTAACAGGAACCTTATGTAAAGATAGGAAATCTTAAGACATCATGATTAATATATCATGATAAAATGCCTACATTATGTTTTGCATTGTATCAAATCTTAATTTGGAGAATTTGTCTGGATCAATTTTGTAACCACTCAGAATTTGCAGCCGAGTAATATATTTTAAATGATTTTGTCCCAATATATCTACATACAACTGGCAATTTTTGTCCAAATTTGGTCATAAATTTAAACATTTCGCTCTTGCAAAACTTCATTTCTCTTCATTGTAATTTTCCTCTATAAACAAAATATTTTGAACCAAATTCACATTTTCGTTACATTTTAAATCTTGTTGCCGTTTGTATAATGGTACAAAAGTTTATTTATGTGACTAACTTAAATTCTGCTGTCTTTGATTAAAAAAAAAAAATGGTACTTGAACTAAAATGTCAAGAAAAAGTCATGCCAGAAGGTATCAAATATTTTTTTTAAAGAAACATTTATTTTATACTGTTGGTAGTAATAAAAACACCCACTAATTCTATACGTCTATTTTCTATGCTGTAGATGTCGGTGAAAAGCAGGGACACTCAAGTAAAAGAAAGCGGAAATAATTTTTTTTTGTTTTTTAAATAAATGTACTTACTAATGGACATGTTTATTTATAATTAAACTAGCAAACCCCGCGGCTTTGCTCGCGTAATATTTGAATTATGCCAAGTGATATTTATATATCTAATTTTTATTAAAAGGTACTAACTAAATTCTTATTTTATTAAAAGGTAATATTTTATTTTATTAAAAGGTACTTATTACTTTTAGAAATAATTAAAAAAAAATTACTATTTAAAACACAGTTTAATTAAACATCATTGTTACACTGCATGAGGCAGAAATGAGACTTAAATTAATAAAACGAAATAAAACTAAATAAATAATAATTTAGAAAATATTTTGAAACTTTTATGCTCAATTACTACGCTTATTTCAGTATTCATTTGAATTTTTGAATTTTTTAGAAACCATCTTGTTACATCTTAAAATTAACCATCATGTCAAATTCCAAGTCCTACCACCTCTCTCAACATAAAGGGCTATGTTGAAATAGGAAATGTCACCATTAATTTGCCAACATTAATTTTGAAATTGGTTTGTTATTTCCTAATAATCCACAGAAACTTAATTTAGAAAGCTTTTAAAGGCCTTTTTTAGAGCGTTTGTTGTTCCTGTGAATCCCAGGTGATAGAATCATCGGCATAAAATATAGCCTGTGTAGGATCAGAGACTGTTACCATTGATTCGCAACTATTACTTTTATATTTGGTTTATATTCCCTGAAATTGCATAGAAATCGTAATTTAGGACTTTTTTAGAATTCTTTTCGCACCTCCCCTTCACTTCGCCCCTTTTTAATTCGAATTTATTTTCGACAGTTCTTCGAGGCATTTATATTTTATAAGTAACTACCATGCCATATTTAAAGTTTCTAGCCTCTTCAGTTCAGCAGAAAACGCAATTTAGAAAGTTTTTAACTACTGCAACCCTCTGGTGGTAGTGACACAGACATAAAATATAGCTTATGTTTGAGCAGGTTCTATCACCAACAATTTCTTATCATTATTTTTTTAATCGGTTTGGTATTTGATAAGATTACATAAAAATTGTAATTTATGACGCTTTTCGCTCACTTCATCTTTTTAAATTTGAAATTTTCTTTCGACAGTTCTTAGAAAGCAGTTGCATCTTGTAAGTAAATGCCATGCCATTCTTCAAAGTGTTTGACCCTTCAGTTATGCAAAAAACGCAAATTAGAACATGTTTTGCTTTTGCAGCCGTCAGATGTTAGTGACAGCAACATAAAATATAACCTATGTTATAGCAGGGACTGTCACCATTGATTTGCAACCATTACTTTTGAAATAGCTTTAGAATTTCCTGAGATTGAGTAGAAATCGCAATTTAGAACTTTTTAGAACGCTTTTCGCGCATTGTCATCCCTTTTTAAAATTCCAATTTTTTCGAAACTGTTCTTAAAAATCATTTATATGTAATAAATATGTACCTTGCCTAATTTTAAGTTGCTAGCTCCTACCGATCACAAAAATCGAAATTTGGAACGCTTTTTTGCTCCTGCAACGTCTACGTGATAGTGATACCAACTTAAAATAGCGTCTATGTTAGAGCAGAGGATGTCAACATCAATTTCTTACCATTACTTTTGAAATCAGTTTGATTCTTCCTGAGATATTGGTTACAAATTGGCATTTAGAACGTTTTTAGAACGCTTTTCGCTCATTTTGCTCCTGCATCGCCTCTGGCGTAGTGGAAACAGATATAAAATATAGCCTATCTTTGAGCAAGATCTGTCACCATCATTTTTACACCATTATATTTTAAATCGGTTCAGTATTTCCTGAGATTGCATAGAAATCGCAATTTAGAACGTTTTTTACAACGCTTTTTGCGCATTTTGACCCCCCTTTTAAATTTCGATTTTTTTAGGAAATGTCCTTAGAGATCATTGATATCTTATAACTAACTACCATTCTAAATTTCACGATTCAAGGCCCTTCCGTCACGCAAAAACCGAAATTTAGAACGTTTTTCTCCTGCACCCCCTTTGGGGTAGTGGCACCGACATAAAACATAGCCTATCTTGGAGCAAACGTTGTCACTATCATTTTCACACCAATATTTTTTTAATCGGTTTGGTATTTCCTGAGATTATGTAGAAACTACCATTTAGAACGTTTTTTAGAACGCTTTTTGTACATTTCCTCCCCTTTTAAATTTCGAATTGTTTAAGAACTGTTCTTAGACATCATTTATATCGTATAAGTAACTAATATTCCAAATTTCATATTTCTATAGAAATAGGCCCTTCAGTAACGCAAAAATCGCATTTTTAGAACGTTTTTTGCTCCTGCACCCCATTTGGGGTAGTGGCACCGACATAAAATATAGCCTATGCTCTAAGTTTGACTAATACCATCATTTTGATACCATTACTTTTGAAATTGGTTTGGAATTTCCTGAGATTATGTAGAAACTACCATTTAGAACGTTTTTTAGAACGCTTTTTGTGCGTTTTCACCCCTTTTAAATTTCGAATTTTTGTTTAAGAACTGTTCTTAGACATCATTTATATCTTATAAGTAACTAATATTCCAAATTTCATATTTATATGCCCTTCAGTAACGCAAAAATCGCTTTCTTAGAACGTTTTTTGCTCCTGCACTCCCTTTGGGTTAGTGGCACCGACATAAAATATAGCCTATGTTCTAAGTTGGACTAACACCATCATTTTCATACCATTACTTTTGGAATCGGTTCGGTATTTCCTGAGATTATGTAGAAACTACCATTTAGAACGTTTTTTAGAACGCTTTTTGTGCATTTCCACACCTTTTAAATTTCGAATTGTTTAAGAACGCTTCTTAGACATTATTTATATCGTATAAGTAACTAATATTCCAATTTTCATATTTCTAGGCCCTTCAGTAACGCAAAAATCGCATTTTTAGAACGTTTTTTGCTCCTGCACCCCCTTTGGGGTGGTGGCACCGGCATAAAACATAGCCTATGTTCTAAGTTGGACTGACACCATCATTTTGATACCATTACTTTTGGAATCGGTTCGGTATTTCCTGAGATTATGTAGAAACTACCATTTAGAACGTTTTTTAGAACGCTTTTTGTGCATTTTCACCCCTTTTAAATTTTGAATTGTTTAAGAACTGTTCTTAGACATCAATTATATCTTATAAGTAACTAATATTCCAAATTTCATATTTCTAGGCCATTCAGTAACGCAAAAATTGCATTTTTAGAACGTTTTTTGCTCCTGCACCCCCTTTGGGGTAGTGGCACCGACATAAGATATAGCCTATGTTCTAAGTTGGACTAACACCATCATTTTGATACTATTACTTTTGGAATCGGTTCGGTAGTTCCTGAGCTTACCTCCTACAAATAAACAATTTTTTCCTCTTTATAATAGGAGTATAGATAACGATTCATAATGAGTCGTCCTATTTATTATCAGCAACTTCGTTGTAAAATGTAGTCATTCATATAATCTTTAGTATAATTTATAATCAATGCTTGTGTAAAATGGTCAGTTTTCATGTTAAATCTACGTACAGCGGCGTAATTCCCGTTTTCTGATTTTTTGATTTTCACTCCCATTTTTGTAGCGTTGTCACGGCTAAACCATTGATCAGAGAAAAAAACTTTTAATACATAAAATGTAGGAAATTTTATCCTCTTCAAGTTATGTATTGAG
The DNA here is from genome assembly GCA_963932465.1 of Maratus speciosus. Classification (NCBI taxonomy): domain Eukaryota; kingdom Metazoa; phylum Arthropoda; class Arachnida; order Araneae; family Salticidae; genus Maratus; species Maratus speciosus. Next base: position 9,593,399 of record OZ010792.1, on the reverse strand, counting down.
GACTTTTACGTAAAATGTATAATTTTGAAGTTATTTGGAAAAACACAAAGAAAATCCTGTTTTTTTTCTCGTTTTTTCCAAAAAATCGAGTTTCCCGGGATAAATTTTGTTGGCAAACTTCAGATTCGTGTTCAGCGACCCACAAAACATAAAGGCACCAAATATCAAAACTACACCAAAACTTTCCCCTATTTGTCCTTTTTGAGCACCTAATGCCTGGACTACTAGTCGGATGTACCAATCCCAAAACTTTCTTCTATCTCATACATGTTAATACTTCAAAATTCGCAATCACACTGCCAAAATTAAAGGGCAATCTATGCATCTCATGAGGATTCTAAAGATATGAAATTCTGTGCATTAGTTCTTGAGATATGACTATCGCTGAAATTGTCTAAATGCAGCAAAATGCTGCCTAGCAGCGCTACCCATTGGGTGATTTATACCAAATGCTAATCAGCAACAATTTATGTCAACGTCTGAATCTGAAGTTTGGAGAAAATCCGTGCATTAGTTTTTGAGATAGAGCTATTGCGAAAATCGTGAAAGTTCCTGCATAGCAGTTCCACCTATTGGGTGATTAACACTAAAACCTAATTAACAACAACGTGTGTCAACATATAACTAAATCTGAAGTTAGATGAAAATTCATCCATTAGTTCTTAAGATAGGTATTGGGCTATTAGGCTATTAGAATAGGTATTAGGCTATTGGGTAAATCGTGTAAATCCTGCAAAATTCATCATAACAGCGCCACTTGTGGGGCGATTTACACCAAAACGTAATCAGCATCAATTCATATCAAGGACTAACTAAATCTGAAGCTTGATCAAAATCCGTGCATTAGTTCTTGAGATAGAGCTATTGCGAAAATCGTGAAAAATTCAGCATAGCAGCGCCACCTGTTGAGTGATTTACACCAAAAAGTAATCAGCATCAATTTGCATTAGGGACTAACTGAATATATATTTTTATTAAATTCCGTTCATCAGTTCTTGATACAGAACGCCCACAAAATTTGTGTCACATACACACAGACAGACAGACTCACAGACAGACATTTTGTAAAAACATGTTTTTTGGAATCTCTGACCCCTAAAACGTGTAAATCCGTCGAAAACCGGAATTCGAAAATTTTCATGAATCCAATACTTTCTTCTTGTAAAGAGAGAAGAAAGTAAAAAAGGATAAATTTTTTGACTACGCTTCTGATCTGCCTTGTACCTTTCAAGATCAAAGTCTAGAAGGAGTGGACGAAGCAATATCTTTTCTTTGTTCGCTAGGAGAGGATAAATATACCTCTTGGGACTAAAAAATCCCGCACGTGTAGAAATGTTTCATTTCGATCCGTTAATTTCTTATGGGATAACACACACTAAAATAATTTTAATGAAAGACTAACATAAAAGCTTCTTGAATATATTGACGAAATATTTTAAACGTAATTGTCATATATTTTGTAAAATAATTCATCTTTTAAGGTGTAAAACAAATCGCTTTGGATATTTAAAAAAAATAAATGTGAATCTTGTAGAAACTGCTACAAAATCGAAAATAAACATGAAAAGTAGGATTTTATCCCTAAAAGAAGTAGTACTTGATGCATTTTACAATATAGAGCAGTATATTTGTTTTAAAAATATAATGGCTGGGTTCGTAAAGATACAGTTATTTTCAAGGCAAGATATCAGTATTTTTTATAGAAAAATAAATCTAGTTTAAACACGCGAAATTTCGCCTTGTTTAAGGAGATATTTTCTATAATAAAATACTGGTACCGAAGAATTTCGTAACCTGGAAATTCAAGGACCCGTACGAACCCTGAATGGGAGACAAAATCATGTGAGATTTATCCTACGTGTGTAGTAACACAATAGAAACGGGCGTTTGTTCTGACTGATTACGCTGAATAGGTTAATAAAACATTTGAACAGAGTTTGACACATGCGTCATCTTTTCTAAATCTTTTTACTCCTTCTAAATGTTTCTGATAATTTCGACCTACTTTTGATTGGACGTTTATTAGTTTTATCCATCAATGTAATTAAATTTATTATTTTATTTTTGATATTGTCACTTTTATAAAGTCTTGGTACATATATGACATTGACACAGTGTCATAAGTATTTTATAGATTCATGAAAAATGCGAATACGTGAATTATTAAAAGCTGCATTTACATATAAATAAACTTAAATTCCAAGCGAGTATATTTGCTGAAAAAGTTCAAAGCTGTAATTACCAGCTTCGTTTCTTGAAATTAAAATGATGACTATTTCGGAAGATCAGTGCTGCCAGATTGACAAAAGTCAATTTCCCCAAAATTTCTAAAATTTTCCCCAAATCAGTGTTTTTTTCCGCAAAAGTCCCCAACTCAGTTTTTGCTCAAAAAGGGAATTTTTAAATTTTCAATTTACCACTATAAAAAATATCTAAGTAATTTAAGCTCAAAAATTTTCCCCAAATCAAGCCTTTTTTTGAAAAAATTCCCCATTTACAAAAACAAACTTTTAAACTGGGCTGAATGCATATTCTGTAGCTACATTAAAAGAGAATGAGAGATATATTTTGCAGTGACAAGTTATTTTACGTTTGTTTTTAAAGGTATTGTCTAGCAATGTTGGACTATTGTTACATTAGCTCCACAGCTTTAGACAATCTCTTATCAGTTGGGATTTGAATGAATCCGAGATGGTACGCTGTTTTAATTTTTTTGTCATCCCATACTGAAGTACATAATCATAATGCAAAGTATTAAAGTATTTTCACTGTATTAATCGATGTGCTTTTGCATATCATAAGAGAAAAATATCTGCTTTACACAGATTTAAATATATATATATATCTTTTTTTTTTTTTTTTTTTTTTAAGTACGGCGAAAGAATTTTTCGTATAAGTCCTGCAGATTTAGATTCACGTGCAGGTTTAAGCTGCTTAAGACTTTGGAGTCTGATGTATCTGTAATACGTGTAAATTGTAATGTAGTAAACAACGAACACAACCACATCCAAGAGAATTTTGATTGATATTTCTGATTTCTGGATTGTATTTCAGTTTTTCAAATCAAAATTGAGTTCGAGACAGATTCAGTTTTTCTACAGGACTAAAAGAAATCTTTACGGAAAAAAATAATTAAAAAAATCCCAAAGCTTTTCCCCCAAATTTTTTGTAGTCCCCAAAAATTTCCCCACGAACTACTTGTCCCCAAAAAATTCCCCTAGAGGTTAAAAATTCCCCAAAATGGGGACAAATTCCCCAATCTGGCAACACTGCGGAAGATCCAACTATTTTTTTTTATTTACACAAGTATATATAAATTTCCTGGTGGCAATGTTTAAAGCGTGTCAATGTAATAAATAATTGTTTTCAAACAGAATTATTTCGAACATGTTGTAAATAATGATACGCTTTCGAATTTAGTCTGTTTTATAAGTTATAAATCAACGAGTGCGAAGACTTTAATTTTGCTTTTAAGATTTATAACTATACATTTAAGACAATTTCTTTACGCTGCTACATCCCAGTTTCCGAAAACTGACTAAAACAATTATAACGTAATTGCTAAAAATAGCGTCTTTAAAAAAATGTGGTATTTGTATCCAATTTCATTGCTTATTACCTTAATTTCAGGTTCGAAATGAGGATTGTTTTTATAAATATAAAACGTCTTACTAATTTACTGTAATAATATATATTTTTTAGCAACAGTAGAAAAAAATCCCTTATCTTTGACAGATCAATTGTCTCGATTGTTAGGGAAATGAACATATCTACTATTTTTAGAAACTTTTTTTTTAAATGTATTTTTTCACAGAATTTATTTCTGTCAACTTTTAAAATGTAATAGTAGACTATTTTAATTGTTTTATTTAAATAATCCTTTTATTTGCTAAATTATGAAATTAGAAATTTAAGAAAAAATATATATGTCAAATATGTGCAAAATTTCAAAGCGATAAATAATAAAATCGTACATCTAGTTTAATTAATATAAATATTAACCAAATACATTTCTAAACTTTCTACTTTAAATACAGAAATAGAGCAAGTGATTAAAGCTTGAAAACTGAAATGTGGGATAATTCCTTAATGTATTATATTTAAAACACAAACATGTTTTGCTATCGTCAAATACCTTACTATTAAGCAAATTCTACTATCTATTTTTTTAAACTGAAAGCTGTTTAGCTGTAAATCAACCCGAACTAGCTATTTTTACTAATATTTTCATTTTAACACATTAATTTTAATTTTAAAAGTTTCTAATAAAATTTCTTCAAAATGATAGCAATTAGGTTACAAATATTTCTCTATAAGAGAAAATTAATGTGTCTGATCATATTCCACCTACCAGAAGTATTCTGTACTAGTGAAAAGGGTGTCATATTTAAAAGAATAATTTCGATGACTTTCATAAAATTTAAGCATATTAAATTTGCGTTAAATTAAGCACTAATCCTGCAAGTTTGCGATGCAGATGCCATATTAAGCGTATAATATTATATTATTTGTTTAAATAATATAATAGTAAGTAATCTATCATAGTAGGTTTGTGTGATGTTAATACACTGGGTGATTATAATTAAAGTTTCACTTGCAGAAGGCTGTAAAAAAGACCCACAGGTCAGAAAGACCTGATATTTCATGTGAGTATACATGAAGAAATGGGGAATTTGTTTTGTGAAGGAAAAAAGTACAAACGTTGACCGATAGATGGCGCTGTATTCCTCATAAGATGCTAATTAAAAGACGTGTCACAAAGCGCTACAAGTAAGCGTACAAAGTTAATGCTGGAATCTGCTGTAAATTAACTCAGCTGCGCCATCGTGTGGATGGAGTGAATAACGCTAATAAGCGAGTTTTTTGTATGACGTCATATATGACAGAATATCTACCATCTGCGCATCTCGTGCGCAGGTCTATTTGAAGATATTTACAATTTAAGAGCTATTGGCGGAAAAGCAGACAAAGCTATTTTAGAGAATACCTGTTAAAATTTTAAACATGAATTTCAAATATTTACTCACTCATGGTAGATGAACGTTGTTTACCTGATTTATTGCAAAATATTTTTGTTACAGTTTGTTTTGATGAAAATATGAGTATTTAAAAAATAGTCGCAATTTCATTTTAATTTCGGGAGAAAAAGCACTAATGCTACGTAAACATTATTGCCTTTTGCCCCGAAACTAAAATGACATTGCTACTATTTTTTAAATACACATATTTTTATCAAAACAAGCTGTAACAAAAATATTTTCCAATAAATCTGGTAAACAAGGTTAATCTTTCATGAGTGAGTAAATATTTGTAAATTCATGATTAAAATTTTAATAGGTATTCTCGAAAATGGCTTTGTCTGCTTTTCCGCCTATAACTCTCAAATTGTAAATATCTTCAAATAGACATGAATTTTATGCAAGCTTTTCAGGCTAAAAGAAAACCATTTTTGTAAATAAAATTTATAGGCGTAACTTTTAGTTCCATGGCTTTTTCCAGGTTTTTTTCCACATTGGGTTTATGTTATTATTTATTAGAAAAAAATCTATTTTACATATAATGAGCGAAAAGCATGTATTTAAATTGGTGTAATATACCAGTATGTATGTATTTTAAATAAAGTTATGTTTTTCAAATGACGAGTATATTTTTAAAATGATGATTTTATATTTTGAATGAAATGAATGCAACATAAACGCTGGTGATGGGAAAAATATTTGGCGGTTTATGAACTGCGGCCAGCTAACATAAAATTACTTTTTTACACTGTTTATTTAATCTAACCCTGTATATATGAAAAGATAAAAAAATTTAATCGATTTTTCCCTCCAGATATGCTAGAAAAATAAAAATTATGTACATGGATGTCTTTCTAGTAACAATACAACATTTTAGTATTTTTACAACTTGATTATAAATTAGCAAATTAATTATACATTATCTAAGAATAAAAATTATGTACATGGATGTCTTTCTAGTGACAATACAACATTTTAGTATTTTTATAACTTGATTATAAATTAGCAAATTAATTTTACGTTATCTAAACGTAGCTGATAAATCCTTAAACATTCTTTATTGTTGTTACAACTGTATATACAAGTACAACAACTGAGTAAGTTATGTAACAAACTACGATTTCTAAAATATACCAGCTGGTTGGGAAATTGCAAAAGAGAGATATTTAAAACATTTAAGCATTTTAAACGTGATCTTCAGCCATATATTTTTTTTATAAAAAAGTAAAAATATTATTTAATATATATTATTAAATGTCAGTGATTTTAGTATGTTCAATTGGCCCATCTCCGTCCGCAACCCTTTTTTCTACTACTTATTCCGACTCTTTTGCGGAAGCCAGATTGAAAAAAAAAAAAAAAAAAAAAAAAAAAACACCTGAGGCTACCGACCAACAACTGCTACGTCGAGCTTATTATTAGTCTATAGTTTTCAGTTATTGGTAATTGTGTGTTTCATAAGCCTTTTTCAAATTTGGAGACTGTTCCGCAATTGGGTTATTTCGATAAAAGTTACTTTCATTTTCTAACCATTATTTAACATTTATACAGTTACAATTGTATACTGTTTTCTCATTTGACGCCAATCATGGCTATCGGCCCGATTACGGAAAATTATCCATTTTACCCCTGTGAAGAACGGGTGTAAGATAATAAATGTTTAACTGAGCATACCACGTACTATTTGTAAATATTTTATATTTTATTCCAATTTTTGAAGTTTCTTCTATACTTTGTACGCTTTCTGCAAGGTTATTCACCTGTGCGACGTGCAGGTATCCCATGAAAACTATTTTTCCGGATATGACACAATGACCGACATATTTCTAGATTAAAAAAACAGTAATTTGTCGATTTTAGGAATTTTTTTAAAGCTGTTGTCTAAAATTCTCAAAATATTTAAAACTATAGATAATCAATTATTGCTGGTTTAATAGTACAAGAATTACTGCTTGCATTTTAAATTAAAGTGGATCCTAATGTAAAATTAAATGAGTTTTAAATGGAATGAATGAAATGCTTCTATTTTAAATATTATAAATACAATTCGATCAGGAGAATATTTAGCAATTTATCGCCTGCGCCCGATAAATAAAAAATATGCCTTAAAATTAATTAAATAATTTATACTTAAACTCCTAGTGTAATAAAACGTTTAATTCTCATTGGAAATACACATGTTTATGTAATTTTTATAACTTTATCTTATCAGGAATTGAATTAAAAACGCTGCTGTAAAATTCTATCTTAACATACATTAACAAATTTTTATATGTCCTTGTTCATTGCATTACAAAAACCCAATTCAAATAGAACGTATTAAAATCACTGACATTTAATAATATATATTAAATAATATTTTAACTTTTTTATAAATTACAATAAAACACAAAACTAAACTGTTTTTCTCTTTTGGGAAACGAAAAAAATGAGTTCTCTCAGATAGAGAGTTATTTTTGCAGTTTTGAAAACTGCAATAATTAGAACGCTAACGTGGCATTTTCCCAAATAATATAAGTTCTTAAAAGAACTGATTTTGGTTAAATAACTAACTTCAATTAATAAATTAAATAATGGCGAATAAATAAATCGAATTATATCTATAATTCCAACAATTAAGTGCTGCAGACGACAAACGAATAAAATCACGGCTGCGCGTGCGCATAGTTATTTCATAGATATCGAACTTACAGATCATCCACAAAGGGGAAAGAAGTTAATAATCCTCTTGTAGTTCACTCCGTCCGCTGGGTGGCGTATGACCTTAATTGACGTGACTTCGCCTTTAATCTTGCGGTTACCTCTCCCATTTAAGATAGAACGTTTACTTATATCGCTTTGGACGTGCCATGCTGTTGTGACACTCTTTGTTCAAAGTATATCCACCACGACAAAGTGGTGCCACGGCCGAAAGAAATAATCGGTTTTTAATTGTCCCTATGCCAAAAACCGTTGAAATAGCAAAAAAATGAGCCTGTCAAAGAAACCCGTCTCTTCCAATTTATCAATCAACTTCTTCAGATATAATGCAGCCATTGGGTCAGAGCCGCTTCTTAAACATGTTCCGAATATCTTCAGTTCTATTGCCGCACAGCCACCATTCTTGCAAAAAAAAAAAATTCACAAGCAGAGCCCGTTCCTTCAATGATAGTCATGACTACCTTCTAAAAGTCAGAATAAGAAGAACTGTATGTTCCCCACCTTTTTATCACAAGTGTAATGTGCAGTGCGTATGTCACGTTTTTTATTAGCATCTTATGGCGAGTACAGCGCCATCTATTGGTCAACTTTTGAACTTGTTTTTCTTTAGCAAAACAAATTCCCATTGCTTCACATATACTCACATTAAATATCAGGTAATTCTGACCAACAACGGTTCTTTTTTTATAGCCTTTTGAAAGAGAAACTTTAATCATAATCACCATGTATATGTAGGTTTATTTTAATTTCATTTAAAACTTCCTTATTAACTTTACTTTATTTTTAAGGGGACAAGGGACCTTAAAATAATTTTTTTTATTTTTTGTAAATTTCACCTTAAATATTCAAGGGTACAACACCTTAAATATTCAAGGGTACACCTTAAAATTCAAGGGTACATTATATGCATTATAGCATGCATTTATCACAAAAAAAATTTAAAAAAAATTTATTTTTGAGAAAAAAAGGGAATTTTACGTGTCGTCTTAGAAATCTTCGAAATGTCGCTTGCGCATTCTATATCAATGAAAATTCCCAATATTTTTTATAAAAGTCTGTTTTATATATATAAATAAAATAGAGCATCGAATTTTATATATTTGAATTTTAAGGTAAAAAAAATGAAAATTTTTAAAAAATTTTCGAAAAAATTTCCAAATTTCCAAATTTTTCAATTTTTTTTTTACTTTTTGTAAATTTCATCTTAAATATTATTCAAGGGTACATTATATGCATTATGGCATGGATTTATCACAAAAAAAATTTAAAAAATTTTTATTTTTGTGAAAAAAATGGAATTTTACGTGTCGTCTTAGAAATCTTCGAAATGCCCCCTGCGCATTCCATATCAATGAAAATCCCCAATATTTTTTATAAAAATTTGATTTATATATAAAAATAAAATAGAGCATCGAATTTTATATATTTGACTTTAAAGGTTAAAAAAAAAATGAAAAATTTTGAAATTTTTTCCAAAAAATTTCAATTTTTTTTTATTTTTTGTAAATTTTATCTTAAATATTACTCAAAGGTACATTATATGCATTATGGCATGCATTTATCACAAAAAAAATTTTTTTTAATTTATTTTTATGAAAAAATGGAATTTAAAGGCTTAAAAAAAAAATGAAAAATTTTGAAATTTTTTCGAAAAAATTTCAAAATTTTTAATTTTTTTTTTAAACCTTTAAATTCAAATATATAAAATTCGATGCTCTATTTTATTTATATATATAAAACAGACTTTTATAAAAAATATTGGGGATTTTCATTGATATGGAATGCGCAAGCGACATTTCGAAGATTTCTAAGACGAAGCGTAAAATTACATTTTATTCATAAAAATATATATATTTTTTTTTTTTTTTGTGATAAATGCATATTATAATGCCTATAAAGTACCCTTGAATAATAATTAGGTGAAATTTACAAAAAATAAAAAAAAATATTTTTAAGGATTTTAAGGTCCCTTGTCCCCATGAAATTTAATTTTCTAATACAACTCACTGATCATCACTATTTTAAAATAAAGGTGAAAATTATAAAAAACAATAGACATGTTACAATTTCCAAGAATTTTCACACTTTAAGCTCTAAATAAATGATTTCTCTTATAATTACAGTATTTCTAAAATGACATACATAAATGACATTAATTTATGATAAATATGTTTTCCTTATTGCTAAAAAAATGAAAGAAAGAGCTTGATTTCTTTACTGTTATATACTGCTAGAGTGCTCAGTTATAGGTCAACACTGTTTTAGGTACTTAAACTTTAATTTCCTTTTAAAATATTTCTGCCAAACAAATTAGAGATTTAAAAGTAGGCTAATTTTTAAGATGATTAGCTGATTTATCTTTTTATTTGTTAGACTATTAGTTTAGATATTTAGCATTAAACACACATCTAAAAAATCTAAAAAAATTCATGAATGAATAAGGCATATTTTTTTTTAAATATACACTGGTGGACAAAACTTAAGAGACACTGCTATTTTCATCGATTACAGTTAGAAATAAATCCGCAGCAGCACGTGTAAATTTGCACGATTGCGGGATGTACTCTGTTTTGTGAAACTTATACAAATTTTATACTTCCTCTTTTGTCGATCACGTGACAGCAGAGATAAGAGATTTTAGACAATCGGCGGATGCTATGAATTGTCATTAGATGTAAAAATTGAAGGAGATCGATTGAAGCTTGAACATTGAAATTTTGAACTTGCCTTCGAGGCATCATTTAGATGATATTACTCGTGGTATAATAATCGGAAAGTCGGAAAAAGGACGCAAAATGAGAGATGTTGCCCATAAATTTAACATCGTGCAGAGTATTGTTTCTAGTTCTATGGGCTGCATTCCAAAAGAGCGGAATATGTACTAGGAGCACGGGAGGAGGTTGTCCTAGCAGTACGACGTCCCAATAATATAGCTATATTGTTATTTCGGCAAAAAGGAACCGACGCAACACAGCTGGTCAATTAGCAAATCAATTTTGTGCTGCCACAGGAACTAAAATATCTCGGAAAACTGTTGCAAGGCGTTTAAAAAAGGATGGAGTATACGTCCGAAGACCTGTTGTGTGTGTCCCACTATAGACACGCAAACGTAGTGTCTATTTACAGTGGTGCCGTATGCATTGCAACTGGACTGATGACGACTGGTCTACCGTGCTCGTCTCAGATGAGAGTAGATTCAGTCTATCGTCTGATTGCAGACGTAAACTGATGTGGCTCGTGGTTGGTAGTGCTTACTGTAGCGAAAACATTCTAGAAAGAGATCGATATGCGACTTCAGGTGTCATGGTGGGGGAAGGCATCACGTTCAATGGCAGCACGGATCTCTATGCGCTTGACCAAGGGTCCATGACCAGTATAAGGTACATTGAAGACTACCTGCTTCCACATGTTCGACTTTTTCGAGGTGATGTTGGCGAAAAGTTTCGTTTTATGGACGATAACGCACCTTGTTATCGCACACAGTCTGTACAAGATTGTCCTGAGGCCTTATATATCCATAGCATAGACTGGTCAGCACGTTCCCCTGACCTGAATCCCATTGAAAATCTATGGGATGCCTTGGGAAGACGTATTGATAATCGACAGATTCCTTCCACAAACAAGGAAACACTCATCCGTGCAGTGAAGGAGGAATGGGGAAACTTGCCTCAATAGCTAATGAATCATGTTGTTCTGAGTATGCCACGCCGTGTTGAAAGTTGTCTCGCATTACACGGTGGTCACATCCCTTATTGATATGACACTGACGATGGTTAATTTTGAGTATTTTGATTTCTTTGTACAGTCATGTTTTCGGACTATATTCACGGTTCAGAAAAAGAACCTCTGTTAATACCCTGCATACATCCTTACAACATTTTTATATTAAATCCTATGCAACATTCTGTTAATACTATTGTTTCGTTCTTGACCCACAACCTCACGTAGATTCTCATTTACGTATACATTTCTTTTTGATTATTTTTATTGCTTTTGGATGACTGATAGAAATACTCCTACTAATGGCCAAGAAGATTCTTCAAAAAGGAAATACGAAAGCTTCAAGTACTACATAGAAGACATTGAAAATACTTTACAAGCTGTGAGGTCAATTCAGCTCAGTTTAAACAAGGCATCTCTTCATTTTCATATTCCAAAAGCAACGTTATCTATGAAACTACGAGGGAAAACAACTGAAGGCGGGCATATGGGACCATTGCCTGTGTTGTCTTTTGAAGAGGAAACTCTCCTTGAAGGTTGGATAGTTGGAAAAGCTAAAATTCGATTTGTAATGTATAAGGATGAAGTAAAAGGTGCTGTTTACAATGTCATGAAACAAACAGGAAGAAAAAATCCATCTATAAAGAACCGTCACTCTAACTTCAGAAAAGTGACAAAAATTAGTTGAGGTTGAACGAGCTGAAAACAAATTAGAGAAGATAAGAAGAAGAGAAAATAAAAAAGAAAGGGCTTTTAAGAAAGAAAAGAAGTTTGAAGAACTGATGATGAAAAAATCAAGTAAAGGGATAAAAAAAATGAAGAAACATCATCCGATGACATAATGACATCATTGAATGTCTCTGATAGCACTTTGAATAACTTAGAAGATTTATACAAATGTGTCAGTCCAGAGTCCAACTCTGGTGACAGAAATTTACGATCCTTACATGAAATAGTAATTAATAAATCATAAGTGATTATTAAATAAGAAAAAGAATTATTTCCTGGACTGAAAACGAATAAAAGAAGTGGGAAAGGTGCTTACGTCAGTAAGCACCATGGCGATGTCTGGGCCACAGTGCCGGAAATGGAGGAGACCTGCAATAAAGGATATGATCTGGTATTTTAAAAATTATATAAAAGGCATAATAAAAACAACTGAACTTATTTCTGTAAAATCCTCCCGTTAATCTGAAGTTTATTTTCTTCTTTTCAAGTTAGTTATTGTTCTAGATTTAAAAAACCTGGAATAATTATTGTGCCGTAATTCAGTACAAACATGTTATAAGTTATCTATACAAGTTGTAAAATAAATAAAGAACTATTAAATTTAAGTATTTTTAAATTGCTGCCTGTTTATTCACTGGAAAATTTTGCTTTCACTCACTGGTAAGAACTGTTCATTTACTTGGTTTTTGTATAGTTTTTTATTAAGACATCTCTAATAGCCCAAACAAATGTACCCTATATACATAAAATCCTTATGAAACGAATTTATGAAACGAATACATGAAACGGCTGAAATGTAACGATTCTTTGAATCGACTGATTAAACAACTGATTATGTTTCACGGTGATTTCTCCTAAAATATGGAATACTTTGCGATGAAATTAACACCAAAAATCAATATTGATCCGCAGATTTCAAAACTGGTATTAGAATTTTTAAATTCGAATTAGTTTCCGAAATATTATTTTTTTTCTAATTTTATATACATTTTTCTAATGATGGCAACTCAAATTTTAATCAAACAGATATTTTTTTTTCAGATTTTAAAAAAGGTTACTATTTTAAACTAATTTGGCGAGAAGTTTGGCCTCCCTTAAATGAATGCTAAGAAATGTATCATGTTACTTTTATTCATAATTCAATTTGTATATCATTATCATTTTATTTAATACAAACAGAAACATTTAAAATAAATGGCTTTCACTTCTTCATTTTTTTTAAACGAAATGAAAAGATAAAATATTAGGCACAGATGTCATATACGCACCGGGGTACCTAATTGGCGCCAAAATGGCATTATTTTGGTTGACGTGGTAACCCGGCTATTGTTGTTTATTTAATAATAAGTGTTTGTTTACTTTATTTTCTTTTTTTTAATTACATAAATTGTTTTGTTCTATAGTTAATTATTTTTTTGGTTATTTTCCTTTAAAAATAAAAAATAATAGAAAATAATTTAAAAATACGGTACTACTTAGTTATTCCATCGACCCATTTCGCCAAATTATATAAATTGCCAAACCACTCGCCAAATTATACAAATTGACATAATTTTTATTTTAAATAACAAAAGAACAAAGAAAATAGTATAACATTAATAAATATACAAATAAAACGTCGAAATAAAAATCACTTGATGACGTAAAGATGTGTAACTTGCTTAAAGTCAAGTGAAAGTGACATTTATCAACCATTATTGGCATTTAATCTTATAGTTTGGTGATAGATTTTTATTCGACGGGATAACTAAGTAGTACCAAAAATACATATGTAAGTGGTATTCGAAAACGAGGATTTCGCCAAATTTTCGTAAAAAAAATCACGCCAAACCGGGTGCGTATATGGCATCTGGCCAAATATTAAATGATGTAACAAACGATGACATTTAATTTCAACTTCAAAGCAATGTTTTAATTTACCACTCGAAAAAAAATGCTAACTGGCGAGTTGAAAAATACTTATTGGCGAGATTGCACCCGGCTAGCGTAACATTACCAAGAACTCTTTGCGACAATGCTTTTATGTAGTATTATTCGAAAAAAAAATTGATTTTTTTTTTATCGAAATGGAAAACTTTCGGCACAGATGCCACATACGGTCCCATATTGGCGCTATTTTTTTCTGACGCCGATGTCATATACGCAACGGGTACTTAACTGGCGCCATAGTATCGTTATTTTGCTTGATTTGATAAGTCGGATGTTGTTGTTTATGCTGTTGATCTTTTCCCCAAATTACCGTCGGAAAAAAATCGCCCCAATATGGGACCGTATATGATATCTGGGCCAAACTTTCGTATGAAAAGCGAAGGGATCAGAGCGTATTTATTTATGGTAGTTACATGACTTGGACTATTATAATATAGATGAAATGATGGCGATAGAATAATACTTGGCGACTTATCACCTGTACCTGGCTAATATTAAAGTAGCAAAATGGCACCAGGAATATAAAAAGCGAAGTGGTTCGACGGAACTCTTGATGATATGTTACATGACTTAGGCTATTGTTATAGAAATTGTTTTAAAATACCGGGAGACAAAGACTCTGTACACTTAATTCCTTTTATTTTTAGCTTTTATTCAAACGTTTAACTGATCCTCTTTAATCAAACGCGAAAACAACCATTGGATGTCTTAACAGCAACTGATTCGGCCTTAAATTTTTGAAATCAAAGGAAATTGAATGGAAACCCGTTTACAGGGAGATCTGCAGAGCTTTTTTCAGTATAATTCAATCTTCTATAATATTTTTTAAACCGATCAGATTAACGTGTTTTTAGATTCTGCGGTGTCTGAACGGGGGTTGGCGAGCGTAGCTTGCAGGGGGCAGAGCCCCCTAGTAAAATATAAATTTCCTTTTATTATTTTTTAATACTTTGTCTAGCAACACATGCATCTGCACTGTCAGACATCAAAAGGTAGTGTTTATTAAAATATTATCAATCATTTTATTAAAACATAATCTTAGGTGTTCATTTCCTGGTCGGACTGCCCTATATCATATTTAATTTTGCGACCTTGTGAAATTTTAACCATCATCTTTCAAAAATACTTACCTCGCATGTGCTGTAACAAGGTCAATACACTTAGAATTAACCACAAACACAGTTATTCAAGCCTTCAGAAAATCCGTAAGAAGACGAGGAATTTGCAGTGCTATCTACAATGATGATGTGAAAGCATTCCATAAGGCAAAATCGAGAAGTAGGTTTACTTCAGATGAATGAAGTTAAATGGAATAGACGAAATTCTGGTTTTATTTCTCATTTTTCCATACAACATTTTTTCTACAAGAGCAGCAGACTTAGAGTTACGGCTGGTAGTCTTATCCTGGTGGAACTTAATGAGTATTGTTTGGGTACACTGACGAAATGGCTTCTTTGAAAACAGATGTTTAAACATATTTGTAATAGGCTATAACGATTTGTGGCTACCAGTATTTTAGAACGGAAAAATGTGACTTATTTTATCCGAGATATCTTACTAATTGAATAAGGCGAAACTAACTTTTCGAAAATAACGGCTAGTAAACAAAGTGGTTATCTGCTACTTGACTTACACTACAAAACCCCATGGAACTAGCCAATAGTAATACGAGATAATTTTGACATTTTTTCTACTTAACGTATTTTAAGTTTCTAGTTCTAAGAAAATCCAGCAGTATCCATAACAACTTTATCAAAACATTCCTTGAATTCTCTGAACCAATGTTTAGGCATTTTTCTCTACTACCGTAATTTCGCGCATATCCGCCTCACCTCATATAACTCGATTTCCTACCAGAATTTATTTTTATAAAAATTTTACTTGCTTCTGCTGATCAGTTATGTGACTGCTTTTTTTCAATAAAATTTCCGGTATGAAAAAGACTTAACTAAGCCTCGGTGGATACACGGGAAATTACGGTATTTTGGTCGTGAATCGATCTATTTATATTGAAATCGGGTAAATCTATTCAGGTGTCTCAATTGCAACGACATATTACATGAGATCTAAAAAAGAAATAAACCACAATCTCTTGATCAATTAAATTTTTTAGTGTTTATATTTGTATTTTTAGAATAATTTTCCCCATTTAATTATGAAATACATTTAAAAAAATTATAATATCTTATAGCCTTTCTTTAACGTCATCACGGCGAACATCACGCTACACATACAGATATCAAAATCCTTGATTATTTCGTCCATAAATTTTAATTGACTCTTTTGTTTTAATAAAATAAACCCATAAAGATAGAAAGAATGTAGATAATATCGAAAAAATTTTATTTCTGAAAACCGGTGACGAAGGGTTAAAGTTGTTGTAAAGGACACTCGTTGCACAATGGTCATTAAAGAAATTTCAAAGTTAGTAATAAATGTCGAAGCTGCAAGGGCAAGAGCTTCGTTACTTGATTACAAAAAGCCTGCACTTAATCACTTCGAAACGAAAACATTATTTTAATTTAATTCAAAATAACTGAAAAATTTTGCTGGTGTGTATGCTTAAATAGGTTGAAAGTAAAAAAAAAATTGTTTAAATAAATAATGTTATACAGATTTAAAAAAAACTCTCAGATATTTTATTATAAAAAAAATAGATTTTATTAAAGACGTCTAAATGAAAATTTCCTTTTAATATGTGATAGTTTGCAATGCCGTACATATAACTATTTTGTTTCCGCTGTATTAATATGAAGTTTATGCCATATCTTAACGTTCCGTTACATCGTAGAAACAAATAAAGATTCATAAATCTAGAAGGGAATGTCAACGTATCTTAAGAAAATGAACTTATAATTTCTCCGCAGTTGGGTTAAAGTTTAATATTCTGCGTTTCAGTGATTTTGGAGTTTAGAGGATACATATACTGCTTATTACGTCGTTAAATTCAAGTTTATAATAAATCTTGTAAAATCATATAATATTTTCTATTTATAAACTCAAAAATAAAATATATCATGTAGTAGTTAGATTTAACCTCCTCGGTTCTGAAGTATCACATGTGGTACTTCCGAACCGAGGCGGATATAAACTAAACTATTTGATTTTTTTTACAATTTTACTTTACTTATATATAGCTGAATGTTTTCGGCTTTGAATTAAAACCAATAAATAACAGCACTGATGATTATTTCCTCATAAAGTAATTGCCTGATTTTGCAAAAGGTTTTCCAAACTGTGTGTTCATGAAAGTAAGAAATGTTCATAAATAATTAACTTAAACGCTTTACAATAAAAAACAAGTTGGAAATTGCTCGTCAAACGTGGCAAATGAGGTGCGTTCGTACTATAACTAGTTTTATCATTATTTTTTGCACCCCATATTGTACTGAATGTATATTTTTTGCACTTCATAAAGTGCATAGTCTGTAACATCATAAAAATGCACTTCCAATAATTTTTTCCCCATTCCCCGTAATGTAGCGGAACACTTTTGACTGTCCTGTAATTAAACTATACATCCGATTTTCCTAAAATTTGAAATGGCTCGACAAAATTTTGCAACAATCATATATTAAAAATTTCAGACCATTCGGTTGGGTAGTTTTTGCTCTGTTATATGCGTACAGACAGACGGACGGACTGAACGACGACTATAGGTGCTACGTATTTATATAATTACGAACTCACCTAAAAATGAGGATTTATAGATCATTCAATTAATTAAAGGGCTTCAATTTGTTACTGCGTAATTAAGGTTATCAATAATTAAATCGATATTTTAAGGGTGTTAGTCATTTTAGATCCGTATTTGTGAACCTAAATTACCACCAGCCCAATAAGGTATAAATTTCAGAAAAAGGGCTCCTTCTGTCATCTATGGTTATGGAACTCTTAATAAAGAGGAACTGACATACCTTAAACCCTTAACAGTGACATTTATTTTCTTACAAAAAAATTAAAAATGGGGCTGGACACCACTTTTTCCATACTAAAATATTTACCTTACTTAATCGAAAAATATCTGACAATCAATAAAGATAAATTTACAGTTACAAATTAGTGGTATCAAAATGCTTTTTAATAACGAAGCAAGCAAAGTGCTCTTTCCCGAATCCAGTTCGGGCCACACTGTTAAGGGGTTAAAATAGAGAAGCTTCAACTGTAACATCACTTCAGTGCTGTTGATTACCGGCGGAAAAACTTCCACCAGTAAATTTAAATATATTCTTTCTGTTTATTTAAACGGCTTATTAATGCATAGGTGCCAACCTCAAACTAATCTTCCGTAATACTTGGGTTAATTTGACCCTTGTTTAGTGCGTTTCAAGCAAGAATTTTTTCAAAAATATGAAATTAAACATGTTTCACGTAGAAACCTGAAATCAGATAATTAAAGAGCCATGAAATAAATTTTCTGGTTCGAAACGAGCTAAACCTGGGTCACATTAATCCGGATATTACGGAAGATTAGTGGAAAGTTGGCAGCTATGTTAATGCAAAATTTCAGTCCCAAATCATGGAAAAAAACATATTAATTTAACTGGTGGGAGTTATCTTCAGCGGTAGTCAGGTCCTGCGTTTCCGCCATATTGTGACAACCTAGACAACAGCTTCTCACTGTCAGTGAAAAAGATTATAATACCTGGGCGAATTCCCACCAGTAAAAACAAATACAACATTTAACCATATTTATAAGATAATATCTTCATGAATTAAATAAAGGGAAATTTTCCAGTCAAAATTTACTAATGGAAGTTTGCTCGGATGTAAAAAATAAGACGCCATCCTTTGACAATCTCCCCAGTTACTTCAGTCAACTCATAGACAATACACTATATGTCTCCTCCATTTCTATGGTGTCTTTTGGTTTTTGCCAAATCAATGAATCTGTTTTCGCAGTGTTATTTTACCTTCGGGTATAAAGAGGTTATGTTCCGAAATTATTGGAATTATACAGGGTGTCCGAAAAGTCTGGAAACGGTCGAATATCTCGAGAAATACAAAGCAGATTGAAAAACGAAAATATACGTGTTAAATATTTTTAAAAAAGTTACTCAGTGATACCAAATTTGATCCCCGCAACCGACACCCCGGGGGTCAGAGGGGATTCAACTTTGAAATCTTGAATGATAACCCCCATTTTTTATTGCAGATTCGGATTCTACGGACAAAAATACGTAACTTTTGTATTTAACATTTTTCTCTAATCCTCGTTGATCACGGTGTAATTGAGCAAATAAAACAGATACATATTTTGGTTTTCCCAACCAGGTTTTGACATCTCGAAATCTGATTGGCCTGAACTTTTAACATCAAAGTTGCCGTCTTTTGCGGAAATAGTGTTTCTCCAAAACCATCTGTGGAGATTGTTTTCATGGCGCTTTATATGCTTTTTCCGTAAAAATTAATAGAAATATATTAAATTAGTTTTCTATTTGCATGTCTTTTTATCAAGTCAGTCATTTTTAAATAATAAACTGCGTATTTTGATATTTTAACGAGTAAATAAGCACCTCCCCTCCCGAACAGGAAAATGATAGTATCCATTATTTGGGGCCGGAGCGTGTTGATATTCTGTGTTTCGATGTCACCTGCTGCCAAAAAATCTCTTAATTCGGGGCCTTATTGGAGTGTATAAGTTTTTTTTTTTTTTCATTATTACTATAGAATAACATAAAGGAGCAAAAAAAAAAAAAAAAAAAAAAAAAACCAAAGAAACATATAAAATCTTTTTGTGCTGGCTGATCAATCATGGGAAATACATTAGATTTCAGGTGGATGGGTTTTGATGATTGGTTAGTTACTGCAACTACTGTCTAGCAAGTAGTGCAGAAAACATTCAAAAATTCTAATAAATGTAATACTTTTTTGTAAATTAATATATTTTTTCCATTTTAACATTTTTCCCCCCTAATTTTAAATTTATTATCGGGTTGTTCGGGAAGTCGTGTCCGTTTAGGGAAAATCAATTCGCACCGGAAAATTCTGTCCGGTGATTATTAGACATTAGATATAGGAATGAATGTCTAATTATTAAACGTTAGAATTTACCGGTACGAATTGATTTTTACAAACAGACACGACTTTCCGAAGGACCCAATAATTTTAAAGAATTGAAATTTTTTTATCTTTTAAACTTTTGAATTTAAAATATAATTTAACTCTTTAAGCACTGTTGATTGTTTCCTGGGGGAGAAGACGTTTTAATATTCATGGGGGAAGGATAATGTAGAAATGTGTTTAATTATTTATTAATTATTACAATAATATAACAAATGTGAAAAATTATATAAACAAAAACGTTATTTGCAGAACAAATCAGTTTTTCCTACATTTTTTAAGACCGAGAAGGGGCATTTATTCATATATTTCATTCAGTTACTTCGATGTTTAATGTTAAAATTTTGTAACAAATAAGTTAGAGCTTTTCCGGACAGTGTCCTTTAAAAAGGACTCATAATTTTTTTTTTACTGGCACCCAGAATATTTAATTAAAATTTTCCATTTATAACGTACTTCAAAATAAGAAAGTCTATATTTTCCAATTAACTCGTTTATAAATTCTGATATCAGTCTATCATTTCATCAGTTTATAAACAGAATTACTCCGCAAAGGTAAAGGTTAAACCAAATGAACAGTAAAAAATAAAAACAAAATTTAAACAATAAGATAATTTAAATAGCCAAAAAATCCCTAAAATTTTCCTTCAAATTAAATCGAAATAAATCTGAGACTTTTAAAAATGTTTTTTTGTATTTTACATGGGCCTTATAATTTTGTATACACTCATCATAAGCATAATGCAAAATCTGCAATACAAATATTTGCAACTTACAAAGGAAAAAAATTAAAATTTATTTAGATTTCTTTTTAACGGGACCTAAGCTTTTAATGGGTTTTATGTATCATATTGTTTGATTTTTTTAAATTGTTCAATTGGTTTAACTTATTTGTTATAAAAATTTAAGAACGTAGAACTAACTGAATAAAATATATTAATAAATGCCCTTTCTAGGGCTTAAAAAAAGAAGAAAATAAACTGATCTGTTTTTAATTTGTTCTGCCAATTATGTTTTAGATTACATTTTTTGTCACATAAGTTATTTTATTGTAATAATAAACAAACAATTGTCTACATTATCCTTCTGTTATGAAAATTAACATGTCGTCTACTCCAGCAAATAATCATTACACTTTAACCCTTTCGAGACCGCATCGCGTACACAAATTTTATTTGGAATACACCGTGTTTTTAGGTGCGTTCGTAATTATATAAATACGTAGCACCTATAGTCGTCGTTCAGTCCGTCCGTCTGTCTGTCCGCATGTAACAGAGCAAAAACTACCAAACCGAATGGTCTGAAATTTCAAATATATGATTGTTGCAAAATTTTGTCGAGCCATTTCAAATTTTATGAAAATCGGATGTATAGTTTAATTACAGGGACAGTCAAAAGTTTTTCTTTACATTACGGCCAATGGGAAAAATTATTGCAAGTGGATTTTAATGATATTAGAGCCTTCCGAATGATCTGAAATTTTAAAGATATAATCGTTGCAAAATTTTGTTGAGCAATTTCAAATTTTAGGAAAATCGGATGTATAGTTTAATTACAGGGACAGTCAAAATTTTTTTCTTTACATTACGGCCAATGGGAAAAATTATTGCAAATGCATTTTAATGATATTACAGCCTTCCGAATGGTCTGAAATTTTAAAGATATAATTGTTGCAAAATTTTGTTGAGCTATTTCAAATTTTAGGAAAATCGGATGTATAGTTTAATTACAGGGACAGTCAAAAGTGTTCCGTTACATTACGGGGAATGGGAAAAAGTTATTGGAAGTGCATTTTAATGATGTATCAGACTATGCACTTTATGAAGTGCAAAAAATTATACATTCAGTACAATATGGGGTGCAAAAATATAATTATGAAACTAGTTATAGTACGAACGCACCTCATTTGCCACGTTTGACGAGCAATTTCCAACTTGTTTTAATTGTCCCCTTTACTTGTGAAATACCAAAAAATCCTTTAATTAAAAAATTAAATAATATTATTCATTTATTAATGGTGCCCAAAACAAATTCCACATGCACCTTTTGAAGATGAATATATGTGCCTAACAAATCCCGACAGAGTTAAAGAGTTAAATTATTTTTTAAATTAAAAATTTTCAAATATCAAAATCTTTCTATTGTTTAAATTTATGAAAAAAAATGTTAAATTGAAAAAATATATATGAATTTATAAAATATTATTACATTTATTAGAATTATTGAAAATATTTTTGCCCTACTTGTTATTTTCTGGCTGCAGTAACTAATCAATGATCTAAATCTTCAATCCGACCACCACCTGGATTTTACACTACTTCTCCATTCTTTGCTCCTCCCGCACACACAAAAAAATTATATGTACTTCTTTTTATTTTGTCCTATATGTTACTCTATAGGAATAGTAAAAAAATCCCATACACCCACCTCCTGACCACGTTTTAGAGTATATATAAAAAAAAAAAACAGCAGAAGCCATCGAAATGCCGAATATCCACGCGTACCTGTACCAAATAACGAAGATTATCTTTTTTCTGTTCGGAAGATGTGTGTGTGTGTGGGGGGGGCATATTTACACTTCAAAATAAAAAAAAACCGCAGGTTAATTGATTAGAATGGACTGAATAGATAAAATAAAAACACAAATAGAAATCTAATTCAATATATTTCTGTTAATTTGCATGGAAAAAGCATATAAAGCACTTTTGCCCTCGAAACAACCTCCATTGATAGTTTTCGACAAACACAATTCCAGCTAAGGCGACCCACTTTGGCAACAAAAGCTTTGGCCCTTCAGATTTCGTGATTGCAAAAGAGAGAAAACAAATGGTTGAGAAAACAAAATATGTATCTGACACATTTTGCTGGATTACACAGTCATCTACAAAGATTTGAAAAAAAAATGTTAAAAGCAAAAGTTGCGCAATTCCCCCAGTAGAATCCGAATCTGAAATAAAAAATGGGGATTATCATTTACAATTTCAAAGTTGGAACGCCTCTGACACCCAGGGGGTCGGGATGGGGTGTCAACTTTGGTATCACGGAATAGCTTTTAAAAATATATTTAACACGTATTTTTTTTTTTTTTCAATCTTATATGAATTTCTTAAGTTATTCGACCGTTTCCAAACTTTTCGGACACCCTGTATTTTGTCACATTTGATATTTTATTGTAATAATTTATAAATAATTAAACAATTTTTACATTATCCTTCCCCTATGAGAATTAAAGCGTCGTCTTCCCCAGAAATAATCAAGAGAGCTTAAAGAGTTTAATTATTTTTTAAATGAAAAAGTTTAAAAGATAAAAAAAATTCAATTGTTTAAAATTATTAATTTTAAAATTATGAAAAAAATGTTAAATTGAAATATGTTTTAAATTGCAATAAATTATTACGTTTATAAGAATTATACGAAAAGTGTCTGCCCGACATGATATTTTGGAGTTACAGTAACTAATCAATCATCAAAATATATAACTCCACCCCCACTAAAATTTGCACTACTTTTCCATCCTTTCCTCAAACAGCATAAAAAGTTTTTATATCTTTTTTTTCAAATATTTTGTCCTATATTTTGTTCTATAGTAATAATTTTAAAAAACTGTACACCAGCATCAGCCTCCTGAATTAGATGATATTTAAAAAAAAACAGCAGAAACCATCAAAACGCAGAATATCTGCATACTCCGCCCCCAAATAATGAAGATTATCCTTTTTCTGTCCGGGAGGGAAGGTGTATATTTACACGTTAAAAAAATGAAAATACGCTGGTTATTATTTTGAAATGATTGACTGAATAAAAAAAATATGCAAATACAGTACTAATTTAATATATTTCTATTAATTTTTATGGAAAAAGCATATAAATCGTCATCGAAACAACCACCACTGATGGTTTTCGAGAAACACTACTCCCGCAAAAGACGGCTAATTTGACGATGAAAATTCCGTCCAATCAGAGTTCGAGATGTCAAAACCTGGTTGGGAAAACCAAAATATGTATCTGTTTTATTTCCTCGATTGCACCGTGATCAACGAATATTAGAAAAAAATGTTAAATACAAAAGTTACGTATTTTTGTCCGTAGAATCCGAATCTGCAATAAAAAATGGGGGTTATCATTCAAGATTTCAAAGTTGGACCCCCTCTGACCCCCGGGGGTCTGTTGCGAGGGTCAAATTTGGTATCACTGAGTAGCTTATTTAAAAATATTTAACACGTATATTTTCGTTTTTCAATCTACTTTGTATTTCTCGAGTTATTCGGCCGTTTCCAGACTTTTCGGACACCCTTTATATATATATATATATATATATAGTATATACAAATTTAATGTTTTATTTGTCATACGCTATAAAACAGTATATAAAATTCCTTGATATACAATACTCCCTCTGTCCAGTGTTGCCAGTGGGCTACTTTTTTTAAATTCAGATTTTTTGACTGCTACCACTTTTT
This sequence comes from Maratus speciosus, assembly GCA_963932465.1. Lineage (NCBI taxonomy): Eukaryota > Metazoa > Arthropoda > Arachnida > Araneae > Salticidae > Maratus > Maratus speciosus. The sequence continues at coordinate 9,568,780 of OZ010792.1, read as the reverse complement.
GAAACAGTAAAATTACCTTTGCTTTTGCCTTAATTAATCTGTCATTAAATAAGGCACATTTCACCATTTCAAAAAAGTGGTGCCAATCAAGAATCTGAATTTTAAAAAAATAGCCCATCTGGCAACACTGCCTCTGTCCCAAATTAGTTGCTACTTTTGTACTGATTATTGATACTGATGATTTTATGTTATATTATTTATATATTACTGATGATTTTATTATGGACGCATTTTTGCAAATAAAAAATGAAGCACCTATATTTTCAGAAGAAAAAATAAATCATGGAGTTAGTCATTATACATAGAATCAGGATTAATTATATAGTTTCACGATTTCTTTTATGAAAATTTTTAAAATACCCTTTTTTATCAAAATTATAGCATATTTTTAATGAATTAAATTATGTGAAAATTGATTTATTTACATTCAATTATAAAGTATTTTTCAGTGTTAAGAATTTCAATACACAATTTATCCTTATTATGTGAAATCATTTACGCAGACGATACTTACGCATTTTAAAAGAATTATATTAAGATTTTTTTTTTTTTTTTGTAAAGTGGCAACAAAAGAATTGTAAGCAAATAAAATTAATTGTTAAATTCGGTATATCATCAATAAAAAATTCCGAGGAAATTCTTAGTTATTTGGCTGAATTTACATTTCTAAACTTAATATCCGCCAACACATAAAATAACGTTTTTGATTATAAAGATGCAAAAATAATATAAAAAATATTGTTACTTTGAAATATTTATCTTATTTAATAATGCTTCGCGAATCCAATCAAAGCATGGCTTTTGCTAGTTATAAAAGCTAAATAGAGGATGCGTACAATTGCACCACAATTGTTAAACAGGATTTTTATCTTTATTGTATAACAGAAAAATACTATAAATTTTGCTACGAAACGAGGTGATTACGAATTCTACGATTTAAGTATTTAATATAAATTTTACAGCAAGAAAATAAGTATAAAAGTAAAAATAGTTCTTTAAAAAAGTCTTTTGTAAACACTCAATGTTCATCTTAAAAATCACACCTCATTGTTTGACTGCAATTCATATTTTCCCCAAATAAAACTCTCGTTAACTATATATTAATTTGCCGTGGGAACTGATCTCGATTATGAAAAATTCACTGCTTTTTTACGCTTGGCGGAAAACGAAGCAAGTGAAATTATTAAAAAAATACAGAATTTTTACTCTGATCGTATTTTAAGAATGGGCAACACGAAAAAAAAAAAAAAAAAAAAAAAAATACAGCATTATTTAACTCCTTAATTCTCGCGCTCGTGGCTTTCACGGGCAACGTAGGCTACTTTTTCGTTATTCAGATTGTTTGATTCCCACCAGTTTTTTTCTTTTTTTAAATAGTGTAATTGGCTTTATTTTCGCATCGTTTTATCTACCATTAAATACAGGGTTTGTACGCTATAAAGCTACACACCATTTTGTAAGGACTCTACCACCAGTATTATTATAAAGATCATTTTCTTCACGATTCATTAGCTAGAAGATAGTTTTATGCAATTACTGGTGGTGGAGTCCAAGCGATATAAGTAAGCGTCCTATCTTAAATGGTCGAAGTAACCACAAGATTAAGAGTGCGGTCACATCAATGAAGGTCATGCGCCACATAGCGTATGGAGTGTGAACTACAGGTAGATACCTAAAAGTTTGCGGTTTTTTTTTTTTTTTTTTTTTTACCTTGATTAATAACTGAAGTGCTTCTGATAAGGCGAAGAAAACCTCGTGGTGTCAAGTGCATCTGGAAGCCCCTCTCATTACGCCATTATTTTGCAATAAATGTGACAAACAAAATTCATTTCCATGAGTGATTAAAGATTTAAAAAACACGCGCCACACTGAAAGCCCGCATATGTGAATTATCACTCCGTCCACAAGGTGGCGCAACTGTGTTAATTTACGCCTGATTCCAGCATTAAGTTTTTTCGCTTACTTATAACGCTTTGGGTGGAGTCCTTACAGAATGGGGCGTGGCTTAATAGCGTGCGAACCCTGAAATAAAGTGACTATTTCTACTTCAAACAGTGGTGGAAATAAACAATCTGATTTTTTTTATTTTTAAGTATTCTACATTTCTCGGATGCGCTTAAGGGGTTAAAGTTAAACCATCTTTTTAATATTTCTGAAGTGATTTCCGACATAACCAACTTTGAAGCAAATCGAGTAACTCTGCATAAAAAACCCATTTATCTAAATTAAGGCGGGATCTAGCCCCCCTCTCCTCGCTTTATACTTAACTAATGAACCTCCAAATCTAATCAGGGAAGCTCCTTAACATAATAAACCGGTATACCAAATTTGGAGCAAATCGAATAATTCTGCATGAAAACCCCATTTATCTAAATTAAGGGGGGTAACCAACCTTTTCTCCCTTTATACTTAACTAATTAATCTTTCAATCTAATCAAGGCATCTCTTTAACATAATAAATCGGCATACCAAATTTGGAGCAAATAGAACAATTCTACATGAAAAACCCATTTATCTAAATTAAGGGGGGTGCTAGCCCCCCTTTTCCCCCTTTATACTTAAGTAATGAACTCCCAAATCTATTCAGGGAAGTTCATTAACATAATAAACCGGTATACCAAATTTGTAGCAAATTGAATATTTCTGCATGAAAAACCCATTTATCTAAATTAAGGGGGGGGGGGCTAGTCCCCCTTTTCCACCTTTATCCTTAAACAATGAACCCTAAAACTAATCAGGGAAGCGACTTATCGAAATGAACCTAGAAAACTTTTTTTTAAGCAAATCGGATATTTATATCAAGAGTTATCGCGTTACGTACGTACATACAGAACAGGCGGGCGGGCACATAAGCTCTCAGGCTTTGATAGCTTGTGAGCTAAAAATACACTCTTCATTTTTATTTGTAATTTATTTTCTACGTTTCAGACTTTAAAATGTTTTATTGTTGCATTTTATGCCAGTCATTTATCATGTTTAGGCTTTCGTTTAATTAAATCGCATTATTAAATCCATTGTCAATTCAACTCCCATAGAATTGTACGGGGATTGCGTTACGGGGAATATTATTTTAACCCTTTGAGGGGCAAGTAACTGTGTTTCTGTAATGTCGAACTCACTGCAAAAAGATTTATTGCAAAATATGCACTCTAAATAAAAAGGAGTGACTATTCACTCCAGAGAAATGAATAGTCACTCTATCGCAGAGTCAAAATATGCCCAACCTCTTTAGAGGGACTATTCATTCTGAGCAAAAGTGAAATTTTTGACTCTCTGAAAGAGTGAATAGTCACTCCTGGGAAGTGAATATTCACTCTAAACAGGGTTGGATAATCACTCTTTCGAAGGAGCGACTAGTCACTCTTGCTAAAGGAGTGCGGTTTTTTACCCCTGGTAGGAGCGAATAGTCACTCTTTCATAGAAGTGAATGTTCATTTTTTATGGAGTCAATCCTTTTTTTATTTTGCTTTTATGGGCATTTAAAAAGAATACATCTTTGACAGCATGCAATGAAAATAGATACAAGCGTGGTAAAGAGTGGAATAAAATACTTTATTAGCAATATTTATATAATTCATAGTTTGTAACACTAATTGAACTTTTAAGGAAAAAATCAGTTAAAGTTACATATGAATTTAATTTAGATTACTAACAGAAATAAACTAATATATTTTATTCCAATCTTATCCTTTGTGTTTGCTTTTATTGCATGCCCTATAAAAATATTACTTATGAAGTTCTATAAATAACTTTTTAATAGGTGGATGTTATAAGTTTAACAATGTTTGATGTCATTTTAATTTTTGGTTTTAAATATAAATTCCTATCTTTTTACCGTACTTTTTCCGTAAATTATTGCTATTTTTGTAAAGTCCTATTGTTCTAAAATATTTTTCATTTTTTTACTTAAAAACAATGCTTATTATAAACTTACATATATTTTTTAAATGAGTTCTAAGTGTGATTTAAATATTAAGAATGTGTATTTTTTATCCGCGTTAATTTGCTTTTGTTTTTTTTAATATGATCATGTAGTCTAAATTTTAAGTTCTTTGGAATATGTATATATATTTCTTTTAAACATATTCCTTAACTTAATCATGATTTCTAATTTTCGCCCATTATTGTTGAAAACAATACTTATTAAAGAAACGACACGGTAAGTCATATTTAATTTAATTTTTTTTATTCCCGTAGATATTGTATTTTGGTAATATGAGCAAAATAGATTTGATATGTTTTATAGGAAAAGATTGACCTAGGAAATAGAAAACAAATATATAAAAATAAACATATTACATTTATTTGTATCTGTATGAATTTTAATAAAAATAAAGTAAATGACTGCATATGAAAAGTTCTTATTGTTTGAAAAACATTTTAATGTAAAAAAGTAGTTATTAATCTCTTTAAAAAATATTCAGTCCTAAATTATGTAAGAAAATATGAACTTTTTAAAAAATATACTAAAGCTGTCTTATCGATAAACTTCAAAACAGGCATAAAAAACATTTTATTTCAATGCTTAAACATCATGTCTTATTTTTTAATGCCAAAAATTATGTGCATCAAAAACGTAGAAAATGCGTTTAAATTGAAGGAAATGTAATAACTGATGCAGAATGCCTATAATTAATTTTTTTTAAATATTACTCAGTCTCGAAATTTTAAAATCATAAACCGCAGAAAAAGCTTACATACAGTTTAAAAAAATTAATGACCAACTGGAGATCTGCACGGCCGGCCTGAGGCCCGAGCCCGGGGACGATTTTCATTCACGGCACTCGGGCCGGGCCTGGTCTCCACTCTTTTCGGACCGGGCGGGGCTATACTTTTTTTCTGAAGGCTCGGACTGGGACTAACTTATTTTTTCTGTAAAGAGACGGGACTGGTCTTCACGGCCCAAAATTTTCAGTCGTAGTTTTGACACAGCCCATATGAAAATTATTGTCTCAGCGTGGCCTAGTCCATTCAAAGGTCAGTTAATTTAGGCCTGGCCCAAAAATTTTTGCAAAAAATACATACATTTTTAAATCGCCATTATTCTACTCTTAAGCATTATTATTATTTTTTTTTAAGAATAGTAGTTTTCTACGCTTACTAAAATATAACTAAATTAAAATATAGTAAAACGTGTGAAAAGGAACCTGCCTATGACGGAGCCCTGTTTTAAACTCAAAAACGTATTGATCCATGCAAAATTATTATACTAATACGTAAGAATAGAATATATAATACATTTACACTTGCTAAGAAGGGAACTTGTCTATACCGCATTTCTTTTTTTTTTTTTTTTTTATGCAACTCCGTCTTAGAAGATTTTACTGTATAGCACTTTTAAGATTTTTAACACTTCAATACATGGAATATGGATTAACAATATTAATGATAACTGAAGCATTTACATACAAGCAATAGAGATTCATTAAAAAAAATAAATATCCCAGCCTGCGGCACTTCTATAAAAATGAAGATTATAAACATGAAAAAAAAAAGTTAAGAAAAATATTTTGGATCAGAACTCCTCGTAAGAGACAAATTTTTAACAAAATCGACGTAAAAATCAATGTTTTGTAGAAATTCATTCGGGCAGGGCCGAGCTCGGGCCGAACTCTTAAGTTTTTTACCGGGACAAGCCCGGGCCTGGAAATTTCGGTCCGTGCAGACCTCTAGTTCCAACCTTTTCGTAATATCATAATCATCAAACATCATATTTAACTCCGAAACAATAATAATGATGATAAATACTCTAAGTGTGTAAAATCTAAAATCAGTAATAAGCAACAACAACAACAAAAAAAAATCTCACAGAACAGCAAATTAATATTGTTTACATCGCACCTGCTAGGCATTGAAAGGAAATCCAGATCTCTTCTGAGTCACTCAGCCTTGCAAACGAAACAGATAAAACTTTTTTTTTTCGATCGTTGACTATAGTTCGAAAGGAATTGGGAAAATTGAATGGGAATAATAAAATATTTCCATTCATTTATTTTTACTCACATGGGCCGAATTAATGAAGTTTTGATTATATTTTGCTAAGCATTTGTGTGTTTTTCAATTGTTAAAACAATTATATAATTACTCGTATATTTCAAACCGCTACATGAAGAAACATAATAGACAATCTCTTCTAGAATCTAGAAATCAGGAGAAAATTCCTTGATCAATCTTTTTCTATACAACATACAACTATTCAGCGCATAATCTTAACATATCTACACGAATAAATGGTTAAAATTAAATAAGACTTACCTTTATTTTATGTATTCCATTAAGAATAATTTTAATGATATCCTAATCTGTTAATCCTAAGATGGCGGACAAAAGTGTGATCATTTTTCTTGTCTTACGAGGGCGCTGTCGCCTTGCTGTTCTAATTGGTTAATACGCAATGCATACGCAAGCCACTCTTTCGGGAGTGACAACTTCAATCTTGATAACGGAGTGAGATATTGCACTCCTTTCTAGAGAGTGGAAAATTCCACTTTTTAAGGAGTGTATTTTTACAAAATTCACCCCAAAAAGAGTGAAAAGGCCTGACACTCTTTCAAAGAGTGACCTTTTCACTCTTCCTAGTTTTAGAGTGTGGAAGAGCAATTTTACAACTTTTTCCCACCAAAGTTAGAAAAGTAAAATTTAATAAACTTTTCCCGGTGCACATCCTTATTACTCGTAGGTGGGATAAAATATATCCCACCGTACCTCAAAGGGTTAATTTATCGCCTGTGATAAGCTAACAAAAATTACTTACAAGTAGTTAACTAATTTATAATTAAACAAATATTAAAATGTAGTATTGTCATTGTAAAAACGCCTGAGAATATATGATTTTTATAATTCTGGCATATAAAGAAGAGGTTTAAAAATAGATTACAAAATTCCTTTTTTCCTTACAATAACAAGGTTGAGTTGAATATAAGAGAGTAAAAAGTGGTGTCAGACTTCTTGGAAGCTGAAAGAAGTGCACTCACCTTCTAAGCATTTGGAACTATTTGTGAGGCTATTTGAAACTAACTTTTTATTAGAAGAAAAACTATGAAATTAATGATGAAGAAATAGCTCAAATTTTTTGGATATAAATTAAAAAAAAATCATAACATTTCTGTTTTTATTGAAAATAAACAAATGTACATTCACGCACGAGCAAATCTCTGTAAATGGGCATCTGTGTTCGCAAATAATTTAATTAATTTGTATGTACTTATCACAGCTATTATTCGTATGTATTATGTTTATATCCAATATGGTTATATGCTTAAGAGGCTACTCCAGTCACGCTAAAACACCCGTTTGCTAATGTTAATCCAATAGGAAAAATTTTCTAAGATTCCTCATTTGCATTTCAATATTTAATTTTTTTCACATTGAACAGCTCAGATCGATCTTTACAAAGGCCACTTTTTGCTTTATTGATCTTGTTTGCAAGTATTTTTAATTAGGACACTTTTACTTTCAGAATCGGTTTCGAAAGTGAAAGCATGCTCATGCAATAAATCTGGAAATAAAATCGAAAAAGTAAAAAAACGACCTTTGTAGCAATCGACCTCAGCTATTCAATGCAAAAACATCATTTAAAAATATTGAAATGCAAACGAGATATCTTTAAAAATTTCTTCACAGGATTAACATTAGGGATCGGGTCTTTTTCACGTGACTGAAGTTGCCCCTTAAAATGTCATTTGACAGCTTTTCATTTTCATTTAAGAGGCTGAAACTCAAGAAATGAACTTGTTTCCTTACTAATACGAGTTGTCAGTAGCACTAAAGTCAAATACACCTAAAATAAAATTAAAAATCGAACAAAAAATCGAAAACGTACAAATAGTAGAAATATAAAAAGAAGAATTTTAAAAGATAATCTGCGTTCATCTGTTATAAAGCAAAAATGTGAATATTTTGCCTCGTTTCTTGGCTTTGTGTTCTTTTACTTATTTGCGCTTTTCAGAAAAGGAACTATAATACGGATCACACAGGGTCCACTTTTCTATTTTCCTAAATCCAGGGTATTAGTCTTGATTGAATGCTATCAGGATGCCTCAGCCGATCCCCTCGTAGGCAAAAGAAAAGCTTAAGAGACAAGGGCTGCTATAGAATGATTCAGAATGCTACATCTGTGTTTTCCGTTAGTGAAAATTAATTTTTACTCCAGAAATGTTTAGGTCCTAATCCAATTTTTGCCGACGGTACTTTAACCCCTTGAGGGGCAAGCAATCGAGTTTGTGTAATGTTGAATTCACACCGGAAAGTTCGAAAAATTATGTTTCTAAATAAGGAAAAGCAATTTTACCACTTTTTTCCATCACAGTTAGAAAAGTAAAATTTAATAAAATTTTTCTGGTGCAAATCTTCATTAATCATAGGTGGGATAAAATATATGCCACCGCTCTCAAGGGGTTACTGTAGCATTAAAAAATTGTTATAAAATTCATTTAATATATTAGCTTGAGGAAATACAAGATATTTTTTAATCATGTTCCAAAAGCATTATGCGTTGTAATAAGCAAAAAAATTTTAAATGGGTACTTTTTTTTAATTATAACCGTTTGGGATTCTTGTTGTTGAAAGACACGGAATGGAAAGTTTCAGTTTCGAAAAAGTTCTATCTATATTATAAAGGACAAACATATCTACGTCATTTTGCGAATGGCAACATTTTGAAATTTGAAATAAAATTTTGGTTTTGTAATTTTCCCTACTGCAAATTTTTATACTTCTAAACATCGCACAGTTTAAATTTTTACACCGCCGTATAACGAAAAAAATTCTCTTTTAAATGCAATTTGTTTGAAAGCTGTATCTCATTTTAATTTTAAGATATTAATTTTTTTGTAGTTTTTATTACTATTTTTGTAATCGTGGCAGCTGAAGTACTCCATTTCTGTTGAAACTAAAGGGGGAAAAATGAAAATAGTAGATTGCTGTATATTTTTGTTGCCATTTTCTCATAAAAACCGAAAAAAAAAATTGAAATTAAAATACGTGCTATGTCAAGAATATCGTCTGTTATAAAACCCAGTGAGTTTTGGCTTTATTTCGTTGTTATTTATCAATTAAATGAATTTGCCGTGCCGGCTCCAGTGCGAAATATTAATAAACAATCTGCACATAAAAAAAAAGTTCAGAATTTCTCTCCCGCTAATTTTCTACAAAGAAATTAAAGCCTCATCAATAAATAAATAAAGGAATAATATATAAAAAAGCACGAATTTAACATATATGTAGTCGAACAATTTAAATTTTTAGAGCCGAATTGGGAAAAATATGTGCTTTTAAATGTAATTTGTATGAAATAGTGTTGCTAGGCAACTGTTAAAGTAAAAGAGAAAAAACAATCTATATATTGAAAACACAAGATAGCTTTTTTAGACATCTTCCTTGAACTTTCTACTGTACCAATTTTGCTAATAATTCTTTTTTTAAATGAAAGCTGTTCATTTGTAGATGTCCTCGCACTAGCTATTTTTCTAAATATTTTCACTTTTATATTTTTAATTTAATTTGAAAAGATTTTTTGAAATTTTATCAAAATGGTAGCAATCGTATTATTTCCACTGTTGCAGAAAAAAAGAAATATTGGTGTTTATTTATCCTTATTGATACCATTTACTCATTACAATTAAAAATAACTTTATTTTAAGTCTGAACAGAAAATGACGTCACTATTTAAAAAACATTTTCGCTCATAAAGCTAATGTTACAATATATTTTCATTCGGCTGATACCGAATTTGAGACACTTTGAGTAATGCTTCAGTAAGTGCCATATTTAAAAGAAAACAATCCTTTTCTTTGATAAAACTATATATTTTTGCACGAATACATCTAAAAGACATCAGTTTCTGGAATTTGTACTTCGCGGTACTGAAATTAGACCCTCAAGCCAAAAGAATACATTTTCACATGCAAAGTTTTAGCTGACAAACGGAACTTCACGTTTGAAAATCTATCTAAAGGAAATATATGTCCGTGCGTACGGCTGGCGTAATTTTGAGAATGGCAACACTTGATGATTAAATGTCGGATTTGCAATCTTTGCTACTGCAATTTTTTGAATTTCTAAACATCGCGCATCTTCAATTTTTACACCCATTATATAGGGGGGGAAATCTACTTTCAAATGCAATTTTCTTGAAAACTTTATCTTAATTGATTTATTTATTATGTCTTTTTAAATAATTTTCAAGAATAATGTTTTTTAATCTATATCCACTGCGAACAGGCTCCATTACGGAATAAGCCATTTGCACTTAAAATAATATAAATAATTCAGCATTTGTCCCTGACTAATTTTTTATAGCGAAATTAAAACTTCCTCAATAAATATTAAAAAGTGAGTGTCCATTTGTATTTCACAGCTGTTCCTCCTAGAATATGGAATGTTGGGTGATCAAATTTAACGCCAGTTATCCGCGTGGGTCCGAGGATGTTAAATGTGGTCGTAGAATTTTAAAATTTGTTTAGTTTTCGAGATATAAATTTTTACGTTATTTTTGATGACATTTCTGTAATGATGGAAACTAAAATTGCTCCATTTTTGTGGATAAAAGAGAGAAAAGGGAAAATGACAAGGATTATTAGGTATCTTTGTTTGAAATCATTTTTAAATTGAAATTAACGTATATTTGAATAAATAGTAAAAAAAATATTGTAGTTTTCAAGAAAATTTCACGAAATACGAACTCACACATATTGAAGCTTCAGGAATCCGTTTATTTTAGAAACACAAATTCGACTCTCGACTAGAACATTGAGATAAATTCTGTTGACGTCAAAAGAAAAAAAAAACATCGTACGTTATTTTCATTTAATTTAAAGTCGTAAAGTAGATTTTCAACCATTGCCTTACGATGGCTAATAAAACATTTCAGAAGCGGACATTAAAAATGCGAAAAAGCGAGAAGAAAAAAGAGAAATGTTTTAGCGAGGAAAAAAAAAGAGAAAAGTTTTAGCGAGAAAAAAAAAATAATTCTTTAAATATTTATTTTAATTCATAAATATAAAATGCTTCTGAATAAATTCGTCCAAACAAATTCATTTTTGTATAAGTTAACACAAATGACATCATTTCTACGAACTCCGAAATTCGAAGCAAAATCTTGGAAGAGCGAAAAGCTCTAGGCAAATAAAGTTATAGAATATGTGCATTTTTATTGGGAAAGTTTTGACTTAAATTGTAAAAATAACTTATTATTTGAAATATTGTATTTAATAAAATTAATATTGCAATGGCTTTCTAAATTTATAATAAAGTTAAGATTTCATTTTTCGCAAAAAGATCGATTGTCTCATGCAATTCAAAAGCAACAAAACGGGTTGCTACGCAACTAGTATTTATAATGCTTTAATGCTAATATGTTGGTTCATTTTCTAATTCTATAAAATACTAAAAAAAAATAAAAATAAATAAAAAAAAAATAAAGAAATGATTCTAGAAAAGTTGTAAATATTCCTCAAATCACTCCAATTTAGTTTCTTAATTTTATTAGATGCTATCTTTCTAAAATTTATGTAAGTAGGGGTTTTCGCCACAAGGTGTTACGATTGCCAACACTCGTCCAGACTCCACAGGCTCTAAAAACATGCTAATTTCCATTTCTGAGTCTGTCTACATACAAACTGCTAGGCCGCTGCCATCGAAATACTCCAGGCCAGAGGACACAAGTTGTGACGTCATCACTAATCGACCGGCTTCTCGCTAGTGTTGGAATCCACACCGGAAATTTTTGAAAAGTAATTTTATTTTATTTTATTTGTGGCATGCGGGTTTTTTTTTTTCAATTAAATTTGTATTTTTAGAACATAAATTTTACCTAATTCTTAAATAAATGTATTTAATCATGCTTTTAATATACACTGCTCAAAACAATTAAAGGATATTGCAGTTTTAGGTGGATTTTGTATCTGGTAAACTGTTTAGCTGATTGATACATGGTCGACAGACATAGTAGGTTATATGAGAATAAATTACACATGTTTGGCAGAAAAAAATGCATTTTATTGCGCATTTGTGTACTAAAGGAAAAAAACACAATTTGTGCATATGAGAAAAAAAGAATAAGAAAAGGTGTTTTCTTCAAAGAAAATCATTTTCAGTAGGGGGTATGGTTTCCACGGGCGGCCAGCAACGTTGAACACCTTTGAGGCATGGACTCAATGAGGCTATAATGACGAGTTGGGGTATTCTGCCCCACTCTTCCAGAAGAGCTCTTTCCAGTTCTTGGAGAGTTTGTGGGGGTTGTTGGCGGCCAGAAACTCGTCTTCCTAGAGCGTCCCAAACGTGCTCGATTGGATTCATGTCTGGAGAACACGCTGGCCATTCCATTCGAACGATTCCTTCCTCGAAAAGGAAATCCTCCACCAGGTTTGCACGATGTGGCCTGCAGTTATCGTCCATTAAAATGAAGTTATCTCCGATTGCTGCAGCGTAAGGGACTACAATAGGTCTGAGGATCTCATCCCTATATCGGCGACCAGTCAGAGCTCCATCTCGAATGATGTAGAGGTCAGTGCGCCCGTCAATGGAGATGCCACCATACACCAACACTCCTCCACCGCCAAATCTGACACTTTCGTGCACGAACGCAGGATTATTCCTACTGCCACGGTCCCTCCAGATGAAAATACGCCTATTATCCGGATGCACAGAAAAACGGGACTCGTCAGAAAACAGAATATTGCTCCATTCATTTCTCCTCCAGTTGACATGCTCGGTTGCCCACTCCCTGCGGTCGCGACGATGCCTTGATGTTAATCTAACACATACCATCGGTCGGCGAGCATACAGACCTACAGCATGGAGCCGGTTTCGGACAGTCTGAGTTGAAATCGTGGTGCCTGTAGCCGAGCGAAGGTGTTGTTGGAGAAGAGTAGCGTTCATGGTTCGGTGTCTCCGAGCTGTTAACGCTAAATACCGATCTTCATTGGGCGTTGTTGCCCGTCTACGACCTTGCCCTGGTCTTCGGCCTGCACATCCACTCTCCAAAAAATTGTCCCAGATCCTGGAAATGACACTTTGTGACACTCCAATGGCTTGCGCTACTTCGGCTTGAGTTTAGCCCCCTTCTAACCTACCAACAATTCTCAAAGCTTCTGAATCTGTCAAATGACTTCGCTGAGACATCGTACTCATCGAAACAAAGCAATCACTGAATGCCGATCATCCTTGTCTTCATTCTCTTTTATCCAGTTGAAAGTCAAATTTCATTCGCTGCAGCTGAAGCGACGTTTTTGACGTCGAACTCAAAATTTGCATACTCCACAGTTTGAAAACTAGAAAAATTTGCATTTGTGATTCTCTTCTTCTATTTTCGGCAAAAAAAATTTCGTTTATATCTTTATTTTATATAAAACTTCAAATATCCTTTAATTGTTTTGAGCAGTGTATTAGGAATAATGTATTTGTATTTTTGATAAGAAAATCGATTTGGAGAGATGCATTTCTCAAATCCAGAACGATGTATCGAGTAACTCTAAGTGTAAAATTCTTCGGTGTGTTTATGAAAATGTGATACCGTATATATTTTGTCTAATTCGACACCCAAATTTGAGAGGAAAAACAGGTTAAATGTCCCTATTTAATAATAGCATATACATTCGCTTCATTTAATCGAATATGATAATCATGAATTTTTTTATTCAATAATGCGAAGAAATTGATTTGAAAATACTGGTGTCGGGGTTAAGAGCTTCGTCTTCTTTTTTATTTAGATATTGTGAATTATTTCCTGCAGTTACTTACAGCAGTTCTAGCGATTCTGATTATGAAAATAACGCTTGTAGGGTTGCTAGTTTGACTTTTTTCAAATTGCGAAATTTCGCATTTACACTAGAAAGTCTTTACAATATTCTTATCTTTATTTAATGATAGACTTAATAAAATAAAAACATGTATAATGATCACTTATAAACAAATTAAGGAAAATAATGCTATAAAGTGATAAAATATCATTTATTCAGATTGACGATCGTTTCGTCGCACCAACGGCGACATTTTCAAAATCATACACGATAGAAAATATTTTCACATAATTTAAAAATAATAAACATAGTAAATAATGTCACGAGAGATGATGCATAATGAAATATTGCAAACATAAAATAAATTAAAATTAAATTAGTTATTTGTGAACGTGGATTAGTTTTCATATAATTTAACAAAACAATAACATGGTAAATAATGTCACGAGACAACATGCATAATGAAAAATATTGCAAAACATAAAATATAAAATTATCTTGGCTATTTGCGAGCGTGGATTAATTTTTACTATCCGTACTAAATTATATAGCATCTCTTTTCAAATTTTAGGTAAATCTAGGGACACTGAATCATTGCAAATATTCTTGTTGCAAAAAATATCTCTATTGATTCTCGGATTATGGATGGTAAATAAAACCTTGATGTGTAAATTAACTTGCTATTTAAACTAGGTTCTTAAAACCAGAATCAAAGAACATATAGCAGACATCAAATACAACAGAAGAGCCACAGCTTTGGCTAGATTATGTAACGAAGAACCGTTACGGATCGATTTTAAAAATAGCAAGTTAATTTACACATAAAGATTTTATTTACCCTCCGTAATCCGAGAATCAATAGAGATATTTTTACGCAACAAGAATATTTGCAATGATTCAGTGTCCCTAGATTTACCTAAAATTTGGAAAGAGATGCTATATAATTTAGTACCAATAGTAAAAATCAATCCACGCTCGCAAATAGCCAAGATAATTTTATATTTTATGTTTTGCAATATTTTTCATTATGCATGTTGTCTCGTGACATTATTTACCATGTTATTGTTTTGTTAAATTATATGAAAACTAATCCACGTTCACAAATAACTAATTTAATTTTAATTTATTTTATGTTTGCAATATTTCATTATGCATCATCTCTCGTGACATTATTTACTATGTTTATTATTTTTAAATTATGTGAAAATATTTTCTATCGTGTATGATTTTGAAAATGTCGCCGTTGGTGCGACGAAACGATCGTCAATCTTAATAAAAGATAGACTTAATGTTTAAAGTAAACATTCCTTTTTCAGGATTTCAGGTATCCATTCAAATTATTTAAATAAGAAAAAAGAAACTCCAAACTGGCAACCCTGAACTCTAAAATAAATGACTCAATTACGCACAACCACCGCCCCCTGTATACTAGGCCCGAGCGCTGACAAAAAAAAAAAAAAAAAAAAAAAAAAAAAAATGGCGGCTGCCGAAGGCGGAGTTTTTTCAGCGTGTATACTGTCCCTTAAATATTCCTACCAGTAATTTTTTTAAAGTTTTTTCAGCTTTACTTTTCTGAGATTAAACCGCTCGGAGAAATCTTCTATAAAATACTGCTGTCGGCAGCCGCCATATTTTTGTCAGCGCTCAGGCCTAGTATTCAGGGGGCGGTGGTTCAACACAAATGCACGTCATTTGTTCAAAATATTTCAAAGCGGCTGTTACCAGCTTCGATCAAAGCGATATAAGTAAGCGTCCTATCTTAAATGGGAGAGGTAACCGCAAGATTAAAGGCGAGGTCACATCAATCAAGGTCGCACGCCACGTAGTGGACGGTGTTAAACTACAGGAAGATGCCTAACTGTTTTCTATCTTCACACCACTAAAATTGTAAAGTTTTTTCACCTTGATTAATTTCTGAACTGTCTTTGCAAGGCGAAGAAAAGTTCTGTGGTGTCAAGTGCATCTGAACGCTCCTCTCGCTACGCCATTATTTTGCAATAAATGTGGTAAACAAAATTCAGTTCCTTGAATGACTAAAGGTTTAGAAAATATCGCAGATGGTAGATACCCCGCCATATATGACGTCACACTAAAAGCCAGTGTTGCCAGACGAATACAAAATTTTATTTTGAATACCACTATTTTCATAGAGCGTTGGTCGCCTTATTTATTTATTAAAATTTTGCGATTAAAGCAAGCGAATAATACCGTACGAAAATACTGGTATTCAAATTAAAATTTTAGTATTCGTCTGGCAACACTGCTAAAAGCCCGCGCATGTGGATTATCACCCCGTCCACAAGATGGCGCAACTGTGTTAATTTACGCCCGATTCCAGTATTAAGTTTGTACGCTTACTTATATCGCTTTGAGCTTCGATTCCAGATTTAAAAACAATAAGAGTTTTACAGCGGTACCAGACCACAGTATTTACTACTTTAAATTAGAGCGAAATAATTTTGCCGGTGGGAATGTTAAAATCAAAAGTGACACTAATTGTTTGATATATTTTGTGAGTAATTTTTTTTTTTTTAAATCGTTGAACAGGCAGACACCGCCAGAAGTTGATGAAATAAAGACAGTGCAACGGGGTTTTTATTCTATTTCTTACCTTTTAAGTTTTAGAATTAAACTAACAGGATTGCTACACCATAATATATGTCCTATAACGGACAAAAATGAAATCTGCTGAAATTAAATAGCAACACGATTATAAATACATAGTTTTTTAATCGCAATTTTCTCAGTGTTGATCAAACGAAAGAAATCAATCGAAAATCTAAAAGTTAATCTTTAAAATATCATAGTGCCACGAATAAAACTTTTCCGCGTGAAATAGCCTAATCCTTCAAAAATTTGATCAACTACTAACGGGCCACCCTTTAAAAATTTTTTTTTTTTTTATCCTACACTCATAAACGTTTTGTCATCATTTGCGCAATGATATAATTCATTCTTCGAAATCCAATACAAAAATTTATAAAAACTAGGGGATCGTACCCGGGCTTCCGGGGTTTTAAAGAATGTAGGTGAAAACATTTTTTTTAATTGAAAACTAATATTTTTTTTTTATATGCAATACATTTTTTAGATTTCCCACTTACATTAGAAAAGCATTTTTCATATGGAAAATACGAATTATACAATGAAATTAATTTTTTTAATTTATCAGAAGCGATATTTTCTTATTAGCCGCATGCTAAGAGTTATTTGACCAAGATTTTGCTACTTACGGCATCCTTTTATATTCTGATAATTTCAGAGCTCATACATGTCTGTTAAATTTGTGTTTTATTTATATTATTTTATTTATTTATTCATGGGGAAGTTTTTTTTTAATGGATATTAGCCGTAAGAAAATGATGAACTCTTTATTTTGTTTTAAGGGCAAACGGATTAATCTTTCGTAATCGAACTGCGCGCGATATAAATAAATTGAAAAAATATTTAACGCTTTAAAATTGTTTTTAAAACCATAGACAATCAGTAAAGTAAGATGAACTTTGCAAACAAATTCCATTTGAAAAAAAAAAAAAAATCCTATTTGGTGATCTAAAAATTTAAATTGTACGATTACAAATATGTTAGATTTGTGTTTTTTCAATATTATTGTTTTATTTATTTATAAAAGAAGTATTAATTTCGTTAATTTGTCCTTCACAAATATATTAAATTCGTGTTTTTTTAAATATTATTCTTTTATTTGTTTACAAAGGAAGTATTAATTTCGTTATGCAAAAATAGTCAGAAACAAATGCTGAAAAATGTTTGTTGCTATATGTGCAAAATGTTTATTTTTATTATGTATTGAAACCGGCAATTAATAAGATAAACTTAAAAAAAAATCATGCTTAAAAATTATTTTAAAAAATATAATACATCCGTCAATTAAGATACAGTTTTTAAACAAATTGCATTTGAAAGTAATTTTTTTTCCCCTATGCGACGAAAATTGAAAATGTACGATGGTCAGAAGATTAAAAAATTGCTGTAGCGAAAATTTCAAGACCGAAATTTTATCGTTTTGAGACCAGTTTTGAGATCTGTGGATATATAGGGATTTTTGGTGTTAATTTCATCGCAAAGTATTCCATATTTTAGGAGAAATCGCCGTGAAACATAATCAGTTGTTTAATCAATCGATTCAAAGAATTGATACACATTTCAGCCGTTTCATATATTCGTTTTATAAATTCGTTTCATTAAGATTTTATATATATAGGGTAGATATTTTAGGAGAAATCGCCGTGAAACATAATCAGCTGTTTAATCAGTCGATTCAAAGAATCGATACACATTTCAGCCGTTTCATATATTCGTTTCATAAATTCGTTTCATTAGAATTTTATATATACTAGGGGATCGAACCCGAGCTCCTCGGGTTACAGAATATAGGTGAAAACCAATTTTTTTTTAATCTAATTATATTTTTACATGTAATACATATTTTAGAATGCCCACTAACATCGAAAAGAATTTTTATATGAAAAATATCAATTATGCAATCAAATAAAGTTTTGAAATTTATTAAAAGCTATACTTTCACATGTCACCACATGCCAGGAGTTATTAACCCAAGATTTTGCCACTTACGTCAGTCTTTCCGATCATTTCGGTGCATAAGCGCGTGGTTCAATCACATGTCTGTTAAATTTGTTTCTTATTTACATTAATTTATTTATTTTTCTATAGAGGAAGTTTAACTTTGTTATGGAACAAAAGACGGAAGCATATGCTGAACTTTTTACATTGTTTTAAGGGCAAGCGGATTAACCTTCTGTAATCGAGCTACACTTAATAGAGATAAATTAAAAAATAATTTATGCTTGAAAATCTATATATATATTACGCTATCGTACGTGACACAGAAATCGCGATTAATTGTTGGTTAATTGTAAACATTTGGCGGTTAATTGTTTAATGGCAACGCCCGAATGAAACGCATCTCATTGGTTATTGTGTAATATTTAAAAAAAGTTAATAACAATAAATAAATAAAAAGTTTAATTAATAACTACAAAACAATTTATATAATTTTACAAAAATAATATAAAAGTAAATAAACAATTTATTAATAAATAAACAACAGCATTCGGGTTACCATATCAAGCAAAATAACGACACTTTGGCGCCAGTTAAGTACCCTGGTGCGTATATGAGATTGGCGTCAGAAAAAAGTCGTGCCAACGTAGTGCGTATATGACACCTGTGCTGTCTTTTACTCTTCTAATTTAAAATACAATAAATAAAAAGATAAATGAAGGTGTTTTTCCAGTATAGGTACTTAACGAAATAGAGAAAAGGACCATAGCGAGAAAAGAAATTTTTTTCTGGCGACCGATTTAATCAAAATATATATATATTTTTTTAATTAAAACTACATAAAAGTGTCCATACTCGCAAAGAGTTCGTACTTTTATTTTAGCTGAATGCAATTCTCGCCAATAGCACTTTTTAACTCTCCAGCAGAATTTTTTATTTTTCGAGGGTAAATTAAAACAATGCTTTGATGTTGAAATCAAATGGTTTATGGTATTATTTATTCTTTTTCTTTTCTTTTTCTTTTTTTAAAGAATTTTTTTTTAAGTGAAAGTCATGAATTTTAAAGGTTTTATTTTTAAATTAAAGTCATCCATTCTAAACAAAATGAGTGAAAGGATTATATTTTAATCTGAATTAACGAAAAAAAATGCGACGGATACAATGTTTGGCGATTTATCACCTGTGCCCGATTAACCCATTAACCGCTGACGTTGCGTTCACGCAACAGTCAAAATAATTGCTCATGCAATGAATTAATTACATTGGCACCACTATTTTAGAATTAAAAAATATCTTATTTATTGGCAGGAAGTTTGCTATTTTAGTAAAGCGAAATTTACCTTACTGAATTTGTGGTGCGAAACTACTTTCAACAAGAAATTTGAAAATTTCTATCGTAATAGTTTTGGCGGTTAATGGGTTAACATAACTGTAGGGAATTCTCAATTTCTCTATCAGAATCTTCAAATTTGGCGAAGGATTGAGCAAGTAAATTAAATTATGAATAAAAGTAACATGATACAATGCCTAGCATACATTTAAGGGAGGCCAAATTGGTCGCCACGGGTGGCTAGTTATTTTAAAAACCGTAATAACTCAGTCAATTAAGATACAATTTTCAAACAAATTGCATTTGAAAGTAGATTTTTTTCTCTATTTGACGGTTTAAAAATTGAAAATGTGCGATATTTAGAAATTTAAAAAATCGCTGACATAGCACGTATTTTAATTTCAATTTATTTTTTAAGTTTTTGTGAGATAATGGCAACATAAAGTACAGTAATATATTATTTTCTTTCCTCCGTGATTAGTTTCCCTTTACTTTCAACCCTCCACGACTTTCAACAGAAATGGTGTTCTTCCGTTGCCACAAATACAAAAAATGTATTAAAAACTACAAAAAAATTAATATCTCAAAATTAAATTGAGATACAGCTTTCAAACAAATTACATTTAAAAGAGCATTTTTTTGTTACACGGTGGTGTAAAAATTTAAAATGTACGATGTTTAGAAGTTTAAAAATTTGCAGTAGAGAAAATTGCAAAACTAAAATTTTATTTCAAATTTCAAATTGTTGCCATTCGCAGAATGACGTATGCGTTACGCACAGATATGTTTGTCCTTTATAATATAGATAGGGTAGATTTAAGGCATAAAGCATTATCAGACTGGCTTTTTTGTTTTATGTTATGATTACAGCCTACTTTATTTTACAAAAACGTTGTTTCTGGGATTATACTATTAAATACCGTCATTATGCTCTAAAATATATAAATAAAAATGAAAAATTTCATCATTTATGCGAATTAAAAAAGTGTTTTGGCAGTGCTTGTTTATTGTAATGGGTAGAGACTCGATTTTGGAAGCATCGGTGCATTTAAAATATATTGTCCCATAAAGATTTGAAAATAATTATTTTTTAATGTGTTTAATGTTTCTCGAAACATAGATATATATTATTTTTTAATCATTAACTATAATACACATATTCGTGAAGTGATTTTCTTTTTCCGCTATTCATGTTCTTTATTATAATGACGAATTTATAATGAGCTTTTTCTTCTTCTTAATTTTTATTTCAGTTGAATTTATGCTTTTCTTTATCACCAGCAATAATAACTATTGCGGAAAATGATATTTAGAACATGCACGTTTATAATAAATTATTGAAGCGCTATAATTATTAAAGAAATAATTTTATGATTAATGTAGTAAAATAAATTCAATTCAACGTTCATATTACTATTATTCATTTTGTTTATCAAATATTAAACTTTAATAATATAGTTTTAGTTTTCGCTGACTTCTTATCCTTTCCTTTTTTCCTAGTCATTGTATTCTCAAGGTTCGCACACTCCTTGGAATTTCCAAGGACTCTGACACCACTATTAATGATAAGAAAATTTACATTTAATTTTTAGAACACAGAATTCGCAATCACCGCCTTCATTCGCAGATTTTGCAATATTTTTCTGCAGTGAAATACTTTGAAAATACTGTTAAAATTTAGTGGTAAAAGTGTGCGAACCCTGATTCTTCTTCCCTTTTCTTTTTTACTGTATTTTCAAAATGTCCTTTTTAACCCCCGATATGCTAAATGTCGTCTCTAAAAAACAACGTTCCGTCATTTAAGCCAGCCGTAAAACAAAGCAGATGTATCATTGTACGGTTATATATGGATAATGTCTACTGCAATTTTTTTAACTTCTAAGCATCGGCCGTTTTCAATTTTTACACCGTCGTATACGGAAAAAAAGTACTTTTAAATGCAATTTGTTTGAAAAGTACACTCAATTTATTTCTGAAATATTATTATTATTATTATTTTAGTTTTTAACGGGATTTGTTTAATTTTGGAAACTGAAGTACTCCATTTCTTTAGAAAGTAAAGGAAAAATAGTGGGAAAATAGTAGATTGTTCTATCTTTTAGTTGCCATTTTCCTACAGCAAATGGAAAAAAATATAAATAAAATAGTGCTATTTTTAAAAATATATAAATGAATGATTTCTGATAAAACATGGAGCTATATAAACTATATTTAATTTTAAGTATCTATATTAATGTTACAAACAAATGAAACCATATGAATCATTAGATAGCCGATTTTTTGTAGAGTTTCTTGAATGGCGACATAGTTTTTGCTGGATTTGTGTATTATTCTGCGAAAATGACGTCTTATGCTTTTTTTTTTTTTTTTTTTTTTTTTTTTTTTTTTTTTTTTTTTTGTAGATGTTGTTTAAGACTGAATCGTAAATGTGGAATTCTTCAGTGGATGCGAATGACGACATTTTATATAAAATAAAAGCATGTGACCTTAAAACTGAAATATGTTTTGTACTATCTATATTTATATACATATATATATATATATTTCCATCGGGGACGACACTAAATTCTGAAAAAACAGAATTCCTGTTTTCTAGTTTAAAATTTTTATTATATGATACATACCTTTTTTTCCATTTCTTTGTCTTTGTTACTACTCTTACATACAAGACTATTTTGGCTTCTAATTCTGGGGTATGGACGCAGTACTTTCGAGCGACTTTTTTTTATGCTACTCTTACCACCTTTTAAAACATATTCTCTTCCATAAATTTATACTAGAACAGTGTTGGCGAACCTATGGCACGCGTGCCGTAACTGGCACGCGGGAAGATATTTTTGGCACGCCTTTGATTGAAGTTCTAAATCAAAATTCAGTCAAATTCCCTATGCGTAGAAATCTAGCAAATCAAATTATTCTTTGTTGAAATATTTCTGCATAATTTAACGCGTTTTGACCAGCACATGGGGCTTTATATAATTTTTGCCGGAATTTGTTAATTGATTTTTAATTTTTTTAAATGATAAAAGTATTAATAAAACTAATAAAACATGACTTTTTTCATAAGTTATGAAAAAATAATAATTTGATTGCTAAAGCATTTGTAAAATGAAATGAAAACTAGAGTTATATTTTTTCTATGACTGTTTCTATTATTAATTAACTTTTTCATGTGAAAAATGTTTTGTCTCGAGTTTTCTATATTAAATATTGTTTAATTTAATGCGTATGCTGCTATTACTTTCAGGTATGTTAGCTATATTTATAATAATGTACTAATAATAATAAATAATTTTCACACTATTATTTATTATTGGCGTTGTTAGCACGCCATGTTCAGTTGGATTTATTTTTTGAAAAATATTGGCACGCGGATGTAAAAAGGTTCGCCGACCCTGTACTAGAAGGTTCTTAAGAGAGAACAGCGTTGCCAGTTTGGTATTTTTCTTAATTCCAAAATTTCGCATTCATATCGGAAATTCTGTACTATATTTTTTTGTTTATGTAATGACAGGCATTGCTTAATTAACTTCTGTCAGTAACTGACTGGACTTGCCCTTACCGGCTTTGTTTTTTCTGAACTGTTTTGTATATTTTACACTATTTAACTTTTTTTTAAATTATTAAACCATTAACCCTCTCGCTGCGTAATTGTTTTATCAAAATAGCTTCAAAAATTGTGTATTTAAGAACTTTTATTCGTTTGTAACCGGTTTTTCAAAACAAAATTTTTTGTCTTATTTAATCGGGAAAATGCTCCTATTAAATAGCGCAAAATTTACAATAAAAAAATAACTGGTGGGAATACTCAAGGAGGGTTAATTAGACGGAAAAATGCATCCCCGATGAAATCTCGGGTCTCACAGCCACAGGGTTAAGATCACGTTTTACGGGAATTGTATTCAGTTCACAACAATTTTTGTTAGACACTTGCTTTTACTTTATGAATCGGAGAAATGCGTTAATTAAATAAGGCAAATTTTACTTTTCTGTTTTACTGGCATCAATTTTTTTTTAATCACAAATATAATTCTGCAAAAGCGTAACGTCAGTATTTAATGGGTTAATATTTTAACTTACCATTACTAATTTATTCATTTTTCAATCTTTTAAATTTTAATTACACTATTATTTAATTTTAATACCACCTTCTTTAAAAATTAATTAATTATTATTTAACTTTTATTTTATGCTAAAAATTTATTACATAGTATTAATACTATAGATAGACTTTTTTTGTACCAATGGCTCATTTATTATAAGACAATCATCTATAGACTGTGCGTAAAGTTGATGACAACTTGGAAGCCACTCAAAGTGTTCACACTGTTAAGCGTGATTAACTATTCTTTGGAGAAGATTATTCTTTGGAAATTATGAATTTGAAATTCGTGAAATAAAAAAAAATGCCAATCTGGCAATACAGAGAGAGATATCCTAATAATCTCTCTTTTGAAAAAAATCCTAGTATGAGTAAATTTATGGGAGACTTTATTTTTGAAAAACCGACATGAATAGAATAAAAACAAAACAAATACTCGCTTCTATTGTTAGTCTCTTTTTTTCACGGCTCCTCTAAAATGTGTTACGCAATACTTATCCACAGGGAGTGGTGTTGCCTTGCAACTAGGTATGCGGAATGCATCAACCAGGGTTGCCGGTTTGCCCTCCAATTTTAATCCGAAATTTCAAATTAATACCAGAAATATCGGTAACAGATTTTTTTCTTTAAGGCATAACTAAATGTCTCTCATTAAATAAAGCATAAAATACTATTCTTTATTTCCGGTATGAATTGTCAATAAACAGCAATCCAGATAAACTTCAAAAGTTGTTATTTAATAATAGGACTTCGAACAGCAAAAGTACCAATTTCCCGCTATCTTGGCCTTTTTTACAACTACGTTTTGATGTTAAACTTGGTGATTTTCTAATTATTTAGCGTTCACTTCTGTAGCAAGTAAAGAAGCTTAAATTATTTCACGAATTGCTAAAATTAAAGATATGCATATTCTTTATATAAGACGATATCTTGCATAATGTTAGGGGCGTGATAGAGTCTGGCCACCGCCTTCTGAATACAAGACCTACGCGCTGATACAAAAATGACAGCTGTTTTTTTTTTTTTCTTCTTCTTCAACCGTTGTATGGCCCCTAAGACTTGGACACCAGTTGTTTCTTAGACATTTCTTTTGCACTTATTTTATGTTTAAAATTAACACTAGAAAGCCCGGAAGGCGTCGATTCGACTCAGACCACATGATTAAATGTCCCCTGGAGCCAGAATTCTTTTCATAAAATAAGTTAAATTTAGGCGACGTAGAATTACGTTAAATAAATCACTTAAATAACTTTAAATAAAAATTCTGGTGTAAAATATTTTTTATTAAACTTGGGTAAAATTTCCGGGCGTTCTAGTGTTAAGGTAGGGGAAACTTTTAGATTTTTACTGGTATTAAATCTCAAGGGACCGTACCCATGCTGAAAAAAATCCACCTACGACAGCCACCATTTTTGAGTCAGCGCTGAGGTCTGGTAGGGTACTTGATAACATACGTAGGCCTAGGACAAGGTTGCCAATTTGACCTCCAATTTTAATCCGATATTTTAAATTAATACCGGGAATTTCGAAAGAAGAACTGTTACTTCATGTGATCGCTAAATGTCTCTCATTAACTCCTTGAATGGAGGTGGATATATTATATCCCACCTAAGTTTAATTAAGATTTGCACCAGAAACATTTAATTAAATTTGACTTTTTTTAACTGTAGGGGTGAATCGTTTTTCCTTATTTTGAAATACAATTTTTCAAAATTTCCGTTGAGAATTCAGCATTACACAAACGCAACTGTATGCCTCTCTCAAACGGTTAAATAAAGCGTAAAATACTATTGTTTATTTCTGGTATGAACTCGAAATTACTACATAAAAATGAGGCCAAACTGTCAACACTGGCCTCGGAGCGGTTTCTTTTTAAAGAGACAAAATCATTACCACCAATATTTCTTTACGAAAATTTTAGTTTCAGATGTATTTTGGAAATGTCACAGGAACCATCTTCATGGGATTTTTGCTGTAATTTTGGTAGTAATCCGCTATAGGAAAAAATTCCAAAAAGTTTTTGGTGACCTAGAAAGTGACCGCTCAGAGGCCTGCGATATTTAATTTCATTTAATTTACCGTTAGCGGCGCAGGCGCAATGATACCTTTCATTTTTTTAATAACATCATAATGTTCCATAGCTTATATTATAACATTTTTGCTTTTCAGTAATTCCATATTGAGGTACAAGAATTTCGTTTTAACCCCATAATTCTCGCTAATATCACGACTGAGGTGTCGTTCGTTATTTCTCGTGCCCGCCATATTTCCGGGCTGGAGATTTATTTGCTGTGAAAAACTTCTGAAACTAGAAAAATTTAACTGGCATTTCCGTGTAAAATCTTTGAATATTACCGTTTGGCGCTGATTATAATGCTGGGATTTGTATTGCATATTTCGAAATATATAACTCTCAAAAAATTAATAATAATCAAAATTTAATGTATATATATTATTTCAAATATTATTTGTAAAAGTTTGTGTGATAATGATAAATAAAGATCTAAGATGTGAAAAATAAAGGTCTTATTCGCATTAATTTATATGGTGTAAAACAAACATTAAGACACAGAATTCTCGCATGATGGCTTTTCTACAAATGTGAATTTGTTCTATAACATCTTTTTTTTTCGCCTTAAAAAAAAAAAAAAAAAAAAAAAAAAAAAAAAAAAAAAAACTAATTGCATATTTTATTTAGAAACCTTATAATTATTCAATTTCTGTAATAAAAGAAATAGGTACTTTTTTGATGGTTTTTCCAAATATTAAGCGACCGTGAAGGGGTTAAAGTAAGGACTTCCATTACCTCTCAACACTTTTATCGCGAGGGGCGAGATAACTCGTCTTCCAGAAATATTAGCTATCAAACAAGGAAAATCAATTCGTACCGGAAAATTCTGTCATTTAATTATTAGACGTTGATTCAGATATGTAATGTCTAATAATTACCGGGCAGAATTTTCCAGTGCGAATTGATTTTCCTAAACGGACACGACATTTTATTATTTTTTTACGTTTGTAAGGACAAACAAATCCTTAGAGTGAGAAAAGTTGTTGATTATTATTTATCAGAGTAAAATAAACTAGAGAACAGGAATTCTGCTTATCCATAATTTAGTGTCGCTTCCGATGAAATATATATATATATATATATATATATGTGTATAAATATAGATACAGTAGAGTCCCGATTATCCATGTTAATCAAACTTATACCTTTGGAATGGATCCGTTTCTTCTAATGGACTGGTGGCTTCCATTGTTATGAAACAGCCATTATAAATGAAGTGTTAGGTGAAGATGAAAGAGAAGCCGTAAAAAGTTAGAACTCTGATTTTCTGGTCAGAATGGAGAAAAAAAATGGCCATAATTTTTTTGGAAAAAAATGTCCACATTTTCAGCTATCAACAAAAATTTGGGTAATTTCATGAGCTTTACAGATAATCTGGTTGCATTACTTTTCTACGCTCTACTTACTTTTTTAAACTGAAACTATTTGACAATTTGTAACTTTTTTAGTTTAAGCTTTACATTTCTCTCTGGTTCCACCAGTTTTTTTATATAATTTCACACCTTTTTCAGATCCTTTCAGGAACTTAATCAACCAACTTCAACTAACCAAACAACCGCCCACTATATTTTTGGCTAAATGCGTTTTAAAGAACTGCGTTAATACATTTAAAACTACTCTATATTGTAAAATGCATCAGTACTACATATTTTTACGGAAAAATCAAGCGTTTCATATTTATTTTCCGATTTTGTAACAGTTTCTATAAAAATGGCCCTTTTTCCTTAGAAAATATGCAACGACTTGTTTTACCTCTTAAAACATGAAATATTTTATAAAATTTACAGTAATTACATTTAATACACTTTCATCAACATATACAGGTAGCTTTTATTTCACTCTTTTAGTAAAATTATTTTAGTGTGCATTATCCCGTAACGAATGAACATATCGAAATGTAACGTTTGTACACGCGCGGTATTATTTAATCCCAAAAGCATATTTCTACCCTTCTAGCCAACAAAGTAAAGACATTCCTTCATACAACCTTTCTGAATCTTGGCCTTGAAAGGTACAAGGAAGGTCAGAAGTATCCACTAAAATGACGTAATTTTGAAATTTTTTCACCTGCATAAACCCTTCTCCCACAGGTAAACGCAACATCTCCCGCCAGCCAGGCCGTCCACTTACATACTACACCATAAAACGGAGGAGCATATAGAAAAATGAGCTTTGCTAAAATGACGAATATTTTAAGTTTTTTCACCTGCACAACCCATTTTCCCGCAGGTAAACGCAACGACTCCCGCCAGCCAGACCGTCAGCATACGCACTATAAAATGGAAGAGCATATAGAAAAATGAGCCTTGCTAAAATGATGTAATTTTGAAGTTTTTTCACCTGCATAACCCCTTCTCCCGATGGTAAACGCAACGTCTCCCGCCAGCCAGACCGTCCGCATACGTAGTGCACCATAAAACGGAAGAGTATATAGAAAAATGAGCCTTGCTAAAACAAATTACGTAATATCGAAGTCTTTTCACTTGCATAACCCCTTCTCTCGCAGGTAAAAGCAACGTGTCCCGACAGCCCGACGGTCCGCATCGTACTACACCATAAAACGGAAGAGCATATAGAACAAGTAAGAAAAAACATGCGTTAAGCATAGATTATGAAACACTATCCAACACTTCCTGAATGCTTTAAAAAAACTTTGTTAATTAGAGAAATAAGGTCTATACTAAGAGAACTAAGTAACATTTTAGAAAACGCATGAAACATTTGAAAAATTGATTTCTGCAGTTACCGTCTATAGCCAAATATGTATTCCAATTCTTTTCAACAGCCCTGTATTTGATCTGTAGGCTGATATATATACTATATCAGGGGTGTCCAACTGTGGCCCGCCGGATACCACTAAAATTTTACAGTTATCTTTGCCTTATCTAATCATCAAATTTCTGCGACTCAACTTGTCGACTATTTCTTTCAAATTTTAGTAGTATCCGGCGGACCACAGTTGGACACCCCTGTACTATATAATGGGAAATTTTACTTTAGCAAGAAAACGCACAAAAGGTTGAAATTTCTCTTTCAGCAATTTATACTAATAGATCGAAACATACTTGTATACATTTGTACAGCCCTGTGGTTAACCTAGTACCTTTATTACACGCCACTATTTAGCTAAAGTTTAATTCAAAGTAAAACACTCTTAAAACTACTGAAATCAAGTTTCCAGAAATTATCATTTATAGACGGCCATGTATCTAATTCTTTGCGTGACCCTGTATATACTTTTATCTATGTTCTACAAACATTTCTTAGTAAACCGAATGCAGTTCCGCGTAAAAATGCATAATTCATTTAAAAACCACCTGTAAGCAATTTACAATCATACACAGAAACCATCACGAATTATTTTGTGTAGCCCTGTATATGAATTACAACATTTATACACACCATATACTATGCATAAATATAGTTAAACATAAAAGCTCATAACACAATTAAAAATGCATTTCCAGCAATCATCGCTAATGTACAGTACTTCGGATAAAATATAGTATATGAAATCTTTTGTCTGTCCCTGTAAATGCTATGCACTTCGTATTGTACATGAAATAAGTTATAGTAAACCTCAGCGACGTATATAAATTTCCTTATACATGTATTTTTAACATAATTAAAATACGCCGCAAACAATTCCCTCCACCCTTATATCGTTCTGTAACGAAATTATTTTGTGTGGCCCTGTAAATGAATAATAACTATTCTTTGCACCCTAAAATATTCTACAGAATGCATATTTTAGTGCACTCGATAAATGCATATCAATTTTATTATGTTTGAAAGCATGTAACATCATTAAAAATTATTTTAAACGATTTTTTCCCATAGGCTGTAGAATGCATATTTTATTACACTTCATTAATGCATATCAATTTTACTATTTTTGAAAAAGTGTAACACCATTAAAAATCATTTGAAACGATTTTTTCCTATTGGCCGTAATGTAGCGGAAAACTTTTGACTGTCCCTGTAAATGAACTAAGCATGCTAGAAACTTTATTTGAAATAGGGATCTTGCTATGGTAGAGGTCACTAACATTAAAAAATTTCAGAACGATCCGAGTATATTTACGAGCGTTAGAGCGTGGACAGACGGACAGACAAACCGAAGTCATAAACACATTTCAACTTTGTTGGAAAGTGTTAAAAATGAGCCTTGCTAAAATCATGTGACGAAACCTTGCTAGCTCTTAGACTATTACTTTTGCTCCAACAATATTAATTTTTTTAAACTCGCGAAATTGAATTTCATTTGACGTTATACTGGCGTAATTATAGTAAAGTGTTTCAACTTTTTAAATTAAAATGCATGTTTTCTTTGGCGCGGGCAATAAGAGTATACGATTTCCTTGACAATACGCAGAAAAATGCAATGTAATCTTTCACTTTATGAATGATAATAATAAGGATTAATTTCAGAATATCAGGAGTCGCTTTTCAGAATAAAACATCATTACAAAGTTATGTCAGTTTAACAGAAATTGAAGTCATACCTTACAAACGATTTTTTTTATTATTATCTTTTCCTAAATATTTTTCTTGAAATTAAAACTCCTGCATTAAAATAGATTTTTTAACTTTAAAAACATTCAAATGACGATACTACGTCATTTTAAAACGTGCTTAGTTAAAGATATTATATATACATTGGTAAAATTTTCATTTTCCGATTAGAATGACATCGATTTGAAAAATGCAAAAAATATAACGAGAAAATCTGATTTTTATTGGCTCGTAAAACAAAATACGCGTGATATCACTTTTTTTTTTTAATTATTGTGCCGCTTTTTAAGATGTGGCAACAGGAAAGAAACGATTGAATTAGAAAATTAATAAACAATTAAATTTTAAAAATCAATAAACCAGACTGCGTAAAAAGCGAACTAATTAATTATTTCTCATCAATGTGAAACTATTTTTTTTTCAATTCCTACTATTAGCTCACACTCTCGCTATATATATATTGTTCAAATTTTCAATCGTTAATAAAATTCTTATTATAAATCCAATCAAGCTCAAATATTTTTTTTCAACTTGTAGTGGATGACACTTGATGTTAATCTAAGTTTTTTCAATATTAATTCATTAATTTAATTAAATTAATTAATTTTCAATAATCGAGAGATCCCTCTTCTTGATGAAGGTATTTTAAGACCGAGAGAGCTCTCTTCTTGATCAAGGCATTTTAAGCACCACTCAAGAGGAAAGAAGAATGGGGGGAAAATATTCTCTTATTGACCTAAGTAGGAATTGTCTTAACATATTTTTTTATATTACTTGTTTAGATCACTTACCTATTTTTTTATTTACTTGTATTGATTAATTTTAAGTTGTGTTTAATTGTTAGTTCCTATCTATAAACACTGTTTTGATGAGGTCTATAGATGTTTATGATGGTTAGAGTTGCAATAAAGCTAGAGATCCTACCTGCACAACTTCCAGGTTGTATAATATTTTAACGGAGCTTCTGACTGTAAAATAGTCAATGAAACATCGTCTTCATTTTAACCCCTTCGGGACGGGAGCCTTTTACGAAATTTTTAATCTTTTGTCGCCGTTTTTTAAAAACAGAAATTTGTGTCTTCTTGAATCGAGAAAATGCGCTGATTTAATAAGGCAAATTTTAAAGTAAAATTTTACTGGTGAGGAAAAACAAGGATTCTGAGCGCTTCATGCGGCACGTATACGTGTAGCTCGTCCCCAAGGGGTTAAAAGAACTATCCAATGATATGCCACTCAAAAGGGTGAGTAATTTTTTTCGTCTCTACCGCCATTTTGTATTTTACGGCCGCCATTTTGAATTTATAAAAACAAAACCTATCCTATCACCATCGGGCCATTAAGACGAATTGATAGAGACCTTATTCATAAAAATCCATCCAGCCGTTGCGATGTTTCGAGGGTATAAAGAAATCCACATACACAGATACGCGTGAAACACATAACCCTTCTTTTCAGTCGGGTAAAAAAGGAGATATTTCTATATTGTTAAATTATGGAATGCTATGTAAGGTTTTAATGGGTGCCATTCCTTTAACATTGGATATTTTTTGACCGGACCTTCGAAAGGCACATGGCTAAATTAAAAGCTTTCTAACAAGCTATTACTTATCACTGAATGTTTACTGGTTTGGATTGTAATTGAACTGTTGCATTTCCATCATGTTTCAAAACGTTAAAGACGCGGCTGAGCTCTACTATATAGCACTGTCGTGCTGTATAATAAATGTGGTATGAGATGTAAATTTCCAACTGGGCGAAAAATGTTCGCACCAGGATTCGAACCAGGGATCTCTTGGCTGAAGCGGTTAATGCTCTACCATCTGATCTATCCCGAAAGAATATGGTGGATCTAATTCACCCAGCTAACTTTGTTGATTATAGCACTGGTCTGATATCCGAATAAGCTCAACTGAATAAATCGGAAGTAATGGAACTCCAGAAACCGCTGGATACATAATTACACTAGATTAATTTTAACACAATTATTATAATTGGTAAACAAATTGTACTAACTGGTAAATATGAAATGTAAAATTTACATCTCATATGATTTATTTACTAATTAGAATAATTGTGTTAAAATTAATCTATTATAAATATTGTGCAAAATTGCTATAACTCTCAATGCACAAGAGGCAAGAATAGAAATCGGACATTCTGTAATCTAGTAAACGCCAGGGATGACATCAAATATTAGGGATTTGAAAGAACCAAATTGGCGATTAACCATTACCCTGGTTTTTTATAAGAACCCATTTTTAATATAAAATTTTATTATAGTTCTTACTATTTAGCTGTACGGTATGTAGCAAGTACTGAAGTTTAATCTATTTCACGAATATCCAAAATTGAAAATATGAACAATTTTTATATCAGACAATATTTACCCTACTCTCATTAAATTAAGCTTTAGCGGCGCAATCACAATGACTACTATCTATATTATAAAGGACAAACGTATGTGTGCGTAACGCATACGTCATTTTGCGAATGGCAACATTTTGAAATTTGAAATGAAATTTCAGTTTAGCAATTTTCGGTACTGCAGGTTTTTAAACTTCTAAACATCGCACATTTTTAATTTTTACATCTTCGTACAGGAAAAAAAATGTACTTTTAAATGCAATTTGTTTGAAAGCTGTATCTCAATTTATTTTTGAGATATTAATTTTTTTTATAGATTTTAATACAAATTTTGTAATTGTGGCAACTGAAGTACTCTATTTATATTGAAAGTAAAAGGAAAATAGTAGTTTACTGTATCTTTTTTATGCCATTTTCAAATAAAAACTGAAAAAAAAAGAAATTAAAATACGTGCTATGTCAAAAATGTCGTCTGTAAATTAATCAGGTGAATTTTGGTTTTATTTCCTTTTTAATTATCAATTTAATAAATTGGTGTTTATTGCCATCTTATTTTACAAACAATACAAAGCTGAATGAATGCATTTTTATTATTCCGTCTATAATAACATTTTCCGAATTTTGAAAAAAATATACTTGAATGATTTCTGACAAAACATCGAGCTATTATTGCTTTTTTCTGGGTTTCTATATTATTCCCCGATAATGATGTCACATACATATTTTTCTACAGAGGTTGTTTAAGACTGGATAGTAAAAGTGAAATGATTTAGGTGCTTTAGCGGATGCAAATGACGTGATTTGTTTTTTAAAAAAAGCATGCATTTAATTCTTAAAACTGAAATATATTTTATTGAAGTTGATCATTTTTACCTTAGCTTCTTTGAAATTCTTCACAGGTGAAAAAGATTCACTTTTGAAAATAATGTAATCGAAATCACACACTAATAAAATGCAATGTTTCACAAAAATTTAGAGTGTCTTTATACTGAGATTAACCGTACTGATATTAGTATCTCAAGTTAAGAGTGCAACTGTTTACATGCAAAGATGTTGCTGACAATCGTGACTTCAAATTTTGAGTTAAAATGATTTTAAAATGGTCAAATTAAAATACCAATTTAAAAAAAAAGGGTGAAAACGGACATGATAAGTGCGTATGTAAATTTTGAGAAAGTGACAATGATGTCGGGTTTAGATTATATGGGGAAAAAATTGTATGTTCGTGTCAAAGTGGAATACATTTTGCTGTTTTACATTTCGGAATACCAAGAATAAGAACCTCAATTGATAACTCCATCATAATAACTTATCTTTATTATATTTTACTGATTACGTATCTATCTATCTATATTATAAAGGATAAACGTATCTGTGCGTAACGCTGACGTCATTTTGCGAATGGCAACAAACGATCAAATTTCAGTTTACAAATTTTCGCTACTGCAATTTTTTAGTCTTCTGACCATCGTACATTTTCAATTTTTAGGACGTCGTTTAGGGGAAAAAATCTACTTTCAAATGCAATTTGTTCAAAAACTGTATCTTAATTCAGTGATTTATTAGGTTTTTAAAAATAATTTTCAAGTATGATTTTTCGTAATTTGTCTTATCACGAGCCGGCTTTAACACATAAGCATTTTGCACATAAAATAATAAAAATTGCTCAGCATTTATTTCTGACTAATTTTTCCCAACGAAATGAATACATCCTCTATAAATAAATAAAAGTATAATATAAAAAAACACCTTTGTAATAGGACAATTAAAATTTTTAGACAGCCAAACAGGAATAAAAAGCTTTCAAATGGAATTTGTTTGCAAAGTGACTCTCAGTTTACAGATTGCCTATGGTTTTAAAAACAATTTTCAAGCATGAAATATTTTTAAATTTATCTCTATTGTGTGGAGCTCGATTACGAAAGATTTATCCGTTTCCTTTTAAAACAGAATAAAGAGTTCATAATTTTCTTAGGGCTAATATTCCATAAAAAAATTACTCTATGAATAAACAAATAAAATAATATAAACAAAACACAAATTTAACAGACATATAATTCAAATACGCGCTTAAAACTCTGAAATTATCAGAATTCAAAAGGATGCCATAAGTAGCAAAATAATAATTAAGGTTAATAAGTCTTAGCATGGAACTAATATCTGAATATCTCTTTTAATAAATTTTAAGACTTTATTCGATTGTACAATTCATATTTTTCATATGAAAAATGCTTTTTTATTGTTAGTGGGCAATCTAAAAAATACATTGCATGTAAATAAATATTAGTTTTCAATAAAAAAAATGATTTCACCTGTATTATATGACCCGGGAACGATCCCCTAGTTTTATTAATAGCAACGTTCCATAGTTTAAATCAGGGTATTTTCTTTTCAGTACAGTCATACTGAGACACAAGTAATTAGTTGTTAACCCTTTGAAAGGCGGTGATGCCGTCACGGCATCACATATTTTTAATCCTTAATTGATACATTGGCACCGGAATTTTATAATGAAATGTTCGTCTTTGTTAAGCATGGGAAAATATGCTTTTAAATCTTTACAAATAAATTCTCTTGTAAATACTGGTGTCAGAAAATTAGTTCAACATTTTATGAATATAAGTACCTTGCCCCTGAAAGGGTTAAATTATGGACTTCTATTACCTATTTATTAAATTAATTTTTTCCTTTACATATTTAAACATGGAAATTAGCAAACTGACCGTATTTTCACGCCATTGATATATATATATATATATATATATATATATGTACCGGGTGAGCCAAAAGTTCGTTAAAACTTTAAAAACTCATAAAAAAGGAAGAAATTATGATAAAAGAGTGTGGTTTGCAAGAAAGGGCTCACAAGGTAATCGGTATTTTTAAAATAAAATAAAGTTAAAAAATCACATGTAGAGGGCACTGACGACCCGAAATACAATGAACAGGACAAAAATACGTTCCATTCATTTGTTCTTCCAGTAACAAATGTTCAACATGACCTCCAGAACATTCTACAACACAAATAAGATGTGTCGTGATACCAGTTCATTGTGTTTCGGATCGTCAGCGCCTTCCACGTGTAATTTTTAACTAATTTTTTTCTCTGCGAAAAAAACATCCGAGTACCTTGCGAGCCCTTTCTTGCAAACCGCACTCCTTTATCTTCCTGAGACCCAAGCAAAATATAATGCATATATATTTTTTTAATATGAGTTTTTTTCAACAAATAGGTATCAAAAATGATGTTTTTAAAGAAATTAATAAATTTCATTTTTTTTTTATTTTGTTTTACAGCACATCCATCTAAATGGATGTTCAGGCCATAAACCGCTTTAAAATAATTTGAAAAATGCTAAAAGTATGGGAAAGAATAGAATTTATTATAAAGAACATAAGGCAAGTATTAACATCTGCTATTAAAATTGCAAAAAAAAAATAGTTTAAACAAATTAAAATTACATAAAAGCGAAACTTACCAGCAGAACGTAGAATTCCAACTTGACTCATTTATTACGCCATTTTGTAAACAAAGTAGTTACCGTTGCCAAAATCCAAAAGCTGAATGTTGATTTTTGATTCATACATCATTACCATGCCAAAATTGTTTTATATTGCTACAATGAAATTCAACACAATAGAAGGAGAAAGCAAAACATCCATTTAAATGGATGCCAGGTCTCAGGAAGATATCATAATTTCTTCCTTTTTTTATGAGTTTTAAAATTTTAACGAACTTTTGGTTCACCCGGTATATCTTCCAATACTTTTTTTATTACTCTTGCATACGATTGTGGGCCAAATTTTAGAACTCATTGTTTCGCATTTTGTACCATTCTAATTTCTGGGGTAAGTTGCTCTGGCACATTGTGCATTTAAATACACGTGCTACTAAAGAAATATTACAAATTGAAATGATGCACATTCCAACTGTTATATTATTCTAATTTTAACGATTTTCCGTAAGAAAAACGTATGAATTTTTATTTTATTAATCTGACTGATTTTTTTTTCAGATTTCGTTTGTATGAGTATTTATAATTATATTTCTAAAATATAAATTTTTCAGTTAAAATATTTCTAGATCATCATATCAAACAGGGTCCTATTTTGAAACATGTGCTAATACATTTTAAAACCTCTTCTAAAAGAGCAATATAGTAAAATAACTGCCTAAAACTGTGTTGATGTTTAAATGGCTAATTGAACATCTTTAAATTCTAAAATAACTAGTTATTTCAATATAGATTTTTCAAGAAGGAAAATATTTTATATACATATAATTAAAACTATTATAAACGATATAAATATATTTAAATATTATAATAAACAGTATTATATTTATAGAAACATTCTTCACTTTATTTTTCTGTTCAAAGTTCAACAAGAAAAAAATCCACAAAAATGTATAAAGAAATCAGTTATGTCCAAATGTTACACTATTTAACACTATTTCTCTTTTTTTTTATCACTGTTTTTTGAGTGTGATTTTGCAAAACAGAAATATTGCTCTATAGAAACAGCGACCTTAATTTATTTACAACTGTTGGATAATTCTTTGAAAATAGTTTTCATCATTTTATAAATATAATATTTTCCAAAGTATATCAAATAATAGTCGCTTTCCATTTAAAAATTTCAACCAACAAAATTATACTGTAATTTTAATATATGTTAAACACAATTGCATGTATAATCGCACATCTTGATTTATATCGCAGTGAATCATGAAATGAAGCTGACCATGGCAGCTTTAAAATATATAACAATAAGGAAAGGAACATTAACCGGAAACGTAAGTCTGTGGGATGTTTGCGTCTACATACCTGTCCTTAATATTTTCTCTCTTCGACATTCCAAACTTATTTTTATGCTGTTATATTAAAAAATCGGTCCTGTTAATGCATTACTATTAAAGATTAAATGTTTAAGTTCATTATTTGGTAAATTATTAAGTGTTCTGTTTGTGCACGGGATTTTCACGTTTCCGGTTAAAGGTTAAATGAACATTGTATAAATAGCTTTTCGTTAACACTGGCTTCAAACTGAAGTCCGCACTAAACGACGTAAATATTTTAATAGAGTATAATAATATCGTCCGTGGAATAAATTGAATTCAGTTTTTATCTGAAAATAGAATGGGCTTATAAATAAAGAGGACGAGACATATACTGTAGAGTCTACCAATTGCCAGTGCAGCAACTGAGGAGGTTGTCACAAGAGGGGGGCGTACGTTTTACATCGGATCAACAGTTTCTCATTACAACCGAAGCAAACTTCCACCAGTACATTTTGCCTTATTTTAGCGGCTTATTCCTGCATTATTTCACTCACAAATACGGTAAAAATTACCATTCGTTTTTACTGGTGAGAATTAAGCCGGGAATTTCAATCTCTTTGACTGGTACTAACAGGAGGTTGTTTAGGTTGACAAAATATCGCGAAAACTTAAGGCCTAACAACAGCAGAAATAAACTTCCACCAGTAAAAATAAATATGTGTTTTTTGCCATAATTATGACTAAAATCCTGCATTAATAACGCGTTTAAATAAGGAAAAAACATTTATTTAAATTTACTGGTGGAAGCTTGCCCGTTTGTAATAAGTCGCTGCGAAACCGGTTACAGTTGAAGTTCCACTATTTTGAGGATATGTCATTTCCTCTTTATTCGTAGTTCCATGGATAATAAGTTGCAATTTAATGCTAAAAAATAAACAACTTTTGATTTTATTTAGCGACAATTTTTTAATACAAAAGAAGAAATTGCTGAGGACAAACATAATATGCGTTAAAATGTTCTCATTTTTTATTCCAAGGATGTGTACAGTAATGAACCTTTAGGTACCACCCCCTAAAACGCCGTTAACCCTTAAATGCGCGATTTTTTATTTTGTTTCGAAAAAATTGTATATGATTCGCTGAAAGGTTTATTACACAGGAAAAATAATGAAAAAAATCACAGATACATTTTTCATATAATACGTCAATCTTTTCTTCTGTTGCACATCTGCAATATAAGTAAAAACTACTGTCGTGTGGCTGTTTTACGCTAAAATATTACAAATAGCATATATTTTAATAAGTATGTCTCAAAATACCTTATTTTATATAACTATTTATTTTATAAAGCCTGACATTTAACCCTTTAATTCCCGTGATAGAATACGATCTAGAAATTACGTAGTCCAGAGAATCTAACTTTACACCAGAAAGTTTCTATTGTTAATTTAGTTTTATTTAAATACAGAAAGTATGTTACTATTTAAAGCAAATATTGCTATTTTAATTTTCTGGTGTGAATTAGGTATATACGAATAATAAAAAAAATCTATTAAATTTAAAACACTGTTGTTTGCTGCGCACTTAAGGGTTAAGAAGAGATTTAAGTAAAAATGTATACCGACATTTATTTACCGCTCAAAATTATTAACAAGAAACATTTAATTAATTATTTATTAAGAAAAATAGCAAAATTATTATCATGATACACAAATCAACGTATCTTTATGGCATGTGCATTATTTTCAAGCACTTTTAAACTATTTCAAAATACTGTGCATAATTTAATATTCACTTTAATGAACATCTTTTATGTTCCATGAATGAAATAAACCATTATAAAGTACAATACAAGAAAGAAAAATCATGCATTAAGCACAGATTATGAAACACTTCCAACATTTCCTGAATGCTTTAACAAACTTCGTTACTTAAAGAAATAAGGTAACTAAATAAACATTTTTAAAACACATAAAACATTTGAAAACCTGATTTCAGCGGATACCGTCGATAGCCAAATATGTATTCCATTTATTTTGAACAGCACTGTGTTTGATCTGTAAGCTGATATATATTCTATATAAATAAAAATGTAAATGTTCGTTTGTTCAAAATCGCTAATTTCCGAAAGTTCTTCACCAATTGCTTTGGCATTCACGGTTCAAGTTTAATTCGAATACGGAAGTGTTATTATATACTTATTATGAACTTCTCTCCCCCACCCCCCATTTGCCACCAGCCCCACCAGGGGGCGCTTTTAAATTTTTTTCCAAAACCCATCATATGATATATCATTAGAAAGTCCTTGGACTGCTGTTCCATATTATGCACCTCGCATCTCGCTCCCCTCACTTTCCTCGCGTGACCAGGGGCCTCGCTAAGAGGGGGGACGGGGGGAGCCCCCCCCCCCAAGCATTCGCAAATGTTATTACACTTGGCAAATTTACAATCTTAGTAGGCAAATTTGTTTTAAACTTTACTAAAAACTATAATATATTTTCTATTTCTGATAGACTTGGCAAAAATTACAAAACTAACTGGGAATATTATTAAACTTTTAACAAATAAGAACTATATTACATTTTCTAACTATAGTAAGTTGGAAAAATTGTGAAACGAGTTCGCAAATACCGAAATTTGATTTGGCAATTTAAGGTTCTCTCCTCCACCAATACAAATTCTTAGCGATGGCACTGGGGGGGGGGGGGGACATTTCTATTTAAATAAAAATAAAAATGTTCGTTTGTACAAAATCTTAAACCTCCGAAAGTTCTTCACCGATTGCTTTTGAATTCACGGATTGCGTTGCATTCAAACACGCGAGTGTTATTATATACCTAACACGAAACTCGCTCCTTCCTCCTTCAATTTCCTCGCCACCACCAGGGGGCTATTTTTAAATTTTTTCAGACACACGTCATGTGACATATCAGTAGAAAGTCCTTTGACTACTCTTTCATATTATGCATCTACCATCCCCCTCATCCCAGTTTACCCAACTGGGGGCACATTTCTATATTAAAAAAATGTATATGTTCGTTTGCACGAAATCTTAAACCTCCAAAAGTTCTTCACCGATTTCTTTGAAATTCACCGATTGCGTTGCATTTGAATGCGAGCATGTTTTTATATTACTATTATGAACCTTGTATCTCCCCCCACCAATTTCATACCCCGGGGCATTTTCTTAATATTTTTCGACACCCATTATGTGGTATATCATTAGAAAGCCCTTTGACCACTCTTTCGTATTATGCATCTCCCCTTACTATGGCCTCATTATGGCCAGTAATGGGACACATTACTGAAATATTTCGTCAGTATTTTTTTATGATATTTGTTTTTTCTTTGTTTTTTAGTTCGTGTTTTTTTTCTTTTTAGCTCACAGGCTATTAAAACCTGAGAGCTAATGTGCCCGCAGGGTTCTGTATGTACGTATGTATGTAACGCGATAACTCTTGAATCAATTTGAAGCAAATCGGATGATTTGCTTCAAATTTTGTAAATAGGCTCATTCTGATAAAGTACTTCCCTGATTAGTTATTGTATTTTATTGGTTGTGCAAAGGGGAACGGTGAGCTAATTCTCCCCCCCCCCCCTTAATTCAGATAACTTGGTTTTACATGTAGAATTATTCAATTTGCTTCAAATTTTGTGAATAGGTTATATCGGATAAGGCGCTTCCCTTATTTGTTTTGGGGTTCATTGATTAAGTATAAAGGGGTGAACGGGGGCTAATCCCATTAATTTAGATATATGGGTTTTTCATGCAGAATTATCCAATTTGCTTCAAATTTGGTATACCGGTTTATTCTGATAAGGTGTTTCCCTGATTAGATTTGGAGGTTTATTGTTTAAGTATAAAGGGGGAAAACGGGAGGTAATTACCCTTAATTTATTTTTCAATGGGCATTATTTTTTGAAATAAGAGTATAATAAACAATTATTGTGAATAACCTGTCAGCTCAATGCCATAAGTTTAACTCGGCACATATCTTTTTAATTCACTCGATGTTCCAGTGATGCCACCGCACGTACTGCAATTGACAATCGGCCTGCCAATTATGATGTTGCGAAGTATTCACAAGCAAAATCTTTGCAACGGCACGCGGCTTGTAGTAAAAAAATAATGAGCAACGTCGTAGAAGCAACAATCTTGACAGGACCTTTCAAAGGTGAAGATGTCCTCATTCCTCACATTCCTTTGATTCCAATGGATGCACAATTTCAATTTCAGAGATTGTAATTACCTATTTATTGGCGTTTGTAATCTCCATCAACAAAGCTTAGGGCCAAGCTTTAAAATTCTTCGGTTTAGATCTAGACATGAATTGGTTCTTACACGGGCAATTATATGTTTCGTGTTCTAGAATCGGCAAATTGGGCAATCTCTATATCTGCACAGACAATGTAACAACAAAAAATATTGTATACCCACAAGTATTTTGAAATTAAATATATTAGAAACTTGCACTTTCTCATTTCTTTCTTTTTCATTTAGCCAGACTGAGCCACAGCAACGCGTGGCCGGGTACAGCTAGCATACTATATAATGGGAAAATTTAGTTTAGCAGGAAAACGCATAACAGCTTGAAATTTCTCTTTCAGCAATTTATACTAATAGATGGAAACATACTTGAATACTTTTGTACATTCCTGTAGTTTACCTAATACCTTTATTACATGCCACTATTTAGCTAAAATTTAATTCAAACTAAAACACTCTTAAAACTATTGAAATCACTTTTCCAGAAATTATCATCCATAGACGGCCATGTATTCAATTCTTTGCGTGTCCCTGTATATCATTTTATCTATATTCCATACAAAAATTTCTTAGTAAACTAAATTCAGTTCAGCATAAAAATGAATAACTCATTTAGAACCCACCTTTAAGCAATTTACGCTTATACACAGTATTCCTTACTAATTCTTTTATGTAGCCCTGTATATGAACTATAGCATTTATACACACTATATAGTATATGAGTAATCGAACAGCTTTAGACTTTAAAGGAATAAGTCGTTTTCGTATGAATTTTCTAAGAAGAAAAATATTTAAAAAATATTATTATAAACAATATAAAAATATGAAATATTGTTATAAACAATACCATATTTATAGCAGTCCTCAGTTCAAAATTCAAAAAAGTCTAAAAAATCAACTTCATTTAAATGGGCACTATTTCCTGTTTTTATATGAAATTATTTCAGTATGATTTTGAAATCTGACATATTGCACTATGCAGTCAGAGACATAAGTATAGTTATACTAATTGGATAATAATTATAAAGCAGTTTTCATTATTTTATAAATCGAATATTTTTCCAAATGTATCAAATAATAATTATTACTTTCTATTTAAAATCCCCACCAGCAAAATTATTTTGTTACTTTATGATATATTAATTACGGCTATTCTTGATCGTTTTCAAAGTTTCCTATACTTCGTCCTGAAGCAGAGCTGTTCAATGCAGCTTTGAAATATTATAAAGAATTGATATATGATACTTTAGCTCTTTTCAATGATACGGATTTTATATTACACCGCGGGTTTTCACCATCCCTACCAGTGTTACCAGTGGGCTGTTTTTTTTTAATTTAGATTTCTTCATTAGCGCCACTCTTTTGAAACTATAAATTTTTCCTTCCTTAATGACACATCAATTAAACAAGGGGAATTTTACCATTCCAAAACAGTGGTGTCAAACAAGAAATCTGAATTTTTAAAAAAGTAGCCCACTGGCAACACTGGTCCCTACGTAGAATGCTAAGATATTATTTCAGTTCTATAACTTAGAAGCACCTTTTTAACTGTTTGATGAGCAAAGTGCTAAAACATTAAAATGATTGCATGATGTTTAGGAATGGTTTACGAATAAATTTATTTCAGAAAGTAAAGATTTTCTTCTTCTACATTTTAAAAGCAAAATTTTATCTCAAAATTCTGTTGGCACTTGGGGATGCGTGCGCCCTTCAAGCTGTTATAAAGACAGTGTCGGATTGGGATGTAACGGAGTTTCGATTTCGACTCGGGAAATTCAAAAACTCTAATGAATACAACACTAAATATTCTTTTATTAATTCCAAATATTGTCAAACTCTAGACTTTACTGGAAATACTGAAAACAGCGCACATGCCAACCGAATGTGTGCAAATTTTATGAGTGCAGTGTTGCCAGTGGGCTACTTTTTTAAAATTCAGATTTCTTGATTGGCATCACTTTTTGGAAATAGTAAAATTCATTTCATTTAACGACATTTTAATTAAGTCGAAAACAAGCGGAATTTTACCATTTCAGAAAAGTGGTGCCAAACAAGGAATATGAATTTTTAAAAAGCTGGCAACGTTGAATGAGTGCTTAGCCGAGATAAACAAAAGTATAGAGGTAATCATCTCTCCGCACACGCAGTTTTTTATTGTTGCTCCAAATTGCCGTTGCATTTACTTACGAGCGTATCTCAGATTGATTAATATTAGCAAATTAAAGAAATAATAATAGTTTACATCAATACCCATAAAAAGAGATTTTGATTTATTTCAAAGAGTAGTGGAATAGTACTAAATGTAAAATTTTCGGAAAATATATTATATACATAGCTGTCAACTTACCACTAATCTTCCGTAATGTTTGGATTAATCTGACCTAGGTTAACCACGTTTCGAACCAGAAAATTCATTTCATGAATGCTTATTTGTTTAATTCCAGGTTTCTGCGAGGAACATATTTAATTTCATTTCTTAAAAAAATGTCTGGTTCGAAACATATTAAACTAGGGTCAAATTAATTCATATATTACGGAAGATTAGTTTGAGGTTGGCAGCTATGTATATAATAAAAAGTGGCATCATCTGTTCTTTAAACGATTATTAGATTCCTTAAGCTTTACTGTATCAAAATTTGTATAAAATTTGAACATAGAAAAAGAAGTATTTGAATTACTTCAGTACTGAGAAAATAATATTCATGTACAAAGTATTATATTTGAAAATTTTATTTTTAAAAATCATTTATTTACTTGGTATGTGCGATTGGTAACAAAGTTGAAATATTAAGCTATTTCAACTTTGTTTTCTCTTAAAACGTATATATATCTTTTGTGACAATTGAATTTATAGTAGATGCAATATTTTAACTCATTAAAGCCGGTTGGCAAGAAAACTTGCCAGGTAAAGCGAAAAAATTTTTTAATTTGAATACCAGTATTTTATTTTGGAAATTTTCATATTATTTAATCTTAGGTTTTGAGCGATTAAATAAATCCAAATTACAAAGTGGCAAAAGCTGGTGTCAAAGAATTTTAAAAAGTGTAAAGCAGACTCGACGTTAATAGGTTAAGTAATATTACATATACACAAACCATTTCTGTATGGATTTTATTAAAGGAAAACCACTAGATGCATTAATCCATTACCCGCTGGTGTTGCGTTGACGCAAATGTAAAAAATAAATGCGCATACTTAAATTAACTATCAA
Source organism: Maratus speciosus (assembly GCA_963932465.1). NCBI lineage: Eukaryota > Metazoa > Arthropoda > Arachnida > Araneae > Salticidae > Maratus > Maratus speciosus. The sequence goes on along the minus strand of OZ010792.1, from coordinate 9,523,858 downwards.
GCTACCAATTAAAATAATAAATCTTTGTAAAAAATCACCATAAAATAAAAACAATACATAGGACGCGTTTCGAGCTAAAAATATTAACACCTCGTCATCAGCAACAGTAAAAACGTGTCCGTAAGGGCACAAGATCAAAAATGAACTGAAAGTTAGAGAGTAGAGCTTGCAAAGTATGCGACAGATAGCGCTAGCTGAAAGGAGAACATGCAGAAGAAGAAAGTGTTGCCAAAAGGATAGAAGAGAAATTGATAGGGAAAATGCAAATAAAAGAAATAAACAAAATTAAAATAAAATAAAAGAAGCAAATTAAAATATATAAGTATTGTTTTTATTTTATGGTGATTTTTTAGAAAGATTTATTATTTTAATTGCTTCATATCGCCAGTTTTCGGTGCCGTTTCGCTATCAAGCTACCACTATTTTTGAATTAAAAAAATGCTTCCATTCAATAACAGAAACTCCGAGCATTAACCCCTTGAGGGGCAAGCAAAAATGCCTCTAAATATTGAATTCTCACCGGAATAATCGAAATTTTTTTATTGTTAAATAAGGAAAAGCAATTTTTCATGGACTTTCACCCAAAGTTAAAAAAATAAAATTTAGTTAAAATTTTCCGGTGAGAATCTTGTTTAAATTAGGTGAGATATATTTTATCCCACCGCCCCTCAAGGGGTTAAAGAAAGCTAAGATTACTTTTCAAAATTTGTAGTGGCAAACATTTTTTAGCAAAAAAGTTTAAAATGCCTATCTTATAGCTTCGGCTGTTAATGGGTTAACACTGCCTTGCGTAGATTTGAACATTTTATAAGCTAGCCATTATTTTTAAATTCAAATCATTATGTTATGAAATCTATAAATAAAAATGAAAAATGGTATCATTTATACGATTTCAAAACGCGTTTTGGCCTTGTTTATTTACTGTAATGGGGCAGAGAATAGAATAAAGAAGCATTCGTACTTTTAAAATGTATTGTCTCATAAAAATTTAAAAAAAAAATGTTTTCTAATGAGTTTAATGTTTCTCGAAACATAGATAAACTGTTTTATTTTTCATTACACAATTTTTCGTGATATAATTTTGTTCTCCGTTACGCTTGCTCGTTATTATAATGACAAATTTGCAACTTTAATATTGAATCTATGAAAAAAATAAAAATATTATTCAATGCAAACGAGAATTTTGAAGACCATTGGCTTAAAGTTTAATTATTTGCAAGCGAGTTGCTTCGAGTGACTAGTGTAGGCTTGTAATTATCCATTTCATCTATTATAAGTTTAAAATATATGTTTAACCCTTTCAGGGGCAACTAATTGCGTTTCTGCAATGTTGAATTCACACCGGAATATTTGGAAAATTGTTTTTTAAAATAAAGAAAAACAATTTTATAATTTTTTCCCAGCAAAGCTATAAAAGAAAACCTTAAATAAAAGTTTCTGGTGTAAATCATGATTAAAGTTAGGAGGGATATAATACGTATATCCCACCTCCTCTCAAGGGGGTTAGATCCATTTAACCAGTTTAGAGTCGGTGGAACGTTTATGAAACCACTTAATTTTAATTCCCAAATACCACAATGGCACCAGAGTTTTAATACAAATTTTTCCGTTTATTGTGTGTGCGTGAAGTATAGTTTTTTCCTATTTGCAAATAAATTTTTTCTTAAATCCCGGTGTCATTCATTCATCTAAACATTTTAGCAATGGAAGTGCTGTGCCCGTGAAAGGGTTAAAAATAATGCATGCGTAAGAGTTTCAATCCATCAATAGAAATAACGCTTTATGTACCGAATTTTGAATGCATGAAAATTTTATCTTCTAAAGCATTTTTCGTGAATTGTTTAAATTACATTAGAAGATCTACATAATCATTTAATAAATTTTAGAAGGATTTTAGAAAGATTGAAGGACTTAGAAGGATTAACAAAGTTTGAATTTATAGGGATTTTGTGCAATATTTTTAACCACATCAAATCTTTTATTTTAAATATTTTTCTTCGTATTTTGTAGAATTAAGAAATGTACAAATATAATGTTCTTACACTAGAAATATTTCCGAATTGAAAAATATCCCCCCCCCCCCCCCACCACCCACCCACCGCACAAATGCCAAGAAAACTGAAAAGATGCAAAGGGGAAAAAAATCATCCTTTTAAAAATATTTTTGTTTTGTGTAACCAATGCAGTCATTCAGGGTAACTTTGATCCGCATTTTCACTATTTTCATATGCCACACTCTTATTTTAAGAATATTGTTGCAACTAGGGGCATAAAAGTGAAGAAATGATCCTAAATTATTGTTTGACTATCAAAAATTAAGGAATAATAAGAATAAAAGCAATAAAAAATGAATTTTTAACCTGATTCAAAGTTACCCAGCCATTTAGGGTAACTTTGCACCATATGATAAATATTATCTAAAATAATTCATTATAAAAAAAAGTATTATCGTTAGAACAACTTTAAACCCCCAAAAATGTTTTCAGAAATGTAAAGACTCCGAATTTACATTTCCCAATATCACAAGATTTGTATAATTTATGATATTACAACAAATATTAGGCATAAGAAAAGTTGAAGAAGAGAACCATGAATATTTAGAAAGAAAAAAATTGTTTGTTGCTAATATAAAACACAAAAATGCAGTGAAAAACAATTTTCAGTGTTTTAACTCAACAATATAGCCATAGTTACAGTAATACATACTAGTACTAGTATTATTCAAACAAGAATAAAAAATGTCGAATGCATGATGTCAAATTTGAGTAGCTCCGCCCCGAAAAACGCCTTTAAAAGAATTTTATGTATTTTACACATATTTGTGAAAATATTTACATGTTATATCTACTGCACACTTTTGGCATTTATATAAAATATACCTGCAAATATGGGAAAATTTTGACAGCAGCACCTATAATCAGTAAATTATAAGTATCAGTATAACTTTGAGCCGGCCCAAAGTTACCCTGAAAATGTGGTAAAATGTTAGTGCCTTCTTATTTTACATTTTATTAACTATTAATAAATAAATAATCACAAAATATTAATGCATATACAACGTTTAGATAATAATATGCCTTATAAATGAGTATATTGTTACTTACTATAAAAATTTAATTGGATTACATCAACTTCAAAACAGCATTCAAAATTAACTTGAAAACAGTACTTCACAAAAATAGTTAGATGATGCAATTAATTGCGCATAATGTTGCTAATTTATTTTCTAAAATAAAAAGTAGAAATCCCAGTTTAGAACCTTGCCAACAGAGCACAGTTCTGGAGTTTATTTAGTCTTTTGGAGTCAAAAATATTGTAAAATAGGAGGTGTGGCAAAGTTACACCCCATGGTTCAAAGTCACCCTGAATGACTGTACTGCTTTTGGAACAAGATAAAGTAATGCATCTATAACTCATTCTAAACTGTATTACCACTAATCTATGTATTAAATGAATTTTATAACAAGTTATTTTAATGGTACTTATAAGTACCGTCAGTAGATAAAAGGATAAAATTCTTCAAAAATACTGTAATGTAAAGAATTATCGCCATAAATATTTTTCTCAAACATGTTCGTCCGCTTCCACTTTTTTACTATCATAAGATGTTAAATACCCGTTACGTGACCAGAGAAATACTGAATTGGTTCTCTGCAATTCCTATGCACTTCTTCTCATTTCCAGTAACTTCTCTATGTAGCACGAAATAAATACATTCCTCTCTATTTTACAAAAGAAACTGCGACAACAATTTTTGTTAGGTACGTGATTAAAATACGGATTTTGTTATATTTAATATCCTATTCATAAGTAAGTATACCACAAACAGCGCCTGATTATCAACGGAGCAGATTCCCACCAGCAAAAAGAAACAGAAAAAATTTTTTCATTCATGGCAGAAATCTTACATGAATACGGCGTTTAGATAAGTCGAACATTTCCTTTAAAATTTATTGGTGTAAGTGTGCCCCGTTGATAATCAGGCCCTGACCACAAAGTTTGCACTGAATTAAAATGTATGGAATAATTATTTATTTCATCAAATAATAAGCGGGAATAAGTTTTATGAACGAAACACAAGTCTAAAATTTAGTTTATTTGCTATAATGAATTTCAAACCTAAAAAATTAGACTAAATTAAACAAAAATGGCATTGGAAAGTAAAATGAATGCAGACAATTTTAGAAAATCTAACAAATATTCATTTATCATATTAGGTTTTTTTTTATTATTATTACAAGGGAGCTCTGCCTCCTATGAGCTACGCTCGCCAACCCCCGTTGAGACACCGCTGATTCTAAAAACACGCTAATTTAATCGGCTATAAAAAGATTACTGAATATTGAATTACAATTAAAATACCTGTGGCGATCTCCCTGCAAAAGGGTTTCCGTCCATTTCCCTTTGATTAAAGAATATTAAGGCCGAATCAGCTGCTGTTAAGAGATTCAATGGCTGTTTCCGTCTTTGATTAACCCTTTATCTACTGCATTATGATCTACTGCAATTTTTTTCATGTAAATATTTTTTTCAGTTACTACGATGAAAATTAAAGAATAAACATAAAAAAAATACTCACCCCTGAGAAATTTAACTATTTAGAGGTAATTAATTAAAGTGGTACTTTAAAGTACTGTCAGTACACTATGACTAAAATATCGTAGCAGAAAACCCGCAAGGTATTTCAAATGGCACCAGGAAATATTTTCGATTTAATGAGTACGTGAAATACGGGCTTTTATTTTTCTTAGTTACAAATAAATCATTTGGCAAATTCCAGTGCCAATCGTTTATTTCATCACTTTAAAATTGAAATGCTTTGCACCTGAAAGGGTTTTAAAAAAAACTATTTTTTTTTTTTTTTTTTAAGGTTTCGATCTTGTTAGCAGTCCTTTAGTTATGCGACGTCTATATTCCAGGGACAACATGTTATCTCGCATCTCCACATATGCAATATATGAATTTACATATGCCATTTCTAGCATAGCAAAAACAAGCCGGTGCCACAACTTCTTAAATTTCCTATAAAAACTAACAATGAAACATAAAAGAAATACCAGTGAAATCATTACTGCACTACATTTTAGTAATTACATTTTAAAGCAGATGAAAACAATGGATAACTACACAGACGAAAAGTAAGCAAAAAGTTTTTCTCCAACACCCAGTGTACTGACGGTACTTATAAGTACCACCGAGTAATTCAACTGTTAAATCAAATACATACACCGTTCGCCTAAAATAGCTAGTCAAAGTGTATTCTAAGATCATAATGAACACATAAAAAAAATTCATCACTTATCTTATATTCTTTACCGCGTTTGCAGCAATAAAAAGACGAGCGTGATAATCTGTACAAAATGTCAGCACAAAACCTATCATCTGTGTCAAAGATAGCCTCCTTCCTCGCTAAAATAACAAACCTAGAACAACCGCTGCCATGTATCCGGATAAAGTGGAGTTAAAAGAGTGTTTTTGCAAAGTACCATTAGAATATTAGTAATATTCACTATGGGGTGAAAGTTTAAAGTGAGTGGTATTTATAAGTACCGTCAGTAGATAATGATTTAAATAAGATCAGTTAAACATTTTCAAATAAGGTAATATAAAAGGAATTGAGACTTGGTGTTCCGGTATTTTTTAACAACGCTATAAGAAAATTGTTTTAAATGTATCATTTTAAATCTGGCGTAATTATCCCCAATTTTTCTCTCTGTTTTTAATATTCACGTAAAAGTACTTTTGTTATAAGAAAGGAAATATCTTTCGCGCTATCTTTGATAGTCTGTCTTACAAGGAGAGGGCAGACCTTGTTAATCACAGATTTTGATTATTTTAATATATGTTGTAGGGTAGAAACCCCTTAGTGTCAGGTTCAACGGACTTTATCCAACGCTCCTTAGTTCTTGAGCAACCGGGGTGTCTAATATTAGTACACAGCTTAAATACTTACTTTGCAACCGAAATGCCGGGTTAGTCGTAGCTCAGTTTGTATGGCGTTAGCCGGCTGATACGCGGGCCCGGGTTCGATACCTTAATGCGCTACGTTTGTTTTTCTCTTAAAAAAAAAAAAAATAAATATAGTTGTAAATATAACTTAATAATCTCATTGTCAATTGGAATTTTTAATATTGTATATCAATTATAATTTTAACCTATTTAATTTTTTACTTTTAACTAAATAGTTGTAATCATCATAAAACTGTTAACTTTTTTAAAAATCACTTTTAAAATGTATTTCATATATTCTTTATCGATGCAATGATATTGAGCAATTGTGCCAATTCGTGATTTTAAAGAAACATCATTTAGGCATTGCATTAACAAAGGAAGTCAATGCGATAATACTATTATTCTGTTTTTAAAGTAACAAGCATAATTATATTAAAAATCAGCATCAGAATTAAATTACAACTTTTTTTTTTACATATTAAAGATTTTTAAATTTGTATTAAGTATGCTTGTGCTTTCAATTATAATTCTTTTCACTTTATCTTCTTTCTGCTTTTTTGTTTATTTATTTGAATATTCTTTTATTTTATCAAAACTAGATGGCGACACAACAGATATTTTATCACGATTTTGGAATTTTTATCATTCAATAATACATCCAATTTATTTTTAAACCTCTTTAAAGGATGAGAAATAATAGTTTACAAATAAGAAATGATAAATTTAAGTTTGTTAACATTATAATTAATGTATGATATTAAAATTCTTCATTCAAATTATTAAATTATAATTAAAAGTATATTTATAAAACAAAAAATAAGAAAAACAAATGTAGCGCATTCAGGTATCGAACACGGGCCTTCGGATCAGCCGGCAAGCGCCATACCAACTGACCTACAACTAACCTATCATTTTGGTTGCAAAGTAAGTATTTAAGTTGTGTACTAATATTACAACACCCACCCCCCCACCCCCCGGTTTCTCAAGAACTATGGAGCGTTGGATAAAATCTGTTGAACCTGACACTAAGGGATCGCTACCCTACAGCATATATTAAAATAATCAAAGACCATCTCAAAATATAAAATAAATGTCTCATATAAATACATTTTTAAACTTAATCTGTTTTCCAATATTATTGTTTGGTCATTTTAAATATGACGTAATATCTTCCATTTACTACTTTTAAAGCATATTAAATTTATTATTTTAAAATTTTATTTCTATTTGAAAATTCACGTGTAAATACTACTTTTGTTGCTAGAAAGGAAATATTTTTGTTTGCGCTGCCTTAGAGTTGGAAACAATAGTTTAAAAGATCATATAGAAATGTAAAATAAATGTGTCGCGTAAATATATTTTAAAATTAAACTATTTGGTAATATTATTATTTGACCATTTTAAATATGACGTAATTTCCTCAAGTCAATGCGTTTTAACGCATTTTAATGTATTTTTTTTCCTCTTTTAACGCTTTCGCGGGCGGTATCCTTAAAAATGATTCCTAATTTTTATTTTATTGGCACCCAGAATATTTTGTTAAAATGTTCCTTTTATAAAATACTTGGAAATAACATAATTCATATTTTTTAATAAATTCGTTTATAAATTCTGGAGTCAGTCCATCATTTCATCATTTTATAAACAGAACAGCATAAACAGAATCTCCAATTATTTTTCAAATATTAAATTTTTTGTAGTTTTCAGCACCATTTGTCTAATTTTGGCAACTCAAGTACTCCATTTATGTAGAAAGTAAAGGGGAAAATAGTTGAAAATTAGCAATTATATCTTTTTATTGCCATTTTCTCATAACAACCGAAAGAAAATGTAATTAAAATACGTGCTATTTTGAAAAAAATATAAACGAAAAAATTTCTGTTAAAACATGCAGCTATTATAAACTATATTTAATTTTAAGTATCTATAGACGCTTTCAGTGTGACGTCAGTCATGACGTTTTGGTTGGAAACTGACTCCAAACAAACGGTTGCTATGCGTCATTTCTTTTTAATTATAAATCGTGGAAAATGTTACCAGTACACATTAAGTTTTAAAACAGTCAGGTGTGAGATATAGATATAACATATAGCTGCAACACACAAACAAAATAGAAAATACAACATAACAACCGTTTGCTTTGTGTCAATTTCCAACCAAAACGTCAGCACTGACGTCACGACTGAAATCGTCTATATTAATGTAACAAACAAATGAATGCCTATGAATCATTATATAGCCGCTTTTTTTGTCGAAAGTTTCTTTAATGACGGCATCTTTTTGTTGCATTTGTGTATTATTTTGCGATAGTGATGCCCTATGCCTACTTTACTGTAGATGTTTAAGAGTGCATCGCAAATGTGGAATTCCTAACCGGATGCGAATGGCGTCATTTTACATAAAATAAAAGCGTGTGCTGTAAGTCTTAAAATTGAAATATGTTTTGTAATATTTATATATACATATATATATATATTTCATCGGGTTGACAGTAAATTCTGAAAAAGCAGAATTCCTGTTTTCTATTTTTAGTAATCTGTCTCATTTTTCCAGATTACTTTTGTTTGTGTATTTATTAGCCGCCGGTAGGCTATTTCTTTCTTCCAGCATATAAAATGTCGTGTCCAAAAAATAATGTTACGTTGTATAAGCCAGCCGTAAAACAAAGCAGATGTATCATTGTATGATTAAGTACTCAAAAGTAATTTTTCAAACTTCTAAGCATCGCACATTTTCAATTTTCACATCGTCGTGTAGGGAAAAAAGTACTTTTAAATGCAATTTGTTTGAAAACGGCATCTCCATTTATTTTTGAGATATTAATTTTTTTGTAATTTCTAGCGTCATTTGTTTAATTTTGACAACTCAAGTACTCCAATGCTGTAGAAAGTACAGGAAAAATAAGTTGGAAAATAGCAATTATATCTTTTTGTTGCCATTTTTCCATAAAAACTGAAAAAATGGACTTAAAATACGCGCTCTTTTGACAAAGTATAAATGAATGATTTCTGATAAAACAGGGAGCTATTATAAACTAAATTCAATTTTAAGTATCTATATTAATATTACAAACAAATGAAGGCATGTGAATCATTAGACAGATGATTATTTTGTCGAGTTTCTTGAATGATGTTATCTCTTTTTTTTGTATTTGTGTATTATTCAGCGATAGTGACGTCATATGCGTACTTTACGGTAGATGTTGTTTAATACTGGATCAAAAATGAGGAATTCTTCAGCGGATGCGGATGACGTCATTTCATATAAAATAAAAGCGTGTGTCTTAAAACGGAAATATGTTTTGTACTATCTATATATAGATACATAGTTGCCAACCTTTACGCTTTTATCATACCACTAAAATTTTATAGAAAATGTTGTCTTACTCAATCGTCAAAATCTCATGTTTAAACAAGGCGAAAATCTCTTTAGAATTTTAGTGATAGCCAAAAAGCGTAAAAGTTGGCAGCTATGTACATATTTTTTTTTTTCATAGAGTGCGACACTAAATTCTGAAAAAGCAGATATCCTGGTTTCTAGTAATTATTACTTCTAAAATATAAATTTTTCAGTTGAAAAGATTATTAGATCATCATATTAAAAACTGTCCTATATTTAAATAAGTGGTAATTGGTAATACATTTTAAAACCTCATCTTTTATTATGTGGTTACATCTGTGATACTTCTCCAAATATATATCTTCTAAAAAAGTAATGTAGTAAAATAACTGCGTAAAACTGTATTGATGTTTAAGGAGTCTCAGGACTCTTAAAGCTTCAAAAATTTCGAAATTTTGATCTTTTTAGATGTTAAACTCCTATCTTTTCTGAACATTTTGGTACGTTTCCTTGAAATTCCCATTAGAACAGAAATTATAGCTTTTAGAATTATACCCGCTCGATAGCTGAAGCGGTGTTTCCAAAACTTTGAAGACATTTTTCTCCAAATGACGTTTTTGGGCATAACGCGCAGGATATATCAAAAACTTCTGAATATTTTTTCGTGAAATTTTCAAAGCATATGTTTCATGTTGGTCTGTATAAAACAAACATAAAATTTACTTTTTATTGTTCAAAAAAATATAATTTTTAGGTGATTATACTGAAGAAATTTTCAAAATAGTGTATTAGCTAAATACAACTTTGTATTAAAAATACAAAAATGCTTTAAATTTAAATTTATTTAGGTTCAGAATAATTATTACAATCTGAAGTATAAGTAGGCTCTAAATTTGTCATTCTAGTCGCAATATTTATTTTGTAATTCTCCGCGTAAGCTGTTATACGAATTTTCTACTCGTCAAACCTCTGACGGTTTGCAGCCTCCCATATCCTCCTGAGACCTGGCATCCATTTAAATGGATGTTTTTCTCCTTCTATTGTGTTAAATCTCATTGTAGCAATCTAAAACCACTTTGGCATGGTAATGTATGAATTAAAAATCAACATTCAGCTGTTGGATTTTGGCAACGGTAACTGCTTTGTTTACAAAATGGCGTAGTAAATGAGTCAAGTTGGAATTTTACGTTCTGCTGGTAAGTTTCGTTTTTATGTTATTTTAATTTGTTTAACCTTCCGTCTACCAGACGGGTCCATTGGACCCGACATGTACATTCAAAATATTTATTCAAACCAGAAATTTCTTCAAAACAAACTAAATGTATAAATCAGACAATAATAAGTTAAATAAACAAATTAAATAGTTTTAAGTAAAAATTCTGGTGTAGAATGTTTTTATAAAACTTGAGTAAAATTTCCGGTAGTTCTAGGGTTAAACTAATTTTTTTTTTTTTTTTTTTTTTTGCAGTTTTAATAGCAGATGTTAATACTTGCCTTATGTTCTTTATAATAAATTCTATTCTTTCCCATTTCTATTCTTTCCCACTTTTAGCATTTTTTAATTATTTTAAAGCGAGTTATGGCCTGAACATCCATTTAGGTGGATGTGCTGTAAAACAAAATTAAAAAATCGAAATTTATTAATTTATTTAAAAACATCATTTTTGATGCCTATTTGTTGAAAAAAACTCATATTAAAAAATATATATGCATTATATTTTGCTTGGGTCTCAGGAGGATAAATACTAAATCTGCATCTTGCAATTTTTTAAATACATGAAATGAAAGAATATATATTTTTCATCAAAATAAAAATTGTGTCCTAAAATTATATACATTTTAAGATATTAAATATTGAAAATGGTCTTTTTTCTTTCTTTCTTTCCAATTTTAAGAGTCCTGAGACCCCTTAAACGAGCAATCGAACATCTTTAAATTCTAAAATAACAAGTCGTTTCAATATAGATTTTCCAAAAGGAAAATATTTTGTACATAATTAAAACTAATATAAACAATGTTATATTTATAGCAACATTCTTTACTTAACTTTTCAGTTCTAAGTTCAATAGGAAAAAAAAATTAAAGAAATCAATTTGTTTAAATTAAAACTATTTCCTGTTTTTATCTAACACTTTTTCGGTGTGATTTTCCAAAACGGAAATATTGCTGCATAGAAACAGCGACTTTAATTTAGTCACAACTGTTGAATAACACAAGCCTGCGATGAAAAAATTGCCGGCATAGTAAGTGGTATTTTTTGTAGTTTTTTGGATGCTGATTACTAGAAAAATAATGAAAAAATTCCATCACGTACAGTTTCATCACAAATCGCAATCTATTTTTTTATGAATTTAGTATATTTCGGACCAAAAATTATTATTTATATGAGTTTGATAAATAAATTTATGGACTTAAAATAGTAAATTGGTGCATTAAACTAATAAAAAAGAACGAAGAAACTATTTCAATACAAAATATTTCTTTTAATCGGTAAAGTGTTTATTAAATACAATATTCAAGACAGAAGAAACCAGTTGAAATCGGATCTCTCCTGCTTGCAGGTGTCTGCTCGCCACCCTTCTTCACACGTATTTTCACTGACCTTATGTCTATTCCTGAATCAGTGTCTTTCTTTACTCTGTGCTGTACACATGTGTTTTTATTCCAACCTATGAGTTATAAGTTATAGTAGTAACTTTTAATTCTAGTTTTTGCTCCATTAGAGAACATGGCTTTCAGAGGATGTGCTAATTCACCGAATTGTTTCTGCTGTATTTGTAGTAACTATACAGTGAAAAAACAACAAAGAAGCATATCTGATTTTCTAAAAAAAAGTGTATTTCGCTTATTTTGGCATGAAATTGGGCGATCAAGACAAGCCTTGGCCTCCACACAAAGTTTGTCGTATTTACGTAGAAGAATTAAGGCAATGGTTTCAAGGTAAAAAACAAGCTTTTCGGTTTGGTATACCAATGGTTTGGAAAGAACCTAAAAATCACAGTGATGATTGCTATTTTTGCATTTGTAATGTGAAAGGTTTCAGTTTAAAGAACAAAACGGAAATATTTTATCCTGAAATTCCGTCTGCCATACGTTCTGTGTTCACGGACCTGGTAAAGGAAAAATCTTATTGATCCAAAAAAAGTGTTACTTCCACCACTTCATATAAAATTAGGTATTATGAAACAATTTATCAAGGCTTTATCAAAAGAAGGTGAATGTTTCAAATACCTTTGTGAGCAGTTCCCTGGTTTATCCAAAGCAAAACTGAAGGAATGTATGTTTGTAGGACCAGACATCAGGAAAATGGTTGAAGATGAAAATTTTGAGAATAAAATGAAAACAAACGAAAGAAAAGCCTGGAAATCTTTCAAACTAGTTATGACAAGCTTTCTTCGCAACAAAAAGGACTCAAACTACAAATCAATTGCAGAAGAGATGGTAAAAAAATTTCTAGATTTTAGGGTGTAATATGAGCTTTAAAGTTCATTTTCTTGATTCACACCTAGACAATTTTCCTGAAAATTTAGGTACAGTTAGTGAGGAACAAGGTGAAAGATTTCGCCAGGATATAAAGGAAATGGAGAGGTGATATCAAGGCAAATGGAATGTCAGCATGATAGCCGACTATTGCTGGATGCTACAAAAAGACAATCCCTGCGAAGTTCACAATAGGAAAAGTGGCAAAAAAACTTTTGATGTAGAGAAAAAACACTACTCTAAGAACTTGTAACCTTCTACATATATTTGCCTATTACTTGAACTCAGATATAAATGTAATTTATATAGATTTATAAATAAATGAAATGTCAAAATTTCATGATTTCAGCATTTTCTATAAAAATATGCAATCATTTTGTGAAAAATCCTTACGTGATAGAAAAAAATGGATTTTATTTTCGGAATCAGCAATAAAGAAAACATAAAAATTAGTTATCAAAATTAATGCAATATTCAAAAAGTATTTTTTTGCAGGTCTGTGTAATTCGTTCAAAATAGTTTTCATTATTTTATTTTTCAAAGTATATCTAACAATAGTCGCTTCCCATTTTAAAATTTCCACCAGTAAAATTATACTGTTACTTTTATACATATTAAAACCAACTATTATTAACAAGGTTAAATTGAACATAACAAGTTTATAATCAAGAAACGAAGATGACCATGACAGCTTTGAAATTTATGGCAATAAAGATATTTAACCTTCCGTCTACCAGACGGGTCCAGTGGACCCGACATGTACATTCAAAATATTTATTCAAACCAGAAATTTCTTCAAAACAAACTAAATGTATAAATCAGACAATAATAAGTTAAATAAACAAATTAAATAGTTTTAAGTAAAAATTCTGGTGTAGAATGTTTTTATAAAACTTGAGTAAAATTTCCGGTAGTTCTAGGGTTAAATAAACATTGTATAGAGAAATCTTCATTAGTACGGACTTCAAAGGGAAGCCACTTTTTGTCAGTGCTAACCGATGTCCGCACTAAACGTTGTAAACATTTTAGTGGAGTATAATTATACTTTTCTTTGAGTAGATTTAATTCAGTTTTTATGAGAAAAAGGTTGCCAACCTAATACTAAAATAAATAAACAACTTTTGCTTTTACTTATTAATATTTGTTAACCTATTTCTGCTCAAAAAATGTTCAAATAATTAATTCACACCGCAATTAACGAACAAATTTATTTGAAAATAATCAAAAGCTTTTTTTTTTTTTTTTTCACGTATATTATGAGATCGAAAGTGTACTAAAAAATTACTGGCGCCATTTGGCAATTTAGGCATTAAAATTAACCGTTTGCAGACTGCAAACGGCGCTCCTCAAAATGTTAATCCCTTGAGGGGCGCTGGAATAAAATATATCCCACCTTATTTAAACAAGATTCTCATCAGAAAATTTTAACTAAATTTTATATTTTAATTTTGAGGGAAAATTGTTGAAAAATTGCCTTTCCTTATTTAAAAATAAAAATTTTCGATTATTCCGGTGAGAATTCAATATGTAGAGACATTTTTGCTTGCCGTTCAAGGGGTTAATAAAGAGGGTAAGCGGCAATTTTTAAATACAAAAGAATAAATTGCTGAGGGCAAACATAATATGCGTTAAATGGCCGAATTTGCGTAATTTAACTTTAAACAACGTCGTCTGTTGTTTTTATTTGCGTTACTTGAACAAAGTATCTTTTTAACGCATCACTTTCACGTTTTGCGACGCACTTGAAAATTAGGTCTGTCGTATCACATTTTGATTATTGACGAACGGCCATTATTATTTTTTTAACCATTTTAAACCTAAGGTTTTTGATGCAAGAATGCTTTTTTCTTCTTTATTATTGTTCCTGACAATTTGTTGATTTCTCAATAACCAAAGTAACATAAAAGTTGCTTTTGAAAAAATAATGTACAAACGCTCTTCTGATTTTGATTGGTCAGTTTGTGAAAACATTGTCCGCATTATCCGATGAGTAGACATTAATTGAAAATAGGAAATGATGGAGGAAACAAAATTATTGTCCTCATTTATCGGAGATACGTCTTAAGAGGAGATGCAATAACGAGAGTACACTGTATAACAGTTAAGCCATTTATTTATTACGGATCTCACAGAAACACACAGGCTTTTCACCGTCCCAACCAGGGTTGCCAGTTTGGCCTCCATTTTTATTCCAAAATTTCAAATTGAAACTAGAATTTCCAAAAGAGGAACCTTAATTTTAGGTAAATCGCGAAATGTCTGTCATTAGATAAAGCAAAGAATGCCATTTTTAATTTCTGGTGTGAGCTCTGAATTTCTGATTAAAAAATGGCAAAAGGCCAAACTGGCAACCCTGGTCCCAACATACA
This sequence comes from Maratus speciosus, assembly GCA_963932465.1. Classification (NCBI taxonomy): domain Eukaryota; kingdom Metazoa; phylum Arthropoda; class Arachnida; order Araneae; family Salticidae; genus Maratus; species Maratus speciosus. The sequence goes on along the minus strand of OZ010792.1, from coordinate 9,508,718 downwards.
GGTCTATTACAAACGATGGATCAAATTAAAAAAAAAATCATATTTTCGAAACTACTGCACATATTACAATAAGTGATAAAGAATTTAAAGAGAATTATACCAAGTTCTTTTCAGTTACGAATGTTCGATGTGTGGCCCTCTTGTTACACGGCATACGTCCAATCTGTAATCCAGGTCGTCCCAAACATTTTGTAGCATCACTCTGTCAATGGTTCTGAATTCTGCACAAATGCGTTCTTTAACTTCTGGCAGTGTCAAAGACATTGTTTATGTACCACCCATGACGAAAACAAAGTGTTCAGAACTTAAAGGATGCATTTGTGAAGCTTTCAGAATCATTGACAGAATGATGCTACAAAATGTTTGGAACGAACTCGATTACAGATATATTAGTATGCCGTGTAACAAAAGGGTCACCCATCGAACAGTTGTAACTGAAAAAAACATAGTATATTTCTCTTTAAAACCATGTATTACTTATTGTAATATGTGAAGTAGTTTCGAAAATATGATTTTTTTAATCAGGTCCATCATTTGTAATACCACTGTAGAATGGTGACATATAATTTTAGACCTCTCACTTACAAGCACTTATTTAAGAAGTCTATCTCACAAGGAAGGTCTCCATACGGGCATATTCAGAAAAATCTGAAAAAATTACAGAGTGTTCTTCTCATGTGGATATATATGTTTAAATATTTTTTGGCGGAACCTCGATAGAACGTTCGTAAAAAAAATAAAGAAAATTTCGTTTATTTAGCGATTTATCATCGGTTGGCGATGAAATGAAATTTCGGAAAATACTTTTTCCATGTCGAATATTCTTTAAGATGAAAATGTTTCATATTGAACTTGTTTAAATAAATTTAATATAAATAAATTTAGTTTTGACAGTTTTAGTTTGGTTTAACTATATTTTTGTCATATACATATATATTTATAATGAAAGTTAAATATCAAATTTTATGAATTAAAATAAAATTAAAATAAATTAAAATTGTTTCAATATCCAATTGAGCACTGTCGATTCAATTTTGTTGCTATGGAAACGACGAATTCTTTGATATGAAATGAATAACTGCTAAATGAATCTTGCCTTTCATTTGGAATACGCTTAAATATATGAAAGTATTTTTTATATATGAAATTGTTTTTAAAGTAATAAAATTAAATAACAAGCAACATAAATATGTAATGCGAAAAAATGTATTTATTAAACTATCTCATTGTTTGTGTTTAAATTCATTAAATACGTTTTACACGCATTCTAAAAATCAATTAACAAACATTTTCAGGTGCATTAAAATCGTTTGCTTTTGGCGAGGAAAAGTACTGCTCGCCAAATCGCGTGACGCTTTCGTCTTTTCGCGCCAAATACTTGAAAGTATTTTATTTTTTTACATACTTTCGACTGTAATTCCGCTGCTAAATTTAACTGGTCCTTTATTACATACATAAGTAATTTAATTGGTATTTTTTTTTCAAAATATTCTGAGTATGCCCAGTAAGGAGATCTTCCTTGTCAGTTCGGAATGTAACGTAGTTTCGACTTCGGTTCGGAAAATTCAGAACTTCCGATTAATACAGCACCAACAACTCCGCTTTTAATACCGAATATATTCAAACGCTGAATTTTAGATCAAATACTAAGAACAGCGCCGATTCGCAGCGAATGTGTGCAACTTTCATAATCAGTCCTTTGACCGAGGTGAACAGAAGTAAAGAAGTCATTATCTCTTCGTCCACGCATTTTTTTATTGTCCCGTATATTTGTGCTTGCATTTACACATTCACGTATCTCAAACTGATTAATATATTAGCAAACTGAAAAAAAATAACGCAAAAAGTACGATTTGGATTTATTTCAAGTAGCATTAGTTAATATTACAAAATGTAAAATTTGAGGAAAATATAATGCATTACTAGAAAACAGGAATTCTGCTTTTTCAGAATTTAGTGTCGCCCCCGATGAAAAAAAATATATGTATTTATAAATAGTACAAAACATATTTCAATTTTAAGACTTACAGAACACGTTTTTATGTTATGTAAAATGACGTCATATTTGTATCCGCTTAAGTATTCCACATTTACGATCCACTCTTAAACATCTACAGTAAAGTAGGCATAGGACGTCACTATCTTGAAGCAATACACCAATGCAACAAAAAAAAAATGCCGTCATTAAAGAAACTCGACCAAAAAAAGAAAAAAAAACGGCTTTCTAATGATTCACAGGCCTTCATTTGTTTGTATCATTACTATAGATACTTAAAATTAAATACAGTTTATAATAGCTCCATGTTTTAACAGAAATCATTCGTTTATATTTTTCAAAATAGCAGGTATTTCAATTAAATTTTCTATCGGTTGTTATGATAAAAATGGCAACAAAAATATATAATTAATATTTTACAACTATTTTTCCTTTACTTTCTACAGAAATGGAGTACTTCCGTTGCCAATATTAAGCAAATGGTTCCAAAAACTACAAAAAAATTAATATTTCAAAAATAAATGGAGACGCAGTTTTCAAAGAAATTGCATTTAAAAGTACTTTTTTTCCCAATACGACGATATAAAAATTGAAAATGAGCGATGCTCAGAAGTTTAAAAAATTGCGATAGAGTATTTAATCGTACTGATTTGTTTTACGGCTGGCTTCTGTAAGGTAACGTTATTTTTTGGAGACGACATAAAATAAGCTTGGAGAAAGAAATAGCATACCGTACCGGGGGGCTCATAAACTAGTTGGATGTGCCAATCCCAAAACTTTCTTCTATCTCATACATTTCAATATTTCAAAATGTTATTGCAGATGTAAATATTTCATTTTTATTAGTTCAATACTATATCAGCTTTGACTTTCATCTTAAATTTCTGCTTCAGTCAATTAATTGGAGTAAAAACGAGTTAATCTCGATCATGATATTTATTAAAATCACGAATAGTCGGCTTATCAGGATGGGAAACTCCCGTCGATTCTAGAGACACTGCTGTAGAACTACGAAAAATTAAGAAGATTGCAAAAATTACAGTGCCCCCTTTCGACGGAATTTTTTCACATTCAGGAAGGAATTTTTGCCATGGCCAAAAACATAGACAAAAAATTTGGTTCATTTCTATGCATAACTTCCTACACTTTTCGATGGTACAATATTCAAAATGGCACAAAAATTGCTATTACAGCACCCCTATCGGTGGATTTTTTCCAAATTAAGGAAGGTCCTGCTTGCCATAGCCAAGAAATTAAAAAAAAATTTATGTTCAACTTTATGCATAACTTCATACACTTTTTGATGGTACAATGACACACGGACAGACAGACCTTTTCCTTAAACAGGTTTTTGGGGATATCTAACCCCCCATAAAACGTGTAAATCCGTTCAAAACCGGAAGTCGAAAAACAATTTCGATTACAATACTTTCTTCTATTGAAGATAGAAGAAAGTAAAAATGGAACAGTCACATTTGTAAAACGATATATATATTCTTTAAAATTTACTGTGTGTAAAAATGTATAAAATTCAATTCTGGAAAGGAATATCCACGGTAAATCTTCTAAAATTAATATTTCTTTATGCAGCTGGAAAAAAATTAACTATAAAAGAATCTTTAACAGAAATTAAAATAGAACATATCGGACTGCAAATTAGATGAAAAAGACTGCTCATTAACAATTCGCGTTTTACGTTGTGTAACCAGGGATCGGATCTGTCACTCTTTTGGCTCCCACTATTTCCAAACAGTGATATTCGTAATAGATTTCTACAATATTTCCATAGAGGAAACATCATCATGGTAAAATTGTGCAGCATTTGCAAGAGAAATGTACGTCGAATAGTCTTATTGGGAGGAAGGATTAGTGAAAAAAATGCCGGTGATGAAATCTGCGTACCGTCATTTCCGGTGTTTAACAGTTTCATGGGCGGTGTCCTTGAAAAAAGACACCTAATTTTTATTTTACTGGCACCCAGAATATTTAACAAAAAATTTCCTTTTATTTATATTTGAAAATTAGCTAATTTTCTAATATTTAGCATATTTTCTAATAAATTCGTTTATCAATTCTCGTGTCAGTTCATCATTTCTCATTTTATAAGCAGAATTACTCCGCGTTGGAAAGGGTTAAGCCACGGTTAGCACAAATCTTTTTCTAATCAGGGTTGTCAATTTGGCTTTTTTTATACAAAAATTTTGAATTCACACCGGCAATTTGAAACTTGGAAAATATTTATTTCAAAATGAGGAAAAGCAATTTTAGCTTTTTTTCAACAAATTTATAAAAGTAAAACTTAGTTAAAAGTTTTTGCAAATCTTAATTAAGATTAGATGGGATATAATATATCTCACCGCCCCTCATGTGGTTAAGCGAACATGAAATGTCTGTCATTAACCCTTTGTGTGCCAGTGTTCTGTTACACGGGACACCTAACTTGGTTTCCAAATGTTTCAATGGCACAGAATTTTGGTACAACTATTTTCCGTTCATTATGTAAAGGAAAAAAAACTTTTTTTTTTTTTTAAATTTCCAAATAAATTTGTTCATAAATTCCGGTGTCATTCATTGATGTAATCCTTTTAGCAATGGAAGTGCTTTGCGCCGAAAAGGGTTAACAAATATTATAGGAAATTGCCTGTTTAAAGCAGAATTTTGGAATAAAAAAAAAGTCAATACTGGCAACCTTGTTTTAAACCTACAGCCGCTGGCGACTTGTTCAGTGGATTACTTTTTTTAAAATTAAGATTGTTTGATTTCCATCACATTTTTGAAGTAGAAATAGTCATTTTTTTAATTACAGATTAAATAATGCGAGAATAAGCCGAATTATGTGCTTTTAAAAAAGTGTTGGGAATCAAGCAATCTGAATTTTAAAAAGTACCCGCCACTGTAACGCGAAAATAGCGTCAGGGCTCGCAGTGTTCCTAAAATTTTCACACTTTGCTACCACTATTTTAAAACGACGATCTTTATTGTATAATTCTATTATAGATCTTAAAGGAATCTACCACGAAGAAGTTTTATTTAAAATACTGGTAGCAAAGTGTGAAAATTTTAGGAACGCTGCGAGCCCTGTAGCGTTTCCCGCGGCTAGAGGGTTAAACCAAAATTACTGTAATAAAATATGTCATTTTCCAACCTGTAGTTATTCGACCACTTTTTAAATAAAATTTCAGGTTTCAAACAGACTCATTTTAGCTATGGATTATAGTTTAGAAATCACAATAGCCTATAACGTTAAACACCTTCACGTTTTCCAACCTTGACAAAGTATTATGAAATATTCTCATTGAAAATGTAGACCATTCCTTTCAAGCACTTTAAAAAGGTGTGTAACAACAATTAGAAAAAATGCACTAAAAAGTGCTAAAACGTTATTATTATCATAAAACAGGAATAGAATGCCTACAAACTCTAGTCAGTGTTGCAGTGGGCTACTTTTTTTAAATTCAGATTTCTTGATTGGCACCACTTTTCTGAAATTTTACAATTTCCCTTCTTCTCACTAAATTAATAAGTCATTAAATAAGGCGAATTTTACTATTTCATAAAAGTGGTGCCAATCAAGAAATCTGAATTTAAAAAAAGTAGCCCACTGGCAACACTGTCTCTAGTTTTTAATTACAAGAATTTTGTTCGGGGATTAAAGGCAACTTTTTACAGTATAATAAAAATAGAGGGTTGCAGCTATGAAACAGAATCGTAGCCAAGAAAGGCTGTATATGGGGGATTTTGTTAAGCATCGGTTAGTTTTGGCCATATTGCTGAGGTTAGGATGTCTTTCGGGTGCGAAGCAAGAAAAGAGTAACATGACGAAACAACATTTGGTGAATACAGCGGAGAGGACAATACATCCCACGAAAGTGTTTCTAGGATTTAATTGACTGATCTTCCAACAGGTGGATGAGCATTGTCATGTTGGACTGGATTTTGTTTTTAATTCTTCATTGGTATTCATTAAGATTTCCATTGAATGCCTGCATCGGTTGATTTAGTTCACAGTAGACTACGTCCTTTTTACTCCACCATATACACATCATAAACTAAATGTCATGAATGATCTGTTTCTGCACCTGGTTTAGCTAGTCGCATCCATGAATTGAGTCGTTTGTGATTCTTGCAATGTTCCCATTACTCATCTTCCACAAGCATTCCATACATAAATACATCATTTTTGCTTTCGAACAGCAGCTATGGTTTTTTGATGTTCCACATTCAGGTGGGACCCAATTTTGTTGGTTTTGAAACATGTTGACAATGCCACGTGTATGGCAAGGAAATAAGCAAGCATTTCCCTCTTTTCTTATCGTGAATCTTATCACGTTTTTATCGTTCTTATCAAAATGATGGTGTTAGTCCAACTTAGAACTTAGGCTATATTTTATGTCGGTGCACTACCCCAAAGGGGGTGCAGGAGCGAAAAACGTTCTAAAAATGCGATTTTTGCGTTATTGGAGGGCCTAGAAATATGAAATTTGGAATATTAGTTATAAGATAAAAGTGATGTCTAAGAACAGTTCTTAAACAATTCGAAATTTAAAAGGGGAGAAAATACACAAAAAGTGTTCTAAAAAACGTTCTAAATGGTAGTTTCTACACAATCTCAGGATATATCAAAACGATTTAAAAAATATTGGTGTCAAAATGATGGTGACAACCCTTGCTCCAAGATAGGCTATGTTTTATGTCGGTGCCACAACCCAAAAGGGGGTGCAGGAGCAAAAAACGTTCTAAAAATGCGATTTTTGCGTTACTGAAGGGCCTAGAAATATGAAATTTGAAATATTAGCTACTTATTAGATATAAAGGATTTTTAAGAACAGTTCTTAAACAATTCGAAATTTGAAAGAGGTGAAAATACGCGAAAAGAGTTCTAAAAAACGTTCTAAATGATGGTTTCTACACAATCTCGGGAAATACCAAACCGATTTAAAAAATAATGCTGTCAAAATGACGGTGACAACCCTTGCTCCAACATAGGCTATGTTTTATGTCGGTGCCACTACCCCAAAGGGGGTGCAGGAGAAAAACGTTCTAAATTGCGGTTTTTGCGTTACGGAAGGGCCTAGAATCGTGAAATTTGGAATGGTAGTTGGTTATAAGATATCAATGATCTCTAAGGACATTTCCTAAAAAAAATCAAAATTTAAAAGGGGGTCAAAATGCGCAAAAAGCGTTGTAAAAAACGTTCTAAATTGCGATTTCTATGCAATCTCAGGAAATACTGAACCGGTTGCAAATATAATGGTATACAAATGAAGGTGGCAGATCTTGCTCCATGATAGGCTATATTTTATATCTGTTTCCACTACCCCAGGGGAGATGCAGGAGCAGAATGCGCGAAAAGCGTTCTAAAAACGTTCTAAATGCCGATTTGTCAGCAATATCTCAGGAAGAATCAAACTGATTTCAAACGTAATGGTAAGAAATTGATGCTGACAGCCTCTGCTCTAACATAGACGCTATTTTATGTCGGTATCACTATCACCTAGACGTTGCAGGAGCAAAAAAGCGTTCTAAATTTCGTTTTTTGTGATCGGTAGGGGCTAGCAACTTAAAATTAGACAAGATATATATTTATTAGATATAAATTATCTTTAAGAACAGTTTCGAAAAAATTGGAAATTTAAAAAGGGGTGAAAATGCGCGAAAGCATTCTGAAAACGTTGTAAATTGCGATTTCTACTCAATCTCAGGAAATACCAAAGCTATTTCAAAAGTAATGGTTGCAAATCAATGGCGCTATCAATCCCTGCTATAACATAGGTTATATTTTATGTTGCTGTCACTACCATCTGAGGGTTGCAAAAGCAAAACATGTTCTAATTTGCGTTTTTTTGCACAACTGAGGGGTCTAACACATTGAAGTATGGCATGGTATTTACTTACAAAATGCAACTGCTTTTTAAGAACAGTCGAAAGAAAATTCCAAATTTAACTAGAGAACAGGAATTCTGATTTTTCAGAATTTAGTGTCGCCCCCGGAATTTCCATTACTTCATTTTCTTCTGGTGGACTGGTGATTTCTATTATCATGAAACAGATATTATAAGTGAATTGTTAGGTGAAGATGAAAGAGCAGTCGTAAAAAGTAAGAACTCTGATTTTCTGATCAGAATGGGAAAAAAATGGCCATAATTTTTTGGAAAAAAAAATTATGGCCATTTTTTCTCTTTCATTCTGACCAGAAAATCAGCGTTCTAACTTTTTACGGCTGCTCTTTCATCTTCACCTAACGCTTCATTTATAATGGCTGTTTCATAATAATAGAAGCTACCAGTCCATCGGAAGAAAATAACTCTGTTAAGCGGAACTCGGATAATCGGCACTCTACTGCAAAACATATTTCAATTTTAAGACATAAAGCACACGCTTTTATTTTATGTAAAATGACGTCATTTGCATTAATATAGATACTTAAAATTAAATATAGCTTACAATAGCTCCATGTTTTATCATAAATCCTTCATTTGTATTTTTCTCAAAATAACACGTATTTTAATTTTTTTTTTTCAATTTTTATGAGAAAATGGCAACAAAAAGATATCATTGCTATTTTTCAACAATTTTTTCTTTACTTTCTATAGAAATGGAGTACTTGAGTTGCCAAAATGAAACAAATGTCGCTAAAAATTTCGAAAAGATCAATATTTCAAAAAGCAAATGGAGATGCAGTTTTCAAACAAATTGCATTAAAAAGTACTTTTTTTTTCCAATACGACGGTATAAACATTGAAAATGTGCGAAGGTTAGAAGTTTTAAAAAATGCTGTAGAGTATTTAATCGCACAATGACACATCGTTTTTTGTTTTACGGCTGGCGTATACAAAGTAACGTTATTTATTGGAGACAAAATAAGCTGGGAGAAAAAAATAGCATACCAGGTAAAAATAATGATGACAAATTGTTGGTGATAGAACCTGCTCAAAAATAAGCTATATTTTATGTCTGTGCCACTACCACCAGAGGGTTGCAGGAGCTAAAAAATTTCTAAATTGCGATTTCTGTGATACTAAAAAGGCTGGAAACTTTATATATGGCATGGTAGTTACTTATAAAATATAAATGCCCTCGAAGGACTGTTGAAAATAAATTCGAATTAAAAAGGGGTGAAGAGAAGGGGAGGTGCGAAAAGCGTTCCAAAAGAGTCCTAAATTACGATTTCTATGCAGTTTCAGAGAATATAAATCGATTATAAAAGTAATAGTTGCGAATCAATGGTACGGGCTATATTTTATGCCGATGATTCTACAACCTGGGTTTCACAGAAACAACAAACGTTCTAAAAAAGGCCTTTAAAAGCTTTCTAAATTACGTTTCTGTGGAATATTAGGAAATAACCAACCCATTTCAAATTTAATGTTGGCAAATTAATGGTGACAGTTCATATTTCAACATAGCCCTTTATGTTGAGAGAGGTAGTAGGACTTAGAATTTGACATGATAGTTAATTTTAAGATGTAAGAAGATGGTTCTAAAAAATTCAAAACTTCAAATGAATACTGAAATGAGCATATTAATTGAGCATAAACGTTTCAAAATATTTTCTAAATTATCATTTTTTTGTTTTATTTCATTTTATTAATTTAAGTCTCATTTCTGCCTAATGCAGTGTAATAATATGTTTAGTCAAACTGTGTTTTAAATAGTAATTTTTGAATTATTCCTAAAAGTAATAAGCACCTTTTAATAAAATAAAATATTACCTTTTAATAAAATAAAAATTTAGTTGGTACTTTTTAATAAAAATTAGACATATAAATATCACTTGGCATATTTCAAATATTACGAGAGCAAAGCAGCGGGGTTTGCTAGTACCCAATAATTATTTATATTTAAACTTCTTTATTCTTTTGTAACTTTTGTTACAATAGAATTGAAAGCCGATTCAATATTTTCAATAATATTAAGTACACACAAATATTGTATTTGTGTGAAGAAAATAATGTAGTAAAATTACTACGTGTAGTAAGACCTTTGTTACATGAAGTTGAAATTTTTATAAATTTACCAATAATATTAATTTCTAGCGGTATGTTCTAAAATCTACACTAACAAAAGAAAGAATTTGTCTGTGTTTGTGCGTTTCTGTTGTCAATGGCTGGTAATATCTACCGCAGGGTATTCAGGGGAGATTTTAGTGTATAATATATCATTCTTATCGAGGAAAGTTCGATAATTAATTGAACCCGATCGGGAATTTTAACCTTTAGACTTAACCATTAATCTTTTCAGAAAGATTCTGCTGAATGTATTTCATTGGGCCTTGCAGTGTTAGTTGGACAATTTTTCAGAGAAAGTTTTAGTATGTAACATAACGTTCTACTTTGCTTATTTATATAATTATAAGGGAAAGTTCTATAATCAGGTGTACCCAATTATGAAAGAATAGCTTTTTTAAAAAGTTCTACTGAAAGGATATGAATGAAACTTGCATTGTTAATTAGATGTTTTTCAGAGAGGTTTCAGTATATTGCATATCGTTCCATCGTTCTCTGCCAAATTTTCTTGTAAATGATAGCAATGCAAACTTCTTCTGACACATTAGAAAATATAATAGCGCAATGGCATTGATATTGTTTTGAGGAATACGGCAGGACATAACAGATAAAGGTCTTTACTGCTTTAAAACTCAAGACTAAATTTACCGATATATTTCTTTTGATTCAAGGTTAGTTTGCAGAAACTGACCAGAATAGCGGGCGAAGACTCCTAGTTTGAAATAAAATGAAACAAAAACTTCACACCTAAATTTCAAACATTAATCTTTCTACTGGTACAACCCGTTAAAAAGATATCAATATTAATATTTTCAAAAGAATATTTTCAAATCGCCTTTTTTCGTGTGTTATTTTCCCCGTTTTTCGAAGTCTGCATCGGCTTGACTATTCGAAATAAATGATAAAAATACCAGTCTATATCTTCGAACTTTTACCTTTCGAACGGAGCGATTCGTTTAAAAAAATATCATTAGCATTAAATATCACCCTTTCCAAACAGTTTTTTTTTTTTTTTTTTTTTGGGGGGGGGGGGGGGGGAGCAGAGAGCCGTTTCAGCAAATTTTAAAAATCTGCATCCGTTTTCGTCCACAAAATATGAAAAAAAAAGTATATATCCAGTTATAGGTAGTACATCTCCTTTCTAAAGATGACTTTGCTTTTTAAAAAAAATCTATTAATATTTACTATTTCGTAGAAAAAAATGATTTCTTGAAATAACTTCTGGGGGTCCTTTCCCGCACTTGGCAGATATATTTTTTTAATTTATTTATTTATTTTTTTTAATTATTTGGAAAAATGGTTATTGTCCTCGGTCAAGGTAGGAAATCAAAAACATATCTGAAGCGTTTTATTAGTTGAATCCGCATTTTATTCGTTTTTTGATTGGTCTATACAGTGATCTGTATTTTCCCTTTACTTTCAACAGAAATGGATACTTCTGTTGCCACTATGACAAAAAAGTAATAAAAACTATAAAAAATAAATTAATAACTCAGAAACAAATTCAGATACAGCTTTCAAACAAATTGCATGTAAAAGTACATTTTTTTCTCTATACGACGATGTGAAAAGTAATATTGAGGGATGTTTAGAAGGATAAGAATGAATTTTCATTTAAAATTGGTCCAGGAATATTAATGTTTAATCCATAGCGAACGTAATGTATGACCAGTTCCGCAGAAGTTTAAAAATTTACAGTACCGAAAAATGTAATCCATGGTGTACGTAATGTATGATCAACTCCGTGCGATTTTTTATGTCTTAAATTTTAGTCTTTGAAAAAATCATCTTCCAAATGGTCGTTGTAATTTTTTAAATTGCATTTTTTTTTTTTTTTTTTTTTTTTTTTTTTTTGTCTTTATCTCTCAGCTCTAAAATTTTTTCGAAGTTGTTTTCGTTTGTGTGCATACGCTGGGAAACCTACCTTCAACAAAATTATTTTCAGTAAGAGTCAGATGTGGGGGAGTTTTATATTATGTAGCTTTATTCATTAACTTTTGTTCAGAACTGATTATTTAACGTCAGAAAATATGTCGGAAATCATTATAACGAAGTCGTCGTAGTTTGTTTGGATAGGTTTTCATTTGAAAATATAAAATCATACAAATTCGGTGGTGTTTGGGGTCGAAGGCAGCGGGATCCATAAACACTGTGTTTGCTTGGAAAGATTTTATTTAAAAATACAGAATCACTCAACACTGTATATATAATTTTAATTAATTTTCAGCAGTGAAATTTCGCTTGAAATTATTGAATATAGAATACGTGAATTATCACACTGCTAATGAAGCGTAGAACCAACAACGTGAAAAATGTCCAAGCCGGGTATCGAACCCGGAACGCTTTAATAGCGCTCCAAGTGCTCTACCAATTAAGCTACGAGGATTATGCCCGGATTACCATTTTCCACATATGTTGGTAAGGCTGCAACTGCAGCACAAGGTGGAAAAGTTTTCATGAGCACGTAATCCTGCGGCGAAACATGAGACACAAACAAACCCAGCATTGTTGGACACATATATATATATTTTTTAATTAATTTTTCAATAAATTTTCAGCAGTTAGCAATGTGAAAATTCACGTATTCTATATTCAATAATTTCGAGCGTAATTTGACAGCTGAACATTAATTGAAAAATTAATTAAAATTATATATATATGTGTCCACCGATGCTGGGTTTGTTTTTGTCTCATGTTTCGCCGCAGGATTGCGTGCTCATGAAAACTTTTCCATCTTGTGCTGCAGTTGCAGCCTTACCAACATATATCCTCGATTTTGTCAGTATTAAGAAAAGATGGGCGGCCATCATGACCGCTTTTATTTTCTTGAAATCGGGTTACCAAATGCTAAAACGCTGTCTTATTCGGCGTACGAACATTTGGATATGTACTTTTAAACGATTCGATAACTTTAACGATAGACGCTGTTGCGAAGTAATGTTTGCCCCACCAGTTGCCGATAGATTTTGCTCTCGAAGCTGGTAGACAATAGGTGCTGTGTTCGAACTCAATCGCGCCCGTCGGCCTAACCGTTTGGTGTTTTCCGTGACTCACCACTATTTTTAAAAAGTAAATTTTGTAGTATATTTCTCTTGCAAATGTTGTCAAAGTGTAAGTAAATGATTTCAGTTTTGAGAAAGTGGTGCGATATAGAATTACAAAAATAGTCGCCAGTGGCAGCCCTGATAGTGTAACCATATCCGTCTCATCCGTTCGTCATTTCCGTCTGAACAGCGATTTCAATTTTCAGGCGACGCATATGTAATTTTCGATACAATACTATAGGTAAATTTCTAAAACGAAAAAAATGCTCAGCATATAAAAAGAAAGTCTATTATTACGACTTTAATAGTCTATATTTATATTTATATTTACGAGGTGGAACCCGTCGAATTTCGACCGAAGAAAATGTTTAAGAAGGAACTGTGTCATTGATTTATAATAAATCTACATAAAAGTATGTATCCTATAATGCTTAGTCTAACTCTCAAACAAATATTATTTTTACCTAAAATTAACAAAATATAAAACTCAGTAATCCAAATTAATAAAATTAAACTTTAATCGCTTAAGTAATCAGTAAAATTTAATAGATCAGTTATTATGATGAAGTTGTCAATTGTGGCTCTTATGCTAGGTATTCCCGAATGAAAAAAAAAATATATATTCCATTTTGACACGATAATAGACTTTTTTTCCTGAGAAATCTAAACCCTACATCATTTTCACATTCGCAAAATTTACATACGCACTTCTCATATCGTATTCACCACGTTTAAAAGAATGGTATTTTAATTTAATGATCTTAAAATCCTTTTAACTCAAAACTTGAAGTCACGATTGTCAACAACATATTTGCATGTCACACTCTTAACTTCAGATACTAATCTCAGTACCGAAATGAAAACATTGCTGTAATTTACGTTTTTTAGACGCATTTGTGTTAAAATGTTTAGTATTATCTAAGAAATTGATCTTTTTTTCCACCGCCCCCTGAATACTAGGCCTAAGCGCTGGACCAAACATGGCGGCTGCCGAAGGCGGATTTTTTTCAGCGTGTGCACGGTCCCTTAAATATTCCTACCAATATTTTTTTGAAGTTTTTTCCGCTTCGTTTTTCTGAGAATAATCAAGGTAGAGAAATCTTTTATAAAATACTGGCGTTTACATATAAGGGACCGTACCTACGCTAAAAGAAATCCGCCTTCGGCAGCCGCCATTTTGTGTCATTTTTGTGTGAGCGCTCAGGCCTAGTATTCAGAGGGCGGTGTTTTTTTCTAAATATGACGTCATTATCATTTACTTAAGCATTTAGCCGAGTGTCTAAAAATTAGTATCGGTACACATTCAGAAGGAAAAAATTGTGCAAACTTTATAAGGCAAAATGCGTGTTTTTAAAAGCAGTACGTCATTTTCCGTTCAAAATATTTTGCCGCAGTATGTCCATAGTGGGATTTTGCGCCACTAAACCCAATACAACAAAATTTAAATCAAAGAAATTTTTTAAAAATGTCTTTTTTAAATCAGAAAATTGCATGAAGAAAGATAAATAAATCTCAATATTCTCTCTTTTCTGCAACAACAATCTAATTACCACCATTTTAAAGACATTTCATAAATTATTTTAAAAATTAAACTAAAAAAGGGGGGATATTTAAAAAAAAGCTAGTGCGTGCACATTAGGGTGGTCACAAGCAACATGGGAAAAAAAATTTTTAACGTTTTCTTCGGGGGGACCCTCCTAAAAGTTGCCAATTAGTTAGAAAATGAGATTGGCAAAGTTTCAAGTGAAATGAATAACATTAACCCGTGCCTCATCGAGGTTGAAGTCTTGAAAATTTGCAGTTTTTGGCAAAAAATTGTCGTTTTTCTTTCTTTACGTGAAAACTATTTGTCTTAGAAACCTGATTCTTGTTTTATTTCATAGAAACAGTTGTTGCCTTAAACTTTTACTCTCATCAAAACTTATATTTAATGAATATTAGTATTTTTCAGGTCAGCTCGTGAACCATACCCTCAAACTCTGCATTTTTGAAACATAAGTGAAAAATGACAAATTAATAATTTTATTACTTTTGATAATTTTTTTTGCATTATTTTCATTAATAGGAAAAAATAAATGAACAATTTTTGCAACTTTAAAAATATTTCACGAATTATAATTGATTATTAGTTATCTAGTTCTGTGTCTAGTAAGAAAGAGCTTCTCGATTTGTGTTGCAGTTGAACCTCTGAATTTCTCTTTTTATTACAAGGCTGTTTTTGTTACCTGTTATCGTTATCTATTTTTAGAATTGACGAAACATTCCGTAAAGCCACCCCCCCTCCTTTTGATATGATGGCAGAAATGTAAGATTTTTTTAATTGGCCACTTGTCTCATCAAATCATCGACAGTAAGCTACCAAGTAATCGTCAAGTTTTATGTATTTTCTTTTATAATATTCGCAAAATGAAACTGAACGCCAGAGAAGCTGCTAGATTTAGAGTACATCCACCAGTTAACCACAGACTTTAATTTTAAGTAGAAGTGCAATTGACTCCCCAAATAACTATTTCGTAAACAAAGAACTGAGATCATCAAAAACAGATTTAAAAATTCCGGTTTAGAGAGAACTGTTATTCACTGGGATGGAAAACTGCTTCACCATTTTTTGAATAAAGAAAATGTAGAGAGGATAGAAGTTTTAATTAGTTGTGGGGATGAAGAACAGTTACTGCGAGTTCCACAGCTTGAAAATAGTATCGGAATAATTCAGGCGAAAGCTGTATTTTCAGCAGTTGAAGAGTGGAGGAAGTTGGTAAAATCCAGGCAATATGTTTTGATACAACTGCAGTAAACAACGGTCACCTCAGAGGAACCTGCATTCTTCTATAGCAATTGTTAAAGCAAAAGTCTTCTGTATTTACCATGTCGCCACCCTAATCTAGAAATTATCCTAAAAGCTGGTTTTGATTGTAAAGTGGGAATAATCACTGCTCCTCAGCCAGATATTTAAAAAAACAATTCTGATTGGGTGGTTTAAATTAAACCAGAGTAAATATAAAAATGCTATTGAAGATGAAATAGTAGATATAAATAGTTAATTCAGAAGAAATTTCAAGTTTTTTTACAGGACCTTTTAAAAATTAACAGCTCAGGGATGATTATAATGAGTTTATCCAACTTTGTTTAATTTTTATAGGACTCCTTCCTACAAAAGACTATTTTCAGAGCACCTGGTGCTTTTAATCATGTCAGATGCACAAGCAATTTATTCTCTCAAAATATATTGTCATAGATAATCTCTCAATAACAAATTTAGAAAAAGAAGGTATTAAAGACCTTTGCTTATTTCTAATCAATATTTATGTAAAATCGTGCTTCAATATTCCCACTCCCACTTTGGACCCCAATCCAAGACCTGCAAATAATAAAATCACTTGTTCACTACAGAAAAATTGATAAATAGGTTGCAGACAAAGCACTCGTTAAAATGATAAACCATCTTTGGTATCTTAACTCGGATCAAGTTGCATTTTCATTTTTAGATGATACTTTGAAAAAAAAAAAAAGTCAACATAAGCATGGCTGTAAAATTAATGTCATTTGAAGAAGAAATGATGATGATGATAAGAATGTAAAAGCAACAAAAGTTTTCAACGAAGTGGATTATTTATTGAACAAAGAAGTCAATGTTTTTGTTTCATCTCAAACTATAAAAATTTTTAAGAGATTTTATATTAATAAGCATTTTTCAAATACTGACCCCAATCTATGGTGTGAAAATAAACCTTATTTGAAAGCAAGAAATCAGTGAATGGTTTTAAAGTTGTCAATGACACAGCTGAAAGGGGAAGAAAATTAACCAGAGATTTCAATTCCTGTTTAACAAAAAACGAAAAATAAAAACAGTATATGCTAAAAGTTGTATGTGAATGTAGAAAACGTTTCCAGATTCTTCAAAAGCCACCTTATCTAAGCCATTTACCACCTTAATCCTTTCTGGTGCAGTGGTCCCATGTCGAGACTACCTAATTTTAATTCCAAACTTACTTGTTTGTAAATTTAGGTGTAGTCGATCATTTCATTATTTTACGAACAGAACTTTTCTGTACTGGAAAGTGTTAATGTGACAATTGTAAGGGTTAATAATTAATTTTCTTTATTATGCTTCCTTTCTTGTAACACAACTTTAATAATAAAATGCATTTGAGCATATTTGTTCTAATTTTTATACTTTCTTTGCACCCCCCACCTTTTTTTTTAAATTTTTTCAGTTTAAAATTCGATTTTTTTTTTCATTTTCTTTGGAATTTTTTTTTAATTAGTACTTTATCATGTGCAAAATGAAAAACAAAAGGGGGAAAGCAGATGAAATGGAATGTTACAATGTTTTTTTCACATTTTCATAAAAATCAATTTTTAGGATTTGGGTGAAGTCTGGTCCTGAAAAATGCGCATATGTCTAAAGTTATACATTTTTAGAAATAAAATGGTGTCTGGTTCTTCAAAACGAAGCTTTTTTATATAAAATGAGACCTGAATTGTGTTTCTAGGTTTAATTGTATTTATTTTATGAAGGAAAAACAGCATTTTTTTGCGAAAAATCACGTTTTTTTCAAATTTTAACCTCAATGAGGCACGGGTTAATATTATCAAAATGAGCTAAAACTTTGCCATTCTCATTTTCTAGTCTATTGGCAACTTTTTGGGGGGTCCCCCGGAAAAAATTCAAAAATTGATTTCTTGTGACCACCCTAGTGCACATCTACAAATAAACAGTTGGGTCATTCCATGGTAACTTACATTTAGATCAATTTACTTCAGCAATTTTAGCAATATAACACCAAAAAATATTCCAATGTAAAGTGGAAATGATTTTTTAATTAAACCTATCCAAAGGTCAATTTGGAAATTACCTAAAAAACTACAATAAAAGCTACATTTTTTAAGTAACTTACATTCCTTTTTTTCAGTAATGTCCGTTACCAATATAACTGCTAGAGTTCAAGAAATAACAATAAAATTATGTAATTTTCATCTAAATTGAGCTTTGAATAGGTTTGATTAACAAATCATGTCATCTTTTACATTTTGAATATTGTTTTGGTGTTATATTACTAAAATTACTGAAGTAAATTGTTTTAAATGTAACGTAAGTTACCATGGAATGACACAGTTTCCAGTTAAAAAAAATATTAGTAAAATTAGTTGGCTAGAAAGCTCAAGGCACATGACTAAAAAACAGCCTTGTGTTTTAAATGTATATGTTTCGTAAAATTCTAAAAATATACATTAAGCAAATTTTGTTATTTTGATAAAATTGTAGTAGAATGTCTTAAAGAATAGCAATAAAATTTTATAAGTCAAAAGTTTTTCGGACAAAAACCTGAGGTACCTGATATTATTTTAAACCTCAAATTATTTCGAAGATCCTCATTGTTTGCTTGCCTAACTCAACGAAGCGAATTCATCCACGCAAGAATCATCAAATTTTTGAATATATATCACTATTTTTTGGACAAAAAATTCCGATCTGAGCATGCACACTGTATGTCATTGCTCTTCTATAAAGACACCCAACACTCACACAAAGAAATTTTTATAAAACATTGTGCTTTATCAGCCTTTGATTTCGATTATGTTAGTTTTAAAAGTTAAGTATTTTCACCTATGAAGAATTTCAAAGTAGCTGGGGTGAAATATCGCACTTCTACAAAACATACTTCCGTTTTAAGAATTAAAAAACACCCTTTTTTAATAAAATGACGTCATTTGAACCCTCTAAAACACTTCAATTTTACGCTCCAGTCTTAAACAACATCTATAGAAAAGTATGCATATCACGTCATTACCGCGGAATATATAAACCAGGTAAAACGCAATATCGTCATTGAAGAAGCTCGGCAAAACAAGTAGGGTATCTAATGATTTATAGGACTTCACTTGTTTGTTTATAATAGCTCCATGTTTTATCAGAAATTATTCAGTTGTATTTTTTCAGAATTCAGAGAATATTACTACGCACGGATAAATAAAATTGCATTCTTTAAGATTTCAGTACGAATTAAGTAAGTGTGGAGGAAAGTCACACAAATATTATTTAAAATATATTTTTCTAAAGAGAAAGTGTTGTATCGTTTGTAAAATACGTTTGCAATAAACTAAAAAACATTTAAATTATGAATAAAAACGAAATAAAACCAAAATTCACCGGATTTTATAACAGACGATATTCTTGACATAGCAGGTATTTTAATTTCAATTTTTTTTTAGTTTGTATGAGAAAATGGCAAAAAGAAGATTCAGTAATTTACTGCTTTCGACGGATTTCCCTTTACTTTTAACAGAAATACAGTACTTCTGTTGCCACTATTATAATATTGGTACTAAAAACTATCAAAAATTAATATCTCAAAAATAAATTGAGATACAGCTTTCAAACAAATTGCATTTAAAAGTAATTTTTTCCCTATACGATGGTGTAAAAATTGAAAATCTGTGATGTTTAGAAGTTTAAAAATTTGCTGCAGCGAAAATTCCAAAACCGAAATTTCATTTCAAATTGCAAAGTGTTGCCATTCGCAGAATGACGTATGCGTTACGCACAGATATGTTTGTCGTCCTTTATAATATAGATAGATATTCAATTGCATCTGTAATAACCATGAAAACAAATTTCCGCAAAATATGTCCTAAACCAATGTTGTCATTTAACTAACAAGGAAGGTCTCCGTACTGGGCATACACAGAATCTGTTGAAAAAAAAATGCTAGTGAAACTACTCATGTATGTAATAAAGGATCAGTTAAATTTAGCGGCGGAATTCCATTACAAAGTCTGTAAAAAAAATAAAATACTTTCAAAAATACGCAAAAATACGAAAGCGATACGCGAATTGGCGAGCAGGATTTTTCCTCGCCAAAAGCAAACGATTTTAATCCATCTGAAAATTGCTTATGAATTGTTTTATAGAATGTTCAGTATTTAATGAATTTAAACTTAATCAATGGAAGAGTTTATATTTATTTATTTATTTATTTATTCCACATGCATGTTGCTTGTTGCATTAGTTATTAAATTTTTTCACTGTAAAAATATTTTCTACGTTTTGCAAGGTACAGATATATATTTTAAGTTACAGCCAGCATACATTTGATTTTTAATTATTGAATTTGTTTATATATTTTTTTTTCAATTTGCAAATACTATTTACAGCTCATATTCAAAATATTAGGATAATTGAGAAAAAGTAATAAGAAAAAAATATTTTTAATTTATTTATTTTTGATACTAAGTAAATGCAATTAAATATCTTATAAATTAAATCTGGAATGTTTAGATAAGATTTTAACGTTTACAAAATATAAAATACAGCACAATAAATTAGGTTAACAGCTATCTGAAACACATCAAAATATTAGAATAGAATTTAGATTGATTCAAAATATTAGAATATTTTATTTTACGCAACTATATTACCTTATGAATAAGAAGTAAATGATAGTTAATATTTTGTAGCATCTCCTTTAGCTTTCATAAAGAGTACAATCGATCTTGCGTATGCAAGATCAATTGCATATCACTCAATGACACTAATGACATAATGACTCAATGACACAAGATCAGTGACACTAGCAGCAAGTTTTAGGAACGTTTAAGGCATTCCTTATCAAATGCTTCTTGTTTCATTATCCAAATTCGAATACCTTGATTACCATATGAAACACAAAACATACTTTCATCACTAAATAATATATTTTTCCAATCTTCTTCGCTGCATAAACGTCTTGATTTACACAAATCGAATCTTATGCACTTTTGTGTATAAGATTCAATATACAAGGTGTTTACAAACATTTCTATCAATATTAGCCCAAATAGACTTTATACGTGCAACTAACTTAGTTTTACTTGAAGAAGGATTTTCGTGGAGTTTTTTCTACATTATTCACCATAAGTTTTCAATGGGATTAAGGTTTGGTGAGTTTGGTGGCAAAGAAAATACCTTAATGTTGCGTTGGCGGAACCAATTCTTAGTTGACACTGAGGTATACGATGACGCTAAATCTTGTTGAAAGATGAAATCATCTTCAAATAAATCTTCTGATGATGGTATCATGTAATATTCTAAAATTTCTTGATATACCTGAGAGTTAACCTTTTCGTAGACGATGCATAACTTTCCAGGTCCTTCTGCAGTCATGCAACCCCGAACTATGACACAAGCAGAGAGCTTTAGGAACGTTTAAGACATTCTTTATCAAATGCTTCTTGCTTCATTCTCCAAATTCGAATACCTTGATTGCCATATGAAACACAAAACATACTTTCATCACTAAATAATATATTTTTCCAATCTTCTTCGCTCCATAAACGTCTTCATTTATACAAATTGAATTTTATACACTTTTGTTTTGCAGTCATGAGAGGTTTTGTTTTCGGTACAGGAAATTCAAACTTAAATATATAGAGACGTCTTAATGTTGTCGATGTAGAAACTTCAACTCCTTCTTCTTTCCATTTTCAATGCAAGAATCGCGCACTTATAAAACGGTTTTTCTTTAACTGTACGCTTCAGTGTCCTGTCATCTCTAGCAGATGCTTTTGGTTTTCGGCGGCCATTTCGGCGATTATTTTGAAATTTCCCATTTTTTTAAATATTGTGTTAGTATTTTACTAACGCTTGATTGCGAACAATGTAAATAATTCGCTAAATAACATTGATTTTTACCGTTCCGATACAAATCACCACACGAAGTTTAATAGATTCAGGAATATCACTCACACGACCCATTTTAAGACGAAAAAGCAAACAAACTGCAAGAAGAATACTGATTTTAAATAAAATCGTCTTAGTTTAATCAATGATGCCACCAGTTATAAGTTGATGATAATTAAAGGAGAATTAATGTGAAATATTCTAATATTTTGAACCACTTGAATAAATATTCTAATATTTTGACTTTTCAAAATAATTTTTTTTCAATTATTTTTTTCAAAAAGACCATTAATCTTAAGATAATAAATAATTTTAATCAGCAGTAAGTTCTTAATAAAAATAACGTTGCATTTTGCATTAAAAGACATTAAATTACCAAACGATATTTTCAATTTGTAAAAAAAAAAATTAATTATTCTAATATTTTGAATATGTGCTGTACTTATGAGTTTATTGCATTTGCAGCAATATTAATTTATTCCATAAAATAATAAATAACCCCCGTTTTTCTTTTTATTACTGATTTGAATGAATTTTTGCCATTGCTTTATCCTCCAGTCCAAGATTTAAAAAATGTTATATAAATTTTGCTGTTTAAAAATAAAGTCCATTTAAAGAATTCTGCTGTTATACATTTCCATAACAAGGAAATCGTTGTTTCCATAGCAGCAAAATCAAACCCACAGTGCTCAATCAGACCTATTTTTGGTCTTGAAACAATTTAAATCAATTTAAATTTTATTTTAAATCGTAAAATATGTTAGTTAAATTTCATAATAAATACATATAAATATATATCACAAAACTATAGTTGAAACAAGCTGAAAATAACCAAACTAAAGTTATTTAATTTAAACAAATTCAACGTAAGGAGTTTTTTTTACCCTGCCTAACTATATCCATAATGTATGTAAGCAACCTAATGACATCCGACGGCTGTATCAAAATACTAGAGATCCTACTTTAAAGCCCATGATTAATCGGCTTAATAATAAAATTAAAAATCTCATCTCTAAAGAATAGCAAAAAAGCTGGAGCAATTTTCTTAACTCCCTCTCCCCTCAAGATAACTCTCTCTGAAAAATGAAGAAAAAACTTAATAATAATTATTCTACCCTCCCCCCCCCCTTAACTGCCTTTAATACCACGGTATACACGGACAAAGAAAAGGCGGAAATTCTCGCCAGGTCCTATGCTGATCAGTTTTCCCCTAACCCTTACCTTGCCAGCCTTAATCATTACTTTGAAGTCAATGAAACTGTTCAAAATTTCTTAGCTACAACTCCCACGGACCCACTCCCGGAAATTCAACTAATTGTTATTTCTAATATCATCAAAAATCTTAAAAATAGAAAAGCCCCTGGATACGATAATATAACTAATTATGCTCTTAAAAATCTTCTTTGCAACTGTATTATTTATCTTACTAAACTTACTAATGCTATCCTTCAATTCTATTACTTCCCAAAAGCTTGGAAGACATCTATTATTGCACCTATTCCTAAACATTAGTGTAATCTTCAAGGCCCGACTAACTATCGTCTCATCTCTCTTTTACCTTCTATCAGCAAAGTTGTTGAGCGAGTCATCAGGTCCCAGCTACATCACATCTTAGACGAACAGAACATACTCATCCCTGAGCAATTTGGCTTCAGAGCTAAACATTCCACATTACATCAATTTCTTCGTGTTGTAGAGTTCTTGAGTGAGAAACTAAACACGAATACAGCAGCTGCGGCTGTCTTTCTTGATGTCGCTAAGGCATTTCATAAGGTCTGGCATAGTGGCCTTATATACAAATTAATTAAGCTTGGAATTAATGCTAGACTTATCTTTCTCATACATTCTTACCTTAGCACCGCACCTTTCGCGTCCGCCTTAATAACATACTTTCCACTCTATACCTTATTCTCTCTGGTATTTTACAAGGGTCGGTCCTGGGCCCTACATTATTCAAAATTTTTTCAACGATATCCCAAGAATACTGAGGACTTATTTTGCCCTGTACGCGGACGACACGACAATGTACGCCTCTGCTCAACACCCATTCACATTATACAAAATTCTCCAAAAACACATAGATAAATTCTTAAGCTGGTGTACTCTGTAGCATGTTAAGCTCAACGAGCAGAAAACAGCTGATGTCTATTTCTCTAGAAAATTAACATTTCCCATTCGTATTACTATTAACAACACTACTATTCCTTGGACTAATAACACTAAGTATCTGGGGTTACCCATGATAAAAGACTTACTTGGAAATAGCACTTTACTAATATTCGAGGCAAAGTTGCTATTATCTCCCAAGCCCCCTCTCCTCTTCTCAAAAGTAATACTCTTTCTATTCATAATAAACTAATCTTGTATAATGCATGTATTAGATCAATTTTAACTTAAGCTTGTCCGATCTGGGGATTCGCTTGCAGAACTAATATGGAGTATCTTTACGGTGCTCATAACAAAAACCTACGCTATATTCGTAATGGTCATCATTTTCTTCGTAACACCACTATTCGCAGGGATCTGAAAACTACCTCCTTAAAACAGCGTATTAATTAACTTGCTAAAAATTTTTATAAATTTGTCTACAATCTCCCTAACCAAATTATAGCGGAACGGCCCGACTACGAGGATCAGACCCCACTAATAGAAAAGGCCCTAAATACTCACTTTTGCTTAACGATGAAGACTGAGTTTCCCTCACCTTCTGCTCTACTTAACCTTTCTGTTTCTTCTGTCCTGTTTATAGTACAAAAAAAATTGATTTTCTGCTATATTTTTAGCATTCTAGTAAGTATACTAATGTATGGTCTCTGAAAAGAGTCTTTTTTTGTGCCCCCCCCCCCCCCCCCCCCCCCGGTAGCATTTTCGCCTTTTCCTTCTTTTTTGGAATTAATGGAATTTTTTCTTTATTATTTAAAATTTTTCTTTTTCTTTTTATTTTAATCATGTTACACTAGTATTTATGTACTTTTTTATTTTTTGTTAATCTTTTCTTATTCTTATAAGTAATTTTTAATTTTGTGGCTTCTAGCCACGTCTAAACAGTATTTTTTTTTAAGGCTCCCTAATGCCCTTGCAACACAATCACCGTCCACTGGATGTAAAGTTGCACGCATCTAGGTAATCCATACAGCTGATAACATTGTTCCATTGTTCCAAGAAGTTTTTTCTTTAACCCCTTCGGGACGAGCGTCTTTTACAGAATTTTTAATGTTTTATCACCGGTTTTTGAAAACAGAAATTTTTGTCTAATTGAATCGGGAAAATGCTCGGATTAAATAAGGCAAAATTTACAATAAGAATTTACTGATGAGAATAATCACCGACTCTGAACACCCTACGCCGCACGAATACCGGTCACTCGTCCCCAAGGGGTTAAAGAGTATTTCACATAAAAGCGTACTTTTTATTCTGTAAATTTTTCAGATTATTCTGAGTATGCCCGTATGGAGACCTTCATTGTAAGCAGTCGAGCAGTATTATAATTCAAAGGAATTAAAGGTGATCGTATATAATTTTAGGAAATATAAAAAATGCTTACCATATTTGAAAATAATATTATCAAAGGAAGAACAATATATTTATAGAAGCAAACTACATTCTATACATTAAAGAATGGAAATTAGCTCAAATAAATACCAATAAATGAATAAATCTCAAATAAATATCGCATGTTTAAATGGGCGATACTTTTTTCTACTTTTATCTAGAGTTTTTCAGCTTGCTTTCGAAATTTATGCTATTAGAGCGTAGTTTCTTAGGAACACTTACAAATTGTATAATTAAAGAATAGTACTTCCGAAAAAAATAAAGCTATGATATCAGCTGATTATTTTTAGAAAAAAATATTTCGAAAATTATGTTCGAAAAACCAAATACATTGTCACTTTCGATTTAAACACTCCCACCAACAAAATTATGTAGAACATTAGAATAAAAAATGTATACGTTGTTATTGAGTAAGTTCAGATTCACCTAAATGTTCATTCGAGAAACAAAGCTCGTAATAACAGCTTTGAATCTTATGTACAAGACAAGAGAAATCACTAAGTCAGGGTTCGTACGCTTCAAGAACTTTCAAGTACTGTCTACCAGAATATTCGTAAAGTAATATTTGCCTTATTTAATGAAAGAAAATTCTGTTTTCAGATATAGCGACCAGTACATTACGAAATTTCTGGTAGGAAAATACATAAAATCCCCTGAACAAATTGATGCGTTACGAACCCTGTAAATATTTATGAAATTTTCACAAGTCGCATACGTTCTACCAGAATTTAAAAAAAAAAAAAAAAAAAATCAGTTTCATTTACAAACAGAATGATGTCGCAAATTCTGTGATTTATAGTAGAACGGTTTCTAATATGAAGAAAAATATTACGCAAAAATTTCACCTCTGAATTAAGGCAGTGTTGTAAGCCTGCTACTTTTTTTCTGGATTGTCTAATTGCCACATCTTTCTTTAAATAGTGTAATTAGACTTTTTCTTAATATTTAACCCTAGAACTACCGGAAATTTTACTCAAGTTTCATAAAAACATTCTACACCAGAATTTTTACTTAAAACTATTTAATTTGTTTATTTAACTTATTATTGTCTGATTTATACATTTAGTTTGTTTTGAAGAAATTTCTCGTTTTAATAGATATTTTGAATATACATGTCGGGTCCATTGGACCCTTCTGGTAGACAGAGGGTTAATGCGTCACTAAATAAGTCTACTAGTTCTACTTAAAAAAATGGTGACAGTCGAGCAATCTGAATTTCAAAATTGTAGCTGCCTGACAAATCCTAATAATGGTGCCACACTCCTTCGAGATTCTAAGGAATGTACTCACCACGGCTGCGTCACCGAATAAAACTTTCAAGGGCAAAGTACTTTTGTGTCTATGATGTTCTAAGTAATATACTCACCACCAGGGCCTGATTACCAACGGGGCACTTCCCCCCCCCCCCCAGTAAAAAGAAACAAAAACTTTTGCCTCATTCATGGCAGACATTTAGCAAGAATATACGTTTAGATAAGGCGAACATTTCTTTTAAAATTTGCTGGTGTAAGTGTGCTCCGTCGGTAATTAGGCCTTGCTCACCACGGCTGTTCTGTTTCACCGAATAAAACTTTCAAGGGCAAAGTACTTTTGTGTCTATGATGTTCTAAGTAATATACTCACCACCAGCGCCTGATTACCAACGGGGCATCCCCCCCCCCCCCAGTAAAAAGAAACAAAAATTTTTGTCTCATTCATGGCAGACATTTAGCAAGAATATGGCGTTTAGATAATGCGAACATTTTTTTTTTAAATTTTTTGGTGTAAGTGAGCCCCGTCGGTAATTAGGCCTTGCTCACCACAGCTGTTCTGTTTCACCGAATAAAACTTTCAAGGGCAAAGTACTTTTGTGCCTATAATGTTAAAGTGATTGTATGACACCAAGATTTACAAACACATTTATATGAAAATGAATGTAAGCATTTCTTCGCGTACATTATGAAAGCAAAATTTTAATTCCAGATTAGTATTTAGGCATTAAAATTAAATGAGATATATAATAAGCCGTCGCCTTTGATTGCAATAACCGAATAGCCGTCCGTTTAAGGGGACCGTGCACCTTTAGTTGAGCAAAAATCGTCCCCAAAATAGAAAATTAGTTTTGTGCATATAATTGTTCTCTAGTTTGTTCTGAGTCATTTGCCGAAACCCGCATGTAGATGCGATTATTTTATGTAAAGTTACAAGCGTTTGAACACTGTAAAATAGCTATTGTTCGGCATTTTAATATATTTAAATCTGCTTTTCTGAAAACTGATTTTTCAACGTTTTTAGATTTTTGAAATTCTCCAGGCGTCGCAATTTTTTATCAAAATTCATGAATTCAATAAGGAAGTATCCTGATATTGTTTACAAAGGAACTAAGCATCCATTTTGAAATTCGACTTCATTAAGATAATTAAATTTGATTTTTGACGCATTAAAATGCAAAATTTTGATCGATAAACCAAAGCGAAATCTCTCTATTCTAAAAAAAAAGTAACTACCGCTGTCACCGCCGCCGCCGCCGGTTTTGATTTTTTTGTGACTGGAGGCCTTTCTTCGTTAATATTAACAAAAATAATGCATACAAAAATATGAAAATCGGTGGTTTTATACAGAAATGTTTGATAAACACGCTGATGCAGACAGTTTTCAAATCGAAGAATTATTTTAAGAGTTATTTAATGCTAAAGTTGGACAAAATCGTTCCACTAAAAAAGTTTTATAGCAGCAAAAACTATACATGGCAGTGTAATCATTTTTAGATCATTTTATGCGTTAGAATTTGCCGGAGTGCAGATTGCATTAATTTTTTTATTTTGACTCATTTTTTCAGGTTTTATTTCTATTTTAAATTCAAATTTTCAGCATTTCTAGAGATATTTTTTACAGATTTCAGAAAATCGTACTAATTTAAACTGTTGCCAACTGTATAAAAAACGCAAGCAATAATGTTTGCTTCAAATTAAAAATTTATTTACACGTGACTATTATAAACAGAAAAAAACTTTCAAATTAGAATTAAATAATTACGTATAAAAAGCAGGAACTTATTAAAAATTACGTCATAAAAAGTATACACGTGAATTTTAAAAGAGAAAGGATATTGTAAAATAATAAATTCATTAACATGCGTTAGAAGTCTTAGGAGAAATTACGTCATATTTATGTCACATTATAATCTATCTATACTCCTATTATAAAAAGGAAAAAATTGTTTATTTGTCGGAGGTAAGCTCTGGAACTACCGAACCGATTCCAAAAGTAATGGTATCAAAATGATGGTGTTATTCCAACTTAGAACATAGGCTATATCTTATGTCGGTGCCACTACCCCAAAGGGGGTGTAGGAGCAAAAAACGTTCTAAAAATGCGATTTTAGCGTTACTGAGGGGCCTATAAATATGAAATTTCGAATATTAGTTACTTATAAGATATAAATGATGTCTAAGAACAGTTCTTAAACAATTCGAAATTTAAAAGGGGTGAAAATGCACAAAAAGCGTTCTAAAAAACGTTCTAAATATTAGTTTCTACACAATCTCAGGAAATACCCAACCGATTTAAAAAATATTGGTGTCAAAATGATGGTGACAACGCTTGCTCCAAGATAGGCTATGTTTTATGTCGGTGTCACTACCCCATAAAGGTTGTAGGAGCAAAAAACGTTCTAAAAATGCGATTTTAGAGTTACTGAAGGGCCTAGAAATATGAAATTTTGAATATTAGTTATTTATAAGATATAAATGATGTCTAAGAACAGTTCTTAAACAATTCGAAATTTAAAAGGGGTGAAAATGCACAAAAAGCGTTCTAAAAAACGTTCTAAATGGTAGTTTCTACACAATCTCAGGAAATACCAAACCGAATTAAAAAATAATGGTGTCAAAATAAGGGTGTCAAAATGACGGCGACAACACTTGCTCCAACATAGGCTGTGTTTTATGTCGGTGCCACTACCCGAAAGGGGGTGCAGGAGAAGAAAACGTTCTAAAAGTGCGATTTTTGCGTTACCGATGGGCCTAGAAATATGAAATTTGAAATGTTAGCACCTTATTAGATATGAAGGATTTCTAAGAACAGTTCTTAAACAATTCTAAATTTAAAATGGGTGAAAATGCGCGAAAATCGTTCTAAAAAACGTTCTAAATGGTGGTTTCTACACAATTTCAGGAAATACCAAACCGAATTAAAAAATAATGGCTTCAAAATAAGGGTGTCAAAAGGACGGCGACAACACTTGCTCCAACATAGGCTGTGTTTTATGTCGGTGCCACTACCCGAAAGGGGGTGCAGGAGAAGAAAACGTTCTAAAAGTGCGATTTTTGCGTTACCGATGGGCCTAGAAATATGAAATTTGAAATGTTAGCTACTTATTAGATATGAAGGATTTCTAAGAACAGTTCTTAAACAATTCGAAATTTAAAAGGGGTGAAAATGCCCGAAAAACGTTCTAAAAAACGTTCTGATGGAGGTTTCTACACAATCTCAGGAAATACCAAACCGATCTAAAAAATAATGGCGTCAAAATGATGGTGACAACCCTTGCTCCAACATACGCAATGTTTTATGTCGCTGCCACAATCCCAAAGGGGGTGCAGGAGAAAAACGTTCTAAATTGCTGCTTTTGCGTTACGGAAGGGCCTAGAATCGTGAAATTTGGAATGGTAATTAGTTATAAGATATCAATGATCTCTAAGGACATTTCCTAAAAAAATCAAAATTTAAAAGGGGGTCAAAATGCGCAAAAAGCGCTGTAAAAAACTTTCTAAATTGCGATTTCTATGCAATTTCAGGAAGTACTGAACCGATTTCAAATATAATGGTGTAAAAATGATGGTGGCATATCTTGCTCCAAGATAGGCTATATTTTATATCTGTTTCCACTACCCCAGAGGAGATGCAGGAGCAAAATGCGCGAAAAGCGTTCTAGAAACGTTCTAAATGCCGATTTGTCGGCAATATCTCAGGAAGAATGAATCTGATTTCAAACGTAATGGTAGGAAATTGATGCTGACAGCCCTGCTCTAACATAGACGCTATTTTATGTTGGTATATCTATCACCAAGACGTTGCAGGAGCAAAAAGCGTTCTAAATTTCAATTTTTTTGATCGGTAGGGGCTAGCAACTTAAAATTAGGCAAGGTACATATTTATTAGATATAAATGATCTTTAAGAACAGTTTCGAAAAATTTGGACATTTAAAAAGGGGTTAAAATGCGCGAAAAGCGTCCTAAAAACGTTCTAAATTGCGATTTCTACTCAATCTAAGGAAATACCAAAGCTATTTAAAAAGTAATGGTTGCAAATCAACGGTGACAGTCTCTGCTGTAATATAGGTTATATTTTATGTTGCTGTCACTACCATCTGAGTGTTGCAAAAGCAAAACATGTTCTAATTTGCGTTTTTTGCACAACTGAGGGGTCTAACACTTTGAAGTATGGCATGGTATTTACTTACAAGATGCAACTGCTTTCTAAGAACAGTCGAAAGAAAATTCCAAATTTAAAAAAATGAAGTGAGTGAAAAGCATTATAAATTACAATTTTTAAGCAAACTTATAAATTACGAAACCGATTAAAAAAATAATGATGACAAATTTTGGTGATAGACCCTGCTCAAACATAAGCTATATTTGATGTCTGTTCCACTACCACCAGACTGTTGCAGGAGCTAAAAACTTTCTACATTGCGTTTTCTGTGATACTGAAAAGGCTAGAAACTTTAAATATGACATGGTAGTTACTTATAAAATATAAATGTCCTCGAAGGAACGTCGAAAATAAATTCGAATTAAAAAGGGGTGAAGCGAAGGGGAGGTGCAAAAAGCATTCTAAAAAAGTTCTAAATTACGATTTTATGCAATTTCAGTTAATATAAACTGATTATAAAAGTAATAGTTGCGAATCAAAGGTAACAGTCTCTGATCCT
Source organism: Maratus speciosus (assembly GCA_963932465.1). Taxonomy (NCBI): domain Eukaryota; kingdom Metazoa; phylum Arthropoda; class Arachnida; order Araneae; family Salticidae; genus Maratus; species Maratus speciosus. The sequence goes on along the minus strand of OZ010792.1, from coordinate 9,477,546 downwards.
ATACAGGCTATATTTTATGCCGGTGATTCTACCACCTGGGGTTCACAGGAACAACAAACGTTCTAAAAAAGGGCTTTAAAAGCTTTTTAAATTACGTTTCTGTGGAATATTAGGAAATAACAAACCGATTTCAAAATTAATGTTGGCAAATTAATGGTGACAGTCCTGTTTCAACATAGCCCTTTATGTTGAGAGAAGTGGTAGGACTTGGAATTTGACATGATGGTTAATTTTAAGATGTAAGAAGAAGGTTTCTAAAAAATTCAAAACTTCAAATGAATACTGAAATGAGCGTATTAATTGAGCATAAAAGTTTCAAAATATTTTCTAAATTATCATTTATTTAGCTTTATTTCATTTTATTAATTTAAGTCTCATTTCTGCCTAATGCAGTGTAAAAATCATGTTTAATCAAACTGTGTTTTAAGCAGTAATTTTTGAATTATTCCTAAAAGTAATAAGTACCTTTTAATAAAAAAAAACCTTTTAATAAAATAAAAATTTAGTTAGTACCTTTTAATAAAAATTAGACATATAAATACCACTTGGCATATTTCAAATATTACGCGAGCAAAGCCGCGGGGTTTGCTAGTCTATTATCTATTATATATATATAATCCAAATGGAAATTTCGTTCCGAACGCCGAGATTTCGAGTTCTACCGCATGGATTTTGACAGAACTTATACCGTTAGATAGGTATCATTTCAGGGAAGGTTTTAAGCTATAACACATCATTCTACCTAGATTAGTTATAGAATGATTACGGAAAATTTTGTTATTTTGGACTTTGTTACTTCATATTTCCTTAAATATCTGGTCTCCTATTGGTCGTAGAGCTTAGATCTCGCGCCAAAAGTAGCTCCGAAGCACCCAAGCAAACTTTTCCCCGCGATTATTTTGCCGTCTTCCGATTTCCTCTAACTCTATTAGGGGCCCGCGTAGGGCCCCTTTAAAATATTTTTCGTAGTAATTTCAGCAATTATCTTAAATTATTGGTTAAGACCGCCACCCTCCCGATTCATGTATCTTCGGAAAGGTTGCATGAAGGAGTTTCGTTCAGATACGCTTCCGTTAAGAATAGAATGCGCTCCCTGGTGGTGGAATGTGGAACTAATATAACGCGATATTGTTAAAATTAGGAAATCTAACAATGCGATCTGTTTTAAACTTTGAGATAGTTCATAACACATAATCTATTATCTATTCTATTATATATATATAAAATCTATTATCTATTCTATTATCTATTATATATATAAAATCCAAACGGAAATTTCGTTCCGAACACCTAGATTTCGAGTTCTACTGCATGGATTTTTACGGAACATATACCGTTAGATAGGTATTGTTTCAGGGAAGGTTTTAAGCTATAACACATTATTCTACCTATATTAGTTTTAGAATTATGACGGAAAATTCTGTTATTTTGGGCGATAAGGTTACCATTTTATTTCTTGGCGAAATTCATCGTTGATAAAAAAAAAAAAAAAAAAAAAAAAAAAAAAAAAAAAAAAAAATGAAACGGCTATTAAACCTCGAAAAATAAAAGAAAAACTGTTACCAATTTTATTTAAATGAAAAAAAGAAGAAGAAAATCCGTTTTAATGAGTGATAATATTAAAAAAACGGAAACATTTAATCAAAACCTGGAAGAAATATTTGTAATGCTTAAAAATTAATTTAATAAGATATATTACACTTGATACGCAATATTTGGCTCTTTATCGCTTGCGTTAGATATGGAAACGAATCTGAAAATTTGATTAGATGAAATTTTAACGACCTTTTCTTTCTGTTCTGTTCTTTTCTTTTTTTTTTTTTTTTATATCTAATTGTCCCATCACGTGACTTATAGAAGAAACAAGCAGATGTAATTGTGAGTCGCATGTGTAATTACTATTTGTTTCTTTACAATTTTTTATTTTTCTTTTGTCGCCAAACAATGTGATTTTAAGCCAAAAATGCATAAGCGTGACATTAGCTTGAGGATGTTCTCACAAATAGTGTTTTTTTAGGTGAAAGAGATCATTTTTTGAGTACATTTTCATATTCAATTGTAACTTATATAGATATTAGTTAATATTTTAAAAATGGAATCGAATACTTAAATTTCAGTGTGAATTTCTGCCACACATACATATTGTAAAATAATTTCATACTTTTTAAAATGTTTTTCGCCGTAATTCCGAAAGCATGTGATATTTATAAACTCGAACTCAGATCAACGAATATTACCCATTTTATTTAAGCAAATATTGTCTATTTTCTCAAGTCATATCGCCAATTTCATTTGTAGGAAAATTCACAGATTCGAAATCTAGGAAATAAAGATAATTTTTAAGGAAATTTATGTTTTAATACGTTATTACTATGGAAAAATTCAACATTTTGAAAAAAAATATTACAAGTCTTTTGTAATTCGTCATTTCTTCTTCGTCTTTCTTCGTACTGTTATGTAATATTTCAAATGATATTGGACTAATTTTCGATCATCGATTCACCGCAAAATCGCATATCTAATATAGTATATAAAATAAAGTCTGGATTCGGGGACTAATTAACGCACACCGCAAACTACTGAACCTAAAATCTTGAAAATCGTGGTAAAAATACTTCTTATGACATAAACTTCTGCTAAGAAAGGATTTTCTAAAGTGTCACCCCTAATGGTTTTTGCACGGGGAGGGGAAAAAATCGAATATCAAAATTATGCGTCAAATGATAGCATATTTTAATGTAGTTTTGTATGCTGAATCGAATGCTACCAAATAAATTTTTATAAGTCCAACAGTTCATGGCACATTTCATATTTTTCTAATTTGGCGGTGTCTTTGGCATCTAAATCTCAAAATATCTATCATTACATCCGTTACTCTAGCAACGGAAAAAATTCAAATCAACCCTTTTGGCTAAAAAATAAAAACGGCTCTATGAGTTTGAAATAAAAATGCAAGTATCTTAATTTTTTTTAAAAATAGTGATTTTATGTAAAATAAAAGGCAAAAAATTACTGAGAATTTAGCGTTATAAAACAAAAATGGAAAAGGTACTACTTAGATATTCCGTCGACCAAAAATCTATCGTCAAACTATAAGATTAAATGCCAATAAGGGTTGATCGTAAATATCAAATTCACTTGAATTTAAACAAACTACACGTGTTTACGTCATCAAGTGATTTTAATTTCGACGTTTTATTTGTATTTTTATTAATGTTATACTAATTTATTTGTTATTTCGTTATTTAAAATAAAGATTATGTCAATTTATATAATTGGGCGAATGGTTTGGCGATTTATATAATTTGGCGAAATTGGTCGACGGGATAACAAGTAGTACCAATGAAAATATTTATGTATGAAAGCAATGTTTGTAACGACGTAAAAATTATTTTCATATATATAAACTCGGTTTATGGCGTCAGATGCCGTCATCCGAAGAATCTACAAGAGTCTTTTTCCATTTTTTCCGGTCATAGGTTCCTCAATGAAAGAAATTGGAATTGGAATAATATTGTGCGATTTATAAATTGCTCTTCGATAAGAAGAAAAAATGGGTCATTTATAACAACCGTGCGCACATCTCGCTGATAGCATTTTTAAAATTCCCAGTAGCAGTAGTTACATTTTGCGTATGTAAATTAAAAATATTTTTTTGCTTTTAATTATGGCATTATTTCCTGTTATTGTTTATCTTTCCAGTTTTTTAAATGAAATTAGTATAAGGCATGCATTTTAAATTAAATGAGTGAAAGGTTTGTGTTTTAAATGAAAATAATAAAATAAGAATATGCTATGAAAACAATCTTTATTGATTTATTACCTGCGCCCGGCTGACATAAAAGTATCACAAAAGCCACATATTCACTTTTCTTTGAGTAGTTGCTCACGAGAATTCAAGTTAACCTTCTGTAATCGGATACGTCACATATTGGTGTATTAGCTTTAATGTTGAAAGCATCGTTTTTGTGTGAAGCGAAAACTTTACTATGAATTCTATTACACAAAATCGCATCATCATCATCTACTATATATTTACAACGGAAATTTGTATTTCATTCCGATTGTTTATAATACTTTCGTAGGATATACCACAATTAGTTAGGTAATAATTTTGGAAAGGTTTTAGTATATACATATTGTTCAAGGGTACTTAGTTATAGAGCAACAGTAAAAGTTCAAAAATTAAGTGAACCTGATTATGAAAGTTTAGCCTTTTTAAAAAAATCTACAGAACATATTTTGTTACAAGTGGCCCTGTTGCATGACTTTTAGGAATGGTGTTAGTATATACGATTTCATTATATGTTGATTAGTTACAGAGGTATTAATTCCTGTTGCCATAACGGTCTCATTACCCGACCATAAGTGCGCTGTTTATAATCAACTAAAACAATTACTTCTTAATTGCTAAATTTTGTCCAACGCTTAAGATAACATTATATCGCAATGGCGCTCGCATCGTTTTCAGTAATGTGCAAGGTCAAGTTGAAGATCCATATTGTTTAAAATACAAGTTCAAATTCACCATTTAGTTTAATCCAAGGTTCATTTGGAAATATTGACCAGCGCAGCGGGCATAGCCTGCTAGTCTATTTATATAAAATCCAAGTCTCTGTGTGTCCCTCACAATTCCGGTAGGACCGCCTCATTGTAATGAATAATTGTTGAAAATTACTAATGCAGGGTTACCACAGTAGCGCGAAATGTTGACCAACTTGGCGGATTATCGCCAAATTTGATGAAATACCGCCAAATTTGGCGACAAAAATAAGTTGTCATATATGAAGCCAACTTGGCGATAGCTAGCTAATTTGGCGAAATTCTTATTTAAAACCATTAATATTCCATACGAGGTCACCGCAATTTAATTTAAACTACGGCTTCTAAGGGTTCTTTTTTCAAAATGTATGGGTGAGAAATTAAAGTGTAATATACGAAAATAGTCTTTACATCGTCATCCCAATGCTACAAATAAAATATGACGCGCTGTACTATCTGAGCTCCGAACTGCCCGATTTTAATGCGCTTACATAGCCGGACACAGAAATTAAATTATCAGTGGTTTCCCAGTATAGTACCTTGGCGAAATAGCGAAATCTGCCTTGGCGAAGAAGGAAATTTGGCAACATATTTTCTGGCAACCTATTCACTGTTTTATTTCATATACACACGGATTTTTTTTTCAATATTTATACAATGTAAAATACAAAAAAAAAACAAAAACAAATACAAATAAAGAAGCTATTTATCTAATTTAATTCAGAAATAGTGTATAAAATAGTGTATTTGTGTATAAAAAAGAAAAATGATATATACATTTAATTAAAATATAAACAAATTTATATAAACAAACAAAAAATTTCATCAAGTTTGTTTTCATAGCTGTTTTTATTATTTGGCAACAAATCTTACTTTCTGATACCCGAATTCCATCAAGTTTTTTGAAAAACCACCAAGGCCTCTATGGTGGAAAAGTGCCAAATTCTCTACTATTTTGCACTATCTGCATCATAGTTTGTAATATATGTAAGGCGGTGAGAGCGAAAATTTAAATTTTAAATTTTAAATCTATTTTCTCTGTGTGTTCCTCACAATTCCGATTGGGCTGCCTCATTGATCGCGGCAGTATTAGGCTTCGTTCATCTTACAAAAATCGGGACTACTTAGTTATCCCGTCGACCAAAAATCTATCGCCAAACTATAAGATTTAATGCCTATACTGCTTGATCCTAAATGTCATATTCACTTGACTTTAAGCAAGTTACACGTGTTTACGTCATCAAGTGATTTTTATTTCGACGTTTTATTTGTATTTTTATTAATGTTGTACTAATTTATTTGTTCTTTCGTTATTTAAGATAAGAATTATGTCAATTTGTATAACTTCGCGAGTGGTTTGGCGATTTATATAATTTAGCGAAATTGGTCGACGGGATAACTAAGTAGTACTCAAATATCCAATGTATAATTTTTTCTATCTTAAATCACGTCTATAAAATATTCAAAATTGGAAAAGTTTAATGTTTTGCGCTATCGTTAAAAGATTTCAGAAACCGTGTTTAATTTTGCGGTACTACTTGATTATCCCGTTGTTCAAAAAACAATCGCCAAATTATAAGATGGATGCCAATAATGGATGATTGTAAATGTCACATTCACTTGACATTAAACACGGTGCACGTGTTTGTTACGTGATCAAGTGATTTTTACTTCAACTTTTTATTTGTATTTTTATTAATGTTTTTCAAATTTATTTGTTCTTTCGTTATTTAAAATAAAAATTTTGTCAATTTGTATAATTTGGCGAATAGTTTGGCAAAAAATCACGCATTGAATATCTATCCCAGCTCCACGAAATAGCCTGCATGAGAAAAAGTGAACCGATGTTAACATTCATCCAACAGTGAATTATCTCAATTGTATTTATAGGTTTATTTACTTTTTTTTTAATCTTTCAACGTTGCATTAAATGTGTATTAAATAAAAATAGGTACAGATGTCGCAGACGCACCGGGGTTTCCTTTTGGCACCAAAAGGGCGATTTTTTGCCTGACGTGGTAAACTGCAAATTTTTGCTTTGAATGAAAACTTGGTGTTTTATAATAAAATTAAATGTACGTGTTAAATTAAGATAATGTGTACGATAATGGCAACTCAAAGCAGCAACTGTTTTTTTTTTAGGTTTGTTTTGTTTTTTGAGTGAAAAAGCAAGAAATATTAAATTCTATCAGAGAAGAAAATAGATTACGGCATTCAAATCAAATAGCTAATGAAAGCCATACTGATCGATATGTGAGTTATCTCATAACTCTGTGCGTAGTTCTACACCGAGTTCAAGTGAAAATGAAGAACAAAGGTTAATCAGACGTAGTCATGATGCTGAACGTCATTCTCGGCGATTTTTGACTCAACGACAAAACTACTACGAAAATCAGCAACAATTAATTTCTGAAGCATCTCAGTCTCAAGTTGTTGAGCCTCATATGCGTGGACAATTAAAAAATCTCTGCCAATTTTGCAAAGTGCGTCATTTTCAAGCTGAGAAACCCAGAGTTGGAAAATTTAACAGTTGTTGCCATAAAGACAAAGTTAGGCTCCCAATGCGTCATCGGTTTCCTCCATATCTCCAAAACTTGATGAGCAATTCAAATGCACTTAATTATCGTAATTTCAAAGAAAATATTCTCTCATACATTAGTGCCATTTCATTTGCTTCTATAGGTGCTAAACTTGCTGGAAATGCTCCGGACCACGGCCCTTATTGTTTTAAAGTTCAAGGCCAAATTTATCACCGAATTTCCCACTTGCATCCTCCTAATGACCAAGACAGAAAATTTGCTCAACTGTATGTTTTGGATACAACACAAGCTGTTGAACTGAGTCTTAACATTCCCGAAAATGACAACTGTTTACCAAATGTTTTGCGTGAACTTGATTTACTTATGCGGCAAAATCCTTATACTGAAGTTTTCAAAAAATTGAGTGAGGTGGAGACTGAGCAGCAACAACATGCACAAAGATACAAGAGTTAATATGGTATTGCGTCGAGATCGCCATTCAGACAACAGACGATATAATTTGCATCAAACGAAGTAGCTATGGCTTTTCTAAATGACGATGGTGAACCACCCTTTCAACGCGATATCAGAATTTATCCAAGAAATAATGACCAACCTTTTGTAAACTTGAATATTTTAAGTCCTAATTTAGATCCAATGACTTATCCTATATTCTACCCAAACGGAGAGCCTGGCTGGACAACAAATTTATCACTATCACCTTATCCAGGATTCTCACCTGGTGTTCGAAGTAATATATCAATGCTTCAGTTCAAAGTTGTCAAACAGCGATTCGTGATAATGAGTTTAACCCAATATTGCACGGTGGAAAACTAGCTGAACAGTGGATAATAAACTCTCACATATAAGTGGAAGTTAATAATCTCAATTTCATAAGACAGAAACAAAAAGAACTTCGTGCAGACGATTATTCTGGACTCGGGGCTTTTGTAGCCCAAGAAGCCGCTGATGCAGGTGTTACTGCTGGAAAAAACTAAGTTCTACCTTCTTCATTTCAAGGGTCTCCTAGAAATATGAGAGAGAGATACAATGATGCTATGTATATTGCTACAAAGTTTGGAACACCAGATGTGTTTTGTACATTTACGTGCAATCCACAATGGGCAGAAATAGTCAAAAACCTACTGCCTGGACAAACGTCATCAGACAGACCTGATTTAGTAGCGAGAGTGTTTAAAATTAAACTATCAGCATTAATGAATGATATAACAATTGGGGAACTATTTGGTAAAGCTGTGGCTTTTGTATGTACTATTGAATTTCAAAAAAGAGGTATTCCACATGCTCATATTCTTTTAATTCCAGCAGAGCCCTATAAATTTCGTAATGCTGCTCAAGTTCACCGTTGTATTTCTTCGGAGTTGCCAGATTCTGAAACTTATCCACGATTATCAGAAATTGTTCTTCGTACTATGGCCCACGGGCCATGCGGAACTTTGAATCCAAATTCTCCATGCATGGATGGTAATAAATACACAAAAGAGTTTCCAAAAGAGTTTCAAGAAACAACTAAAGTCAATATGAATGGTTACCCACACTATCAAAGACGACAAGGCCCAACTGCTATAATTCGTGGCAAAGAGATAGATAATCGCTACATTGTACCATATAATGCATATTTACTGCTTAAATATGACGCGCATATCAACAGTTAAGCCTGCACGTCAATCAAATCTATTAAATATATTTACAAGTACATATACAAAGGTTATATGCAGCAAATGTAGTAGTTCATGCTGGAAATAATGAAAGTAACGAGTTTGTGTATGATGAACTGTCGTCACATGTTGATTCTCGATATGTTAGTGCACCAGAGGCAATATGGCGGTTACTGGAAAATGAAATGCACCATCGTTCACATGCAATAATTCGTCTTGCCATTCATTTGCCTTTAAGAAAATAGGTTTATTTTCATGCTGGTGGTGAAAATTCTGCTCTGGAACAAGCTGGCAACCGCAAAACGATGCTAACTGCTTGGTTCAAGTTGAATAGAACAGATAATGCAGCAAAACAATATCTTTATGTTGATGTACCATATCATTATGTATACGAGAAAAATGCTTGGAAAAAACGACAAAGAAGAGGTGATAAAATTGTTACAAGTCTATATTATGTTAATCCAAAATATATTGAACGTTTCTACCTTCGGTTACTTCTCCTTTATGTTCCTGGTGCTACATGCTTTGAAAATTTACGAACATTTGTTGGAGATCCGTACAACACATTTCATGAAGCTGCACGTGCACATTGTCTTCTTGCTGAAGATAATGAATGGGATCAATGCTTAGAAGGGGCTACTTTAACTGCAATGCAATAAAAATGCGTAAAACTTTTGCATTTATTTGTATATTTTGTAATTCAACAAATGCAGCTAATTTGAGGGGAAAATATAAAAATTAAATGAGCGAAGATTACTCAAGAACTTATAATTAATCAGCTGCCCAGAACCGAGCTTTGCAAGATATTAACTGCATGTTGGAATCTCATGGATTAAACTATGCATCATTTAATCTTCCTACACACGATATACTGCAGGAAATTCAAAATCAAGAATTCGATTATTTTAACGAAGCTGAAGTAGCTATTGAACAAATAGCAACTTTAAATTTCTTACAACGAGAAGCTTTCAACCAAATAAAATCAACACTTGAAAGTGATTCTGTTACGAGACGTTGCTTCTACTTAGATGGTCCTGGAGGATTTGGTAAAACATATTTGAACAACGTACTCATGCATTTTGTTAGAGTTAAATGCCAAGTAGTACTTCCACATGCAACAACATAATTGCATCAATTTTGTTAAAGGGTGGTAGAACTGTTCCTTCTGACTTCAAATTACCAGCGCCAATTTTAGAAACTTCCACATCTGCCATTCGAACGTCTTTAAGTGAAGCTTAAATATTACGTGAAACAAAATTAATTATAATTGATGAAGTGACAATGATGTCATGCCATGCTCTTTGTTGTATAGATGTCTTACTGCGGGAAATAATGTTGAATGACATGCCTTTTGGAGGCAAGGTTTTGTTATTAGGTGGAGACTTTCGCCAGTCATTGCCAGTTGTTATAAGAGGAAACGGAACAGAAATTATTGAAACATGCTTGAAATCAAGCCCACTTTGGCAAGAATTTATACAAATTAGACTATCTGAAAATATGAGATCTGAAGGGCAAAATTCCTTTAATGAGTGGAAGCTTAAAATTGGTGATGGATAAACGCCCGATATATCAAATTTGCCTGCAAGTGCAATAGAAATTCCACCATCAATGGTTTGCAAAGATTCAATTATTGCAAGTGTATATGGAGATCATATAAACTATACCGATTTTGTACAATTTGAACAAAAAGTAATTTTAACGACAAAAAACAAACTGGCATTATCATTAAATAACAAAATTTTGAATTTGCTGCCTGAAGATGGGAGAACTTATTATAGTGCAGAATCATTCGTGTCTGACAATCAAGAAAATGTTAATAATTATTCACCTGAGTTCTTGCATGAACAAATTCCATCTGGGATGCCTCCTCATAAGCTTACTCTGAAAAAAGGAAGCATCATCATGCTTTTCAGAAACATGAATTCAAGAAAAGGATTGTGCAATGAAACCAGATTAATTGTGCATTCTCTCCACAACCATTTTATTGATGCTTTCATTTTAACCGGAACAAATCAAAATGATAGAGTTCACATACCAAGAATTGATTTGACAGCAAGTGAAACTTCTCTACCTTTAATTCTTAAACGCCGGCAATTTCCAGTTATACTGCCATTTGCAATGACGATAAAGTCGTGACGATAAGTCACAAAGACAAACTTCTTCCACAGTTGCACTATATTTAAAAGAACCAGTTTTTTCTCATGGACAACTATATGTAAGTATTTCAAGATGTAAAGAGGAAGAGAGGTTAAAAATTTATGTCGAAGATACTGAAGAACAAGGTCAGCTTTAAATAATGAAAGAGTTTTTACAAAAACATCGTATATCCTGAAGTTTTGTGAAGAAATTTTAATTTCATTTCTTTTTGTATTCATTATTACATAGTTTTACATAAATATGTTTCGTTTTTAAATTATGTTATTTTCATGTATTACTGCGGAACAAGAGAGAAAAACTCATATTCTTGCACATGTCTTTTACCCCTTTAAGACCTGACCTACACAACTGCGTAGGTGATCCTAAGGCAAAGGGAAAAACAATTTCCTCTGTTTCTGGCATTAAAGCAGAGCCTGCACCACACAATTGTGTGGATCCTCCCTTGACGTCACCTGAGATCGGAAAAAAATTAAAATATCTTTTTTCAATTAAATATGATCTTATTAATTAGAGTTCAAAACCAAGACTTTTAATTTCTACCAAAACTCTTCAGGTCTTAAAGGTTTATGTATCATTCTGTCTCATTTTCCGTCATTTTTGACGGGCTATCTTTCTAGTATATATATAAAATCCAAACGGAAATTTCATTCCGAACGCCGAGATTTCGAGTTCTAGCGCAGGGATTTTTACGGAACTTATACCGTTAGATAGGTATCGTTCCAGGGAAGGTTTTAAGCTATAACACATCATTCTACCTAGATTAGTTATAGAATTATTACGGAAAATTCTATTATTTTGGACTTTGTTACTTCATATTTCCTTAAATATCTGGGCTCCTATTGGTTGTAGAGCTTAGATCTCGCGCCAAAAGTAGCTCCGAGGCACCCAAGCAAACTTTTACCCGCGATTATTTTGCCGTCTTCCGATTTCCTCTAACTCTATTAGGGGCCCGCGTAGGGCCCCTTTAAAATATTTTTCGTAGTAATTTCAGCAATTATCTTAAATTATTGGTTAAGACCGCCACCCTCCCGATTCATGTATCTACGGAAAGGTTGTATGAAGGAGTTTCATTCAGTTACGCCTTCGTTAAGAATAGAGTGCGCTCCCTGGTGGAGGATTGTGGAACTAACATAACGCGATATTGTTAAAATTAGGAAATTAACAATGCGATCTGTTTTAAACTTTGAGATAGTTCATAACACATAATTTATTATCTATTCTATCTATTCTATCTATTATATATATAAAATCCAAACGAAAATTTCATTCCGAACGCCTAGATTTCGAATTCTACTGCATGGATTTTGACGGAACTTATACTGTTAGATAGGTATTGTTTCAGGGAAGGTTTTAAGCTATAACACATCGTTCTACGTAGGTTAGTTATAGAATTATGACGGAAAGTTCTGTTATTTTGGGCGAAAGGGTTACCATTATTTTATTGGCGATGAATTTTTTGATAAATGAATTGAAATGGCTGTACATCGCGGAAAAAAACTGTTACTAATTTTATTTAAAAGGAAAAAAAAAGAAAAGAAGAGAGAAAATGAAAAAAAAAATTGACGAGTGGTAATATTGGAAAACGAAAATATCGAATTTAAACATGAAAGAGAATGTTCGTAATGCTTAAAAATTTATTCAATATGAAAGATTGCAGTTTTAAACTATATTTGGGCAATTTATCTCTTGCTTCCGGTTAAATAAAATGCATCAGAAAATTTTATAAAATAATATCTGAGTGACAATTTTGTTTTTGTTTTTGATTTCTTTTAAATTTACTTTTTATTTTTTTTTTAACTCGACCATCATGTGACATACAAAAGAAACTAGCAGATGTAATTATAAAAATGAAGATACTTGTGAGTTACATATTGTATGCTTTTTGCGATTTCATTTTATCGCCAAACGATTTAATTTTAAGCCAAAAATGCATGAGCGTGCCATCGGTTTGAGCGACGTTCACAATATTGGTTATTTCTCAATAAACGATAGCATTTTCTGGAAATACCCAATTCTACTTATATATATATATATATATATATATATATATATATATGTATATATAATTCAAATGGAAATTTCATTCCCGCTGCTTATAACCCGAGTTCTGCTGAACGTACACTGTTAGATAGGTAATTTTTCGGAGAATTTTTTAGTACATAACACGTCGTTCTACGTTTCTTGGTATTGAATTATGGTTTAAAGATCTTTAATGAGATGAAACTGATAATGGAAAATTAGCCTCTTTAAATGATTCTGCCCAATGTATTTCGATGGAACTTGGACTGTTAATTAGATAATTTTCCAGGGGCGTTTTCAGTATACAACATGCCCTTCTATATTGTTCAGCCATACCGTTTTGGCGAAAATTCTGTAGTCTGGTGTACGCAATTATCACAATAGCCTTTTTAAAAATTAAAATAAACGGTTTTTGATAGAATTTGCATTAATAGATTTTTCAGATATAGTTTTAGTATATAGTATATTGTTCGACACTGTTTAGTCATAGAGCAATGGGTTAAATTCTGTAATTTTCCAATATAGCTGCGAGTTGGAAAAAAGGGCTTGGCGAGACAAGGAAAGTTTTCATCCATATTTTCTGTTCAGAAATTAGATAATTTATTTACTATAAAGAATACATTTATCTCTTTTTTATATAAAAACAGAAGTAAATTGTATATAAATAACAAAAATATTAATATTCATAAATAAAAATGTATACAGGAATATATATATGAATACATATTTTAAAAAGCTTAAAGTTCATTTTATTTGTTTTAATAGCTGTTCATATCATTTGGCCACAAATCTCACTTTCTTAAGCCCGAAATGTGCCAAGCTTTTTAACATCTAACAGTACCATTGATCTTAAAATCAGGAAAATTGGAAAGTAGATGTAGTTTGTAAAATATGCATAAATTAAGGAGATAAATTACGTTATCGAATCCATAGACAATTGGCATATTTGGTACCGATAAGTTACATAATTGAGTCTACTGATAATTGGCGTTTGTTACCTGGCGTGGTTTGGCGCATAATTAACTTAGGAAAAGGTTTAAACTTATTCTGTGTTTTTAAAGCGGAGCTATTCTATAACCGAATTAACACAGAATTGGCGTGATTTGAAAGAAAACTTTTTGGCGACCTTTTCCTATTTTTACGTTATACCAACCCCATACCAAAATGTATGCTATTGCACCATTTAGTTCAATTCTAAACGTGCAAAGACTTTTTGTTGCTTTTCCAGTATAGGGATCTTGGCGAAACAGAGAAAATAGCCTTGGCGGAGAGAAAATTTGGAAACATATTTTCTGGCAACCTATTCACTGTTTCATTTCATATAAACAAGTATTTTTTTCTGTTTATACAATTTATTTAACATAAAGATGCAATTTATCTAATTTTAATTAGAAACAGAAGTAATTTGTATATAAAAAACATTTATAATATACATATATAAACAAACAAAAAATTTCATCAAGTTTGTTTTCTTAACTGTTTATATCAATTGGCAATAAATCTCATTTCCTGATGCCCGAATAGCGCCAAGCTTTTAAAAAAACGCCAAGGCGCCTGTAGTGGAAAAGAAAAGTACCAAATTTTATTGCAAACGATGCCAAACATTGGGGCTTGATATTTATTGAACGCGAATTTTTTTTGGCTTTAATTATTATTTATTCGTAACACTGCAAAAAATTTTAATTTACTATTTTTTGAAGGTAGAAGTATTTTTTATTATCAAGTAAAATTAAGTTATAACTTCATTTTTCGCTGAATAAAACATGGAAATGTTTACTGCAGTGCCAAGAGACACTTAAAATGTCATGCGCGTAGTTGGCGATTTTGAAAAAAAAATATTTTATAATATCGGAACCCACAGCAAATTGGCTCATTTTAATGACAATGTTTTGGTAAAAAATGAAATACATTTGATGTAGACATAATAGTAAATCTCAATACTCGCCGATTGAAAATTCTTTAAAATTATTCAGCAGAGACAACGAGAAATAACTTGCAGTTTCATAAATTTTAATAATCAATATTCTTATCTATCTATCTACTTCTGCTTCTACTGTATATACTAGAGTAAAATGGAAATGGGAAATTCGTCCCGGTTGCATATAACTTGAGCTCACCTGAATGGATTTTCATCATAATGATAGTTAGATAATTTTCCAGGGAAGATTTTAGTATATAAAATATCGTTCTACGTTGCTTATACATACATTTATGTTTTAAAGTTATATAATCAGACGAACCCGATCATGAATGATTAACCTTTTTAAAAGATTCAACCGGATTGATTACGATTGAATTTTCACTGTTAGTTAAATAATTTTTCAGGCAGAGTTTTAGTATATACTATACCCTTCTGCATTGCTTAATAATAGATGTGTGGTGGAAAGTTCTATAATCAGTTGAACCCGATTATGAAAGTTTAACATTATTTAAAGTTCTACAGAACGGATTTTGATAGGAATTTCATTTTAGTTAGATATCTATTCAGACATGGTTTTAGTATTTTGCATATTGTTCTACGTTGCTTAGTCATAAAGTAATGGCGGAAAGTTCCATAATCATATGAAACCGATTATGAAAGATTAGACTTTTCAAAAAGTTCTAGATGGCGGATATTGATAATATTTTCTTTGTTCATAAGACAATGTTTGCGAGGTTTTAGTTTATTCCGTATTTTTCTACGTTGCTTAGTTACAGAATTATGGGGGAAAGTTCTATAATCAGATGGACCCCTTATGAAAGATCAACCTTTAAAAAAAGTTTTACTGGATGGATTTTGTCCGTTTGTTTGTTTGCATTATTACAAGTAGTTATACAATATTTCAGGGTTTGTTTTATTGTATTGCGTATTGTACTATCTTTCTTTACCAATCCTACTGTTATTGATCAACTAAAAGGGTTAAGACCTTAATAGTTGAAAATTTGTCTACACATTAAAAAATATAATAGCACATTGTCGTTCTTATCGTTTCCAGCAGTGCGAAAGGACATTCCAGGTAATTTTCCATATTACTTTAAATCACAATGTCAAATTCAATGATACATTTTGTTTAATTCAAGGTTCATTTGGATAAGCAGACCAGCGTAGCGGTCATAGCCTGCTAGTTATTACATAAAATGAACACAAAATAATATTGCAAAAAAGTTTAAATTTAGAAATTGCGCTAGACATTTATTTGATATTTTGAGAATTAATTTAAAATGTCTCATTTAAAAGAACTTTCTTTTCGCTTTGTTAAAAAATACCAGGAGACAAAGACTCACTTTACTTAATTCCTTTTATATTAGCTTATTTTGAAATGTTGTTACACGTGTATACGTCATCAAGTTATTTTTTTTTTCGACGTTTTATTTGTGTTTTTATTAATGTTGTACGAAATTCTTTGTTCTTTCGTTATTTAAAATAAAAATTATATCAATTTGTATAATTTGGCGAGTGGTTTGGCGATTTATATAATTTGGCGAAATGGGTCGACAGGATAATCAAGTAGTACCGCAGCGGATTTGGCGTTGAAATTCCCCAATCAAAGAGAAATGAATAGAAATTCGTTTATAGGGAGATCGCCACTGTTTTTTAAATTATAATTCAATCTTTCGAAATCTTTTTAAAGCCGATCAAATTAGCGTGCATTTAGAGTCTGCGGTGTCTGGACGGGGGTTGGCGAGCGTAGCTCGTAGGGGGCCGAGCCCCCTAGTTATGAAAAAAAAATTCTAAAAAATTAACTATACAAGAGATTAAAAAATCGATGCTTAGATTTGTTTGTGATAGAGTTTTGAGTGATTAAAATGCAAAAGCAGGAACATATCTCAAAAAATAAGACACCCGGAGCATTTTAAAATTTTAATTTTTTTTAATTTAATAAGATGGGAATTTTTTAAGGTGTTTTATATACTGATGGTGAAATGTATATATTCACAAAATTTTATATTTCTATGATGAAAATTAAAACAAAAAAATTTAACGTCCGCCGTCCCCTTAAGTACCGTATAAATCTTGCGTGTTATTGAGAGATGCGACTTATATGCATCTCTTATAGACCGGGAGCCGGCAGCACAGACAATCACCTCATCGAGTTCACGGATGAAATTCTAGGATTAGTTAAATCTTTATCCGCATATAATAACGCAATCGGTCTGCCAAGTCACATCTTGGTGGAAAACACTTGAAAACCCGATTTCGCCGGCTGACTCGTAGATTTACCATTGTGTTTTCCTACTCCCAGTCCTCCATGTTTTCATACATTTGGGTGCAGGAAAACACAATGGTAAACCTACGAGTCAGTCGCTGAAATCAAGTTTTTAGGTGTTTTCCACCAAGATATGACTTGGCAGACCGACCGCGTTTTAATATGCGGATCAAGATTCAACTAATCCTAGGATTTCATCCGTGAACTCGATGAGGTGGTTGTCTGTGCTGCCGGCTCCCGGTCTATTAGTTACACGCAAGATTTTCAGTATTCCGACATAGAAATGAGAATCTATTTATATAAAATCCAAGTCTCTGTGTGTCCCTCACTATTCCGGTAGGACCGCCTCATTGAAATGAGTAATTGTTGAAAAATATTAATGCAGGGTTACTACAGTAGCGCCAAATGTTAGCCAACCTGGCGATAGCTGGCTAATTTGGCGAAATTCCCATTTAAAACCATTAATCTTTCATAATGGAGGCCACCGAAATTTAATTTAAACTCCACTCTTTTAGGATATTTTTTCGAAATCTATAAATGAGAATTTAAAGTACATCTTTACATCTTCCTCCCGATGCTACTAATAAAATAACCGCCAATAGACAACGGTGTACTGTGTGAGCTCCTAACTGCGCGATTTTAATGTGCATTAGGTGCTTTTCCAGTATAGGTGCCTTGGCGAAAAAGGAAATTTGCTAACATTTTCCGGGAACCTATTCACTGTTTCATTTTATATACACAAGCATATTTTTCGATATTTATACGATTTATTTAACATAAAAAAGCCGTTTCTCTAATTTTATACAGAAACAGATGTAATTTGTACATAAAAACATCAATAATATACAGATAAAACAAACAAAAACGCTCATCAAATTTGTTTTCATAGCTGTTCATATGATTTGACAACAAATCTCGATATTTTTCCGTTATACGGACACCATGCCAAAATGTATGCTAATGCGCCAATTATTTCAAAATGCTAAAAGATATTTGTAATTTTATGCCAGCAGTTTAATATGAGTTTTATTTTATTGCTTTATTTTATAGCAGTTATTTGTTCACTTATTTTAAGTATATATTTGTGATTTGATGAAATAGTTCGTAAAAGTCTGGAATTTTCAAATGTTATATTTTTTAAATGCACACTTTAGTATCGAGAATGGTTTTTCTTTTATTTTTCAAATGCTTCAATTCACGATTTTGCGCCAACTATTACGCTTGGCGACAATGGTGTCCGCATAACGGAAAAGTACCCAAATCTCACTTTCTGATGCCCAAATTACACCAAGCTTTTTTAAAAAAATGCCAAAGCCCCTACAGTGGAAAAGTACAAAACTGTCTATTATTTTGCGCTATACGTGTTATAGTGTGTACTATTTGCAAGGGGAGTGGAGCGAAGAGTTTAAACATTAAATATTAAAGTTTCGGCACAGATGTCATATACGCGCCCCATATTGGCGCGATTTTTTTCTGACGCCAATGTCATATACACAACGGGTACAACTGGCACCAAAGTGTCGTAATTTTGCTTGATATGGTAATTCGGATGTTGTTGTTTATGCTGTTGATGTTTTCGCCAAATTGGCGTCGGAAAAAATCGCGCCAATATATGATAACGTATATGATAACTGTGCCAAAGTTTCTATAAAGCAGTAAAAGACTAAAAAGTTAAGAATAAAATAAATGCAAAATAAGACTAAAGAAGAAAGAAAAATCATGCGCTAAGCATAGAATATGAAACGCTTTCCAACACATCCTAAATGCTTTAACAAAACTTCGTTATTTAGGGCAATAAGGTAAATAAGATAACGTTACTTCTTAGATATCCTGTCGACCAATTTCGCCAAATTATATAAATCGCCAAATCAATAGTAAAACATTAATAAAAATACAAATAAAACGTCAAATTAATGGTTTTATTGGCCATTATTGCATTTAATTAATTAATTAATAGCAACCATTATTGGCAATTAATCTTACAATTTGGCGACAGTAATTTGGTCGACGGGATAACTAAGAAATACCAAGATAACTAAGTAAACATTTTAGAAAACGCATAAAAAAACTAAAAATTGATTTCAGCAGTTACCGTCCATAGCCAATAGTACCGTTATTACATGCCACTTTTTAGCTAAAATTTAATTTAAACTACTCTTAAAACTACTGAAATCACATTTCCAGATATTATCATCCATAGACGGTTATGTATCCAATTCTTTGCGTGAACATGTATATCATTTTATCTATATTCTACAAACATTTCTTGGTACAGATGTCATATTCGCCCCATATTGGCGCGATTTTTTTCGGTTGCCAATTTGGCGAAAACATCAACAGCATAAACAACATAATCCGGGTTACCACATCAAACAAAATAACGACACTTTGACGCAAGTTAAAGTACCTGTTGCCTATATGATATTGGCGACAGAAAAAAATCGCGCCAATATGGGGCGAATATGACATCTGTTCCCATTTCTTAGGAAACTAAATGCAGTTCAGCGTAAAAATGCATAACTCCTTTAAAAACCACCCTTAAGCAATTTACTCTCATACTCAGTAACCCTTACGAATTCTTTTGTGTAGCCCTGCATATGAACTGTAGAATTTATACACACAGTGTAGTATGCATAAATGTAGTGAAACATAAAAGCGCATATCATAATTAAAAATGCATTTCTAGCAATCATTGCTTATGTACAATACTTCGGAGAAAAGTTTCTTGGCGAGAAAGAAGTTTGCCAACCTATTCTCTGGCAACCTATTTACTGCTTCATACTCACAAGCAATTTTTTCCATATGTATACAATTTGGCACAGATGTCATATACGTGTTATCACGTATATACGTATATCATTGCCGCGATTTTTTTCCGACTCCAATTTGGCGAAAACATCAACAGCATAAACGACATTCGGGTTATCATTACAAGCAAAATAACGACACTTTGGCGCCAGTTAAGTACCCGGTGCGTATATGACATCAGCGTCAAAAAAAAAATCGCGCCAATATAGGCGTATATGACATCTGTGCCGACAATTTAATATAAAAAAAGCTATTTACCCATTTTTATAAAGAAACAGAAGTAATTTTTGCACAGATGTCATATACGCATAGGGGTTGGCGTGATTTTTCTACGACGCCAATTTGGCAGAAACCTCGCTTTCGAATACCAGTTACTTATATATTTTTCAATAATTTTCTATCATTTTGAAAAGAAAATAACTATAAATAAATAAAAGTTTGAATAATAACTATAGAACAAAGCAGTTTATATAATTATAAAAACAAAAAATAAAAGTAAATAAACAATTTATTAATAAATAAAAAACAATAGCCGGGTTACCATAGCAGGCAAAATAACACCATTTTGGCGCCAGTTAGGTATCCCGGTTCATATCTGAAACCTGTGCCGTAATTTGTATATAAAAAAATTATATATATTTAGAAACGATTTTTTATGCCTATAAGTGCATGGAACAGATGTCATATTCGCCCCATATTGGCGCGAATTTTTTCTGTCGCCAATATCATATAGGCAACAGGTACTTAACTTGCGCCAAAGTGTCGTTATTTTGCTTGATGTGATAACCCGGATCATGTTGTTTACGCTGTTGATGTTTTCGCCAAATTGGCAACCGAAAAAAATCGCGCCAATATGGGGCGAATATGACATCTGTACCAAGTGCATATATAAACAAAGATAAAAGGGTACAGATGTCATATTCGCCCCATATTGGCGCGATTTTTTTCTGTCGCCAATATCATATAGGCAACGGGTACTTAACTTGCGCTAAAGGGCTTGATGTGGTAACTCGGATTATGTTGTTTATGCTGTTGATGTTTTCGCCAAATTGGCAACCGAAAAAAATCGCGCCAATATGGGGCGAATATGACATCTGTTCCGATAAAAGTTCATTAGATTTGTTTTCATAGCTGTTTATTTATTTTCTCAACATATCTCACTTTCTGATGCCCGAATCGCGCCAAGCTTTTTTTAAAAATGCGCTATAATGGAAAAGTACTTAAATAAATAATTAACAGAAATAACAAATTATACAAACTAAAACTTTTTATTTCGAGATCAAAGCATTGTTTTTAATTTCGATTAAAAATACATATATCCTTGGATAACTTCAATTGAAATTAGTTTCACAGCTTAATATATCATTCCATAAACCTAAACAAACACAAGTGATTCATTCATCGCGAAACGTAAAAAATATTAAATCATTCAGGTAATCATTCACAAAGTAAGTTCTCCAACAATCAATGGGCAATATTCTAATGACGTCATAGTAGGTAAAATGGTGGCGGTATCGTTTGTTTATGGTTTGTAATCACAAAGATTTAATTTTGCAATGTCTCTTAGTTACATTATTTTATTGTCATATTTATGAGCTCAGAACAAAAGCCTATTTTTTCATTATTTAGTTATTAAAGACGGGAAAAAATCATAAATGCATGATTTGAAAATTTTAAATAATTTTCTTTCTTAATACTAAAAAATAACATCGGGAAGTAACAGCGGGTTTAAGTTAAATAAGTTTAACTGTTTAATTCTGTTGTAATATTCAAAATAACTGTATTTATTAGATTTCAGTACTCAACATCAGGGCCCGATTAAACTTTGAAGTTAGAGGAATTACAATGTCATTTCAGGACCTTTCTTTTGGAGAAGCTTTTCTAAATTCCATATATACATGGAAAATCTTCAGTGTTAGAAGTATTATTCCTAGGACTGACATAACACGAGAACGGCCTGCAATTTTACACACAAGTTTTTGAAAGCTACTTTATATCAGAAATTTTACTAAAAACTGGCTATTCTTTTGTTATAGCGGCCCACACTATTAGGATTATGACATGTTGCAGCCAATTTCGTCAACGTCGTAACCAAGATCGTGAAGCACACACATATAATACTATATAATACCATTTCATGAAATCGTATACGATAATTTAATAGTTTTTAACCTTACTTCAAGTGTGTTATTTATTTATTTTTAAGGCTCAACTATCTAAATTGTCCAATATATGAATTAAAAAAAATGTAAACAAAGATTGAATAGACATGACCGCAAAAAGCATCAAATCTGCATAGCACTTGGAACCAAACTCTGCATATTAGTGGTCTTCTACTGTACACAGTTTTTCATAAATGTGTTTCGTTCTTAAAATGTGTTATTTTCATCTATCACTGCGGAACAAGTGAGAAAACTCATATTCTTGCACATAAGTTGTATATATCTTTATATCTAACTTTCCGTCATTTTTGACGGGCTACCTTTCTAGTATATTATATTTTGTGTTTCTTTTAAAATCACTGATTTAACCTATTCCCTCTCTCTCTTCAGGGATGTGACGTAGCTTTGACTATCACATAACAAGTTGGAAATTGCTCGTCAAACGTGGCAAATGAGGTGCGTTCGTACTATAACTAATTTTATAATTATTTTTTGCACCCCATATTGTACTGAATATATATTTTTTTTGCGCTTCATAAGTGCATAGTCTGTAACATCATTAAAATGCACTTACAATAATATTTTCCCCATTCCCCGTAATGTAACGGAAAACTTTTGACTGTCCCTGTAATTAAACTATACATTCGATTTTCATAAAATTTGAAATGGCTCGACAAAAGTTTGCAGCAATTATATATTTAAAATTTCAGACCATTCGGAAGGCTGTAAAATTATTAAAATGCATTTGCAATATTTTTTTCCCATTGGCCATAATGTAACGGAAAACTTTTGGGTGTCCCTGTAATTAAACTATACATCCGATTTTCATAAAATTGGAAATGGCTCAACAAAATTTTGCAGCAATTATATATTAAAAATTTCAGACCATTCGGAAGGCTGTAAAATGATTAAAATGCATTTGCTATAATTTTTTCCCTTTGGCCGTAATGTAACGGAAAACTTTTGGGTGTCCCTGTAATTAAACTATACATCCGATTTTCATAAAATTGGAAATGGCTCGACAAAATTTTGCAGCAATTATATATTAAAAATTTCAGACCATTCGGAAGTCTGTAACATCATTAAAATTCACTTGCAATAATTTTTCCCATTGGCCGTAATGTAAAGAAAAACTTTTGACTGTCCCTGTAATTAAACTATACATCCGATTTTCATAAAATTGGAAATGGCTCGACAAAATTTTGCAGCAATTATATATTAAAACTTTCAGATCATTCGGTCGGGTAGTTTTTGCTCTGTTATATGCGGACGGACAGACAGACGGACGGACAGACGGACGGACAGACAGACGGACTGAACGACGACTATAGGTGCTACGTATTTATATAATTACGAACGCACCTAAAAAGTGCTGATGTTTTAAATGATATCGGACTTAAAACCAGGGCAACACACAGAAACTTGATGGCGATACGTTGAGTACGCCGGTAAGCATTACAATTACCATCCATCACCATTAAAATCAATCCATTGACTTTATGGTGATATGCATTGAATAATGCCGTCGTTGAATAATTTGTATGCATCACATATACATAATTTCTTTCTGTAAAATTTCATTATTATGCCAGTGAACATAAATTATTATTAATTTAACACACTCTTGGAACGAATTATAGTTTACGAATTATTAATTACAGTAGAACACCGATTATCCGAAGTGAATGGGACCGACCGCCTTTCGGAAAATCGAAATTTTCGGATAATCTAGAATGCTTGAATTTTAAGATAAAGGAGAAATATATGCAATATTTCTTATTATGGTAACAAGTGCTTAATAGAAATAAAGCAATGGCAAACTAGAAACAATAATAACTTACCTGAATTTTAATTTTGAAATTAAGTAATTTTTACATATATCGCAAGGGTTTGAAAAAATGTTTTGTTTGTCGCAGTTTCGATTGCCTTTCCTTTGAAGCTCTATCACGGAGTTTTTTAATATTATTAGTTCACAGGTATCATAGTCTTTCTGCTGCTCCAGCCATGCCAAAGCTTTTGAAAGACATTCAAAAGCTTCAAAATAGCTTGCAATTTGTTCGTTCTCTTCGTTCCACTCCACAGCTTATGGGAGCTCAAGTTAAATTGGAAGAAATTCTAAGAAAGGGGATCGAAAATATTTATATGTACTCGTAGCTCGTAAAGGACCACTTGCACACAAGAAATATGGCAGTTTAAAAAAAAGCTTAAATGGATTTTGCACACAAGGAATGAGATAATAATAATAAAAAAAAGCTTTAAAAATAGATTTCGGTTGACCGGGACTTTCGGTTAAAAGAGTTTCGAATAAAAGAGGTTCTACTGTATTTATCATACCGAATTATATTAGGTCGTTCGGAAAGTCGTTTCCATTTGGGAAAATATATTCGTACCGCAAGCTTCTACCCGTTAATTACACTGATAAACAAAAATTGACTTTTTACTTTTTTCTTAAGGGTGTATCCGAAAAAATATTTTTCCACCCTCAAGAGCTCGAAATTTTCTGAGACATTTTCAGACTCATTTTTAAAAGTAAAAACATGAAACTTGCTGGGGTGATCTCTGAAGACATGTTTAACATGCCGTGTGATTTCGTTTTCAGCTCAATTAATTAGAATTGGATTTTTAAACAAATATTTTCTCAGTATGACCATTTTTTTCATTCCCAGATCGCCCGCTTCGGAAAATTCGGTTCAAAATGCCCACTTTGATAGCGTTTATTACAGTATTTTCTACATTTATCAAAAAATTAAGAAGCACGGCACATTATATAGTTTTTAAATAAGAGAATTTCCAAGTTTGATGTGTTTGAGAGCAAAAATGAATTTGAAAATGAATCGGAAAATAAGCAGTTTGGATCGGAATACACCCTTAAATTTAAACTTGATATTCCAATTATATACATTCTTGAGAAAATAAAAATGATATTAGAATTTTTTACTTGGTTCTCTCTTTTTTTTTTTAACGAAGGATATGTATTTATAGGTTATTACGATATATAACAATTTAGGAGATCGTACAATAATGCATAATAATAGTACATAAATGTTAAATTTACCAGCAGTATACTTGTACACTGTTTATACACAATTTCCATATATTTTACATACATTTTACACAGCTGAACACAATTTGAGTACATTAGTACCTATTTTTGTGTTTATATTTATGTTCCTTATGTTCTATTGATAAACCAACAGTAATCGTCAAGCATTGCTGCATTCCCTTGCGATCGATAACGAGAC
The DNA here is from genome assembly GCA_963932465.1 of Maratus speciosus. Classification (NCBI taxonomy): domain Eukaryota; kingdom Metazoa; phylum Arthropoda; class Arachnida; order Araneae; family Salticidae; genus Maratus; species Maratus speciosus. The sequence goes on along the minus strand of OZ010792.1, from coordinate 9,452,231 downwards.
TCCATTGCATCAATTTGTTGGTGAAATCGTTCACCATGCTCGTCGCTAATTGCTCCCATATTATCAGGGGAAAATCAATGTGAGAGTGCAAGAAATGAAGCTTGAATGACAAACGATAATTTAACTCTTTAAAATTGTATACCATATTTTGAACTATACATTTGTAATTTGTAGCTTTGTTATTCCCTAAGAAACTATGCACAACGTCTTTGAATGAAAGTCATCAAACTTCAGATTTAGGTATACCTTGATAAATATAGGGCTCATTATGTTTTGGTGTAAATCGCCAAACAGATGACGCTGCTATGCTGAGTTTTTCATGATTTCCCCTCTATCAAGAACAAATACAGGAATTTTCATCGAACTTCAGATTCAGTTAAACGTTCACACGAGCTATTCCTGATAAGGTTTTGGTGTTAATCTCCCAATAGATGACGCTGTTGTCCGCTTTTTTCCCGATTTTCGCAACAGCTCTATCTCAAAAACTAATGCTCGGATTTTCATCAAACTTCAGATTCAGTCAGAAGTTAACACAATTTGTTGCTGATTAGGTTTTAGTGTAAATCCCTCAACAGGTGGCGCTGCTCTGCTGCATTTTACAGGATTTACACTATTTTTGCAATAGCGATATCTCAAGAACTAATGCACGGAATTTCATGTCTTTAGAATCCTCATGATGGGCATAGATTGCCATGTAATGGAGGCCGGTGACGTAAGATGGTGTGGTAGCGTGTAACTTCAAGGTCCGAGTCTTAATAAATTCAAAGAAATATTTTATTGCATTATAAACAATTAAATGACGATTCTTTGGATTAGATTAAACTATATACACAACGTTTTAAAAATAGGGTTCGATTACAGCTTTCAATAACTTGTCTATTAATTTAAGTCCAGTCACCGAGTGGCAGATCGCTTTCATTGAAACAGTTTCTATTGACACAAAGTCCGAAGTTTTTCGTCAGGTCGACGAATACGTGGAGTCTCTTTGAATGATTTTTATTCGGGAGAAAATAGAGTCTTAGATTCTCGACAGAAAGGTCGCCTCTTTAGTTGATTCACAACCGAGGTTTAGGAACCTCCGGGGTTTTCTCCGTAGTGGAGAAACTTCACAGCCGCCCCTGGCTTTCGCTCCTACCGTGCTCCGGCAGATGTTCCGAAGTGACTAACCCGTGAGAGAGTTATACTCTACACGGCCAAAACCTGCTTGAAATATCAACTTAAAAAAAAAAAAAAGACTCCCGAGAATGCTCTTGCATCTCTCTTTATCAGCTCCGTTCTCCGTCTGGAACAAAAGCCACCTCCCTTAGCCACCAGGGCCGAAACTAAGGGGGGCAGAGGGGGCATGTGCCCCGGGCGCCAGAGCCAAGGGACGCCAAATGAAAGATTACACCTTTTGAATCGATCATTTTCTTCTGATGGATTGATGGCTTTCAGTCTGTTTATGAAACAGCCATTATAAATGAAGCGTGAGGTGAAGATGAAAGAGCAGCCGTAAAAAGTTTGAACTCTGATTTTCTGGTCAGAATAGGAAAAAAAATGGCCATAATTTTTTTTTGCAAAAAAAAATTAAGGTTAAAAAAAATTAACCTTTTTAACCGCAACTCCGATTTAACCGGCCGACTTTTCTTGACCAAAATCAAGCAAAATTCAGAAAGGAGAATTTCGATTATAAATGGATACGCGTTGACCTTCACATCAGAGGAAACTGGAATGACCGGATTATCTCATTCGACGGGGAGGGTGAGTTAGGAGAATATCCCTACAAAAATCTGGCCTTGAGAAGAGCATAGGATTGGTAGTTTATATACATAATGTATACACATAAAAGAATTTGGCTGCAGAAGAAATTGAACTGCCGAAGCCTATGAACAATAATTGCTGGAAATACGTTTTCAGTTGTAGTATGCGTTTTTATATTTAATTGTTTTTTAATATTACTTGGTGTATGTAAATTCTATAGATCCTATACAGGGCTGTACAAAAGTTTTGAACAACATCCGTTTATTGGCAGAAATGACTAAGTGGAAATTTTGAACCGTGCTATGCATTTAACTGATCTAACTTTTAGCATACTATGTATTATAAATACATATCCACAGATCATATACAAGTCTATATAAAAATCGCGTATTTTCTCGCCTACTCATGGCAATCACAGAAATTGGGTTTTCAAACACGTTTTGGTTACGCGTTTTTTAAGTTGTTCATGCTCTTTTACATCACCACATTTCACAAGTTTAGTCATAACCTTTCATCTTAGTAAAATGTGATGTTTTGTTATAATATTGTAAAAGTGTTGGAAAGTGTTTCATAAACTATGCTGTACGCATGATTTTTCATTCTTGTTAAATACTTCTTTTATTACAGATCCTTAAAGATATAGCTTTTTACAACATTAAAGCAATTTTAATCACTGGTTTATTTAAAATGTATTTTTCAATCCGAATTTATGTATAAAACAGACATATAATTTTTAACCATTTGGAAAAATGGTTATTGTCCTCTGTCAGTGTAGTAAATCAAAAACATGTCTGAAGCGTTTTATTAGTTGAATCCGCATTTTATTCGTTTTCTGATTGGTCTATACAGTAATCTGTATTTTCCCTTTTCTTTCAACAGAGATGGATACTTCTGTTGCCACTATGACAAAAAAGTAATAAAAACTACAAAAAAAAAACCTCAGAAACAAATTGAGATACAGCTTTCAAACAAATTGCATTTAAAAGTACATTTTTTTCTCTATACGAAGGTGTAAAAAGTAATATTGTGGGATGTTTAGAAGTTTAAGAATGAAATTTCATTTAAAATTGGTCCAGTAATATTAATGTTTAATCCATGGCGTACGTAATGTATGACCAGCTCCGTAGAAGTTTAAAAATTTACAGTACCGAAAATTGTAAAACTGAAATTTCTTTTAAAATTTATTCATGATGGGTCTAGGAATGTTAATGTTTAATTCATGGCGTATGTAATGTATGATCAACTCCGTGCGATTTTTTATGTCTTAAATTTTAGTCTTCGAAAAAAGCATTTTCCAAATGGTCGCTGTAATTTGTTAAAATGCTTTTTTTTTTTTTTTTTTTTTTTTCGTTTAATCGAGACTATGTAGAAAAGAATATAGTTAAAAATTAGGTTTTTCATTTATTACCAAAATATCTAAGGTTATTTTATCTATTAAATAGATCTTTCCAGATTTATTTTGCATATGTGTTATATTTAAGCTTCTAAAATTTAGTTTGAAAAGAAAGAACATTAATAAGCGCATCGTATAAAAGGGTCTGTTATTATATATTTAGAAACTATCTTTACACCATTAATAATATTTTATTGTACGTTTAATAATAATCAAAATCAGTACCACGATAAAAAAAAAAAAAAAAAAAAAAAAAAAAAAAAAAAAAATAAGTAGGCCTCTAAAACAGTATAGACATTTAACGCAACAGTCGAAAACCATAATATTTCAGCTCTTTACATACAACATACACAAATTTCAAAAATGAAAAATATGTATCATATACTAAATTAAAATGATTATTTGAAAAGTATCATATTTATAGCAACAACGACCAGTTCCAAGTTCAAATTAAAAGAATCAGTCAATAAATCTAAACAAAATGACATATTAGTATTGTAGGATATTATTCCATGCTTTGTCAGAAGATTTCCTTCAGCTTGATTTCAAAAAGTGAGATTTATCAGTGTACAGATACCGTGGGAAGAGTATTTCACAATTTTATAATTATAGGGTAATAATTACTTAAAGGGACCGGGTGAGCGAAATTCAACCAAAAAATCTGTTTTTGCTTTTTTATATTATTAAATAGTTTAATTTTTTTTTTCAACGATGTATTACACATGTTTATATATATATATAAAATTGTTGGATTTTTTCCTTCTTTCTAAAAGCACTTCACAGCAGTAGGCTACTTTTTTTAAATTCAGATTTCTTGATTGGCATCACTTTTCTGAAGTGGTAAAATACCAATTGTTTTCGCCTAAATTAATGTGTTATTAAATAAGGCGAATTTTACTATTTCAAAAAAGTGGTGACAATCAAAAAATCATAATTAAAAAAAAATAGTCCACTGGCAACACTGCTTCACAGATTTAATTGACTTTTACTCCAAACTTCGATTTTCCAGGTTTGTGTTCCTTTTTTTTAATATATATTAAACTTAAGAACTCAGATTTTTCTAAATACTTATATTATGTTATAGTGCATACTTTAACACAGGGATTTGATGATTTGTTGAGAATTATTCATTTTAGGCAGTGAAATCATACCAAAAAGGCTAATTTAAAAATGTCTTTCAATTGATAATTAATAATTAATTTTCTGTTTCACTTACAAAGAAAATGGTCAGTTAAAATACACAAAGTATGTTATTCAAACTACTCTAACAAATCTAGATATCTATCTTTCACCATTTCTGAGAAGAAGCTACATAAAGTTGGTGACATTTAACATAATCGAGATAGAGCTTACCCGGTCCCCTTAAGAAAGTTTTGAAATGGATTTATTATTAAAAAATTAATTTAAAAGTGTATCCACTAAACACGCTGAGATTTTTATTACAGTTTAGCATGTGTGAACGCGCGCATACCTAGGGTATATGAATGGTTTTTATTTGTCTCCAATAAATACAAATAATAACCATCACCTTATTTAGTCGAAAACATTTGTTAAAATTTTTTGCGTTAAAATTAGTTGAAGATTATTTTTAACCTCTTGAGGGGCGGTGGTATAAAATATATCCCACCTATTTAAAACAAGATTTGTACCAGAAAATTTTAACTAAATTTTATATTTTTAAATTTGGAGGAAAGTTAATGAAGAATTGTTTTCTTTATTTAAAAATAAATTTTTTCGATTATTCCGGTGAGAATTCAATATTTAGAGACATTTTTGCTTGCCCCTTAAGGGGTTAAAAAGACAGTGGTGACAATTGTGAAAACCATACGCACTCTAGGTCTATCACGCCCGGTGCACGTCCTCTCGGGTTAAAAAAAATATTTACACCAGAATTTTTAGTTAAAGCTATTTAACTTTCTTATTAAATTTACTTTTTTAATGAGTTACATGCAATAGACTCCCTCAAATCCGCACAGCTTGGGACCAGAGGTTGAGCGGATTTTAGAATTTTGCGGATTTCTGGTCATTGTTTTGCTTCCATTTTTTTTTTAACAGTAATTTGAATGTCATAATATAAACAAAATTATAATGAATGATTGCAATATAGTAAAATACTAAAGTAATTATAAGTAAATTAATATACTAAAATGATAAAAAGTAAGATAATTTAAAAAATGATTAAATTATTAAAAGTAAAAGGACAAGTAAATAATTAATAATGTATAATTAAATATGCATAATAAAGAGGAGATACATTTTCCTTGAATTATTCAATGAAGAGTTCCTCATAAAGGAACCCTATTAATTCGCAACAAAATCATACAGTAAGGAAGTTTTAGTTAGAAGTTTTCAGGTTTAGCCAGTCTTAATAACCGAAAACCCTTGATTAATAAATAAATATATTCGGTAAAAAGATTGTGATTACTAGTGATATCAGCAACATCTAGAATTTTTTTTTTCACAAATAAATTTATACTTCCTTCTTAAAAAACCACGCGTTCAGTCATATTATCAAGAAATACACATTAAAATACATACGGAATGGTATAAAACAGAAAAATTCTGTAATTTTGCCCCTACATCAGAGCTGAAAGTTTCATTGTTTACATCTGTGATGATGCGCGAATTTTAGGCGTTTGTGGATTTTAGGATTGCGGATTTGAGGGAGTCTACTGTATTACTTACTTTATGAAAACATATTTGCTTGTGTCAAAATTTTGCATCTGATACGGGTCAAGTGACCGTTTTGTTGGTGTATTGAGTGTTATTTGACCCGTTCAGTGCACAAATCGATTAATTCCATAAAACAAAAAGTTGAGAAATGCGTTGAGAAATGAATTAATGTACATTGTTTTTTAAAATTCCCTTTATAATATAAATCCAAAAATATATTGTAGAATGCATAAATACAGATATAGCTTTCATCTAACTCTATATAAAATAATTAAGAAAGAATAGCCAAAAAATAATCGTGAGTAATGTTACAATTGTTATTTGACGGGTGGAGTTAATCGATTTGGCAACTGAAAAAAGTAATAAAGTTAAATTCAGTGTTTACAGTTTTAAGTTTTTCATTACAGAAAAAGTTAGTTATTATATATTTTTATTACAGATTTTACACAAAAATGAGTGTTGTTAGTTCTGTTATAATATATTATTTGTTAGTAATTCATCAGCAATATAAATAATGTCTTCTTCATCAGGTGTATGTGAAGACTCATCATTTCGATTTTTTGTTGTCAACTTTTCCTAGTAATCATGTTTAAAAGGAGGAATGAATTTTAGCAGGTCCATCATTTCTCTCCTTTTTAGGTGCGTTCGTAATTATATAAATACGTAGCACCTATAGTCGTCGTTCAGTCCGTCCGTCCGTCTGTCCGTCCGTCTGTCCGCATGTAACAGAGCAAAAACTACCCAACCGAATGGTCTGAAATTTCAAATATATGATTGTTGCAAAATTTTGTCGAGCCATTTCAAATTTTATGAAAATCGGATGTATAGTTTAATTACAGGGACAGTCAAAAGTTTTTCCTTACATTACGGCCAATGGGAAAAATTATTGCAAGTGCATTTTGATGATATTACAGCCTTCCGAATGATCTGAAATTTTAAAGATATAACTGTTGCAAAATTTTGTCGAGCCCTTTCAATTTTTAGGAAAATCGGATGCATAGTTTAATTACAGGGACAGTCAAAAGTTTTTCCTTACATTACGGCCAATGGGAAAAATTATTGCAAGTGCATTTTGATGATATTACAGCCTTCCGAATGATCTGAAATTTTAAAGATATAACTGTTGCAAAATTTTGTCGAGCCCTTTCAATTTTTAGGAAAATCGGATGCATAGTTTAATTACAGGGACAGTCAAAAGTTTTTCCTTACATTACGGCCAATGGGAAAAATTATTGCAAGTGCATTTTGATGATATTACAGCCTTCCGAATGATCTGAAATTTTAAAGATATAACTGTTGCAAAATTTTGTCGAGCCCTTTCAAATTTTAGGAAAATCGGATGCATAGTTTAATTACAGGGACAGTCAAAAGTTTTTCCTTACATTACGGCCAATGGGAAAAATTATTGCAAGTGCATTTTAATGATATTAGAGCCTTCCGAATGATCTGAAATTTTAAAGATATAACTGTTGCAAAATTTCGTCGAGCCCTTTCAATTTTTAGAAAAATCGGATGTATAGTTTAATTACAGGGACAGTCAAAAGTTTTTCTTTACATTACGGCCAATGGGAAAAATTATTGCAAGTGGATTTTAATGATATTAGAGCCATCCGAATGGTCTGAAATTTTAAAGATATAACTGTTGCAAAATTTTGTCGAGCCCTTTCAAATTTTAGGAAAATCGGATGCATAGTTTAATTACAGGGACAGCCAAAAGTTTTTCTTTACATTACGGCCAATGGGAAAAATTATTGCAAGTGCATTTTAATGATATTACAGCCTTCCGAATGGTCTGAAATTTTAAAGATATAATTGATTGCAAAATTTTGTTGAGCTATTTCAAATTTTAGGAAAATCGGATGTATAGTTTAATTACAGGGGCAGTCAAAAGTGTTCCGTTACATTACGGGTAATGGGAAAAAAATATTGGAAGTGCATTTTAATGATGTATCAGACTATGCGCTTTATGAAGTGCAAAAGATTATACATTCAGTACAATATGGGGTGCAAAAAATAATTATAAAACTAGTTATAGTACGAACGCACCTCATTTGCCACGTTTGACGAGCAATTTCCAACTTGTTTCCCTTGTCTAAGTTCTACCTTTAGGATATTATAAAGACTACATTCTTCAAAATCTGTGGTCAACCGGATGGAAAGAATACGTCTTTCCAACAAACTTTACCTTTTAATTTATAAACTATGATGTTATTATCTACAAGGTAGCCATATGAAAAGAAACATTTGTGGACTATAATATAATCTAAACAGGGTTAAGTGCCTGTTTTAGTAAAGTATCGTACAGATACAATTTACTACCCTAATAAAACTATAAAAGTCAAGGAAATGACGATTTATAGTTGTGTAGGACAACACGAAGGGATAACAACGAAAATTTACAACTGACGCTTGGCATAAGAAACGCCACACAGATGGAATAACGTAGAAAAATATAATTGGTATCAGCAAAACTCAACCTATACGGTTGCACCACATAAATTGATCTTCGCCCAATGAGGATCGCCCGTAAAAATGTGTAGCAACTCTCTATGCAAATTTTATAGGTATATTGTATAATTTTATGTTTGCATAAGTAATGTAAACAGGATGTTGTCCGATATTTTGTTTCTGTGTATTTAAGAAACATATATTCACTTGCAGATTTTCTCTCGATGCAGTTGGCAGCTAAAAAAAAAAAATGCCTCGTTAGGGTTTCGAATATATTAGCACATTGCTTTTGCAAAGGATAACACAAAAAAATATTAGCCCAATGATGGTTTAAAATCTTTGTGATGAACGGACAACTATTAAATAGTGTTCCTAACAATTGGATTCCCTTTTGTTCTGGTGTGTGGGGGTACTACCCGACCGCCAAGAATTTCTCCATGCTGCCGAGGGCATTAGGAAATTATGATTAGGAAATTATGATTTTTTATTCCATTGTGTCTACCAGTAAAAATATTTACCTATAAAAAGGTCTATGGTGATATTACGTGATATAAAATTAATTAAATAATTAATTTAAATGAGTCTAATAAAATGTATATGTGCAACAGTTATTATTGTTGAGACTTATAACTCACAATATGTAATAGCATTTTTTTTATTGTAAATATTTCCTATACAGTCGGATCTCTATTTAACGAAGTAGCTAAATGCCGAAAAAAAGTTAGTTATATGGAAAATTCGTTAAATAGAGAGTCACCCTTTAAAGTACTTTAAACTACATAAAACATATTTTAAGTCCATAAACACTGAATATAATTAAAAAAAATAATTAGTCACACTTTTTTTTATAAATTATATCTATTTGTTTTATTTATTTAACCCATCAAAAATAAATCTGCAAGGGAAATAAGATTGAAACAAAACATTGTCTGGAAATACATTGTATTTTCAGTTTAAAAAAATTATTTTACATTAAAATCACGATTTTTTAAAGATTTTTTGATATGCTGTTCGGAGGAATACTAAATTTTAAAGCAGTATTATTTTTCTTCACGCCCTTATCCACCTCATCAAGAATATATTTTTTTCTTTGATGCTCAAGCACTTCCGCTTTGACAGTTTTGAGCTTCAAGAACCGAAATTACCAACACGATTCATCATGACCAACAATCTAGAAAACGGGAAACTATAGTTTAAGGACACGGGCCAGCTCCATTGAGGGTTAAAAGGGGATATTGAAAGTTTGTACTTCTTGGATGGAAAGCAAAGAATCACAGCGATTTTACTGCTCTCGGTGAGTTAGGTGCCTGGTAAGACCTGTTCATGGTTTGATCATCATAAAATGTGTTAAAAGAAAGAATAAGTTTTAAATGTTTAGTAATATTTTAAGAAATAGGGAGAAAAAAAATTAGATCCCAAGGAAAAGTTCGTTAAATAAAGAATGCACTTCGCTATTTTTAGGTTATTTTACGAAGAATTTTGAAAAATGTTCTTGGTTCCAAGTAAAAGTTCGCAAAATAGAGAAATTCGTAAAATAGAGGTTCGTTAAATAGAGGTCCGACTATAATAAACAGTATATCAAGATTGAATATTAGTAATCTTTTCTTTGATTTAATCCTTAAATAATATGTTCTCTTCTAGGAAAGGGGATTTTAAGACAATTTATTTTATAATGTTCTAAAAAAAAATTAGATTTTCATAAATGATTTATTTCAGATTTACAGATACTGATATGGGGAGTGTACAGGCTTAGAAGGTATGCGATCTTCGAAAAAAAGAAACGCAGCACATTGGTTATTTATAATTGAATAATTAATATATAAAATTTTATTTGGATGTCCCTGAAGGGAACTTGTAATTATATCGCATACCTAGAGTCACTGGTGCTATCAACACTGTACGATGATTAAGACTTTTAAAAATTAAACTCCTTAGTCTAAATAATGTTAAACAACCTCATTTCCTGTATGCAATGCATTTATGTTAGAGATATTTTTGAGCAAGTATATATGATTCCAACACAACCTGCTACAGATTTCCTTATATTAATGGCCTTAAATTCTGAATCTTCATTATAGTCATATTTGAATTGTATGAGGTGGGGTTTGGACCTTTCTAACTTTATCCAGCGTAATTTAAGCCAATTTACTGGAAACCCTGTAACGGTTACTTTTCTGTTAATGGTTGAATTTCCTTTTCTCTAATTTCTACGTTAGAGTACGGAGTTAATCAATATGGCGTCTGATATAAATTATTTATTTTTCAATGGCCAAACAAATTTTGTCATTTAATGGTGTTAATTTTTATTATTCAGGAAAATTATTACAAATATAAAAAGTTATGACTATGCCAAGTGCTTTGAACTTAAAAGTCAAGATTTTTCAAAAGTGGAGTTAATCGATTTGTGCACCGGGCGGCTCAATTAATTCATTATGATGTTACTTTTTAATTTCATATTCACACCAGCAATATTACATAGTTAATTATATTTATATAAAATATAGGTTTTTTAAACCGTGCATCACGTCAGAAATATAATAACCTCGAGATGCGAAGCTGTAAATAACAGCCTTGAAGCTTTTTAACGAAACGAGTCATTTAACTACACTGCTCAAAACAATTAAAGGATATTGCAGTTTTAGGTGGATTTTGTATCTGGTAAACTGTTTAGCTGATTGATACATGGCCGACAGACATAGTAGGTTATATGAGAATAAATTACACATGCTTGGCAGAAAAAAATGCATTTTATTGCGCATTTGTGTACTAAAGGAAAAAAAACACAATTTGTGCATATGAGAAAAAAAGAATAAGAAAAGGTGTTTTCTTCAAAGAAAATCCTTTTCAGTAGGGGGTATGGTTTCCACGGGCGGCCAGCAACGTTGAACACCTTTGAGGCATGGACTCAATGAGGCTATTAATGACGAGTTGGGGTATTCTGCCCCACTCTTCCAGAAGATCTCTTTCCAGTTCTTGGAGAGATTGTGGGGGTTGTTGGCGGCCAGAAACTCGTGTTCCTAGAGCGTCCCAAACGTGCTCGATTGGATTCATGTCTGGAGAACACGCTGGCCATTCCATTCGAACGATTCCTTCCTCGAAAAGGAAATCCTCCACCAGGTTTGCACGATGTGGCCTGCAGTTATCGTCCATTAAAATGAAGTTATCTCCGATTGCTGAAGCGTAAGGGACTACAATAGGTCTGAGGATCTCATCCCTATATCGGCGACCAGTCAGAGCTCCATCTCGAATGATGTAGAGGTCAGTGCGCCCGTCAATGGAGATGCCACCATACACCAACACTCCTCCACCGCCAAATCTGACACTTTCGTGCACGAACGCAGGATTATTCCTACTGCCACGGTCCTTCCAGATGAAAATACGCCTATTATTCGGATGCACAGAAAAACGGGACTCGTCAGAAAACAGAATATTGCTCCATTCATTTCTCCTCCAGTTGACATGCTCGGTTGCCCACTCCCTGCGGTCGCGACGATACCTTGATGTTAATCTAACACATACCATCGGTCGGCGAGCATACAGACCTACAGCATGGAGCCGGTTTCGGACAGTCTGAGTTGAAATCGTGGTGCCTGTAGCCGAGCGAAGGTGTTGTTGGAGAAGTGTAGCGTTCATGGTTCGGTGTCTCCGAGCTGTTAACGCTAAATACCGATCTTCATTGGGCGTTGTTGCCCGTCTACGACCCTTGCCCTGGTCTTCGGCCTGCACATCCACTCTCCAAAAAACGGTTCCAGATCCTGGAAATGACACTTTGTGACACTCCAATGGCTTGCGCTACTTCGGCTTGAGTTTGGCCCCCTTCTAACCTACCAACAATTCTCAAAGCTTCTGAATCTGTCAAATGACTTCGCTGAGACATCGTACTCATCGAAACAAAGCAATCACTGAATGCCGATCATCCTTGTCTTCATTCTCTTTTATCCAGTTGAAAGTCAAATTTCATTCGCTGCCGCTGAAGCGACGTTTTTGACGTCGAACTCAAAATTTGCATACTCCACAGTTTGAAAACCAAAGAAATTTGCATTTGTGATTCTCTTCTTCTATTTTCGGGAAAAAAATTTCGTTTATATCTTTATTTTATATAAAACTTCAAATATCCTTTAATTGTTTTGAGCAGTGTATTATGATCTACCAAAAAGTTAGTCTTCTCTCAGTTGTGCTCATGTTTTTCACTTTACCAGAATAAGAATGGAAAGGTGTTGCCAAGGATCGTACACTTCAGAAGTGTTGCCAGTGGGATACTTTTTTTAAATTCAGATTTCTTGATTGACACCACTTTTTTCAAATGGTAAAATTTGTCTTATTTAATGACATATTAAGGCTAAAACAAGGGGAATTTTACCATTTTAAAAACGTCTTGCCAATCAAGAAATCTGAATTTAAAAAAAGTAGCCCACTGGCAACACTCCGCTTCAAGGAATTTTTCAGGACAATATCAGTATTTTTTTATAGAAAAAAAATCTATGTTTAACGCGCAAAATTTCTCCTCATTTAAGAAGAGATTTTCTATAAGAAAATAGTGGTACCGAAGAAGTTCCTGGTGTTGAAATTTCAGGATACGTACGACCCCTGTATTGTTTTAGATGTTTCATTTAAAAATACAGTAGACTCGCGATTTTACAACCCCTGATTTAGCGACCCCTCGCAATTTAGCGAAAATTAAATGAGGTCCTGACCATTTTTCAATACTTGCAATGTTTTTCCTCGCTCGTTTTAACGACCCGCAAATATATCCAAATCTTGATCTTCGACAACTTCATTTCACATCCTACAGAAATTAAAAATCTAGAAGCGGTAAAGATATTTTTTCTTTCCCCAAATGTTGCATGCGTTTTACTGCACATGGGTCAAGGTGTTATACAATGTTTCAAAAAATGTGCCGAAGAAACTAGTCTATTGCATTCTAATCGATTTAGAAGTAAACAAAATTCATAAAGCGAATTCTTAAAGGCTATTCATATAGCAAATGATGCTTGGCAAGCGGTTTCTCAAGACACAGTTTTGCTTCCATCCCACCAGGTATTTAAAGAACCAAGTTTGGGAACCTGAATCTGTTGCCCAGGGGTTGAAAAAACAGAACACCTAAACTGAAGATTCCAATCACCTAATATGTAAGCATTAGGGAAACATGTTGTTTGGCCGTAAAATCTCACATTTGAAACGTATGTGGACGTTGACGATAAGTTTAAAACTGAGAAAACATTTTCAAAAGATGATTTAATCTACAGCCTTCTCAACCCTGATTAAACATTCCAAATAATTGTTCCGGCGAGGAAATTGATGATGTTCCATACATACCTCCTGCATAAAAAAGCAGAGTATGTCATAAAATTGTATGGAAGATTTTTGGAAGAGAAAGAATTTCTAACGACTACTTTTAGATGATCAATGACCTTAGAAGCAGTATTTTGGAAGTTTCCAGCAGCCATTTAAAGCAAATTAAGTATAACATGATTATTCAAATAATGTTAATTAACTAGTGTAAGTCATTTTTCTATTTTGTAAAATGTTTAAATTCTTATAAAAAATTATTCCATAATTTTTAACCACTTTTTTAAATCAAAAAATTTAGACTAAATTCTACAAATATTTTTATAAAGATTGTATAAATCAGTAGTTTTTACTACGTTAGAATGCTAAGTATTTTTGAAGTGCATTAAAATCAACTAATATTAGCAACATTTGATTTAACGACCATTCGATTTAACGTCTTATTTGCCGTGGTCCCGTGAAGGTCGTTAAATCGCGAGTCTATTGTACTAATTAAAACCCTCTCTCTCGGGGTTATAATGTAGCACATTTACTACTGTTTAACTCCAAAATTTCTGAATTTATATCCCATATCCTAGTTCAGAGTGGAACCAGATTATAGGAAAAAATGCAGCCTTAGATTTAGACACTATTAAGGCTAATATCAGACAAACGTCTATTTGCCACGCTTTTTTCCATCTTACAGCGTTCCTACTATGGTTTCAGAATATATAGGTTGGAAAAAAGCGTGCAAATAGACGTTCGTCTGACATTAGCCTTAGCGTCTAAAGCAGCAGTTGTCTCGTGATCTCACTGACTAATATTTTTAGTTGTATCCCACAAACTTTTTTTTTCATTAAACACCAATAATTATACGTATAAACGTTAATCATTATTGAATTTTTTAAAAAAACTTGAAAATAAGAAAATATTTTAGCTCATATTGTTATTTTTTTAAACTTTTAGAAATAAACTTTTTTACCAAAAATAAAACCGACTTCAAAAACTACTACAAAGTAAAAAATAATTTTTTTACATAATTGTTAATAAAAAATTAAATGAAGAGCATTGTATTTACCATGCGTATTATTATATTTATATACATTAATTTGATTTTTTGGAGTCGGTGCCAGCCAAACGAAATTAAGTATAATTATCCAACAGACACACATCCAAATATCTACGAGTTTTTTTTTTACGATTTGTTATTTAGTTAAAAAATTGGAATTTTACCATTTTTGAAACATTTCATCTCATTTTATAAACGTGTATTTTCAAGTGAGATTAGTGGTAATTATGTGCGCTAAATTAAGGGTTATTTTAAAATTAATGCGTTTATACAGGCTATTATGTAAAAAAATCGTAGACAAACACAGATTTTCAAATGCAGGATGGTGTCAGAATTGATTGAGAATGGAATTTTTTTCCTAAACGGTTTTGCTGAATCTTGTTACGATTTGTTTTGGATAAACAATTTTAATTTTGAACTTGGCTTGGCTGGCACCGACTCCAAAAAATCAAATTAATGTACATAAATATAATAATACGCATGGTAAATACAATGCTCTTAATTTAATTTCTTATTAACAATTATGTAAAAAAATTATTTTTTACTTTGTAGTAGTTTTTGAAGTCGGTTTTATTTTTGGTAAAAAAGTTTATTTTTAACTTTTTAGTTTTTTTTTTTTTTTTTTTGAGTTACAATTTTTGCATGATCCTTTTGGAGGAAATTGCGGACTTTTAAAGAAACTTTTAAAGATGTTATTTTGATAAGTAAATACTTTTGTCCAGATTTGTGTGTACATTAATAACACAGGTTTTTTGTAAAAATTCTTTATATATATATTACATTTATTCTTCTTCAGATTGAATAGCTTTATTTTTTAATTAAATATTTTTGTTTCTCTATTTGGACATGGGTAGAAATGAAAAAATATCGAACTTTGGAAACTGACAATAAAAAGTTCTTCGGCTTACTAAAAATGCTCTATGAAATAGAGAAGAGAGACCCAATGACTTATTTTTCATACTTTCTAACCGATAGCCAGGCCCTTATCTTCCGGGTTGCCCTAGATGAACGGGTTTGATACCTGGCATCGGCGTAGGAGACTACCTAATCGCCACGTAGCAGTAATAAACGTGATGAACACCTAGATCGTTTTACTATCGGCAGTGCCTATTTCTTAATTATGGACTTTTTTATGCCAGTTACTTAACATTTATATCTTGTTGTTTAGCACCTGCGCATTGCTACTCATGTTGATCTCGTAATTTAGAAGGTTAATTAGATGACGAGACCTTCATCTGGCAAGCCACCTCAGAGGTATAATTCATAGGTAAATTTGAGGTCTTCGCACCCATCGACGGAGTTTACATGCACCAGGAGCCGTTAGGGTACATGACAACCGAATAACTTATAAAAAAAAAAATGATCGTGAAAAGACTACAGTGGGAAAGTCTTAAATGGCGTTCCCTCAAATGGCTGGTCATTGATGAAATTTCAATGGTGTCAAAAGAGAATTTATATCTAATTCATTTGAGGTTTCAAGAATTTAAAAAAAAAATTATTTTTTGGTGGCATTAATGTTTTCTTATATAAAGATATTATGCAAGTGCCAATATGTAATGTATAATGTATACGTAATGCCAATGTGCTTAAATGCATGCTCAGCATTTCAGCATGGTACTTTTATTCATAATTTAAATTATTTGCTTAATCTTTCGCCAAATCTAAAGATTCTGATAGAGAAATTGAGAACTCATTGCATCATGATGGCATTTTGTTTATTTTCATTTGTAATCTTTCTTGACAAAATCAGCTTAACTCACTTAGGCATTTATGCTTCTTATTGCATCATCATTTGCAATACGTTGGGCAGTAGAGATTTTAAAACTATTAAGTAATCTACCGTTATTGCGTCCACTGCCAATTGTTGTTTCTGAGCTAATATGATTTGGTGCATTGAAGCGTTTTCCGAATTAAATACTTTATGATACCCACATTTACATTAAACCAATTGCTGCTGATATTTTTTTTTTTTTTTTTTGTTTCAAACTAGCCTTAACTGTGGGCTCGATTACGGAAGATTAGAAATTCATCGTCATGCTCATTTAATAGTCTTAGTTAAAGTGTCACTGGTCTGCATAGTAATTGACATATTTTAGTGAGTATAGTACTGCAAAACATATAGAACATATAGAACTTTCGGAAGCAACTTATGATATTCGCATTTCCTTTAAACCATGTTTGCTGTTAGTATCGCACACTTTTTGCTTTTATCGGGCAATCTGATTCAAATTTACTTGCTCTCATTTCTTGATACAATTCAAATGTTTTCATGACTGCGTAACCCACTGACTTGCTTTCGCCATTATGCTTATGCCTACTGATGTTTAAGTTCTGTGCCATGTAAATACACCGCACCATAACAATGCCACCTGTAATACTAATTAGAGTAACTCCTTTTATTTCTTTCTATGTTGTTTATCTTGTACTTTAATAGCATAGGGATCTTGGCTCAACTTCTGTTTGCATATAAAAGTAGACAAATGGTTGTTTACAATAAATAAATTTATAAATATTGAAAAACTTGCTTGTGAGACAGTGGTACTACTTAGTTATCCCGTCGATCAAAAATCTATTGCCAAACAATAAGATTAAATGCCAATAATGGTTGATCGTAAATGTCACATTCACTTGACTTTAAGCAAGATACATGTGTTTACGTCATCAAGTGATTTTTATTTCGACGTTTTATTTGTATTTTTATTAATGTTATACTAATTTATTTGTTCTTTCGTTATTTGAAATAAAAATTATGTCAATTTGTATAATTTGGCAAGTGTTTTGGTGATTTATATAATTTGGCGAAATTGGTCGACGGGATAACTAAGTAGTACCGAGACAGTTAATAGGTTGTCAGAAAATATGCGTGAAGTTTTCATTTTCTCTCCAAGGCTCCTATACAGGAAAGTTATCATTAATGTTATCTAGTGGAAATATTAAAGGTAATAAAAAGCATTCATACATATAACTGTTTAATATAATATAATATAGGTATGTATATAATATTATGGTACTTCTTATTTATCCCGTCGACCAATTTCGCCATTTTATATAAATCGCCAAATCACTCGCCAAATTATGCAAATTGACATAATTTTTATTTTAAATAACGAAAGAACAAATAAATTAGTAAAACATTAATAAAAATACAAATAAAACGTCGAATTAATGGTTTTATTGGCCATTATTGGCATTTAATCTTACAATGAATTAATTAATGGCAAACCATTATTGGCATTTAATCTTACAATATGGCGACAGTAATTTGGTCGACGGGATAACTAAGAAGTACCAATATTATATATATATATTATGTGCCGCCAGTCTTGTGTTATGTGTTTAATTAAACTAAACTATTGTATACTAAATTATTGTTTTGTATTAAGTTAGTTTGCTTCTGTATTATTCAGCATTTGAAATAATGGTGTATACTTAATTAATGTATATTAAATTACTATTTTGAATGCGATTGCCAACTGAGAATTTTAAATATGACTGTCGATTAGAAAATGCGAAGAAACAGATTGGGGAAGATCCATTACTGAATTTGAATGGGGATATCGCCAAATTAGTCAGTTACAGCCAAGTTGGCTTCATTTATGGTGACTTATTTTGGTCGCCAAATTTGGCGATAATTCACGTAACTGCGCCAAGTTTTGCGACAACTTGGCGCTAACGTATATGAATACATAGTTTTATGCTTATGACTGAGAAACCGGTTACAACAATGAAAGATAATTTGGGTGAAATCCTTCATTTTATTTATTTTTGTTGAATTACTAAAAAACTACTCAACAAATTTCGATGAAACGGAAGTGGTACCAATTCGAGAGTATCCTCTTTCAATTAAAACAAAAATCACATAAATCGGACAAAAAGTTCCGGAGCAATCGGTGAACATACATAAAAAAAAAAAACATACATACGCGTCGAATTGATAACCTCCTCCTTTTTGAAGTCGGTAAAAATACTCATTATATCTCCTCCCCCCAACATGGCTCTGCTATTGATCAATTCATTATTGGTCCCTTAATTACCCTCGAGATCAAAGTCTCTGAAAAAAGAGGTTAAACTTGTTCTTTACATTGCCGAAATTCCAGAAGATATCGTTAAGTATTTATCTCGATATTCGTAAAAACGTCAAAACGGAAAGTTCCCGTGACTTTTGGCCATATAATGTATTTCAACAAATACCCTGTCCTGTAAATTAACCATACTTGTCAACTCTCCCGTTTTTAACGGAGACTCCCGTTCAAATAAACTTTTCTGATTAAAACATTTCATTTAACAAGTTGAGTTCCGTGTGCACCACCGGCTGTGCAGACTTTACTTTTATTAAGGAACATTGTGCTACCGGCTAGCATGGCAATAGTCGAAACGTATTAACCCCTTGACGGGCGATGAGATATATTTTATCCCACCTACCATTAATGGAGATTTGCACCAGAAAAATTATTAAATTTTCCTTTGCTAGCATTGATGAGAAAAATTCGTAAAATTGTTTTTCCTTATTTTTCAATAAATTTTTTTGCTGATTCCGGTGTGAATTCGACATTACAGAAACACAATTGCGTACCCCTGAAAGGGTTAACCCCTTGAGGGGCACCGGTATATATTATATACCACATACGATTAATGAAGTTTTACACCAGAAAAATGTTATTAAATTTTACTTTTCTAGCTTTGGTGGTAAAAAAGTCGTAAAATTGCTTTTACTTATTTTGAAATAGAATTTTTCAAAGATTCCGGTGTGAGTTCAACTTCAGAGGAACACAATCACATGCCCCTCAAGGGGTTAAGCGAGTGAAATGATCATATTGGTAAGATACAATACATTGTTAGAAGTGACACATAGTCCTTCTGTAGCATTTCAATAATCGAGTACCGAACTTCTTTTTGGATACAGCTCCTAAAATAGGCTAATTTTAAAATAGATCATTTCTCGGAAACTAATTGTACAAATTTCATGAAAATTTGGATTTAGGTTAATTGAGGGGTGTATAATTTATTTATGGTGTCAAACTTGGCTATTGCTATTGAAAAAGTTTGTGTTCGTTTTGACAGGTAAATGGCCTCCTAAGCAAATTTTATGTACACCATTTAAAAGTACACTTTATTTACAATTGTTTGGTACCTGTAAATTTCTTCTACGATAAACCTTTGAGTCTTCAAAGTGAAGTTGAAGTTATTCCTTTAGCGGATGGTGGAACATTGTAAAAATGTGACATTTCTATACAATTCGGGATTCCGCAGAATTCCTACGATATTTAAGAATAGGAATGAAATTATTCATCAACATTTTAGAAGCAATTCAAGTCCTTAGCGGAAAAGGTTTAGAATTGCGGTGAATTCTGATCTTTTATTTATTTACCTGTTTTAAAAGTATTAACAATAAAAATGTCCCAATAAACAGACCAATTCTAAAGGAGAAAACAAAACATTTTTCTAATATTTTTAATAAACCCGACTTCGAATCTGGAAATGGGTGGCTTCAATGGTTCGAAGATAGAATGCTCTCTTTTTTAACACTTTCCAACAAAGTTGAAAAGTGTTTATGACTTCGTTTTGTCTATCCGTCTGTCCGCGCTCTAACTCCCGTAAATAGACTCGGATCGTTCTGAAATTTTGGATGTTAGTGACCTCTACCATAGCACGAAATTTATTTAAAATGAAGTTTGTAACATGTTTAATTCATTTACAGGGACAGTCAAAGTTTTCCGTTACATTACGGCCTATGGGAAAAAATCATTTAAAATGATTTTTAATAATGTTACATGCTTTCAAACATAATAAAATTGATATGCATTTATCAAGTGCACTAAAATATGCATTCTGTAGAATATGCGGTACAAAGAATAGTTATTATTCATTTACTGGGCCAAACAAAAATATTCCGTTACATAATGATATAGGGGTGAAGGGAATTTTTTCCGGCGTATTTTAATTATGTTAAATTATTTCATGTATAATGAAATTGATATACGTCGCTGAGGTTTACTATAACTTATTTCATGTATAATACGAAGTGCATAGCACTTACACGGACACACAAAAGATTTCAGATACTATATTGTATCCGATGTACTGTACAGTAGCGATGATTGCTGGAAATGCATTTTTAATTATGTTATGTGCTTTTATGTTTCACTATATTTATGCATTGTATATGGTGTGTATAAATGCTGTAATTCATATAAAGGGCTACACAAAAGAATTCGTAATGGTTACAGGGCATGATTGTAAATAGCTTAAATGTGGTTTTTAAATTAGTTATGCATTTTTACGCTGAACTGCATTTAGCTTACTAGGAAATGTTTTTAGAACATAGATAAAATTATTTACAGGATCACGCAAAGAATTGGATACATGGCTTTATCATGGTAATATCATTAATGATATTTTCTGGAAATGTGATTCCAGTAATTTTTAGAGTGTTTTACTCAGAATTAAACTTTAGCTAAATAGTGGCATGTAATAAAGGTACTAGGTTAACTACAGCGTTGTACAAATGTATACAAGTATGTTTCCATCTATTAGTATAAATTGCTGAAAGAGAAATTTCAACCTGTTATGTGTTTTCTTGATAAACTAAATTCCCCCATTATATAGTATATATATTAAACTACAGATCAAATACAGGGCTGTTCAAAAGAATTGGAATACATATTTGCTATGGACGGTAACTGCTGAAATCAGTTTTTCAAATGTTTTATGCGTTTTCTAAAATGTTTACTTAGTTCTCTTATGTACCTTACTAGCAGATCTACCCGGCTTTGCTCGTGTCAATAATAAGGGTCCTCCCGGGAAAAAATACATAAAAATGAATTAATACGGCAATGACAATAACTAAGATTTGGTGCATTCGCGTCCACAAATCGTTAAAAAGACCAATAAGAAATGTAACTAAAATAGTCTTAATTGCATCTACTTCTAACTGTACCATAATAATATATATTCCAAACAAATGTCAAAACATATATTAAAGTACAATTATTTGCTTAAAAGGCGTCATTTCAATTTTAAAAAAAAAACATTAAATATATTAAAAATTTACATGTTTCGACTCTTTCATTGAGTCATATTCAGAATATACAAAAAAAACTACAAACACAATGCCAATTGTGACATTATACTGATGACGGCAACGACAAAACCCATAAATTTTGCCTTTACTGAAATTTTTCTTAACTTATGAACATCATACAATTTCGTTTTTCACACTGTCGAATAAAAAAAAGTTCTTTCAAATGAAATTTATTTGAAAATTGTATCTCAATTTTTTCATTTGAATGGATTTTAAAGTAATTTTCAATCTTGGATATTTTAAAGTTTGCATGCAGTCCAATTACGAAAGATATACCTGTTTGCTCTTAATGCAATATTATAAAGAAAAGACACTGCTATGAGCAACTCTAGCATCATATTGTTGGTGAAACAACCAAACCCAACCATAAATTTAACTTTTACTGCAATTTGACCTATAAACATCCCACATTTGATTGTTCCAACGTCTAATAGAATACAAAAAGTACTTTCCGTAATATTTGTTTGAAAAGCTTATCTCAATTTACAGATTGTTTATCCATTTTAAATTAATTTTCAATCACGGAGATATTTTTAAATATACCTGCAACCCAATTAAGAAAGATATATCCTTTTGCTATCAGTGCAATATTATAAAGAAAAGACATATCTATGAGTAACGCCTAGCATCATATTGTTTGTGGCAACAATCTAACCGTACCATAAATTAAGCTTTTACTGCAATTTGATCTCTCAACAAATCATTGCATCCGATTATTTCAACATCTAACAGAAAACAAAAAAACACTTTCTGTAATTTGTTGGAAAAGTTTATCTGAATTTACAGATTTTATATTTTTTAAGGTAATTTTGAAGCTTGAATTTTTTTAAATATACCTGCAACCCAGTTACAAAAGATTAACTTAATTGGTCAAAAACATTGTAAATAATTCAGTATTTGTTTGTTTTCCCGTACTTTTACATAACTAAATTGGCAAATTTCAGTGTTTGTTTGTTTTCGTGTGTGAATCTCATTCCTACTGCTTATAACTTGGGTTCTTCTGAAATAATTTTAATTCTACCTGCACTATTAGTTTTTCAGTTAAGGTTTTAGTGCGTAACATTGTTATACGCTGATTAGTCATAGAATTATAGGAGGAAATTCCATAATCATGTGGAACCCGATTATGAAAGATTAGTCATTTTAAAAATTCTGAATGGATTTCATTCGAACTTGTATTGTTTGTCAGATAATTTTACGGGGATATTTTAAAAATATTGCATATAGTTTTACGTCGCTTTGTTATAAAATTATAGAAGAAAGTTCAATAGTCATGTGAGCCCGATTATAAAAAATTAGCCTTTTTAAAAAGTTCTACTGGACAGATTTTGATGAAATTTGCACTATTAAATTGCACCCATATTTCTGGAATAGTTTTAATATATAATATTTTGTTGAACATGCTTTGTTATAGAATTAGCTGAAATGTTCTATAATCAGGCGAAACCAATTCTGAATGATTAGCCTTTTAAAAAAAGTTAGATAATTTTTGAGGAATAATTTTAGTACATTGCATATCCGTCTGTCATTCTTAGACCAAATCCTACTGTACTAAAAAACTGTCAACTAAAAAATTAGGCCGAAATTTTGTCTCACACATTTAGAAAATATAATAGCGCAGTGATGATCGTATCGTTTTCAGTCATACGGAAGGACATTTGATAATAAAAATGAGATAATTTGAGATAAAGATACATATTGCTTTAAAATGGAAGATCAAATACATCCATATATTTCCATACATCCATATATTATTATTCAAGATTTGTTCGGAGAATTTGTCCGCAGCGGGAGAAATGTGCCACTCAGACTAAGTGATCGCTAAAACGAAACTGATTGCTAAAACGAAAATACCAAGTATACTTTTTCCTGCAGTTGTTGAGAAACCTAACAAATACACTAAGAGTTAAAAATATATCCGTGTTTCAAATTAAAAACTACTTTTATTTATGTTCTACTAGCCACCCTTGGCGACCAGTTTGGTCTCCCTTAAATGTATGCTAAGCAAGGTATCATGTTACTTTTATTCATAATTTAATTTCCTTGCTGAATCCTTCGCCAAATCGGAAGATTTTGATAGAGAATTCAAGAACTCGGTATATTTATGTTAGCCGAGCGCAGGTGATAAATCGCCAAACATTGTTCCCGTCGCATTTTTGTCGTATTTTATAAATTTCATTTAAAATATGACATTTTCAGTCATTTTATTTAAAGTGCATAACTTTAATTTAAAACTCATGACTTTCACACACACACACACACACACACACACACATATATATATATATATAGAAAAAAGAAAAAATAATAATAATATCATAAACCATGACATTTAATTTCAACATCAAAGTATTATTTTAATTTACCACGCGAAAAATAATAAAAAATGCTAACTGGCGAGTTAAGAAATGCTATTGGCGAGCTTCGGGTCCGGCTTACATAAAAGTACCAATAATTCTTTGCGACCATGGCAACTTTTATGTAGTTTTATACGAAAAAATCATTTTCATTAAAAATGGCCTCCTTGCATATGAAAAACGAAGGGGTCAGCGCGTAATTGTTTATGAGAGTCACATGACTGGGATTATTATAATATAAATGAAATGATGGCGATGGAAAAATATTTGGCAATTTATCACATGTGTCCTGTTAACATTAAACAACCAAAATGGCCACCTGGCAAATAAAAAGTGAAACGGTCAGCCCGGAACTGTTGATGACAGCCGCATGACTTATGCTATTATTATAGAGAGTAGCCGCCTCTGGCGACCAGTTTAGTCTCCCTTAAATGTATGCTAAGCATTGCATCATGCTACTTTCATTCTTAAACTAATTGACTTGGTCAACCCTTCCCCCGACTCCAAAGATTCTGGTAGAGAAATCAAGAATTCTTTGCAAACTTGATAACTTTTCGTACATTTTTGTTGTTATGCGTACATCGTCTTTTTTGACAAATACCATTTAATTTCCGTAGCTGTAAAGATAAGTGAAATTTCAAGTGTTTAAACTGAGATTTGTTCATAAATTATCTAAATTAAACTTATTTTACTTTACCCTGTTACTTCAATGTTATTTTTTAGTATTAATATATTTAATAAAATTTTGCAAATCACGCATTTATAAATTTTTTTTCACTACTTAATAACTAAATAATGAATATATGTACTTTTGCTTTTATAGATTTGATTTCTGAGTTCATAAATATGACAATATAGTAACGTAAATAAGAGAAATAGCAAAATAAAACCCTCGTGAATACAAGACGTTAACAAACGTTAGCGCCACCAATTTACCTACTATGACGTCATAAGAATATTGTCTATTCATTGTTGGGAAATCTGCTTTGTGAATGATTACCACCATGATCTAATATTTTCTACTGTTTATGATGAATGAATCTCTTTCGTTTGTTTACTTTATGAAGTGAAATAAAAAATATCAAGTTAATTTCAATTGAAATTATCTTGGAATATAAATTTTTTTGAATGTAAATTAGAAACAATACTTTGTTGTTGAAATGAAATATTTTAATTTGTGTTATTATTATTACGATTAATTGTTTATTTAGGTACTTTTCCATTACAGGGGCTTGGCATTATTATTTTTTTAAACTTGGCGCAATTCCGGCTTCAGAACGTGAAATACGTTGATAAAATATATAAATAGCTATGAAAACAAATCTTGATAGAAAGATGTATTACAAACTTATTTATATGTACTTATTTGCATATAAACATTTTAGTTACACCTATTATACAATATCTGTTTACATAGAAATTACTTCTGTTTCTATATAAAAATAGATTATTGGCCTCTTTAGATTAATTAAATTGTAAACATATGGAAAATATTGCTTATGTATATGAAATAGGATACAGATTGCCGGAAAATACGATGCCATTTTTTTTTCTTGTCGCCAAGAACCTATGCTGGAAAAATATCTATTTATTTATTTATTTATTGTACATTAAATGAGGTAAATAAAGTATGTGTATTTTAAATGAAAGATTTATTTTAAATGAAATGAGTGATAGGTTTATATTTTTAATGAATCGATGGCGATGGAAGAATATTTGGCGATTTATCACCTGCGCCCGACTAATATAAAAGTACCGAAATGTCCGTTTGGCATATAAAATGTGAAGCGGTCAGCCCGGAACTATTGATCACAGTCACATGACTTCGGCTTTTATTATATAGATTAACGGGTAGTATATCAGGTATCTTTAACGCATGTATACAAAGATTCATTGCTGATAATTAATTCTATTTAATATAAATGGTAAAAAAAAATCATATTTTATATAACCGTATTCTATATAAATCGTAGAATGCTATCACTGCATTTCAGGTATTAAAACATTTATCTGAATGATATAATTAAAGATACAACTTTACAAAGAAATAGGAAATAAATTGTAGCAGCCGGTTTTTAGAACCAGTTTGAAATCATATTGACGACATTGACGTCATATCTAGCAAACGATTTTTTTTATTATTATCTTTTTTCTAAATTGATTTCTTGATATTGAAACGACTTCATTAAAATAGATTTTTTAACTTCAGAAACAGTCAACTAAGGTACTACGTCATTTTAATACATGCTTAGTTAAAGTTTTTACATAGATATATGAAAAATGTGCATTTTCTTCTTTGAATGACGTCAATTTCAAAAACAGTAAAAATATAGTGAGACAATCTGAACTTTTATTGGTTTATAAAACAAAGCACTGGAGTTATAATTTTTTTTAATTATTGAGCAGTTTTTTAAAGGTGTGGCAACAGGAAAGAAACGATTGAACGATAAATTAAAAAAGCAGATATTTCTATAATGTGAAATTATGGAAGGTGGTAGAAAAAAGGAATAAATAGTGGTCTGATGGTTTTTTAAAGTAGGCAGCGATCTTTTCCTCGTTCTAAAATGTATGTACATGAAGTTTCGTGCAATTCGGTCAAAAAGTGAAGATTTGTATAAAGGACATACACACAGAGAACGTCTTTTACATATATAGATTTCTCTAAATAACGAAGTTTTGTTAAAGCATTCAGGAAGTGTTGGAAAGTGTTTCATAATGTATGCTTAACGAATGATTTTTCTTACTTGTTTATATTATTTTATTATTGATTTAGGGCCCAAGATTTTATGAGGCTCTCATTATATTAATGCCATCTCAGAGATATGTTTAGGAAAATTTTAGGTCCTTTAAAGGACCCTTCACAAAATAATTTACCTTAAAACAGGACCCTTCACAAAATTATTTATGTCCAAACAGGACCCTTCACAAAACATTTTATCCTAAAACAGGACCCTTCAGAAAATTATTTGTCTCTTAAATAGACCTTTCACAGAATTTTTTCACTTTCAAATTGAACTTTTCACAAATTTACTCATTTAAAAATAAAATCTGGCCTGTAAGTAAGCAATTGAACTCACCAAAAAGCATATTACTTACTTTTTATACATGAAGGATAGGACATGAAGATATCGATAATTTAAAATTCACAAAATTGTGACTAGAATTTTCACAAAAATAAGAAAAACTTCACAATTTCACAAAAACAGGACCCTGTGAGAGAAGTCTGGACAGACCCCTGCATCTTATTTTTTTTTCAAATGTGCAATGAATTTTAAAATCAATTTCATATTTTAATAAATATTAACAATATGAGATATATATTTTTTTCATGGCTGAGCCTTTTACATTTAATAATGGTTTATTCTCATCTCTACAATTTTTATTATTGAAAAAATCTTCTTCGTGTCATAGATGCATATTTTCACTGAAGTCAAAGAACTGACCAAGATAAGTTATGTATGTGTCCCAAATTAAATAAAAAATATTCCCTACGCTTAAAAAGTGATATCAATAGGGAGTTTCTAAACTTCACAAATTAAAACCAAAGCTATGCTATAGCGTTGAAAAAAGGGAGTTATATCAATATGTTTAAATGAAGAATCCAAAGCATTACCTTGTTATTCATTTGTGGACATAGTGAAAAACCAGCGTGTGACTTAAAGATGCAAATACCGCATCACTTTAAAAAAAAAAAATATTTCAAAGCTATTATTAATAAATTTACCTCGTGAACAGGGTTGCAAGTTTAGCCTCAGATTCTAATCCGAAATTTCAAATTCATCCCGTAAATTTCGAAAGAATTTTTTTTTTACATTATCTGATTACTAAATGTCTCTTATGAAATAAAACGCAAAATACTATAGGCTAGTTCCATGGGTTTTTGCAGTGTAAGTCACGTAGCTGATAACCGCTTTGCTTGTTGGACACCGTTATTTTCGAAAAGTTAGCTTCGTCTTATTCAATTAATGAGATATCTCCGATAAAATAAGTCACATTTTTTTCGTTCTAAAATACTGGTAGCTAAAAATCGTAGCATGTGACTTACACTACAAGTACTCATGGAACTAGCCTATTCATTTCTTTTCTTTGGTATGAACTCGAAATTTCAGAATAAAAATGGACGTTAACCCTTTGAGCTCCGGGTTATTAAAATTTTAAAAATATGCTAGAAAAACACTTAAAATGTGATTAGGGGACTGTCTGAAATTGAACCATGTGATTAAAAAAATTTTAAAACACTCCCTTTAGGCTGGGGGACGTGGGAAGTTTTTCCACCATCAGAGCTCTAGAGCATTCATTTCAACACGCAAATACAAGAAATGACACAGCAAAGTTATTCTAAAATTACTATAATTGTTGAAATTTCAACATATTTTAAGCACTTACACTGTTTAAACAAATTCTAAGACTATTAAAATATTTTAAAAATTTATTAAATGAGAAAATTCAAAATTTAAATTTTTTTAAATCATAATATAAAAATACAAACTAATCAAATTTATAGATGAAACAGATTTTAAAAATATTTAATTTTTATTTAGAAATATTTAAAACATAATAAACTCGTCAATCTGCTGAATTAAACACAAATTTAAATTCCTTGGAATTAAATTATAAGCATCTAAATTTTGGTTCTGAAACACTGTCTGGTATGTAATTTTAGTGCTGCCATCTAGTGACAAAGCACATTTTTGTAGTCCTTAGAGCTCTGCTGGTGGAAAATTCTACCATTACTTATTTCTATCCCCTGTAATTATTTAAAATTTCAGTTTAGTGATTTGCATGTAATTATTATTAAATGTTTGATGTGTCCAAGAGAAAAAAATGTTATCTCCTTTGAAAAATATTTCTTTATAATGCTTGAAAAATACAAAATTTCTAAACCTTCAAAATTGGAGTGCTTTTGAGGTCGCATTAAAAACCTACTAGATATTTGCAGAGAATAGTGCTGCCATCTAGATTTTAAGAAGACAAGTAAAATCTACAAAACCCAGTTTTTGCAATTAAAATGGAGACTTTTTGAAGGAAATTAAAAGATTTTGATTTTATGTGGGTGAAAATTCACCCGGCAGAGCTCAAAGGGTTAAGCTGTCAACCTTGTTCGTGAACACAAATATGCATATATTATTAACAAAATTAAAAGTGCAAATGTTTTCTATAGGGTGACCGAACCTGTAGTTGATCCAAATAACGTCGGTGCTACATGGTTTTTATTATATTTCCTTCCTTTTAACCTCTTGGGGACGAGCGGCACGAATACGTGCCGCATGAAGCACTCAGAATCCTTGTTTTTCCTCACCAGTAAAATTTTACTGTAAAATTTGCCTTAATTAATCAGCGCATTTTCTCGATTCAAGAAGACACAAATTTCTGTTTTTAACCCCTTGGAGACGAGCGGCACGTATACGTGCCGCATGAAGCGCTCAGAATCCTTGTTCTTTGTCACCAGTAAAATTTTACTGTAAAATTTGCCTTATTTAATCAGCGCATTTTCTCGATTTAAGAATACACAAATTTCTGATTTTAAAAAACGGTGAAAAAAGATTAAAAATTTCGTAAAAGGCTCCCGTCCCGAAGGGGTTCAGTTTTAAAGGTAAACTAATATAATTACTACAACCCTTAATGGATGTCCTATAATGGGTAAAAATGAAATCTGCTGAAATTAAATAGCAACAAAATTATAAGTAAATAGTCTTTTTAGTTGCATTTCCCCAGTAGTTGATCAATCGAAGAAATTAGTCAAAAATTGATCTTTAAAATATCATGCTTAAGTTGTGATGAACAATAATTCATATAAAACTATTATTTGAAATAAGCAAGATGGAAGTGGATTATTTTAAACTATCGTAATTGTCTCATTCTCATCAAAAACTAAATTTTTATATTTTCTAATGAAAAAAATCATAAAATGACTTCTCTTACAGCAGGTAGCTGACAACAATGTGACAACCCTTGCTCCAATACAGTGTTGCCAGTGGGCTACTTTTTTTTTTAATTCAGATTTCTTGATTGCTACCACTTTTTTGAAACGGTAAAATTACCATTGTTTACGCCTTAATTAATATGTAATTAAATAAGGCGGATTTTACCATTTCAAAAAAGTGGTGTCAATCAAGAATCAGAATTTAAGAAAGTAGCCCATCTGGCACCCCTGCTCCAATATTCAAACAACAATATTATATTTAGTGCCACGTGTAAAACTAATTTCAACCTGAAACGGCGGACTATTTCGAAAATTTGATCAACTACTGGCGTGCTACCTATGTAAAATATTTCAAAGCTGAAACTTCAGCTTTGTTTCTGGATCAGAAACAAATGATCAAGAGCTACATACCGGTGGTGATACAACTTTTTTTTATAAAAATATAGTCTTAGTGGTACGAAACTTTTTAAATGAACATGGTAACATTGTGAAATATTTTTATATTTTTTAAATCCCCTTCGAAGGGAAAGACAGCATAAAGTGCTCGTATTACAGATTTAATTTTTTCCAACTGCAATTCTAGAACTATACAATGTTAACTGTGCTCAACACGCTATCTACACACTGTTATATATCTCAATTTTACAAATTCAACTTCAGCGTCGTCAGATAAATACAAGGAAATGTCAATTCAAACAATTGTGATTTTTTTTTTTTTACTTATTTCCTTTCATTTCAGCTCGGAAATGTGAAATGCCATTATACATGTAACGCTGTTGTTACAACAACATCTATTTAGCGTAAATTAGGTGTTTTCTTTATTTTTAACTCATGAAAACTTTTATTTTTTCTTAAATTTTATGCTGTTTGATTGTTAAATCATAATCACAGTTTTTGCACTTATTTTATGTTAATTAATTTTAAACGATTATCCCAAACGTATTAAATGATATTTTAAGATTCAAAATTTTATTATAAAAAAGGTTTTAATAGAGTGTTGTTTAACATATCAGCTAATTTTTATTTATATGTAAAATTAATATTTTATAAATTGAATTTAAAATACACATAAAAGTAGTCTTAAACAATATTTAAACAAGAAAGAAAAATTACGCATACGGCATAGATTATGAAACGCTTTTCACCACTCCCTGAAAACTTTAACAAAACTCCTTTATTTGGGGAAATAAGGTAAATAAGATAACTAAGTAAACATTTAAAAACTGATTTCAGCAGTTACCGTCCATAGCCATATATGTATTCCAATAATTTTGAACAGCCCTATATTTGATTTGTATATTGATATATATACTATATAATGGGAAAATTTAGTTTAGCAAGAAAATGTATAACAGATTGAAATTTCTCTTTCGGCAGTTTATACTAATGGATGAAAAAATACTTGAATGCTTTTGTACAGCCCTGTAGTTTACCTTGTACCTTTATTACACGCCACTATTTAGCTAAAATTTAATTCAAACTAAAACACTCTTAAAACTACTGAAATCACATTTTCAGAAATCATCATCCATAGACCATCCATAGTATCCAATTCTTTGCGTGACCATGTATATCATTTTATCTATATTCCACCAATGTTTCTTAATAAACTAAATGCAGATCAGCGTAAAAATGCATAACTCATTTAAAAACCATCCTTAAGCAATTTGCACCCACACCCAGTAACCCTTATGAATCCTTTTGTGTAGCCCTGTATAAGATTTATAGCATTTATACACACCATGTAGTATACATAAATATAGTGAAACATAAAAGCGCATATCATAATTAAAAATGCATTTCCAGCAATCACCGCTAATCAGCGCCTTATTACCAACGGGGCACTTTCCCACCAGTAAAAAGAAACAGAAAATTTTGCCTGATTCATGGCATAAACTTAGCAAGAATACGGCGTTTAGATAAGGCGAACATTTATTTTGAAATTTATTGGTGTAAGTATGCCCCGTCGGTAATCAGGCCTTGCCGCTAATGTACAGTATTTCTGATGCAATATAGTATCGGAAATCTTTTGTGTGTCCCTGTAAATGCTATGTACTTCATATTATACATGAAATAACTAATAATAACCCTCAGCAACGTATATCAATTTCATTATATATGAAATAGTTTAATATAGTTAAAATAAACATTTTAACTATAACTAGGGGGAAACAATTCCCCCTTCCTATATCATTATCTAACGGAATTCGTTTGAGTGGCCCGGTAAAAGAATAATAACTATTCTTTGCACCGCATATTTTACAGAATGCATGTTTTAGTGAACTTCATAAATGCATATCAATTTTGTTTAGTTTGGATGCATAACATCTGGCTGACTATCGACAGTTTGGCAATATTTCGCCAAATGGTGTGTTGAAATAGGATCCAACCAAAACCAAAATTCACGGGTTTTATAACAGACGATATTCTTGACATAGCACGTATTTTAATTTCAATTTTTTCCAGTTTTTATGAGAAAGCAACAAAAAGGTACAGTAATATATTCATTTCTTTCCTCCATGATTATTTCCCCTTTACTCTCAACCGAAATGGAGTACTTCAGTTGCCACAATTTAAAAAAATGTATGAAAAACTACAAAAAAATTAATATCTCAAAAATAAATTGAGATAGAGCTTTGAAACAAATTGCATTTTAAAGTATATTCTTTTCTCCATACCATGGTGTAAAAATTTAAGATGTGTGTTATTTAGAAGTTTAAAAATTTGCAGTAGCGAAAATTGTAAAACTGGATTTTTACTTTAAATTTCAAAGTGTTGTCATTCACAAAATGACGTATGCTTTAAAGTGTTGCCATTCGCAAAATGACGTATGCGTTAAGCACAGCTGTGTTTGTCCTTTATAATATAGATAAATAATTAAATAAAGGAAAAAAATTATAATAATAATAAAAGAAAAATACAAAATAAATGCAAATGCAACAGAGGTTAAATTTAACTATATCTGCAGATATAAAATATAAAAATAAATGCCAAATATTAATATTAATTTAAAAATAATTATTATTATGTGGCTGAAATGAACAAGTTTTTCCAAGTTGCAGAGAGCATAGAATCAGATAAATAGCTAAATTTTCGAGAAACTCCTATTTTGTGGTACTATCGGCCTTAACTATACTTTTTGCATTTTGAAAGTTAGAACAATTGCCAGAATTCCAAGAATGGTTTACAATTGAAGATTTACAATGTTTTTAGTTATTCACACCAAGGACTGTTCTTTTAAACGGATTTCGAGATTTCTTTTAATTTGACAAGTTTTAGTTAATTACGGCAGAAGAGGAACGACAGAATGAGTGGACGGGAACTAAACTTATTGTCAGGTTTAAATATAACATTAAAGTTGAAATGTTTAAAAAATTAAAATAATTTGAAACATAAAGAAGGATATAAAGGAAGAAGAAACAAATTATCAAGTTTGGCCTTGACAGATTTTGAAAGAGTATGTTTGCTAGATGGTTATTAAATTTATACACAGCATTATCAATAACCGAATGCTTGAAACTTCATTTTACAGCAAAAGGTTTTATATAATTTAGTTCAACAACAAAAGGGATGCAAAATCTGAACAAAATTTGAAGACCCGGTTTACATAAATCTAAAACACACGGATTTTCTGGATGACTGGATGATTTGAGAGAGACAGAGGGTGTAAGAGACAGAAAAGGGAATACAGATTATGAATACAGATTTAAAATAAAAACAATCTCTACGTTTTTCACATATTTTAACAAAAACATCAAGGAAGGGAAGTTTATTACAATTTTCTAAATCAAAGGTAAACTGAATATTCGGATCGATAGAATACCCAGTTCGAAGAATAACGGCAATATCAAAAAGAATTTAAACTAAGCCAAACAATTCCGTGAACATAATGCAAACAACATTTAAAATTTAACAGATTTAATCATTTTTCTTCAAAATAATGCACATAAATGCCTCAGAGACTTTGTGATAGAGGATTCTCTATACTTAACCCTTTACCTACTACAATATGATACTGCAATTTTTTTAAGTAATTTTTTTTTCAGTTACTACAATGAAAATTGAAGGATAAACATAAAAAAAAAATACTCACCCGTGAGAAATTTAATTCCTTAGACGTAATTAATTAAAGTGACACTTTAAAATGCCGTTAGTACACTATGATTAAAATATCGTAACAGAAAACCTACAAGGTATTTCAAATGGCACCAGAATTGCGGTAAAATATTTTCAATTTAAAAAGTGTGTGAAATACAGCCTTTTTTCTCAATTTGCAAATACATTTTTCCGCAAATTCCGGTGCCAATCATTTATTTCAACACTTTAGCATTGAAAATGCTTTGCCCCTGAAAGGGTTAAAAAACTATTTTATTTTTAGATTTCGATCTTATTAGCAGTCCTTTTAGTTATGCGACGTCTATATTCCAGGGATAACATGTTCTATCGCATTTTCACATTTGCAACATATGAATTTACATATGCTATTTCTAGCATAGCAAAAAAGAGGCGGTGCCACAACTTTTTCGATTTCCTATAAAAAATAATAATGAAACAGAAAAGAAATAATAGGAAAATTATTACAACACTACATTTTAGTGATTACATTTTAAAGCAGATGAAAACGATGGATAACTACACAGACGAAAAGTAAACAAGAAGTTTTTCTCCAGCACCCAGTGTACTGACGGTGCTTTTAAGTACCGGCGTGTAATTCAACTGTTAAATCAAATACATACACCGTTCACCTAAAATAGCTAGTCAAATTGTATTCTGAGATCATATTGAACACATAAAAAAATCCAACACTTATCTTATATCCTTTATTGTGTTTGCAGCAATAAAAAGACGAGCGTGATGATCTGTATAAAATGTCGGCACGAAACACATCGACTTATTCAAAGATAGCCTCCTTTCTCGCTAAAATAACTAACCTAGAACTGCAGTAGATAAAGGGTTAAGTCGTCATATGGTTTGAAAAAATACTAAATTCTAAAGTAATATACGTAATGCAAAGGTTAGTTAAGTTATTAAAATGTTATACTTCAATATCAGAATAATGAATAATTTCTGAACATGAAAGTGTACCTTCAATTGGAACACAATGGTTAGAACATAACGATTTGACATCGAGTGATAATATAAAACAGTTGATCGGATTAACATTTTTCAATTAATAAATTCATACGATTTTTTATGGTATGCGTATTAGTAATACATAAAAGAAAAAAAATGAAATTTAAAGTTTCACAAAAGTGTAAGTAGCAGTGGCAATATTAAAAACAATATGTCCTAAGGGAACATTAAATTTTTGAAGTTTAGATGGAGCGTAAAAGTGAGCACAGATGGCTAAAAAAGGAATAAAACAATGTTTAGTGTGATCATTTAACACGAAAGTTGTTAAGAGTTCAGTTGTGTTGTATGACTACTGTGTGACTCCTCCGTCCGCTATAACAGATAATAATAATTATTAAACAAGTGAATTATTATTGACACGGAGAATGCCTAAAAACGCATTATCATTGACAAATCATTTGACACCTATTAGCTCATAAAACATGTAAAGTTTTTGTGACTATTCGAATAAAAAATTTTCTTTTTCTAAGCATTTCAAGAAAGCTTTTCCTAAATTTAAATAAAAATGTTATGTAAATTCTTGTATCAAATAATATAATTACCATTTTACGAATAGAAGTAGAGGTCGGCCGAAAGTTCAGTTTCTTTTTTGGTTGATAATCTGAGTTTCGCCGAAAATGAATTTTCAGCGAAAATGCTGCCGAACATTCGGCCAGACGGAGATTCGACCGAAACTATCTGTATTCCAAAATATCTCGTTTTTTTCAAAAAATGAAAGTTCAAATTGTAGTGATAAATTCACCTTGAGTAAATAATTAAAATTCATATAAAAAAGCACAAATAAATCAGATAGTCAATGGGTCCGTTTTCTGAACACCCCATTTTTCAAAGAAAAATCTCCTTTAAAATTTTCATCGAAAATTACCCCGAAAGGCGTTTTTATTGCTATTGTTGCTAAAATTTATTACGAATTTTTCTCTAAGAAAATACTGGTTTCCAAAAAACGGATCAGTGGAAGCCCTGACACCCAAAATCTCCTTTACAATTTTCGTCGAAAATTACCCCGAAAGGCATTTTTATTGCTATTGTTGCTAAAACTTATTACGATTTTTTCTCTAAGAAAATACTGGTTTCCAAAAAACGGATCACTAGAAGCCCTGACCCCCTGTGCATTTATAAATGTACTAAAATTACTTGCAGGTGTATACATATAATATAAAATTATTTAAAATACTTTAGATATAGCTTAAAAACAATTAAAAATCCAAAACATATTCAGCCATCACACGGCTGTCATCAGTGGTCATTTGAATATTTCTATTATTTTTCTTTGCGCTTATTCGAGAATCGTCTAGAAGAAGTCATTGTAATTTGCAGGTTGTACGGCAGATAAGAATCCAGATAAAGGTCCAACAAAATAGCCAACAAAACCAGCTTTCGTTTATTATGCAGCAATTCTCTTCAAACATAATGTATATCGTATGATAGTGCATCATTACAAGGTATATCTTTATTAGTAATTATTTCAATAGATTCTCTTATAATGGCTTCGCGGTAATTATTTGTGCCAAAGATAATTTTGGATTTATTTAAATCTACATTTATAGGATGAGTATAAGCTAAGCTTGGTAACGCAGTACGTGGTCTATTTAATCTGAGATTTGCTTCATGTTCTTTACTTTTATCACGAAATATTCTCATCGTGATGCCCACATAAAGAAAATCTTTACTATATTTTTCGAAAGGTACAATGTATACTCCGGATCTATTGATTGCTTTTAAAGGATCAATTTTCGTATTTAAGAAATCTTTTAACTTTGGGGGAGAGGAGCTGCGATAATTTCTCCTCATATTTAAAAAGGGTATATCTTATGCTTTCAAAAAGCCTTGGAATGTTGCTAACTTTACAAAATTTACTGAGGACGCAGGTATTTCATAAGAAATAGAACAATTTTTAGGTTTACGTTTGGCTGCCGCGCAGCATGAGTCATGACAATATGTATGGCATTATTGGCATAGTCAGGTGTTTTATAATATAAGAGCTAATTTCCTGCGAACCTTCGGTTTCCAGCCATACCCACATGTAAGATTTTTTGTTATTACAAACGTGAACCCCAAAATCATAAACATACAGGTTTCGTTTGTAGTACGCTACAGACGGTGAGAGTTTTAGGAAAGCCAAGGCCGAAAGTTTACACGTAGTAATCGTCAAAGCATCCACCTTGCTCCTCTTTTAAACTTTCTCTGGCCTTTTCCGCCTTTCTTTGATGCAGCTCCTTCTCAGTTTCTATTACTTTTCTTTCATCTTCGCTTG
Source organism: Maratus speciosus (assembly GCA_963932465.1). NCBI lineage: Eukaryota > Metazoa > Arthropoda > Arachnida > Araneae > Salticidae > Maratus > Maratus speciosus. The sequence goes on along the minus strand of OZ010792.1, from coordinate 9,414,892 downwards.
CTACTAAAAGTTTATTTTGTAGACTGTCGCATACTTAACAGGTGTCTTTAAGCTACGCGACGGTTTAAAATGCAGATTAAAGTTAGTTGAAAATACATGGTAGTACATTTTTTCTTTAACCGGTTTTTTTTTTTTTTTTTTTTTTTTTTTTTTTTTTTTGGTTTCAACTACACCACAAGACATATCTCTCGTACATTTTTTAATTGTAAATGTCAGGATTCAGATATTTTATGTGAGGGTTGTGTGATCTCGTGTAGTGGTTGAAGCAGGAGTAATCAGGAAATTGATTTTATATGATTTACAACATCTGATATGTCAACTTTATTTCCTGGGGTAATGGAGTTACGAATAACGAGGAGGACACATATAGTTTAGAGGCTACCAGCTGCGAGTGAACTAACTTAGGAGGTTGTCACGCGATGGCTGCTGATTATTTTTTACATCGGATGAACATTTTCTGATTCCCGCTGGAGCAAACTTCCTCCCGTAAATTTTGAATGAAAAATTTGACCTTATTCTAGTGGCTTATTCATGCAAAATTTCTCTCACAAATATGGTAAAATATTCTATTACATTTTACTGAAGGAATTAAGCCCGGATAATGTAAGCTCCTACACTGAGACTGACAGGCGTTTGTTCATGTTGTTAGAATGTGGCGAAAACGCATGGCCTGACTACCCCCGGAGTTAGCTTCCATCAGTAAAAATAAATATCTGTTTTTAGCCATAATTATTACTGACTTCTACATTAATAAAGCGTGCAAATAGGATAAAATGCCTTTTCAAATTTACTGGTGAAACTTTGCCCCCGTGTTAATGAGCCACTGCAAAACCGGTTAGAGTTGAAACTTCATCATTTTGAAAATATGTCAATTCCTCTTTATTCCTAGCTCCATGTCTGTGGTTCACTTTCCCCTTCTATCTACAATACAGATTACGTCATTCTTAATGCTACAACAATGAATTCGACCATCATACACTTGAACGGTTTGCCTAAAGTACAGTCATTCAGGATAACTTTGATCCGCATTTTCTCTATTTTCATATGCTACACTCTTATTTTAAGAATATAGTTGCAATTAGGGGCAGAAAAGAGAAGAAATTATCCTAAATTATTGTATGACTATCAAACATTAAGGAATAATAATGATAAAAGCAATAAAAATTGAATTTTTAACCTGGTTCAAAGTTACTCAGCCATTTAGGGTAACTGTGCACCATATGATAAATATTATCTAAAATAATTCATTATAAAAAAGTATTATAGTTAGGACAGCTTTGAACACTAAAAATGTTTTCAGATATGTAAAGACTCCGAATTTACATTTCCCAACATCACAAGATTTGCATAATTTATGATATTACAACAAATATCAGACATAAGAAAAGTGGAAGAAGAGAACCATGAACATTTAAAAATTAAAAAAAAAACCTGTTTATTGTTCATATAAAACATAAAAATGCAGTGGAAAACAATTTTCAATGTTTTATCTCAATAATATATCCATAGTTACAGTAATACATGCTAGTACTAGTATTATTCAAACGAGAATAAAAAATGTCGAATGTATGAAATGTCAAATTTGAGTAGCTCCGTCCCGAATAACGCCTTCAAATGAATTTTATGTATTTTACGCATATTTGTGAAAATATTTACATGTTATATCTAATACACACTTTCGGCATTTATATAAAATATACGTGCAAATATGGGAAATTTTTGACAGTATCACCTGTAATCAGTAAATTATAAACATCAGTATAACTTTGAGGCGGCTCAATGTTACCCTGAAAATGTCGTAAAATGTTAGTGCCTTCTTAAATTACATTTTATTAACTATTAATAAGTAAATAATCACATAATATTAACACATTTACAACATTTAGATAATAATATGTCTGATAAATGAGTATATTGTTAATTACTATGAAAATTTAATTGGATTACAACAACTTCAATACAGCATTCAAAATTAACTTGAAAACAGTACTTCACAAAAATAGTTAGATGGTGCAATTAATTGCATATAATGTTGCTAATTTATTTTCTAAAATGAAGAGCAGAAATCCCAGTTTAGAACCTTGCCAACAGATCACAGTTCTGAACTTTATTTAGTCTTTTGGAGTCAAAAATATTGAAAATTAGGAGGTGGTGCAAAGTTACACCCCATGGTTCAAAGTTACCCTGAATGACTGTATGTTTCACAAATCTGAACAACGTCGTTCTTGACTCAGAGTAAAAACGAAATACTGTGACTTCTTGGAAGTTTAGACTGATTAGTACGTCGACGTTTCTTGGTACTTCTTGATTTGATTGAACCATTGAGAAATATGTTTTGCTCACTCTGAGTAGTTAAAATATAAAATGATTTAAAAAGAGTTTCCATTTCATCTGTTTCTAGTTTTTCATTGCCTTTTCTTGCACACTTACACTCTTTATGGGTAAACATTTTTGAAGAGACTGTATGGCCTGATCTAGATTTAATCTCTTTTCCAGAAATTCACTTTATCGTCTGACGTGCCCTCTTCCAACTGTCAGGGTTTCGTTTACTTTTAACGACATCTAATAGGCTCCGGGCGAGACCTAACCTCAAAATCTGAAAGAGCAGAGTCACTGCTTTCCTCAAGTAAAGCATCAGGCTTTGACCTAATCGAAATGAAGGATTATTAGCAGGGCTGCGGAGTCGGACCTGTTAAAATTCCGGGAGTCGGAGTCGTCCAATACTCCGCAACCCTGATTATTAGTACGTAGGTCTAAATCTGAAGTCTGGATCAGAGTCCGTGTTGTCGCCAAAAATGTCACTTTCACTGATATGATCTCTCATTTTAGACTACTTCTTGAAGGAAATAAGAAAGTAATCATCACTCACAATCACTATAAAGTCAGTTCACAAAGTCAGTTTAACAATAACAATATACAGACAATAAGCATCAGCTGTCATGGAGACACGGAGTTAACACTAAAAGGACCTCGAGGCGTCATTTGACTTCTAACAAAAGAATATATTTCGGTTCAAACCAGAAATTTCTTTATAAAATAAGTTTAAAACACAAATAAGAAGAAAAAAGTTAGATAAATAAGTTAAACTGTTACGAATAAATATTCTGGTGACAATTTTTTTTTTTTTTTATAAAACTTGAGAATAATTCCCGGTTTTTTAAGTGTTAATCACGTTGGCCACTGCAACATCTGGTAAAATGTTCAGTTCCCAGAACAGATAGCGCATTCTATCGGCAAACCACTGAACTGTCGAATTAGTCGTCTTAGCCACAGAAAAGTAGTCACTGATGCAACCCAACCTCGTTATTACCTGAATTTCTAAAAACAATGGAAATAGTCGGATTGACTTCTGAACGCCTCAATTATTTTTTAAAGAAATGGCTTCTGAACTGAAATTTTCATAATTTTTTTTTCATTTATAAGAACAGTTAATATTTTAAAATAAATTTCATAAAATACATTTCCGACTTCTGTTCATGGATTTGAATTGGGCCAAAACCACTTAGTCTTTTTCATTAACTCAATCAGTGAATAAATGAAATAGTCTTACCAAAAAAAATCTTTTTATAACTTAAACAAGTAAGAAAAAATCATGCGACAAGCATAAATTATGAAACACTTTCCAACACATTCAGATAAAGGTAACAAAACTGCACCGTTTAAAAAATTAAAATAATACGTTTAATTCAACCCTATGGAAACGCATAATATATTTTTCAAAACCCAATTTCAACTTTTCCCATCCACAATCGGAAAATTATCAGAAATATTTTTGTCAGTCCTGTATAGGATATATAGACTTGAATCTATTAACTACATGCATGCCAAAATTGAATTCACTTAAGAGATATATATACTTCAGGTGAAAATTTACCTTCAGCAATTTCCTCTTATAAGGAGAACGGTACGTGAATACTTTTGTGCAGTCCTGTATTTGAGATATAGAATTTACATATAACGAGTAAGATGCAAAAAATTAATTAAATTTAAGAGCACATATCGAATTTTAAACCTTACATTCCAGCAATTATTACTCAAAGACAGTATTGTACTTATCCGATTTATTTTGTGTGTCCGTGTAAATGAGTAAAAAATGCTATGAATGCCCTGCTATAACGGGATCGCAGTGAAATTCACTGATTTATATCAGTTTCAATACATTTGCAATAGCGTGATCTCATTAAAATACACTGCAGACGATTTTTCCCCCCTATACCAAAATATAATGGAATACTTTTGAGTGCCCCTGTAAATGAACGATTAATCCTACATACTTCACATACAATACCAAACATGCTTGGGTGACCCTCAATAACCTTTATCAATTGCATGAAAATCCGAGTCTAATTAAGTGGAGTTAGAGCGTGGGCAGACAGCCAGACAAACCGGATGCCTAAACACTTTTCAACTTTGTTGGAAAGTGTTAAAAAAGAATTGTTTTAAAAAATCATCTCACCATCCTACTAAAAACTCCAGTTCACTTAATTGTGCTTTGTCGTCTTCAGCGTTGAAAGATTTATTTTGACATTTTCTTTCTTTTCTTCGGCAAAGCATGATTTTTGAATCCCAACATTATTTTTTAGTGCAACAATTTCTCCAATGAGATGGCATATACTATTTACGTGACCAGGAAAATATTGAATTGTGTGTCTTTCTTTTCCTAGCACACTTCCAAAATTTTCTCGCAGACACTTTACGTACCAAAGAATTATTTCTAGCTGTTTATTTTAAGAAAAGTGAGTACTATTTTTGTTAGGTTCGCGACTGAAATATATATATTTATATTCACCGATTTCACAATAAAATAAAGCAGAAAAACTTCTATAAATGTTAATATCTACTGTGTATTAATTCGTTGAATTAAAAACAAAGCGGATATATCGGCAGAGAAATACTGAATGAAGTATTTATTTATTATTATTATTATTATTGAAGTATTTTATTAGCACGAGTGGATACATATTTAAAAGAATATATTCTGTGTGTTCCCGAGTAAAATGTACAACAATGTCAGATGTTTAACATTCAACTGTAGCTTTCCTAAAGAATACTTTAACTTTAAAAAATCCCTGCCGGCCCGGCCTACAGGCGGAGGTAGATTTCGAAGTTAAGTATACTAATTTCACAAACAAAAAACAAATCATGATTAGAGATAAACCCACTTTAACAGTTTTATCTGGCCGCTTTTGACGAGTTTTAATTTCATTTTTATATAATAACTGGTTTTATCAAAATCATGTTAGGGCGGTATTCAAAAAAATACTTTTCCATGCTCAACAACTCGAAATTTTCTGGCATAACTCCAGATTCATTTTTAATAGGAAAAACATGAAACTTGTTGACGTGATTTTTGAAGAGATTTATAAGCGACCTGTGTTTTTAATTTTCGTTCAATTAATTAAAACTTGATATATAAACAATTATTTTCTCAGTAAGACAATATTTTTCGTTTCCTAACACAATCGCTTCGGTAAATTCCGTTCAAAATGCCCACTTTGACATCATTTTTTGAAATATATTCTGCCTCTGTCAATAAATCGATCATTACGGTACGTTATATAGTTTCTGAATAAGCGAATTTACCAATTGGATGCGTTTGAGAGCAAAAATGAATTTAAAAATGAGTCAGAAAATAAGCAGTTTGGATTTGAATACTCCCTTAATACGATGATTTTTCCAGCACAATCTGCTTCGGGAAATTCGATTCAAAAGGCCCACTTTGACAGAATGTTTTAAAATATATTCTGCCTCTATCAAAAAATTGGCCATTACGGTACATTATATAGTTTCTGAGTAAGAAAATGTACCAACTGGAAGCATTTGAGAGTAAAAATGAATTGTAAAATGAGTCAGAAAATAAGCAGTTTGGATTTGAATACACCATTACTAAGATGATTTCTTTCTTCAACCGCTAAGTATTTTTAATTTGTTTTTGCTGTAAGAATTGGTCCTATCCAAAACTTGTCTATATAGATGTTGTAGACAATATTAAGAAGATATATGATAAATTCATGGGGATTTTATAACTTTTGAATTGACGGAGTTATGGATTTTTTTCTTCTTCAAACGCCCTTTTTGTTTTCGTTTTTAATTTTTTTTTGCGGTACGAATTGGTCCTATCAAAAACTTGTGAATATAAAAGTTGTAGATAATGTTGAGGAGATTCATGATAAAATTAATTGGATTTGATATCTTGAGAATTGACTAAGTTATGAATTTTTTTTCTCCCAAAAACCCTATTTTTTGCGCCCCTTGAGCCCATTTTCAATCAAATCATTATCAAAAATCTGTGATACATAAATTTTTGGCCCTATTTTTAGAAGTAATAAAAACTTTAAACTGATTCGATGTGTACAAAATTTAAGAAGTTATGGGGTTTTTTAGATTTTCACAAAACCCCTCCCTATTTCCATCCCCGTGGTCCGATTTTGTCCATTAACGAACGTGACCGAGATTTTATGCCCCTTGATTTTATGTATCAGCTTGGAAAAGATTGGTGCAGAATTGTGGAAGTTATTCTGTCCAGAAGATAGTGATATATATAGATAGATACATGCATAGATAGATAGATAGATAGATAGATAGATAGATAGATAGATAAAGTTTTTTCTGAGGGTGGTTTTGGGCTCTAGGGGTCATGATCGGTGTAGATCGGCTAAACTTTTTCAGAAATTCCAACATAGGAACGACGCCAATAGGTAATGTTTCATACGAAATCTACCTAAAAGCACCACACTTTAGAATTTTGGTTTTTACGAAGTGAATTACACTTACTTCTTAACGTTATCTTTATTCATTTTTATCAAATAACAAAAACAGGGTTCCTACGGGTCAGGGAATTTCCCTGACTTTAGGCCAGATGAACACCAGTATTTTTTTAGAGAAAAACTCGCCTTTTGCAATCGCGCGATTATATAAGGCAAGTTTTTCTGCATAAAAATACTGGTATTTAAGTTGAAAGTGTAGGAACTCTGTAATAGTTATATTTACTCGTAAATACAAGTATAAAGAATTTTATGCGAATTAAATTGAAAACTTCCGTTTATTTCTCGATTGATTATAACTAGGACGTACTCTATACTTGTACAACCCCTAAATTTTACCTTTCAATAATTGAGTGTTTGAGGGTATATAGTTACCACAGTTATACATTTCTCATTGAATTATTATGGTTTTCATACCAAGAAAAATTATATCAATAAACTCTTGCAACGAGCTATTAAAAACTAGTAAGTGGTGGTTGCCATGAAAAAGCTTTCTTTTATGTACTTTTAATATATTAATCTTAATACACACACAATTTCGAAGTATTGTACATTTCCTTGAATTTAACCCTTTGTTTATTGACGATACTTATAAGTACAATTAAAATAACTTGTTATAAAATTCATTTAATACATCGATTAGTAGTAATACAGTTTAGAATGAGTTATAGATACATTACTTTATCTTGTTCCAAAAGCATTATGGGTTACACAAAACAAAAATATTTTTAAAAGGATGATTTCTTTTGCCTTTGCATCTCTTTAGTTATCTTGGCGTTGAAAGGGGGAGGGGGATTTTTCAATTCGGAAATATTTCTATATTTCTATTGTATTATACATAGAATGACACAAAATGTATAACGCTTCCGGGGTTGAACTCATCCGTTTCCTGATAATCCAAGCGCGGCCACGTTAGGCTTAAGTATTCCGATGCCGTATTTGCCGACTGCCTTATTTAATCTGTCTATCTATTTGTTGTGTAACATATTCTTCTTCAATTTTTCTCAAACCTTCAAAAAGTATACAATTCTAACGCTTTAAGATCTAATTTAAAAATAACCAGATACCAACAACAGGGTTCCGATGTATACAAGCGATTACCGTTGCCATTCATAAGCACAAATTACAAATCCAAAAACAAATGAATGACTCTTTCAGCTATTCATTAAATGCTCTTAAAATATTTTGCAAAAGCATATTAATATTTTGAAATACGTTTTTCACTTTTGTTTACATTTATTTACAGTTTGAATTCAGTATACACGGTTAAAAATATCGCGAAAAATTACCTCTGTTTTTCAAGGCTATCTATTTTCTGACCAATGATAACACTTCATGGTGTTCAGTGAATATAGCTGTATTCGGTGATTCATTCCCGTGAATTATTTTGTACCGGATTAACGTTTCCTTTCTAAAAACAAACGTATTTCAAATTATTTAAAAGCTTTATTATGGTTTTACAAATATTTTAAGAGCAAAATCGGATGTCGACCGTATTTTTTAATGATTCGTTCAAAGAGTCATTCAATTGCTTCTGGATTTGGAATTTGTGTTGTACATGTGGCATCACGGCACACGAGTGAATGTTGATTTTGATTTTCAATCTTAAAACGTTGAGTAAAACGTGCTTTCTTTTCCACTATTCGCAAAAGTTACATTTTAGACAGATTATTCAAAATAAATTAATATTTATAAGAGATTACATTCAATTATCTAATATTCAGCTGCGATAACTTGAGTTAAAATTAGATTGGTAGCTTTATCTATCCCTATATGAAAGTAAACAAACAATTGATTCATTCGTCTTGAACTTTTAAAATATTAAAACAAACGTTTATATGCTCTGTTGCGCCATCTGTCGGTAGTTAAAAAAAGAAATTTTCTTTTTAAAATATTTTTTGAATTCTGAAGACATTGGGGGGGGGGGGGAATATTTCTTATAAAATGAAATTAGAATATCAGAAATATGTAATGCCGTGTATTACATATATATATATGTGTATATATCAATGCATTATTATAATAAATAAAATTTTGTATTTTGTAGGGAAAATAAATTTGTAATTTAATAACAGAATTTGGGAAAATAAATTGTTAATGTAATTAATAGTTGCAATTTACTTATGTGATAAAAGATGATTTTTAATTATCAAAATTTATTACAGGTTTCTTTTATGCATGTTTAAAAAAAATCGTGATTTTCTCTGTTCAACTTTTTAAAATTTAAGTTATATAATTATTATTTTGGCAATTAATAAAAACAAATAAACTTTCTGTTGGAATTGTCTTTTATTTTACAACATACCATCAGATAAAATAGTTAATTGACAATATGTTTTAAAATAACATTATTAGTACTAATTTGAATGTTTTTGTGAAATATTTCTTCAAATTTTGTGAGTGAAGTTCATTTGCATACTTTATATCAGTATTTTACCAATTAAATTAATAATTTTCTTGCCAATTAAATTTCAATGAAAAATGGGCTGTTTTTACTTTACCCCGCCTGACCCTATTAATCAGACAAGACAAAATTTATTACTTCATAATTCTTTTTATAATGCAATGCTATATAATTTTTTTGAAAATGCAAACACGTCATTCTGACGGGCTGTATTCTAGTGAACATAATATTTGTACATTTCTTAATTCTACAAAATACTAAGAAAAATATTTAAAATAAAAGATTTGAGGGGGGGTTATAAATATTGCACAATATCCCTATAAATTCAAATTTAATTAATCCTTTTAAATCCTTCTAAAATTTATTAAATGATTATATAAATCTTCTAATGTAGTTCAAACAATTCACGAAAAATTCTTTAGAGGATAAAATTTTAATTGAATTCATAATTCAGCACATAAAGGGTTAACTCGGAGTTACAGTGATCGGCAAATAAAAAAGACATAGTTCATCAACTGACCCTGTTGTCTATTCGAATACAAAATTGGAGAAACATATGTATGTATATTCATAATAACTTCAGCTATAAAATTTGGAAATAGTAACTGAGATACAGTGATAGTGTTCATCGCAAAACATTACACTGTACAGGGTTCGTATGCGTCAGGGGATTCAGCGGATTTTAAGCGTTTTAGTGCAATAAATTTCGTAAAGTACTGATCGCTATATCTGAAGATAGAATTTTTTTTTTTTCATTAAATATGCGAAATATTATTTTACGAAAATTCTGCTTAAAGATGCTTGAAAGTCCTTGAAGCGTACGAACCCTGCTATAGTGCATTGCTGCCAATGGACTACTTTTTAGGGTTTCATTCATCTGACGAAACCCTATTCGTCTCGCTCCTTTGTTTGTCTGTCCATCTGCCCGTCTCTCTGTCCGTCACAGAGCCCGTTCTCAGAAACTATACATGTTAGAGACTTGAAATTTTGGGTACTTATAGCTGAACACCCCACATCAAAGAACAAATCATAAAATTTTGAAAAAGTGTGTAATTAACCTAATTACGGGCTAATTAATTTCTAAAATTAACCAATCAACCTTTTGAACGCATCTTCGAACGCACTTTCTCCAAATCCTCCGGAGTTTCTCCTAAGGGTTGCCAGTAAATTCCGCGGATGCTCCGTAAAATCAGCCGATGCAGGGATACCACGGAGTAATTTAAGCAATAAATGAAGTGGACATTTAAAAAGCTATATCTCATCTGCCAAAGTATCGCTCGTATAAATTCGTAACAGGTATTGAAATACGCGGAAAAAATTCTACTTTATTTTGGTATGAATTTCAATTTTCTGCGTAGGGTAGAACGCAAAAAATCCACTAAAAATCGATCGATAAAAATTTAATTTCTGTATTTGAAAAGACAATGAAATGAGATTTCCTTTCAGCGGTACGCAGCTTCCGTCATCTTTCAGACATATCGGAGCGAGAGAAATTTAAGCAGAGAACATTCTAATACGAAATTTAAACTTTTTAAATATTAAATTTTTCGATAAAATTTTTTGACATCCGGCCGGGAAATCTCTCGCAGATTTCATACATACCCGGTTCAAAGAGATAGCTTAATTACAAGCTGATATATTAATTATTATTTAATTAATTCCTTTTATTTCCATCAAATGCGAGATTAAGATGGAGGCACGTGCTTTTTTAACGGAGATTTCATTTAAATTAGGAAATCTAACAATTTGCGTGGGTTTTTTGACGGCGCGCTATGAGATAAGTATTAATTATCTGAGCGAAGCGAAGGCTAATACTCAGTGCAATATTACAGCTACAATGGATATTAAAGCCATGTCCTACTAAAGAAAAAGCCTTAAAAAAGCTTTCGTCAAGCACAACTCAAAAAATATTTGTCGGATTTCGTCTCTGATTGCACTAGAAGGTACCTATGAGGCTCGCCTACTGAATGCACCTACTATGAAAAATAAGTTCTAAACCGTTTAAAAATTATATATAAAAAACTGATAAAAAAGCACAATTTATCTGCATACGTCACAGAAATTTGGAATGCGTCACTTTCACCGGTGAATGTTTTCGTAGACAACTGGTTTGAACACATGGAGCAAATAAAAAAAAAAAATAAATACGCGCGCAGTAATATTGAAGTGCCATAAGCCATATTTAAATTTAATCAAACAGTTTGTTTTTCCATTTAAAAGAAAAAGGCATAAAAACTTTGATTTGAGATTTTGCGATAATCTCTCAATAGCATTTTTTAATCGCCAAAAGCATATTTTATATTTCGCGTGTGAAAATTAGAAACAATTATATGATGTTTAATAAAATATTTTGCTTTATAGCATGATTTCTTCTTATTTTCTTTCTTTATTTTTTTTTTTACATGCTTTCTTTTAATTTACAATTATATTTGTCTGTGGCACTCAAATCTTGTGATTTATTTTTCACCCACTTCCTGTTGACATAGAGTTTTGAAATTTGGAATATATATGTATGGGGTCTCTGTGGCTGAATGGTCAAAGCACCACTCTGCTAATCGCTTGCGAGAGGAAGAGATTGTGGGTTCGATTCCCACTGGTTCCATTGCACACACTGTTTGTGTGGAACTCCCAGGGTGTATTTCTTTTGTGTTGTAATATTCCCTTGCGCTATCTTGTCTCCGACTTTATAAACGGGCTCTCATGTCAAGCACATAAGTCGTATGTTTGTTCTTCAATAATAAAAAATAACTATATATGTATTCCTGAAGGCAATATATGAATTGGACATTGATCTTTTAAAATTCGGCCGTTAAGGGCGCAACGGTGGGGGGAGGGGATGAATTACTTAATGGCTACGTTTGATTTTCTATAGAGAAATCAGCATTAGCTTCAACAATTAGTATTTTTTGAAAAGTACTAATGACAGAGTTACCACGATATCGCCAAACTTTGGCCAACGTGGCGAAATATCGCCAAATTTGGCGACAAAAAAGTTTCTGTATATGAAGCCAACTTGGAGATAGCTGGCTAATTTGGCAAAATTCCCATTTAAATCCATTTATCTTCCATAATTGAACTCACCGGATTAAATTTAAACTCCGTGCATTTAAGGGTTTTTTTTTTTCAAGATTTTTCTACTATTTAGTGCATTTAAAAAACATATATATTTTCTAAATGTTTGTGAATTTTAATGAAAGCATGATTAAAAAAAACAATTTCCATTTATATTAATTTCTTTTCAGTCTTTAAAAATGAAATTGGTACTTTTCCTGTATAAGGGCCTTGAGGAGGTAGAGAAATTGGGTTTGGCGAGACAAGTAAGCTTTTTATGCGTATTTTCGTTCAACTTATTCATTGTTTCATATACTCAAGCAAATTTTTAAATATTTATACAATTTATTTTGTGTTAACAAGCCACTTACCTATTTTTATATACAAACAAAAGTAAATTGTATATAAAAAGATATTATATATATAAATAAAATGTTTATATTTATGGCACAGATGCCGTATACGCACCGGGTTTGACGTGATTTTTTGTGTCAATTTGGCGAAAATGTCGTTTTCGAATACCAGTTACATATAGCGTGCTATAATACCACGTTATTTTTTATTTCAATATGAAAACAAAATAAAGCGATAAAGAAAACATTTTCTATTATTTTTAAAAGGAAATAACAATCATTAAATGATATAATTATAGACTAAAACAATTTATAGTAACGTTATATATGGTTACATCAGTGGTAGCTCGTGACTGGCATTTTTTTTTTTTGGGGGGGGGGGGGGGGCACTAAATCTATAGCCACCAAATTTATTCTTCTCTTACCACTACTGCTTTAAAAGAAATCTTTGCCATATTTGTTGGCAAGGTAACGATTTCTTTCAAAAAATAAGGTAAGAAAAGAATAACACTGTCCACCATGCATTTAGTGGCCTAAAATATGACAGTCACGAGCCACCACTGGTTACCATGCTAGGCAAAGTAACGCCAGTTTGGTGACAATTAGGTACCTCGGTGCGTATATGATATCTGTGCCATATTTACTTGTAAAAATAAGCTTATAAGTTCATCAGGCTTGTTTTCATAGCTATTTATATCTTTTTGCAACGAATCTCACTTGTTGAGGCCGAAACTTCACAAAGATTGAAAAAAACTAGAAAACGGGAAGTCTGTTTTTTCAGAATTTTGTGTCACTCCCGATGAAAAACAAAATATATAAATATAGATAGTACAAAACATATTTCAGTTTTAAGACTTAAAACACACGCTTTTATTTTGTACAGAATGACGTCATCCGTATCCGCTGAAGAATTCTTCATTTACGACCCAGTCTTAAACAACTTCTACAGTAAACTACGCATAGGACGTCACTATCGCTGAACAATACACAAATCCAAAGAAAGAGATGCCGTCATTCAAGAAACTCTCCAAAAAAAAAAAAAAAAAAAAAAATCGGCTACCTCATGATTCATATGCCCTCTTTTTTTGTAAGATTAATATAGATATTTAAAATTAAATTTTGTTTATAATAGCTCCATATTTTATCAGAAATCATTCATTTATATTTTTTCAAAATAGCACGTATTTTAATTATTTTTTTTAAGTTGTTAAGGGAAAAAGGCAACAAAAAGGTATAATTACTATTTTCCAATTATTTTACCCCTACTTTCTAAAGAAATGGAGTACTTGAGTTGCTAAAATTAAACAAATGGCGCTAAAAACTACAAAAAAATTAATATTTCAAAAATAAATAGAGATGCAGTTTTCAAGCATTAAAAGTACTTTTTCTCCCCAATACGACAGTATAAAAATTGAAAATGTGCTATTTTTAGAAGTTAAAAATCTTAAAATAGTAGAATAGAGATGATTAAGTTAAATTGACGTTAAATTGCAGTACAGTATTTCGTATTACTTAGTTATCCCGTCGACCAAAAATCTATCGCCAAACTATAAGATTGAATGCCAATAATGGTTGATCGTAAATGTCGCATTCTAAGTACCTTATTACTGTGCATTTAATGCTTTTCATTGTACTTCGCTGTTATATGGACTTTGGCGCTTTTGTAAAAAGCACTCAATTCGGGGCTAAGAAAGTGAGATTTTTTACTAAATGATATAAATGGCTATGAAAATAAAACAGAATAAGTATTATACTGGTTTATATATATATTTAAAAATGCATCTGCTAACACGTAAGTTATTTATGTTTGTATATAATTTAATATATAAAAATGAAAATTTGTCTATCTATCTGTTTGTAATTGTATACAAATCCACAGTTTGGAAGCCAGAATTGTAAAAATATACGTACAGTCGTGGAAAAAAAAAAAAGTAAACATCCCCTACTAACTCCTCAACAAATCATCATAGAAGAAAGTTACTGGTACCGAACGATTGGAAATAAAGTCTACTTTTAAATGATGTATATAAAATTTTCTTAGGGGGTCATCTACATATTAAAACGAATCCAAACTTCATTTTTTTTCAATACCCAATTTTAACGAGATATTTCAAATCTTCGGTTCATACTATGTCTAGACACCAAATTTCAAGTTATTTGAATGATAAGTTTTTGAATTATAAACATTCAAAATTTAGTGCTTCTAATGTTAAATTATATTTTCATATTTTTATTTATATCTCCCGAAATTATGCTCCTAATGTGCTAATTTTTTTTTGTGGTAATAATACTAATATACCCAAACATAAATAAGCTGAATTTGCAATTTCTATAATTTTATGATATGAATTATGAATTATGAAATTATTATTCGAAAAAATTATGAATTGCAACCTACAATTTTTTTGATGGATTTAGATTTATTAAGTCCTGCTTTATGGAAATTCAAAAATTTCACGTTTTTCTTCCAGGTAGTTTTCAAATTATGCTTAAAAAACGGCAAAATGATTGTTTAAGGGGCCGTCTATGATGGAAGTGAGTAGACATTTTGAAATTTATTCTGCCGTACTGTAATCTAACACGCTTCATTGACTCCTTGAGTGGCGGTTAAGGTGCCTTGTTCAAGGAAGCGGCTCTCTCGGTTAACAATCCAGTACGGAACTTCAATTTGGATACAGCCCTTAAAATACGCTCGTTTTAAAATAATTAATTTCTCGGAAACTTACGGTACGAATTGCATACAAATTCGTTTTTAGGCTAATTGAAGGGTGTAGAGTTCATTTATGCTGTCAGAATTGGGTACTGCTATTGAAAAAAACAAAGTTATGGTTCATTTTAATATGTAGGTGGCTCCCTAAGCAAATTTTACATACATCATTTAAAAGTAGACTTTATTTCCAATCGTTCGGTACCAGTAACTTTCTTCTGCGATAATTTGTTGAGGAGTTAGTAGGGGGTGTTTACTTTTTTTTTTCCACGACTGTACATGTATATTAAAACACGGCCGAGGCAACTAAAGTAATCCGGAATTAAAATAATTTATAGTTAATTTTTAATTAATAAAAAAACACCAATTTAACAGCAATTTCTTATCAAATTTAAACATTTTTCGTTACAGAAGTTGCCAAAAATTAAAATACACAATAAAATTCTTACTACAACAATTAATTTTCTACTGCAAGATTTCCACATAAAAATGAAAATATTTTGCCGAATTTAAAAAAAGGTGAATATTACGTCATAACTTTTCTATTGCAAGATATTCACGTGAAAAATGGAAATGAATTAAATAGTTTGACGAATTTAAAAGAAAGTGAATATAACTTCATAACTTTTCCATTTCAAGGTTTCCACGTGAAAAAGGAAAACATTACGTCATATTGGAAATATAAAGGACGTGGTGAATATAGTATAACGTCATATGAGTGTGAAAAAACGTATTGAAGCATGATAAAGACCCGATTATGGGAATATTGGCGTATTTTAACAGTATTGCTCCAATGATAAATTGAAATTCATTCGATTCATTTATAGCTGTATTCTTTTGCGTCTGTTATATACGTTTAAACATTTTTATATTGTGTTTTCATTTGACTCATGTGTACAACACTTCGACTGTTTTTTTTAAATGTTCGTTTTATGTTGTATGTTAAATTTTGAAATTGAATTTTCAGAACAAACATTCTTAAAATTCTGGGCACGCCGGGCACTTTAGTTTGTAACAGATAAATGACTTCTGTATCTGTACAGCTATGCTAATATTATAAAGCATTATAATATTATAAAGTGTATAATATTATTAATGTTTGTGTGTTTGTGAGGCGTTATCTCTGAAACTACATAGCCAACTTAAAAAATCCCTGTCGGCCCGGCCTACAGGCAGAGGTAGATTTCGAAGTTAAGTATACTAATTTCACCAACAAAAACTAAATCATTATTAGATATAAATCCACTTTAACAGTTTTATCTGTCTGCTTTTGACGAGTTTTTATTTCCTTTTTATAAAATAGCTGGTTTTATCAGAAGCATGTTAAGGCGATTTAAAAAAAAAAAAAATTCCATACTCAACGACTCGAAATTTTCTGGCACATTTTCAGATTCATTAAAAAAAAATAATAATAATAATAAAAATAAATAATAATGAAACATGCTGACGTGATTTTTGAAAAGATTTATAAGCGACCTGTGTTTTTATTTTTCTTTCAATTAATTAAAACTTGATTAATAAACAATTATTTTCTCAGTAGGGCAATATTTTTCGTTTCTAACACAATCGCTTCGGGAAATTCTGTTCAAAATGCCCACTTTAACATAATTTTTTTAAATATATTCTGCCTCTATCAAAAAATCGAGCATTACTGTACATTATATAGTTTCTGAATAAGAGAATCTAGCAATTAGATGAGTTTGAGAGCAAAAATGAATTTAAAAATGAGTAAGAAAATAGGCAGTTTGGATTTGAATGCACCCTTAATAAGATGATTTTTTTCTTCAACCGCTATGTATTTTTAATTTGTTTTTTTCTGTAAGAATTGGCCCTATCAAAAACTTATATATATAAATGTTGAAGACAATATTAAGAAGATATATATGATAAATTCATGGAGATTTTATATCTTGTGAATTGACGGAAATTTTTCTTCTTCAACCTCCCTTTTTTGTTTTCGTTTTTTATTTTTTATTTTTTACTTTTTATTTTTTGCGGTACGAATTGGTCCTATCAAAAACTTGTTAATATAAAAGTTGTAGATAGTATTAAGGAGATGTATAATAAAATTATTGGATTTGATATCTTGAGAATTGACGAAGTAAGGAATTTTTTTCTCCCAAAAACCCTATTTTTTGCGCCCCTTGAGCCTATTTTAAATTTTATGAAAAATCTGTGATGCATGAATTTTTGGCGCTATTTTTAGAAGTAATAAAAACTTTAAACTGATTTGATATGTACAAAAAATAAGAAGTTATGGTTTTTTTTCGGTTTTCACAAAAACCCTCCCTATTTCCATCCCCTTTGTCCGCTTTTGCCCATTAACGAACTTGACCGAGATTTTATGTCCCTTGATTTTATGTATCAGTTTGGAAGAGATTTATGCAGAATTGCGGAAGTTATCGTATCCAGAATAAAGTGATAACACAATTGCTTCGGGGAATTCCGTTCAAAATGCCCACTTTGGCATGATTTTTAAATATATTCTGCCTCTATCAAAAAATTGATCATTGCGGTACATTATATAGTTTCTGAATAAGCGAATCTACCAATTAAATGCGTTTGAGAGTAAAAATGAATTTAAAAATGAGTCAGAAAATTAGCAGTTTGGATTTGAGTGCATCCTTAATGCAATGATTTTTCCAACACAATCCGCTTCGGGAAATTCGGTTCAAAATGCTCATTTAACAGCATTTATTTAAATATATTCTGCCTCTATCAAAAAATCGACCATTACGGTACATTATATAGTTTTTGAGTAAGAAAACGTACCAATTGGAAGCCTTTGAGAGCAAAAATGAATTGTAAAATGAGTCAGAAAATAAGCAGTTTGGATTTGAATACACCCTTACTTAGATGATTTTTTTCTTCAACCGCTTTGTATTTTTAATTTGTTTTTGTTGTAAGAATTGGTCCTATCCAAAACTTGTCTATATAGATGTTGTAGACAATATTAAGAAGATATATGATAAATTCATGGGGATTTTATATCTTTTGAATTGACGGAGTTATGGATTTTTTACTTCTTCAAACCCCCTTTTTGTTTTCGTTTTTAATTTTAGGTCCTATGTTAATTTGGGTCCTATCAAAAACTTGTGAATATAAAAGTTGTAGATAATATTAAGGAGTTTTATAATAATATTAATTGGAATTGATATCTTGAGAATTGACGAAGTTATGGATTTTTTTCTCCCAAAAACCCCATTTTTTGCGCCCCTTGAGCCCATTTTTAACTTAATCAAAAATCTGTGATACATAAAATTTTGGCCCTATTTTTAGAAGTAATAAAAACTTTAAACTGATTTGATATGTACAAAAATTAAGGAGTTATGGGGGGGTTTCGGTTTTCACAAAACCCCTCCCTATTTCCATCCCCTTGGTCCGATTTTACCCATTATCGAACTTGACCGAGCTCTCGAAGCTGGTAGACGGGAGGTGCTGGGTTCGAACCCAATCGCGCCCGTCGGCCTAATCGTTCGGAGTTTTCGTGGTTTTCTTCGAGCCGTGAATTTCCATGCGTTAATACGGATTAGGTTCCCTTAGAAAGACATCCACGGAAGGCTCTCCCCCTAGGGCCTATATCGCTCGTGTAGATAATTGGCCGTCAAAAATCAACCCAATCATCCCGAACTTGACCGAGATTTTATGCCCTTTGATTTTATGTATCAGTTTGGAAGATTTTGGTGCAGAATTACGAAAGTTATCGTGTCCAGAAGAAAGTGATATATATATATATAGATAGATAGATAGATAGATAGATAGATAGATAAAGTTTTTTACTGAGGCCGATTTTGGGTTCTAGGAGTCATGATCGGTGTAGATCTGCAAAAATTTTTCAGAAATTCCAACATAGGAACAATCCCAATAGGTAGTATTTCACACGAAATCTACCTAAAAAATGTTGGTGGCCATCTTTTCTTCGAAAAAAGACTATATTTTATGTTAGTGCTACAACCTACATCGCTGCAGGAGCAAAAAAGTTCTAAAATCGCGATTTCTGTGATATTGGTTGGGTTAGAAACTTTAAATTCGGTGTGGTGGTTACTTTTAAGATGTAAATACTCGTTATGAACGCTCTCTAAAAGGTTCGAAAATTCAATTTGACAGATAAACGTAAAAATTTCTAGAAAGGTTCTAACTTATGATTTATTTGGAATACTGAAATATCTGGGATACTGTTGGGGTTAGAAAATAGAACTTTGGCATGGCAGTAATTTATAAGATGTAAATGCTCGTTGTAGAACGAATTCTAAAAAATCAAAAGACTAAACAAAGCGGAAAAAAATCTAAAGATGATCTAAGTAACGAAGTACATGGAATTGTTAGGAATATAAACATGAAAATTGACATGGCTGTATTTATCATGACGTAAATTCTCGCAATAGAACAATTTCTAAATATGTCGTTATATAAACACTGCAGAAACAAAAAACTTTCGAAAATTTTCTATTTCTGTGTTACTGCTGAGCCCAAAAACTTGAAATTTTGCTTCGGGTTAATTTTAAAATATGAAATTGTCTCTATGAATGGTTTCTAAAAAATTTTAAAAGTTGAAATGAACGGAAAGCGATCATCATTTAAATCCGATCGAGCATATCTAAAACAGACTCTAACGACACACTGCATGCCACTGCTGGTGTGTTTGGTACTTTAATACTATATCAGATTTTGAAGAGAGAATTCCTTATCTCTTATCGACAACCTCATTGCATCCGTGGATATTGTACAATATTAAATATTCCGGGGGAGCACACACCATATAAAGTATAGTGCATTCTTTTTAAACATCATATATTTGTCATTTAAAGTTACTCAAATTGCTGCGGAGTGTCTGATTATGCTCTTCACATCATTTTATACAGTTAAAATTTCGATATAAGATAATTTAGTGTTTCATTTTCTATTTTACTTTTAATATATTGCGTACTTTCAATTTTGTATCCATGCATGGCTATCTTGCATGTTTTGCTTTCCCATTTTTTAAACAGTGTATACGAATTTATATGTAAGATTTTGTAATTCTACGATTCGTTTATATTCATCATTTCAATTTATCGCAATATATGGACAATCTATATATATAAAAGCCGTTCTCTGTGTGTATGTCCTTTAAACAAATCTTTAATTTTTGACCGATTTGCACGAAACTTCATGTACATAGGCTTTAGAACGTGGAATAGATCCCTGTCTGCTTTAAAAAATTATCAGACTACTATTTATCCCTTTTTTCTACCACTTTCATAATTTAACATTATAGAAAAATCTCTTTTTTTAAATCTTTTTTAATTCAAACGTTTCTTTCCTGTTGCCAAACCCTAAAAAATGGCACAATAATGTGAAAAAAATAAGGATAACGCGTGTATTTCGTTTTTATTTCCCAGTAAAAATTCAGATTTTCTTGCTATATTTTTGCTGTTTTTGAAATTGAAGTCATTCAAATAAGAAAATACACATCTTTCATATATTTATGTAAAATTTTAAAACTAAGCATGCTTTAAAATGACTCTTAGTAGTACTTTAGTTGAATGCTAAAAAATCTATTTTAATGAAGTCGTTTCAATATCAAGAAATCAATTAAGGAAAAAGATAATAGTAAAAAAAAAAAAAATCGTTTGCTATATATGACATGAATTTCGTCAGTATAATTTCAAACTGTTTCTAAAAACTGGATGCTATAATTTATTCCATATTTCTTTGTAATCTTTAATTATATCATTTAGATAAATATTTTAATACCTGAAATGCAGTAATAACATTCTACGATTTGTATCGAATACGGTTATACAAAATACGATTTTTCTACGATTTATATTAAATAGAAATTATAGGTACTATTTTTTAGGGTAAGCTTTTTTTCTTTTTTAAACAAAATTTCATGACAAACAGACCTTTCTGTTAGATGTTGAAATAATGGGATACATGATGTTTAGAGATCAAATTGCAGTAAAAACGTAATTTATGGTATGGTTAGGTTGTTGCCACCAACAATATGGTGCTAGGCGTTACTCATAGATATGTCTTTTCTTCATAATATTGCATTAATAGCAAACGGATATATCTTTCTTAATTGGGTTACAGGTATATTTAAAAATATCTTCGTGATTGAAAATTAATTTAAAATTTATAAACAATCCGTAAATTGAGATAAGCTTTTCAAACAAATATTACTGAAAGCACTTTTTGTATTCTATTAGATGTTGGAATAATCAAATGTGCGATGTTTGAAGGTCAAATTGCAGTAAAAGTTAAATTTATGGTTGAGTTAGGTTGTTGCCACCAACAATATGATGCTAGAGATACTCATAGTTCATCAATGTCTTTACTTTATAATATTGCATTAAGAGCAAACAAGTATATCTTTCGTAATTGGGCTGCATGTAGGAATGAGATTTCCACGTTTTTGCACACCGGTATATTCTCAAGGAAAATGTTGTTCTGTTAAATCAAGAGAGTGTTCCGATTAAATGAAATATCATTTTCTCTAACAAAATACTGGTGTGAAAAAACGTAGAAATCTTATCCCTGGATGCATGCAAATCAAAAAATATCCATTATTGAAAATTGCTTTAAAATCCATTCACATGAAAAAATTGAGATAAAATTTTCAAATAAATTTTATTTCACAGAAATTTTTTCTATTCGACAGTGTGAAAAACGAAATTGTATGATGATTATACGTTAAAAAAAATTTAGTAAAAGCAAAATTTATGGGTTAGGACATTGCCATCATCAGTATAATGTCACAATTGACATTGTGTTTGTAGGGGTTTTTTTTTTCTTTCTTTTAATATACACTGCTCAAAACAATTAAAGGATATTTGAAGTTTTATATAAAATAAAGATATAAACGAAATTTTTTTTGCCGAAAATAGAAGAAGAGAATCACAAATGCAAATTTTTCTGGTTTTCAAACTGTGGAGTATGCAAATTTTGAGTTCGACGTCAAAAACGTCGCTTCATCGGCAGCGAATGAAATTTGACTTTCAACTGGATAAAAGACAATGAAGACAAGGATGATCGGCATTCAGTGATTGCTTTGTTTCGATGAGTACGATGTCTCAGCGAAGTTATTTGACAGATTCAGAAGCTTTGAGAATTGTTGGTAGGTTAGAAGGGGGCCAAACTCAAGCCGAAGTAGCGCAAGCCATTGGAGTGTCACAAAGTGTCATTTCCAGGATCTGGAACCGTTTTTTGGAGAGTTGATGTGCAGGCCGAAGACCAGGGCAAGGTCGTAGACCGGCAACAACGCCCAATGACGATCGGTATTTAGCGTTAACAGCTCGGAGACACCGAACCATGAACGCTACTCTTCTCCAACAACACCTTCGCTCGGCTACAGGCACCACGATTTCAACTCAGACTGTCCGAAACCGGCTCCATGCTGTAGGTCTGTATGCTCGCCGACCGATTGTATGTGTTAGATTAACATCAAGGCATCGTCGCGACCGCAGGGAGTGGGCAACCGAGCATGTCAACTGGAGGAGAAATGAATGGAGCAATATTCTGTTTTCTGACGAGTCCCGTTTTTCTGTGCATTATGATAATAGGCGTATTTTCATCTGGAGGGACCGTGGCAGTAGGAATAATCCTGCGTTCGTGCACGAAAGTGTCAGATTTGGCGGTGGAGGAATGTTGGTGTATGGTGGCATCTCCATTGACGGGCGCACTGACCTCTACATCATTCGAGATGGAGCTCTGACTGGTCGCCGATATAGGGATGAGATCCTCAGACCTATTGTAGTCCCTTACGCTGCAGCGATCGGAGATAATTTCATTTTAATGGACGATAACTGCAGGCCACATCGTGCAAACCTGGTGGAGGATTTCCTTTTCGAGGAAGGAATCGTTCGAATGGAATGGCCAGCGTGTTCTCCAGACATGAATCCAATAGAGCACGTTTGAGACGCTCTAGGAAGACGAGTTTTTGGCCGCCAACAACCCCCACAAACTCTTCAAGAACTGGAAAGAGCTCTTCTGGAAGAGTGGGGCAGAATACCCCAACTCGTCATTAATAGCCTCATTGAGTCCATGCCTCAAAGGTGTTCAACGTTGCTGGCCGCCCGTGGAAACCATACCCCCTATTGAAAATGATTTTCTTTGAAGAAAACACCTTTTCTTATTCTTTTTTTCTCATATGCACAAATTGTGTTTTTTTCCTTTAGTACACAAATGCGCAATAAAATGCATTTTTTTCTGCCAAACATATGTAATTTATTCTCATATAACCTACTATGTCTGTCGACCATGTATCAATCAGCTAAACAGTTTACCAGATACAAAATCCACCTAAAACTGCAATATCCTTTAATTGTTTTGAGCAGTGTATATATTCTGAAGATGACTCAATGAAAGAGTCGAAATATGTACATTTTTAATGTTTTTTTTTTTTTTTTTTTTTTTTTTTTGTTTGTTTTACTGAAATGACGCTTTTTAAGCAACTAATTGTACTTTAATATATGTTATGACATTTGTTTGGAATATATATTATTATGGTATAGTTAATAGTAGACGCAATTAAGACTATTTTACTTATATTTCTTATCGGTCTTTTTAACGATTCGTGGACGGGGATGCACCAATCTCAGTTATTGTCATTACCGTATTATTTCATTTTAATGTATTTTACCCGGGAGGACCCTTATTATTGACACGAGCGAAGAAGGGTAGATCTGCTAGTTAAAGATAATATCTCATTTTCTTTGCTTCAACATGTTACTATTAAATCTGTGTTCTCAGCAATATCGCTCAGGCTAATCCCTTTGTGGGAAGTCCTAGTTATTCAATATGAAAAGGTTTATAAGTGTTCATACCACTATTTCCGAATAGCAATTTCAGGAAATATCTTAAATTATTGGTTAAGACCGCCACTCGATGTGTTTGAAACTTTAAGATACTTTATAACACATAAGACAAAGTGTAAAAAAGAATGGAGTGTGATATTTCGAGGAGTGGAGGGGGGGGGGAGGGGGGACTAGATTTATTTATTAAATCTTAGCGTTTGTTACCGCAGAAAATGTTTTAAGTTCTTGGTTAAGACCGCACCGCCAACCTCCCGACGATGTATGCACGGAGAGGTTGCGCAAAGGAGTTTCGTTCAGATATGCTTTTGTTAAGAATAGAGTGCGCTCCTTGGTGGTGGAATGCGGAACTAACGTAACGCGATTTTGTTAAAATTAGGAGATATAACAAGGCGATCTGTTTGCAACTTTAAGATACTTCATGACACATAATAAAAAGCTTATTAAATAATGGTGCATGCAATTTCCTGTGAGGGGAGGGCGGGGGAGGGGCGTTGGATTTCTTTTTAAAAAATTAGCGTTTATGACCTTTTTAGATGTCATTTTTTGAGGACTATGATATACTCAGAAATATGCTACTTGTGAAATATAAAAATGTCAAAATTTTAGTTACCACTATTTCCGAATAGTACTTTCAGCAAATTTCTTAATTTCTCGCTTAAGACCGCCACCAAATCGAGTAACACATCCACTGATTTGTTGTTTAACAGAGATTCGATCTGATACACTTTTGTTATGAAGAGTGTGCGCTCCCTGGTGGTGGAATGTGGAACTAACATAACGCAATTTTGTTAAAATTAGGAAATCTAACAAGTCGATCTGCTTGAAACTTTGACATATTTCATAACACATAATAAAAAGCTTATAAAAGAATGTTCCGTGCAATTTCCTGCGGCGCCTACCTATCCCGGGTGCTATAGACCCGATCCTCTCGACTAATATACCTACAGATAGGTTGTAAAAAGGGGTTTCCTTCGGATAGAGGTTTGTGTAGAATAGAGTGCGCCCCCTGGTTGCGAAATGTGGAACTAACAGATTTCGTAAAAGGATAAAGTGTTTTAAAGGAATATTAAACGAAACCCTCTGTGCGATCTGTGATCACACTGACCCACTTGTTTTTAAATTCCGATTTCTTGATTGGCACTACTTTTTTGAAACGGCAATATACACCTTATTCAATGCCATATTAATTAAGGCGTAAAGAAGGGGAATATTACAATTTCAAAAAAGTGGTGCCAACCAAGAAAACTGAAATAAACAAAGTAGCCCAGTGGCAACACTGCTATAGTGCCCCCTTTTGAGTGAAAAAGCTAAATTTGAATCAATTTCTTAATTATTAAATTTGGTAAAATTCCATACCATATAGATGACGAGACAAGTTATTACGAATAATATTATTGACTATAGATAAAATTTGCAATACACATATATTTAATATCTGAATTAAAAAAACCTATATTACTTAATAAAATAAGTAAAATAAGACTCAAATACGTGTTAACATAAAATTCGTAAAAATATATATTAACTAGGGGGTTCTGCCCCCTGCAAGCTACGCTTACCAACCTCCGTTCAGACACCGCAGGATCTAAAAGCATGCTAATTTGATCGGTTTTAACAAGATTAGAGAAGATTGAATTATAACAAAAAGACCTATAGCGATCTCCCTGTAAACGGGTTTCCATTCAATTCCCTTTGATTGCAAAAATTTAAGGCCGAATCAGTTGCTGTTAAGACATCCAATGGTTTTTTTCGTATTTGATTAAAGAAGATCAGTGAAACATTTGAAAAGAAGTTAAAATAAAATGAATTAAGTAAACAGAGTCTTTGGCTCCCGGTATTTCTTGCCAGTGTTTTAAAACGATTGTCATAATACAATTTACTACAATTACTACAATTTACTGCTTTAACCCCTTCAAGGGCAGTGGTTCATTTTTGGACAACTTAATTTTAATTCTTAAATGCCATATTGGCACCAGAATATTGGAATGAAAATTTTCCTTTTATTAAGTAAGTGAACAATTACAAATTATAAAACCGGAAGTAAGTAGCAACTACGTATAACAAGATTAGTAGAATATAATAAATAGTTCGTTAAACATAAGAAAAGTAATTCTGAGTGTTAGAAAAATCTATCGGCAATACGCCATTTATAAAAGCAAAAAAAATTTAAGTCTTGTTAAGTGATAAATACATTAAATATCCATGTAAAACTTAAGTATAACATAGATATAATAGTCTAGAATGTTAATATAAAACAACTGGAAACTCTGAATAGATATTTACCATAAATAAAGAACTTTTTATCGGAGCTTGTGAAAACACGTCAAACACAGTCGGCAGCCAGTGGGGTTTTCTTATAAACTTATAAACTTATTAATAACTATTTTAACTATGATTCATTCACATGGCTGGGCGTGTAGACTACTTTTATTCCTTGGTGTCTGGTTACTTTCTGACGTTTGCTATTGTTACCTTTTGTGTATGTTTATCTCTGAGGCAAATAAACATATTGTTATTATGTGGTTGCTGAGAAACCTTTTAGTGATCTAGTAGATGATTTAGTATATAATTTCTTAGAAACTATTTTAACCCTTGGTCATACTTGGTGGTTAACTATTAACCATTCATTATGTTCTTGCTCAACATGCCGTATTATCAAGGTGTTCTTCCTGATATCAGTAATCTTTGTCGCTGAGTATCTTGGATTTGTTGCACTTACTTAAATACTACTTTATTTTATAGACTTTTTCAGAACAGTCATCACAATATTTGATATCTTGTTTGAGAGCAAGTGATTTTTTGGCTTGAATTATTAATAGAGAGTGTTCGAATGATGACAGATCTATTATCTTCTGTTGTCTTCTGTTATGTAAATTATTAGTTATTGCTTCTCTCACTGTGTGTGATTTGTGCTTTTATTCTAGTTTTAATTTAGCTTGGTTTATATAAGATTTAGTTTTATTTTGGTTAGTTATTTTATTATTATTATTATTATTTTAGTTAAACAGCATGTGTTGTGCATTGGCAGCTTCCAATTTTGCTTGTACATAGTCTGAATGAGACTTTGCTGTATTTTATTTTGTATTATTTGTCGCCGTAACCAAGCCGTTCCGGCTTGGCTACTTTGAGCAGTTGGGGGGGGGGGGGAAGGAGGGTGCTGCCGGGACATAGTTCCACAAGACTTTACAGGTTAGCGTCCCGGCTAGCTGATTCAAGCCCTTCAAGCTAGTGAACAAAAGCATCTTCGTATTTCGATATTTGTTTGTAAATTCTGGTGCCATTCACTGATTTCAACATTTTATGAATAGAAGTACCTTGCCCCTGAAAGGGTTAAACGCATATTAATGTATTTATTATTTTAAAGTTTCCTTTCTCTTTTAATATTCACGTGTAAATACAATTTACCAGACATAATTTTCAATATTTTCCTGCTTTTAAAATTGTACTCATTTAATAGTAATTTTAAAGGTTTTTTTTCTGTTTTTTATAGTCACGTCCCAGCAAAGAGGAAATTGCGGCCTGCAGCAAGATAGGTGCTGGCAATGATGGAGAAGTGCTGGCTGATGGTCTACCACTGCATGACCACTGCTGGACAGCTACAGTCAACTTTGCTGTTGGAAATCATCAGATAAAATTCTGATGGGCATCCATTTTATCTCATGCGCTGGCCCACCACTACATGGAAGTGCACGAACTTTTGCAGTATTATTGCTGGTAACCCTTACGCTAGGTGGCGCTGCGAATGTCAAAGACATTAAGTATTTGAATACAAATCTGAAATCAATATCTTAGCACAATTTAAACTGTGAAGCTAATTTTTTTTTTAAACTGTAAAAAATATAGCACCACTGCCACAAACAAAATCAATAAGTAAAAGAATAAATAAATAAATTCTTTATTTCAACACACTTTATTTCTCTCCTTAAATATGGTTTTACTAGGTTACAAAGGATTTCGGTTTTCATAATTTACGCAGTTCAGAATCAATAATAAAAAAAAGCGTATAAAATACGTAGGATTTCTATACAATAGAATAATTTCTATACCAGTTTAATGATTGGGAACGAAAATCACAAAAGAAACAAACTTGAAATAATGTAATGAGAGCTTGAAGACTACGAGCAGTCGTAGCGTACTCTGAAAGCACTTGTTCATGTCCGATCACGAAAACCAAGCAGCATCGAGCGCGGTCAGTACTTAGGAGGGTGACCACATGCAGTTCAGATATTTCTATAGCTCTTGGTGAAACTAGCTTATAGAAAAAGAGCCATAATTATGTAATACTTTTTTTTTTAGAATTCTATAAGAAATTTTTGTAAGGGAAAGTGCTGGGCCAGCAAAGGAATAGCAGTGGGATAGGTGCTAGCACTGCAGGAAAAGTGCCGGATTGAAGTAATGTGATGGCATACCAATGCTGGGCTTCTGTTGACCATCACTGATGGGCCATCTGCATTCGGCTTGGACACTTTTCGACAGGTTTAAGTAATGGCATCCTTGCACTTTACCGCTGATAGCACTGCTGGCTGCCATCTTTTTTCAAGCTGATGGCCCACTGTTTCTTTCTTTGCTGGGGTGTAAATAAATTTTTAATCGTTAGGAAATATTATTCTTTGCTCTGTTTTTAGAATTGAAAACAATCTTTATAATAATAGCCTAAGTCATTTGACTATCATCAACAGTTCCGGGCGGATCTTTCGCTTTTCATATTCCAGGCGGCCATTTTGGTACTTTAATGTTAGCCAGGCACAGGTGATAAGTCTCCAAATATTATTCTATCACCATCATTTCACCTATATTATAGTAGTCCAAATCATGTAACTGTCATAAACAATTACGGGCTGATCCCATCGCTTTTTATATTCCAGGCGGCTATTTTGGTACTTTAATGTTAGCCAGCCATAGGCGATAAGTCGCCAAATATTTTTCTTTCGCCATCATTTCACTTATATTATAATAGTCCAAGTCACGTAACTGCCATAAACAATTACGGGCTGATCCCTTCGCTTTTCATAAGAAAGTTTTCCATTTTGATTAAAGAATAAAAGTTTTTTATTCGAATAAAACTACATAAAAGTTGCCATGATCGCAAAGAATTATTGGTACTTTTATGTTATCTGGGTGCAATCTCGCCAATAGCTTTTTCTTCACTCGTCAGTTAGCATTTTTTTTCATTTTCGAGTGGCAAATTAAAACGGTACTACTTGGTTATCCCATCGACCAAAAATCTATCGCCAGACTATAAGATTAGATGCCAATAATGGTTGATCGTAAATGTCACATTCACTTGACTGTAAGGAAGTTACACGTGTTTACGCCATCAAGTGATTTTTATTCCGACGTTTTATTTGTATTTTTATTAATGTTATACTAATTTATTTGTTCTTTCGTTATTTAAAATAAAATTACGTTAATTTGTATAATTTGGCAAGTGGTTTGGTGATTTATATAATTTGGCGAAATTGGTCGACGGGATAACTAAGTACTACCATTAAAACATTGCTTTGAATTTGAAATTAAACGTAATGATTTGTTGCATTATTTAATCTTTAGCACAGATGTCATACGGTGTCATACGCACCGGGTTTGGAGTGATTTTTTCACGACAATCTGGCGAAAACCTTGTTTTCGAATACCAGTTAGATATGTATTTTAAAATTATTGTCTATTATTTTAAAAATTAAATAAAATTAAATAAAAAAATAATTAATAACTATAGAACAAAACAATTTATAACATTTTTTAATAAAAAGAAAATAAATGTAAATAAGCATTTATTAATAAATAAGCAACAATAGCCGGGTTACCATGTCAGGCAAAATAACGCCATTTTGGCGCCAATTAGGTACCCCGGTGCATATATGACATCTGCCCCTAATATTTTTCTTTTCGTTTCGTTTAAAAAAAGAAAGAAATGAAAGCCATTATTAATTTTAAATGTTTCAGTTTTAAATGAAAGTTTTGTATTAAATAAAATGATAATGAAATACAAAAGAAAAAATAAACATTGCTCTTAGCATATATATAAAGGAGGCCAAACTGTTGGAGGCCAAATTAGTTTAAAATAATAAACTTTTCTAAAATATGAAAAAAATATATCTGTTATGATTAAAATATGAGTTGCCATCATTAGAGGAAAGTATTTAAAATTAGAAAAAAAATTAATATTTCGAAAACTAATTCTAATTAAAAAATTCTAATACCAGTTTTGAGATGTGCGGACCAATACGGATGTTTGGTGTTAATTTCATCCCAAAGTATTCCATATTTTAGGAGAAATCGCCGTGAAACATAATCAGTTGTTTAATCAGTCGTTTCATAGAATCGTTTCATAAATTCGTTTCGTTTCAGTCGTTTTAAAAAAACCGTTTCATAAACTCGTTTCATTAGGATTTTATATATACGTATATTGGGTAGATAATAAACATTAAAAGACATGTTTATGTTTTGCCAAGTAACCGTAAAGCCTCATCAGTACAAATTATGAAAAAATAAACAACAGAAGTACAGTTAAAATTAAAGTTTTTTTTTTTTTTTTTTTTTTTTTTTTTCCCCAGAAGCAGAGTATTTTCAGCAGGAATAGAACGGGCTTCATTCAAAGTCGGTGATTGTATTCGAGTAAACCAACCTTCTAAGAACAATCTACCGTGATAATTGTTGCATCAAGATTTCAAAATGAAAGCGTTCGTAAACAACGGGACGTGATCCGTCTTAAATGATGGCTGGAAAATTTTGAATGTACTTTACCTTTTTTTTTAATGCACTAATATGTTATTTCAAACGAATTTTTTTTTATCTACCAGTTTCATCAATATACAGGGTGTTTCTTAAAAGATGGGCAAAACTTTAAGAGGTGATAGTATACATCCAAACAAACAACTTTCCTCAAAGAATGCATGGTCAAAAATAAAACGCAAAGGTGCTGGCGCATTTGGAGTCTTATTCCAGTATTGCCAGTGGTACCCTTTTTTTAAATTCAGATTTATTGATTGCTACCATTTTTTTAGAAATAGCGAAATTCCCTTATTTAATGACAAGTTAAATAAGGTGAAAACAAGATGGATTATAAATTTTAAAAAACTGGTGGCAATCAAAAAATTTGAAATATTGAAAGTAGCCCATCCCAACACTGGCTTTGTCCATGCAAGCGTTAAAGATCCATTCCTATTGGAAGCTATCGGGAGAAGAATGACACTAATAGCATGCAAATGTGTATGTGGAAGAAGAAAAATTTCGCCTCGATTAATATATAAAAGCTGCTGATCCGAGTGTTCAACTGTCAATCGTAGTAGGAATGTAACGGAAGATGCTGCCCTTCACTAATAGGGAAAAGGCTGATATGCATTTTATCTACGGAACTGCAAATGGAAATGGCTCAGACTCAACGATTGTACGGAGCGGGGTTTCCCACCTTGCTTTTGTCACTTATTCGTTCTTTGCTTGTTTTTGCCTCGCATAACAACACAGCCAGTGGGCTTCTATTTTTAAATTCAGATTTCTTGATTAGCACCACTTTTTTGCAATTGTAAAATTCGTCTTATTTAATGACATATTAATTAAGGCTAAAACGAGGGGAATGTTTCCTTTTCAAAAAAGTGGTGCCAATCAATAAATCTGAATTACAAAAGGTAGCCAATGGCAACACAGAATATCTCCTTTGGCTCCCTCTAGCACATTTGCGTTTTAATTCCAACCATACATTCTTTGATGAACATTGTTTGTTTTGATGTGTACTATCACCTCTAAAAGTTTGGCCCATCTTTTACGAAACACCCTGTATATGCTGTCACACTTTTAACCCTTAAGGGGCGGTGGGAAATATTTTATCCCACCTACGATTAATGAAGATTTGCACCAGAAAACTTTTATTAAATTTTACTTTTCTAACTTTGGTGATTTCCTTATTTTGCAATAAATCTTTTTGCAGATTACGGTGTGAATTCGATATTACAGAAACACAATTTCTTGCCCCTCAAGGGATTAATAGGGAATGGCATTACAACACCGTTTAATTTTGACTTACCATATTTATTTTTATGTTTATTGAAGAGGGAAACCAGTTTATTAATCGGTTAAAAGAAACACCAATATTATATGACTTTAGAATCACACAAACTTTTAATGTTTTTTATCATTATTTTTTTTTATAAAGTATACGTTTTTGTGTTTTTAAGTCTGTCTTATTTTACTTATTTTATTAAGTCATATATAGATAAAATATTTATTAATACAGGAATCAGCAAAATTTACAACAAAAAAAATCGAAAATATTTAAATCAATAAAACAAAGAAAAAATATTTATTATCTTTCAAATCGTTGTAAAAACCTACGTAAACTTAAATGGATTCTACTTCAATTTAAAAAGACAGACATTGTAAATTTAGAGTTTAATTTTACTTCTTTGCATCTTTTTAAAGATAATTAAAAAATGTATTTATATTTATTTATTTATTTATTTATCGGTTTTTATAAATTATCACATAGCTATAGTTTGTTTTTTATATTTTCGAAGCGAAGTCATATTTGTGGAAAAATAGTAAGTTATGCATTTTTATTGGGATTTTTAAATTCGGCACAAAAAAAAAAAAAAAAAAAAAAAAAAAAAAAAAAAAAACAAATTGTAGACCTATGAAAATGTTATGACCACTTTTGATTTAAATATTCCCACCAACAAAATTATCATGCTATTTTTAAAGTAGAAAATGTAGTATTATACGCTGCATTTTGTGGTGCGTCTTTTGTGTAGTCTCGTCTTCATAAATCCAGAGACAAGGCTGGCGACAGCTGCTTTGGGAATATTCATTCGTTGCAGTCAGCTAGTGTTTGTTATAAATGATTGACTGTGATATTCGATAGAAGTTGTTCCAGGGATGCCACCAGAGACTATTTTTAAATTCTGTTTGCACCATTATTTTTGAAAAATACATTTCGTTGCATATTTCTCTTGCAAATGTTGCCAAAGCATATATAAAGGATTTATCTTTTTAAAAAGGTGCTGAGAAATAGAATTAAAAAGTAGTCGCCGGTAGCAGCCATGTCATTCTGCTTTTCTACAGGTTATTCAGGGTAACTTTGATCCATGAGGTGCAACTTTGCACAACGTGCTAATTTTCAATATGTTTGACTTTAAAATGCTGAAAAAACTCCAGTACTACACTCTGTTGGCAAGGTTATAAACTGGGCTTTCTGCTCTTTATTTTAGAACATAAATTGGCAACATTATACACAATTAATTGCATCATCCAACTATTCTTGCGAAGTACTGTTTTCAAGTCAATTTTGAATGCTGTTTTGAAGTTGTTGTAACCCAATTAAAATTTTATAGAAGTAACAATATATTCATTTATCAGATATATTATTATCTGAATGTTATAAATGTGTTATTATTTTGCGATTATGTATTTAATAATAGTCAATAAAATGTAAAATTAGAGGGCACTACCATTTTACCTTATTTTAAGTATAACTTTGAGCCGGCTCAAAGTTAGAAAAGAAAAGCTATATTTATGTAAATGATTAAGAATATTACCACTTTTTGAAATTATTTAGCTTCGACTGTTTCTCTGCGCCTTATAAAGTGGATCGAGCGGAGTATTTTGTGTGGAAAGAAAAGTAAACTCTTATTAATAGACAGAGTAAATAAATTTTATATTAAATTAACTTCAATGGTACTTAAAAATACCGTCAGTATATGAAGGGTTAACGCGTACCTGTAGAGAAACTATTCACTATTCGATGACTATTTTTTAGATGTAAAATATTTCTGTATACCATAAAAATAAAATATAGACTTTTTGTTTGCAAGTGGTTAGTTTTTTGGAAAAGTTAAAGCTTACAGAAACAGGAAAAAAGGCAAGCGGACAACCATATCAGTTTTGGACAAAATCGAAAATTATGCGGAATCAACAGCAAAATTTCTCATTTCAGGAACACAAAATAAAACTCCAAACAGCAGTTAAAAAGTTATGCTCACACGTACAGAAATAATATACAAACGGATTGTAAAACCACTACCACTGTTTGAAGTCGGTTAAAGAAATATTTTAATTTGACATTTAAATATTTCATTACATGGATATCCACAAGATCTGGGCCTAAAATCTATATATATATATATATATATATTACGTTATCGTACGTGATACAGAAATCGCGATTATTTGTTAATTGTTTAATGGCAACGCCCGAATAAAACGCATCTCATTGATTATTGAATAGCATTTAATGCATCTCCATACCTATAAAGAGGGTTACCGTAGGGGGGAGCCTGTTCTGTCGCCAAATGCCACCAAGTTTGTCGCTAACTTGCCAATATATTGCCAAATTTGGCGACCAAAATTAGTCGCGAAAAGCGACGCCAACTTGGAGACATCTCTAATATTTCTCCAAATTCCCATACACTTCCATTGTAAACCAATAGGGTTTACTTCCTTACAGAAAATCAACAAATTGAGATATTTTACAGCAACAAAAACTAATATTAGCTTAAGGGATTATATTAATTATATTTAACCCGTTCGGGACCATGGGTGCATAAATGCACCCTCAAAAAGGGCTTAAAGTGTTTGGGTTTGATACCAGTAAAAAAGAAATGTAAAATGGATTTTATTTAATTACGATATTTTCGTTATTTATGAAGTTAACTCAAATAATTAACAAAAAGTAATGCAAAACGAATAAAATTCTTGTAAAAGATGCCGCTCCTGAACGGGTTAAGGGAGTCCAAGTAAATTAAATTATGAATAAAAGTAACATGATACTATGCTTAGCATGCTTTCCCAAACATAAATTTTAAGGGAGAACAAACTGGTCGCCAAGGGCGGCTAGTTAAACCAATTAAACAATGAAGAATGGCAGAAACAATTGATTATGAATGCAAAAATTCAGCTTTAAATCAACTACAGTAGAACTCCAACTATCCGAATCGCTGATTATCCGAATTGCTTTCAGAATTTCAGAAAAAAAAATTTAGGATTTTAGTTACGGTGCTTAACTGTGCGAACTCTACGGGAAGCCATAAAATATCCCTTCTGTTGATAGGGAAGTCAAAAAGCTCAAGAGCATTTTAAAATGCGAAAAAGCTTCCCCTTTTTTATAAAAACCAACCCAAGGCTTGGAGGACTGCAGCATTACTTACCGAGTGGTACGACGAAATTTTCATCCCTGAAGTAAAAAAACGCCAAATATGTCTTGGAAAAGAAGGCAGTAAAGTGCTTTTAGTTGTTAATTATGCACCAACTCATCCCACCGAAGAATTGTAGGAAAGAGGGAATTGTCAGATTAAAACAATCCTTTTACGGCCAAACGTTACAAGCAATGACTTTCATTTACAGTACGGTACGTACAGTCGTGGAAAAAAAAAGTAAACACCCCCTACTAACTCTTCAACAAATTATCGTAGACGAAAGTTACTGGTACCGATCGATAGAAAATAAAGTCTACTTTAAAATGGTGTATATAAAATTTGCTACAATGGTGTATATAAAATTAATTAATATAAATAAGGGGCCATGTACATATTAAAACGAACCGAAACCTCATTTTTTTCAATGACAATACCCAATTTTAACGAGATATTTCAAATCTTCGGTTCAAACTATGCCTAGACACCAAAT
Source organism: Maratus speciosus (assembly GCA_963932465.1). Taxonomy (NCBI): domain Eukaryota; kingdom Metazoa; phylum Arthropoda; class Arachnida; order Araneae; family Salticidae; genus Maratus; species Maratus speciosus. Next base: position 9,379,199 of record OZ010792.1, on the reverse strand, counting down.
TTCAAGTCATTTGAATGATAAGTTTTTGAATTATAAACATTCAAAATTGAGTGCTTCTAATGTTAAATTACATTTTCATATTTTTATTTATATCTCCTGAAATTATGCTCCTAATGGGCTAATTGTTTGTGTAGCAATAATACTAATATGCCCAAACATAAATACGCCAAATTTGCAATTTTTATAATTTTATGATATGATTTATGAATTATGAAATTAATATTCGAAAAAATTATGAATTGCAATCTACAATTTTTTTGTTGGATTTAGATTTATTAAGTCCTGCTTTATGAAAATCCAAAATTTCACATTTTTCTTCCAAATAGTTTTCAAATTATGCTCAAAATGATGGTTTAAGGGGCCGTCTATGATAGAAGTGAGAAGATATTTTGACATTTCTTCTGCTGTCCTGTAATCTAACAGGCTTCTTTGACTGCTTGAGTAGTGCTTAAGGTGCCTTGATCAAGAAGGGGGCTTTCTCGGGTAACAATCGAGTACCGAACTTCAATTTGGATACAGTCCTTAAAATACGCTCGTTTTGAAATAATTAATTTTTCGGAAACTTATGGTACGAATTGAATAACAATTTGTTTTTAGGCTAATTGAAGGGTGTAGAGATCATTTGTGCAGTCAGAATTGTGTATTGCTATTGAAAAAAACAAAGCTATGGTTCGTTTTAATATATAGACAGCCCCCTAAGCCAATTTTATGTACATCATTTAAAAGTAGACTTTATTTCCAAACGATCGGTACCAGTAACTTTCTTCTACGATAATTTGTTAAGGAGTTAGTAGGGGGTGTTTACTTTTTTTTCCACGACTGTACATACTGTACTAATGTACAACACTTTTAAGTACGCTTAACATATAAAAGTGTTGCCTTTTCATTTAATTAATCAAAAACTCATTTTCTTTAAAAATAGTTTTCTCTCCCTTTTTCAACATACATAAATTAATTAAAATAGATATTTTTTCGGAAAAAATCCAATTATTCGAATTTTTGATTATCGAGTGGTGTCCGGTCCCAATCGATTCGGCTAATTGGAGTTCTATTATATTAACCGATTATACAGAATAAGATCAGTTGCATTTCTCAATTCATTGCATTGGTACCATTAAAAAAATCAATGAATTTTTAAGAAAGTTTCAAATTTCAAAACAAATTTAATAATCTATCTATAGTCGATTTATTTCCACATATAAATAACCGAGCTTTACAATTTCTGTGAATATATTTTCCCTCAGTTTCTTAAATTTGAACATAAAAATTTGTTTTGAATTGCAATTTTAGTAATTATATATCTATTTTTATTAGGAAGTTCAGTTTTAGGTATAAGTTGTTTTATGCCATACGTAACAAAGTAATGTACCTTTATAACATAACCAAAAACAGCAGGAGTAAGAAATAATTTACTCGCATCCAACATCCCGATTTCACATTCACACAAATTTTACACTTGTTTATGCCTCTGAACCATTTTCTTTTGCCTACGGAGAGACCGGTTGTCACATCCAGATAGCATTCATTCAAGACTAATACCCCGGATTTTCCAAAAGAGAAAAATTTACCTTATGTAATCCCTATTATAGCTCTTTTGCTGGGAAACTTGACAGAATAAAAGGACATAAAACTGTGGATCAAATGATTCGTTCGTTCCTGTATTGAAGATGAATAAAATTCATTTTTACTTTCCTCTAGTTTTAGAAGAAAGTGTTGGATTTGTGAAAATTTTCGACGGATTTACACGTTTTAGGGGTCAGAGATCCCGAAAAACATATTTTTACAAAATTTCTGCCTGTGAGTCTGTGAATCTGTCTGCCTGTATGTGACACAAATTTTGTGGGCGCTCTATCTCAAGAACTAGTACACGGAATTTAATAAAAATATACTATATTAAGTTAGTCCCTGATATGAATTGCTGCTGAATACCTTTTGGTGTAAATCTCCCGACATGTGGCTCTGCTATCCTGCATTTTTCGCGATTTCCGCAATAGCTCTACCTCAAGAACTAATGCACGAATTTTCATCAAACTTTAGATGCAATTAGTTCTTGACATAAATTAGTACTGTTTACGTTTTGGTGTATATTGCCCAACAGGTGCGCTGCTATCCTTCACGTTTCAAGATTTCCGCAATAGCTCTATCTCAAGAATTAATGCACAGATTTTCACCAAACTTCAGATTCAGTTAGTCCTTGATGTGAATTGGTGCTTTTTACATTGATGTAAATAGCGCAAAAGGTGGCGCTGCTGTGCTGCATTTTTCATGATTACCGCAATCGCTCTATCTCAAGTACTAAAGCACGAATTTTCATGAAATTTTAGATTCATGTACCCTTGATAAATATTGGTGCTGATTACTTCTTGGTGTAAATCGTCCAAGAGGTAGCGCTGCTATACTTCATTTTTCACGATTTCCGCAGTAGCGGACTAATCAACTCAAGAACTAATCCACGAATTTCCATCTAGCATAGAATTCAGTTAGACGCTGACACAAGTTGTTGCTGATTAGGTTTTGGTTTTAATCGCCCAATAGGTGGCGCTGCTATGCTGCATTTTGCAGGAGTTACACAATTTTAGCAATAATCATGTCTCAAGAACTAATGCACGAAATTTCATATCTTTAAAATCCTCATGATAGGCATAGATTGCCATTTAATTTTGGCACTGTGATAAAGAATTTCGAAATATTAAAATGTATGAGATAGAAGAAACTTTTGGGATTACCACATCCGACTAATTCAATTTTTAGACCCCGGTTAGCTATTTCTTTCTCCCAGCTTATTTTGTCTCCAACAAATAACGTTACCCGGTATACGCCAGCCGTAAAACAAAAGCCGATGTTTCATTGTGAGATTAAATACTCTACAGCATTTTTTAAAACTTCTAAGCATGGCACATTTTCAATGTTTATACCGTCGTATTGGGGAAAAAAAGTACTTTTGAATGCAATTTGTTTGAAAACTGTGTCTCCATTTAAGTTTTTAGCGCATTTGTTTCATTTTGGCAACTCAAGTACTCCATTTCTGTAGAAAGTAAAGAAAAAATTGTTGAAAAATAGCAATTATATCTTCTTGTTGCCATATCCCCATAAAAACTGAAAAAAAAAAATGTAACGAAAATGCGTGCTATTTTGAGAAAAATATAAATGAATGATTTATGATAAAACAGGGAGCTATTATAAACTATATTTAATTTTAAGTATCTATATTAATGCAAATGACGTCATTTAACATAAAATAAAAGCGTGTGCTTTAAGTCTTAAAATTGAAATATATTTTGCAGTACAGTAGAGTCCCGATTATCCAAGTCCCACTTAACCGAGTTATTTTCTTCTGATGAACTGGTGGTTTCTATTATTATGAAACAGCCACTATAAATGAAGCGTTAGGTGGAGATGAAAGAGCAGTCGTAAAAAGTTGGAACTCTGATTTTCTGGTCAGAATGGGAAGAAAAAAATGACCATAATTAAAAAAAAAAAAAATGTTATGGCCATTTTCTTTCCCATTCTGACCAGAAAATCAGAGTTCTAACTTTTTACGGCTGCTGTTTCATCTCCACCTAACGTTTCATTTATAATGGCTGTTTCATAATAATAGGAACCACCAGTCCATCAGAAGAAAATTAAGTTATGGAAATGCCGGGGGCGACACTAAATTCTGAAAAAGCAGAATTCTTGTTCTCTAGTGTTTCTGTTTCAAGAAGAATGTAGATTTTTGTTTCTTTTCACATTTCATGCGTAGTTGAAACTTTTTTCGGTGATGACTTTGGAGGGATTTTAGGATTGGAAAATCATCTACCTTTTTTCAATCAGACTGACATATTTATAGGTTTATTGCAAAGAGCCTATGCAGCTTTAGGATAATTAAAAAATGACTTTTTGCTCCTTATTCATCCTGATATTTTACAGCCTTATTGCAAAGAACCTATGCATCATTATACTAATTTGAAAATGACCATTTGTTTCTCAGTCAGCCTTTTTTTCAATTCCCACTATTAGTCCCCACTCTCCCTATATTTATTTACATATTTTGTTCAAATTTTCAATCGTTAATAAAATACTTATTATTCATCCTATCGAGTTGAAATAAATTTCATTAAACTTCTACTGGATGACAATTGATGTTAACACAGATTTTTCAAATATTAATTCATTAATTAAATTTTAATTCATTAATTTTAGTTTTATATGGGAGACAAAATGGCGGTCATCGGTTATTGAACAGCATTTAATGCATCTTCATATTTATAAGAGGGGTTACCACAGGGGGTACCCTGTTCTGCCACCAAATACCGCCAAGTTGGTCGCCAACTTGAAGATATATCGCCCAATTTTGCGGCCAAAATGAGTCGCCAAAAGTGACGCCAACTTGGCGAGATCTCTAATATTTCGCCAAATTCCCATAGAGTTCCATTGTAAACCTACTTGCTTATAGAAAATCAACAAACTGAGATATTTTAATGCAACAAAACCTAATATTAGCTTAAGAGATTATATTAAATTTTTCTTTGATGACCTAAGTAAGAATTGACTTTAAAAACAAAATTTTTATATTACTTGTTTCAGAGTAATTTAAATGAGTTTATACAGTTTTAAGATAATTTGAAATTGACCACTTCTTCGTCCAAACAGTCTAGTTTCATCCGAGCTTACTAAAATAGGTCCAAGGTAGTGAAAGTTCATGCATACTTTTCGAATGCAAATAAGAGAAGGAACTTAAACTGCTTATAAAACTAAGAAAACTGCCTTATTAGCAGATTTGATTAACATTCCTGAGTGTCTAAGATCAACGAATACTTCCTTATTATTTTAAGCGTATATTTTCCCTTTATTATACCCCGTGAAGAAATATCATTAAAATCTACAGAGTTGCAGATTTTTAACCTTTTTTCCAACAGAACATCAGGATGATGGGTTGTTGAATATAAATAACTATTAGTTAAAAGAAATAATATGAATGTTTAGTTCTGTATTAATGAAACACGTTTCCACTGCTTTATGTAGTAGAAACGGTTTGCTAAGTGAAAATAATTGTAAAATGCAATTGTTTAATTCAGTGTTAAACCAAAATCAGAAATTTTAAAGTAAATTGTGTATATTTCTCATTTTATGTTTCAATTGCTTCAGTAACAAATATTTTAAAATTTATTAAGATTTAAATGTATTGTTGAGAAAAAATGAAAATTGTTATTATGGTTTGAAAAAATATTGTAATGTAAATTCGTAAGGTTAATATTTAATTCGTAGTGCATGCTTAATATGACAATCTTTTTACTTCTATCTTAACAAGAAGAAAGTATTGGATTCATGAAAATTTTCGAATTCCGATTTTCACGTTTTAGGGGTCAGAGATTCCAAAAAACATGTTTGTCTGTGAGTCTGCCCGTCTGTCTGTATGAGACACAAATTTCGTGGGCTCTCTATCTCAAGAACTAACGCACGGAAATTAATAAAAATTGATATTCAGTTAGTTCCTAATACAATTTGATGGTGATTAGTTTTTCGTGTAAATCGCTCAACATGTGGCGCTGCTATGCTGAATTTTTTACGATTTCCTAAATACCTCTAGAATTAATGCACGGATTTTCATCAAACTTCAGATTCAGTTAATCCTTAATATGAATTGATGCTGATTATGTTTTGGTGTAAATCGTCCAACAGGTGGCGCTGTTATGCTGAATTATGCCGGATTTCCCCAATATCTGTAACTCAAGAACTAATGCACTGATTTTCATCAAACTTCAGATTCAGTTAGTCCTTGATATGACTTGGTGCTGATTACGTGTTGTTGTAAATCGTCCAACAGGTGGCGCTTCTGTGCTGCCTTTTTCACGCTTCTCGCAATAGCTCTATCTGTAGAACTAATGGGCGAATTTTCATCTAACTTCAGATTTAGTTATGCGTCGACACAAGTTGTTGCTAATTAGGTTTTGGCGTTAATCGCCCGATAGGTGGCGCTGCTATGCTGGCATTTTCACGATTTTTGCAATAGCTCTATCTCAAAAACTAATGCGCGGATTTTCTCCAAACTTCATATTCAGTCAGACGTTGCCATAAGTTGTTGCTGATTAGGATTTGGTATAAATCACCCAATAGATGGCTCTGCTAGGTTGCATTTTTCTGAATTTAGACATTTCAGTGATACTCATATCGCAAGAGCTAATGCACGGAATTTCATATCTTTAGAATCCTCGTGAGATGCATAGATTGCCATTTAATTTTGGCAGTGTGATAGCGAATTTTCAAATGTTAACATGTATGAGATATAAGAAAGTTTTGGGATTGGTACATCCGACTAGTTTTTTCTTATCTATATTTTCAAATTTACGTAAGGCTTGTTACGACTAAATGATTTATCTGTTTACTTTCTTCAAGAATTTAACATTTAGTAGCAAAAGGTTTTATATGAGCAAACAATTCCCAGTACAAATATTTAGATTTACTTCCAAACTTAACTGATTAAAGTAAACTAAATATCAGCTTCTACTAAGAAAAGGTCTAAGAACTAATTTGGCTTCTATTTATTTATTATTTTTTAGTAAAGAAATATGTCGTCAATTACTAAATTTATAAATTTTAACCATTTTTTGTATTTTGATACTTTTTCATGTTTCTTTAAAACCTTGACTTTTGGGAATCGAAATATCATTCATTTTTGTATAAATTGGTAAAAAAGTGTGTTATAATACAGTAGAACCTCTATTATCCAAAGTAATTGGGACCGACCCTCTTTCGGAAAATCGAAATTTTCGGATAATCGAGAATGCTTAAATTTTAAGATTAAGGAGAAATGTATGCAATATTTCTTACTATGGTAACAAGTGCTTAATAAAGATAATGCAATTTCAAAATAGAAACAAGAACAAATTACCTCAATTTTAATTTTGAAATTAAGTACCTTTTACATGTATTACAACGGCTTGAAAAAAACGTTTTGTTTGTTGCAGTTTCGATTGTCTTTGCTTTGAAACTCTGTCACGGAGTTTTTTAATGTTATTAGTTCACCAGTATCACAGTCTTTCTGCTGCTTCAGTCGTACCAAACCTTTTGCAAAACATTCAAAAGCTTTAGAATTGCTAATTTGTTCGTTTTTTTTCGTTCCACTCCGCAGCTTTACGGGAGCTCAAGTTAAATTCAAAGGAACTCTAAGAAAAAGAATAGGAAATATTTATATATCTTCGTAGTTCGGAAAGGACCGCTTGCACACATAGGGTATCGCAACTTTAAAAAAAAAAAAACTTTCAAAATGGATTTTACACACAAGGATTGTGATAATTAAAAAAAAAAAAGAAAAGAGCTTTAAAAATGAATTTCCTTTAACCGAGAGTTTCTGTTAAAAGAGTTTCGGATAAGAGATATTCTACTGTATTTCTAATCGTTTTTCAAAACATTTTATAGCATTACATTAACAGACAAAGAGAATTAAGTGGGCTCATGACCTTTAAAAATTCAGAAAAATCTATTTTCGGTTTCTCTTACATTCTCAGGGGTCTCAATTTGTAAGGAACATTTTATTGTTCCTACCACTATTTTGAAAATAATATCTTCATCATACCTTTCAATAGCATTTCTTAACCCTATCCGGCACAGTGTGCCCGGGTCGGGATACCTAATTTTAATTCCAAACTTACAATCGGCACCAACATTATTTTAATAAAATTTTGCGTTAACAATGAATGTGTAAAGTAGCAAGCTTTTAATTTCTAAAAAAATCGTATTCAAATTCCGGTGTCAGTCGAAGATTTTATCATTTTACAACAAAATTTGCCTGTGCCGCAAAGTGTTAAGTAAAATGATCATAAAGATTACTGGTTAACCCCTTCGGGGCGAGCGTCTTTTACAAAATTTTTAATCTTTCATCACCTGTTTCCAAACAGAAATTTTTGCCTAATTGAATCAGAAAAATGCTCCGATTAAATAAGGCAAAATTTACAATAAAAATTTACTGGTGAGAAAAATTACGGATTCTGAGCGCCTTACGCGGCACGTATACCAGTCGCTCGTTCTGATTATTAAATTTTCCCTATATAATACGACCCCATTCTAAAACATTTAATATTTAAGAGCTATATGCAAAACACCGCACATACAAATTTGAATTATTTCTTGAGTTTTTATCATTTATATGCGACTTTACAAAACATGCGACTCAAAACATACAAGATGTCGGCCGCGGGAATATACAGCATCTAAGCCATTTTAAGTGTATACTGAAACTTCAAGATGCATTTTGTCGAATTAGTAAATTTTGAATTACCACGCACTGTTATTTTCAAACTGTATAAGCTACAATGTCAAAAATTTAACCACATCCACGTTTCTTCATAGTGTATATGCTAAAACCAAAAAATTGGCATATTTTCCTTTTTACTTTCTTCTATCTTTACAAGAAGAAAGTATTGGATTCGTGAAAATTTTCGACTTTCGGTTTTTGACGGATTTATACGTTTTAGGGGTCAGAGGTTCAGAAAAACATGTTTTTACAAAATGTCTGTCTGTGAGTCTGTCTGTCTGTATGTGACACACATTTTATGGGCGCTCTAACTCAAGAACTAATGCACGGGACTTAATAAAAATTTATATTCAGTTAGTGCCTGATATAAATTGGTGCTGATTAGTTTTTGGTGTAAATCGCTCAACAGGTGGCGCTGTTATGAAGTATTTTTCACGATTTCTATAATAGCTCAATCTCCAGAACTAATGCACGGATTTTCATCAAACTCCAGATTCTGTTAGTCCTTGACATGAATTGACGTTTTATACATTTTGGTGTAAATCTATCAATAGGTGGCGCTGCTACGCTGCATTTTTTGCGATTTCCGCAATAACTCTATTTCAAAAACTAATGCTTGGATTGTCAACAAACTTCAGATTCAGGTATACTATGATATGAATTAGTGCTTTTTATGTTTTGGTGCAAATCGCTCAACAGGTGGCGCTGCTATGCTGCATTTTTCAGAATTTGCACGATAGCTCTATCTCAAGAACTAATGCACGAATTTTCCTCAAACTTTAAATTCAGATATACCTTGATATGAATTGCTAAATTGATGTAATTTCTTGTACTATTTAAATGATTTAATTGACGTAATTTATATGGAAGAAAGTTTTGTGATGGCCACAACATACTAGTTTTCTTTTTGCACTTGAAAAAATATGAAAAATTTTAGAAGCTTTTTAATTTTGTGTTAACGCCTTAATTCTCGCTCCCCTAACATTCACGCGCAGTGTAAGCTACTTTTTTTTATTCAGTTTGTTTGTTTTCCACCAGTTTTTTAAAGTAGTGTAATTCGATTTATTATAGCATCACTTTATTTGCTATTAAATAAGGCGAATATTCGTACTTCAAAAGAGTTGTGGTAATCAAACAATCTAAATTTATAAAAAAGTAGCGTACACTTACCGTGCGCGACACTTAAGGGGTTAAAATCAAGTTTTAAACAATACTTGTTGTTTATATTTTTGTTTTAACTTAAAGGTTAGTGGGTTAAGATTCAATTTTGGCGAAAAATTGTTTTCGATATGCAAAATGTCAGGTGTATCATTCGCGCAGTACTTAAAGATTTCCATTCAAGTATTATTCATTCCTACCTATATCCCATTCAAGTATTAGTGATATAAATTCTTGAAATTTAAATTTTTAGATACCATTTTTTTTACATGCAAGATTTATTTTCCCGTGAAACATACTTAAGAGTATTGTGCATTAATTGAGCTTTGGTAATTTGAATGCGGTGATGATTTTTATCATTTCGATAAACTCAAAGGTGATGTGTCCCCTTAATAAATCCAACATATTAAAAACAATTTTCTATGAAATATCTAATATAATGTTATTACCACTGTAATGGCCATTAAAATAAATCTCCCAATTTAATCCGAATTAACCCTTTGCACTCGAGAGGTGAGTCTCGCTCCCCGTTAGTGTTGTCAGGTGTCACACGTAAATCAGGACTGCAAATTCTCTGGACACCGCTAATTTCTTATAGTTTATTTCGACATCTTTAATTGCTAATAATTCTGCCATTAGACAAGACTAAGAAAATTTCTTTAAAATACTGGTGTCCAGAGCATTTGTAACTCGATTTTACGCAAGACACTTGACAGCACTAGTGGTGAGTTAGAGCCACCCCTCGAGTGCAAAGGGTTAACCCTTTCAGTGGCGCCGTTTGCAGTCTGCAAATACTTAATTTAAATGCCCAAACTGGCAAATGGCGCCAGTAATTTTTTAGTACAATTTCAATCTCATAATATACGTGAAGATCCTTTGATTATTTTTAAACAAATTTGTTCGTAAATTGCGATGTGAATTAATTATTTGAATAATTTTGGCCTTTCCCTCGAACGGATTAACCCTTTCAGGGGCAAAGCAATTCGATTGCTGAAGTGTTGAAATTAATGAATGACACCGGAATTTGGAAACAGATTTATTTTCAAATAAAAAAATGCTATTTTCCACATACATAATGAACGAATATTTTTTTATTATAACCCTGCTGTCATTGTGGCATTTGGGAATTAAAATTAAGTGGTTTCATAAGCATACCACCGTCCCTCAAAGGGTTAAGTGACAAAACATGTTAACATTAAGGTATCTGCCTGGCTTCAGAATTTTTTTTTTTTTAATCTTTGTAAATTTAAAGTTTAAAATTGCTAATTATTACTAAAAATGTCATAATGTGACTTAAACATAGAAATAAGTGTTGTACTTGATTTTTTTTAATATTTTGTATTTAGAAAAGTATTAAATTAAGGAGGCACAGAACCTTTGAGTTTGTCGAAACGGTTAAAAACATCGCCTTTTTCAAAATACCAAACAGCAGATGATATGCAATTGGGATCTTTTTTATTCCTTTCTGCCTAAAGTATATATTCCTAGTTATACTATCCAGAAAAATAAATGTGGCATATACAACTTTAATAATTAAATTTTAAATTTTAAAATTCATTTCACTATTGCGTGAATTTAAATCAATAAGTGTTGCGCGCATGATAAAACTCTAAACTGATGCATACAGGAAACAATTTTTGAACAAAATAGAATCATAACACACCTATGCCAAATTCAAAATATATACAAAAAGTTTTGTTTAAAATTTAATTTTAGCAGAAAAAAAATTTCAAAATTTAAAAAAAAACTTTTAGTTTTTCAAGTACAAAAAAATAAATAACCAAAATATGTGATTTTTTTGGTTTTAGCATGAAGACTGAAAAAGAAACGCGTAAACAGTAAAGCCAGGATTATCCGCGAGAAGCGATTTTTTTTTTTTTTAATCAAGCTAACAGCATGGAAAATATAATGAGCCCTACTAATAAATATAAACAGAAATATTCATGTATTCGAAAGTAATAGAAGAATACTTCTATGTTCGGTTGCCATGATTAAAGTATCAGATATAATGTCTTGATCTCTTTTCTTGATTTTATTAATAAAACGTAAGCCCAGCAATTAAAATGTTTAAAAATTAAATAAGACTATTATGATCAACTCAAGGGGATCACATCAAGAATAGCCTCATTTTTGAGATAGAAAAGGTGTTTCCAAATCAAGAAGCAAAAACAAGTGACTGATTTTTTTTAAAAGGGTGTTACTCAACATTTTTTGTACAGTATGTATGGCGTTTTTCTTGGTTACTGTTCTTTATTTTAGTGATTTAGACGTAAAGCAAATGTTTCTGCTGTACTGTGCATATGTATGTATTTTAAACGTTTTATTGTGTTTTTTGTACACTAAAACATAGTTTTTTTGTTGAATTTTCTTGTTCTCGTGCTTGCACCCCATTTTCTGTCTTTTTCGAGTTATCCGCGGTGCCATTGCCACCCAATTCCGCGGATAATCGGGGCTGTACTGTATTTGGTTATTTTTTTAAAGCCGTAGCTTATGTAGTTTGAAAATAACAGTGTGCGCATATTCTAAATTTACAAATCTGAGAAAACGCGTTTTAAAGTTTCAGTATCAACGAACTTTCAATTATACTCACCGTCTTTAAATGATTATAACTCAAGAAATAATGCATATTTTTGAAAGGGATTTTAGGTAGATTTCGTAAGAAATACTACCTATTGCAGTCTTTACCATGGTGCGACTTTTGAAAAATTCCTTCATAACTTTTCATTATATGACCTCAGGAACCCAAAACCACCCCCGCCTAAAAAGTTTATATATATATATACACATATATATATATGTATGTATGTACTAAATTTTGTCCGCACGATAAAAGTCGCAATTATGGACGGATCGTCTTCAAACTCGCTAACTACTTTGAGATGGCTAATATCTCGGCGGGGATTGGAAATAAGCAAAATCGGCCCAAGGGAATGGAAATGGGGAGGGTTAAAAATTTTGAATACCGTCTTAACAAGATTCTGATAAAACCATCTCTTACACAACAATGACAGGAAAAAATAAATATTTTTCATTATAGCAGTTGCCAACAATTAAAAAAAAACAATAAAATTCTCACTACAACAATTGCTTTTTATTACAAGATTTTTCATGTGAAAAAATAAATTAAATAAATAGTTTCACGAATTGAAAACAAATTGAATATTACGTCATAAGTTTTCTAGAGCAAGATTTCCGCATGAAAACTCAAAATGAAATAAATAGTTTGACGAATTAAAAATATATATATATATAATACGTCATATTGGAAATATAATGGACCTCAGCAGGTGAATATGTAACGTCATGTGAGTTTGAAGAAACGTATTAAAACATGATAAAAACCCAACTATGGAAATATTAACATATTTTAACACTTTGAGGTTTTCTGAATTTGTTTTAGCCAATTTTAAACCTATTCCATATACATGCGTGTGTGTATCCGTGTATATTAGAATTTTCACAAAATGTTTAGCTCCCCAGAGTTCATTCTTGGTGAAGGAACTGGGTTTATCTCTAATCTTGATTTAAGTTTTGTTGACGAATTTAGTACTTAACTTCGAAATCTACCTCCGCCTGTAGGCCCGAGCCGGCAGGGATTTTTGGTATATTGTTGAGAAATTTGAAAAAAATTCAGAATAAAACAAAATCCAAAAACTGATTTTTTGAAGATTTTTTTTTGCCTTTTTAACCAACAGAAAATTTTTATTTTCTTAAAACTATGTAAATTTAAAATTATTAAATATAAATAAATTTTATAGATTCCACAATAAATAGAATAATATTATACAGGAACTATACTTATACAATTTAATTAATTTTCATCAGAGAAATTATGCTTGAAATTATTGAATACTAGCAAAACCCGCGGTTTTGCTCACGTAACAGTTGAAATATACCAAGTGATATTTGCATATCTAATTTTTATTAGAAGAAATTATACTTTTAGGAATAATTCAAAAATTACTAATTAAGCCACAGTTTAACTTCATTATTACCTTGCATTAGGCAGAAAACGGACTTAAATTAACAAGAACTAAAACTAATTCCAAATTTAGAACGAATTATAAAACTTTTATGCTCGTTTCAGTATTCCTTTTAGGTTTCGAATAAACCGTTCTTAGTACACATTTACATCTTAAAATTAACCATCATCTCAAATTCCAAGCTTCTTGTCCATCGGTCTACCACACCTCTGGTGGTAGTGACACATAAAATGCCTATGTTGGAACACAAACTAGCACCATTAATTTTCCAACATTAATTTTCAAATCCGATTGGTATTTCCTAATATTCCATAGAAATGGTATAATTCAGAACGTTTTTAAAGGCTTTTTTTTTTAGAACATTTGTTGTTCCTCCAGCCAACCCGAGGTGGTAGTGGCACTGGCATAAATTATAGCCTGTGTCAAATCAGAGACTGTCACCATTGATTTGCAATCATTACTTTTGTAATTGGTCAATTATTTCCTGAGATTGCATAGAAATCGTAAGTTAGGACTTTTTTTAGTACCTTTAGCTCCCTTCCTTCGCTTCACCTCTTTTAAATTTCGAATTTATTTTCGACAGTTCTTAGAGGGCATTTATATTTTATAAGTCAGTATTTAAAGTTTCTAGCATCTTCAGTATCCCAGTAATTGCAATTTAGAACGTTTTAAAACGCTTTTCGCCCATTTTTACCCCTTTTAAATTTCGAATTGTTTAGGAAATGTCCTTAGAGATCATTTATATCTAATAAGTAACTACCATGCCAAATTTCAAGTAAGGACTTCAGTTACACAGAAATCGCAAATTAGAACATTTCTTGCTCCTTCTCCCCTTTTGGGGTAGTGGTATTTTATCACCGACAGAAAAACAGAGCCTATGTTAAAGCAAGGGTTGTCATCACCATCAAATTCCAACCACTGCTTTTGAAATCGGTTTCACACTTTCTGAGATTGCGTAGAAATTGCCTTTTAGTACGTTTCTTAAAACGCTTTTCGCGCAAGTAGGGAAAGAAGGAGAGTTCAGCGCCAGCAGGTGGTGGTGGTGTGAGGAGGTGTGAGTGGGAGGGAGTAATCGACTTTGTGGATGAAGGAGGAGAGTGGAATCCACCTGTGGGAGGCTTATGTGATTATCTTAGAGTAGAAGGGGTTAAATGTTGGAGGGGGGGTAATTTTTGAGGGGGCTTAATTTTTGAGAGGGGCTTATTTTTTTTTTTCGAATCGACTTAGAGTAGAGATGGAAATATCATACTATAACATAGGTCTTTTCGAGAGGAAGTATGAAGACACTAAATTTTTCGATGGGCTTAATTTTTGAGGGTGGCTTAATTTTTGAGGCGGCTTAATATTTTTTTTTTCGAATTGATTTAGTATTAGAATGGAGATATCATACTATAACATAGTGAGTTAGGTGTTTTCGAAAGGGAGTTTGAAGGGTCTAAATATTTTAGTGGGGCTTATTTTTAGGGGGGCTTAATTTTTTTTCCCTTCGAATCGACATAGAGAAGAAATGGAAATATCATACTATAACATAGAGATGTAGGTATTTTCGAAAGGGACTTTGAGGAGCCTAAATTTTTTAGAGGGGCTTATTTTTTTTAGGGGGGGGGCTTAATTTTTAAGGGTGATTATTATTTTTTTTTCTGAATTGTCTTAGAATTTGAATGAAGATAAAAATGTCTTATGTTTTCTGAAAAAAATTTTTGATGCTGCCATCTGTATGCGGTAGTGCGAATTTATTATTGAAAATAGTATTTTATTTTTGAAAAGTTTTGAGGAAGGTTTGAACCTGCAAAATAGTCTCTTGGCTCGATGATATGTTGAAGACTTAACTAATCGAGCCAAGAAACTATGTCTATATGTTTAGATTTTAGATGTTTCAAAATAAAAAATTGTATTCTCCCTTCTGTATGCGCAAAGAGAGGTTGGTTTCTTAAGATAACTCATTAATACCTATTTTAACTGCTCACTCTGCGAATTCTTTTAATGTGTATGATTTTTATTTTTAGTTTAACTGATTTTATCGATTTTGTGAATGAGAGTTTGATTATTTTACCAAGCTAAGGTTTCGAACCTGCGAACTCCGATTCAAATTTAATTTTTTGTAACCGATAAGCTATCCACTATCCAGACCGCGTCCCGACAATTACTGAATTACTTTTGAACACTATATATTTTTAAAAATACCTACCTCTTCCTCTTTCTTATACTAGGGAAGTTAATACAATTTATGTTTAAATTGAAGAAATAATTAATTTTTTATGTTTCTTTAATAAGCAAGTCATTTTTTTTAGATCGATTAGAAGGCTACCAAACGATTTGAATTAAACATTGTTTTTACCAGTATTAATCCTCTTACCTAATTTTAAAATTATACTTTTTCTTGTGAACCATATCATATTCATTTAATCGTCTGAAATACACCTTCCTAAACCCTCTTATCAACGTTACTCACTATTTATCACAAACATCCGATAAGTCTAATCAGCTTTTTTCAACAGAAAATAGCTAATGTGTAAATATTGATAACTATTGAAGAGATTATTTCACTTGTTTACAGATTTTAAATGAAAGTTTGAAATATTTGTCAGATTTTATATTTATCAATTATTATAAATTGAATCAACTCATAGTTTGTTATAGCAATAGATAATTATTTGATGATTCTACACTAGTTCTAATGAATTTTAAAACTACTGCTTCACTTCAACTCATTCTTTTATACAGTTTAATAAATTTAGTTTGAATTAATACATTGGTTTGTCATACATTTCACTGAAATAATAAAATTAATGTGTAAAACCTTAGAATGACGAATTCAAAAACGTAACGTGATGAATCATATACTTTTTAAACATTACATTAAAACATTTGGATTGATTCACTTCCTGTGAACTTACTACACATACTTTTTTATGCCACGTGTTTTTCTGAAATTTTTGCACCAATCATATTACATGAGTTGCACTATCGTAATAATTTTTTAACATGCGCCCCCTATGATTATATATAAAATTGAATGAAACGAGACTTTTTCATTAGAGTTTGCTATTTTTTGAGTGTGTGAAGGCGCTTTTTTCACTTAAGATAATACGGTTAGTTTTCAAGATGGACATTCTACTATGTTAAGCGATGATGTATCAAGTTTGAATAATCAATATTTTTCATCAAGATTAAATGATCAAGACACGGGATTAATAGTACAACCTAAAGTAGAACCCGTTTCAGATGATGAAGCGGAATCCTCCTCATCAGAACTAAAGAAACAGAAGCCACCTTTTTTGTGTACTGTTTGCAGCAAATCTTTTTCACGAAAAGGCAATTTAAAACAACATTTGATGATTCATTCAGAAGAAAGACCATTTATATGTGACATCTGCCAAAAAGCATTCTCTAGAAATGCTATTTTGAATCGTCATAAACTATCCCATTTAAAGAGTCCTTCCCAACATAAATGAGAATCGTGCGGTGAAGCGTTCTCAAGAAAGTATGACTTATTAAAACACATGAAGATCCACAAGTCCTCCAAAAAGGATAAATGTATTCAGCGTAGTGAAATATTCAATCACAACTCCGATTTTTTATATCATTTGAAAACTTCACAGAGAGTTAGATGCAAAATTGATAATTCATTCTCTTTAAAAGATATGTTTTTTAGAAGGTTAAGCATTTTAAAAGGCAAAATGCGTTAAACATATTTACTAAAACTGTAATCAACTCTAACGAGGAGAATGTTACAGACTTTAACACATTTTTTAATAGTATTCAATCGGACGTTTTAAACGAATTAAACTACCAGATTCAAGTTAAAAGATCGATGAAATGGTATGCAAGTGTACAAGTTGTTGTATATCGTGTAACACAGGAGGGTGTCTTAGAGATTGCCACACCCTATTTCCTTTCAAAAACTATACTTGAATTAACGAAACAAAACTTATCTGAATATGTTGAGGATACCTTTGCAAAAATTATTAAGTCCTATGAGAAGTCCACCAGACGTGGTTTTAATTGGACATTAGATAAAATATTGAATTTAGAACTATCTACCTTTAAAATATAACATGATTTGAAATGTTTATACCTTTTTGAAATACGTGTACTCATGTTTTCACTATTGTAACTATTGAAAACGACGAATAAATAATGTGTAAATGAAAAAGCTGTTGTCTGTTTATTTTTGTTAGAACAACTTGTGATTTTTAATAACTCATGAAGTCGTAACGGCTTTACTTACTATTTTTTTTTCAATTTCTTATCAAATGAATAATGAGTTAACTATCTTTTATTAATTTCATATTGAAAGTCTGAAATTATCCATTGAAATAGTTATTTTGCAATATTTCTAATTTATCATAATTATTTTTAAAGTTTAATATATCACTCGTTGTTTGTATAAACAACTGTTATTGCTCAATAATAATAATAATATTATCATTTATTACCATACAATTCTTTAAAAAAAGCATAGAACCATTAACATAATATATTATTAACCACTTTTTTAAAAACTGTTACCTTGTGTTGCCATTGAATTCTTCAAAACAAAAAAGAATAAAACTAAAATCATTATCATTAAATATCATACACCACTTATATAAAAATTGTTACTTTGTGTTGCCATACAATTCTTCAAAAAAAGAATAAAACTAAAACTATTAACATTAAATATCATATACTGTAAATATAAAAATTGTTACCTTGTGTTGCCATACTATTCTTCAAAAAAGGATAAAACCATTGACATAATATATTATTCACCACTTAAATAAACTTTATATATATATATATATATATATATATATTTTAGACTTAAACTAAAATTAATGACATTACTAATTCTTTTAAGTGTTTATCTGTAACCGACACTGATTTTTAACATAAATTAAGGGATGTGCTGTTTCTAAACATTCAGTTTCCAACTGATTTTTGTTCTAACTTCATCTAATGTTACCTTTATTATTTGAAAATGGGTTCTGTAGTAAATATGTTAAAAAGATCTTCCGACAAAGTGGCTTCTTCTTCAAAATATCAACGTTTAGAAGAACCTAATGATCCCACTTCTGCGAGTGAATTAAATATACCAAGATTGGAAATTCCTAATTTATTAAACACTGACTGTGGGACAATATCACGAGTTTTATCCACTACTGATTACTCACCGAATGTGAAATCTGAAATCGATATGAATTTTTTTATCCCTAACTTTGGTGATGATACTACATCTTCCGAGAATTCATGCCAAGAGTCAATTTCTGTCGAGGACTATTTGAATATATTTTTCAAAGACATGAATTTTGAATCCGCTTTAACCTCGACCCCAGCTAGTAGTATAATTTCCCAAGACGAATCCTTTCAAGAACCTATTATTGGCCAAAAGGTTTCTGACTCCCAACCAAGCAACTTTCTAAAGCAAGTGATGAATTACAAAGCACAACCCCACCTACGAATGCCATTCCACAGTCTAAAACTAGCAAATCCAATCATCCTATTGTATTTCGAGAAGAACTCAGTGACTGTGTCTTTTTAATTTTAAAATTGCATAATAGACAATTTCATATTCATATTCGAGAGTTTAAGCGCAGTGGGCTTACTAGTGAAGAAATTCTAACGAAAAATGGAATTATTATGGATGTTAACAGCTGGTTCGAATTTTGCAAGAAAATATTTTCATTTAATCTGAGAGTTAATCACAAGGTAACAATTTTTATATTTACAGTATATGATATTTAATGTTAATAGTTTTAGTTTTATTCTTTTTTTGAAGAATTGTATGGCAACACAAAGTAACAATTTTTATATAAGTGGTGTATGACATTTAATGATAATGATTTTAGTTTTATTCTTTTTTGTTTTGAAGAATTCAATGGCAACACAAGGTAACAGTTTTTAAAAAAGTGGTTAATGATATATTATGTTAATGGTTCTATGCTTTTTTTAAAGAATTGTATGGTAATAAATGATAATATTATTATTATTATTGAGCAATAACAGTTGTTTATACAAACAACGAGTGATATATTAAACTTTAAAAATAATTATGATACATTAGAAATATTGCAAAATAACTATTTCAATGGATAATTTCAGACTTTCAATATGAAATTAATAAAAGATAGTTAACTCATTATTCATTTGATAAGAAATTGAAAAAAAAATAGTAAGTAAAGCCGTTACGACTTCATGAGTTATTAAAAATCACAAGTTGTTCTAACAAAAATAAACAGACAACAGCTTTTTCATTTACACATTATTTATTCGTCGTTTTCAATAGTTACAATAGTGAAAACATGAGTACACGTATTTCAAAAAGGTATAAACATTTCAAATCATGTTATATTTTAAAGGTAGATAGTTCTAAATTCAATATTTTATCTAATGTCCAATTAAAACCACGTCTGGTGGACTTCTCATAGGACTTAATAATTTTTGCAAAGGTATCCTCAACATATTCAGATAAGTTTTGTTTCGTTAATTCAAGTATAGTTTTTGAAAGGAAATAGGGTGTGGCAATCTCTAAGACACCCTCCTGTGTTACACGATATACAACAACTTGTACACTTGCATACCATTTCATCGATCTTTTAACTTGAATCTGGTAGTTTAATTCGTTTAAAACGTCCGATTGAATACTGTTAAAAAATGTGTTAAAGTCTGTAACATTCTCCTCGTTAGAGTTGATTACAGTTTTAGTAAATATGTTTAACGCATTTTGCCTTTTAAAATGCTTAACCTTCTCAAAAAACATATCTTTTAAAGAGGATGAATTATCAATTTTTCATCTAACTCTCTGTGAAGTTTTCAAATGATATAAAAAATCAGAGTTGGGATTGAATATTTCACTACGCTGAATACATTTATCCTTTTTGGAGGACTTGTGGATCTTCATAAGTCATACTTTCTTGAGAACGCTTCACCGCACGATTCACATTTATGTTGGGAAGGACTCTTTAAATGGGATAGTTTATGACGATTCAAAATAGCCTTTCTAGAGAATGCTTTTTGGCAGATGTCACATATAAATGGTCTTTCTTCTGAATGAATCATCAAATGTTGTTTTAAATTGCCTTTTCGTGAAAAAGATTTGCTGCAAACAGTACACAAAAAAGGTGGCTTCTGTTTCTTTAGTTCTGATGAGGAGGATTCCGCTTCATCATCTGAAACGGGTTCTACTTTAGGTAGTACTATTAATCCCATGTCTTGATCATTTAATCTTGATGAAAAATATTGATTATTCAAACTTGATACATCATCGCTTAACATAGTAGAATGTCCATCTTGAAAACTAACCATATTATCTTAAATGAAAAAAGCGTCTTCACACACTCAAAAAATAGCAAACTCTAATGAAAAAGTCTCGTTTCATTCAATTTTATATATAATCATAGGGGGCGCATGTTAAAAAATTATTACGATAGTGCAAATCATGTCATATGATTGGTGCAAAAATTTCAGAAAAACACGTGGCATAAAAAAGTATGTGTAGGAAGTTCACAGGAAGTGAATCAATCCAAATGTTTTTATGTAATGTTTAAAAAGTATATGATTCATCACGTTACGTTTTTGAATTCGTCATTCTAAGGTTTTACACATTAATTTTATTATTTCAGTGAAATATATGACAAACCAATGTATTAATTCAAACTAAATTTACTAAACT
Source organism: Maratus speciosus (assembly GCA_963932465.1). Classification (NCBI taxonomy): domain Eukaryota; kingdom Metazoa; phylum Arthropoda; class Arachnida; order Araneae; family Salticidae; genus Maratus; species Maratus speciosus. The sequence continues at coordinate 9,358,171 of OZ010792.1, read as the reverse complement.
GTATAAAAGAATGAGTTGAAGTGAAGCAGTAGTTTTAAAATTCATTAGAACTAGTGTAGAATCATCAAATAATTATCTATTGCTATAACAAACTATGAGTTGATTCAATTTATAATAATTGATAAATAGAAAATCTGACAAATATTCCAAACTTTCATTTAAAATCTGTAAACAAGTGAAATAATCTCTTCAATAGTTATCAATATTTATATATTAGCTATTTTCTGTTGAAAAACGCTGATTAGACTTATCGGATGTTTGTGATAGATAGTGAGTAACGTTGATAAGAGGGTTTAGGAAGTGTATTTCAGACGATTAAATGAATATGATATGGTTCACAAGAAAAAGTATAATTTTAAAATTAGGTAAGAGGATTAATACTGGTAAAAACAATGTTTAATTCAAATCGTTTGGTAGCCTTCTAATCGATCTAAAAAAATGACTTGCTTATTAAAAAAATATAAAAAATTAATTATTTCTTCAATTTAAACATAAATTGTATTAACTTCCCTAGTATAAGAAAGAGGAAGAGGTAGGTATTTTTAAAAATATATAGTGTTCAAAAGTAATTCAGTAATTGTCGGGACGCGGTCTGGATAGTGGATAGCTTATCGGTTACAAAAAATTAAATTTGAATCGGAGTTCGCAGGTTCGAAACCTTAGCTTGGTAAAATAATCAAACTCTCATTCACAAAATCGATAAAATCAGTTAAACTAAAAATAAAAATCATACACATTAAAAGAATTCGCAGAGTGAGCAGTTAAAATAGGTATTAATGAGTTATCTTAAGAAACCAACCTCTCTTTGCACATACAGAAGGGGGAATACAATTTTTTATTTTGAAACATCTAAAATCTAAACATATAGACATAGTTTCTTGGATCGATTAGTTAAGTCTTCAACATATCATCGAGCCAAGAGACTATTTTGCAGGTTCAAACCTTCCTCAAAACTTTTCAAAAATAAAATACTATTTTCAATAATAAATTCGCACTACCGCATACAGATGGCAGCATCAAAAATTTTTTTCAGAAAACATAAGACATTTTTATCTTCATTCAAATTCTAAGACAATTCAGAAAAAAAAAATAATAATCACCCTTAAAAATTAAGCCCCCCCCCCCTAAAAAAAATAAGCCCCTCTAAAAAATTTAGGCTCCTCAAAGTCCCTTTCGAAAATACCTACATCTCTATGTTATAGTATGATATTTCCATTTCTTCTCTATGTCGATTCGAAGGGGAAAAAAATTAAGCCCCCCTAAAAATAAGCCCCACTAAAATATTTAGACCCTTCAAACTCCCTTTCGAAAACACCTAACTCACTATGTTATAGTATGATATCTCCATTCTAATACTAAATCAATTCGAAAAAAAAAAATATTAAGCCGCCTCAAAAATTAAGCCCATCGAAAAATTTAGTGTCTTCATACTTCCTCTCGAAAAGACCTATGTTATAGTATGATATTTCCATCTCTACTCTAAGTCGATTCGAAAAAAAAAAATAATAAGCCCCTCTCAAAAATTAAGCCCCTCAAAAATTAAACCCCCTCTAACATTTAACCCCTCCTACTCTAAGATAATCACATAAGCCTCCCACAGGTGGATTCCACTCTCCTCCTTCATCCACAAAGTGGATTACTCCCTCCCACTCACACCTCCTCACACCACCACCACCTGCTGGCGCTGAACTCTCCTTCTTTCCCTACTCGCGCATTATCACCCTTTGTAAATTTCGAATGTTTTAAGAAATGTTCTTAGAGATCATTTATATCTTATAAGTAACTACCACTCCAAAGTTCATTTTTCTAGGCCCTACAGTAACACAAAAATCGCATTTTTAGAACGTTTTTTGCTCCTGCATCCCCTTTGAGGTAGTGGTACCGACATAAAATATAGCCTATGTTGGAGCAAGGGCTGTCACCATCATTTTGACACCATTATTTTTTAAATCGGTCGGTACTTCCTGAGATTGCATAGAAATCGCCATTTAAAACCTTTTTTAGAAAGCTTTTCGTGCATTTTCACCCCATTTAAATTTCGAATTTTTTAAGAAATGTTCTTAGAGATCATTTATATCTAATAAGTAACTAACATGCCAAATTTCATATATCTGGGCCCTTCAATAACACAAAAGCCGCAATTTAGAACGTTTTTTTTTTTCTACTGCAACCTCCAGGTTGTAGTGACACAGATATAAAATAGAACCCGTCACCATCATTTTCACACCATTATTTTTAAAATCGGTTTGGTACTTCCTGAGATTGCATAGAAATCGCCATTTAGAAAGTTTTTTGCCCATTTTCACCCCCCCCCCCTCCTTTAAATTTCGAATTTTTTAAGAAATGCTCTTAGAGATCATTTATATCTTATAAGTTGCTACCATTCCAGATTTCATGTTTCTAGGCCCTTCGGTAACACAAAAATCGCATTTTTAGAACTTTTTTTGCTCCTAAACCCTTTTGGGATAGTGGCACCGATATAACATACAGCCTATGTTCGAACGGTGACTAACACCATCATTTTGATACCATTACTTTTGAAATCGCTTCAGTTGTTCCAGAGATTACCTCCTACAAACAAACAAACAATTTTTACTTCTTTATAATATTAGTATAGATAGATTTAATACGTGATATATCACATTGCTAACTAAGCGTCGAACCAACAGATTGAAAAATGCCCAAGCCGGGAATCGAGCCCGGAATCCTTGGAATAGCGCTCCAAGTCTTCTACCACTTAAGCTACGAGGACGACACCCAGCTTAGCATCTCTCACTCGCAAATGTTGGTAAGGCTGCAACTGCAGCGCGAGATGGAATAGTCTTCATGAGCATCCAATCCTGTGGCGAAACACGAGACACAAATAAACCCAACATCGGTGAACACCTATGCAGTTTAATTAATTTTCAGCAGAGAAATTAAGCTTAAAATTATTGATTTTTTTTACTTTATTCTATCTTTAGAAGAAGAAAGTATTGGATTTATGAAAATTTTCGACTTCCGGTTTTTGACGGATTTACACGATTTAGGGGTCAAAGGATCCCGAAAAACATGTTTTTACAAAATGTCTGTCTGTGAGTCTGTCTGTCCGTCTGTCTGTGTGTATATGACACAAATTTTGTGTGCACTCTATCTCAAGAACTAATGCACGGAATTTAATAAAAATTTACATCCAAGTAGTCCCTGATATAGATTGGTGCTGATTAGTTTTTGGTGTAAATCGCCCAGAAGGTGGCGCTGCTATGCTGCATTTTGCAGGATTTTCGCAATAGCTCTATCTCAAGAACTACTGCACGGATTTTTATAAAACTTCAGAAGCAGTTATTCCTTGATATGAGTTAGGGATGTTTACGTTTTGGTGTAAATCGCCCAACAGGTGGCGCTGCTGTGCTGCATTATGCAGAATTTACACTATTTTCGCAGTAGCTCTATCTCAATAACTAACACACACATTTTCATCAAACTTCGGATTTCGTTAGTCCTTGATATGAAATTATGCTGACTATATGTTGGTGTAAATCGCCCAATAGGTGGCGTTGCTGTGCTGCATTTAGAACGATTTCCTCAATAGCTCTATCTCAAGAATTAATTCCCGAATTTTAATCAAACTTCAGATTCATGTATACCTTGATTTATATTGCTGCTGATTATGTGTTGATGCAAATCGTTCAGCAGGTGGCGCTGCTATGCTGCATTTGTCATGATTTGCGCAATAGCTCTATCTCAAGAACTAATGCACGAATTTTCCCCAAAATTCATATTCAGTTAGATGTTGACATAAATTGATGATGATTAGGTTCTGGTGTAAATCACACTGTAAGTGGCGCTGCTAAGCTGCATTTTGCTGGATTTACACGATTTCAACGATAGTCATATCTCAAAATCCAATGCACGGAATTTCATCTTTTTAAAACCCTTATGATGAGCATAGATTGCCATTTAATTTTGGCAAAGTGATAACGAATTTTGAAGTATTAACATGTATGAGATAGAAGAAAGTTTTGGGATTGGTACATCCGACTAGTTTTCTTTTAATATTCAATAATTTTAAGCGCAATTTCTCTGCTGAAAATTAATTGGAAAATTAATTAAATTGAATATGTGTTCACCGATGCTGGGTATTTATTTGTGTCTCATGTTTCGCCACAGGATTGTGTGCTCTTGAAGACAATAGTGTTTTTTGTTTTTTCTCACTGGGGGCGACATTAAATTCTCAAAAAAAAGCAGAATTCCTGGTTCCTGCTTGTTTGTTTTTTTCTTTTTGTCTAATTTTGATATGGACTATTAAACAACAAATAAAAATGCTGACTTTTTTTTTTAATCTTTGTAAGTGCAAATGGGTTAAACTTCGATAATAAGGCCGTACACTAGTTGGCGTACTTGAACAAATGTGACTTAAACCTTTTATGGCATTAAGTACTGCTTAAAAATATATAACATCATTCATGCTTTCAGAGAATACTTGACATGTGACTGGCTTACGGAAAATTAAGATGCAATAATACGTTTGTGAAAAGCCTCAAATTGTTTTAACTTAATTTTAAAACTCGCGAAATTGAATTTCAGGATAAAAGGCGTCATTTTGACGTAATTATAGTAAAGTGTTAGGGCTTATAAAATCTGAATGTTTGTTTTATTTAGCAAGTGTAACAAAATATTACCGTCCCCTTGATAATACGCGGAAAAATTTAATAGATAGATGCAAATGACCTAGCCTTTACTGAAATTTTATTTCCTGTGCTTAAATGGATGGTAATAATATGGATTAATTTCAGAAAGTCAAGATTATCCCCTCAGAATAAAACATCATTAGAAAGCTATGTCAGTTTATTAGAAATTGACGTCATATCTACCAAGCTATATTTTTTTATTTGTATCTTTTTCCTAAATTGTTTTCTTGAAATTGAAACGCCTGTATTAAAATAGATTTTTTAACTTTAAAAACATTCAAATGAAGAAACTACGTCGTTTGAACACACGTTTAGTTAGTTTTTATTTTATATGTGAAAAATGTGCATTTTCTGAATAGAATGACATTAATCTTGAAAATGCAAAAATATAGCAGTTGAGCCTGAATTTTTATTAACTTATAAAAATAAAATATGCCTGTTATTATTTTGTTTTTATTATTGCACCGTTTTTTAGTGTGCGGCAACACGAAATCAATGATTGAATCAGAAAATTATATAAAAGGAATATTTCTATAATGTTAAATTATGGAAGGTGGTCGAAAAAGCGGTAAAGTGTAATCTGATATATTTTTTTTAAGTTGACAGTGACCTATTCTATGTTCTAAAGCGTATGTATAGCCAGTTTTGTACAAATCGGCCAAAAATTGAAGATTTGTATAAGAAATATACACTCAGAGAACGGCTTTTATATACATAGATGTCTTGCTTTATGTGAATTCTCAATTTCAAATTTTTATTCCAAGTATTTTTGAAATTATGGTTAAATAACGTCAAAATGATGGATTAAGAGGCTATCTATGATGTGCAGAAAAGAATAATTTGAAAAAAATATATTTTACTAATTTTATTGAAACATTTGGATTGGCAATAGTCGAAACATATTAAGCGAGTGATATAGTCATATTGGCACTAAATAATACATTAAAAGAAATGATATAGTCATTCTGTAGCATTTCAACAGTCCAGTACCGAAATTAAATTTTTATATAGACCCTAAAATAGGATCATTTTAAAGTAATGACTTTCTTTGAAACTAATCGTACGAATTTCATGAAATTTTTATTTTATATTTAGGCTACATTACATTTATATTTAGGCTAATTGAAGGAAGTAGAATTTATCCATGGTGTCAAACTTGGGTATTGCTATTAAAAAAACACGCTTGGTTTCGTTTCCATGTGTAGGTGGCCCACTAAGCAAATTTTATATATGTTACGGCCAAAACCCGGAGCTTGGCCAATACGCGAATTGGCCGGCCAATTCGTGAACTGGCCGAGATTCCTGGCCAAAACCCGAAATACATGAAATGAGCAGCTTATTACGGGTTTTGACCGGCCAATTCGCGAACTGGCCGGGAAGCCTTGGCCAATATACGAAGTGTTCAGCAATGGGTATCCACAGCCGGTAATGTGATTCTTTTAGCTTTCATGCAGCCCTGCATATGATCTACAAACCTGGTAATACACTACATATAAATTAAATTTAAAAGCCATCACAGCTGAAAACGCACATCAAGCAATAATGGCTCATAGCCATACCAATAACCCAAATTATTTCAGTGACTCTTTAAATAAACGACAAATTCTACTTAGTCAATAATCTATAGAAAACATGTTGTACAATATAATAGTAATGTATAACAGTTTCATTATGTATGAAGTAGTGTAACATCATTAGAATACCCTATAAGCGTTTTTTTCACATATATCATAATTCTTTATCGGAATTTTTTTGGCGTCCGTATAAACGAACTATAATGACTACTTAATCAATACTCTACAAAAAAGCATATTGCTCCCAACATGTGTGAGGCGTGTGAATTTTATTATGTTTGAAATAGATTGACATCATTTAAGTGTACTAAAAATTATCTTTCACCATTCACTGCAATGTAATGAAATACTTTTAAATGTCTCTGTAAACAAACTATAATTGCTACTGATTTCATACACTTAGATAACAGTTTGTTGTCCATCTTAATGATGCATACCAATTTCATTATAACTGAGATAATGTAACAACACTAAAATACACCGGAAAAAATTTTCTCCTTGATGATATTGTAACGAAATACTTTATTGTGCCGCTGTAAATTAACCAAAAATAGTACACACTTCACTTGCAATATCGAAATTAATTTATAAACCTAAATAATATAACAATTACAAGTCAATCCGAGTCTTACTCGAGTTAGAGCACGGGCAGGCAGGCTGCTAGACAAATTGAATTCATCAACAGTTTCAACTATGTTAGAAAGGGATAAAAAGTAAAAATTGGTTTCTATATACTTATTTCGCGAACTGGCCGATCGCGTACGGCCGCTTCGCGAACTGGCCGATCGCATCTGGCCAGTTCGGGAATTGGCCAGTCAGTTTAAAGCGTTGTTGGCCAGTTCGCGAATTGGCCGGCCAATTTCGGGTTTTGGCCGTAACATATACATGATTTAACCCCTTCGGGACGGGAGCCTTTTACGAGATTTTTAATCTTTTGTCACCGTTTTTTAAAAACAGAAATTTGTGTCTTCTTGAATCGACAAAATGCGCTTATTAACTAAGTAGCGGATGGGGACAGCTTAACCCCTTGGGGACGAGCGGCACGTATACGTGCCGCATGAAGCGCTCAAAATCCTTGTTTTTCCTCACCAGTAAAATTTTACTGTAAAATTTGTCTTATTTAATCAGCGCAATTTCTCGATTCAACAAGACACAAATTTCTGTTTTTAAAAAACGGTGACAAAAGATTAAAAATTTCGTAAAAGGCTCCCGTCCCGAAGGGGTTAATGCAGCAATGTTAAAGAAGCACCTGAGTAATAGAAGAAGGGAAAAGGGAATCTTGTGCAGTGGTGTAGTCGTAAAAAATAGAGAGGGCGTACGCTCTAAGCAGAGGGTATACGCTCAAGGCAGAGCGTATACCCTAGAGTGTATATACTATAGGTTTTTTGAAAAACAGAGGGTATACGGTGTTTCTTTAAAAAATCCAGAAGGTATACGGCGTATACCCCCGTATACCCTCCACTACATCCCTGATCTTGTGTGGTATTCTTTAAAGCTGGTTTCAAACAAAGGGAAAAAATAAGATTTTGCATTTAATACTGGCGCCACCTATCCAAAATATTTGAAAATAATATTAAAAACGAAATCTTTAGAACATGATCTTTCCAAAATTGTAGTAAGAATTATTTAAATAAGTAAACAAATATCTATAACTTTTACTTTTAAAATTTAAAAGCAGATCATCTTTTATGTCATAATAATGTTAATGCATATGTAACTCATTGCATATAAATAAATAGATAGGGATATGCATGTGGCATTTTAACCGCTTTAAGGCTTATAGCAAATTAGTTTATAAGGGATAAAATAAAATTATTATTTCTTATCTTAAGGTAAATCTTTGTCTTTGCTTTCAATCAAGGATTTAAAAAACAATAAATATGATTTAAGTAGCATATACTTCTATAATTAAAATATGCATAATTTAATACTTGTTTTCTAAAATAATTATGCATATATCATTATTAGTATGTCAATGTGGTTTCAATTTGTTTTTAAAATAGTTTAGAAAGATTTAAAAGCTATTACTATTTGTTTGCACTTTGGTCTTAATTTAAAATGTTTCTTTGTTATATAAAGTATTTAAAAAAAAATCGAATTAATAGGGCACAGTTCAATTTCTTTAGTTATTACATTGAACTAAACATAATTTAATTTTAGGATTATTTCAGTTCCTATTTTATAGCAAATGTATAATGAGAGCATCTCATAATTTTTTTAGCATTACAATATTAATAATTATAATGCGTTATCTTCAAGTATTAACATCTTAAATTATAATAATAACAGTAACATTAATAAAAGTATGAGGGAAAAAAAACAACACATGGATAAGTACCAAGTACAAACGAAAATCAACATCAACAAAACAACATGCCAAAGCCGGCTAGGGACTTTTTGATTTTTTTCCCCAAATCGCTATGCTAGCCAGTGCGCTCGAAGTTTTAACATTGTTGCATTAAGCTGTCCCTATCCGCTACTGATTAAATAAGGCAAATTTTACAGTAAAATTTTACTGGTGAGGAAAAACAAGGATTCTGGGCGCTTCATGCGGCACGTATACGTTTATTTCAAATCGTTTGGTACAAGTAACTTTCTTCTACATTAATTTGCTGCAGGGTTGTTAGGGGGTGTTTATTTCTTTTTCTACGGCTGTACAGTCGTGAAAAAAAAAGTAAACACCCCTTACTAACTTTGCAAAAAATTATCGTAAAAGAAAGTTACTGGTACCACACGATTGGTAATAAAGTCTACTTTTAAATGATGTATATAAAATTTGCTTAGGGAGCCATCTTCATATTAAAACGAACCATAACTTTGTTATTTTCAATAGCAATACACCATTCTGACAGCATAAATGAACACTACACCCTTCAATTAGTCTAAAAACAAATTTTTATGCAATTCGTACAATAATTTTCCGAGAAATTAATTATTTTAAAACGAGCCTATTTTAGGGGCTGTATCCGAATTGAAATTCGGTAATCGATTGTTGCCCGAGAGAGATTCTTGATCAAAGCATTTTAAGCGCCACTCAAGAAGTCATTGAAGACTGCTAGGTTATAGGATAGCATAAGAAATATCAAAATATCTAGTCACTTCTATCATACATGGCCCTTAAACCATCATTTTGCCGTTCTTTAAGCATAATTTGAAAACTACTTGGAAGAAAAATGTGAAATTTTGGAATTCCATAATAAATTTAAATCTATCAAAAAATTGGTAGGTTGCAATTCATAATTTTTTTTAATATTAATTTCATAATTCATAATCTATACTAATATTATAAAGAAGTAAAGTTTGTTTGTTTGTTAGAGGTAATCTCTGGAGCTACCAAACCGATTTCAAAAGTAATGGTATCAAAATGATGGTGTTAGTCTAACTTAGAAAATCTATACTAATATTATAAAGAAGTAAAGTTTGTTTGTTTGTTAGAGGTAATCTCTGGAGCTACCAAACCGATTTCAAAAGTAATGGTATCAAAATGATGGTGTTAGTCCAACTTAGAACATAGGCTATATTTTAAGTTGGTGCCACTACCCCAAAAGGGGTGCAGGAGCAAAAAATGTTCTAAAAATGCGATTTTTGCGTTACTGAAGGGCCTAGAAATATGAAATTTGAGATGTTAACTACTTATTAGATATAAAGGGTTTTTAAGAACAGTTCTTAAACAATTCGAAATTTGAAAGGGGTGAAAATGCGCGAAAAGCGTTCAAAAAAACGTTCTAAATGGTGGTTTCTACACAATCTAAGGAAATACCAAACCGATTTAAAAAAATATTGGTGTGAAAATGATGGTGACAACCCTTGCTCCAAGATAGGCTATGTTTTATGCCGGTGCTACGACCCGAAAGGGAGTGCAGGAGCAAGAAACGATCTAAAAATGCGATTTATGTGTTACTGAAGGGCCTAGAAATATGAAATTTAAAATATTAACTACTTATTAGATATAAAAGATTTTTAAGAACAGTTCTTATACAATACGAAATTTGAAAGGGGTGAAAATGCGCGAAAAGCGTTCTAAAAAAACGTTCTAAATGGTGGTTTCTACACAATCCAAGGAAATACCAAACGGATTTTAAAAATATTGGTGTGAAAATGATGGTGACAACCCTTGCTCCAAGATAGGCTATGTTTTATGCAGATGCCACTATCCGAAAGGGGGTGCAGGAGCAAAAAACGTTCTAAAAATGCGATTTATGTGTTACTGAAGGGCCTAGAAGTATGAAATTTGAAATATTAGCTACTTATGAGATATAAAGGATTTCTAAGAACAGTTTTTAAACAATTCGAAATTTGAAAGGGGTGAAAATGCGCGGAAAGCGTTCTAAAAAACGTTCTAAATGGTGGTTTCTACACAATCTAAGGAAATACCAAACCGATTTAAAAAATATTGGTGTGAAAATGATGGTGACAACCTTTGCTCCAACATAGGCTATGTTTTATGTCTGTGCCACAACCCGAAAGGGGTGCAGGAGCAAAACACGTTCTAAAAATGCGATTTTTGCGTTACTGAAAGGCCTAGAAATATGAAATTTGAAATATTAGCTACTTATTAGATATAAAGGATTTTTAAGAACATTTCTTATACAATACGAAATTTGAAAGGGGTGAAAATCCGCGAAAAGCGTTCTATAAAACGTTCTAAATGGTGGTTTCTACACAATCTAAGGAAATACCAAACCGATTTAAAAAAAATATTGGTGTGAAAATGATGGTGACAACCCTTGCTCCAAAATAGGCTATGTTTTATGCCGGTGCCACGACCCGAAAGTGGGTGCAGGAGCGAAAAACTTTCTAAAAATGCGATTTTTGCGTTACTGAAGAGCCTAGAAATATAAAATTTGAAATATTAGCTACTTATTAGATACAAAGGATTTTTAAGAACATTTCTTAAACATTTCGAAATTTAAAAGGGGTGAAAATGTGCGAAAAGCGTTCTAAAAAACGTTCTAAATGGTGGTTTCTACACAATCCAAGGAAATACCAAACCGATCTAAAAAATAATGGCGTCAAACTGATGGTGACAACCCTTGCTCCATCATAGGCTATATTTTATGTCGGTGCCACTACCCCAAAGGGGGTGCAGGAGAAAAACGTTCTAGATTGCGGTTTTTACGTTACGGAAGGGCTTAGAATCGTGAAATTTGGAATGGTAGTTAGTTATAAGATATCAATGATCTCTAAGGACATTTCCTAAAAAAATCCAAATTTAAAAGGGGGCCAAAATGCGCAAAAAGCGTTGTAAAAAACGTTCTAAATTGCGATTTCTATGCAATCTCAGGAAGTACTGAACCGATTTCAAATATAATGGTGTACAAATGAAAGAGACAGATCTTGCACCATGATAGGCTATATTTTATATTTGTTTCCACTACCCCAGAGGAGATGCAGGAGCAAAATGCGCGAAAAGCGTTCTAAAAATGTTCTAAATGCCGATTTGTCAACAATATCTCAGGATGAATCAAACTGATTTCAAACGTAATGGTAGAAAATTGATGCTGACAGCCTCTGCTCTACCATAGACGCTATTTTATGTCGGTATCACTACCGCCTGGGGGTTGCAGGAGCAAAAAAGCGTTCTAAATTTCGATTTTTGTGATCGGTATGGGCTAGAAACTTAAAATTAGGCAAAGTACATATTTATTAGCTATAAATGATATTTAAGAACAGTTTGGAAAAAATTGGAAATTTAAAAAGGGGTGGTATTGCGCGAATAGCGGTCTAAAAATTGCGATATCTACTGAATCTCAGGAAATACCAAACCTATTTCAAAAGTAATTGTTGCAAATTAATGGTGACAGTCCCTCCCCAACATAGGTTATATTTTATGTTGCCGTCACTACCATCTGGAGGTTGAAATAGCAAAACATGTTCTAATTTGCGTTTTTAACACAACTGAGGGTATAACATTTTGAAATATGGCTTGGTATTTACTTACAAGATGCAGCTGCTTTCTAAGAACAGTCGAAAGAAAATTCCAAATTTAAAAATATGAAGTGAGCGAAAAGCATTCTAAAAACGTTCTAAATTACAATTTTTATGCAATCTTATCAAATACCAAACCGATTTAAAAAAGAATAGTGACAAGTTGGTGATAGAACCTGCTGAAACATAAGCTATATTTTGTGTTTGTGCAACTACCACCAGAGGGTTGCAAGAGCAAAAAACTTTCTAAATTGCGATTTTTGTGATACACTGAAGAGGATAGAAACTTTAAATACGGCATGGTAGTTACTTATAAAATATAAATGGCCTCGAAGGGCTGTTGAAAATAAATTCGAATTAAAAAGGGGTGAAGGGAAGGGGAGGTGTGAAAAGCGTTCCAAAAAAGTCCTAAATTACGATTTCTATGCAATTTCAGAGAATATAAACCGATTATAAAAGTAATAATAGTTTCGAATCAATGGTAACAGTCTCTGATCCTACACAGGCTATATTTTATGCCGATGATTCTACCACTTGGGGTTCAAAGGAACAAGAAACGTTCTGAAAAAGGCTTTTAAAAGCTTTCTAAATTACGTTTCTCTGGAATATTAGGGAATAACAAACCGATTTCAAAATTAATGTTGGCAAATTCATGGTGACAGTTCCTATTTCAACATAGCCCTTTATGTTAAGAGAGGAAGTAGGACTTGGAATTTGACATGATAGTTAATTTTAAGATGTAAGAAGATGGTTTCTAAAAAATTCAAAACTTCAAATGAATACTGAAATGAGCGTATTAATTGAGCATAAAAGTTTCAAAATATTTTCTAAATTATCATTTTTTTAGTTTTATTTCGTTTTATTAATTTAAGTCTCATTTCTGCCTAATGTAGTGTAATAATGATGTTTAGTCAAACTGTGATTTAAATAGTAATTTTTGAACTAATCCTAAAACTAATAAGTACCTTTTAATAAAATAAAATATTAGCTTTCAATAAAATAAAAATTTAGTTAGTACTGTTTAATAAAAATTTGACATATAAATATCACTTGGCATATTTCAAATATTACGCAAGCAAAGCCGCGGGGTTTGCTAGTTCATATCATAAAATTATAAAACTTGCAAATACAACGTATTTATGTTTGGGTATTTTAGTATTATTACTACACAAAAAATTAGTACATTAGGAGTATAATTTCAGGAGATATTAATAACAATGTGAAAATGTAATTTAATATTAGAAGCACTAAATTTTTAATGTTTATAATTCAAAAACTTATCATTCAAATGACTTTAAATTTGTTGTCTAGGCATTGTTTGAACAAAACATTTAAATAACTTGTTAAAATTGAGTATTGGCATTGAAAAAAATTAAGTTTGGGTTCGTTTTATTATGTAGATGGCCCCTTAAGAAAATTTTATATACATCATTTAAAAGTAGACTTTATATCCAGTAACTTTCTCCTAAGAAAATTTGTTGAGCAGTTAGTACGGTGTGTTTGCTTTTTTTCCCACGACTGTACATATATATTTTGTCAAAACCTTATACATTTTTAATGCAAGAAAATTATATAGATTAAACTTAGGATTCAGAGGGTTGCGTCAGATGGTTCGTTTGATTTGGAGATGGATTCGTTTGGAGATAGTTCTTACTAAAGGGTAAAAAAGGTGAATTTTTTTTTTCTCGTAGAAATAAATGTCACTTTTAGATGTCGAAATGTAACGATCGGCTTCTGTGTCAGGCCCTAAGAAAAACTCAACTCAGTATTTGCGTGACTTGTAAATAATTGCTTGTTGTGAAAACATTCTTCAAACATTTTTAGTCAATTAGTAGAATTGTATGGGAAATATTTTGTGAGGTATGTTTTGCAATGCGCAATAAATATTGCTTTTGCATATAGAATTTTTGAAGAAGATAGCTAAAGATACTTAAAGATCCCTTACTTGCCAAGTCTCCGGCTTTTAGCACAGCACTATTATCTTAGAGAAAATGTTGTTGTCTTAAATCTCTCAAATGTTCAATTAAATAAAAGAACATTTTCTGTAATAAATTACTGGTATCCAAAAAGCCGGAGACTTGACAGCTCTGCTTACAAACCTTTTAGAACATAAAATAAACCCTTTTGTAAAACAAAAACAACAGACTAGTTTATAATATTGTAAAACGAAAACAACAAAATAATTTATAATATTTACCGTTTGATTTAATTATTGACACCAGGAAAATTAGTGAACCTTTTTATTTAAAGTAAAATAAAGCTTAGTTGATTTATTCTTGAAATACTCATTTCGAAATCGAGAAACAAAGCTCGTTGAAGTTTTGAAGTCTTTTCAAATAGATATTGACGCGACAATAGATTTGCCCATCCACCGTATGTGCGCGAAACAATTGTTTGCCCGTTACTCACAAATTTTGGATACCACTAATTTTAAAAAAGCACCTGTTAATGTTTTAAGCACGGATTTCACATTGTTTTAGTACACAAGCCCAGGGTTGTCAGTTTGGCCTCCATTTTAAATGAGAAATTCAGAGTTCATAGCTGAAATTAAAAATGGCATCCTTTGCTTTATTTAATGACAGACATTTTGTTATTACCTAAGGTAAAAGTTCTTCTTTTGGACATTCCGGTTTGAATTTGAAATTTCAGAATTAAAATGGAGGCCAAAATAGGAACCTTGTACAAGCCTCGCACTCAGTAAGTTCTTTTTTAATTCCAAGTTACCCCGCCGAGAGTTGCCGTGGCAATTCCAGCGTCTGCTTTTGGCATTGTAATCGCCTACGAAAAAGCAGTGTTGGTGTTGAGAAAAAAGCTGTGTAATAACTATTAACAGGTAAGTTACCAGTGGGTTGAGCATAAATAGAGGCTAATTTAATATTAATGTGAGGAAGCTGTAGATTTATACTAGTGTACTCAAGGTCATTAAAAGTGTTGTTATGCGTTTGGTAGTGTGGAATGTGGTTTTTGATGTAGATTGCGGTGCCTCCTCTGTGCGTACCATCTGCACGAGGTGTTTGGAAGAGCTTGTACCCAGGGATGTTAATACTGAAAGTGGGGCTGAAAGTCTCTTGTAACAAAATTACATCAATTTGAGGATGTTCATGAATAAAGAGGTTTAGTTCGTTAAGCTTGTTCTGCAAGGAGTTACAGTTCCATGAAAGAAAAATTAGTGAGGAAAAGGTAGAAGAGGAATTACTCATTATTAGGTGTGTTAAATTCCGTGGCTAAGGTTTCAAAGGCACTCATGAGAATGAGTATTTTTTCTATTGGGTCTGAGCAATTTTTGGTTTGTTTGGCAATATTTCTAAAGCACTGGATGAATTTATTGAATTTCAGGAGCTCTTTCATCTCCTGGAAGGTCTTGAATATTTCTTTGAGGTCATTAGCATAATTAGAGCTAGTGGGTTGTTCTGTTGTTGCATTTTTAGCGTCATTTGGCTTATTTTGTGTGTTGTTTTCAGAATTTGGGTCTTGGGTGGGAGAAGGAAGCGGAGCCAGGGCTTCAGTAGATTCTTTAGTTATATCTTCCGGTTTTTTTACCTCTGGCTTTCGAACATAGTTGCAAATTGATAAAAGTTCTGCCATTGCATTCGGGATAGTTTTAAGATTGTCTTTGTGGTTGTTTTTGGAGTCTTGCTGTTTTTTAAAAAACTGGGGGGGGGAGGGGGGCAGCCACGGTAAGTAGCCACATGATCGCCATAACAATTTGAGCATTTGGGGGTGATCCTTCCTGTTTTGTTGCAGTTTGGGGTTAGATGTTCTTCTGAACATTTGGCGCACTTTGGCGGTCGGTGGCAAATTTCACTGGAATGGCCAAATTTTTGGCAACGATAGCATTGTTTAACTATATTCGTGCCTTTAAAGCATTTAATATATACTCTGATATAACAAATTTCATGAATTTGATAAATGTCCTCGAATTTATCGTGCGGAAGAACATTAACGACGTAAAGAGGCATTGGCCGACCAGTTTTCCTACTTTTCATCATCGAGGCTCTATTGGCAATGAAGTTGTGCTCATTCAGCGCTTCGATTATAACCTGGGGGTGTATATGGGGGAATTCCCCTAATGACAACTTTCCTGGGGCGCTGTTCCGCAGGGCTCAGGGTAGTATACGGAATTGCTTTGGAATCTAAGTAGTCTTAGGTTTTACGGAAATCTTTATCTGATTTACAGTGAATTTTAAGTAGTTCTCCATCAAGTTTCATCATAGGATTACTTTCATTAAGTTTTTTAATTTCACTAGCAAGCTCTGTCAACTTGCCTTTAAACTCTATATAGAAAGGGTGAATTTTTAGTTTTTTGGGAGTTGAATCAATAGAAGAGCTACCGGCTGAATCGCCCTTAGGGGGCTCAACTAATTCCATATTGTTTTCATCAAGATTTTATTCTGCAATGGGGGAATATTTATTCTTTAGAGGAATTGAAGATTTTAGATCACTTCTTCTACGTTTTAAGGTGTTAACATGTGTGAAGCCGTCATCTGTGTCCACCACAATTGCCTTAAGTTTTGTCAAAATGTTGATTAAATCATAGTCATGATCATAAATAAAAGATTTAACCCCTTCGGGACGGGAGCCTTTTACGAAATTTTTAATCTTTTGTCACCGTTTTTTAAAAACAGAAATTTGTCACTTGTTGAATCGAGAAAATGCGCTGATTAAACAAGGCAAATTTTACAGTAAAATTTTACTGGTGAGGAAAAACAAGGATTCTGAGCGCTTCATGCGGCACGTATACGTGCCGCTCGTCCCCAAGGGGTTAAATTCTCTTAACTGACTTCGTTTACGGGGGTCAAATGGCTCATTGAATAAAAACATAAGATTATTAAGTAAGTTACTCACACTAATCTTGTGTTGAGGATCAGTAGAATAATCAGGTCTGCTTATAAGTCCCGTTATGTAGGTGTCACAGTCTTGCAAGAATTGCTGCACAATCGATCTTTGAACATCGTCAGTAACTCCAGGGTATTCAATCCATGCAGCTGCCAAATCAGATTTTTCTTCGCCATTCAGGATGCGATTAGCGTTTTCAGTAAAATTAAGTGGGTCCTCAGAACCCATGGTTGACGTCAGTGAACCCTCTATCGTTCACTACTATGATGCACCAAGTCCATAAAAATAGCTTATTCGTACGAACCAGCCACTCTTATATGTCACTATCAGCACCAAAACTCATTAATAAATATTCGCAAACGATCCCGCAAGTTCACAAAATATAGAACTGCGTCTATGACCTCTTGAAAATCAGTGATTAGCAACGAGAAAACATATTCGTTCTCTCCGAGAGCTAAGCTCCTCCTGTGAGTCTGTAAACTTGTTACTTTACACTTTCATTTTTAATGCAAAATTTTATTAAAATATTCTTGGTGCCATTTGTAAGTTTGGAATTAAAATTAGGTATCCCGACCCAGACACACTATGCCGAAAATGGTTATGGGGTAACACTATGACTTCACGCATGATTAACACGGTGTTATGTGTATCCAAGTAATACCATTACCACGCTATTAGGGTGCGTTCGTAATTATATAAATACGTAGCACTTATAGTTGTCATTCAGCCCGTCTCTAAACATATAACAGAGAAAAAAACTACCCAACCGAATGGTCTGAAACTTTAAATATATAATTCTTGCAAAATTTTGTCGAGTCATTTCAAATTTTATGAAAATCGGATGCATAGTTTAATGACAGGGACAGTCAAAAGTTTTCCGTTACATGACGGCCCATGGGAATAAATTATTGCAAGTGCATTTTAATGATGTTACAGCCTTCCGAATGGTCTGAAATTTTAAATATATAATTCTTGCAAAATGTTGTCGAGTCATTTCAAATTTTATGAAAATCGGATGCATAGTTTAATGACAGGGACAGTCAAAAGTTTTCCGTTACATGACGGCCCATGGGAATAAATTATTGCAAGTGCATTTTAATGATGTTACAGCCTTCCGAATGGTCTGAAATTTTAAATATATAATTCTTGCAAAATTTTGTCGAGTCATTTCAAATTTTATGAAAATAGGATGTATAGTTTAATGACAGGGACAGTCAAGTTTTCCGTTACATTACGGCCAATGGGGAAAAAAATATTTCAAGTGCATTTTAATGATGTTACAGACTTTCGAACAGAATGAAATTGATATGCACTTCTGAAGTGCACTAAAATATGTATCCTGTACAATATGCGGGGAAAAATTATTCATAAAACTAGTTATAGTACGAACGCACCTCATTTGCCACGTTTGACTGGTAATTTCCAACTTGTTTTTATTTTTTATGATTTTGAAACATATTTCTACCTTTACTTGCAATTTACCACACGTCACATCGGTAATTTAAAATGAAATAAACTTTACATAAACTTTAAATGTTAACGTGAAAAATATATTTTAAGATAATCTTAAAGCATCTGGAAATATTAATTATTAAATTATGGGTGAATTATTGCATAAAATGTTTTCAAGAGTATGCGCAACAACAAGTTGGAGATATATAGGAAAAAAATTATAATTATTTGTGATAAAAGAATTCATTGTATATTCTGTAATTTTCTATACTTTAATATTGATAAATATACTAAATTACCGAAATATGCTTAATTACTTATAAATATGCTAAACTAGTAAATCTGCAGATCAGGAGCCTCAACGTCAGCTCTACAATTCATTGGGTTTAGCACCCTTTGAGTAATATTAATCTTTCTACAAAAAACGAAATTTAAAGTTTTGAAATTACATAAACATTTATAAAACGAAAAAATATTTCGAAGGTTTCTGACATTAGAAACGTTAAATTAAACCCCTTGTTATGTAATGGTATTCTGAAAATCTCATGAGCTACTTATTCTGGTAATTTTTAGATAATAAAGTAGATTTCTTCAGGGGGCTCTGCCCCCCTGAACCCCTTCGTAGTGTAATTTAATTTACATTTGTAATTATCAATTAATTGTGTTAATGTCCTTTAGTAAATTCTACCAATAGACGGAAACGTACATGAATTCTTTTCTACAGCCCTGTATATTACGTGAAGATTTTTACGCATCGTCTATAAGATTTAAATTTAATGCAGACAAAAAACCCTCTTAAAACTGCTCATATCACATTTCCGGGTATTAGTATGCATAGTGTGCACCATATATCCAGTTTCTGCGGAGTCCTGTATATGGTTCTATTTAAATTCTGCAAACATTTGTTAGTATACTAAATGTAATTGGGCTGGGAAATACATAACTCAAAAAAAAAAAAAAAAAAATCACGCTGAAGCAATTTGCGCTCATTTTCATTTATACTTACGAATTCATTTGTGTATTCCTGTACATGGTCTATACAATATTTAAGCACTACTTATTAAGCACAAATTTACTTAACGTTAAAACGCACACCATAATCGAAAATGCTCTTCAGCAAACATCCCTAATAGACAAGAACTGTATCCGAAATTTTTTATGTGACCCTATAAATGAACGATAAATACGATACAAATCATATTCAAGCTTCTTGTAGTCAACCACAGTAATGTAATTTAATTTCATAATGTTTGAATTAGTGCAACACAATTAACACACTGACGACAGGCAATTTAATTAAATCTGGGTTTAATAACAGTAGAAGCTCCTCCCTCTTCTGAAAGTGTCTCGGAAATTAGATTCTGAGATATGTTTTTCATGTTTATGCAGCAGTAAATATCTTTCAATGTACGGATGTAATATATAATGTCTTACAATCTATAAAAAATATGGACAACACAATATAAATGTCTTTTCTGTAAGGTAGAAGTCACTCCCTTAGCCAATGATGTATTCTGAATAAAAACGAGAATTCTCGTTTCCCGTCGCTAATGTGTAAAAATAAGCTGTGAAGAGTTTTTTTTTTTCCCCCGTAGACCACATTTTAATTGACCACATTTGTGTGACCCTGAAAAAAACATATGCTTTGCACCCCATATACTACAAAAATGTTTCAAAAATACATATTAATTTTATTATTTTGTAACAGAGTAACATCATTAAAAAACGTCACAAAAGGATTTTCTTCAAAGATTGTAATATTATGAATACTTTTGAGTTCCCTGTACGCATGCTGTAAGTGCTACACATAACATATTTTATAGTAACCAGGTTCTCGTGCACCTTAATAAAGTATATAAATTTCATTACGTTTAAAATTGTGTAACATTATTAAAATACACCGCAGACGATTTTTAACAAAGGGTATAATGTAACGGAATAGTTTTGAGTGCCCCTGTAATTAAGCTATGAATGCTACACTCTTCATTTTTAATACCAAACATACTTTGGCAAACCTCGATAACGTATATCAATTACATGTAATCCCGACTATATTTACGCGAGTTAGAGCACGTAGAGAAACACGGCAGGCGACAGATAGAAAAACTTAAGTCATAAATACTTTTCATCCATGTTGGAAAGTGTTAAAAAGGATTTACATGCCTTTAACTGTACTTTTTTTTCAGCATGGTTAAACATTAGTTTAAACATCCTAAACCATGTGATAGCAATAACATATTAAAAGCCCCCAAAATATGCATATCTGGAGATCTATAAATCTACTGGAAAATAATTCATTATCGTGTCCACTGTTAATTGCATAAATTGCATCAATTTGGCGCGATAAAATATTTTTTGTGATAGCCTTTTAATAGTACCTGCAACAAAATTAACATAATTTACTAACTTCATTCATATTTGACGCAATGATAGGCTACGAATAACAGTCGCTAGGCAACGAAGAAAAGGAAAAAAAAAAGAAATATGTATCATGTAAAACAAGAAAATTAATTTAAAAATTCTTTATATTATTGGAATACATGTATAAATGTCCTCAAAACATTATACACGTAAATAAAAAAATCTGATAGATATATTGATAAAACTTCAATATAATAGGAATAATTTAAAACCCTTATTTGGAATTTTAGTATCCATAATTTGACATTTAAATCCATTAATCAAACGTGCCATTTTCTTTCAACTAATCGAAATTTGAAAATCGTCTGACTTGCCGTAGAAAAGCATTATAAAGAAAAATAAAATCTTCCATATTTTCCGAACGAATGAACCAAATTTAACCAAAAACTATACAGCTACGTCCGGATATCTCACGAATATGCCCAATTAATTTCAAGCTGATCGGGTGCTTTTTGAGGCAGTTATCGCGGAACAGACAGACAGACAGACAGACAGACAGACGGACAGACAGACAAACGGAAATCAAAACTTTTCGTGTCTCCACAGTAAGCCTTCACTGACGTTTCGGCAATTATTATTTTCTGAATCCCGATTATCAGAAGATTCCTAAAAGTAAAGCATATACAAGGAGAAATAAAATTTGTGCTACTTTTAACTAAATTTAAATAATTCTACTTCATTAATCATCGCATTTTGAAGACTATACAAGAAAAACATGCATTATATTAAATAGTTATTTTCACAATTTAAAACTATCTAAAGCTTAAGAAGCTAGTCTTTATCTATAGTTAATATTAACATGTGTATGAGTTAGGATAAAAGCAATGATATGACTAAAGTCTCATCCCTATTACATCAGTCAAAATAACCCCACCCCGATATATATATTAGGTTTACCGGAAAGTTCTGTCTGATAATGTTATTTCACGCCTACTTTTTATCCCCGGTACAGTATGCTATTTCTTTCTCCCAGCTTATTTTGTGTCGTCTCCAAAAAATAACGTTGCCTTACAGAAGCCAGTCGTGAAACAAAGCAGTAATCTTAAATACTCTACTGCAATTTTTTTTAACTTCTAAGCGTCGCACATTTTCAATTTTTATACCGTCGTATTGGAAAAAAAAATATTTTTAAATGCAATTCGTTTGAAAGCTGGATTTCCATTTATTTTTGAGATATTGATTTTTTTGTAGATTTTAGCGACATTTGTTTCATTTTGACAACTCAAGTACTCCATTTCTGTAGAAAGTAAACGAAAAGTAGTTGGAAAATTGCAATTATAGCTTTCTGTTGCCATTTTCCCATAAAAACTGAAAAAAAAAAACTTAAAATGCGTGCTATTTTGAAAAAATATAAATCAATGATTTCTGATAAAGCGAGCTATTAGAAACTGAATTTAATTTTAAGTATCTGTATTAATGTTACAAACAAATAAAGGCATATGAATAATTAGACAGCCGATATTTTTGTCGAGTTCCTTGACATTCAGCGATAGTGACGTCATATGAGTACTTTACTGCAGATGTTTAATACTGGATCGCAAATGAGGAATTCTTCAGCGGATGTGGATGACGTCACTTTATATAAAGTAAAAGCGTATGTTTTAAGTCTTAAAACTGAAATATGTTTGTACTATTTTATATATATATATATATCATCATCATCATCATCATCATCATCATCAACCGTTTTCAATCCACTGCTGGATGTAGGTCTCCCCCAGATTTTTCCAATGTTTCCTGTCTAGTGCTTTAGTCATCCAATTTACACCGGCTACTTTTCTGATTTCATCACTCCATCTTACTTGAGGTCGTCTTCTTGGCCGTTTTACATCTCTAGGATACCACTGTAGGGTGTTTGTGCTCCATCTATTGTCTTGTCTTCTTGCGATGTGCCCAGCCCATTTCCATTTTAGCCGTTTAATTCTTTCAATGATGTCAAAAACTTTCGTCTGACTTCTTATCCAGGTTATTCTTTTTCTGTCTCTTCTAGTTATACCTAGCATACATCTCTCCATACTTCTCTGTGTTGTTTGTAATCTTTGTACCATCCGTTTTGTTAGCGTCCATGTTTCTGCTCCATAAGTTAGGACAGGCAAAACACATTGGTTAAATACCTTTCTTTTCAAACACAGGGGCATGCTACTCTTCAGAATAATATTGTTCTTCCCAAAAGCACTCCATCCATTTCTTATTCTTCTATTGATTTCATTCATGATACTATTATCAGATGATATTTCTTGCCCAAGGTACACATAACTTTGCACTTCTTTAATTTCAGTGTTGTTGTAGACGATTTTCTTTTTTGATGCAAATGAATTGAACATCACCTTAGTCTTTTCCAAGTTTATTTTTAATCCCACATCAATGCTAGCTTCTGACAAATCTTTTAGCATATTTTCCAATTCTTCAGGACTGTTACTGAAAATTAAAATGTCGTCAGCGAATCGGAGATGACTTAAATATTCCCCATTTATTCTAATCCCTTTGTTTTCCCAATCCAGCTTCTTGAAAATATTTTCTAAGACAGCAGTAAAAAGCTTAGGCGAAATGGTGTCTCCTTGTCTTACCCCTCTTCCAAGTTTGATCTTTGCTTTTCCTTTGTCCAAGCGGATGGTTGCTGTTGCTTTCTTGTAAATTTTCTTTATAATATTGATGTAAGGTTTGTCTATACCAATGTCCTCCAGAGATTCTACTACTGCTGATGTGTAGACCGAATCAAATGCTTTTTCATAATCAATAAAGGGAAGGCAAAGAGGTAAATTATATTTCTTATGTTATTCTATGAGTTCCCTTACCGTTTGGATATGATCCATTGTGCTGAATCCACTTCGGAATCCTGCTTGTTCTCTAGGTTGAGCTGAGTCCAGAGCTGATTCAAGTCTTGTCGTTAAAACTTTGGTGAAAATTTTATAAATCACTGACAGTAAGCTGATTGGACGGTAGTTTTTAATGTTTTCCTTCTCTCCTTTCTTGTAAAGTAGCACCATCACAGCATTATTCCAATCTTCTGGTACATCTGACTATTGGAGACATTTGGAAAACAGTAAGGATAGCATTTTTGCAAATTCTTCTCCTGCTTCTTTGATAAGGTCGATTGTAATTCCATCTTCTCCGGGGCATTTACCTTTTTTCATAAATTTAATGACTTGTAAAACTTCGTCTGTCGTCACTGGATTATGGCATCGGTTTCTGTTAAGTTTTCTCGTGGATCACATAAGTTGATTTCCTTCTGATCTTCACATTTATATAAATCGTTATAGAATTTTTCGACAATGTGTACTATTTCTTTATTGATTTTGGTGATTGTTCCATCTGCCCTCTTTAGTGCAAAAATACCTTTTCTTCCAACACAAAGTTTTCGCCTAGCTGATTTTAAACTTTTGTTATCTTCTAGAATTTTCTTGACAAGATCAGAGTTAAATTTTCTGATATCTTCTGTAACACATTTTCTTACCGTTTTACATAATTCAGCATATTCAACTCTTGATTTAGGATCGTTTTTCTTCATTTTAAATTCCCTGCGTTTCTTCATCAATCTTCTTGTTTCTTCTGTTATTTTCTTTGTCTGCTTTACTTCTGCATCGCCGGCTATCTTCTTTGCAATATCTTGTAGAGTACTGGTTAGTTTCTTGTTCACTACTGTAACATCTTGCTCTTCTTCTAAAGCTGATTGAAGTACTTGGAAACGGTTTTTAAGTTCCAAATGGAATTCTTCTTTATGTTTCTGGAGATTTATTATATCGATTGATTTCTTTGAGTGTTGCAAAAGCTTCATTCTTTCCACTTTAGTATTTAACAGCAGTTTGCATCTAACCAACCTGTGATCACTTCCTGTATTGAAGTTATTGAGAACGCTGCAATCATGAATAAGATGCTTTTTGTTTGTTAAGATGTAGTCGATTTCACTTGTTGAGCCATTTGCACAACGCCATGTCCATTTGCTTTGTGGCTTTTTCTTGAAAAATGAATTCATGATATACAACTGTTCACATTCTGCAAACTCAATCAATCTGTTTCCTCTTTCATTTCGCACCCCATATCCATGATTTCCTACTGATAACTCACCTTTCTCTTTTTCCCCAATTCTAGCATTCCAGTCTCCCATTATTAATTTTATGTAGCATTTTCCCTTTTGATGCATTGAAGCTACTTCTTCATAGAAATCCTCAACTTCTTCATCAGTATAGCTTACTGTTGGTGCATAAACTTCGGTAATTTACAGCTTGTATCTTCTGGACACTTGTATTACTAACCTTGCAACTCTATCTGATGCACTATCATATTCTACGATGTGATTCTTCCACCTTTTATGAATCAGAAATCCTACACCGCTTGTTCTTCCATCTTCTGTGCCTCTGTAGTATAATACATGTCCGCTGGCAAGATCTATCTTCTCTTCTCCTTTTCTTCTTACTTCACATAATCCTAGGATGTCCCAGTTGATTCTTTCTAATTCTTCTTCAAGTTCCTGAAAACGATTTTCCGAAGATAGGGATCGTCCATTATACGTAGCCAAGGTCATCAACTTATGGCAGCCTAGCCGAGCCCGGTTATTCTTAGCACCCTCTGTCTTCATGTCTTTCTGATCGCTGCCGTAACCAGGAACATTCAGACCGCCGGGAATTAAGGGCCGTTATTTATTTTGTGAATTCATGGTAAAATAAGAAGGGTAGGTGGCCAAATTCCTCCACGCTGGCCAAGCGGGTTGGAGGAAGCCCATCCGCGTTCGTTCCCCATGCACTAGGCAAGGGTACTAACAGGCTGTACCGGTGGAAGGTACGGATTGGACATTAAGTCTCCGCTCCCAGTCGATTCCTTTAAGTCCTCCTCGAAGGCAATTAAAGGGTCTTCTCCTGGTTAAGAAGCAGAGGCTATTAAACAGCCCATATATTATATATACATATATTTTTTCTTCGTCGGGGGCGACACTAAATTCTGAAAAAGCAGAATTCCTATTTTCTACTTTGAAATTCAGTTTTTCCCGTTGGCACCCCATTTTTTAAACGTTAAATTTCCCATTGTTTTTACCTTAATTATTGCAATATTAATTAAAGTAAAAAAAAATGGGTACCATTTCAAAAAAATGGTGCGAATGAAGAAATCTGAAACTAGAAAACAGGAATTCTGCTTTATCAGAATTTAGTGTCGCCCCCGGTGACGAAAAAATATATGTATATAAATATAGATACAGTAGAGTCCCGATTATCCGAGTTAATCGACCTTTCTAATGAATCATTTTCTTCTGATGGACTGATGGCTTCCATTATTATGAAACAGTCATTATAAATGAAGTGTTTTCATTTATAATGACTGTTTCATAATAATGGAAGCCATCAGTCCATCAGAAGAAAATAACTCGGTGAAACCAGAACTCGGATAATCGGGACTCTACTGCAAAACATATTTCAATTTTAAGACTTAAAGCACACGCTTTTATTTTATATAAAATTACGTCATTTGCATTAATATAAATACTTAAAATTAAATATAGTTTATAATAGCTCCCTGTTTTATCATAAATCCTTCATTTATATTTTTCTCAAAATAGCACGTATTTGAATTTTTTTTTTTTTCAGTTTTTATTTGAAAATGGCAACAGGAAGATATAATTGCTATTTTTCAACATTTTTTTCTTTACTTTCTACAGAAATGGAGTACTTGAGTTGCCAAAATGAAACAAATGTCGCTAAAAACTACAAAAAAATTAATATTTCAAAAACAAATGGAGATGCAGTTTTCAAACAAATTGCATTAAAAATTACTTTTTTTCCAATACGACGGTATAAACATTGAAAATGTGCGATGCTTAGAAGTTTTAAAAAATGTTGTAGAGTATTTAATCGCACAATAAAACATCGGCTTTTGTATTCCGGCTGGCGTATACAAGGTAACGTTATTTATTGGAGACAAAATAAGCTGGGAGAAAGAAATAGCATACCGGGAGCTGATAAGAAAATTAGGCGTGAAATAACAGTATCGGACAGAACTTTTCGGTAGATGTAAAATATATTATGATAACAAGCTTTCAAAATAGACAAAGAATGTCATAAATCTTCTACTTACCATTTCTGTCAGAGGTAAGTTCTCGCTTGCTTCCGATGTTCGTTCTGCCGGTTTTTGATTTAGACTTAATTCTACTAACAAGTGACTCAACTAAAAAAAGACATCACTCGGTTAATCTTCAATACTTATATACAAATATATTACAAAATATATACAGGATTATAGGACTTTAACATTTAAAATGCTTTAACTTCAATCGAATCATCACGGAGGCGGAACTCCGTTCACAAAACAAAACATTATTCTAAAGTTTTTCAGTTCGGTTCAGTTCAGTTCACTTAGACGTAAAAGTTTTTAAATTCAGGTGTCACTGTTACTGCAAAGGGATACAGAGGGAGCTGTCCGCGACATATATAATGAACAATAAGAGACCCCACTAGGATAAAACCTAAATAACCCATTTTGGAACCAACCTTTTAAAAATGCGGCACGAAGTCTTGGTGAAAAGATGAAAGAATTATACGTCACTTGAAATAATCGAGCTAATAGGGAAAAAATTGAAAATGTTAATAAAAATAGCATACTTCATAGATCGAACTTTAAACCCGGCAAACAACATACTAGACGGAGATAGATTACGAAGAGTGGCATTTTCCTAAAAATCAATTATAAGTCAATAAATTGTAAAAGTGTCGACAAAATTTAAGTCTGCATATGAGGACGTGAGTTTCCAAACTCGCTTTATCCAAAATTTAAAAAATCGTGTTTTCTCTATCAGTCTATTCTATTGGTGAACCTGCATCGTAAAATCACTTACAATCTACAAAAAAAAACTAGTTTTATCGTGCGTTTCTGGCATTGTAAAATCTTGGTTTACAGTGAAAACCAACGGACACAGTAGTACGTTTTTCGCGATTTTCTAAAATTTGATTTCCTGGATAACGCGAGTTTTGAAACTGACGTCCTCATATTATGTCTTCTAAACTTTGAAGATATCACAAAAATAACAAGTGGAACTGTGGTCATGCCAAACCCAAACTATCATGATCTAATTATTGCAAAGTTTGGGAAGGAAGTAAAAATCAGGAAATGCACAGTTGGCCAGACAAATTTATCATGTTCTTAAGTTATGAATTAATCCCTGATAATATGCAAATAAATATTTTTTGTACATCTGTATTGTATATTTTCTTTTCTGTTATAATTATTTCGTCATTTTTATGTGCCCCGTGTTACATCGCTCTTTCAGGTATACGAAATGGAATTTTGTATATCTTTATTTATCCTTATTGCTTCAAATATTTTCAGATTATATAAATTAGGAAAAATTCTTTGAATACCAGCTCATACTATTCGATACCTTTTCCTAAATATACCAACCACAAATATTTTATAAGAAAGATCTTTTATAATTCAGCTGCTGCATAAGTACTTAAGATTCAATCGTAAAACAGTTACTAATGTTTCAAAGCTTTCAAAAATGCAGTTGAAGTGTCATAATTATTATTTTATAGGGAAATTAGAGCAAGGATTAAAATGTTAAAGAAGAAATTTTACAGTATCAGAGAAAATGTTAATTCCTCAAAATATCTTTTTCTTTATATTCTTTATAAAAGAGAAAGTGATAAAACTTCTTAATTAAATTTACACAGGGGAATTTTCTATTTCATATGGTAATTATTAAATAAAGTCTATATTTATGAGTGGTTCCTCAAGAAGTAAAAACTAAAAAGTGGTACTTATTTTCGAATTTCATAATATATGTTTCTTTTAAATCTGGCGCAATCAGCAAAAGGATTAAAAATAAAAGGAATTATTTAACATTTCATTTCTTCTCTGAGAGATATGGTATAATCTATATATTTAAAAGACAAGGCTGTTTTATTCAGTCATCTGGCCTGAGCTTTCTACTGAACCGATTTTGATAATTATTTTTTTAAAGGAAAGCACTTTATATGCAGATGTGCCCGCACTCGCTATTTTTTAAAACAATCCCATTTTTATATTTTAATTTTAAAAGTCCTTTTTGAAATTTGTTCACATTGGTTGCAACCAGGTTACTTCCATTGTTGAAGAAAGTATGAAGCAATGGGAATTATCATATCGTTATGGATGCATAGGTGCCAAGTTGTCACTAATCCTCCGTAATATGTGGGTTAATTTAACCCTGGTTTGATACACTTCGCACCAGAAATTTTTTTCAGAGATGAAATTAAATAAGTTCCACATAGAAAACTGGAATTAAATAAATAAAGATTCATCAAATAAATTTTCTGGTTCGAAACGTTGTTAAACTGGGTCAAATTAATCCATGCATTACGGAGGATTAGTGCGAGCTTGGCACCTCTGTGGATGCCATTTTTTTGTTATAATTAAAAATAACTTTTTAAAAAATTTTTGAACAGAAAATGACGTTACGATTTCAAAAAACGAATTTTTACTCATAAAGCTATTACATTTCAATATTTTTTTAATTCCGCAGATTTTGAGATTGAGACGCTAATTTAAGAGGATTTCAGTGAGTGAAAATTACATCATAATTAAAATGATAAATGATAGTTCTTTCATAAAACCAAATATTTTACTATGAATAAGAGTAAGTTTCTGGATCAAGAGCAACTCAAGGCAAGAGTACGAATGTTCGCATGCAGAATTGTAAACTTAAATTTACACAATGTGTAAAACTACTTAAAAGATGACAATATTCAAAAAGATATTAAATTATTTTAATATCTTAGTACTTTCAATTATAAAGACATATTCTTCGTCAGAGGAATATAAGAAATACTATTGTTATTATCGTCTAATTTTCAAAATCCACGTAGATGATGACGAAAGGAGTGAAAGTGGAAGTCAATTTTTAGATCCGGGAAACAATGGTAAAATAAAACATGGACACACAACAGCCTACAACAGCCCTGTCAAGACTTAACCAGAAGCAGGACCTACAACAGCCCTGTCAAGACTTAACCAGAAGCAGAATATACAAGTTAATTTCAAAGACTCAAAAATTATATATCCCTCAAAGAATTATCATGATTTAATTATCCGCGAATCAATAGAAATTATTACTAAAGAAAATACGCTTGTAATGATGTTTTATCCTACAATATACCCAGAATTTGGCTCAGTTTGCTTAACGTATAATAAAACGAGTAATATTTCACTTCCCTATTTCCGTGTGTTATTTTCACATTGTTTCCCGGATCTAAAAGTTGACTTCCACTTTCACTCCTTTCGTCATCATCTACGTGGATTTTGAAAATTAGACGTTAATAACAATAGTATTTCTTATATTCCTCTGACGAAGACTGTGTTTTTTATAGTTGAAAGTACTAAGGTATTAAAATAATTTAACATCTTTTTGAATATTGTCATCTTTTAAATAGTTTTACACATTGTGTAAATTTAAGTTTAACTTTTAAAGATGAATTAAGCATTTCTATTTATTTATTTACTGAAGCAGAATTGTAATTGACAAACGTGATATCAAGTTTGGGAATATATTTAGAAATAATCTATTGCACGTTAAAATATTTTTTAAATAATGAATATTGTTATGTTGTAAAAGCTTTACATAACATTTCCCCTTCTTAAATTTACATAAATTTAATTTTGTATATTTTGTTTATTTTAATAAACTACTTCAAATTACGATCTTTCAATTTGACAGCAAATTTTACTAAGTTTAAATATTAAATTCTAAATCTTTATCCTTAATTATTTTAATTTGAAATTAAATTTATTGTATTTTATTATATTTTCATATTCCTCTTGTAAAGTTTCAGAATAATTGCTAAAATAGTTTGCCAGAGAAACGAGCTTATATTTCCTACACTTTTCCTCATTTTAATGACTTTGTATTCACTCCGTGTCTCAAAAAAGCAATGTTTTTAGCTCAGAAAATGCTCTTATCTCGGTACATACCGGACATTCTTTTTGACGTCACAAGAACTCCCAAGACGCGAACATTCCTTCTTTCCCGCCAGTTAGAGTGTTGCCATTCCATGGTGATTATTCCGCCACTAAAACATTTTCCATCGATTCATTATCGATATTCCGGCCTTTGGAGTTTTCTGATTGGCTATTTTGCCGAGATCATTTCCAGATTTCGGCAGGCATTTCAAAAAGAGTTCAGTTGAATTTTTCTTTCGGACGACACATCATCTATTTGTGGCTACAGAGTTCTTTTTTTTTTTTTTGCCGTTAGGCCAAGGGGCCTAACCGGGCGTTCCTCATCTATATGAGTGCTTATCCTGAATGTTTTTTGATATATCAATGATACTTGAACTGGATGTATTTCATGAGTTTTTCGGAGCTTTTACACTTTTATTTACATTGCTGAATCTGTAAGAATCATGTCAGATGGTGATTAACTACATTTAAACCGCAATCATTTGAGTAATACACGAAGTCTATATAAATTGTCTCCGACCTTCGATCCTACTATTCTCTTCTAAAGAAATTCGGTAATATCACCCGTGATACAACGATCAATTAATTATTCTTTACTACTCCTCATAATTCGCAATGATAACCAGAAAGTGATTTTGTAAAGTCTGTTGTTGAACCTTCGATATGAATTCTCATAAAGAAATGTGATCATCAACTTTTAATGGACATTTTAATTTTTTACATTACGTGAACAATATTCATCCATCCATTCTTTAGACTGTTACATTTGTTACATCTACCATTAAAACATCCTTTTTATGTTTCATGATTATTTTAGAAACTCTACTTGGAAATAACAATTTTTCACGTTTATATAGAAATAATACAAAAGTGATCAAACATCGATTTAAAGCATAATTTAAGAAAATAAAGTGATTCATTTCTCTATAAATATGTATTTTTAGATGGTTCAAAATAATATTTGAAAATTTTCCTAATTTTATTATGTCATACCGGATCCGGAAATAAAATGCTCAATAATGTTTAATAAATAATATTATGTTTAAATCACTCTTATTATTTAGTGTTGTGTGCTATTTCTCTTGATGTGCATCAAATGGGGTGAGTAATAATGGTTTTCCTTGTTATATTTAAAGTTTTCTTTTTCAGTTTCAATTCAATCTAGTTACGATGCGTACTACTTTGCCACTATACTTTACGGCCGTATTGTGATTCTGGAAGGTGTGAATTGGATTTATTTTGGTTCAATTTGAATTTTTCAATTGAATGTTTGCTCCAATTTATATATCCCAGAGTCACAGTACAAATATGAACATGAAATCTATGCATGTAAATTTTGCAACTGTTTTTAGATTTCGTTGAAAACAAAATTATGATTATGTGTCATAATAGTGTCATGTATGAAAAATTCTGTGTCATGTATGAATAATTATCCTCTTTAAAACCAATTGAGGGGCACTGGTATATATTATATACCACCTACGATTAATGAAGATTTACACCAGAAAAATTTTATTAAGTTTTACTTTTCTATAACTTTGGCGTAAAAAAGCCGTAAAATTGCTTTTACTTATTTTGAAATGGAATTTTTCAAAGATTCCGGTGGGAATTCAGCATGTCACAAACGTAATTGCTTGCCCCTCAAGGGGTTAATAAAAAGCTATGCGTTGCTGACGACTGCCTTTCTCGCTAATCGTTATCACAGATTAGTCTCGAAAGATGAAGCCTTTCTGAAAAATTAATAGCTCGAAAAGTATTTGTCAGAAATATGTTACACAAACTGCGTTAGAAAGGTAAAAAATTGTATTTTTCTTGATATAAATTTCAATCAGTGTTGCCAGATGAGCTACTATTTTTTTAATTCAGATTCTTGATTGGCACCACTTTTTTGAAATTGTGAAATGTGCCTTATTTAATGACATATTAATTGAGGCGAAAACAAAGGGAATTTTACCGTTTCAAATAAGTGATGGCAATCAAGAAATCTGAATTTTAAAAAAGTAGCCCACTGGCAACACTGATTTCAAGACTGGCTATAGAGTCACAAATTATAGTAGCCTTTCTGTTAAATTATAAAGATGAACTGTGATGTCACGAGTGCGTGATTTTTATTTAATTTTCGACAATTACTAGATGCGCCATTTCTTTTTAGTTGTTAATAATATAGGTTAATTTACGTATGACCTCATATTTATAACGAATATATGGTTAATGCATGGCTTTTATAAGGAAAAGTAACATAATTAATTGCTTCTCAGTTATTTACATTTCTTTTTAATTTTTTTTCGAGAACCAAGACTATATTTATTTAGGCTTAGGAAACATTTTTTTTAAATACTCTTATAAAAGTAAAATTTCTCAAGGCTTTCAATATATTTAAAAAAAAGAGCATATTTCCGCAAGATTCATACTCCGTATGGTGTTTGTGTCATAAGGTGTAATTTTAGTTGATTTTTCATTACGTAATACCAAAGATCAAAGCCTCAATTAATAACTTCATAATTTCTTATCTTAATTGCATGTTACTTATTGCGTATAGGTATAAAGTTTAAAGGGCATAGCCGGATAAGCATCGGAAACATGCCTTTCAATCAAGTTTCCTGATTTTTTTCTCAGATGTGGCTACATATCTGACAATATACTTTCCCTATTATCACTTTATAAATATTGATATTTAATGAGATAACAATGTTTTTCCGATTTTTTAAAAAACGGATTTTCTCAAAAACTGCTGATTGAAATTTCATGCTATTAACTGAGGATATATAGTTACCAAAGATTCAGAACTGGTAACTTTTGTATAATTTTCTGTTTATAAAAACTGTGTGAAATAGCGAAATAAAAATTCAAAAAAATAAAAATCATATCTAATGTTTATCCGAAAATTACCATTTTTTTGTAAAAAATTCTCCATGTATGCCCGTATATTCTATATGAATGCTGAAAGTCTACGTTGCGTACTACATATAAATATTTACTAAAATGTTTATTAAAATTATTGAAATTTATTTTAAGGCGTTATTTGGGGCGGAGCTACTTAACTTCAACGTCCGAAGAATTTTTGGAAGAAAGTCAGCAGACAATATGTCAACTGATGTATTTTATATTCTATTAAGCATATAAGCCATGTTTTTCAACATCATGTTCATTTTGATATCGACAGCGTTGAGAATGTTGCTCATGTGTTCATTAAAATTTAAAATACAGCAATTCTGTAACTGTTTATTCCAAAAATTCTTCGGGTGTGGCAGTTGAGTAGCTCCGCCCAAAATAACGCCTTAAAATGAATTTCAATAATTTTAATATATATTTTTGTAAATATTTATATGTAGTACCCAACGCAAACTTTCGGCATTTATATACGGGAATATACGGCAATTTATATACGGCATTTATATACAAGAATATACGGGCACATATGGGGAATTTTTTACAAGAAAATGGCAATTTTCGGATAACCATAAGATATGATTTTAATTTTTTTTTAATTTTTATTTCGCTATTTCAGTCAGTTTCTATAAACAGAAAATTTTACAAAAATTACCAGTTAAGCATCTTTGGTAGCTACATATTCTCAATTAATGGCATGAAATTCCGTGCAGCAGTTTTTGAGAAAATCCGTTTTATAAAAAATTGAAAAAATATTTTTATCTCATTAAATATCAATATTTATAGGGTGATAATAGGGAAAATATATTATCAGATATGTAGCTTGTCTGGGAAAAAATGAGATAATTTGATTAAAAGGCATGTTTCCAATGCTTATCCGGCTATGCCCTTTTCAATAACTTGAAATGTTGAAATTAAACTTCAGTTAAAAATATTAGTTGTTTTAAGGATTAGGCCAGCCAATATAAGATTGATTACTTATTCTAATTATTTATTTATTTTTTACTTTTTTATAAATTCAATCAATCAATTCTTTTACACGTTTTCATCCGTCGAATTTACGGGTTTAACTTGTTTTGTTTAATGTACATGCATCTAGTAATGGGCAGAATGAACGATTTTACAATTAGAATACATTACGTTTGTATGATTTTATATCTTTAACTCGATTTTGCCTGAAGTATGTTCATGATTTTTTGAAAATGGTATGCGTATGATCTTAAGAGAAGCTATTATGACGTAATATCTTGTTGAATAAATTAAATGCAGATTTATTGGGGATGAGGGAGGAGATTTTAATGTTTTTGAGTGAGTAAGAATGCTTTCATTTTCAAATGTACTAACAAGGAAGATCTCCGTACGATCATACTACGAAAAATCTGAAAAAAATATCCAATGTTCTACTCATGAGGACATATATGTTTATAAAAAAAATTCGGCAGAAACTCGATAGAGCGTCCGTAAAAAAATAATGAAAATTTCGATATTTGGCAATTTATTACCAGTTGGCGATGGAATAAAATTTCAAAAAATACTTTGTATGTCAAATACTCTTAAAGATAAATTTTTTTCATATTAAACTTGTTTAAATAAATTTAATGTAAATAACTTTAGTTTTGTCAGTTTTAGTTTAATTTAACTATAGTTTTTTCATATATATATATATATATACATATTTATAATGAAAGTTAACTATCAAATTTTATGAATTAAAACAAAATTTAAATAAATTATAATTGTTTCAATCTCAAAATTAAATCCAATTGAGCACAGTTGATTCAATTTTGTTGCTATGGAAACAACGACTTCTTTGATACTGAAATGAATACCTGCAGCATTCTTCATCTTGTCTTTATTTTATAAGTTTTCTATCAAATTTCATGAATTAAAACAAAATTTAAATTAATTAAAATTGTTTGAATCTAAAAATTAAGTCTGATTAAGCACTGTCGATTCAATTTTCTTGCTATGGAAACAACGACTTCTTTGATATTCAAATGAATAACTGCAGCATTCTTCATCTTGCCTTTATTTGGGAGCACGCTTAAATATATGAAAATAATTTTTATATATGAAATTGTTTTTAAAGTAATAAAATTAAATAACAAGCAACATAAATATGTAATACAAAAAATATATGTATTATTGTTTCTCATTTTTTAAGTTTAAATTCATTAAATACTATTTACACGCATTCTAAAAATCAATTAAAAAGCAATTTTCAGGTACATTAAAATCGTTTGCTTTTGGCGAGGAAAAGTACTGCTCGCCAAATCTCCTCACGCTTTCGTCTTTTCGCGCCAAATACTCGAAAGTATTTTATTTTTTACAAACTTTTTACTGTAATTCCGCAGCTCAATTTGACTGATCCTTTATTACATACATAAGTAGTTTGATTATTTTTTTTTTCAAAACATTCTGAGTATGCCCGTTAAGGAGACCTTCCTTGTAAGTGATTATTAACCCTTTCAGGGGCAAGGCGATTCCATTTCTAAAGTTTTGAAATTAATGAATGCCACCGGAATTTGAAAACAAATTAATTTGTAAAAAAAAAGTATATTATAAAACGAAATTTTTTTTCTCAAAATTCTGGTGTCATTGTGCCATTTGGGAATAAAACTTAAGTGGTTTCATAAAAGTACCACCGTCCCTCAAGGAGTTAAACAGTTAAATATCGATTTACATAAAAGAATTTCAATTCCGCAATCACAAGGCTTTCGATGTTACCGGCTCCGGGACTAGAATGTAAGCTAACAGTTACATGAAATCCTTCAAACTAAACTGAATTTTCGCCAAATCTGATTAGTTTCGAATGTTGGATATGTTATGTCGACGATACTTTTGTTTTAGTTGATAATCCTTTTGATATATCTACCAGTCTTCAAACTGTCAATTCTATAGACCCACCTATTCAGTTTATTTTTGAGTTAGAAAATTGTAATAAACTTCCTTTCCTTGATGTTTTAGTTACGAAATGTGATTCTTCTTTCAAAACTTGTGTTTATAGAAAACCTTTTTCTGTCTCTAACCCACCTCATGCTCTCTCAAATCATCCTGTCAACCAAAAAATCGGTGTTTTTTACACGTATGTAAATCGTGCTCTCAAAATTTGTTCCGACTCTTCATCTCTTGAGCATGAACTTAACTACTTTAAAACTGTTGCTGTCAAAAGAGGTTTCAATCCTTCTGTTACCAATAACGCTGTGAAGAAATTCAATAGACCGTCTAATAAATCTACTCTTTCCAAATCTGTCAAAAGCAAACCTGATAATTTGGTTGCACTCCCCTTTACATAAAGGAGGATACCTTTATGTTTCAAATTAGCTACAGTCTTACGACGTTTCAATTTTAACATTATCTTTAAACCTGACAATAAATTCAAATTTACCACCACTAAATCTCCTGTTCCTTATCTACGTAAGTGGGAAATTTATAATGTTTCTTGTAACGGCTGTGATTTATCTTATATTAGTCAAACTAAAAGAAATCTTGAAATCCTTTTAAAAGAACACACTCGTTATGTAATGCATCAAGAAATTTCTAAATCTTCTACAGCCAAGCACTCCTGGATTCCGGCCATAGTTTTAACTTTCGAAATGCTGAAATTATCTTTAACCTTTTAACGGTCGCATTAAATTACGGTTTAAAAATTCAAATTGCTGATTGGCACCACTGTTTTGAGAAAGAAATATCCAAATTATTTAATAGCAGCTAAAATGATGCCATAATAAAGCCAATTACACTATTTTATAAAACTGGTGCTAATCTGAGTAAAAGACACAGTCCGTGAATATCACGGGAGCGAGAATTAAGGGGTTAATGCCAATAGTATATCTGAATTGGACTTTCTTGAAAATTAAGCTATTTATGTTGATCGTGAAGTTATTGTTAATGATAATTCTGCTTCTACAGTGCTGCTCTTTGCAGCTTAGAAAACCTTTTCAGTACTACCATATATTTTTTTGTATTAAATAATATTAGTCTGTTTTTATATTTTATTCATTTATTTATTTTTTTATTTCATGTCTTCATGTATTTTAATATATCTGTGTGTTTTCCCTTTATTGAAATTTATTTTTTATTTTATTTTCATGTGTATATATATTTTTTAATTTGCTTCCTCATTCCCCTTCTACTCTGTGTTCTTTTGTTTTGATTATACTCTTCTGTGATTGGTTGTTGTCAGGGGCGTCGCCATGGGGGGTATGGGGGGGAGCCTCCCCCCCCCCCCAATATATGTGAAGTTGGGAAATTTGAGCTTAGAGTTGGGAAATTCTAGATTTTTGAGACATTTTCTTTTTTTAAAGTAATATAGTAAAAAAATTACGAAATTTTTATTGTTTTGGTGATTATGTTTCTGAGTACTGTAACAGTAAACAAGTTAAATTATCAAAAGAAATACAAAACGAAATCAGCCACACTCAACTTATCATTGTGTTTTCCAGTTATACAAAAATATTATACATCTACCAGTCCTAAATTTCTTTACTCCAGTCCATCAACAGTCTGACTATCCAGCTCCTGTATTTCCTCCAAAACTTTGTTCCTTTCTCAAAAATTTCACCCTACCTCTCCTTCTCCTCCCAAAAGAGAATCCAGCTATTTTAATCCAAAAGAATTGTATCTTCTTTTGAAAATTGGAGATCACTTGTAGCACAACAGAAAGGAATGTAGTCACCTACTTGAAACACAGCTGGGCAAGAAGATTTGATGAGTTTTCACAAATTGCACTAATTTTTTTAACTACTTTTGCGATTTTTGGACAATATTTTACTCATTCTCGTGATTTTTTACCTCAAGAATTAGTTAACCCTTTGCAAGTTTCATCAAATTTCATGCAACAGTTTTTGAGAGATAACTATTACTAAAATTATGTAAATCGGGAAAAATGCAGCACAGCAGCGCCATCTTTTGTGCTATATACACCAAAAACTAATCAGCATTAATTTTTATCAAGATATAACAAAATCTGAAGTTTTATTAAATTCCGCGGATTAGTTCTTAAGATAGAGCAACCACAAAATATGTGTCACATACACACAGACAGAGATTTTCTAAAAACAGTCAAATCATGTTCAGGACCTGCATGTTTGTTTTTTATTAAACAAATCAATAATTAGTATTTTTATGTTTCTAGTTTCAAAATTTTTCTTTGTAAAGGAATTTTCTATGCATAAGTTTCATTATTATTATTATACACGTTGTGCATATCACTTCAGTTGAAAATTGGAGGAATTTGTTTCAAGTTGGGAAATTTTCGAATTCTCCCCCCCCCCCTTCGGTTCTCCCCCCCCCCCCCCCCCGAAAAAATATCTGTAGCTACGCCCCTGGTTGTTGTCTTCTGCTTTCCTATTGGCTGTTGATTTCTAATTTCCTATGGGCTGTTTCTTCGCTTGTTTCCCTTTCCTTTTCTCTCATTTCAGTCTTCTGTTGCTTTCATAGTAGAAGCACGTCTTCTTTGCTCCTGACGAAGAAAGATTAAGATCTTTCGAAAGACCTAGCGCATTTAAAAGTTTTTGATATTGTTTTAAGAAGTTCTTTTAATACTTTAATCATAGTAATGTTCAGTTAACTATGCTGCAAACAATCTTTCTGTGCAACGGACTTATTTTGAAAATAATTTTCCCTCTCCTATCACAGAAGTTAGATGTTTTGTGAAATATATATTTTATTTTTTTAATAATTATTCAATTTTCTTTTGTGTACTTAAAATTAAATTTCTAAAATGAAATTTTATCACATAACTAGCTCATCATAAAGTGTGTTTTGTGTTTAAATCTATAGTATTTTAGATAAATCTATAGTAATTTTAGAATCTCTAATAATCTCTTATTATGCTATTACATCTGTAATACTAATCGAAATATATCGTGTGAAAAAAAATAATATCGTGAGATAAGTACCTAAGATTTAATCCTTTCAGGAGCAAGGCATTCCTGCTCCAAAAATGTTCAAATAATTAATTTACACCGCAATTTATGAACAGATTTATTTGAAATTAATCAAAAGGATTTCTTCACGTATATTATGAGATCGAAATTGTACAAAAATATTACTGGTGCCATTTATCAATTTGGGCATTATAATTAAGCGTTTACAGACTGCGAACAGCGCCCCTGAAAGAGTTTAATGAGTAATCAAACACTTTAAGGCTTTAAAGGTATAAGCCGTTTTCGTATAGATTTTCAAAGAAGAAAAATATATCGATAAATGATTTAATGCACAATATAAAAATATGAAAATATTACTATAAGCAATATAATATTTATAATGACATTCTCCAGTTCGAAATTCAAACGAGAAGAATTAATAAAAAATGTCTAAAAATATCAATTTTGTTTAAATGATCACTGTTTCCTGCTTTTATCGGTGTGATTGTGAAAACTGACTTATTGTACTGTGCAGTCAGAGATATGAATATAATTATAACTTTTGGACAATCGTTAGAAAATAGTTTTCATTATTTTATAAATAGAATCTTTTCCGAAATATATCAAATGAGGGGCTCACAACCATACTAAACCAAGACCATTTTGGAAAAAAAATGAGATAGTCCATTTAGAAAGTGCATGAAATCCCTTTTACCCACTCCCACAGTAAACCACGTCTGTAAACAGATGACACGTATGAGAAAGTATGTGACTTGGTATGTGACAGATTTGGTTCACTGTGGGAGTGGATAAAACAGATTTTATGCACGTTCTAAATGGACTATTTTTTTTATGGACTTGGTCTACTATGGTTTTGAGCCCATTAAATAACAATTATCACTTTATATTTAAAAATACCACCAGTAAAGTTATTTTGTCATTTTATTGTGTATTAACCCCTTGGGTACACAGCACCTATGCTAGTAAAATCTTTCACTTATCTATATTTAGTAGTTGTAAACAACTACACTTTTATTTCAATCCCAATGGCTCAAATTTTAAAAGACATCACAATACTCAGACTGGGTGTGAAGTTGATGACAACTGGGAAACCCCTTAACTGCTGCCTCACTGTTCAGCGCTCAGAATCCTTGTTTCTCCTCACCAGTAAAATTTTACTGTAAAATTTGCCTTATTTAATCAGCACATTTTCTCGATTCAACAAGACACAAATTTTTGTTTTTAAAAAACGGTGACAAAAGATTAAAAATTTCGTAAAAGGCTGCCTTCGCGAAAGGGTTACATACAGCTAATAATTATTTATTATCTAGTGAGAGTTATAAATATATCTATAACTATTGGATAAACTTTCGAAAACAGTTTTCATTATTTATAAGTAGAATCTTTTGTTAACCCTTTTCGGCACAGGCAAATTTTGTTGTAAAATGATGAAATCGTCGACTGACACCGGAATTTATATACGACTTTTTTAGAAATTCAAAACTTGTTACTTTATGCTTTCATTGTTAATGCAAAATTTTATTAAAATATTCTTTGCCGTTTGTAAGTTTGGAATTAAAATTAGATATCCCGACCCGCGCATACTGTGCCGGAAAGGGTTAACTGAAATAATACAACCTGCTTTACATTTAAAAATGCCCATCAGCAAAATTATTTCATGGCTTTACAATATATTAAACACGGCTGTGATTTAAAGATGCGACTGAGATATTTAAACAACCGTTTCAGGGCACGTTCGCTATTTTCGTTAGTACGTAATTCTTATTATAAGCCAAAGCGTTAATTATAAGCGCTTATTTAACGCATTTTGAGGCAAACGTCTTCTGTTGCTAAACACTTTAAGTGATTGAATGACATTAGGATTATGAGCAAATTTATTTCAAAATAAGTAAACATTTTTCTTCGTACATTGTAAAAGCTAAATTTTATTTCAAAATTCTAATGCCATTATGGTATTGGGGGATTAAAATTAAGTGTGCCCTTCA
This sequence comes from Maratus speciosus, assembly GCA_963932465.1. Lineage (NCBI taxonomy): Eukaryota > Metazoa > Arthropoda > Arachnida > Araneae > Salticidae > Maratus > Maratus speciosus. The sequence goes on along the minus strand of OZ010792.1, from coordinate 9,316,607 downwards.
AGTTCTTAAAACGACACTACAGTCATTCAGGGTAACTTTGAACCATGGGGTGTAACTTTGCACCACCTTCTATTTTTCAATATTTTTGACTTCAAAAGACTAAATAAACTCCAGAACTGTGCTCTGTTGGCAAGGTTCTAAACTGGGATTCCCACTCTTTATTTTAGGAAATAAATTAGCAGCATTATGCGCAATTATTTGCATCATCTAACTATTTTTGTGAAGTACTGTTTTCAAATTAATTTTGAATGCTGTTTTGAAGTTGTTGTAATCCAATTAAATTTTCATAGTAAGTAACAATATACTCATTTATAAGGCATATTATTATCTAACTGTTGTAAATGTGTTAATATTTTGTGATTATTTATTTACTAATACAGTGCTCAGCAAAAGTTTAGACAATGATCGATTATGCTTCTGTACTAAGACGTATGTAACGAATTGTTGTAACTCAACTGTCATATATTACTGGGTACTTATCTTTCATACGCAAACAATAAATTTTAATTTATACACTTTACATAATATATAATGACAAAAAAAAAAAAAAAAAAAAAAAAAAAAAAATCTAACATTGTGGCAAAAGTATAGACAATCTGTCTGTTAATAGAAAAATATCCATAACTTAAAATCGAACTGCACCTACATTGCCTGCTATTAATGCAAAAATGTGACTTTCCATCGAAGAAACTAAATCCTGCATCACTTGGGGGTCTATTTCATGCCAGACACGTTCAACAGCAGATCGAAGTTCATTTACAGATGAGTATTTTCAAAAAATTGCATAAACCGTATGCGATATGATGCTAGAAAAGTTTTCTATTGGGTTCAGATGAGGGCTACACGCGGGCAAGTGGAAAACAGTAATATTTTGTGAGTTAAACCAATTTTTTGATTTCTATGCAACATTAATAGTTCAGTTAAATTAAATAATATCCTATATTAAAACCGTTATTTTTGTCCTAAAACGTTTAAATATATTTAAAAATAAGTAGAGCCATTTGTAAAACCCAAGTGTTCGTATATTTTATTTAAAGGTTAAAAATCACCCGTGTCTAGACTTTTGCTGAGGACTGTAGAGTTTCTAACCGGAGTCTTATTTCGTGGCGTAAACGGTAAGACAGACAAAATAGACTTGGCATTCAACGTGCTAACCATTTGTGTCATTTGGAAAATTGGTCCTAATCAGCAAATTATAATTTTCATTTTATCAAAATGGAAATAGTTCAAAAAGTATAAGAAAAATTATAAACAAAATGGAATAAACAAAAATTACTTCTTTTTACTCAATTAAAGTTTATGGAAACGCCCACATGCCACATCCATGGGGGCGTTTCTTACACTTTTACACTTGAATTAGTTTTGTAATTAAAGGGTGGATAGCCTAAACTCTTAACCCATTCGGGACGGGAGCCTTTTACGAAATTTTTAATCTTTTGTTACCGTTTTTTAAAAACAGAAATTTGTGTCTTCTTGAATCGAGAAAATGCGCTGATTAAATATGGCATATTTTACAGTAAAATTTTACTGGTGAAGAAAAACAAGGATTCTGAGCGCTTCATGCGGCACGTATACGTGTCGCTCATCCCCAAGGGGTTAAATTAAGTATTTGCGTGTTTACCCAACATTTATATAAAATAACTACCTAACTTGCCCAGCGTTGCCCGGTTACGTCAAAAAACAGCACGAATTGCGAAAACGCTCTGAAAATCACAATAAGATATCGCGAAAAATTTTTAAATTGCTGCACTGCTTAATTATTTTCTCAATGTTAATTTAACATAGAAAAGCCTATGGAAATCATAACTTTTTCTTTTTTTCTGCCCACCTTTTTGTCCCTGATGCCACTCATTTTTTATTCTTTACTAATTCTAATGATATTATAAATTTAAAGTGTTAAAACGTTTGCCTGACGTCAGGGTCAAAACGAATGGTAAAATGTCTTTGCATATGGGTGAATTATAACCCAGAGAGAAACATTGGACAATTTTTTTTTACATTATTCAAATATTTTTCATAATTATTCCAAATTTCTCTTTTTTCATTGAGAATCAACGGACATTTTTCATAGAAAATGTAACATTTTTTCTTCATTGATGCAAAAATTTCAAAAGCCGTAATAATAATTTATTTATTTTTAGTTGAAACATTTCCACATGAAATATTAAATTGAACTAGTTTTTTTTTTCAAGAATTAAAAAGGTGAATATGGCGTCATAGAGGAAATAAAAAGGATATTTTCAGAATAAGTTTTTGCTTTGGTCAAGTTTATGCTTTTGTAAAAAGTGTCAAATGGATAGCTATTTTTACGCAGGTAGCGAACTTGAGGAATTACATAACTTAAATTTCAAAATGTATTTTTTTATTTTAGAGTTGAGAACTATTTATACCGCAAGTTAAACTTAGTTAATAATTTTCTGATGTCTTTACATCACCCCTTGGGAGAGAATAAGGTAACAAAATTTAAGTAAAACTTTTATTTTTTACTGTATCACAGCTATAATATTGTTAAATATTAGAAGTAAGGATTCAACACAATTTATTTTTGCATTCATAGCGTTCCTGAGTGGGAAATAGGGTATCTAAATTTAAGTGAAGTTATTTTTTTGTGTTTTGATTATGGATTAGATTGGAAGTTTTTGTCCAAACTACAGCAACTTACATTACTACAGTGGTGAAATATTTTGAATTATACATTGGTAAAATGCATCACACATTGTGATGCAATACCGCATACATCAAATCCTGATGATGATACCGTCTGTTAATTTTGAAATGAGTTCGCCTGAATGCAGTAGTTATTAAAAAACTTGACATTAAACAAAAACATAATTTGAAGAACAATTTTAAAAAAGATATATTTCCTACATTGTTTAAGCCCGAGAAAGGACAGATATTAAGATATTTCATTCAATTAGTTCTACATTCAATGTTAAATTTTGTAACAAATTAGTTAAACCAATTGAAGATTAAAAAATAAAAATAAAATTCATACAATATGATACTTAAAACACCTTATAAAATTAGATTCCGTTCAAATGAAATCGAAATAAATCTTAGACTTTTTTATAAGTTTTGTATTTGGCATGCATCTTATCATTTTACGTACAATTGTCATAAACAAAATACAAAATCTGCAATACAAAAATTTTCAATTAAAAATGGAAGAAATCTAAGATTTATTTCGATTTCATTTGAACGGAATATAATTTTTTAGGGTGTTTTAAGTATCATATTGTATGAATTTTATTTTTCTTTTAAATCTTCAATTGGCTTAGCTAATTTGTTACAAAAATTTAATATTAAATTTAGAACTAATTGAATGAAATATCTTAATATCTGTTCCTTCTCGGGCTTAAACAATTTGGGAAATATATATATATATATATATTGTTCTTCAAATTATGTTTTTGTTTATATATATTGTGTTCGAAGATTGAAAGTTGATTCCTTTCACTAATGTGGAAAAATGATAGGAAATCGGTAAAATATTCTAAAAATCACATACAAAATTCCTGAAAAATTCGAAAATTACTGTACGAAATCCGAATAAACTTTATTGAAATGAGGGCAGAAATTAATTTAGGTCAAAAATGGTATGTCAAAAAATTGCAGCAGATCGCGAAGAAACTTTAAAATCGAATTAAAAATCACAAAAAGTCCAAAAATCACGAAATCAAAATTTACCATAATTGGATAAAAGTTTCAAATCTAATTCCTTTGACCTGCGGGCTCTCTTAAAATTTATGTTTGGGAAAGCATGCTAAGCATTGTATCATACTACTTTTATTCATAATTTAATTTACTCGGGTTCCCTTAAATGTAATTAATAGTTTTTGTTGCATTAACCCTTAATTGCATGAATTATTCTTTTAGAATTGTGTTTTTTATTTTTATATTAAGGATTAAACACCAGAAATCTTAAGACAGATTTTTCATTTTATTTAGTAGCATATTCTTCTAATCTTTTGAGGATTAATATTTCTATATAAATATAGTGGTTGTAAGAACTTAATTTATGTATTAAAAATTAAATAAAAAGGTGAATGAAATTTACATCACTATGCAATTAAGGGTTAAAATATCTCAATTTGTTTATTTTCTGTAAGCAAGTAATCCCTATCGGTTTACAATGAAAGTCTATGAGAATTTGACGAAATATTTGAGATATTGTCAAGCTGGCGTCACTTTTGGCGATTAATTTTGGTCGCCAAATTTGGCGACAAACTTGACGGTATTTGGCGACATAATTGTGTCCCCCCTACGGTAACGCCCTTATAGGTATAGAGATGCATTAAATGCTATTCAATAATCGCATAAAAAATTCGCTAAAAATTCAAAAATCGCTGTACGAATTCCGAATAAACTTTTTTGAAAAGAGAACAAAATTTACTATATTGGGTTAAAAGAAAGAAACCGTATTCTTTTCACTAATGTGGAAAAATCTCCTCGAAACGTAAAAAAGCGCTAAAAAGCGCATAAAAATTAAATAAAAAAAATCTAATCATAAAATCGAAAATCGGGCTTCGACGTACAAAACTTCATATATAGACGTACCTTTTCCCCAAATTTTGTAGCTCTACGTGCAGCGATCTCTTCAGAACACCGTTGACACACTCACAAACTGACACACAAACTTCTTTCCTTATTATTATAGATAATATACACAACAATAAATAATACTAATAATATAGCAACATCTATTTATTGTTGCGATACATGGAAATACTATTTTTTAGCTATGCAGCTGATGTGTCAAAAAATCAATGCTGCTGTACTACAACAGATAAATTTTGGGTAAACATAAAAATTCTTTTATAAAAGCTAAGACTGTGTCCTCTTTAATTGCAAAACTTATTTATGCCTACAAGCGAGCGAAACGCTTCCATGGATTTGGCATTTAGTGACTTCTTACACCTGATTTCTTGTTAAAATACAGGGTTTTTCTAAATTAATATCGGGGTTTTAACGCTTGGTAGTATTTATTACAGAAAACTTAAAGTTATAATTAATACATGAAATGAAAGAGCAACTCAAACAGTTTTACCTACAAGCTTACAAGTGTTCAATGTGAGCACCTTTCGCCACACAGCACACATCAAGTCGATAGCTCAGTTCTTCCCAAACGTTGAGAAGTGTTTGTGGGGTCATTGTTTCAACAGCTGCAATGGTCAGCTGGTTGTGAAGGCACATACACACGATCCTTTATGAACCCCCTCAGGTAAAAATCACATGGCGTCAGATTGGGTAAGCGTCTGCTGAACAGAACTTTTTTGCTAATTAACGTTTGGGAAGAACTGAGCTATTGACTTTAGGTGTGCCGTGTGACGAAAAGTACTCACATTGAACACTTGTAAGCTTGTAGGTAAGACTGTTTGAGTTGCTCTTTCATTTAATGTATTAATTATAATTTTAAGTTTTATGTAAGAAATACTACCAAGCGTTAAAACCCCGATATTCATTTAGAAATACCCCGTACTTTTAAAAATATTGCGCTTTCGGAGGTACAGACTGGAAAGATTAAGCGCATATATGCGGTAATGATGTAAATGGGGTAATCGCAGAGCTTCTGTCATTAATAAAAGTGAAAATTTTTATTGCGAAATAGTAGTATAATAAAAACGAGGAAGTTGGAAGCTGTTTAATAGAATTAGAGAGCTAAGAATAAAAGAGCCGATTGGATAGATGGGTTTTGTTAAGCTATGGCCAGTTTTGGTCCTGTTGGTGTAGAGTCTTTCTGGAGAATGTTTTTAAGAAAAGCATCCCGACTTATAAATCTCGCATACGGAAAACCTCAAAACATGTGCAGTGACTCCGCCCAGACCACGCTGGAATGGAACAAATGAGATTTATCCCAAACTCCTAAGTTAACGGCCGCAATAAGCATGCTATCAACTGGGCTGAAAGGGCAAACAAACAAAAAAAAAAGAATACGTAAAAGCAGTGTACGTAAGAACACAAAATTGGATGAAAAAATGTGATTTATGACCCATCAAAATCATTCATTCCAAAAAGGCCTAATCGACTGCTCCATTGAAAAAAATATTTTTCAAATAAAAAATATGCTATTTGAAGATTTTATTTTTAAGAATCAATTATTCGCATGTTATACTAGATGGGTATTCGTTACATTTCAACTTTTGCTTCTCTTAAAGTGCATATATCTTTTCTGGTAATTCAATTTATAGTAGATGCAGTATTTTCGGTAATATTACATACACACAAGCAGTCTAGGGAGATTCTCAAAAGGTGGGATCATTAAACGTTAACTATATGTAATTTTTTAAATTTTCAAATTTAAGGCCAATTTTTTTTAATAGTATAGTATTTTGTCTATAAATATAATAAAAAATATTTTATAATAGTATGTCTACAAAATTAGACACAAACAGCAACTATTCTGGGAAATTAATGATTAAAGCATTTAATTAGCAGTTACGTACGTTACAAATTTTGGACACTCTTTCGCACGTACGTTACAGATTTTGGACGTTGCTCTTAGTATTTAAAAATTCTTAAGTCTAAGAATGTAGTAAATGTGTCTGTATACATATATATATGTATAATTAACTTTTTGTTATCCAGTAATAATAATAATAAAATCAAATACTTTGTTACGTACGTTACTTTCGGACATAACAAAATACAGAAAAATTCTATATAGAAAAGTCCTTCTTTCTCCAAAAAAGCAATAAATCAGCCTGCCATCTCTTAACGAAATTATGAAAAAATCATCCGTTTCCTTTATGCATTCGTTGTTTACCATTAGAACCACCTGGAAAAAAGTTAAAACTCTTTTTCTTGGTGGTACATTGGAGCAGTTAACGTTATGAATGTCCGAAATTGACCTCTTTAGCATAAAATAATAAAATTTTAAGATATTTATACAAAGCTTTTACGATAAATTATGTCATTTTCTGTCTCTGAATAGAATTAAAATCTCAGTGTAAAAAAAAAATAAAGTCAATGATAATTAAAATTATGTTCGAAAGGCTTAAAGTTATGACTTGTGTCCTGTGCCCACCTTTTGAGAATCGCCCTCTACTTCTGTATGGATAATGTTAAAGTAAAACTACTACACTCAGTAATACTGTCTTACGCAGAGTCGAACACTATATTAAGTTAACCGTTATTTCGAAATTCAAATTATTACGTTACAAAATCTATAAATTAAAATTAAAATTTGTACCAATTATACGTTTTCAAAAAGCGTTTTTACAGTGCGTATTTTTTTATAACGGAACAGAGAGTAGAATTCGGAAGTTTCAGTACATTTAAAATACACTACTTCAGGTGTGTCAAACTGTGGCCCGCCGGTTACCACTAAAATCTCACAGTTATCTTTCCCTTATCTAATCGTCGAATTGCTGCGATTCAACTTGTCGACTATTTCTTTAAAATTTTAGTGGTATCCGGCGGGCCACAGTTTGACACCCCTGCACTACTTCATTAAAATTCGAAAATAATTATTTTTTAATGAGTAGGTATAATGTTTCGCTAAACATATCGAAAATAATTAATTTTTAATGTGTTTAATGTTTCGCGAAACATAGGGAAAATGTATTTTTCTTTACATAACTTTTTATGAAATAATTTTGTTCTTCGTTAAGCATGCGCTTTATTAGTGCCACCAGTTTGGACTCCAATGTTAATTAGAAAATTTAAAAAATAAAGTATAAAGTACTGTTATTTATTTCTGGTATGAACTCGAAATTTTTGAATCAAAATGGAAGTTAAACTGGCAACCTTCCTCGTTATTGTAAGAACAAATTTGCAGCTGTGCAAAATAACGAAATGGTATTTAAAAAAAAAATATTTAAAAGTATTGAAATGCAAAGGAGAAATTTGAAAACATTGCTACCTTTGGTTTAACTTTAGCTAGCGAGTGGATTCGCATGACTAGTGTAGGCTTCTTATCCTCCATTTCATCTATTATAAATTCAAAATATATATCTTAATCTATTTTAAAATAATGCTTGCATACGAGGTTAAATCCAACAATTGAAATAAAAATCTTAAGAAAATATGTAATGTAACAAACTATCCTCCTAAATATTTCTTCCTAAGCTTAAACATGTCCGTTCAATTCACACTTTTTTCGCTAGGATAAGATGACAAATACCTGTTACGTGGCCAGAGAAATACTGAATTGGTACTCTGAAATTCCCATACATTTCGTCTCTTTTCAGCAACTTCTTTAGGTAGCACGGAATAAATACTTCCCTCTCTGTTTTAAAAAGGAGATTGCGACAAAACCTTTTGTTAGGTACGTGACTAAAATACTGATTTTGTTATATTTAATCTCCTTTCATAATTAAATAAATATACAAATTTCCACATAAATTAAAATCTATGGAAAATTTATTTATTTAATCGAAAATAAACGGGAATAAGTTTTACGAGCAAAAAAGGAAGGGTAAAATATATATTTTTTTCTACAGTGAAAAGCAAATCTATAAAGTGAGACTATTTTAACACAAAACGTCTTTGAAAAGTATATACATGCAGGCAATTTTAGAAAACCTAACAAATCCTAACATTATCAAATATTCATCTATTAGATTGATATTTTAAAAATTACATAACACAGTTACATTCTTCGATAGTTTTTTTCGTTTAGTGTAAACTGCTCAGTTGTTATTTTTAAAAACTTTGCATTTTATCAATACTAATAACTAAAATATTGAAATGGCCTAAATAATCTAGAGACGAAAGAAAGTTGATCACAAAGTTTCTGGAAACTTGATAAAAAATAGGGGAAAAAAAGAATAAAAAATTCGGTAATAAACTGTCCTTCTAAAAAATTCTCCCTGAATTCATATATAGTTGTTTTCTCCACACATTAGCTTTTTTTCCGGACCATCAAGATATTTTTATGTTATTAGACCTCTGTTAAGCTATTTCTTACAGGCAGCAATTAAAGTGCCGTCCCTAAAAAATAACGTTACGTTATATAAGCCAGCCGTAAAACGAAGCAGATGTATCATGGCTAAATACTGGTAATCTCTACTGCATTTTTTTTTTTAACTTCTAAGCATGGCTCATTATCAATTTTTGCACCTTTGCATAGGGAGTTAAAGTACTCTTAATTGAAATTTGTTTGAAAACTGCCTCTCAAATCATTTTTGAGACTTTTTTTAATAGTTTTTAATGCTATTTCTGTAATGCCGGCAACTGAAGTACGATAGTTCTCTGGAAGTTAAAGGGAAATAGCAGATTTGAAAAAAATATAAATGAATGATTTCTGCTAAAACAGGGAGCTATTGTAAACTGTATTTAATTTTAAGTATCTATATTAATGTTATAAACGAATGAAGGCATATAAATCATTAGATAGCCGACTTTTTATTTATTTTATTATTATTATTTATTTATTCAGGGTTGCCACACTACAGGGAATTTCCAGACCAGAAAATTCTTCTGCACCAGTACTTTCTTACACAGAATTACTCTTTAAATCAGGTGAAATTTCGTGCGGTTAATCTGGATATATTTTTCTATAAAAAAAATACTGATATTGCGACTGAAAAATTCCCTGAATCGTGGCAACCCTGTTATTTATTTATTTATTTAACTTTTGTCGAGTTTACGACTTTGTTTTTTTCTGTGTTTGTGTATTGTTTCGCGATAGCGACGCTCTATGCATACTTTTTATAGATGTTGTTTAAGACTGGATCGTAGATGTGGAATTCTTCCATTTCTGAATGCTAATAACGTAATTTTATTAAAATTAAAAGCGTGTATTTTTAAGTCTTAAAGCTGAAATGAGTTTTGTAGAAGTGCATCATTTTCACAGCGGCTTACAAATTCTTCGCAGGTGGAAATGCTTTAATTTTGAAAATAGCGAAAATAATAAAAATTACACGCTGATAAAACGCAAAGTTTTACAAAAATTTAGTGTCTCTTTATTGAAAAACAGTGAGCTTTAGGTGAAAATAATATTTAACAGTTAGACGAACCAATATAAGATGCATTTTTTATTGTAACTGATTTTGTAGGTTTATTATAAATTAATGAAACAGCTCCTTCTTAAACATTTGCTTTCGTCGAAATTCGACGTGTTGCAGGTCGTAATCGTAATTTTTCTCATCGGGGCGACAATAAATTCTAAAGAAGCAGAATTCCTGTTTCCTACATTTTTATTTATTTATTTATTTTCTGCTCACACAAGAGGTTTGACATTCAGCATCATTCTAATGCAACAATTTCTAGTGCTAGAGTGAGATGACAAATACCAGTTACGTGACCAGAAAAAGAGTGAATTGTTTCTCTTTCATCCCCACACACTTCCTCTCATCCCCAGATTCACTTTATAAAATATACGGTAGACTTATTTATCGCTCTTTTTTAAAAGAAACTGTGTGTAAAAAAAATTTCAGACCTTTTCTTTTTTTCGGTCCGCCTCGACTTATTTTCTACACAAATTTTGATTTTTCTTAACATAACACTGAGGTTTTTTTAACCCCTTCGGGACGGGAGCCTTTTACGAAATTTTTAATCTTTTGTCACCGTTTTTTTAAAAACAGAAATTTGTGTCTTCTTGAATCGAGAAAATGCGCTGATTAAATAAGGCAAATTTTACAGTAAAATTTTACTGGTGAGGAAAAACAACGATTCTGAGCGCTTCATGCGGCACGTATACGTGACGCTCGTCCCCAAGGGGTTAAAGAATACCGCATACAGGTACGTACGAAAAAGTTATAGTATATTTGAGACTGTATGTGCGTAAGCAACAGAATACAGAATAGCAATATTTGCGACCACTTAGATTCTCAGATTATTAAATTCAAATAAAGACTCATAAAGAATATTATGTAGTTTACAGGGTTCGTACGCATCAAAAGAATCAGGGGATTTTTACTGCTTTTGTACCAGAAATTTCGTAACGTACTGGTCCCTATTTCTGAAGATTGAATTTCGCTTCATTGAATTAGACAAAAATTACATTACAAAAATTCTGGAGAAAGGTCCTTACAGGTTCTTGAAGCGTACTAACCTTGAGTTTAGAATAAAAATAAATAGAACGTTAAAACATCTTAACTCTTGAACTTGTGTAATAAAAAGTAACTTTTGAAAATATTACTTTGTAATTTATTGAAATAATAAAAAAAATTCCATTAAGAAATGCTCTTTATTACAATTATTTTTATAAAATATATTGTCTGTCGGAAACATTCTAGGAGTCAGGCCCGGGCTTGACCGAGTATGTTGAAAGCAATGTAAGCCTCAGCCCATTGCAGCCTGGAGAAAATCTATGGAAAGAATTATGTTCTGGCTCAGACTCGACGCAACTGTATAACTGTTCAATGCAGATGTCTACGCTGCATTTTTTATGGTAAATCATTGTCTAGGTTCATTATAAATTAATGAAACAATTCCTTCTTAAACATTTTCTTTCGTCGAAAGTAATAATAATAATTTTTTTTTCCCTCATCGGGGGCGACACTAAATTCTGAAAAAGCAGAGTTCCTGCCTTCTTCTTGTTTTTTTATTTATTTATTTTCTGCGCACACAAGAGATTTGACATTCAGCATCTTTCTTTAATGCAACAATTGCTAGTGCTGCAGTGAGGTGACAAATACCGGTTATGTGACCAGAAAAAGGGTGAATTGTTCTCTTTCTTCCCCACACACTTCCTCTAATCCCCAGATTCACTTTATATAATATACGGTAGATTTATTTATCGCTCTTTTTTAAAAGAAACTGTGAGTAAAAAAGTTTCAGGCCTTTTCCTTTTTTAGGTCCGCCTCGACTTATTTTCTACACAATTTTTGATTTTTCTTAATATAAAATTGAGGTTATTTTAACCCTTTCGATACTCTTTCGATCGTGATACTGATACAATAGCACATGTGCGAAGTTGGATACGCCCTGATATGAAAAGTTTACCCGTACCGCCTCCATACTTTCAATTTTGGAGCCAGCCAGGAATACAAGTACATGTAACAGATTTATCAGATCCATTTCTACTTCTTTAACTATTCTTTGATGAACATTTAGTTATAGATATTGTGGCAGAAACAAATCGATGGGCAGAACAATACATTAGTGAAAATTCGAGAAAAATATAAATTAAGGATCAATCGTTGGATTCCAACTAATACTGAAGAAATGTACATATGTCTAAGTTTGCTATTTTTAAAAGCAAGACTTACAAAGCCTTATATAACATACTACTGGCCAAAAATAAAATAATCTGATATATAGTACTATAATTTTGTAATAATTGTCAATATATGTCTTTTTATCGCTATATCGTAATGAAATATTAAAAAAAATATATAACACAAATTGTTATTGATAACACTCACTAAAGATGACTAACTCCGCTATACTAACTACGGTCGTTCCTTGAAAATGGTAGCACTAGGAAGCATACCACGTCGAATGTTGTGGACAGTTCATGGTCAATAGCTGGGGCATTCTCACAATCTTTTGACTTTTATGCCCCTGAATAATAATTTTTATTTTAGTACATATTCTTATGTTTTTATTATTTCATATACTGGGGAACATCCATTGCATGACTGCATAACAATATTAACGAGATAAATAGTTTTGGACGGTATTGGGGGTCCACATATCCAGGAAACTCCCGTGTCCCTAAAGCTGATTTTTAAGTCTGCATAAAATTGTTTCAATAAAAGTAATTCGATGTAATTTTTTTCCGAAACTGGGACAATTGTTTTATATAAATATGTAGCAAAAAATTAACCTGCACATATTTTTACGGTGGTACAGTAAACTCCCGACTATCCGGCTCGCGACTATCCGGCCCTCCGTACTATCCGGCCTAGCAAAAAAATGCGTAATGCAGCAATTTTCCGAGAAAAATGCTGCTAATTCTTGACAACGCAGCTTCGCATCCGTCCATTGATGAACTCACAGAGGGATACATCAAAGCTGAATTTTTACTACCCAATTTGACGATTATTTGTCAGCCGATGGATCAGGGAGTACTTGAAATGATTAAAGAAAAAATATCGCATGCGTCATCTGCGTTCGTTGATATGAGCGATTCATAATAATGAAGACTACATAACCACTCTGAAAAAGATTAACATGTTAGATGTCATAATGTGGGTGGCAGAAGTATGGGAAGATATTCCAAACATAGTAATTGCAATGTCTTGGAGCATTCTTTTGTGCCATTAAGAGGGACATAAACCCGTGTTGGAATCAGAAGTGGAAGACGAGAACGATAATCTTCTTTCGTTGCTGAAAAATATACCGGGCTCTGACGACGTCGATGCAGGGTACGTTTCAGAATGGATGTCAAACGACGAAGTTAATGAATTAACTGACAACGATATAGTAGAAATGGTGACACAGAGAGAAGTAACAGAGTAAAAAGGGGAGGGGATGACAGGAAAAATCTCATCCCACATTCGGAAGGGTTTAAGACGATTGGGGCAGAACTGCAGGACATTAGTCAACAAAAGGAAGCGACGCCAGCTGATATAATCTGCTTGCGTAAATGGAGGGACGTTGTGTCGCGGAAGATGGCTAACTGGGAAAAGCAATCATCTATCAAGCACATTTTCAAAAACAAAAAACTGTAAGTTTTGACTCTTTTATCTTATCCATAACTTTTCCTATTTGTACAATCATTTATCAATGAAACGTAAAATAAGATTTACTCATTTTTTTACGAATAAGGCTTACGCTTTATGTTAATGTTTTGGTTATTTTGAAACTGTATGTACTGTATATATAAAATTTATCTTAAAATGTGTAACATGTGTTTTTAATATCATAGTGAGGTAGTAGCAGGAAGTGGGTAAATATTTATAGAACTCCGGCCTATCCGACTTTTCTGTTATCCGGCCTACCCTTCCGCCACAATAGGCCGGATATCCGGGAGTTTACTGTATTATTTTTTTTAATTCTTTCCCTTGGTTTTAGATTTGTAACCGTCCATCTTGTTAAATTATACAGAAAATCACTTTAGATACAGTCACAGAATTTTTTTCAATTTTTTTCTCATGCAGAAGTATGATAGAGAAAGAATGGCTAAAATTCTTTCACAGAAAATTTACTGCAGAATTGAAATCAGCATTTAAATATCAATTTCAAGCATCGTGGCTTTATTGGTAGTCTTACAGTCCCCAAGGTTTATTCCTGCCCTTTTCGAGGTAAATTAGTTTTTTTTTTTTTTTTTGTAACTTAATCCAATGTAAATAACTGTTTCTAAAAATCAATGAACATTTGGCTATCACTGAGTCTTAACATGATTTACCTAAACATAGGTGGTGACTTTCCTTTCCGTCCCATCCTTACCATCCCTTTTTTTCCCTTACCGTCTCTTTTTTCCTGTACCATCCCCCTTTTTTACCTTTCCGTCCCTTCTTTAACACCCCTTTAAAATAATGTTATACCAAAATTTTGTACTAAAAATACTACATTGTTATTATTTCTTATTTGAATGTCCTGTGGGTACTATGCAAATTCATTATAAGTAAAAATTTAGAAGAAAATAAAAAGTTTTAGTAGGAAAATAAAAAATTTTAGTGGGAAAATGGTAAGGAAAATTAAACTCGCAAGTTTAACTTAAACCTCAGTTAAATAAAAAAATTTCGCTGCTGACCATTTTTCTTTATTTTGAATCATTAAGTCATTCGTCTATCAGATTAAAATGTTATTTTAGAAAGTTTGACTTCACCAGATTTTTAATCCTGAAAGTCAAAAGTTTGTGAGAATGCCCCAGCTGCGAAATCACATGTAAAGCACATAACATTAGTGTACATATTTTCTTGTGAACTATTGGAACGATTTCATTTTTTTTATTATTATTTTATCACGAACTGTAGGTTTATTGGTCGGCAAATACACATAAAAATTAGTATGTATTTAATATGTAAAGATAAAAAAATTTCTCACTTTTTGCTTAATTCTTGATGTGCTAAAGTTATAAAAAGTGATATACGCGGTTGTATTCTCGATGAGAATACAACGTTTGTGAATGTTTGGAATATGTATAGAATTTAATAGCGAATGAATCATTCAATTTTAAGTCCTTTTTTCCGTTTATCCAACGCACACGATAAGTTTCCAGTATTCTCTTGACATTTAAGTTACAAATATTTCTTTCATTTAATTTAAAACTCATTTCATTTTATATTCGGAAACACTTTAATTTAAAATACATTCATTAAATGTTGTACTATTAAACGAGCAAGTATTTGCAAGCCATTTATTTGCTTAAAATATTTTACAATTCTAAACAATACCTTCAATAATTTTCCTAAAATCGCGAGATTAGATTTTTTTTTTATTTATTTTTTTTAAACAGAAAAAGCCATTTAGAGAATCCCTGTTAAAAATTTAACCATGAATTCAAATCGTTACTTTCTTACAGAAGATGAATCTTGTTTACCAGATTTATTGCAAAATATTTTTGTTACAGCTTGTTTTGATAAAAAAATGTGAATTTAAAAAATAGTAGCAATGTCATTTTAGTTTCAGGGCAAAAGGCAATAATGTTTTCGTAGCATTAGTGCTTTTTCGCTAGAATTTAAAAGGGTATTGTGACTATTTTTTTTAAATGTACATAATTTTATCAAAACAAACTGTAACAAAAATATTTTGTAATAAATCTGGTAAACAAGATTCATCTTCCATAAGTAAGTAAATATTCAGAAAATATGCGCAAGGGATTCGCAGATAGTAGATATTTTGTCATATATGACGTCATACTAAAAACCCGCGTATTTGCATTATCAACCCCGTCCACAAGGTGGCGCAGCTGTGTCAATTTACGCCAGATTCCAGCATTAACAATGTACGCTTAATATGTATGCTGTTTTGCAGAATACCGTAACAAAACATTACGGTTTAATAAGGTTAAAGAATATATTTATAGTGAAAATGTTAAGAAACGCATAACACATTTTAAAATCCAACTTCAGCAATTACCATGCATACATTATAGATAACTTTATAAAGAGTATATTTAATATCCTTATATGTGCAAGAAACGTTTTTACTGGTTAAGAGTATATTAACTTCAAAAAATAAAAGCAAATCCACCATCATTCGGTAAAATTAATTGATAGAGTGTAGTGTTGCCAGTGGGCTACTTGTTTTATTATTCAGATTGCTTAATTACCACCAGTTTTTTAAAACAGTGAAATTCGCTTTCTTTAATGGCAAATTAAATAAGAAGAAAATAGGGTTTATTGAACAGTGCATAGCTGCCAACTTTTACGCTTTTTGCCTACCACTAAAATTTAATAGATTTTCGCCTTTTTAATCATGAGATTTCGACACTTATTCTTATAAAAAAAATACCTTATCTCTATATATTTCTATATACAGGGTGTTCCGTTAAAGGGGTCCAATATTAATAGGGGTAATAGAGGAGATCTCATGGAGCATAAATCAGTATATAAAGCCTGGTCGGATCTCAATAGTTTTCAAGTTCAGCAAATAGAATGAAAATTCGGAAAATTGTAAAAGAACCCTCATTGCTAAACTATCGATAATGCTACATAAAAACGAAGCACATATTTAGAAAGAGCAGAAAAAAACCTACAAAATGACATCAATTGTATTAAAATAGCAATATTTATTGACGAGTTACAAGCCCTGAAACAGTGAAAAAAGTACGAAATCCAATATACATCAAAATAGTTAATCGTTAATTCCAAAAAGACAACTCTAGCTACAACAAGGAAAATGTAGTAAAATTTGGTCCATTCCGGAAACTTTCGAAAAAGCTTACAATGAACCATATCGGTTTAATTGTGTGAGAGAAATTAATCAGTTTCTTAGTTACAACTCCGGTTTCTTTGACACTAGCAAAGGTTAAACTCCGCCCATCACGATTGGAAACACCGCCTTTTTAATTACTCTC
Organism: Maratus speciosus; assembly: GCA_963932465.1. Taxonomy (NCBI): domain Eukaryota; kingdom Metazoa; phylum Arthropoda; class Arachnida; order Araneae; family Salticidae; genus Maratus; species Maratus speciosus. Next base: position 9,299,752 of record OZ010792.1, on the reverse strand, counting down.
AACTATACATTTTCGATCATGCTTCTTCTGAGATGCAACATTTTTAATTATTCAAGAGTTGAATGAATCAAAATAACTTTACAATAATAGTCTACATTTTAAAGTGGTCTTTTATTGATATAAAGCTTAAGTTAAATTCTTTAAAATTAAACTGGTGGTGAAAATTCGGAAATAATTAAAAATATTGCGATTTGTAACTATGCAAGAAGTTTCAGTACATGTTTTACATGGACAATTATTGTATGTATATGTGCATCATAATTTATGATAGGAAATAATAATAACAAATAGCATAATAATTTTATTAATTATAAATTTAAAAAAGACACTAAATTTTAAATTAATTCATACAAACTTTGTAATTTACAATTTGAGTACACCACAGTCTGTGACTTACAAAATACTGTGCCAAAAAGTGTTGAAAATAAAAGAAAAATGACAAATAAAGAATTACATTCCACGTACTTTATGACATATGTGAAGCATAGTCTTCTGGCCTGCGCTGCACAGTTCAATGTCGGAAGGCAGACGAACGGACATTATTATAATAGGTGTTCGAAGTTGCGCCCATTAACAGAATCGCACAGCCGACAGCGACGTCGTAAAGATTGGCGAACACGCCGAAAAACTCCGACGGAGTTGGGAATGTCTCCTGCAGCGACAACGATTCGCGCTAGTAAATCCTCCGGTGTATCCACAGGCGTTTCATACACCAGCGATTTAAGGTGTCCCCAAACAAAAAAGTCTAACGGATTGAGGTCTGGAGAGCGTGCAGGCCAAGCAACAGGTCCACTGCGTCCAATCCATTTCCCAGGATATGTTGAATTGAGGTGATTGAGAACACCTATGAAAAAATGTGCCGGTGCGCCATCGTGCATAAACCACATATTGTGGCGCAATGTTGCTGGCACATTTTGCAGTAACTGCGGTAAGATATCCCGTAGGAAAACCAAGTACGTACTGCCATTGAGTACATCTGGGAGTAAATATGGTCCTATGAGATAATCGCCGAGGACACCTGCCCATATGTTCACACTGAACTTTTGTTGTGCGTTCGACGGGAAAACAGTGTGCGGATTTGTATATGACCATGTGTGCATATTGTGCGTGTTTACCACGCCCTCTCTCGTAAATGTTGCTTCATCAGTAAATAAAATATTTTCCAGAAATTGTGGATTATTTTCTGTTACATTAAGCAACCAGCGTACGAATTCTGTCCGCTGAGCACAATCTGTTACTGATAACAGTTGTACCCACTGCACATGAAAGGGGTGCATGTTTTCTGCACGCAGAACACGCCACACACTTTGGTGAGAAACACCGACTTCAGACACAGCAGCTCGTGTACTCGTGGAGGGGTTATCTTTAAAAATATTCAGTACATCTTCTTCCATTGCAGGTGTTCGTACATGTCGAGGTTTCCCTGCATCAATGCTTGCTGTATTAAACGATCCAGTCTCCCGTAATCGTCTATCGATTTTTATGAAGAGTTTCGAACTTGGGCAACGTCTCCTTGGAAATTGCTCACGGTACATGCGCTGTGCTAGACATGCATTTCCATGAGCTTGCCCGTACATCAGATGCATGTCCGCATATTCTTCGTTAGAGTATTCCGGCATAATTATTATACATCAACTTACTACAATCCCACTTACAACAGCCTCCCTTTAACATAACGCCCACTGATGACTGCTGTTTTATTACACTTTTCTTCCTATACACATAGAAAATTTGCATAAAAAGTACTTCTTCTTCATCATCCTGAAAGTTCATGGAGGAAACGCAGCAGTCACGGAGTTTGCTTTAAGACAAGGCGAGAGCTGCACAATATGTCATTCACTTGACCAGACTGAATAATGAAAGGGTATTGATAGAGGTTGATCAGAAATGTATAATTGAAAGATATTAAAACGGGGTGTTTACAATCGTCATGGGCGGAGTTTGGCCCTTTCCGAGCGTGCAACAGTACAGAGTTGTAACTAGGGAACTGCTTGATTTCTCCCATACAATTAAACTGATATGGTTTATTGTCAGCTTCTTCCAAAGCTTTCGGAATGGACCAAATTTTATAACATTTTCCTTGATGTAGGTAGAGTTGCATTTTTGGAATTAACGATTAACTATTTTGCTAAATATTTGATTTTGTATTTTTTCACTGTTTCAGAGCTTGTAACTCACCATTAATTCTCAATATTCTAAAACAACTTATGTCATTTCGTAGGATTTTTTCTGCTCTTTCTAAATATGTGCTTCGTTTTTATGTAGCATTATCGATAGTTTAGCAATGAGGGTTTTTTTACAAATTTCCGATTTTTCATTCTATTTGCTGTAACTTGAAAATTATTGAGATCCGGCCAGGCATTATGTACTGATTTATGCTCCGTGTGATCTCCTCTATTACCCCTATTAATATTGGACCCCTTTAACGGAACACCCTGTATATAGGAAAAAAAGACAAAAAAATTATCGAGCTGATTAGTGCCTTTTTTGTTAACCGCTTGAGGCGTGGTGGGATAATTATCTCGGAATTATACACAATCCCAGCAAAAAGCAATGAAGTCATTCAAGAAGTTAGGCCAAATAAATCGATGATTTATTATTATCTAATGATTTATGTGCCTTCATTTGTTTGTTTATAATAGCTCTATGTTTTATCAGAAGTAATTGGGGCCTCCGTGGCCGAGTGGTTAAGGCAGCAGGCCACCAATCCCTTGAGAGCGTAGGAGGTCTGTGGGTTCGATTCCGGCTGGCTCCGTTGCACACTCCTTGTTGAGCTCCCGGCTGCAATTTTCTGGTGTGGTAAATTTTCTTGTGCTATCTCGTCCTTGTATGTTGACGAAATTGTATATCAGTAGTTTGTGTAATTATTTCTGTGTATAAAATAAAGGATCATTCAAGTCAACAGCCATTGTACCCAGCAAAGAAGAAATTTCCGGCCAGCAGAAAGATAGGTGCTGGCAATGATGGAGAAATGCTGGCTAATGGTCTACCAATGCTGGACAGCTTCAGTCAAATTTGCTGTTGGAAATCATCAGATAAAATTCTGATGGGCTCCGTTCTCTTGCGCTGGCCCACCACACCATGGAAGTGCATGAACTTTTGCAGTATTATTGCTGGGAACCCTTACGCTAAGTGGCGTAATTCATCTAAGTAAAAAAAAATATCCCCTAATTGTAATTTTTATTCAAATATTTTAATCTGAAGTGTAAAAATATTTAAACAATTACGTTTCAAGTTTAACAAATGATAACACAGGCTTGCGATGAAAAAAATACAAGGGTATTGATGGCTGAGCTTTGTGTATTTTTTGGTGGTAATTAAAATACAAATAATGAAAAAATTCTATCACGTCACATTTTCTTGAAAAATATTGGGTCGATTGGAAAGTTTGTCGTGTTGGAAAAATCAATTCGTACCGGTAAATTCTGCCAGGTAATTATAAGACATTAGATATCGGAATCAATGTCTAACAATTAAATGATAGAATTTTCCGATACGAGTTGATTTTCCCAACACGACACAACATTCCTATAGACCCAGTTGTTTTAAACCGTTTAAACCTATAACAAAATAATCGATTACTGAAAAATCAGTTTGCCTCACCGAGAAACGATTTTTTACTTTCTTCTATCTTTACAAGAAGAAAGTATTGGATTCATGAAAATTTTCGAATTCCGGTTTTCGACGGATTGACACGTTTTAGGGGTCAGAGATTCCAAAAAACATGTTTTTATAAAATGTCTGTCTGTCTGTGTGTATGTGACACAAATTTTGTGGGCGCTCTATCTCAAGAACTAATGCACGGAATTTAATAAAAATTTATATCCAGTGAGTCCCTAATACAAATTGATGCTGATTAGTTTTTGGTGTAAATCGCTCAACAGGTGGCGCTGCTATGCTTCATTTTTCACGATTTTCGCAATAGCTCTATCTCAAGAACTAATGCACGGATTTTGATCAAACTTCAAATTTAGTTAGTCCTTGATATGAATTGATTATGATTACGTTTTGGTGTAAATCGCCCAACAGGTGGCGCTGTTATGATGAATTTTGCAGGATTTACACGATTTCCCCAATAGCTCTATCTTAAGAACTAACGCACGGATTTTCATCAAACTTCAGATTCAGTTAGTCCTTGATATGACTTGCTACTGATTATTTGTTGGTGTAAATCGCCCAACAGGTGGCGCTTCTATGCTGCCTTTTTCACGATTGCCTCAATAGCTCTATCGTTGTCAGACGTTGACATATATTGTTGCTGATTAGGATTTGGTATAAATCACCCAATAGATGGCGCTGCTAGGCAGCATTTTGCTGGATTTAGGCCATTTCAGCGATAGTCATATCTCAAGAACTAATGCATGGAATTTCATATCTTTAGAATCCTCATGAGATGCATAGATTGCCATTTAATTTTGTCAGTGTGATAGCGAATTTTGAAGTATTAACATGTATGAGATAGAAGAAAGTTTTAGGATTGGTACATCCGACTAGTTCTACATAGATTTACATGGATAAAATCACTGTTGCCAGATAGCACATCCAAAATTGTCCTTCTCATTTTAGCAAAAATATCGATATCGATGTTACAAAAAATTCTGATTTGATGGGAGGTGGGGGAAACGGAGGTCATTTTCGAAATCAGTTTACCAAATAACATAAAAATCAGCTAAAACTTCTCTTGTATTTTTCAAAAACTTCAATTTCGCAGGCCTGTGTAATTTATTAAACTTTTAAATATTTTGTCAAGTCTATATTCAAATAAGAGTTATTTTTATCACCCCGCGGCAGATGAAGGAATTTGAAGACAAATCTGAAATGAATATCTAACACAATTTAAGCTGCCAAGCTATTTCTTTTAAACTATAAATAATATAGCACCAATGCCACCAAGAAAATAAATAAGTAAATGAATAAAAAAGTAAATTCTTCAACGCAGTTTTTTTCTTCTTAAATCTGGTTTTTCTAAATTACAAAGGATTTCGGTTTTCGCAATTTACACAATTGAGAATCAATCAACGTATAAAATAATAGGATTTCTATACAATACAATAATTTCTATAGAAGTTTAATGATTGGGAACGCAAATCACAAAAGAAACAAACTTGAAATAATGTAATGAGAGCTTGAAAAAAACAAGCGGTCGTAAAATACGCTGAAAGTACTTGTTCATGTCCTATCACGAAAACGAAACAGCACCAAGCGCGGTTAGTACTTGGGAGGGTGACCACATGGAAACAGTGAAAGTTCAAATATTTCTATAGACATTTCTATTACAGACACTTCTATAGCTGTTGATGAAACTAGCTCATAGAAAAACGAGCCTTTTTTCTATAAGTTTTTTTTTATAGAATTCTATAAGAAATTTTTGTAAGGGAAAGTGCTGGGCCAGCAAAGGAATAGCAGTAGGATAGGTGCTAGCACTGCAGGAAAAGTGCCGGATTGAAGAAATGTGATGGCATACCAATGCTCGCCTGCTGTTGGCCATCACTGATGGGCCAGCTGCATTCCGCACGAACACCTTTGTACTGGTTTAAGTAATGGCACCATTGCACTTTACCGCTGATGGCAGTGCTGGTTGCCATCTTTTTTTCCAGCTGATGGCCCCCTATTTCTTTCTTTGCTGGGTAGCTACAGACCCAAAAGCAATCTCTACTTCAGTGGAATTCAAATGTCAAATATCAGAAGTGATTAATTTATATATTTTTCAAAATTCGGGAAATGTTATTACACACGGATTAATAAGATTGCATTATTTCAGCTTTTTGATACGAATTAACCCTAGAACTACCGGAAATTTTACTCAAGTTTAATAAAAACATTCTACACCAGAATTTTTACTTAAAACTATTTAATTTGTTTATTTAACTTATTATTGTCTAATTTATACATTTAGTTTGTTTTGAAGAAATTTCTGGTTTGAATAAATATTTTGAATGTACATGTCGGGTCCATTGGACCCTTCTGGTAGACAGAGGGTTAAGTAAACGAGGAGAAAATAAGTCACACAAATATTCTTTAAAATACGTTTTTGTAAAGAGAAAGTGTTGCATCGTTTGTAAAGTTAGTTTGCAGTAAACTAAAAATCATTTAATTGATAAAGAAAAACAAAATAAAACCAAAATTCACCGGATTTTATAACAGATGATATTCTTGACATAGCACATACTGTTTGTTTTCGGATAGCAAAACCCTCCGCGCTATTGTGCATGCGTCAGGTCTGGTTTGATTTTATCAAAATGGGGGTGATCCGAGTTTGTTCAGCTGATTTTTTAAGAATACGCTTTTGGAGAAATAATATAGATTTATATAAAAATGTTTTTGTAGCTAATATTTATAAAAAACGAAAATGCTTAAAAATTTTAAAAAGTTATGCAACATTTTTGCTTTTCGCAAAAAAAAAACTATTATTATTTTTTAAATTATATTACAAAAGCTTACTTGTTAAAATATGCCTTTAAATGTTATCCTCCTCATCTGCAGAAATTCTCAGCGAACCTCATTAATACAGATTCCTGATTATCCGAGTCCCGCTTAACCGAGTTTTCGTTTTAACCGAGTTATTTTCTTCTGATGGAATGATGGCTTACATTATTATGAAAAAGCCATTAATGTTAGGTGAAACCTAACACTTCATTTATAATGACTGTTTCATAATAATGGAAGCCATCAGTCCATCAGAAAAAAATGATCCATTCCAAAGGTATAAGTTCGATTGAAAAAAACTATTTAATACTTTGAGCAAAAAGAAGAGGCTACAGCTGTAATTTTCATATCACTAATAGAATCACATAGCTGCCAATTTGTACGGTTTTGTTAGCTCTAAAATTTAATGCAAAATTTTGCTATATTTAATCGTTGGCAATTGTTAAATTTCGGCGATTGAATTAGGCAAAATTTACAGGCAAGTTTTAGTGGTAAGAAAAAGTCTTAGAAATCTTAGCGCTTTTTTAAATAAACAATTTCATTCCCCGTTTTTCTTAAAAGTAACGGAAATGTACATCAAAGAAATGTTACTGGTACCATAAAATTGAATGAATTAAGTGAAAATTTATATTTCATCTCCTGAGTCGTTGACGATTTGTGTAAATCTGGTTTATTCGAGTTTTTTGCTTATCTTAGGTGAGCTTGGTCCATATTAACTCGGGTTATCGAGACTCTACTGTAGTATTACTAATATATACTCCGGCAATTTGACTGGCTCGTTTTGTTGAATGAGCTGTCGGAACTATTAATTCTCCTTTTCCTGCTTCTTGATCACAAAACTGAATGACATTATATATAATTTTCTTACTACCACTCCTAAAAGATTTATTTCTACTCGAACTAGCCATTTGAACACTGAATATAGAAGTTTTAATTTGAAATAAAACGAGATATTAACACTTTTAAACTTTGATCTGAAGTAAAAAATAACAAGCAAGTAAGCGCTAATCTTACAAGGAAGGTCTCCATACGGGCATACTCAGAAAAATCTGAAAAAAAAATACAGATTGTTCTTCTCCCATGGGTATATATGTTTATAAAAAAATTTCGGCGGAACCTCGGTAGAAAGCCCGTAAAAAAATAATGAAAATTTCGTTTATTTGGCGACATATCACCGTTTGGCGAAGAAATAAAATTTCAAAAAATACGCTTGTCGAATACTCTTTAAGGAAAAAAAACTTTGTATGTTTAATTTGTTTAAATAAGTTTAAATAACATTAGCTTTGTCATTTTTAGTTTGTTTTAACTATAGTTTTGTCATATATATTTATATGTACTTATAACGATTTTTAACTACCATATTTTACGATTTAAAACAAAATCTAAATTGAATAAAATTGTTCCAAACTCAAAAATATGCCCCATTGAGCACTGTGGATTCAACTTTGTTGCTATGGAAACAACGTCTTCGGTATGGAAATGTATTACGGCCGCATGATTCATCTGACGTTAAAAGTTATTTTTATAACAGATAAAGCGGTCTAAATTTAAAAAATTGTGGATTGGAGAATAAAACAATGGCAAAATTTCAATCAAATCGGCAACAAGCAACATGTATAATACAAAATGTAATAATAATAATAATTTCTTTCATGGTTTATGTTTAAATTCATAAAAAACCGCATATTCTCAAAATCAATTAACAAACAATTTTCAGATTCATTCAAATCGTTTGCTTTTGACGAGGAAAAGTGCTGCTCGCCAAATTGCGTGCCGCTTTCATCTTTTCACGCCAATTATTCGAAAGTATTTTATTTTTTTACAGATTTTTCTACTGTAATTCCCCCGCTAATGTTAACTGATCCTTTATTACATACATGAGTACTTTCACTAGCATTTTTTTTCAACATATTCTGAGTATGCCCAGTATGGAGACCTTCCTTGTTAGTGACAACGCAGACGAGAACTTCGGAAAATACCCATCTCAGCGAAACATCCCTTTGGAAAGTCGAAAATGAGCAGTATTTTAGTTTCAGTTTTTTAACGTTTTTATGAGAAAATGTCAACAAAACAACAGAAATGAAGTACTTCAGTTCCCACGATTACAAAAAAGTATTAAAAACTACAAAAAATTAATATCTTAAAATTAAATTGAGAAACAGCTTTCAAAAAAATTGCATTTAAAAGTACATTTTTTTCTGTACGACGGTGGAAAAACTGAAAATGTGCGATATTTAGATTTTCAAAAATTTGTAGTAGCGAATATGGCAAAACCGAAATTTCATTTCAAATTTCAAAGTTTTGGCATTCGCAAAGTGACGTCAACGTTACGCACAGATATGTTTGTCCTTTATAATATAGATTGTTTAATTTTGTAAATGTTGTCTTTATTTTATACGTGAAAAATGGCTGATACATCCTTTTCCTTGTGCAGTTCTGGTGCGATTTCATTTGTTTATAGCTTTGGCAATAGCTAAACTATAAACTGATCGTTCGAATAATAAAATGAAATGTTTGCGTGATTTCGCATACAAACGAACCACTTGTCAAAGACTTTAATTATTTTAACATAACCAAAGTGATTGGAAAATGAATCCCCCAAGTAATACTTTTTCAATCAAGTGAAAATGTGTTTAGTCGTTGCCATGGAAACACTCAAGGCCTGAGGACACAAGTTGTGACGCCATCACTAATCGACCGACTTCTCACTAGTGTTGGAATTCACACCAGGAAATTTTGAATAGCAATTTCCTTTTATTTTATTTGTAGAATATCTATCATCTGGTAAAACTATAGTAACTATTTAAATTTACTGGTGAGAATTTGGAATACCCTAATAAAAAATCAACCGGATGCCGCAACACTCTGGCATTCCACATCTGCCTGAATTTTTATTTAAGGTTTCCGAATTTTCACCAGTAAGTTTAAGTAGTTACTATTGTTTTATAAGATGATAGATATTCCACAAATAAAAGGATATTGCTATTCAAAAATTTCCGGTGTGAATTCCAACACTAGTGAGAAGTCGGTCGATTAGTGATGACGTCACAACTTGTGTCCTCAGGCCTTAAGTGTTTCGATGGCAACGGTTTAGTGCGATACTCGAACTCAAAATTTTCGTCTTTAATTGCCAGTGCGGTAATTTAGATGTAAAACAACTATTTTTTTCAGATTTCACTGCGGTTAAATTGGCAACTAAAATTTCTGTAGAACGTAAATGGAAAATCACTAACATTACTATATCTTTTTGTTGCCATTTTCTCATAAAAACTGAAAAAAAAATTGTAATTAAAATACGTACTGTTTTGAAACAAATATAAATGAATTATTTCTGATGAAACAGGGAGCTATTATAAACTATATTTAATTTTCAGTATCTATATTAATGTTACAAACAAGTGAAGCATGTGAATAATTAGATAGCTGATTATTTTAGTATAGTTTACGGCATCGCTTTTTGCTGTGTTTGTGTACTTTTCCGCGGTAGTGACATCCTATGCATACTTTTCGACAGATGTTATTTAAGACTGGCTCGTAAATGTGGAATTCTTCAACGTATCAAAATGATGTCATTTTATTTAAAAAAAGCGTGTATTTTAAGTCTTAAAACTGAAATATATTTTGTTGAAGTGCATCCTTTTCACTCCAGTGGCTTTGAGATTCTTCACAAGTGGAAATGTTTCACTTTTGAAAATAACGCAATTGAAATCGCACACTGATAAAACGCAAAGTTTTACAAAAAATTAGAGTGTCTTTCTAGAAGAGCAGTGACCTTTTGGTTAAAATAATATTTGCTTGGCCGACTAACCAATATAAGATGCATTTTTTATTGTAACTGATTTTGTAGGTTTATTATAAATTAATGAAACAGTTCCTTCTTAAACATTTTCTTTCGTCAAAATCCGACGGGTTCGACCTCGTAATAGTAATAACTTTTTTTTTTTCTCATCGGAGGTGACACTAAGTTCTGAAAAAGAAGAATTCCTGCTTCTTGCTTGTTTTTTTTTGTTTGTTTGTTTGTTTTATTTTGTTTTTTTGTTTTTTTTAGCCTTAGCGTAACAATTTAAATATGAACTGGAAAAATTTTCAAAGTTGCATTTTATTAAATACAATTTCCGGTAATAAACAAAGTTAATTCAGCCTTGGCTTAAGCGCAGAAGCTTACGGTATTCAGCAACCTTGGGCGCTCAGTCTAAGGTCAGTAAATACAGTCTTATACATTTTAATAAGAATTTTAAATTCTACCTCTTATTTTGTACACTAAAAGTGTAAATAAACATCCACTACCTTAGCCATATTGTAATAAACCTAGATGAAACTAGACTGTTTGTATAAAGACGTGGTCATTTTCTAATTAGCCTAAAACTGCATATGTTCATTGCAATGAGTCTTAAAAAAAATATATCATGCTGATTGAAAAATAAATGGATAATTTCCAACGAGCCTAACTCTCTACAAATTATTTGCAATAAGCTTCAAAAATATCATTCTAATTGAAAAACAAATTATCATTTTCCAATTAGCCTACAACTGCTGAGTATCTTTGTAATAAGCCTGAAAAATACCAGGCCGATTGGAAAAAAAGGAAGATGATTCTCCAATTAGCCGGGCTGTTTCTAGACAGCCGAGGCTTTTTTCAAAGAGTCGGATTTCGCAATTAGCCTATGACATATACGAGCATATACTTGTATTCATAATTGTCAATCTCCCGATTTTTTAAATACCAATGTTTTTATGCAGAAATATTTGCTATATAAAATCGCACAATTTCTGCAATTAAATAAAGATAATATTTTTGTAATAAATTTCTGGTATTAAAGAAATCGAGAGGTTGGCAAACATTATGATATATATATTATATATTTATATATACAGGGTATTTCATAAAAGATGGGCAAAACTTTTAGAGGTGATAGTACACATCAAAACAAACAATTTTCCTCAAAGAATGTATGGTCGAAATTAAAACGCATAGGTGCTAGAGGGAGCCAAAGGAGATAGTCAACGTTGCCAGTGTGCTACTTTTTTTAGTTGAGATTCATTGATTGGCACCACTTTTTTGAAATGATAAAATTCCCCTCGTTTTAGCCTCAATTAATATGTCATTAAATAAGGCGAATTTTACAATTTCAAAAAAGTGGTGCATATCAAGAAATCTGAATTTAAAAATAGTAGCCCACTGGCAACACTGGATATGTTGTTATGCGAGGCAAAAACAAGCAAAGTCTCTGAGCCATTTCCATTTGCAGTTCCGTAGATAAAATGCATATCAGCCGATTCCCTATTAGTGAAGGGCTACATCTTCCGTTACGTTCCTACTGCGATCGACAGTTGCACACTCGGATCATCAGCTTTTATGTATTAATCAAGGCGAAATTTTGGATACGCGTTCTTCTTCTTCCCCATATCACGTTTGCAAGCTATTAGTGTCATTCTTCTCCGAATAACTCCCGATAGGAATAGAGCTTTAACGTTTGCATGGACCAAATTAGTGTTGCGAGTGGGCTACTTTTTTTTTAACTCAAATTTTTTGATTGATACCAGTTTTTTAAAATTAAAATCCTCCTAAAAAATAATTCTCCTTGTGTTCGCCTTATTTAATCTGTCATTAAATAAGGCGAATTTCGCTGTTTAAAAAAAAATGGTGGTAATCAATAAATCTGAATTTTGAAAAAGTATCCCACTGGCAACACTGGATCAAGTTTCCAAATGCGCCAGCACCTGTGCGTTTTATTTCCGACCATGTATTCTCTGGTGAAAGTTGTTTGTTTGGATGCGTACTATCACCTTTTAAAGTTTTGCCCATCTTTTATGAAACACCCTGTATTAGAATTATCATACGATATCACTTTACTTTATACATAACTTTATTATATTTACATATAGGTTTACATCATATATTAATAAGATTATAACGAAATTCTTTTATTTTCCTATGTAATTATGCAAAACATATTTACATAATCCGTATTAAATCCACTTATTTAATAATTAAATTTACATATTTTCTTTTTAGTTTAATTTGCAAAAGTTTTTTAAAGATTAAACTTAAATAAACCTAAGTAACTTATTTTTTTAAATTTTAAAGTCTAAGTTTTATATAAAAATTTTGTAAATGTTCTTCGAAAACCTTTTCTACGATTTTTAAATTCAAAATTGTTATTTACGCATAGAAAAAAACCCCACAAACAAGAAACAAAATTTTTGCTATCAAGTTAGCTTATTTTACTTAACTAACCCTAAATCCGTATTTCGAATGGAATGAAGACGACCGCACAAGGCGAGGGAGTTTCTAACAAGCTGCGTTAAGCCAACGAACTGTGGTGCGTGTTTGATACGTGACTTCAGCATTTTTACGCTGGTCTTATAACAAAAATAAGAATACGAAGTCTGTTTAAAGCTTTATTTTGAAACGAAAATGAAGCGTTTTTATTTTATTTCGTTCGTGAGCAGAGAAAATTCTCCTTGTCTTTTTTCTTCCATGGAGGAATGATTAAAAATAAAAATAAACAAAAAAAAATCTTAATGAATTTAGAAGATCATAATTTTCTGAATATTTTTTGTTAGAACATAAAAGTGAAATATGCTCTTTTAAAAAAAAATGTGTATCTTCTTAAATATTATTGTTTTATGTATCATAATTTCATTTCTTTCAAATTCATTCAAATCCTTGACAGTTTCCACTCTGAAAACAAGATGGAAATTGCTCGTCAAACGTGGCAAATGAGGTGCGTTCGTACTATAACTAGTTTTATAATTATTTTTTGCACCCCATATTGTACTGAATGTATATTTTTTTGCACTTCATAAGTGCATAGTCTGTAACATCATTAAAATGTACTTGCAATAATTTTTTCCCCATTCCCCGTAATGTAACGGAACACTTTTAACTGTTCCTGTCATTAAACTATACATCCGATTTCCATAAAATTTGAAATGGCTCGACATAATTTTGCAACAATTATATATTTAAAATTTCAGACCATTCGGAAGGCTAAAACATCATTAAAATGCACTTGCAATAATTTTTTCTTATTGGTCGTAATGTAACGGAAAACTTTTGACTGCCCCTGTAATTAAACTATACATCCGATTTTCATAAAATTTGAAATGGCTCGACAAAATTTTGCAACAATCATATATTTAAAATTTCAGACCATTCGGTTGGGTACTTTTTGCTCTGTTATATGCGGACGGACGGACAGACGGACGGACAGACGGACGGACAGACAGACGGACTGAACGACGACTATAGGTGCTATGTATTTATATAATTACGAACGCACCTAAAAACGGGAGAAAGACCATGCGTTTTATATCAGAAATTAAATCTGTAAACAAATTCAACGTTGGGAAAAAAGCGTTAATACTTAAATAATGCAAGATGTCGCAAAACATCTTGATACATTTAAAAAACTTACATTGTAAACCAAAAACATGTCCGTGAGTAACGCGGTCATTAGTTTGACAAAGGCATCACCTCACAAATATACATATATATTTGTAGTCCAGGCAATAGGGGATTTTACGTGGCAAAATTAATGGTAGTTCTGGAAGTCGGCTTAGTTTATGTTTTTTGGGTCGCTGAATCCGAATTTGTATCTTCCCACCAAAATTTCCCCCGGCAACCCCCCTCCCCCCCCCCAAAAAAAAAAAAAGAAAAAAAAAGTTTTTATTAAAAAAATCAATTTTTTTTATTGTTTTAGGGAAAAAATATCTAGAAATTCAGAAAGTAGACAAAATTTGCAACAAATGAGATACATGATATTATGACGTAGGATGCATGGAGAAGGGGATCTGCCTCGGAACATGCACTACGGTGCTGCGTGGACAAGGTTGCACAATTTCACTTAACCACTCGCACCGTTTACATTCGCCCTCCCGTCTCCCCTCCGAACTTTCCCTATAAGGTTTACTTTAAGTTTTTGGTGTTTCTGAATCCGAATTTTTAACTCCCCCCCCCAAAGTTTTCCCCCACGCAACCCTCCCCCCCTCCCCCCCCCAAAAAAAATAGTTGTTTTTAAATTAATTTTTTTATTATTTTAGAGGAAAAGTATGTAGAAATTCAGAAAGTAGACAAAATTTGCAACAAATAGGATATATGACATTATCACGTAAGATAAACGGGGAGGGTTGGGCTGCCTCGGAACATTCCCCGCGCGCTGTTCGCAAAAACTAATTTTTTTCAAAAAATCAATTTTTTGGGGGGTTGCGGGGTGAAATTTTGGTGGGAAGTTACAAATTCGGATTCAGCGAACCAAAAAACATAAAGTGAGTCAAAATCCAGAACTAGTATTAATTTTGCCAGGTAAAATCCCTTATTGCCTGGATTTGAGTGCACATAGCGCCGCAGCGCATGTAAAAATTCGGATTCAGCGATCCAAAACACATATAAGGTTAGTTGGGGCAACTGGGACATGATTTTACAATGTGACTCTGGAGCTTCTGGCAATTCAGCTTCAAAAAACTAATGTTCATTTGAATTAAAGACTGAACATCAGTAAATGTGTTCAGTTAGGTTCCCTCTATGAGACAGAAATGCTCAAAATCACATTTTAATATTTAAAAATATAAAAATATGCATATTTCATCTTTCTTTCCTCATGGGTCCAGTTGCCCCAAAAAATGGGGTAACTGGACCAGGGGGGTCTATGTTCCACACGCGTTCATATTTTTTCATATCGGATATCAGGTTCTGTTTGAGAAAGTGTAAACAACTTTAAAAAATTTAAACCAGGCAGATCATGTAAATTATATGTCAATAAACAGCGTTTAAGGGAAACTTTTGCTGTCAATGTGTCTAAAAAAAGCACTAAAAGTGAAAATATTAGATTTATTTATACCAAAAACATAAAACTTAAGGAAGTACTTATGTATTTTAGTATAGATAATAAGTATAAAAGTCACATGGGTATTTTAAGGAAAAAAATAGCAAGGTAAATCTATGAACAAACGGCTACGTAAGTACTTAAGTACTTTATCCAGGGTTCGCATTATATAGGGAAAATTTTATTGTTCCTACCAGAACCCTTACAGAAAGGTGCGATGAAGATATTATTTTCAAAATAGCGGTAGGAACAATGAAAGTTTCCCTATAGAATGCGACCCTTGTGTATAGTACAATTTCAAGGTCTGGCTATCTTGCTTTCAGGGGCAAGGTACTTGCATTCGTGAAATGTTGAAATAATTTATTGACACCAATATTTACAAGAGAATCTATCGGAAAACAAGTAAAATATATATTTTCGCGTACTTAATAAAAGTGAAATTTTCATTATAAAATTGAGGTGTCAATGTGGCAATTAGGAATTAAAATTAAGTGATGCCATAACGGCATCACCGCCTCTCAAGGGGCCAAGAAATTTGGTTTGATACCACTCAATATGCTTTTTTTAAAATTTCATTACATAATTTTAATAAGGTATTCTATCATTTTCTTTATTGTGAGCAAAAAAACAATGGAGAAATTTACTTCCCGTAGTAAGAGATACACAAAAAAATTATTTATAACTATTGGGGTAACTGGATCCAGCATGGTCCAGTTACCCCGGATACATGTCCCAGTTACCCCATTCTTGAAACATTTATGGGGTAACTGGGACACCGGGCTTACATTTGAAACATGAAGTAAATATGTATAGATACCTAATAATATTAATGTAGTTATATGTCTAATCTTAAAAAAAATGATTGTTTAATAAAAGTACTTACAGTATTTTAATAATCAGCCGAGAAAGTTCAACCATATAGAATAGACGTTGTTTTTAAAAAAAGAAACGTAAATTTTTGACAACCTATCACAGCAAAGTGAGAGTTATGATTGAGTTGATACACGTTGTTTTAGGAAGTAGAGATTAAGGGGCATTGTTCACAAAAGCTAAAATTTAAAAAACACCAACAGTTTTTTATAAAATAGCCTATGGCCCAGTTACCACGTGGTTCCAGTTACCCCAACTAACCTTAGTAAGCCTTTTTCCAGAACTATCATGAATTTTGCTAGGTAGAGTCCCTATACGGTCTCTATTGCCTGGACTATTTCTACAGCACTTTTTTAGCTTCTAAACGCTGCACAATTACAATTTTATCACCGCCGCATATGGAAAAAATGTTGTTTAAAATTAAATTTCTTTGAAAACTGCCTCTCAATTTACTGTTTTAAATTATTTTTTTATATATATAATTTTAAAGCAGGATATTTTTTTCAATCCTGCTCTACCGTGTGCATCCCGACCACAAATCACAAACCGATTTGCACTTAATACAATTTAACTAGTTCAGCGTTTGTAGATAACTAATATTCCATAGCGAAATTAACGGAATTGCACAATTAATTAACGAAATAAATTAAAACTTCATCAATAACTAAGTAAATAAATAAATACAGTTATAATGCAAACCTAACAGAAATTTAGTCGATCTACTAATAACCACTAAAATAAGCTAATGTATAAAAATGAAAATTTGTCTGTCTGTCTTTAATTCCATAAAAATCCACAATTTGGAAGCCAGAATTGTGAAATGTTATGTACATGTGTAATAAAACACGGCCGAGTCAACTAAAGTAATCCGGAATTGAAATAATTTATAGTTAATTTTTAATTAATAAAAAATCACCAATTTAACAGCATAATTTCCTATCAAATTTAAACATTTTTCGTTATAGCAGTTGCCAACAATTAAAAATCCACAATAAAATTCTTACTTTTCCACAATAAAACAATTACTTTTCTATTGCAAGATTTCCACTGGAAAAATGAAATAGAAATAAATAGTTTGCCGAATTTTAAAACAGTGAATATTACGTCATAAATTTTCTATTGCAAGATTTCCACGTGAAAAATGAAAATGAAATAAATTGTTTGATTAATTTAAAGAAAAGTTAATATTACGTCGTATTGGAAATATAATGGACGTCAGCAGGTGAATATATAACGTCATATGAGTTTGAAAAAACGTATTGAAACATCGTAAAAACACGATTATAGAAATATTGCCATATTTTAACATTGTAAGGTTCTCTAAATTTGTTTTCACAATTTGCTTTCACCATTTTTAAATTTATTCCATATATATATATATATATATATACGTGTGTGTATGCGTGTATATTAGAATTTCTTCAAAGGTTTCGGTCCCTAGAGCTCATTCTTAGTGAAGAACGGAAATAAAGATTTTAGTCTTACACATTTTTATATTGGTTTCGATTTTATTCATGTGCATAACACTTCGACTGCTTTTTTTTATTGTTTGTTTTATACTGTATGTTTAATTTTGAAACTTATTTTTCAAAACAAACATTCGTAAAATTCCGGGCAACGCTGGGTACTTTAGCTTGTACTCTAATAAACACTAAAATTTTTCGAATAAAAAAGACTTTTGTAAAGATGATGATTTCAGCAGACTAAGATGTTGACTGCACACAATGTATCTTGCGTACTAGTATACAAACATACTGCTACTGCATTCTTCATCAAGAAAGAATATTGATTAAGCCTTACTTTGTGTAAATATTATTTTACAATAACTTTTTTTGTAAAACATCAGTTACGGCAAGAAATACTATCACTTGAATTAAAAATTAGTTTCGAACCATAATTTTATCTACTAAATAAATTTATATAAATATTAAGTAAAAATAAGTTACATATCATTAAATAAAAGTTCTGGCTGGAAGCAGATTTATTTGAGTGCAGCTTATGCGGAAGAAATTATGGTAATAATTGTTGTGAGTCAAGAATATTAACTTTAATAAAACACTCATACTACAATATATATTAAAACACACATACACACATAAATAACGCCTGCATTCAACAATATTTATATATACCTTTAATATTAACTTTGTTGGTTGAAGAGCGGAGGACTTTCTAGAAGTTCTACATTTACTTTAAGTCTACATTCCATTCGCGATATAAAATAGTCACAGAAACAAAGTTACAAAATTACACAAACACCAATATAGGGAACTCTAAACGTAACTTATATTGCGCGGTTCAATTTCATTTTTAACATTTTTAATAAAGCAATAATATCAACATATCTAAAGTAGTTTAATGTATTTTCTGACTTTTCACGTAAACATTCTCCTGCAAAAATTAACAAAAGGTAAGTGTTTATTATTTTTTAAAACACTAGGGGGCTCGGCCCCCTACGAGCTACGCTCGCCAACACCCGTCCAGACACCGCAGACTCTAAATACACGCTAATTTGATCGGATTTAAAAAGATTTCAAAAGATTGAATTATAATTTAAAAAACAGTGGCGATCTCCTTATAAACGAATTTCTATTCATTTCTCTTTGATTGGGGAATTTTAACGCCAAATCCGCTGCGGTACTACTTGATTATCCTGTCGACCAATTTCGCCAAATTATATAAATCGCCAAACCATTCGCCAAATTATACAAATTGATATAATTTTTATTTTAAATAACGAAAGAACAAATAAATTCGTACAACATTAATAAAAACACAAATAAAACGTCGAAATAAAAATAACTTGATGACGTATACACGTGTAACAACATTTCAAAATAAGCTAATATAAAAAGAATTAAGTAAAGAGAGTCTTTGTCTCCTGGTATTTTTTAACAAAGCGAAAAGAAAGCTCTTTTAAATGAGACATTTTAAATTAATTCTGAAAATATCAAATAAATGTCTAGCGCAATTTCTAAATTTAAACTTTTTTGCAATATTATTTTGTGTTCATTTTATGTAATAACTATAATGTGAAGTAAATATGACGTAATTTCTCCTGAGACTTCTAACGCATGTTAATGAATTTATTATTTTACAATATCCTTTCTCTTTTAAAATTCACGTGTATACTTTTTAAGACGTAATTTTTAATAAGTTCCTGCTTTTTATACGTAATTATTTAATTCTAATTTGAAAGTTTTTTTCCTGTTTATAATAGTCACGTGTAAATAAATTTTTAATTTGAAGCAAACATTATTGCTTGCGCTTTTTATACAGTTGGCAACGGTTTAAATTAGTACAATTTTCTGAAATCTGTAAAAAATATCTCTAGAAATGCTGAAAATTTGAATTTAAAATAGAAATAAAACCTGAAAAAATGAGTCAAAATAAAAAAATTAATGCAATCTGCACTCCAGCAAATTCTAACGCATAAAATGATCTAAAAATGATTACACTGCCATGTATAGTTTTTGCTGCTATAAAACTTTTTTAGTGGAACGATTTTGTCCAAATTTAGCATTAAATAACTCTTAAAATAATTCTTCGATTTGAAAACTGTCTGCATCAGCGTGTTTATCAAACATTTCTGTATAAAACCACCGATTTTCATATTTTTTGTATGCATTATTTTTGTTAATATTAACGAAGAAAGGCCTCCGGTCACAAAAAAATCAAAACCGGCGGCGGCGGCGGCGGCGGTGACAGCGGTAGTTACTTTTTTTTAGAATAGAGAGATTGTTAATAATTATGAACTAAAAGACTGAATAAGTTAAATTAAATATATTTATATTTCAATGTTTCATTTTCTTTTAATAAATTGCATCGCATAGAAAATTTCAATCTTCTTTGGATGAAAAGAGGAAAGGAAAATAAAATAAAAGAGAAAAAAGAAAAATAAGAAATAAAAAAGAAAAATGCCCAGTTAAACTGATGGCATTGAACTCACAAGCTATTCACACTAATTGTATATTATACTCTTATTTCAAAGAATAATGTCCCTCAAAAAATAAATTAAGGAGGTGAATTAGCCGCCCACCAGCCCGTTTCCCCTTTTATACTTAGCCAATGAACCTCCAAATCTAATCAGGCAGGAGCCTTATCGGAATCAACCTGTATACCGAATTTGAAGCAAATCGGATAAAAAAACACATTTATCTAAATTAAGGGGAAGGATCAGCCCCCGTCCCCCCCCCCTTTTACACTTAACCAATGAACATCCAAATCTAATCAAGGAAGCGCTTTATCAGAATAAATCGGTATACCAAAGTTGAAACAAATCTGATAATTCTGCATGTAAACCCTCTTTATTTAAATTAAGGGGGTTGCCTCCCGTTCCCCCTTTATACTTAACCAATGAACCCCCAAAACTAATCAGGGATGCGCCTTATCAGAATGAACCTAGAAAATTTCTTGAAGCAAATCGGATATTTCTATCAAGAGTTATCGCATTGCGTACATATATACGTACATACATACATTCGTACATACATACAGAACCTGCGGTCACGTTAGCTTTCAGGCTTTGATAGCCTGTGAGCTAAAAATGATAATTATTATTTATTCATCATTTTTATGGATTGTTAGAGCCGTCCTTGACTGATTGGCTTAAGTGAATTTTCAGTTGTAATTGAAAAAACTAATAAACTGTATTAGACTTGTCAAGGTGTAACAAAGTTAATTATATCATATCTAAATGTAATGACAGACAGTGTGAAGTCATTTTTAATTAACGCCAATAGCCGAGAGTCATATTTCACTACGATATATTCGGCGCATTTCCATGGTCTTTTTGAAAGAATGTATTGCCATATTTATACTCGTATTTTTCACAAATTTTTAGCAATCTTTTACTGCCAAAATTAAAGGGTTCACTATATATACACATATACGAGGCAGTATCGTAAAGTTTCAATTACAGGTGAATATTTTTTAATACTACCCCGCCCCACTTTTTCAAAGCAAAAATCCTTTGCATACGCTTTGAGAACATTTGCAAGAGAAATATACTACGAAATGTATTTTTTAAAAGTAATGTTACGAATAGAATATAAATATAGTCGCCTGTAATTGAAACTTTACGATACCCCCTCGTACACATTTATATACCGGGTGTTCCAAAAATGACTGATGGATTTCAAAATTCAATAACTTACAAACTGTGACAGATATTTAAAAAATTCTTGCAGGAGGGTTATGCATGATGTCAGGAGTTTTTGTACTGTGATTCTTGATTTTAGTTAAAATTTCAAACAATAGATGGCGCTGAGAGCAATAGGCGCTCAGTCCAGACACGATTTTTGGTACTTCGGGATCCATTCAATACATTTTAATCTCCTTTTTTCGCCTGAAAGAAGAGAGTGGCCGAAAAATCGAGCCTGGATTAAGCGGTTATTGCTTGTAACGCCATCTATCGATGCTATTTGCAACTAAAACTGAGAATCACAGCATAAAAACTCCTGACATCTTACATAACACTCCTGCAACATTTTTTTTAATACCTGTCACCGTTTGCAAGTTATTGAATTTTAAAATCCATCAGTCATTTTTGGGACACCCGGTATATACATATATGTGTGTATGTGTGTGTGTAGTATTCCCTCTAGGCCATTAGTTATGGACGCAGCACCCTGTTGATTCTAAAATTGGCAAAATGCACCCTGCCTTTTTCAAAAATATGAAAATAGTGACATGTACCCTTAATTGTATCCAGAAATCTCTTGTAAAAATCTTCCTCACATTGCAGTATTTCTAAAGGAGCTCGAGTGCTTACAAAAATCATAGACTTTCTTATTTCTTTACAAAGAATCCACGAGATTATTAAATCATGAGGGGTTTTTTGTTCGTTACTTAACACTATACTTGCAACTTCCCGCTTTTTTTTTTATGAAAAAACATACTTCCAACCAGAAAATTTATTAAATTAGATGTTTCTTGCTTCTATGTTTAGTAATTTGCAACCTAAATCTTGGAGAAGGTTCGCAAGTATGTAAATTTTAATCCGATAACTACTAAATATATGTGTGACATATTATTGGCTGAAAACTGACTGAATTTCAATTTCATTTAAATGTGTATCAGCACAATTTTATGAATGTTATCATTTCACATTATTTTATTTATTAAATAAAACTTTTGGTTTAAAGTATGTTTTATTGATCTTAAGAAAGTGGGATGTTGACAATTATGCTTAACAGAATACTTTTATTTTTTCATGAAATAACGCCCTTTTTTAGTGAACCTTTTCTGCTTATGTTTTCCTTTATTAGTAGCTAGCACCCTGCCACTTTTTTATTTCTAGAGTGGACACTATATATACATGGTGTCCATAATTAAACGACCCTACTTTAAAATTGTCTGCAGACAAAGCTATTGTTCCTAAAGTTGTGAAATTTTGTGAAAGACATAATAAAAGAATGGGGATTGGTTTAGGCAAAAAAGTTCAAATTTTTGCCACCAGAGGGCGTTTTTTAATAAAGTACACATTCAGCTTTACGACGGTTTAGAAATTTTATTTGCTAACGTAACCTGATTCTAAAGACATCATTTCACGACATGTTCCTAGCATTTCCCAGCACCCACTGCGGTCAGCTGTGGAACATGCTATCTTACGATTCCAGATGATACCTGAAAATGATGACCGTCACGCGGAACATGGCTGGTTATAACAAATTTTGTTAAATTATCGTAAATGTATTCCAAACGTGTAGTTTGTTAAAAAACGGCCCTTCGGTATGCTATTTCTTTCTCCCAGCTTATTTTGTCTCTAATAAATAACGTTACCTTGTATACGCCAGCCGTAAAACAAAAGCCGATGTTTCTTTGTGCGATTAAATACTCTACAGCATTTTTTAAAACTTCTAAGCATCGCTAATTTTCAATGTTTATACCGTCGAATTGGTAAAAAAAAAATGTACTTTTGAATGTAATTTTTTTTGAAAACTGCATCTTCATTTATTTTTGAAATATTAATTTTTTTATAGTTTTTAGCGACATTTGTTTCATTTTGGCAACTCAAGTACTCCATTTCCGTAGAAAGTAAAGAAAAAATAGTTGAAAAATAGCAATTATATCCTCTTGTTTGTTTGTTTTGCTTTTTTGCTCAAACAAATTCCCATACCTGTATCATGTCCTCCACAAAATTTCACAACATTCTGACCAATAGTTTCGTCTGTAGACAACTTTAAAATAGGGCCGTTTAATTATGGACACCCTGTAAATAAAATTTCTAAACTATCAAAATGCTAAATGTGTAATTTAACCCCTTGGGGACGAGCGACACGTATACGTGCCGGAAATAGGCCTAAGAATCCTCGTTTATCCTCACCAGTAAAATTTTACTGTAAAATTTGCCTTATTTAATCCGAGCATTTTCCCGATTTGAATAGGCACAAACTTCTGTTTTTTAAAACCGGTAGCAAAGTAATAAACATTTCGTAAAAGGCTCCCGTCGCGAAGGGGTTAAAGTTGTTTTAGTAAATTTAGTAACAATCACCCTCTGGTGGCGAAATTTTGAACTTTTGTTGTTGTTGTTGTTTAAACAAAGTCCCATTAATTTATTATGTCTTTCACCAAATCTCACAAAACAATAGTTTTGTCTGCAGACAACTTTAAAGTAGGGTCGTTTAATTACGGACACCCTGTATTTTTAAATATTACGTATTCTCACATTAATTAAATGCACGTGGAGAATTTCAGTATCATGAAAACGATTATTTGTAAACTATTTTTCAATCTGTAAAAAATAGGCTCTAATGATTTTTTCTAATTAAACCTTTTAACTTTGAGTAAAGGTTTTTAATAAGGCCAATTTTACTTGAAAATACTTGGAGGAGGTTCGCAAGTACGAAGATTTTAATCCGATAACTACTAAATATATGTGCGACATATTATTGGCTTAAAACGGACTGAATTTCAATGTGATTTAAATATGTATCAGCACAATTTTATGAATGTTATCATTTCATATTTTTCATTCGCAAACATCCGGAAACCCAATATAAAAGGAATTTGCGATTTGTATTGTCAATAACTCTTATAAGTTTCATGTCTTGCGTAAAATTGCATCAGAATGCGATTTTGATCCTGAAATTTTAAAGTTCCTCCCTCTCTTATCTACGTTTGCGAAATACCTGCTTTTTATTACACGCTTCACTGTTCCTTACATTTTCTCGTGTGGTTCGAAGTTTTTCAAATTTGTTAAGAGTCTAAAAATGAAATGGCGGAAGTATGAGAACGGATTCTTTTTATAAGGTGGAGACAGAACTTTTATATCGAACATCAAATATATTTTAATGTTCTAATACTTGTAATAAGCAGTGTTTTATCAAAAATAAAACTATGAAGTAGAAACTTAATAATTTCGTACAACTTAACGCTATTTCCAATTATAAAAACTATATTATAAAACAAGAAAGAAAAAATCATGCGTCAAGCATAGATAATCAAACACTTTCCAACACATTCCGAATAATGATACAAAACTGCACCGTTTCACAAGTTAAACTATTATGTCTAATTAAACCCTATGGAAATGCATAACAAATTTGAAAACCCAATTTCAGCTGTTTCTATCTACAATTGGGAAATTATCCGAATTCTTTGATCAGCCCTGTATATATTTTATTGCCCTATTGTATAGTAAACATCTTGTAGTGCAATTCAGTGATTTATATCAATTTCAATACATTTGAAATAGCGTAATGACATTAAAATATACTACAAACGATTTTTTCCCATTGACTATAATGTAACAGAATTCTTTGGACTGCCCTGTCAATGAACTATTAATCCCACATACTTCATATACAATACCAAACATGCCTTGCTGACCCTAAATAACGGTTATCAATTGCATGAAAATCCGTCTATATTTACGGGAGTTAGAGAGTGGACAGACGGATGGACGGATAGACAAACAAAATGCATAAGTACTTTTCAACTCTGTTGGAAAGTATTAAAAAAGAGGACAAAAAAAGAATAAAATGAAATACTTAAGTTTCTTAATTTTAGGGACTTATATTGATTTAGACGTTAGTGAATGAACATAAGTTTTCATTCATTTGGATTCTAAAAACATTACTTTTTAGAGTTCTAAAATATTATATTTTATAAATTTAAACCGGAGGTCTACAGTCTGTTACAAAAGTATAAGACCACTTAGAATTTCACTTTTTTTCAACAAAGAAAATATTAGTTTGAATTTAAAGGTAGTTATATGAAAAGAAATAACTCTATAATGTGTATTTAGCTCAGGAAAAAAAAATTTTGAATAATTTTTTGTTTCATGCAAAGCGATTTTACGGAAACCCGCTGTTTCATAAATATAAGACCACTCTTATATTATTAATAAAGCAGACGATTTTATTTTGAATTCAGAATTTAACTGTAACCTAAATAATCTGAAAAACTTAACCCCTTAACGCTCGAATTAAATTACGGTTGAAAAATTCAAATTGCTTATTGGCACCACTTTTATGAAAAAGAAATATTCACCTTATTTAATGACCGGAAAAACTATACTAAAATATAGCCAGTTTCTCTATTTTATAAAACTGGTGGGAATCAAAAAATTTGAGTAAAAGACACAGCCCGAGAATATGACGGGAGCGATAATTAAGAGGTTAAGAAGAAGAATAAAGTGGAAAAATTCTGAATAGTATCCGATTCTTTGAATTTATTAGTAAAATGCCTCGTCGGAGTGTGGTTCTACAAAGGAAAAGGAAAGTCTGAAAGTGAAATAAGTAAGATTCTTAATAGTTCTAAAACTGCGATTCATAATGTTTTAAGTAAAAAAGAATTGTATGGAACGCATAAACGATCTGGTCGTAAAAAGAAGTTATCAGATCGTGATAATAGGCGGATTGTCAAACTGGCAACAAAAACATATCAGTCGACTCGTTTGCACAACATATAACTAAAACGGTATCACATACAGCCGCGTGGCGAAGTTTGAAATCGAAAGCTGGTGTTATTCGTCGCAAATTAAAAAGTAAACTACTACAACAGAAATGTCACAAAGAAGCTCGTCTTAAGTGGGCAAAAAATGTCATGTCCTGGAACTCTGCATGGAGAAATATATTGTTTTCAGACGAGAAAAATTTAATCTAGATGGTCCAGGCGGCAATAATTATTACTGGCATGATTTAAGGCAAAGATCTCGCGAATTCTTCAGTAGGCAGATGGAAGGCTGTTCCGTTATGGTGTGGGGCGCATTTTCGTATGCAGGAAAATGCGATCTCCAAAGAGTTGAAGGGAAAATGAACTCGTACAATTACCAACGGATGCTATTTCGAAGTCTGATACCCTTCGGACCACTTTTAAGAGGTGCAAAATGGAAGTTTCAACAAGATAATGCTCCCAGCCATTCATCAAAATCAACAAAAGAGTGGCTTAAAAGAGAAAAGATTGACGTTTTGCCTTGGCCAAGCCGAATCCCTGACCTAAACCCCATAGAAAACTTGTGGGTTTATTTGTCTCGCCAAGTGTATGAAAATAACAAACAATATCATTCAACATATGAATTAGAAATGACCATTATGGAGAAAAGGGACAATATTCCCGAATCTTTACTTAAAAAATTAATAAACTCTATGCCAAATCGTGTGTTTGAAGTCATTTAGAGAAATAGTGGAGCAACATCTTACTAAATTTGAGAAAACTATTCTTTACCACAGGTGGTCCTATAATTTTGTAACAGTTCTTTTTGATACTTTTTTGTTATATTGATGTTTTATTTTTTCCAAATTAATTTCATTTCTCTAAGTTGCTACATTTTACTAAAAACTTGATGTACTAACATAAAATATTCTTTATTTTGATTGAAATATTTCTTTAATTACCTAAACAGCAAAATATATTGTGGTCTTATACTTTTGTAACAGACTGTAATATATTATAATGAAAGACTAAAGTAGCAGAAGCATCGGTATCACTTTTGGCGGATATCATGTTAATCCGGTGCTAATATTAAAAATTTGGAGAAAACGTGGATATCTGTTTTATGAATGCCCTTTCTCAATACATGTATGTAAAGCAATACTTACTAACATACACACACACACACAAGTAATGCCAAATTAACAATTCCTGGCTTTGCAATCGTAAAATTTACTTAAAACATTTAGTGTCAATTTCGGTGGAATTTGGCAGTCACGTTACATTTCGAGATTGAAGAATGGTGTTGGTTTCCATGGAAAATATATTGTTATCAATACAGCATTCGACACCAACGGCAATTTTCTGTATCGAAGCAGTATCGACAGCGAGCGTTGAGAATGATGCCCTATCTGTTTATTTAAACCTAAAATATAGCAGTTAACACATTGGCAGTTGAATTTATCAAACATATTCTCCGAATGTCGAATTTCAGTAGTTCCGGTCCAAATGCTGCTTTCATCTGATTTTTATGCATTTTTGAACGCATATTTGTTAAAAATTATTTGTATAGAGGAGAAGGTGTAAAAACGGGCATAGGTGTAAATATGGGCACCCCTCCCGAAATGGCCATTGGAGATACTGAAAACTGGCAGCCAGGATTGTACATGATGCTTCTAGTTGATATAAGATAATAGAGAGCAGTTGGAACCATTTTTTCAAATAGTGTGAATGCAGTGTGAGTTATTGTGCAAATTTGTTTTTGTTCGGGACTGCAAACTTTTGACAGGCATCTCAAATCGTTTCCTTTTCATATCCTTATAGCTAGTTTAAAATAATTTCATCGTGATATCGGGAAAGCGAAGATCCTAAGCTGCTTTTAGAAGCACGACTTTAGTCATGCATGTCTTTAGGATACCATCTTTCTTAGTTGAGGTTGGTGTAAATATGGGCACCCTTTCTTGGTGTAAATATGGGCAACCTTTCTTGGTGTAAATATGGGCCCCCTCTTTTTCGAATTATCTTGATATACAAGTGTATTAATCTCTAGCTATGCTAAATGATGAGGCTGCTGAAACACCGCAATGTTCCCCGGGAATTTTAAATGTAGTTTCTTCGTCCGACATATCTCCTGTTCCCAACATGAAAAAGAGAACCACTACTCATGGACGTAAATCGGCAAGGTTCAGCGTCATCACTAGATCACCAAGCAAGGATCAGTTGACCAGGTCGCTTGACAAAAGTGCTCTCAAGAAGACATCCTTGAGTTTTGCCGGAGTAAGAGACCGATCAGGGGGGCAGGGGTGGGAAGACTAAAGGCCTTAAAAAAAATCGATCCACGAAACGATACGATTTATCCTAAGACTCATCACTGACCCTCCCCTTGTGGACGATGATATGAACGTGGATGTCAACGACGGGACTAAACCAGTCTCGAGTGATGCAAGCTGCATCTTTTGTGATGAAAAGTTCTGTGAAGGCACTCGCATAGAAGTGTGGGTTAAATGTGCTATTCGTCAAATGTAGGCACTCTTAGACTGGGCCGAGCTGAAAGAGGCAGTTATGTTTTCGATTTCTGAAAATTACTTTTTTCTGTAATAAATAAATTATCTACCATTTTGTATTGTTTTATCCTGTTTTAAAACATTTTAAACTGGTTTTTGTGAACTTTTTTGGAGAGGGCCCATATTTGCACCCCATTTTTTCTCGTCCTTTTTTCAAAGCTTTTTGTAAATCTTCTTTTTTTAATTGAAACAATTGATATTAATCATTCTTTTACATCCTGTCGTTTAGTAAACTTGTTATAGTTTTTGATAAAGGTCAAAAATCCAAAAAAACATTTAAATGAAAATCACTTTAAATCAAAAACAAAAGAGGGTGTCCATATTTACATCCTTCCTCTACCCATTACACATTTCAGAAATTTATAATATATTATACGGTCAAACACATACAAAAAAAAAAGATTTTCGTATAAGGGATACTGGGGAGGGTTGATCATAGGGGAGGCTTGACCCACCCTTCAGTTTTCATATTTAAAAGAATTTCAGAGTTTTGCCAATATGTGGCAACCAAAGCTACTGAAACGCTTAAACAATAGTCTGTTTCATGAAGATAATTGAAACAGGAGTGAAAAAATCAACTGTGAAGAGTTTTCAGCTTAAAAAATGTATATTTTATAAACATAAGATTTTCTCAGATCAAAAATATCATAGAAATTTAAGTAAGTAGGTTTTAAGTAATGTAGAAATGTTGAGCTTTCATTCCAGCATGATGAGTGTACAGTAAATTAGGCTAAACATAACCATGTGCAGTTTTTACCAGATTGGGGACTTTTTTTAATTCAGATTATTTGACTGTCACCACTTTTTTAAAATAATATAATTCGGCTTTTTTTTCAGAATTTTTAATCCATTTTTAAATAGTCCGAATATTTCTATTTCAAAAAAGCTGTGACATTCAACAATCTGGAGACACTGACCATGTGCTATACTTTAAAAAGTGGCTACGTGGGTGGGGAGGATTGATCAGATGGTCAAAGTTTCTTAATCCTTTCGACTCGGGCGTCTCACACCACTTTTTTAAAAGAAGTTTCCTTCAAGTACACAATTTCAAAAATGCTCTGATTAAGAAAAGGAAATTTAATTTTCCATTATTACTGGTGCCAAAAACAAATTTTGCAAAGAAATATGATGTCCAGTCAGACTGGACATACGAGTGCAAAGGGTTAATTAACACATTGCCGACGGGCAATTTTTATCGAATCTGAACACTAAATTTTGTCTTTAGTAATCGTCGAAATCTGCGGTTAACGAAGTAAAAAATA
The DNA here is from genome assembly GCA_963932465.1 of Maratus speciosus. Lineage (NCBI taxonomy): Eukaryota > Metazoa > Arthropoda > Arachnida > Araneae > Salticidae > Maratus > Maratus speciosus. The sequence continues at coordinate 9,269,926 of OZ010792.1, read as the reverse complement.
TCTTTTATGTTTTAGTGGTAACAAAAAAGCGTAAAAGTTGGCGGCTATGCCTCAAGGGGTTTCATACGTTCTCGGCAACGAAATTTTGACATATTTTGGAATTTGATTTTAGTAAGGGAGTAAAATTAATTGAAAAACTATTAATTCTAAGTTATTTTTTATTGCTTCAAGTATTTAAAAAAAATTTGTTGTTAAATTTGGTCACATATTACGTCGGAAATCTGAAGACGCGTTGACCAGTACGAAAATATCCGGGCTCCATGTAGAAAAAAAATTAATCTCAGTTTCTTATAAAAAAAAAGGGTTGTAGCTAAGGCCCATAGGCTCAAATTTTGGAATTTTTGAAAAACAAGAAAATTGCGCTGTTTTGAAGAAATAAATTCATTTTTCGTCTAAAATTTTGACATTTAAACTTTTCGGAAAAATATAAAAGAAAAAAATTTCAAAAAAATGCCTAGATAGCCCTTAGACATTTTAGTTAGGCGTAGATGAGCGCAAATATTATCCAAAACAATTAAACATTGTTCAAGTTATCGTACTGCCCATGTTGAAAAACTTAGTTTCCAGAAAATCCCATTTAAAATTTTATAAGAAAAAAATATACTGTTATGTGTTTCATTTCAGCTTACACTTAATTTGTTATTCCTACGCCATACTGTGGACCCACCTGTACCTTAATCTGCTCATTTAAAATGGTATTGTTTCACCTACGAACAGTACGAGCCTCTTTCGTCAGTTGTCTGATTGTAGCATGCCGCAGACGGTTGACTTTCTTTTTTGCATCCCATTACTTGCAATATCTGCACGTACATTTCTGCACCATCATTATATGTGTCAGAAACAATATCGGTAGCAATTTGAGCAATAGAGCAACTTCTAGGGTGTGACTTTTGGATAAATTTTCGAACTTTTAGCGTTCAAACTCTCGTTAGCGTTCCATAATGAAGTAGATTATTTAAAATGGCTCAATACATTGTCACAAATACAACGAACAGCAACGGAAACATGCTTTTGTGAGTTTCTACCTGAACGCTACAACTGTCTTTATGTTGTTCGGAGATCTTGGTTTATGCACGCGCTCACATTTTTGCTCATATCTTTCTTAATAATTGATATATCACTTTAAATCTTTTTGTCCATAATTCTACACTCTATAAGGATGTAATTTCGGTAAAAAAAAAATAGATTTTTGTAAAAGTTAACAACGTATGTAACCCCTTAAAAAGAAATGATCTGAGTGGGAAAATAATTAACTGCATCAAAATACTAGAAAATAGCCAGCATGTTTTTTTTGTTGTTGTTTTTTTTTAGAATGCGCCCCTAACCCCTTGAAGGGCGGTGATGCCGCTACGGCATCACATAATTTTAATCCCTAATTGCCACATTGGCACCCGAATTTTTTAATGAAAATTTCACTTTTATTAAACACACGAAAATATACATTTACTTGTTTACAAATAAATTTTCTTGTAAATACTGGTGTCATTCAATTATTTCAACATTTTACGAATACAAGTACCTTGCCACGGAAAGTGTTAATTACAATACAACGGTGTAAATTGACGTTTCAATTTCTCCAGATGCTGAACTTTAAGCTTACTGAAACCATGTGGGTCATTCCATGTCAGTTCAGGCAAGCATGTAACCCACCATCACAGATTTTGATGAAACTGCGTGTGTTTGTTCCTTTTATTAAGATGTGATTCCCAGTATTTTTTTTTTTACTTCTTGGTCAAATAGTTTCTGAGAAAAAAATTGTCAAAATTTTGAAAAACTGCCATCAGTTGGAATTCTTGACTGCTCGATTTTCAAATGCAGCATGACATAAATATGATCATATTTCAATATCTATTCCACAAATCATCTGCAAATAATTTATGCATAATATATAGGGTACATATTTTATGAAAAAAAATACTGTTATGCTTATATAACATTTTAAGTGTGTCTAAAAAAATGTTTAATCTTTGAAGTCGTGATTTTTTTTATGAAAAATAATGCATTAACTAAAATAGCATTATTAACAAAAGGCGGTATTTTTATTAAATTTATTTTTTGTGGGGGATATACTTAAAGGTGTCCTTTACCTGATTCTGAAATAAAAGTAGTGGGATTTTGGGTGTTTTTAGTAGTATTTCATATTTAAAAATATTTTGAGGCGTATTTCAAATCAAATCAAGCAGAGTCATTCCATGTCAGTTCGCCTAAGACATTTAATTCACTGTCACAAATTTCAATGAAACTGGGTATGTTTATAGCTCATTTTAAGACAGGATCAAGGAAATTAAAGGTGATTACAAGTAAAATATTTTTTAAGATTAAAAAAAATATCTAAATTTTGAAATTTTTAAAAAATGTTTTTAATGACAGATCTATATTCAAAGACTGCATAAAAAAAAAGTCATTTCAATATAAAATCACTAAATAAGTTTCAAATAATGTATATGTGACAAATAATGTAGGCAGATTATTATTTATTGTTGTTTGTCATGTTTAAATGCTAAGAGTGTGTTTAATCTTGTGAATTCTTAAAATCAAGAATTTTGTGAAAAATAATGTGTTAATCAAAAATTTATTATTAACCGAAGGCAGGCTGTTATTACTTTTTTTAACTGTACGTAAAAATATCTTTTCAATAGTTATAAAATAAAAATAGTGAAAATATGAGCAATTTTAACAAAATTTTCATAAAATGTGAATGTTTAATGATAAATATTGAAGCTTTTCATGCTAAGATGTACTAAAATGACTACGATATCGTGTATTTCTACTCTTGCTTAAATATAATACATACAATAATAAAATAACAAATATTATTTACAGCAATAAAAATTAAATTAAATAGTACCAGTTCCTTTACCAACACTACATTGCTCAACAGCCGACTTAAAATAAACAGCCCACTCTTATTGAAAAATACTTTCAACTGTTCAAATAATAAATAAACTGCATTTAAAAATTTTAATATCAACTTATTATCTTAAGACGATAATAATAACTAAACAACATGATGAATTTATAAATCAGCTTTTAATTGAAAAGTCATGAAATGGTCCCTTTAAATATTGTTGTTCATCGAGTCAATCAAAACAAATTATATAAAAAAAAAATAGTGAGCCTAATATGCTGACTGCAATGACACTTCTAACAAAACTAATTAATTCATTACCATCTGAAATCAAACCCGAAAGATCAAAAAGAAAAAAAAATCACCTGTAGTGTGAATGTGACATACTCAGTGGTTGTTGAGGTAGGAATGTCTTTGTGACATTTTCACCTGTACTTCAATAAAATATAAACATGTAAGCTTTTTTCATTCATCCAGATTAAGTAAAACAATTATAAAATTTTGTTGTCATTACACCAGATGTTAAATTTTTCGTTACATACTATTAGATAAGTTCTTTACTTTTAGACATTATTGACATAATATCATAAAATTTACTATATGTATTTTCTATAAGTGTATAAACAATATATATATGCTTTATTAAACATAAATGAATAATTTTTAAATAATTTGTTTGAGAACAGGGATATATATACACACATATATATGTTGAAAATCCATCTTTCAGCAATATTGTGATGAAATAAATCAAATTACCGTAATTTCCGGTGTACAGCCCGCGGATCAAACAATCGTGTTTCGACCCAGAAATTTTTAAAAATAAAATGTAACTTTTTAGATCACAGTAAATATTGGTATTCAAATACTGAATAAAATTTCTGGGTCCAAACTGAATTGTTTGATCTGCGGGCTATACACCCGAAATTACGGTACATATCATTAGAAACTGAATAAAGTTACAAAAGTGCAACTCATTAAGTTTTAAATATTTTTTTAGATATAGTTATTTGAAAGATATAAATATAATGGATTATGCATTTTTTGCATATATTTAAAGCACAATACGTCAAAATTTTCTTCAAAAGAGTGAAATTTGGTATTTTTTTTCAATATTAGCAGCTCAATGCTAAATTTTCAATATTAACAGCCAAATATGAGTTTAAAGATTAGGACTGTCATTTTGAAAATTTCTATTGGGCGGCGAGGAGCTAGTGATTTTTCTCTTTTTTGGAAAGGGATAATTGCTCTTCGCCCTAGAAGTTTTACTAAAAAACAATATTGTTTATTTTTTTCCTTAAGAAACGAACATAAAAGATAATTTGAAAAATAAAATAAATGTATAAATAAAAATATTTCCAGGGATTGGATAGGTTTTACATTTGAAAATATTGATAATTTTAAATATGATTTAAATACTACTAAAACCAACCAAAATCCCACTATTTTTATTTCAGATCCAGTTATAATGTAGTATTATGTACAATTTAAAATTAAAAAATTAGTCATAGGAACTCCGCTTCTGATTGATAAAGATTTTTTAATAATTTCATTATTTTTTGTAAAATATTTTTGATTTCAAAGATTATACAATTTTTTAGACACATTTAAATATTTTTTAACATTACAGCAATATTTTTTCATAATCTACATACTTTATTTACCTTGCTTAAATTATTCGAAGAAGATTTCTTTATTAGTTATTGAAATATGATTTTATATATAAAATGAGGCCTTTGAAAATTGAACAATCATTAATGGCAACTCGTGGCATTTTTCCAAAATTTTGATAATTTTTTCTCATATGTTCACTATTTTTATTTTATAACCATTTAAAAGATATTTTTACGTACAATTAAAAAAAAGCAATAACACCCTGCCTTCGGTTAATAATAAATTTTTGATTAACATATTATTTTTGACAAAATTCTTGATTTTAGAAATTCATAAGATAAAAGACACTCTTAGTGTTTAAACATGATAAAAAACAAGAAATAATAATCAGCCTACATTATTTGTTACATATACATTATTTGAAACCTATTTAGTGATTTTATATTGAAATGACTTTTTTTTTTTTAATGCAGTCTTTGAATATCGAACTGTCATTAAAAAAATTTAAAACAATTTTTCAAAATTTTGATATTTTTTATCTTAAAAAATATTTTACTTAGGATCAAGAAAATTAAAGGTGATTACGTCTTAAAATAAGCTATAAACAAACCCAATTTCATTGAAATTTGTGACAGTGATTAAATGGCTTAAGGGAACTGATATGGAATGACTCTGCTTGATTTGATATGAAATGCACCTCAAAATATTTTTAAATAGGAAATACTACCAAAAACACCCAAAATCCCACTATTTTTATTTCAGAATCAGGTAAAGGACACCTTTAAGTATATCTCCCATAAAAAATAAATTTAATAAAAATACCGCCTTTTGTTGATAATGCTTTTTTTGTTAATGCATTATTTTTCATAAAAAATTCACGACTTCAAAGTTTAAATATTTTTTAGACACACTTAAAATGTTATAAGCGTAACAATATATTTTTTTCATAAGCTGCGTACCCTAAATATTGTGCATAAATTATTTGAAGATGATTTGTAGAGTAGATATTGAAATATGATTATATATATGACATGCTACATTTGAAAACCGAGCTATCAAGAATGCCAACTGACGGCAGTTTTTCAAAATTATGACAATTTTTTTCTCAGAAACTATTTCACCAAGGAGCAAAAAAAATTACTGGTGATCATATCTTAATAGTAAGAACAAACACACGCAGTTTCATTAAAATCTGTGATGGTGGGTTACATATTGATATTTTACTGCCTGATTTGTCGTGGAATGCCCCATGTGTCAGTAAGTCAACCATGTGTCATTCAGTTAGTGCATTCTCAAAAGTTGATTGTCTGCATGTGCATTATAGAATATTTGTTGGCATATACCTATGTATATCAATTTGTAAAAAATTGTCCTTATATATACATATAGATAGATGTTGTAATTTTACAAATAAATAAATAAATACCAGTGGAGCAAAGCAGCTATAAAATTCACAAGTCTGGCAGCTCTACGAAGTCTGACTTTGAATCTGACGCTTTTCACATATGATTAAACTCTCAATCTCTTTTAACTTTGTACAGTATATCGAAAAAGTACAAAAGATGACAAATAACTTCAAATGATTTATGAGTCTCACTTATTGATTGTTACTGAGTAGTAACTTGCTTCATTCGGGCATTAAATGTCGTACTGAGATATCGATTCGAAATTACACTCGGACTACTTTACCTCATCTTACTTCTTTTTTCGATAAGAGTTTGCAAGACCCTATTGAAATTCACTTAAACTTATCTAACAAAACAACTGTAACACTGTTGCAAAATGACAAACTGGTAGTAATTACTTTCATACTTTTTTTAGCATTCCATTTCATTTTTTTCCGTAATGAAGATTGAATAGCTCATTCCGATGCGTTCCATCTTAAAGGTATAGGAATTGAAATGTCAATATCTCCATTCAATTATTTTCTGTTATTTCATTTCTTGATAATATGTATCAAATACTAATTAAAAGAATGACTAAATTTTTTCAGAAATTTTATTTTCTAAAAAAATTATATTGATTAATCCTTTATCTACTGACGGTATTTTTAAGTACCACTCACTTTAAACTTCTGTACCATAGTGAATATTACTAATATTCTAATGGTACTTTGCAAAAACACTCTTTTAACTCCACTTTACCCGAATACATGACAGTAGTAGTTCTAGGTTTGTTATTTTAGAGAGGAATGAGGCTACCTTTGAAGCAGCCGATGTGTTTTGTGCCGACATTTTGTACAGATTGCCACACTCGTCTTTTCATTACTGCAAGCACAGTAAAGGATATAAGATAAGTGTTGGATTTTTTTATGTTTCATTATGATCTTAGAATACAGTTTGACTAGCTATTTTATAAGTACCGTCAGTACACTGGGTGTTAGATAAAAACTTCTTGTTTACTTTTAGTCTGTGTAGTTATCCATCGTTTTCATCTGCTTTAAAATGTAATTACTAAAATGTAGTGTAGTAATGATTTCCCTGGTATTTCTTTTCTGTTTCATTGTTATTTCTTTATAGGAAATCGAAAAAGTTGTGGCACCCCGGCTCGTTTTTGCTATGCTTGAAATGGCATATGAAAATTCATATATTGCATATGTGGATATACGAGAGAACGTGTTGTCACTGGAATATAGACGTCGCATAACTAAAGGACTGCTAACAAGATCGAAACCTAAAAAAAAAAAATAGTTTCTTTAACCCTTTCAGGGGCAAAGCATTTTCAATTCTAAAGTGTTGAAATAAATGATTGGCACCGGAATATGCCGAACGATTTATTTGTATATAATAAAAAGCCTATATTTCGCATTCTTACCAAATAAAAAATATTTTCTGGCATCAGTTGAAATACCTTGTGGGCTTTCTGTTACGATATTTTAGTCATAGTGTACTGACGGTACTTTCAAGTACCACTTTAATTAATTACTTCTAAATATTTAAATTTATCGCGGGTGAGTATTTTTTTTTTATGTTAATCCCTTAATTTTCATTGTAGTAACTGAAAAAAAATTATTACATGAAAAAAATTGCAGTATATCATAATGCCGTAGATAAAGGGTTAAAATAATGTGGCAGGTCAAATTTAATTTTTAATAAATCATAACTATTTAATTAACATAAACTGACAATAAAATATAAGTACAAAATGTTATAGTATGATAGCCACTTTCGAAAAGTAACTCCACAATTTAAATAATTGACCCGTTACTTCAGGATGAATCGCCACTCTGTAATTCAGTTTGAAAACCTTTCATATAGGATAATATAACTACATACTCGACTCATGACGCATATCTATATACAGATGTACAAATTTATTAATAGGAGAAAAAATCCTGTTTGTTTTAACATCATTCCACGCGGGGGAAAAACAGCACGCGTACTTTCACAACCTTTTCATAATTGCATCTCAAGAAGAACTCGCGCCCTAAAAAAAAGATAATCAAGCATAATGAGTAGAATGCCGGTTAGTGCTGCCACCTATCGTAATAATCTTTAAATATTTAACATACTCGTTGCAATAGTATTTAAAAATGTGTAAATTTTGATTTGTCTGTTTTCTGTATATTTATAGATTTTTCAATTGTATTGTAATTACATTTATTTTAATGAATATGTATAATTGAAATGCAAGATTAAAGTTTGCTTTAAATAATATTTAAAATTGTTAAAAACATTAAAATAAACAGCATTTCAGTCATACAGGGTTCGTACGCTTCAAGGACTTGTTACCGGATTTTTTTTAAGTAATATTTGTTTTATTTAATGAAAAAATCTTCAGATATAGCGACCAGTACTTTACGAAATTTCTGGTACTACAACACCTAAAATCTCTTGAATTCCTTGATACGTACGAATCCTGATCATAAACCTGTTCTTTTTTCCCAGTTTAAACATTTCGTCGGTATTCATTATTTCAAAATGCTTCATGCGCATAGCTTTTTCTCTAAATGCTTTGAAATGTTCTATAGCTGTTTGTTATTATATATGTCATAAAATTGTGCATTGTTTTTTGAAACTAAAAAAAAAAAAAAAAAAAAAAAAAAAAAAAAAAAAAAAAAAAACTGAAAAGTTAAACAGTGTTCGTACGGGTACTGTTATTTTCAGGGCCAAATATCAGAATATTTTTTTAGAAAAATAAATATAGTTTAGTAAAAGGAAGAAATTTCGCTTTATTTAACCCCTTAATTCTCGCTCCCGTCAATATCACGGGCTGAAGTGTCGTTCGTTATTTCTGGTGCCAGTCCTATTTCCGGACTGGAGATTTAATTGTTAGAAAAACTTTGAAACCATAAAAATTTTAAAGTCATTTCCGTGTGATATCTTTGAATATTGCCTCTTGGTTTTTGGCGCTGATTGTAATGTTGGACTTTGTACTGCATGTTCCAAAATATATCACACTCAAAAAAGTTATTAATAATCAGAATTTAATGTATATTAATGTATTTCAAATATTATTTGTAAAAATTATTTGATGATGATAAATAAAGATCTAAGACGTGAAAATTAAAGGTCTCATTCGCATTAATTTGTATCGTGTAAAACAAACATTAAGACACAGAATCCTCGCATGGTGGCTTTTCTACAAATATGAATTTGTTCTATAACATCTTCTTTTTTTTCACCTTAAAAAAAACTAATTGCATATTTTATTCAGAAAAGCCTTATAATTATTCAATTTCTGGAATAAAAAAAAAGATAGGTACTTTTTTATGGTTTTTCCAAATATTAAGCGACCGTTAGGGGTTAAGGAGAGATTTTCCATAACAAAATACTGATATCGAGAATTTCTTAGTCTGGAAATTCAAGCACTCGTACGTACCCTGGTTAAAGGCAGTTACTTGCAGAAATTTCTTGCGATTCTGAAAATTTAATAAAATTTAGAAAATATATATTTTTTCTTACCTTTATATTCAAATACATAAAATTCCATGCACAGTTTTATTTGTAGATGTAAGCCAAACTTCGATACAAAATATTGGGGATTTTAATTCATATGGAATGAGCATCGGGCATTTTGAAAAGCTCTCCATAACTTTTAAAATATTCATGAAAATTCCTTTTTTTTTCACATTTTTTTAATTTCTTGTGTGATAAATATATGCCTTAATCCATATAGTATGTCCTTGAATAGTATTTAAACTGAAATTTTAAAAAATAATTATAAAAATGAGTTTGAAGGTATCTTGTCCCCTTAAGCATGGCTCCCTAATGGTCCGCCAACTGAATACCAATAAATTTTAATAGAAAATTTTATGGTAGGTTTGCGCTAGAATTAACTTTCAAAGGTAGGTAAGAAAAATCTAAAAAGAAAATTTTTCTAAAATAATATTGGCATTCAGTTGGCGGACCATTTGGGAGACCTGCCTAAGGGGTCTCAGGACTCTTAAAATTGGAAAAATTGAAAAATAAAAAGATCAATTTCAACATTTAATATCTTAAAATGTATATGATTTTAAAACACAATTTTTAATGAGGTGAAAGATATAAGTTTGTTCTCTCATTTCAAGTATTTAAAAAATTGCAAGATTCAGAATCAGCATTTATAAGGGGGCTCCAAATTGTCAGGTATTTTACGAGCAGAAAATTAGCATAACAGCTTACGCGCAGGGTTACAAAATAAATTTTACAGCTAGAATTAAAATTTTGGTGCCTCCTTATACTTCAGATTATAATAATTACCCTGAACCTAAATAAATTTGTATTGAAAGCATTTTTATATTTTTAATACAAAATTGTATTTAGCTAATGCAAAATTTTGAAATTTTCACCTAAAAATTTTTTTTAACAATAAGAAGGAAATTTTAGGTTCAGTTTATGCAGACTAATATGAAACATGTGTTTTTAAAATTACATGGGAAAATATTCAGACGTTTTTGAGGTATCATTCGTGTTATGCCCAAAAACGTCATTTGCAGAAAAATGACTTCAAAATTTCGGAAACGCCGCTTCAGCTATTGAATGGGTATAAATCTAAAAACCATAACTTCTGTTCTAATGGGAATTTCGGGAAAACAATTATATCAAAATGTTAAGAAAAGATGTGAGTTTAGCATCTGAAAAAATTAAATTTTCGAAAATTTTGAAGCTTTAATAGTATTGAGACCCCTTAAAATTAAAAGGACAATGCATTTAGGATTTTCTATTAGAAAATGTTTTACGTCACAGGAACAACATATTCAATTTTCTTCGAAATTTGAAATGCAAAACAATGTATTTGAAGCAATGAAAAAGCTACATACCAAATGATAATCACATTTCTAAATAATAAAAGAAAAGGAGATGAAAAGAAGATAAATAACTTTCGCGGATTAAAATACTTCAAATTTATAGTTTACAGCAATAATTTGTATTTTCTCAAAAGTCGATCGAGTTTCACTTCAATTCTTTCTGTATAAATGGCAACATTATATATGTATTAATTTGCGACTGTTAAAATGTTTTCTGACTTTTTCAAAACATATAGTAAAAATTAATTGTTAGTATATGATAGGAAAACATGATTTACATTTTTGCAAACTGTTTGCGTATTAAAAGAAATTTTGCAAATAACTCGTAAAACCTTGGAAATAACAAGCTTCTCTTCTTAAGAACAAATATTATATATAACTATTGTGGAAAAAAATCAGCGCAATTAAAGGAATCTAATACTTCGTATTATTTTAACTAAGTATGGAAAAATATTCTATTGCTAACCAAAAAATGTAAGTCTTTTGTTTAAAATAAAACACAAATAATTTTCCGATACTGTTTTAAAACATGTTAAACATATAATTGCTTGAATTTCCATGTCATGTTCTTTCAAAATAGTTCACTTTACTTCACGCAGAAACAATATAAATATTCGGAAAATATTCGCCCTCTTCACTTTTATGACATGGAACATAACACGATGATGCAACAAAGTTTTAACGTATACAGTATCAAGACAGAATACACAGATATAATGTGTAAAACGTCATATCTTAACACAAAGAATTAAGGCGCAGCGTTCTAGTTCAAAACAAAAGTATGATTTTAACAGCCATTGTCTGAGATTTTAACTGTTAGAAAAATAGAAGTAAGCCATGATGGATGAGCTTAATTGATATTCAATAGGTTATACTGAACGCATTTCTTGTCAACGCATGATAAACTTTTAAAAGTAAATGAAGTGATTTAACATGTTTGTGCAGCTATAGCTATACTAATACGCAGTATTGTTGTTGCTGTTGTTTTTTTTAGGGGGGGGGGGGTGTTCTGGGGAAAATTAGAGATACAGCTACACCTACTCCTAAATATTTTGTGAAATCCTGAAACGGAAAAACAAAATAAAATTTCGGAATTCCCGCTAAACTAATTGTTTCAATATTATTGCATATTTATTTTACTTTTTGAAGAAATTTTACTTTTTGTAGACACGAAATGTCCGTCAATAATTAACCCTTTCCAGCGCGGAGTAATTCTGTTTATAAATTGATGAAACAATGGACTGACACCAGAATTTATAAGCGCATTTATTAGAAAATACGAACATTCTTAACTTCAAGTACATTATAAAAGGAAGATTTTAATTAAATATTCTTGGTGCCATTTGTCAGTTTTGGAATTCAAATTAGGCGTCCTTTTTTAAGGACACCACCCTCGAAAGGGTTAAAGCAAAAATTGCTAGTCGAAATTTCTGGTATGAATTAATTATTTCTGAACTTTAAAAAAAGGCAAATCTGGCAATCCTGTCTTTGATCCAAGTCACCATTTTCCTCTTGCAAGTTTTGAACCAAGTAGATTCCCCCTCAACCATATTTACTAACTTCCAATTAAACTTCCGTAAAAAACTGAGTTAAATTGGCCCAGGATAAACAAGTTTCTCACCAGAAAATTTATATGATGTATCGTTATATTTTTAATTTCATGTTGCTTTGAGAAATCTTAGAACACTGAGGACTTATCTTACCCTGTACGCGGACGACACGGCAATGTACGCCTCTGCACAACACCCATTCACATTATACAAAATTCTCCAGAAACACATAGATAAATTCCTTAATTGGTGTACCCTGTGGCGTGTTAAGCTCAACTAGCAGAAAACAGCTGCTGTCTATTTCTCTAAAAAATTAACATTTCCTAATCGCATTACTATCAATAACACTACTATTCCTTGGACTAATGACACCAAGTATCTGGGGGTTACCCTTGATAGAAGACTTACCTGGAAAAAACATTTTATTAATATCCGTGGCAAAGTTGCTGGTATCTCCCAGGCCGTCTCTCCTCTTCTCAAAAGCAATACTCTTTCTATTCATAATAAACTAATCCTGTATAATGCATGTATTAGATCAATCTTAACCTATGCTTGTCCGATCTGGGGATTCGCTTGCAAAACCAGTATGGAGTATCTTTACGGTGCTCATAACAAAAACTTACGCTATATCCGTAATGGTCACCGTTTTCTTCGTAATACCACTATCCGCAGGGATTTGAAAACCACTTCCTTAAAACAGCGCATTAATAAACTTGCTAAAATTTTTATAAATCTGTATACAACCTCCCTAATCAAATTATAGCGGAACTTCCCGACTACGAAGTATTCGACCCCACTAACAGAAAATGCCCTAAATACTCGCTTTTGCTTAACGATGAAGACTGGGTTTCTCTCACCTTCTGCTATACTTAACTTTCTGTTTGTTCTGTCCTGTAAATAGTATAAAAAAATTGTTTTTCTGCTAGTTTTTTAGCATTTTATATTTAAACTAATGTATGGTCTCGGAAAAGAGTCTTTTTTTTTATGGGGCACTCCCCGGTAGCTTTTTCGTCTTTTCCTGCTTATTTTTTGGAACTAATGGAATTTTTCTTTCTTTTTTAGTTATTTTTTTCTTTTCTTTGTTTTTTTACTTTTCAACATATGTTATACTAGTACTTATGTACTTTGTCATTTTTTGTTAGTCTTTTCTTTTTCTTAAAAGTAAATTTAATTTTGTGGCTACCAGCCACGTCTAAACATTATTTTTTGTAAGGCTCCCTAATGCCCTTGCAACACAATCACCTATCCACTGGATGTAAAGTTGCAACGCAACTAGGCAATCCATTCAGCTGCTCACATTGTTCCATTGTTCCATTAAGAAATCTTAATCCATACATTTCATTCATTCAGACCTTTGCGATCGCACTTTTTGTGACCGAATTTGTAAATTATTATCCACGCTCTACCGTATTCTTGCTGGCATCCTTCAAGGCTTTGTACTGGGTCCTACATTGTGTAATTTATTTTTAACGGCATTCCTAGAACGCTGAAGACTTATCTTGCTCTGTACGCGGATGACACGGTAATGTACGCCTCTGAACATCATCCATTCACTTTATAAAAAATTCTACAAAAGTACACTGATGACCTCCTTGCTGGTGTTCTCAATGGCGTGTTAAACTTAACCCTAGATCTACCGGGAATTTTATTCAAGTTTTAATAAAACGTTCTACACCAGAATTTTTATTTAAAACTATTTAACTTATTTATTTACCTTATTTTTGTCTGGGTTATATACTTAGTTTATTTTAAAGAAATTTCTGGTTTGAATGAATATTTTGTATGTACCTGTCGGGTCCAATGGACTCGTCTGGTAGACGGAGGGTTAATGAACAAAAATTAACTGCTATTTATTTTTCAAGGAATTAACTTATCCCAACCGTATTACTATTAGTAATAACACAACTATTCCTTGGAATAACCACACTAAATATCTGGGGGTTACCCTTGATTGAAGACTTACTTGGAATAAACACTTTATCAATGTTCGTGGCAAAGTCGCCGGAATTTCTAAATCTATTTTGCCTCTTCTTAAAAGTAACACACTTTCTGTTAAAAATAACCTTATCTTATATAATGCATGCATTAGATCTGCACTCACTTATGCCTGTCGTATCTGGAGATTTGCATGCAAAACCAGTATGAATTATCTATACTGTGCTCATAATAAAAGCCTCCGAACCATTTGCAATGGTCATCGCTACCTTCACAATACTACAATCTGTAGGGATCTTAACACCATTTCACTAAATAAACGTATTAACAACTTTCTAAAATTTTTTTGCAAAACTGTTTATAATCTCCCTAATCGAATTGCCGCGGAATTACTCGATTATGAGGTATCCGACCCCACTAACCGCAATCGCCCTAAATACACGCTATTGCTTAAGGCGAATGTCAGACGGGCGTCTTTTTGCCTGCTTTTTTTGCTTACGTATTATCCATTCACAGTGCTATAGCATTGTGAACGGATAATACGTTGGCCTAAAGATGAAAGTTGATATCTCCTCATCCCTCAACTATACTTTCTTTGTTTGTGTTTGTCCCTATTTTGTTATTTTATTTTATTATTTTTTATTTTTGTTATATATATATATATATATATATATATATATATATATACATATATTTTAATAATCTGCTAAATTTATAGCAAATTTACTTGTCTAAAATGTATAGTCTCTGTAACGAGTCTTTTTTTAGATGGGGTAACCCCGGTACCTTTTCACCTGTCTTTTTGGAACTAATGCAATTTTTCTTTCTCTTTTTTTTATATTTTCTACAACTACATTGTTATACTACATGCATTTTAGATACTCTTAAGTTTTAAATTTACTTATTATACTCTTTCTTAACTCCTAATAGTTAATTTTCTCTTTGTAACTACCAGCCGCGTTTAGACATTATTTTTAATGCTCCCTAATGCCCTTGCAAAACGAATCACCTCTACACTGGATGTTAAGTTGCCACGCAATTAGGAAGTCCATCAATCAGCTTACATTGCTCCATGTGAAATCTATTTGAATCAGTGATCGAAATGGAAAAATCCATGAACCAGAACGGTATTTAAAAATTATTGTCCACTATTTTTTTTTTTGAAAGTACAGTAAAGTACCTATTATCCCAGCCCCGCTTAACCTAGTTTCCGCTTTAACCGAGTCATTTTCTTCTGATGGACTGATGGCTTCCATTATTATAAAACAGACATTTAAATGAAGTGTTGTGAAAAAAAATGTATGGCCACTTTTCCCCATTCTGACCAGAAAATCAGCGTTCTAAATTCTTACGATTGCTCTTTCATCTTCACAACCCTTCATTTACAATGGCTGTTTTATACTAATGGAAGCCATCAGTCCATCAGAAGAAAACGATCCATTCCAAAGGTACAAGTTCGATTGAAAAAACTATTTAATACTTTGAGCAGAAAGAAGAGGCTACACATGCAATTTTCATGACATTAACCCTTTAGTGCGCACCTTTACATATATGCAAACAGCATTGTTTTGAATTTAATAGATTTTTTTATTCGTATATACCTAATTCACACCAGAAAATTAAAATAGCAATATTTGCTTTAATTAATAACATGCATTCCGTTTTTAAATCAAGCGAAATTAACCATTGAAACTTTCTGGTGTAAAGTCAGATTATCTGAACTACGTAATTTCTAAAACGTATTTAATCACGGGAATTAAAGGGTTAAAGGTTAAGTTTTATAAAACAAATAATTATAAAAAATAAGGCATTTGGAGACTTACTTATTAAAGTATTTACTAATTTGCATTATTTTAGCGCAAAACAGCCACACGACAGTAGTTTTTACTTGTATTGCAGATATGCAACAGAAGAAAAGATTGACGTACTATATGGAAAAATGTATCTCTGATTATTTTCATTATTTTTCCTGTGTCATAAACCTTTCAGAGAATCATATATAATTTTTTCTAAACAAAATTAAAAATTGCGCATTTAAGGATTAATAGAATCATATAGACCTCTAAAATTGAATACAAATTTTTGCTGAATTTAATTGTTGATAATTGTTAGATTTCGGCGATTGAATTGGGCAAAATGTACTGGTAAGCTTTCGAGATAAGAAGAAAATGGTAGAAATTCGTAGCTATGCGGTAGCGCAATACTGCAGCAAAATTGACATTCAACAAACAAAAAACTATCAAGGGATTTTTTCAAATAAACAGTTTCATTCCCCGTTTTTCTAAAAAGTAACGAAATGTATCGACATCAAAGAAATGTTACTAGTACCATAAAAATGAATGAATGAAGTGAAAATTTATACTTCATCTCCTTAGTTAGTGACGATTTGTATCAATTCGGTTTATACGATTTTTTTGCTTATCCGAGGTGATCTTGGCCCGTATTAACTCGGATAATGGGGAATTTACTGTATAGAAAATTTTACCGCAGAAAAATCAATTTTAAAAAAATGCATTCAATATTCTAAATAATTAGAAGAAAAAAAAACGTTACTGAGAGCATAGTAAGCTATATGTATGAAACTTTAATAATATTTTTTAATAATTCCACGAACCGGAACAATATTTGTCCCAGTATCACGAACCGGAACAACATTTCGGTTTCCTCCGGTACATTTCGAGCCCTGATTTGAATTCATTTCTTAAAAATATTCTTGGTTCGAAACGTGTTTAACATGGGTCAATTTATTTCACATTTTACACGAAAGTTTAGTTGAAAGTTGGCAAGTATACTCTACCTTCCTCCCACAGCTATCAATTTTTCACCATCAGCAAGTGCTCTCGAACTGTCTACTGCAATTGAAATTTAGATAAAGAAAATGCCAGCTTGTATAACACAGATACACATGCGACTAATACAGGGTTCATAATACAATCAAATTTTTTTTTATCAATGCTTTTTAGGTGCGTTCGTAATTATATAAATACGTAGCACCTATAGTCGTCTTTCTTTCTGTCTGTCTGTCCTGCTGTCCGTCCTCATATAACAGGACAAAAACGCCCAACCGAATGATCTGAAATTTTATATATATAATTGTTGCAAAATTTTGTCGAGTCATTTCAAATTTTATGAAAATCGGATGCATAGTTTAATTACAGGGACAGTCAAACGTGTTCCATTACATGACGGCCAATGAAAAAAATTATTTCAAGTACATTTTAATGGTGTTACAGCCTTTCTAATAAAATAAAATTGATATGTACTTATGAAATACACTAAAATATAAATTCAGGGCAATATGTGGTGCAAAAAAATATTTATAAAACTAGTTATAGTACGAACGCACCTCATTTGCCATGTTTGACGTGCAATTTTCAATTTGTTTTTAATTGCCACAAATATTGAAAAAATTTTTGTGTTAGTAGATATCAGTATGCAAATTCTGGTCCAAATATCTTTAATGGTTCTTTTGATAATCAAAATTTACTTTTTTAAAATCTTGAATATTTAACGATTTTTAAAAGGCTCCATGAATATTCTATGTTTACATACAAGTTCAAAATTCTTCCACGTTAATATTTTAAGACATAAACATGAAAATTACTAAAAAAATGTTTTCTTTATTTCATAAATTAATCTTTTAAAGATGAACTTATATTTATTTGTACAGATTTTAATTGAAAAAACATGTAAAGTTTTATTTCTTTTTTTATATTTATTAACCTCTTTGCTACTTGGGTCCAAATATGGGGACCTCCGTTTTGTCCCATTTTATTAATGATACTCGAACATAATTACAATTTCGATATCAGAATTATACGTTTCGAAGTCTAAGATTCGAACTAATGCAAATAAAATAAAAATCTTACTCTGAAGTCAAATGGGAGAAGAAATAATTCAGTAACTAGAAAACAGGAATTCTGCTTTTTTCAGAATTTAGTGTCGCCCCCGATGGAAAAAAATAGATGTATATATAAATAGTACAAAACATATTTCAATTTTAAGACTTAAAGCACACACTTTTATTTTATGTAAAATGACGTCATTCGCATCCGCTTAAGAAGTCCACATTTACGATCCCCTCTTAAACATCTACAGTAAAGCATGCATAGGATGTCATTATCGCAAAATAATACACAATCGCAGAAAAAAGATGTCGTCATTAAAGAATCTCGACAAAAAAAAACGGCTATCTCATGATCCATAGGACTTCATTTGTTTGTTACATTAATATTAGTCCAAGAGCTGTTAAACATTTTAGGGAAGGTATTTGAGGCACCCTGAAAATTTGTGCAACACTTCTTTTGTAATGGCTGAATACAAAATCGAATGTCTGGCTGAAGGATCGTGGCCCAAAAACTGTGCCAGACACGTGTCAAGTGCCATTTTTTGACTACCCCCAAAAAAAGGTATTTGAGGCACGCTGAGATTGAGACAGAATAATATTTATACTTAGAAAAAAATATTTTGAAAACAACAGACACTTTAGTCGGCCCAAAAACTGTGCCAGACACGTGTCAAGTGCCATTTTTTGACTACCCAAAAAAAGGTATTTGAGGCACGCTGAGATTGAGGCAGAATAATATTTATGCTTAGAAAAAAATATTTTGAAAATGACAGACACTTTAGTCGGCACAAAAATTGTGCCAGACACGTGTCAAGTGCCAAATGGCACTTGACACGTGTCTGGCACAGTTTTTGGGCCACGAGTCTGGCACAGTTTAGGAACGCTGCCTGTAAATGGTACCATATGCTTTTAATGGTTAAAATCAAAATGGCTCCTTTGCGACACATTTTTTAATTATTTTTTGCTTTAAAACGAATAAAATTAGCAGGTGCTCTTATTAAGAAAACGGCGTAATGGAACAATTTTTCTCTTTTTTGGCAAAAGCAGATAGTTTTCGCGCAAATGTTGTCAAACTTTGTGTTTTTAACCGAATTTCCGGACGCAACAGCGTAGGAAATATAAAAAAAATATATCTTTCTGAGACAACAGATGCTTATCACTAATGTAATTTATTTATAGAAAATTGAAAAAAAAAAACTATTCGAATACAAAATCTTTCAATAATCATGCCTTACAAGTATCATCATTTTTTTTTTTTTTTTTTTTTTTTTTTTTTTTTTTAATGAGTGAGGCAATGTGTTAGAAAAATTCGCGTTGTTGGATATAAATAATGTTATTTATTAGAATTTTTAGCAATTCGTCATTTTTAAGTTTGTACCTCATTTTACATATAGTAAAAATACTATTGGAAAGAAACGAAATAATCTGTTCGATATTTAAAACGAGGACTAACTTGCCTGAGTGTCGCAATGTGACACCACAAATCAACAAAAAGGGGAAAATTCTAATAGGACTTCATTCTGAACTTTGAAAATTAGCCGAACAACTTTTTCTTCTGCGCGAAGAGAAATTGATGTTTTAGACATTTTTGCCATACATGTACTTTTTTCACACCCTTTTTCCTTACTACGTGTGGCGTTTGCTGTTATGGGTAGAAGCAAAACTGATCAGCTCTATCCCTCCCTCAAATACACGTACATACTTTATAAATTAATCATATTTTTCATTATTTTTTCAGTTTACTATACTTAACCTAGATTGACCATGATGGAAAAGTTCTTGCATTAAACAAGATTTTATTTGGCAGAAATGTCTTCACTGAGAACTCTTCACACAAAACAAAATAAATAAATTCATTTATTTTCAGCGTCATACTCAAAGAAACTGTGCTGATATCCCCATGAAGGCATATCACAGGGGAGTTAATTTTACTTATCTATATTTTTATTGAGAAATAATTTATCATAATTAAAGAAAATTAAGTGGGCCCCTAAAATTATTTCTCTACGTTTAATAAATACATCGTAAGTTCATACGAAATACGCAACGATTAGACCTTTATATTTTTAGACGATGAAAGTCTAAAGATTGCATAAATATTATATCTCAAACTTCAAATAAATAGAATATTCAGTATGTCAATGTTTATGAAGAAAACATTTAAAGAGAGCATAAAGACAACACATGCTACAGACGTCTGTTCTGCACAACAGATGTTGCGAGCGCTATACGTTGAGGGCAACATCTCGAGACGTTTATATTCGCTTGACGAATTTCTTGGCTGTAGATTGTGCTTTCCTAGATTAATACTATGACTTCACTCATGGTTAAACAATTATGTGTTATCCTGTTTGAAATGTTTGCGCAAAAATCTATTTTCCCTTCTTGTTTTTAAACTGTGTAATTTAACATCGTTTTGAGAAACTTGATTTCGCAGAAAATTACAAAACATCTAGGTGTTAAAATTGAGTACGTTAAACTAAACAAAATTTTGACAATTTTGAGTATTATTTTGGTGTTTAATAGCTTATTGTAAGTTTTTTAAACACACGTAATCTTTCTTTCTTTTTTAGTATACTAGGGGGCTTTGTCCCCTACGAGCTTCGCTCGCCAACACCCGTTTAGACTCTAAAAATCCGTTAATTTGATCGGCTTAAAAAAGATTACGGAAGATTGAATTATAATTAAAAAACCAGTGGCGATATCCCTGTAAACTGATTTATATTTATTTCTCTTTTAATGAAGGATTTTAAGGCCAAAAAAGCTGCTGTGAATTGCTGTTTTCATGTTTGATTAAATAAGATTAGTTAAACGTCTGATAATTAGCTAATATAAAATGAATTAAGTCTACAGAGTCTTTGCTTAAAGGTATTTTTTAATACAGCTATAAGAAAATGATTTTAAATCACACGTTTTAAATCTGACGTAATTTTAACCAAACTTTTCTTTTTCTAATATTCACCTGGAAATATTTCAATTGTTAGAAAGGAAATATTATTATTATCGCTGTCTTTGCAACAGTAGTTAAAAAGACTATCTTGAAAAATGAAATAAATCTCACGTGTACACGTAAATATATATTTTAATTTAAACTGTTTGGCAATATTATTTGGCTATTTGAAATAGGACGTAATTCCACTCGCATTTAAGGCTTTTAACACATATTAAATAATTAATTGTTTTATAGGGTTTTTTTTCTTTTTAAATATTCATGAGTATAAACAATTTTTATGACGTATTTTTTTTAATATTTTCCTGCTTTTAACACGCAATCATTTAATTTTAATTTCATGGGGTTTTTTTTTGTTTATAATAATCACGTGTAAATAAATTTTCAGTTTAAAAGAAATATTATTATTTGAGAAGTTTTTACAATTATGGCAACAATTTAAAATAATAACCTCTTATAAAATATGTAAAAAATATCTCTGGAAATGCTGAAAATTTGAATTTAAAATGGAAATAAACCTTCAAAAAATGAGCCAAATTGAAAAAATAAGTGCAGTCTGCACACCGGGCACTTTTAATGTATAAAATGATCGAAAACTGATTAAATTCCTATGTATAGTTTTTGCTCCTATAAAACTTTTTTAATGGAACGATTTTGACCATCTTTAACATTAAATATCTCTTAAAATAATTCTTCGATTTGAAAACTGTCTGCATCAGCGTGTTTATCAAACATTTCTCTGTAATACCACCGTTTTTCGTATTTTTGTATGCTGTAGTTTTCTGAATATTAACGAAGAAAGACCCCAGGTCACAAAAAATTCAAAACCGGCGGCAGCGAAGCGTTAGTTACTTTTTTTTTTAGAATAGAGAGATACCTTTTTTAGCACTCGGTACGGTATGCTATTTCCTTCTCCCAGCTTATTTTGTGTCGTCTCCAAAAAATAACGTTACCTTACAGAAGCCAGCCGTAAAACAAAGCAGTACGATTAAATACTCAATAGCAATTTTTTAAACTTCTAAGTATCGCACATTTCCAATTTTTACACCGTCGTATTGGGAAAAAAGTACTTTTGTTTGAAAACTGCATCTCCATTTATTTTTGAAATACAAATTTTTTTGTAGTTTTTGGAGCCATTCGCTTAATATTGGCAACGGAAGTACTCCATTTCTGTAGAAAGTAAAGAAAAATAATTGTAAAATATTAATTATATATTTTTGTTGCCATTTTTTCATAAAAACCGAAAGAAAATGTAATTAAAATACGTGCTATTTTGAAAAAATATAAACGAATGATTGCTATTAAAACATGGAGCTATTATAAACTATATTTAATTTTAAGTATCTATATTAATGTTACAAACAAATGAAGGGCTATGAATCATTAGACAGCCGGTTTTTTTTTTTTTTTTTTTTTTTTTTTTTTTTTTTTGTCGAGTTTCTTTAATGACGGCATCTTTTTGCTGCATTTGTGTATTATTTCGCGATAGTGACGTCCTATGCATGCTTTACTGTAGACGTTTAAGGGTGGATCGTAAATGTGGAATTCTTAAGCGGATGCGAATGACGTCATTTTACATAAAATTAAAGCGTGTGCTGTGAGTATTAAAATTGAAATATGTTTTGTACTATTTATATATACATACATTTTTTTCCATCGGGGGCGACATTAAATTCTGAAAAAGCATAATTCCTGTTTTCTAGTCATTCATTTACATTGTCTCACAAAAAAGTTCAATTATATTATGGGTAGGGTGGGGGGGGGGGGGAACTGTTCGCAACTTATTTTCTCTATGTTGCACTATTTTAAAAATCATGAAATTTATATACATTATTGAGGTTTACAACAAGATGCTTGCAATAGAATATGATGTGCATCGCATTTATCTTTCATTTACAGGGACGCGTAAAAGATTTCTTCAGAGACCATATTGAATCCTAAGTATCATCTATTAGGAATGATTGTTGGAAATGCGCTTTCAGTTAAATTATTATGTGCGAAAAATATTTAATGGCGAAAATTATGCCATATTTAAAACGATATATTAAAAATGTTTCAAAATGGCTTTCTTATAGCATTGTAAGAAAGCTTTTTTCTAAACATTATAAAAGCAACGCTTTTTTTAACCATTTGGAAAAATGGTTATTGTCCTCGGTCATGGTAGAAATCAAAATCATATCTGAAGCGTTTTATTAGTTGAATCCGCATTTTATTCGTTTTTTAACCATTTGGAAAAATGGTTATTGTCCTCGGTCAAGGTAGGAAATCAAAAACATGTCTGAAGCGTTTTATTAGTTGAATCCGCATTTTATTCGTTTTCTGATGGGTCTATACAGTAATCTGTATTTTCCCTTTACTTTCAACAGAGATGGATACTTCTGTTGCCAATAACAAAAAAGCAATAAAAACAACAACAAAAAATTAATAACTCAGAAACAAATTGAGATACAGCTTTCAAACAAATTGCATTTAAAAGTGCATTTTCTTCTCTATACGAAGGTGTAAAAAGTAATATTGTGGGATGTTTAGAAGTTTAAGAATGAAATTTCATTTAAAATGTGTCCAGGAATATTAATGCTTAATCCATGGCGTACGTAATGAATGACCAGCTCCGTAGAAGTTTAAAAATTTACAGTACCGAAAATTGTAAAACTGAAATTTCTTTTAAAATTTATTCATGATGGGTCTAGGAATGTTAATGTTTAATTCATGGCGTACGTAATGTATGATCAACTCCATGCGATTTTTTATGTCTTAAATTTTAGTCTTTGAAAAATCATTTTCCAAATGGTCGTTGTAATTTGTTAAATTGCATTTTTTATTATTTTATTTATTTTTTTTGTTGTTGTTGTTATTTAACCCCTTGAGGACGAGCGACACGTATACGTGCCGCATGAAGCTCTCAGAATCCTTGTTTTTCCTCACCAGTAAAATTTTACTGTAAAATTTGCCTTGTTTAATCAGCGCATTTGCTTGATTCAAGAAGACACAAACTTCTGTTTTTAAAAAACGGTGATAAAAGATTAAGAACTTCGTAAAAGGCTCCCGTCCCGAAGGGGTTAACCATTTTAGACAAGCTGATTTTCAAATGTGTAATTTATGTTTCATAATCGATCACGAAAAAACAGCTATCGCCAGGATGATGAATGTGGCCTTGTGAACCCGTAAATCCCCCAGTCAAAGGTAAATGAATTACAACTCGAATACAGAGTATGGTACCTGGTGATAATATTATTTAATCTTCCGCAATCCGATAATCTTTATAAAACAGAGCAAAGTAGCCTGATTTTAGAGCTTCTGGGGTCTGGGCGGGGATTTCCAAATGTAGCTCGTAGGAAGAAGAACCCCATAGAGTTTTAAAAAATAATGATTGAAATGGCGTTTGTCGAATTCGTTCTTACTACTCACAACGTCTGATCTGTTTATGTACCTTACAGCAGAGTTTTCCTTATTTAGAGAATTTAGCTTTTTACACTCTTTTATTTATATATTTCTCTAGTATAAAATTTCATTTCTACGAGTGCTTCTATGATAAAGTACTGCGCACAAGAAATATGAAATGAAACGAGATGCGATAGTCTCACGTATATTTTACACATTTCCCTTAAGATTTAATTCGTTAAGCTTTCAATGCGCAATTTTTATTTCTCAAACTATTTAGACAAAATATTTCCGATTTTTACAAGCGCATTTATTAACACGATGAGCGCCACGTCAGTCACATGTGACTGACACTGAACTTTCCGTTTAAAATGCGTCATTTACCAATGACTTACGTCTAAAATATGAGATAAAACTAAAAAATATGTATATATATTTTATATAATTACTAAAAATTTATTTTAAATTTACTTACCTTTTATTTATTACAGGATTATACTTTCTTAAAAATTACTTAAAACATTGTAAATTTTTCAGCGCTTCAATGTCAGTCACCGTGGCTCTCAACTTCTTAAACAATTCCTCTTGAAATCTATAACATGCATGGCGTATACTTATACGTACTTACAAGGGAACCACTTATGGTGTTGCTCGCACCTAGCAGCGAGACCTGGTGCATTTTGTAGCCCTATACATGAAAGTTGGAGAACCGATAAAATTTCTCTGTTAAAATCATATTTTAATGACTTTTTTATACTTTTAATTTTTTAGGTTGATTTCGTAAGAAATACTACCTATTGCAGTCGTTACCATGGTGCGACTTTTGAAAAATTCCTTCATAACTTTTCATTATATGACACCAGGAACCCAAAACCACCCCCACCTAAAAAGTTTATATATATATATATATATATATATATATATATATATATATATATATATATATATATATATATATATATGTATATGTATGTACTAAATTTTGTCCGCACGATAAAAGTCGCAATTATGCACGGATCGTCTTCAAACTCGCCAACAAAATTGAGATGGCTAATATCTCGGCGGGGATTGAAAATGGGCAAAATTGACCCAAGGGGGTGGCAATAGGGAGGATTCAAAATTTTGAATACCGTCTTAACATGATTCTGATAAAACTAGCTCTTACACAGCAATTGACGGGGAAAAAATAAACATTTTTCGTTATAGCAGTTGCCAACAATTAAAAAAAAACAATAAAATTCTCACCACAACAATTACTTCTCTATTGCAACATTTTCACGTGAAAAATTAAATTAAATAAATAGTTTGACGAATTGAAAACAAATTGAATATTACGTCATAAGTTTTCTAGAGCAAGGTTTCCGCATGGAAACTCAAAATAAAACAAATAGTTTGAGAATTAAAATATATATGCATAGCATCATATTGGAAATATAATGGCCCTCAGCAGGTAAATATGTAACGTCATGTGAGTTTGAAGAAACGTATTAAAGCATGATAAAAATCCGACAATGGAAATATTAAAATATTTCAACACTTTGAGGTTCTTTGAATTTGCTGTAGCCATTTTTAAACCTATTCCATATACATCCGTGTGTATATTCGTGTATATTAGAATTTTCACAAAAAGTTTAGCTTCCTAGAGCTCATTTTTAATGAAGAAACTGGGTTTATCTCTAATCTTGATTTAAGTTTTGTTGGTGAATTTAGTACTTAACTTCGAAATCTACCTCCGCCTGTAGGCCAAGCCGGCAGGGATTTTTTGTTATTTCATTTTTATTTGTTTCTTTCACACCAAAAGTGAGTTAGTCGCCAAATATGGTGTTACAAATTTTCCGCCCGCTTTATCCGAAGAGTAAATGTACGCAGTGGTGGAAAATTGGCGCCGAGGCGGAGCTTATTGACACCACTAAAATTATATGGTATTATTCAGTTTAATAAAAACTCAGAAATTTGATCAATAGATAAGAGGCAAAATACTACTATAATTTAGTGGTGTCAATAGGCTCCACCTCTGCGCCAATTTTCCACCACTGATGTACGGTACATATTACTAGAATTATATCAGATTGCGATTTTGTTTTATAATTGATAGCATAAGAAACAAATATTAGGTTTTTCTTTTTTTTTTCTCTGCAATCGATAAATATATAAATAGTAAATATAATTCTATAAAAGCTTCCAAGATCATTGAAAACTATTTTTTAAAAATAAACATTTTTCTGCAAATATTTTCAAACATTTTTTTGATTATACAAGGCAGCAGAGCCTGATTACGGACGGGGCACACTTACACCAATGAAATTTAAAAGAAATGTTCGCCTTATCTAAACGCCGTATTTAATTAAATACGGCGTTCTAATTAAATTTTAAACGCCGAATTTTTATTTTTAAACGCCAAAAATTTAATTTAAATTTTAATTGAAAAATAAAATTTAAAATACGCCGTATTTAATTAAATTTTATTAAATAATTGTTAAGAAATACAAAATAAGCAAACTATTTTCTTTTGAAATCGAATGGAATAAAGTTTTAAATGTTTAAAATGAAATGTTGCTGTATTAAATGGTCCTTTGGTAAAAGTAATTATAAAGTAAATTAATATTTTTACACAATTTAGAAAAATTACTGTGGCTAATTAGGTCGGACATTACAATTTCCACTGTCCAAACCACTCCTCACACTAGACAAATAGCTATGACATTTGGCTAAGGTTGCCGGAAAGCTCTACTTTTGAAAATAAACGCCAACTGTTTCCCCGCCAAAAATGTGAATATAATGTTGCAATTTTTCAAAATCAAATTTGTGGGAAAATCTTGAAGGAATTTTTAAACATTTTTTAATATTTTATACTTATTATTAACTATTTTTTTTAATGCTTTCCTTTAAAAAACTTCAATGTTAATAGTCCGATAAGTAGTCTCAAAAATTGCATTTTCAGAAAGTTATGTTTCTGTAAAACCAAGAAATATTATTTTAACCCTTTCAGGGGCAAAGCAT
The DNA here is from genome assembly GCA_963932465.1 of Maratus speciosus. Classification (NCBI taxonomy): domain Eukaryota; kingdom Metazoa; phylum Arthropoda; class Arachnida; order Araneae; family Salticidae; genus Maratus; species Maratus speciosus. The sequence continues at coordinate 9,242,572 of OZ010792.1, read as the reverse complement.
TTCTGCTCCAAAAGTATTCAAATAATTAATTCATACCGCAATTTAAGTACAAGTTTATTTGAAAATAATCAAAAGCACTTTTTCACGTACATAATGAGATCGAAATTGTAGTAAAAATTTGCTGGTGTCATTTGGCCTTTTGGGCAGTAAAATTAACCGTTTGCAGACTGCAAACGGCGCCCCTGAAAGGGTTAACAGAAAAATTTTATAGATTCGCAAACTTCGTAAAATAGGGCTTTAAAATACATCAGGTCTCAATGCGACGTGCGAGCAACACCAAAAGTGGTTCCCTTGTTAGTTCATTCTGCATAATACAACAGACGATTCAAGAATATCGAGGAATAAAGTTATTGCAAAATCTCGACAAATTTATATTTGCTTGATAAATTTCGTTGACTATAGTTTTTTCTTTTCTTTGATTAACCCCTTGAAAGTTTCAGTTTTTTGACAAAATAAACTAAAAATAGGGAACATTTATTATTATTCCTTTCCATTACTAAAATATCTGCCTTGCAGCGCCTGATTACCAACGGGGCACTTTCCTACCAGTAAAAAGAAACAGAAAAGTCTGCCTCATGCATGGCAGAAATGTTACAGAAATACGGCATTTAGATAAGGCGAACATTTCTTTTAAATTTTATTGGTGTAAGTGTGCCTCGTCCGTAATCAGGCTCTGCTGCCTTGTATAATCAAAAATTACCTGCCAATTAATATAGCAAAAGTTACAGTTAACAGTTGTTTCAGTTGGTATTCAAAAGCTTTCAGTAACGACGTAAGCAAACTCTTTATGCGCGAGCTGTGCTAAAAAAAACTGTTAACCCTTTCTGGCACAGGTAAATTTTGTTGTAAAATGATGAAATCATCGACTGACACCGGAATTTACATACGACTTCTTTAAAAATTATAAACGTGTTACTTTACACTTTCATTTTTAATGCAAAATTTTATTAAAATGTTCTTGGTGCCGTTTGTAAGTTTGGAATTAAAATTAGGTATCCCGACCCGGGCACACTGTGCCGGAAAGGGTTATGGGGTAGCACTATGACTTCACGCATGATTAACACGGCGTTATTTGTATCTAAGTGATACCATTACCATGTTATTAGGTGCGTTTGTAATTATATAAATACGTAGCATATATAGTTATCGTTCAGTCCGTCTGTCCACATATAACAGAGCAAAAACTACCCAACCAAATGGTCTGAAACTTTAAATATATAATTGTTCCAAAATTTTGTTGAGTCATTTCAAATTTTATGAAAATCGGATGCATAGTTTAATGACAGGAACAGTCAAAAGTTTTCCGTTATATGACAGCCAATGGGAAGTTCATTTTAATGATGTTACAGACTTTCGAACCGAATGAAATTGATATGCACTTATGAGGTGCACTGAAATATGCACTCAATACAATATGCGGTGCAAAAAATATTTATAAAACTAATTATAGTACGAACGCACCTCATTTGCCATGTTTGACGAGCAATTTCCAACTTGTTAAATAAGGTGAAAATTACAATTCCAAACAAGTTGGAAATTGCTCATCAAACGTGGCAAATGAGGTGCGTTCGTACTATAACTAGTTTTATAAATAGTTTTTGCACCGCATATTATACTGAATGTATATTTTAATGCACTTCCTAAGTGCATATCCCTTTCATTCTATTCGAAATGCTGTAATATCATTAAAATGCACTTGCAATAATTTATTCCCATTGGCCGTAATGTAACGGAAAACTTTTGACTGTCCCTGTCATTACACTATACATCCGATTTTCATAAAATTTCAAATGATACGACAAAATTTTGCAACAATTATATATTTAAAGATTCAGACCATTCGGTTGGGTAGTTTTTGCTCTGTTATATGCGGACAGACGGACTGAACGACGACTATAGGTGCTACGTATTTATGTAATTACGAACACACCTAAAAACTGGTGCTGAGCTAGCAAAAGAAAAGCAAAAAAAGTTTGTCTCGAAACGGTTAAAAAAACTGCATTGTATGCGCTCATGTCGAGACCGTTTGTTGCTCCGTCTGTCTCATTTTATTTACAATACCTAGGAAGAAATGTCAAGATTTTTCTATATTTTCTTATAAACTACAGGAAACATTTAACCCTTTCAGGGGCAATACACTTTCATTAGTAAAATACTAAAAAAAATGAATGAATGTCTTAGAAATATGCAAACATTAAACGTGTTACTGGGATTCTTAATGCTACAGTGATTAATGTCGCAAATTCTTTTCATTGTTCATAAAATAGTAAACATGGATAAAATGTTTAACGTTCTGTTCTGAGTAAAGAATCGTGAACTTAAAGTGGACATTAAAAATTTGTATGGCAGTATGGCAAATTCTGTTGTTTTAATGTATATTTTATGCTAAAAATGGGAAAAACTTAAACCGGAAAAATAATAAAAGGAAATATAATATTAAAAATTAAAAAATTGCTACGAACTAAAAATATTGGGAAATAAAATTAAATCGAGCTTCTTAATCGTCAATTTGACATGATTAGAGGCTAATATTTTAACCCCTTGAGGGGTGTCGTTTGCAGTCTGCAAACGGCTAATTTTAACGCCTAAATTGCCAAATGGAAGCAGTAAAATTTTAATATAATTTCGATCTCATAATATACGTAAAAAACAGCTTTTGATTATTTTCAAATTTATTTGTTGGATAATTGCGGTGTGAATTAATTATTTGAACAGTTTTGGAGCAGAAATGCCTTGCCCATGAAAGGGTTAAAAGAGAACTAGGAGGCTCTGCCCCCTGTAAGCTACGCTCGCCAATCTCCGTTCAGGCACCGCAGAATCTAAAAACACGTTAATTTGGTCGGCTTTAAAAAGATTAGAGAAGATTGAATTATAATGAAAAAAACTGTGGCCCTGTAAACGGGTTTTTATTCAATCCCCTTTAATTGCGAAAGTTTAAGGCCGAATCAGTTGCTGTTAAGACATCCAATGGTTGTTTTCGTGTTTGATTAAAGAAGATCAGTTAAACATTTGAAAAGAAGCTAAAATAAAATGAATTAATTAAACAGAGTCTTTGTTTTCGTGTTTGATTAAAGAAGATCAGTTAAACATTTGAAAAGAAGCTAAAATAAAATGAATCAATTAAACAGAGTCTTTGTTTCCCGGTATTTTTTAACAGCTTTATTCAACGATTAACATAATACTATACAGACGTTTTAAATCTGAACTACGTTTCACTAAAGGTTTCTTTCTCTTTTTAGCATTCATATGAAAATACTTCTGTTTTTAGAAAGGAAATATTATTATTCGCGGTGTTTTAGAATTGAGAACATTAATTAAAAAGATCATCTCCAAATGTGAAATTAAATTTAATTAATTTTAAAGAAGATACTGTTGTTTATTTAATTTTTAGTAAATTATAACTTTAGTTCTTATTATGAGAAAAATTTCGGATAACTACAAAGTAAGTTTGTTTTATATGCTAAGTATGTGTGGGGGGGTGGGGGGGGGCTCACTCAAAGTGCTGAAATGATATAATTTTATGTCGCGGGCAGTGATGATGCCTGCGGACCAGTAAATTCTCGTGGTCTCGAGTCCCTAAGACCACTGGTCCATTTTTTTTTAATTCTAACGCTGATAATATAACTTATGAGAGTCCCTGTAAATGAATTCTAAATTCTACGCTTTTCTTTTTCAGTATTGAATATGCCATAAAAAGCCTCAAAAACTTTCATCAATTACATGGCTATCTCAGTATATTTTTGACCAGACAGACCGCCACACAAAACGAAGTCATAAACGCTTTTCAACGACGTTGTAAAATGTTAAACAAGAAAGAAAAAATCATACGTCAAGCATGGATTATGAAACACTTTACAACACATTCAGAATAATATAACAAAACTGCACCGTTTAATAAATTAAAATATTATGTCTAAATCAACCCTATAGAAACGCGTAACACATTTGAAAACCTAATTTCAGCTGTTTCCATCTACAATATGAAAATGATCCGAATTCTTTGAGCAACCCTGTATAGGATATATAGATTTGTATCTAATAACTACATGCATGCCAAAATTTAGCTAAGAAATACACATACCTCAGTTGAAATTTTCCTTTCAGCAATTTCCTCTAGTAAGGAGAATGGTATGTGAATTCTTTTGTGCGGCCCTGTATAGGAGGTATAGAATTTATATATAGTCGGACCTTGTTATCCCGACACTCTAATGACCAGGAAAACGTGTCGTCATAAGCGAAGTGTCGCGGTAACCGGGGTTGGAGAAAAATAACTTTTTAAAAAGCTGCATTTTTAATTAATTTAAGACAATTTTAAATTCATAACTGTTCTTGCAGTTTTAAGTAATAAAACATTAGTATTAAACAAAATAAACACAAAAACAAAATTGAAAAGTATAAAATTCAGCTTTAGGATGACTTGTTTGCATGAAATATTGATAAATTAAGGTTTGCTTATCCCTAGATGTGCTTCTATAATTCTTTTTTCAATATTATGTAATGAATTATAAACAATATTCGTTGTTTCAGAAATGGATGTTAAATAATATCTGATCGTTTCAATGCAATGCAATGCTTCGGTTTTAGTCGGATGAAAAACGTCGTGTAACCACAAGAAAGCGCCGCCCTGGCCAGAACAACAACAACAAACAAAAAAAACGCGATTAGACTGATACGTCTATCTGGAGTTTAAGTGGGTCATTCATAATGTGTGGGTTTATTTATTCAGATAAAGGATTGAAGTAAAATTTCTCGTTTATCTCAGTGGGTATTTTAAACACTTTGTGAAAAGTTTGGCCAAGCCCTTTCTTACCGCTTAATTTCCGTGCTTATAAGATGGATTAGGAAAAATGGACAATTTTTCTAAACCGTCGGGATATCCGGAGTTGAAAATTATTCAACGACGTAAAATCCGGAGTTTATTTACGTTGAAATCATATACAGAAAATCGGGACTTTGAAAAACTGACGTGATAAGCGGAGTGACGTGAAAACCGGGTGTCGGGATAACGAGGTCCGACTGTACAACGAGAGACATGCAAAAAAAATTGTTAAATTTAAAAACGTTTGCCGCATTTTAAAAGTCACTTTCAGTTATTATTATTCAAAAACAGTACTGTAACCGATTTCTATTGTGTGTCCCTGAAAATGAACGACAAATGCAATGGATAATCTATTCTATCGTAATCGTAGTGAAATTCAGTGATTTATATCAGTTTCAATACATTTCAAGTAGCGTCATCTCGTCAAAATAGTCTGCAAACGAATCTTCCCCACTTACCATACTGTAAAGGAATTCTTTTGAGTGTCCCTGTCAATGAACTATTAATCCCACATACCTCCTATACAATACCACATATGTCTTGGTGACCCTAAACAAAGTTTATCAATTGCATAAAAATCCGAGTCTATTTATGGGAGTGAGAGCGTGGACAGATGGACAGACAAACCGAATGCATAAACACTTTTCATTTGCACACTGTTTTGTTGGAAACTCGAGTAAGCTTTTTCACGAGAGCGACGAATTTTTCGAATCAAAATTTTCTTCATGATAAGATCATAGATGTTAGGTAGATTTCATATGAAATACTACCTATTGGCGTCGTTCCTATGTTGGAGTTTCTGAAAAATTTTTGCAGATTTACACCGATCATGACCCCTAGAGCCCAAAACCACTCTCAGTAAAAAACTTTATACATCTATTTATCTATCTATGTATGTATCTATATATATCACTTTCTTCTGGACACGATAACTTCCACAATTCTGCACCAATCTCTTCCAAACTGATACATAAAATCAAGGGGCATAAAATCTCGGTCAAGTTCGTTAATGGGCAAAATCGGACCAAGGGGATGGAAATAGGGAGGGGTTTTGGGAAAACAGAGAAAACCCCATAACTTCTTAAATTTTGTACATATCGAATCAGTTTAAAGTTTTTATTACTTCTAAAAATAGGGCCAAAAATTTATGTATCACAGATTTTTGATAAAGTTAAAAATGGGCTCAAGGGGCGCAAAAAATAGGGTTTTTGGGAGAAACAAATTCGTAACTTCGCCAATTCTCAAGATATCAAATCCAATTAATTTTATCATGAATCTCCTTAACATTATCTACAACTTTTATATTCACAAGTTTTTGATAGGACCAATTCGTAATGCAAAAAAAAAATTAAAAACCAAAACAAAAAGGCCGTTTGAAGAAGAAAAAAATTCATAACTTCGTCACTTCTCAAGATATCAAATCCAATTAATTTTATCATGAATCTCCTTAACATTATCTACAACTTTTATATTCACAACTTTTTGATAGGACCAATTCGTACCGCAAAAAAAAAAAAAAAAAAAAAAATTAAAAACGAAAACAAAAGGCCATTTGAAGAAGAAAAAAATCCATAACTCTGTCAATTCAAAAGATATAAAATACCCATGAATTTATCATATATCTTCTTAATATTATCTACAACATCTATATAGACAAGTTTTGGATAGGACCAATTCTTACAGCAAAAACAAATAAAAAATACATAGCGGTTGAAGAAAAAAATCATCGTAAGGGTGTATTCAAATCCAAACTGCTTATTTTCTGACTCATTTTACAATCCATTTATACTCTCAAAGTCTTCCAATTGGTACCTTTTCTTACTCAGAAACTATATAATGTAGTGTAATGGTCAATTTTTTGATAGAGGCAGAATATATTTTAAAACATGCTGTCAAAGTGGGCCTTTTGAACCGAATTTCCCGAAGCGGATTGTGTTGGAAAAATCATCGTGGGAGTATTCAAATCCAAACTGCTTATTTTCTGACTCATTTTTAAATTCATTTTTGCTCTCAAACGCATCCAATTGGTAGATTCGCTTATTCAGAAACTGTATAATATACCATAATGATCGATTTTTTGACAGAGGCAGAATATATTTCAAAAAATGATGTCAAAGTGGGCATTTTGAACGGAATTTCTCGAAGAGATTGTGTTAGAAACGAAAAATATTGTCTTACTGAGAAAATAATTGTTTATGTATCAAGTATTAATTAACTGAACGAAAATCAAAAAGACAGGTCGCTTATAAATCTCTTCAAAAATCACGTCAACAAGTTTCATGTTTTTCCTATTAAAAATGAATCTGGAGTTATGTCAGAAAATTTCGAGTTGTTGAGTATGGAAAAGTATTTTTTTTAATACCGCCCTAACATGATTGTGATAAAACCAGTTATAATATAAAAATGGAATAAAAACTCGTCAAAAGCGGCCAGATAAATTTGTTAAATTGGATTTATCTCTAATCATGATTTGGTTTTTTTTTTGTGAAATTAGTATACTTAACTTCGAAATCTATCTCCGCCTGTAGGCCGGGTCGGCAGGGATTTTCTTTAATCATTTATAAAACTTTCGTGACAAAGTTGATGTTAATAAAATGAAAAGTATTCTAGTTTAATGAATAGGGTGTCACGTGGCATCTGTAACTGACGGGATGAATAATGATTTAATAATGAATCTTAAATTGAACATTTTATCAACCTTCTCACATTAGCGAAGGAGGCTGATTTTCACGAAACTGACCCTGCGATAGAGATATTTATTCTTTATTTAGAATCTCATTTTTTTTATAACAACAAAATATAAATTAAAATAAAGAAGTTAAGTCTTAAAACGTTCATTTTTTTCACCTCTCATTAAGTTGGTGGTGGATTTTGAAAAAAGCAATAATTGACTAAAAATACGAAATTTTGTTTCTCTGTTATTAACTTATCAGAATTTTAAAAATAAAAAATTATTGCCATACATTTGGCAAAAAGTGTATGTATTATTTCTTTTAAATAACCGTCTTCAGGACTGAACAAGAACGAAAAATCTCGCATTAGAGAATAGATTATGAAACACAATTTCAAACACAATCGGAATATTATTAAAGAAAAAAATAAAATAAATGCCTAAAAAATTCTTATCATTTATGAAAATTAAATGTATAGTTTTGAATATGTAAATTGTGAATTATTAAGGTAATGTATGAAGAGCTAAGTGGAAGAATATGTTAAGTAACAAAAATTACATTTCAAGAAATTTGAGGTGAAAGTTTTTGCTGTAAATGTTAATGATTTATTTTCTGTTTGATACCATGTGTTTAAAATATTAACAGGTATGGTACTAAACTCTCCCAGAAAAACTTATTCATATTTTATTTTCAAAAATGAAAAATTATTAATATTATTGACATTATTAAATATTAAAATATTAAATATTAATAAATAATCCCTTAAATCTTCAAGACTAAATAGAATCTTAGTATTTTAGCTTCACCATGTGATAAGATACCTCCTAACGCTTTCATCCAAAAGATTTTTAAAAAAATTAGAAAATGTAGCATAACATGTTCATCCACTCAGCTCTTCATATGGGCGATTCTCAAAAGGTGGGCACTGGACACAAGTCATAACTTTAAGCCTTTCAAACATAACTTTAATTATCATTGACTTTATTTTTTTTTTTTTTTTTTACATTGAGTTTTTAATTCTATTCAGAGACAGAAAATGACATAATTTATTGTAAAAGCTTTGTATAAATATCTTAAAATTTTATTATTATATGCTAAAGAGGCCAATTTCGGACATTCATAACGTTAACTGCTCGAATGTACCACCAAGAAAAAAAGAGTTTTAACTTTTTTCCAGGTGGTTCTAATGGTAAACAACGAATGCATAAAGGAAACGGATGATTTTTTGATAATTTCGTTAAGAGATGGCAGGCTGATTTATTGCTTTTTTGAAGATAGAAGGACTTTTCTATAAAGAATTTTTCTGTATTTTGTTATGTCCGAAAGTAACGTACGTAACAAAGCATTTGATTTTATTATTATTATTACTGGATAACAAAAAGTTAAATATACATATATATATGTATACAGACACATTTACTACATTCTTAGTCTTAAGAATTTTTTAAATACTAAGATCCCAAAATCTGTAACGTACGTGCGACAAAATGTCCAAAATTTGTAACGTACAAAACTGCTAATTACATGCTTTAATCATTAATTTTCCAGAATAGTTGCTGTCTTTTAATGTTTGTGTATAATTTTGTAGACATACTATTAAAAATATTTATATATTATATTTATAGACAAAATTTTAAAAAATTGGTCTTAAATTTGAAAATTTTAAAAATTACATATAGTTAACGTTTAATGATCCCACCTTTTGAGAATCTCCCATATACATAATTTATAACTATAATAATTCATAGATGAGACAGCTAAATAAATATCGGGGTTGAATACTTTTCAGGGCGAGTTCTTTTCTTTCGTATTCTTTTAAAAATTGTACTACCGGTTAAGGCCGTAGCCAATGACCGAAATTTTTGTGGGAATGACTATAAATATGCTATCAACTGAAGAGCTAAGTGGAAGAATATGTTAAGTAACAAAAATTACAGAAACTTGAGGTGAAAGTTTTTGCTGTAAATTTTAATGATTAACTTATTCATATTTAATTTTCAAATATTAAAAATTATTAATATTAGTGACATTATTAAATATTAAAATATTAAATATAAATAAATAATCCCTCAAATCTTCAAAACTAAATAGAATTTTAGTATTTTAGCTTCACCATGTGATAGGATACCTCATAACGCTTTCATCCAAAAGATAAAAAAAAAAAAAAAAAAAAAAAAAATTAGAAAATGAAGCATAACATGTTCATCAGGGTGGAACTTAAGTATAGGGTAAAAAAAAAACTTTTTTATTTTAATGTGTAATAGTGAAAACTTTTTTCCTTTTTGGATGTCTAAACTTTTGGCTGAAAAGGTTTTTTTAAATTAAGTTGTTTTCCGGTTCCTCAAGGAGGTCACAGTTTTGAAATTTCAGTATAAAGTAACTGAAAGTAAACAACATAGCTGTTAGCTCATATCTACTTTTATTTAGCAAATACTATCCAGAAGTCACCATGAGGAGGTGGTTAAATATCGACTTCCACCCTCCTTACCTCCCTTTGTTATGAATTAATTAAATTGGATATTCAACCTACTGTCTTTTTAGGCAAACTTTGTCATTACTTTGTGGAAATTCAACTTTCCCAAGATTAAGCTGTCTTTTGCTTAATATTTAAAGACGGTTGACGCAGCTCGCGGGACAATTTTGACACACGTTTCCACTGTTTGAGTACGACAAGGAAAATCTAAAATTCAGGTGTATCCCCTGTTTGTACTTTTTTTAAGTTCTTCATCCGATCAGACCGTCAAGATAGGATCAATGTTTTTATAGTCTATAATTTCAATATGTTCGCATTTTTTCAAGTCGCTTTCCTACTGGTCCAGAAAATCCTTTTGTACCCGCACTTTTTCAGCAAGATGTTGAAATAAGTATCTAAGAAAAAAGTTCATTTGCATGTAATAATCAAATTATCCATTATAAAGTTTTTAGGGTATTGCTTCCGATGTTTTAACAACTCCAGATTTGCATCCTGCACTAAAGGTGTTTCTGTTTCACCTAATAACTCTTAAACTTGAAATGTCTGTATTATTATTTTGAAAATATACCAAAATTGCAGTGGCTATATTAATATAAGAAGAAGATATCAATGAAATATGACCAATATATTTTTATCCTGGTTTTTGAACTGAGACCAGATGTTCGTCTTTAATGATTCTTCATACTTTTTTCCCTCTGCTTCAGTTATCATAGCATTATCCTTTCTGCCATAAAAATACTAACCTTCTAAAATTAACTCATTTCGCCTTTCCTGTTCTTTCAAATTCTTCCTTTTCTTTTCTCTTTGTCATCTTCAAGTCCTTCTTTCAGTTACCTTTTCTTTATTATCATCAGAAATACCCATATCTTCTAAGGTGCCATTTGCAATAATATTTGCAGTTCTGTCTAATACTCCGGTTCTTTCACCGTGTTGATTATCAAATTCAGGTTTAGAAAAACAACCGATTGAACTATTTCCTTCCGAACTGTTTTTTACACTTGACGATCATTCAATCAAAACATCATTTTTTTGTTTTAAAATAACTTTTTTCCTTGATATTTCCATTTCCAGGCTTGCTACACATTTTTTGTAGTTTTTATATCTATTGATCCTATTGTCATCACCCCATCTCTCTTTGGTCTTTGAGAAAGTGACGTTCTTGTTCTGATACACGATAATATTTAGTGCTTTTACACAAAGAAATGTTTTTTACAGGATTACCTAACATTTTGCAATTTTATATTGGATGTGGGATTATTCTTTCTAATCTTAATATTTTTCTTCAAATTTTGACATTTCTCGCACTAGTCTCTAATCATTTTTTATGATTTGTGTATCAGAAACCGTTGGAATTGAAGGTCTCAGCAATACACTTTTAATTGTATCATCAACAGCTTTAGATATTTTAGAAATAGTGTGTATCAGATTCCAGCTGTCAGATTTTAAGTTAAATTGAACCCCAAAATAATGTTTCATAACTTCTTCATATATTCGTCAAAGATGACAGTCTAATGTTAATTGTTTTGGTTCACGAAATACAGGACACTTCAACAATTATCTAGATTTAGGTACGTTAACAGACTTTGTCATTTTTGACACCGAATGTTTATCGAAAAATAATTAAAGAAACTGTTAAACCCGTTAAATCAGACTAACTTGTTATGTGTCGCAGCCAAATAAATCAGAGACAATGAAAGCCGACGCCCACGACGCTGGCTTCTACAAAAGTCAAATAAAGTGGGGCTAACTTTTCTAAGGCACTCAAACTAAATTATTCTCTTTATTACAGGACATTAACACTTAATTAATTTAATTTTGCAAAATATAAATTTAACAATAAGCTTAAAAAACTTTTCATGCAATTATTGGCTTTTTTTCGTTTTTTATGGAAAATCAGGTGCTTTGAGGAACCGGAAAATATCATTTTAAAATTAAAAGAAAAATATTTTCTTTTTATGGAGTTAAAAAGGAAAAAAATAATCACTATTACAATATAAAATTCGAAAGTTCGTTTTTTAGTTCCACCCTAATGTTCATCCACTCAGCTCTTCAACTATCAGTTAAGACGGTCAAAATCAACTGTAGCCAAGGTTTAAAAATCAAAGTTCTACGAGAACATATCTTTATTATTTGATTCTGTTAGCAGGTTGAAAAAATAAATACAATTTCTAAGAAATAGTTGAAATTCATTCGAATATTTTAGAATGGGGTAAAAATCTTAAAGCTGTTAAAATAAAGCGATTACAACAGCCGGATATACAAATTTGTTTACAATTGACTTGTTTAGCTCAAATTCTTGAAAAATGCAATGGGACTAATTTTAAATATTCACAAAATTAGTTGTTCCGATGTATGCTACTATGGAGGAAGGGCTCCTTACCCGGTATACTCAGAATATTTTGAAAAAAAAACTAATTAAACTACTTATGTATGTAATAAAGGATCAGTCAAATTTAGCAGCAGAATAACAGTAGAAAGTCTGAAAAAATAAAAAAACTTTCAAGTATTTGCGCGAAAAGACGAAAGCGACACGCGATTTGGCGAGCAGCACTTTTCCTCGCCAAAAGCAAATGATTTTAATACATCTGAAAATTGCTTATTAATTCATTTTTAGAATGCGCGTAAATAGTATTTAATGAATTTAAACTTAAACAATGACAGAATTTAATACACATATTTTTTGTATTACTTATATATACTGCTTGTTGCTCCAGTTATTTAATTTTATGACTGAAAAAATATTGTCATATATATAAAAAAATATTGGTACTTTTCGGTTAGCCGGGCGCCAGTGTTATATTTACATTCATATATACACATATATGCACATATATGTACATATATATATGTACACACACACACATAAATATATACATACATATGTATATATATATATATGTACATATATGTGCATATATATGTATATATGATTGTAAATATAACACTGGCGCCCGGCTAACCGAAAAGTGCCAAAATATTTTCTATGGAAAACAATATTTTCATATATTTAAGCGTATTCAAAAATAAAGACCAGATGAAGAATTCTGCAGCTATACATTTGAACATCGAAGAAGTCGTTGTTTCCATAGCAACAAAATTGAATCGGCAGTACTTAATTGGACTTAATTTTCAGCTTGAAACAATTTTAATTAGTTTAAATTTTGAATTTTGTTTTAAATCGTAAAATTTGATAGTTAAATGTCCTTATAAATACTTATGAATGTATATATTTGACCGAACTATAGTCAAAACAAACTAAAACTAACAAAACTAAAGTTATTTAAATTAAATTTATTTAAACGAGTTCAACATGAAACATTTTTGCCTTAAAGAGTATTTGACATAAAAAAGTATTTTTTGTAATTTTATTCCATCGCCAACCGCTGATAAATCGTCAAATAACGAAATATTCATTATCTTTTTTACTAACGCTCTATCAAGTTTCCTCCGCAATTTTTTTTTATAAACATATCTATCTTCATGAGCAGAACATGCTGTAATTTTTTCACGATTTTTCAGAGTATGTACGTAAGGAGACCTTCCTTATAAGAAGACATTTGAAAACATATGTAAAAAATGTCAACATTAATGGTTGACACTAACGTTAATACGTCAACGAAGAAGTATCTAAATGAGATTATAATTTTATTGGCAATGAATAAAAAAGGCTTAAAGTCGTTGTTGTTGTTTTTGCAATTATATTAAATTGAATTTACAATAAAAATTAATTAAACTTTCAACACTCGTCTCTATTCAATTAGAAAAAAAAAATCTGGAATAAGTCAAGATTAAAATTCATGGCCCAGTATCTGAATCCCCTCCAAAATATTTTTCTGGCTACAGCCTTGCAAACCGTGTGTTTCGATTACAAAGTTTTCCCTTAGGCACTGAACAATTTAAAACATAATTTATAAATGATTCTCTGTCGGGGAAATTGTATCCTTAATCTATCACCTTGCTCGACGCCTTTCAGGAACTAAATAATTAATTCAAATTTGAAAAACAATCTGAAATTACTTCGAGCTCGAGTATAGATTAAAACTGCATTTTCCAGAGATAACTATATTTCATTTCACATAATACGGGGATTAACAAATTGATAAACAGGAGAAACGTGTAATATAGATAAACTAGAAAGATAGCCCGTCAAAATGACGGAATATGAGATATAAATATATATACAACACATGTGCAAGAATATGAGTTTTTCTCGCTTGTTCCGCAGTGATAGATGGAAATAACACATTTTAAAAACGAAACTCATTTATGAAAAACTGTAATACAATAGAAGGCTACTAATCCGCACAGCTTGGTTCCAAATGTTGTGCGGATTACAGGTCATGTCTGTATTATAAAATTGGATATATGGATTCTTTATGCTAAATAAATTGTATAAATATTTATAAAAAATGCCTTTGTATATGAAATGAAACAGCGAATAGGTTACCAGAAAATATGTTGCCAATTTTCCTTCTTCTCCAAGGCCCCTAAAGTGGAAAAGTACCTAAAATTTAACTTTTGAATCCGACTATATAAAACGCGGTACTTTTCCAGTATAGTGGTCTTGGCATACTTTTTTTAAGTTTGCCATAATTTGGGTTTCAGAAGTGATATTTTTTACCAAGTGATATAAACAGCTATGAAAACAAAATTAATGAACTTTTAAGTTTATTTTTATGTACAATTTGCTTCAGTTTGTATACAAAAATAGTTAAATGGCTTCTTTATATTAAATAAATTGTATAAATATTGAAAAATTACTTGTGTATATAAAACAGTAAATAAATTGCTGGGAAGTATGTTGCCAAATTTTATCTTCTCTATCTCGCCAAGGCTCCTATACTGAAAAGGTACTTAGAGCACATTAAAATCGGTCAGCTAGGAGCTCAGACAGTACAGCGCCGTCTATTGGCTGTTATGTTATTAGTAGCATCGGGATGAAGATGTAAAGGCGTACATTTCCATATATTACATTTTAAATTCTGACCCATAGATTTTGGAAAAAATCCTTAAAAGCGAAGAGTTTAAATTAAATTGCGGTGAAATCGATTATGAAACATTAATGGTTTTAAATGGGAATTTCGCCAAATTAGCTAGTTATCACCAAGTTGGCTTCATATATGTCAACCTATTTTTGTCGCCAAGTTGATAAACATTTGGCGCAACTGTGGTAACCCTGCATTAGTAATTTTCAACAATTGCTCATTACAATGAGACGGTCCTACCAGAATTGTGAGGGACACACAAAGACTTGGATTTTATATAAATAGATTACAAAACTATTACTCACTATGTTTTACATTTGATATTTGAAATCAACCGTATGGAGACTGCTTTGAGGCCTATAGCAGGTTCGTACGCATTCAGGGAATTTTAGGTCTTTTAGTACCACAAATGTCGTGAAGCACTGGTCACTATATCTGAAGATAGATTTTTTTTCATTAAATAAGGCAAATATTACTTTACAAAAATCCTGATAAAAGGTGCTTGAAAGTCCTTGAAGCGTACGAACTCTGCCTATAGCAACTACAGGGCTGTCATAGGCGACTATTTTTCAATTCTAACTAGCACCACTTTCTTAAAACAGAAATACTTAGTACACACTTTGACAACATTTGCAAGAGAAATATACTTCAACATTTATATTAGAAAAATAACTGGTACGAACAGAATATAAAAATAGTCGCCCATGGCAGCCCTGCAACTATTGCTGTCGCCTCGAATGATCCTTATTTATACATAGAAACAGATGACACAATCCAGACATAACACGTTTATTTCTTTCCATTACATATATATATATATATATATATATATAACTTTGAACACACAATAGCATCCATGTCTTACTCGGGGATTCGAACCCGGACCCTCAGCGTGGCAGCAGCAGCCTCCGCTTCCTGACCACGCCAGCGAAGGACAACTCACTGTACCAAGGCCACTTGCGACTATTTTTGTATTCGCACCAATATTTTTCTAATATCAATTTTGAAGTCTATTTCTCTTGCAAATGTTATCAAAGTGTCTGTTAAAGATTTTTGTTTTGAGAAAGTGATGCCAGTTAGAATAAAAAAATAGTCGCATGTTCTAGCCCTGCTACGTATACAAAACTTTCTACTATCTATATTATAAAGGACAAACATATCTGTGCGTAACGCATACGTCATTTTGCGAATGGCAACACTTTGAAATTTGAAATGAAATTTTCGTTTTGCAATTTTCTCTACTGCAAATTTTTAAACTTCTAAACATCGCACATTTTAAATTTTTACACCGTTGTATAAGGAAAAAAATGTACTTTTTAATGCAATTTGTTTGAAAGCTGTATCTCAATTTATTTTTGAGATATTAATTTTTTTGTAGTTTTCAATACATTTTTTGTAATTGTGGCAACTGAAGTACTCAATTTCTGTTGAAAGTCATGGACGGTTGAAAGAAGAGGGAAAATAATTACGGAGGAAAGAAAATAATATATTACTGTATTTTTTTTGCCATTTTCTCATAAAAATTGAAAAAAAAATAAATTACAATGCGTGCTATGTCAGTGATTTTTTAAATTTCCAAATATCGCATATTTTCAATTTTTACGCCGTCAAATAGAGAAAATATCTACTTTTCAAATGCAATTTGTTTGAAAATTGTATCTTAATTGACTGAGTTATTACGGTTTTTAAAAGAACTAGCCTCCCGTGGCGACCAGTTTGGTCTCCCTTAAATGTATGCTAAGCATTGTATCATGTTAATTTTTTTCATCATCTAGACACACGGCAGTGTGTCAGCCAAGTTCGCCTGACATAGCCGTGTGTTATTTACACGAACCCTTTCGAGCCGTTTTCGTCAAATTTCAATGCTCTACTACTGAAAATCTATGAGACCTACGTACTTGTTATACGAAATGTGTAGTAAGGCCACCCTAATTACCTAAAATCCAAAATTTTATAAATAACGCATAATTAGTTTCCGAGATAATGACATTTGAAAATGTCTGATAATCGATAATTTTACCACTGAATGACTGACTGACTGACTGACTCACTCATCAAAAAGATCTCGTATATCTACTGCAGCTACAGACTTCAAATTTGGTGCGAAGTTTGTTTACACTATAAAACTAAGGAAAAAAATAAAAAATTGTGAAAATCGATGAATTACCCACCTGGGGGTGCCCATTTTTACTTTAACATTACGTCTATTAGGCGAAATTTTAATTTGCCGTAGGAGGGGACTCTGTTCTGTCACCAAATACCGCCAAGTTTCTCGCCAACATGGCGATATATCGCCATATTTGGCGACCAAAATTAGTCGCCAAAAGTGACGCCACCTTGGCGATATCTCTAATATTTCGCCAAATTCCCATAGACTTCTATTGTAAACCAATCTACTTACTGGGGGTTTATCTGGGTTTACTTGCTTACAGAAAATCAACAAATTGAGATATTCTGTCCGTCAGAGGGCCCGTTCTCAGAAACTATACATGTTGGATACTTGAAATTTTGCATACTTATAGCTGAACACCACACATCATACGACAATTCATAAAATTTTGAGAAAGTCGTACATTTAACCCTTTGCCTCCCACATGTGTATTTTAAACAATTCTTTCTAAGTGTGCCCCTAATTAGGTTAGAAGCGTGAAATTTTACAGACTTATAGCTGAACACATTACATCAAACGACAAATCATAAAATTTTGAAAAAGTCGTACATTTAACCCTTTGGACTCCCACATGGGTATTTAAAAAAAATACTTTCTAAGTGAGCCCTAATTAGATTGGAAGGATGAAATTTTGCATACTTATAGCTGAACACCTCACATCAAATGACAAACCATAACAGTTTGAAAAAGGTCTTACATTTAACCCTTTGGGCTCCCACATGTGTATTTTAAACAATTCTTTTTATGTGAGCCTCTAACAAGGTTGGAGGAGTGAAATTTTGCATACTTATTGCTGAACACCTCACATCAAACGACAAATCATACAATTTTGAAAAAGTCGTACATTTAATCCTTTGCGCTCCCACATGTGTATTTTAAACAATTCTTTCTAAGTGCGCCCTAATTAGGTTGGAGGCGTGAAATTTCGCATACTTATAGCTGAGCACCTCACATCAAACGAGAAATCATAAAATTTTGAAAAAGTCGTACATTTAACCCTTTGGGCTCCCCCATGTGAATTTTAAACAATATTTTCTAAGTGAGCCCCCGATAATGTTGGAGGCGTGAAAATTTGCATACTTATAGCTGAACACACATCAAATGACAAATCATAAAATTTTGAAAAAGTCGTACATTTAACCCTTTGGGCTACCACATATGTATTTTAAGCAATTCTTTCTAAGGGAGCCCCTAATTAAATTGGAGACATGACTTTTTGCATACGTACCTCAGACCACACGACAAATCATAAAATTTTCAAAAAGTCTTATATTATTTACTTCTCCGGGCTCAAACTTGTGTATTTTAAGCAATTTTTCTAACCTCCGCCCTTTTTACCCGGGGAGCACTTTTCCAACTTTTGCCGACACCCCTTTGACCATTCTTTCATCTTATGCACCATAGCCTTACATATTTTTCGTTCCACTTTTTACCGCCAGGGGCACCTACTTATCTCGGGTGCTATTGCCTCAATCCCCTCGACTAATATATCTACGGATAGTATGTAAAACGGAGTTTCGTTCGGATAAAAGTTGTTTAGAGTATAGTGCGCCCCTGGTTGCGAAATGTGGAACTAACAGATTTTTCAAAAGGATAAAGTGTTTTGAAAGGAATATTAAAGAAACCATCTGTGCGATCTGTGATCACACTTACCCACTTGTTATTTTCAAAATCATCAGAGAAAAGGATATTTAATTAGTTAAATTTGAAAATCCAGGGAGAGGCAATGTCCTTCCTCTGCACTGCCTCTTTGCCGGCACCCATGGATGAATGATACATAGTGTGGCATATGCACATAATTTTATTTTTCACTTGCAGTACAAAAAAGCAGGCCCAGCTATAGGATATTTAATTGGAAAATTTAATAGGAAAATTTAATATAGGTATTTAATAGGAATTGTTGTTTCAGAAACAATAAAAATTTCGAATCAATACATTTCGTTACAAAACATGCATTCAATGTAGCAGTATTAAAATATAGATTTCAGCCGCAAATTGACAGCCAAATAGTTTGTTGTAGGAAATTTAAATTAAAATTGAATGTTGCTTGGTGAATAAAATAGTCACATGTAAACACATTTAAAAGCATTAAGTAAAGTGTCTAAATATATTGTAACTTTACAAAAAGTAATGATATCTCACAAAAACATAACTGTGAAAAAAGGGAGCCAAGTTCTGTAAAGACAATGGCAAGAAAAGAAGTGATATCTAAGTGGGTGCCAAGTTCAAATAAAATTCACTCAAACTTACCTACAGAAGTATTATAGAATTTTTTTAAATTGTTTAGAAATAAAAATTATTGATAGCATATTAATAATAAATCTAGAACTTGGCAAGTTTTTGATAAATGTTATGCCTATCAATTTCATGTCTTAATAAAATGATGATGTTAATATTAACAACAATGTCATTATAAAAAAATTAATATAGTTATTATTATAAACAAATGACTCATGATAAAGATTTGATAAACCAATAAATACACAGATACACTCCCGCTCGCCTTTGGTTATCACTCTAGCACCCACCCTCCAGAAACCTCAATGCAAACAGACTAAAAGGCCTGAGAAAGAGACAGATACCCTTACGCTTGTTCTTGGTCATCCCTCTAGAGACTGCACCCCTTTCACCCTTCGGGGGCAAAGAGCTTTTATTCGTGACATGCTGAAATGATTGAATCACACCAGAATTTAAAAACAAATTTATTTCAAAATGGGTAAAAGCTTATTTTCACGTATTTAATAAAATTAAACTTTTTAGTCCTGAATTCTAGTGTCAATGTGGCATTTTGCAGTTAAAATTAGGTGGGATATATTTTATCCCACCACCCTTCAAGGGAAAGGAGCTCACTCAAATGAAGGCTTCCAAACATGAAATAACAAGTTTTGATATAATAATGTCATTAATAAAAATAAATGACTCGTAGGTAAAAACTTGCCAAGTTCTAGATTTATTATTAATATGCTATCAATAATTTTTATTTCTAAACAATTTAAAAAAATGCTATAATACTTCTGTAGGTAAGTTTGAGTGAATTTTATTTGAACTTGGCACCCACTTAGATATCACTTCTTTTCTTGCCATTGTCTTTACAGAACTTGGCTCCCTTTTTTCACAGTTATGTTTTTGTGAGATTTAATTTACTTGCTCAATCCTTCGCCAAATCGGAAGATTCTGATAGAGAAATCAAGAACTCGGTATTTTTATGTTAGTCGAGTACAGGTGATAAATCGCCAAACGCTGTACCCGTCGCATTTTTTCATATTTCATTAATTTAGATTAAAATATAAAATGGATAACTTTAATTTAAAACTGAAACATTTCAAATTCACGAATTTCACTTAAAAAAAATTCTTTCAAAAAAGAAAAAGGAAAGAATAAATATCATAAACCATTTAATTTCAACATCAAAGTATTGTTTTAATTTACCCCTCGAAAAATAAAAAATGCTGGTGGCGAGTTAAAAAATGCTATTGGCGAGAACTGCGCCCAGCTAACATAAAAGTAGGAACGTTTTGCGATCATAGCAACTTTTATGTGGCTTTATTCGAAAAAAAATATTTTGATGAAACAGGTTGCCAGAAAATGTTGCCAAATTTCTTTTCACGCCATGGACCTTTTCTCTATTTCGCCAAGTACCTATACTGGAAAAATACCTTTATTTATTTATTTATTTATTGTACCTTAAATGAGATGAATAAAAGACGACACAGATGTCATATGCGCACCACGTTGGCGCGATTTTTTTCTGACGCCGATGTCATATACTCACCGGGGTACTTAACTGGCGCCAAAGTGTCGTTATTTTGCTTGATATGGTAACACGGATGTTGTTGTTTATTTATTAATAAATTATTTATTTACTTTTATTTTATTTTTTAAAATTATATAAGTTGTTTGTTCTATAGTTATTAATTAGACTTTTTTTTCATTTATTGTTATTCTCTTTTTAAAAATATTACACAATAAGCAATGAGATGCGTTTCATTTAGGTGTTGCCATTAAACAATTAACAAATATTCGCGATTTCTGTGCCACATACAATAGCATATTTATCTATCACGTGTAGCTCGATTGCGAAAGATTAATCCGCTTGCCCTTAAAACAATGTAAAAAGTTCAGCATTTGTTTCCGTCTTATGTTCTATAACAAAATTAAAACTTCCACTATAGAAAAATAAATAAAATAATGTAAATCAGA
Source organism: Maratus speciosus (assembly GCA_963932465.1). Lineage (NCBI taxonomy): Eukaryota > Metazoa > Arthropoda > Arachnida > Araneae > Salticidae > Maratus > Maratus speciosus. The sequence continues at coordinate 9,221,253 of OZ010792.1, read as the reverse complement.
AACAAATTCAACAGACATGTGATTGAAGTACGTACTTAAAGCACTGAAATGACCGGAAAGACTGCCGCAAGTTTCAAAATTTTGGGCTAATAACTCCTGGCATACGGTGACATGTGAAAGTATCGCTTTTAATAAATTTTAAAACTTTATTTGATTGCGTAATTGATATTTTTCAGATAAAAATTCTTTTTGATGTTAGTGGGCAATCTAAAATATACATTACATGTAAAAAAACAATTACAATTGGAAAAAAAAAAAAAAAAAGAAAAAAAAAAAGAAAAAAAAAAGAATGGATTTCACCTATACTCTGTAACCCGAGGATCTCGGGTTCGATCCCCTAGTGTTTATAATGATGTGTACTTATAGTTCATAACACGTTAATTCATCTAAAATTAGCATTTCGTTTTCAATAGGGAAAGGAACGTCTTCAATTTACATTGCTAAAAACGCGTTTTACTGAATTTAGTGCTGCAAAGAGCTAAAGAATCATAAAAATAAAGATATTATAATTCGGTAAGTTTGGGTGCTACAAAAAAAAAAAAAAAAGAAATTTTTATGTTTTTACTTGTTAAAGCATGGAGAAAGCTCTTCTATACGTAATTTATAGAGTTCAAAGAGCGTATAAATAATAATGATGCATAATGATTTGAGAAACAGTTCAGAATTGTGAGTTTTGGAAAAATCTTGAAGAGTACAAAAGAAAAAAAAATTCAACGTGTGAAAAATTTCAACATAGTGTGTTGCTTTGTACGTAATAAAGCGGAAAAATTCACTAATGTGCATTTATGAATATTTAATATAAATATAGAAAATATATAGAATCATTACATCAGTGGCAGATTATAAAAAAACTTGGAAGATATATAACTAAATAACATACAAAGATAATTAGATACAGCAGCACAACGTAACAATACAAAATTTGAAGCGCATTGATCCGGATAGGAGCGAAGCTACCTTTTTATTCATTCCAACCTGGCAATAAAATTAACACAATGGTTCAGTCAATGACTGTCTAATTTTCTAAAATATAAAAGCGCTACCGGACAAACTTAAAAGCAAAATTCAATAAGTTTAATGCATTAGATAAGAAGAAAAAGTCTTTTTTTTTTTTTCTTTTTCATCATTTTCCCATCTCAGTTTGCGTTGGAGCTCTGTTGAGAGGGGTCATGTGAGGTGATTGCTCCTTCGCAAGTTATATTTCTCGCAGTTTCAATGGAAGGTGGGGCGGTTCGTTAGAATAGTTTCATCTCTATTCGAACTGTATCATGGCATCTATTAAGGATACGAGTTATATGGCGGATGTTATTGAAAACATCGCAAATGGAACGTTAGTCAGCAACTATAAGGAACAATTTGATAATATTTCGTCCAACTTCGAGGACCATTCTAAAAAAATACTGGCTGATTTTTACACCTTTGTGGTCTGTGTGGTACATCTTAGACTTGAAAACTAAAGATGGTTACGCTACTTCGCCTTCTGATCAAGAGGAGGTAAGAAGAACATGTTTTGAAGCTTTTTCTTTGCTAAGGGAGCCTACTGTAAATAATTTGTTAGACTCTGCTATTTTTGGCTTTTTCTGTTCTATTCAGTATAAGAAAACACCTAACATAATCATTAATGAAACTAACCTTAAAAATGAATTATTCAACGCAGTCAAAAAGGGGATTAAGCGTCCCTTGACAGAGGAAAGTTCTACTATCCCTCTTGCTAATAAATTCAAAAATATCGCAAATGAAGTTAATTTAAGCGATAATGCTGACATGGAGCAATCCAATTCTGATGATAGCTCCGTCCAGGAACCTGGTAACTCTAAAAAACCTACTAATCCCTTCTATATCGAAATCGACCAAAATTGGACGACGCTAGCTCAACAAATTACCGAGATAAATTCTGAAAAACCAAAAATAGCTCTTAAAGGGGAACGCTTAGTAGTTCAATGTGCTTCGGACAATGACTTTAAACTAACACAGCGATGGCTAAATCAAAATAAGATAAAATATACTACTCTTGACCCCAGAGAGTTAAGACCGAAGAAAATATGCATTAGGGGCCTCCCCCGTTATACAGATGTTAAACTAATAGAAGAAAGCCTTCGCGAGCATGGATTTGCAGTCACTAGGGCTGCCATGCTTAAAAATAGAAAAACTGGGCATCCTATGCCAATCTATATGGTAAATGTTATACCACGTAAAAACTTTGAGGAAATCTACAAAATTAACGTGATCCACTATATTTCTGTTAAAATTGAAGCCTTTACTACAAAATCTAAAGTTAAACAATGCTATCGGTGTCAAGGGTATGGACATGCCTCAGAGGTGTGCGGCTTTGACGCCAAATGTGTCAAATGTGGGGAATTACACTTAAGCACTGATTGTGTGCACAAAGGTAGAATTAAACCTGCATGCGCTAATTGTGGCCTTGGACATCCCGCGAATTTCCGCGGGTGCCCTAAAAACCCGTACAGACTTGAAAATAAACATAACAGAAAAACTACACGTAATAGCGTCAGCAATCTCTCCTCGGAAACACAAATTCTTGCCGAAATCTTTAAAGATTATAACTACACCAAAAAACCTTCGACTAATGATCCCTCAACTAGTACTAACATGATAAATTCCGAAACTAATGTTAATGATACCTCAAATACCCTTTCCTCTCCTACTACTGAAAATACTAATAATACTCAAAATTCGAAAATTCCAGTAAATTACTCTAATGATATTAAAGATATACTTACCACCTTCAATGAAATAAAGGAAGTTTTTCAATTTACAAAATTCTTAAGCTGCATCAAAAACATTTCAACTCAAACCAAAAAAATTGATAACCCTATGCAAAAAGTAATGGTGATCATCAATGAATTCGATAAACTTGCTACCCTTCTCAACTTAAACGAAGAATAACTTCATTCCCTGCTAAACTATTTCCTTTTTTCCCTGTCTTTCTGTCTTTTGTTTGCTTAAAAAAAAAAAAAAAAAAAAAAAAAAAAAAAAAAAAAAAACTTTTAAGCTGTTTTTTCTTATGCTTTTCAAATTCTTTTTTTTTTTTTAGCTTTACCTTATGTGCATTAATTACACTATCTTGGTCTCCTCATATAACCTTTTTTCATCGAGTTACCAGACTGGGCGGACGCCGTCCTTCTTTCCCCTTGTTCCCCTATACATTTTGTGCTTTTTTAAGTCCTGTTAGTCTGAACTCTCCTCAATGTTGTTTTTTACTATTGTATTTTCCTATCTTTTGTGCATTTTCTTATAAACTTTAATCTCTCTTTTTTCTGTAAATATGTAAATACTTCATTTTGTTATAAACTTTTGTATCTTACTTTTTTTTTTTTTTAGTTGTGTTAAACTTATGTATGGTCTCTGAATTGAGTCTTTTTTTTTACGGGGCTTCCTCTGGTAGCTTTTTCGCCTGTCCTGGACTTTTTTGGATCATATGGAACTTTTTTTTTTTTTTCCCTACTAGTTATACTAACAATTTTTTTTTTCTTTAAAAATTGTCTGTCCTTTTTAGTTTTCTCTCTATTTCTTCGTGGCTACTAGCCGCGTTTAAACGCTCTTTTTTCTAAGGCTCCCATTGCATTGTAAAACGTACTATTCTTAGCCTGGATGTAAAGTTGCCACGCAACTAGGGAATCCATACACCTGCTCTATTGTTCCATTGTTCCATTGAAGAAAAAGTCATATCCATATCCATATCATATATCCCGTTGGTAGGGAGAGGACGTGCTTTTGTTCGAATGATACATTTTCACAGTGTTGAGCGGGAGATGAGTGGTTCGTTATGAAAAGCTGTGTCACTGTTTGAGGCTGCATCATGTCGTCAATGGACGATCCTGGTTATATGGAGGATATCCTGAGTAATATTTCAAATGGAAGGTTAAACAGTAATTTTAAAGAGCAGTTTGATAGCATTTCTGCGAATTTTGAGGACCATGCAAAGAGGATACTGGGTGATTTTTTTCGCCTTCATAGACCAATATATACTGGATATAAAAGCTAAGGATGGTTACTCTACATCTTCTTCTGAGCAAGAGGAGGTACGAAACACTTGCCTTCAGGCATTTTTCTCTGCTTAAGGAGCCAACCACCGATAATTTGATAGATTGAGACATTTTTAGTTTTTTTCTGCTCTGTTAAGTGTAAGAAAACAGCTCACTATCTTATTACTAATACTAACCTAAAAAGTGAACTTTTCAACGCGGTCAAAAAAGGAGTTAAACGTCCTTTTTCAGACGAGAGTTCTGCTATCCCTCTTAGAAATAAATTTAAGAATATTCCTAATGAAGTTAGTCTAAGTGAAAACATTGGTATGGAACAGCCTAACGTTAGTGATAATACCGTCTAGAATTCTGGTAACTCCAAAAAAACTGCTAACCCATTTTACATCGAAATTGACAACAATTAGACGACGCTAGCCCGGCAAATTACGGAGATTAACTCCGAAAAACCTAAAATAGCATTAAAAGGCGAATGCCTAGTTATTCAATGTAATTCTGATAACGACTTCAAACTAACGCAAAGATGGTTACACAAAAATCAAAAGAAATATACTACTCTTGACCCTAGAGAGTTAAGACCTAAAAATTCTGCATTAGGGGCCTCCCCTGTTATACCGACATTAAACAAATTGAAGAAAGCCTTAAAGAGCATGTGTTTACTGTCACAAGGGCTGCCGTGCTAAAAAATCGTAAAACTGGGCATCCAATGCCACTTTACCTGGTTAATGTTATACCGCGCAAGAATTTTGATGATATCTACAAAATCAATGTTATACATTATATTTCAGTCAAAATTGAAGCCTTTACAAGTTAAAACCGTGTTAAACAATGTTACAGGTGTCAAGGCTATGGCCACACTTCAGAGGTGTGCATATTTCATGCCAAATGCTTTAAATGTGGCGATTTACATCTGAGCACAGCCTGTGAGCACAAGGGTCGAATTACACCCAAATTCGACAATTGTTGGCTTCGGCATCCCGCAAATTACCGCGGTTGACCCAAAAATCGATATAGATTGGAAAACAAAACTAACCGTAAAACTTCAAGTAATAGCGTCAGCGATATCTCCAGTGAAAACCAACTTTTTGCTGATATTCTTAAGGACTTTAACTATACTAAAAAAAAATAAGATCTCTGAACCCTCAACTAGTACTAATATGATAAACTCTGAAATTACTGATAGCGATACCGCAAATACCCTTTCCTCCCCTACTCAAGATAGTTCCAATACCACTGAAAAACCCAAAATTCCTAAAAATTACTCTAATGGCATTCAAGATATATTTAATACCTTCAATGAAATTAAAGAAGTCCTACAAATTACTAAATTCTTAAGCTGTATAAAAAATATTTCAACCAAAACTAAAAAAATTGATAATCCTATGCAAAAATTTTTAGTTATCATAACCGAATTCGCCAATCTCGCTAACCAACTTAACCTTAATGAAGATTAAACTCTTCCCCTGTTGCACTTTTGCTCTTTTCTGTTTCGTTTTGTCTTGCTTAATAATAAAACAAGTAATATAACAATTTTGTTTTTAAAGTCAATTCCTACTTAGGTCATCAAAGAAAAATTTAATATAATCCCTTAAGCTAATATTAGTTTTTGCTGCCTTAAAATATCTCAATTTGTTGATTTTCTATAAGGTTTACAATGGAACCCTATGGGAATTTTGCGAAATATTAGAGATATCGCCAAGTTGGAGTCACTTCTGGCGACTCATTTTGGCAGCCAAATTTGGCGATGTATCGCCAAGTTGGCGACAAACTTGGCGGTATTTGGCGACAGAACAGGGTTCCCCCTATGGTAACTAACCCCTTATTGAAAATACTTTCATTGATCTTCAATAACCAATGGCCGCCATTTTGTTTCCATTCCATGCAAAGCTAAAATTAATTAATTAAAATTTAATTAATTAATTAATATGTGAAAAAACTGTATTAACATCAATTGTCATCCAGTACAAGTTTTAAAAAAATTATTTCAACTTGATAGGATGCATAATGAGTATTTTATTAACGATTGAAAATTTGAACAAGATATATAAATATATAAATATATAAATATATATATAAATAAATATAGAGAGAGTGTGAACTAATAGTGGGAATTGAAAAAAATAACCTCTTAACCTGCATTTTACTGTATTTTTCACGTATTATATTGTCTTAACATTTTTAATCTTCTCTGCCTAACATTTTTTCACCTTTTTCCTTCAAGTTACCAGACTGTGCGGGCGCTGTCCTCTTAGCTTCGTACGTTCCCCTCGGTTTATGCGTTTTTCTGTTCAGTTAGTTTGGACTCTTCTCATTTAAGCTTTTTATAACCGTTTTTTAGTAATTTATCATGTGCTTTATCCTTTTTTTTTTTTTTTTTTTTTTTTGTAAATTTGTAAATATTTTTATATTTTTTCTAAATTGTTCGCACTGTGTTTAACATTTTATATTATGATAAACTTTAACGCATGGTCTCTGAAGGGAGTCTTTTTTTATGCTGGGGCTTGCCCTTGGTAGCTTTTTGTCTGTTCCCGGACTGTCAGTTTGTTAGGATCATATTGAATTTTTTTTCCTCTCATCATGTTATACTAACAATTTATCTAAGTTGTGTAACTCTTTAGCTTTTATTTTTTCTTGTGGCCACCAGCCGCGTTTAAACATTTTTTTATGGCCCCCATTGCATTGAAAAACACAATACCTCTAAACTGGATGTGCACTGTGCAGTTGCAAAGCAACTAGGAAATCCACAAACCAGTTCACATTGTTCCATTGAGAAAGAAGTTAGGCTTGGGTCCCTGAAGCCATCGGACGAAACATGGTCTCCATGCCTTTATCACCGTCACCTGACTTCTAGGCCTAAGCGCTGACACAAAAATGGCGGCTGTCGTAGGGGGATTTATTTCAGCTTTTTATGGTCCCTTGAATTACAATACCAATAATTTCTAAAAGTTTTTTCGACCTTATTTTCCTTAGATTAAATGAGACAAAGAAAACTTTTAGAAAATACTGGTGTATAATTCTAGGAAACTATACAAACGCTGAAAAAAAAATCACCTACGGCAGTCGCCATTTTTCTGTCAGAGCGAAGGCCTAGTATTCACGGGGCGGTGCTTTATCATGACCAGTGTTGCCAGATTAGGGACTTTTTGTCCTGAAAATTAAGGCGAATTATACTATTTTAAAAAACTGGTGACAGTCAAATAATCTGAATTAAAAACGTCCCCAATCTGGCAACACTGATCATGACTGACACTGCGTTTTTTGTTCAATAAAAGCAATAAACATGTCTTTTACTTACTAAATTAAACTGTAAAATGTTATTATCGATATTCATTACTGCTAATTAAAAATAAATTGCATTTTTAATAAGCCTAACCAGCTTCTTCAAAATAGCTCAAAATATTTAATACGAAACTGGGAGATTCATTTAATCGATTGAAATTGTTCAGTGCTGAAATTTCTGAATTCAACATTAAGGTTTAAGTTAAGAATAAATGCTTTCGACTAAATTATTCGGAACTTCTTTTCCAAATACTCTCTTTAAGCTCTTGTTTTAAACACCGGGAGGTTTTCCGGAAATGAATAAATCGTGCCTCGAGCAAACTAAGCTTATTAGAACAGCGAAACTGCACATTATTACAGTAACAATGAATAATTACTACATTAACACATTTCCGAAGCATTTTAACCCTAGATCTACCGGGAATTTTGTTCAAGTTTTAATAAAACGTTCTACACCAGAATTTTTATTTAAAACTATTTAACTTATTTATTTACCTTATTTTTGTCTGGTTTATGTACTTAGTTTATTTTAAAGAAATTTCTGGTTTGAATGAATATTTTGTATGTACCTGTCGGGTCCAATGGACCCGTCTGGTAGACGGAGGGTTAAACGAATGGGTGACTTCAGAATTGAAGTGCTATAATTGGATAAACAGTTCGAAATTGTGCGCTTGAAAAACATCTTAAAAAGTACTTTTTAAAAAAATCGATCGAAAAACCGCTTATATAATGGGAATTGATTTATTAAAACTTTAAACAATTGTTTTCGATATAATTATATGGAAAAACACCAATTTGTATTTATGAATCGCATAACTGGCAACCTATAGAATTTTTGCTTCCAATAAATTTTGATACACTAGGGGGCTCTGCCCCCTACGACCCCCGTCCAGGCACCGCAGACTCTAAAAGTACGCTAATTTGATCGGCTTTAAAAAGATTTCGGAAGATTGAATTATAATTTAAAAAACAGCGGCTATCTGCCTATAAACAGATTTCTATTCATTTCTCTTTCATTGGGGAATTTTAAGGCCAAATCCACTGCGGTACTACTTGATTATCCCGTCGACCAATTACGCCAAATTATACAAATTGATATAATTTTTATTTTAAATAACTAAAGAACAAATAAATTAGTGCAACATTAATAAAAATACAAATAAAACGTCGAAATGAAAATAACTTGATGACGTAGACACGTGTAACTTGCTTAAAGTCAAGTTAATGTGACATTTACGATCAACCATTATTGGCATTTAATCTTATAGTTTGGCGAATGATAGATTTTTGGTCGACGAGATAACTAAGTAGTACCAAAGATACAATCGCTGTTTTCGTCTTTGATTAAGTAAAATAAGTTAAACATTTCAAAATAAGCTAATATAAAAAGGAATTAAAGTAAACAGAGTCTTTGCCTCCCGGTATTTTTTAACAAAGCGAAAAGAAAGTTCCTTTAAATAAGACATTTTAAATTAATCGTTTTTAATCTGACGTAATTTTGACCAAGCTATTTTTTCACTTTTTAATATTCACGAGAAAATACTCTTGTTAGAAATGAAATATTATTTGCGCTTTCCTAACAAAAATAGTTGAAAAGTACACTCTCAAATTATCAAATAAATGTCTAGCACAATTTCTAAATTTAAACTGTTTTGCAATATTATTTTGTGTTCGTTTTAGGTAATAACTGTAATATGACGTAAATATGACGTAATTTCTCCTATTTAAGACTTCTAACGCATGTTAATGAGTTTTTTATTTTACAATTTCTTTTTTCTCTTAAAATTCACGTGTAAATATAGTTTTTATGACGTAATTTTTAATAAGTTCCTGCTCTTTGTACATAATTATTTAATTCTAATTCCAAAGGTTTTTTTCTGTTTATAATAGTCACGTGTAAATAAATGTTTAATTTATTTACACGTATAAATATATATATTTTTTTATTTGAAGCAAACATTATTGTTTGCGCTGTTTATCATTGCCGACGAGCAATTTTTTTCAAATCTGAATTTTAAAAGAGTAGAAGCTCCTCCCTGTTCTTGAAAGTCTTTTGTAAATTGGTGTTCTAGATAGGTTTCCCAATTTTATGCATCGGTGCATAACTTTCAATGTGCGAATTTAATATAAAATGTCTTACAATCTAAAAAAATATGGACAACATAATATAAAGGCGTTTTCTGTAAGCTAGAAGCCACGCCCTTAGCCAATGATGTTTTTTGAATGAAAACGAGAATTCTCGTTTCCCGTCGTAAATGTGTTAAAATTAGAAATTTCAGTTTGTTTTTCTTCACAGAATAGTGTCTACAAATTTCAGCATAGTATAACATCGCAAATCGCCTGGTTTATATTTATTTTAACACGGGGTGTTTATATTCCAACTGTCTCACATAAAAAATATAAATGCATGGTAATAAAAGTGTTGGGAAAGAGTATTTCTATGAAATACTACAAGTAGAAATTTCTTGTATAGCATAGCTGCCAACTTCTACGCTTTCTTGCTACCAGTAAAATATAAATGTTTGTCATGTTTAATAGTGATATTTTGAAGATTATTTATGAAAACATTTGCTATAAAATTTTAGTGGTAGGAAAAAAGCGTAAAAGTTGGCAGCTATGGTATAGTGTTTTATACTCCTTTTCAGCTGCATTAAATTTTTTATGGTACGGGATACTTACAATTTTCTCGAAGCAAATAAGGCAAATTATATGTATTATTTCTGAATTGTAATCATCGCCTTATTTAATAACAGAAACCATACCTCAGGTCAATCTCAAAACTAAGTTTTCTGAGTTTCTTTGTTTGATATTAAGGGCCGAAACCATGAAATACATAGCTGGAGGAAAAACGTCGATGAATTGGAAATTATTCAATGTTAATTGAACCTTATGCTCCCTGTCAATATCTGTATGCTTAGTCAGTATCTACCGGGTGTCCCAAAAAGGACTGACTGATTTTAAAATTCAATAACTTGCAAACGGTGACAGATATTTAAAAAATTCTTGCAGGAGGGTTATGCATAAGGTCAAAAGTTTTTTTACAGTGATTTTCAATTTTAGTTCGAATTACAAACAATAGATGGCGCTGCGATCAATAGACGCTGAATTCAGGCTCGATTTTTGGTACTTCTTGGCCCGGATAATACATTTCCATCTCCTTTTTCAGCATGGAACAACAGAAAGGACCAGAAATCGAGCCTGTATTTAGCGACTATTGCTTACAGCGCCATCTATTGTTTGTAATTCGAACTAAAATCGAAAATCACTGTAATAAAACTTTTGACCTTATGCATAACCCTCCTGCAAGAATTTTTTAAATATCTGTCACCGTTTGCAAGTTATTGAATTTTAAAATCAGTCAGTCCTTTTTGGGACACCCGGTATATTTCTATCAGTCATATTTCCATGTTATTGTTTAAGCCTACTCTGTGTGTTTCAGCAATGCATATTATTTGAAGTAATTAATATAACAGCGAATAATATGAAAAAGATTACATTCTGTAACACATTGTTTTCCAGAAAATTGCGAAATGAAGTTTCTTATACTGTATTTGAAGCACAGAACAGAAAACTTGAGCGAAAAGCTAAGCAAAAAATAAATTCAAATAATGTTATATTTTAAATTGTATTTTTACTACCGGAAATAAATTAACAGAAAAAGTTAGATTAAAAATATATAGTTTAGTAAGCATCTAAATCAGATATATTAATTATTTCAATCCAGCTACCTAACTATCTATTAGAGACAGTTAGAACGAAATATAAAACAGCATAATGAATGACAGCCAACGTCCAGGATTATATTGATGTCCAGTTTATTTCTCGCATTGTAAATTATCGTGCATTTCTTTATCGTGAATACGGAGCACGAACATGTTCCGTTCTCTCTAATAGTCTATTTAAATTATATAAGAAGTACAATTATCTATCTATATTATAAAGGACAAACATATCTGTGCGTAACGCATACGTCATTCTGCGAATGGCAACACTTTGAAATTTGAAATGAAATTCCGGTTTTGCAATTTTCGCTACTGCAAATTTTTAAACTTCTAAACATCTCACGTTTTAAATGTTTACACCGTCGTACACAGAAAAAAATGCACTTTTAAATGCAATTTGTTTGAAAGTTGTATCTCAATTTATTTCTGAGATATTAATATTTTATAGTTTTTTAATACCAATTTTCTGATCGTGGCAACTGAAGTACTTCATTTCTATTAAATGTGGTTTAGTTAACTTTATTGATTATATTCTTACTGATGCCATTTTCTCATTACAATTAAAAATAATTTTTTTGAAAATTTTGAACAGAAGATGACGTTACGCTTTAAAAAAGACACAATTTCCCTGATAATGCTGTTATATTTCACTATTTTTTCATTTCGCTGATATTGAGTTTGAGACAATAGGCAAATATTTCAGCGGCTGAAAATGACGTCATATTTAAAAGAAACAATAATTTTATTTGATAAAACGAGATATTTCCCCATAAATACGTCTAAAAGTTATAAATTTCTGGAATTTTTACGCGCGGGTACAGCGATTATACTAAGACCTCAAATCACGAGTGGGAATTTTAACATGGGAAGTTGTAATAGTTCACAAACGTGACTTTAAGCTTGAAAATGTATTTATTATTAACCTATTGCGCGTTAAAATGTTTTTAAATGGTTAACGTTGAAATGTGAAACGTTTAAAATGACTTGATTTGTTTACATTTAAGGGCGGGGGGGGGGGGGGGATTCTATGATTATGTCAAGGTGAAATCATTTTTGCTGATTTTTTCATTCCGTAATACCAAGCATCAATTGATAACTTAATCAAAATTACTTATCTCGATTATATGTTACTGATTACGTATATGAATAAAGTTTAATTTTTCAATAATTTTAACAGTTGAAGTTTATGAAAAAAGTATTTTGTTAATTTTAGGTTAAAATATGTCTTTGGAGAGTTAAATTAACTAGTGTAAGATGGATTTTTTATTGTAATTATTGTTGTCTATGTATTATAAATTGATGCAACAGTTCCTTTGTAAACATTTTCTTTCGTCGAAATTCGACGGGTTCCACCTCGTATAATTAATTTTCTAAATAACATTTTAAGAACATTTAGATATTGAAGCCTTTTCTTCAAAAATCATATTGGGCAAAATGCATTAATTATGCATAAATCATCCACACTAGATATGCATCCACATTTATTTTAAATTGCGTGTGGCCTTCGTGTAATAGATCAAAATTGCATGAAAGACATTCTCACATTAATTAAAATTCTTACTCGTGCTAAACGACTAACAAAATAAAAATACTATTTTATAAAGGGGTCTCAGGACTCTTAAAGCTTCAAAAATCTCTTAATCTCTTGTCTTTTCTGAACATTTTAATATAATTGTTTCCTTCAAATTCTCATTAGAACAGAAATTATGGCTTTTCGAGTTACTAGGGGATCATACCCGGGTTTCCCGGGTTAAAGAATATAGGTGAAAACATTTTTTTAAAATTGAAAACTAATCATTTTTTTATATGCAATAAATTTTTTAGATTGCCCACTTACATTAAAAAAGCATTTTTCATATGAAAAATACAAATTATACAATCAAATAAATTTTTGAAATTTATCAAAAGCTATATTTTCTTATTAACCGCATGCTAAGAGTTATTTGACCAAGATTTTGCTACTTACGGCATCCTTTTACATTATGATAATTTCAGAGCTTATACATGTCTGTTAAATTTGTTTTTTATTTATATTATTTTATTTATTTATTCATAGGGAAGTTTAGAAAATGATGAACTGTTTATTTTGTTTTAAGGGCAAACGGATTAATCTTTCGTAATCGAGCTCCGGGCGATATAGATAAATTAAAAATATTTCATGCTTTAAAATTGTTTTTAAAACCATAGACAATCAGTAAACTGAGATGCACTTTGCAAACAAATTCCATTTGAAAAAAAATCCTATTTGGTGATCTAAAAATTTAAATTGTACGATTGCAAATATGTTAGATTTGTGTTTTTTCAAAATTATGCTTTTATTTGTTTATAAAAGAAGTATTAATTTCGTTAATTTGTCTTTCACAAATATGTTAGCTTCGTGTTTTTTTAATATTATTCTTTTATTCGTTTATAAAGTAAGTATTAATTTCGTTATGCAAAAATAGCCAGAAACAAATACTGAAAAATGTTTGTTGCTTTATGTGCAAAATATTTATTATTATTATGCATTGAAACCGACACGTGAAAAGATAAACTTTAAAAAAAAATCATGCTTAAAAATTATTTTAGAAAACATAATCAATTACATCAGTCAATTAGATACAGTTTTTAAACAAATTGCATTTCAATGTAAATTTTTTCCCTATGCGATGAATATTGAAACTGTACGATGGTCAGAAGATTAAAAAAATTGCAGTAGCGAAAATTTCAAGATCGAAATTTGATCGTGAAGTGTTGCCATTCCCAAAATGACATCAGCGTTACACACAGATACGTTTGTTCTTTCTAATATAGATACTTAATCAGTAAAATATAATAAGGATCAGTTATTAGGATGTGGTTATCAGTTGAGGCACTTCTGCTTGGTATTCCGGAATGAGAAACAGCAATTTTCACCTTTTCAAAATTTTCATACGCACTTCTCATACTCATATTCATCATTAAATGATCATTTTAAAAACATTTTAGCTCAAAACTTGAAGTCACGATTGTCAGCAACATATTTTATGTGAACAGACGCACTCTTAACAGGAGATTCTAATCTCAATTCCGGAGAGTAAAAATTTCCGTAATTTATGTTTTTTAGACGCATCTGTGTTAAAATGTTTAGTTTTACCTAAGAAAATGATCGTTTTCTTTAAATATGACTTCATTTTTACTTAAATAAGCATTTTGCTTAGTGTCTGAAACTTAGTATCAGTACACATGCAGAAGGAAAAACAATATAGAAAATGTATGAGGAAAAATGCGTGTTTTCAAAAGCAGTATGTCATTTCCGTTATTACGCCCCTAATATAATATTATGCTCCTAATGGGATTTTGCGTCACTAAACCGTATTCAATAATTTTTATCAACAATTTTGAATTTTTATCAGAAAATGGTATGAATAAAGATAAAAATACCTCATTATTTCTCTCTTGTCTACAAAAATGAAAGCTATCTAATTTTCACCATTTTGAAGAAATTTCATAGAATGCTTTTAAAATTAAAATATAAAAAGGGGATATTTAAAAAAAAAAGATAGTGCTATCACATCTAGAAATTAACAGCTTCCAGTTAAAACAAAAATATTAGTAAAATTGGTTCAGAAGAAAGATAAGGGCAGATGACTAAAAAACACACTTGTGTTTTAAATATATAGATTACATAAAATTAGAAAAAATTAAATTAAGTAAATTATGTTATTTTGATAAAAATTATAGTAGAATGTTCTAAAGAATAGCAGTAAAATTTTATTATTCGAGGTAATTTTGTCAAAAACTTCAAGAACATGATATTATTTGAAACCTCGAATTATTTGTTTGCGTGTCTAACTCGGCGAAGCAAATCCATTCAGACGAGAATAATCAATTTCTGTAATATAAATCGCTATTATTTGTATGTCACCTCTCATTTATAAAAACACTCTAATTTTTTTTTTTTTTTTGTAAAAAATGCATTTTATCAGTGTGTGATGTCGATTACATTATTTTCAAAAGTGAAGCCTTTTCACCTGTGAAGAATTTCAAAGCAGTTGGGCTGTGAAAATGACGCACTTCTATAAAACATAATTCAGATTTAAGAATTAAAATACATGCTTTTTTATAAAATGACATCATTTGCATGCGCTAATGCAATCCACTTTTACAATCCAATCTTAAACTTCGTCTATAGAAAAGCATGCATATGACGTCACGGAATAAAAGACAATATTCTTGACATAGCCCATATTTTAATTTCAACTTATTTTTCAGGTTTTATGAGAAATTGGCAACAAAAAGATACAGTATCTCCTATTTTCGACTATTTTCCGTTTGCTTTTAATAGAAATGGGGTACTTCTGCTGCCACGATTAGAAAAATGGTATTAAAAACTACAAAAAAAATTAACGTATCAAAAATAAATTGAGATACAGCTTTCAAACAAATTGCATTCAAAAGAGCATTATTTTCCTTATACTACAGTGTAAAAATTTTAAATATGCAATGTTTCGAAGTTTAAAAATTTACAATAGAGAAAATTTCAAAACCAAAATTTTATTTCAAATTTCAAAGTGTTGCCATTCGCAAAATGACGTATGCGTTACGCACAGATATGTTTGTCCTTTATAATATAGATACCCACTCAATAGCTGAAGCGGCATTTTCGAAATTTTTAAGTCATATTTTTCCAAATGATTTTTTTGGGGTATAACGCACACGATATCTCAAAAACTTTTGAATATTTTTTTCATGAAATTTTCAAAACATGCGTTTCATGTTAATCTGTATAAACTGAACCTAAAATTTCCTTTTTATTGTTCAAAAAAATATTTTTTTAAGTGATTATGTTTTTGAAATTTTCAAAATTTTGTAATATCTAAATACAACTTTGTATTAAAAATATAAAAATGTTTTAAATGCAAATTTATTTAGGTTCAGGGTATTTATTACAATCTGAAGTATAAGTAGGCACCAAAATTTTTATTCTAGTTGCAATTTTTATTTTCTAATCGTGCGCGTAATCTGTTATACCAATTTTCTACTTGTCAAATGTCTGACTGTTTGGAGCACCCTGTAAATGCTAATTCTGCATCTTGCAATTTTTCAAATACATGGAATGAAAGAACGTAATTATATCTTTCATCTCAATAAAAATTGTGCTTTGAAATTATATACATTTTAAGATATTAAATGTTGAAAATGGTCTCTTTTTTAATTTTTTTTCAATTTTAAGAGCCCTGAGACGCCTTAAGTAATTTTAAATAAAATCATTTTAATTAGATTTATGTAAACGTGTCTGTGAAAAATGCCTTAAGTAGATTTACACATGTAAAATATTAAATTCTAAGAAGCATTGGCATATCAGATGTAAAAATATATACAGGGATTGGACAAAAATATGGAAACACCTCGTGAAAGGCATGCTTGAACGTAAATGTTGATTCTACCCAATCCTGTGGGTGGCGCTGTTGTATTTTCCCACTAACGCCACCTATACAGTGCCTTCAATACGTTGCAATTGTCAGTCGTTGTCAGAACAGTGTTCTGCGTAGTTGTGAGCGCTTTGCATCTGAGCTAAGTGAATTTGAACTTGAACAAATTGTTGATGCTTGTTTGGTGGGTGCTTCCGTTACCAAGATAGCTGAAGTTCTTCATGTTTCAAAAGGCACCGTATCAAAGATTTATACCGCATACAGGAAAAGCGAAAAACACCATCCGTTAAGTCACAATGCGGACAAAATGTGTTTTGGATGATCATGACAGACGGTCATTAAAGTTGATTGTGACGAAAAATAAGAAGACGACAGCTGAAAAAGTCACTGCTGAACAAAATGTCGAACTCATAAAGCCTGTCAGCACGAAAACAATAAGAAGAGATCTCCGTAAGAAAAGATTTTCAGGGTATCAAAATAAGTGTTTTTAGGTGTTTCCATATTTTTGTCCAACCCCTGTACATCGATATACATAGACCGCCTAACATCGATGTCAAAAATCGATGTGTTACGATATGTTATATTGATATTTTCCCTTCTTAATTAAGAACGGTTTCTAAAAGGCATTCTCAAATCTAGTGTCGAATGACATTTCATGAGTGAAAGTATTTTTATGGTACTTTTTGTTCTTTTTTTCGATTGTTTGTTTTAGTAATGAAAGGGTGTTACAAACTTTTATTTTCTGACATATTGCGATGAGAGAGAAGCTTTCTTGTGTAATTTTGAAAGAAAAGGTGTCTCGAGTTATCTTACACACAAATTTATTTGAAAATAAATTCAAGCTTCCCGCCACACAAAAACATACACACCCGAGTACATTATAAAAGCATTTTATTTGAAAATTCTGGCACGATTGTGGTATTTGGGAATTAAAATTAAGTGGTATAAATAACATCCAAAGGAAAACCTAGAATAAACCAATTTTTACAGACTTAAGTAATCTATCTATCTATATTATAAAGGACAAACATATTTGTGCGTAACGCATACGTCATTTTGCGAATGGCAACACTTTCAAATTTAAAATAAAAATTCTGTTTTACAATTTTCGCTGCTACAAATTTTTAAGCTTCTAATCATCGTACATTTTCAATTTTAACACCATCGTATAGGGGGAAAAATGCACTTTTAAATGCAAATTGTTTGAAATCTGTATCTCAATTTATTTTTGAGACATTAATTTTTTTTTGTAGTTTTTAATACTTTTTTTTCGTAATCGTGGCAACTGATGTACTCCATTTCTAATTAAAGTAGAGAGAAAAATAGTAGGTTACTGTATCTTTTTGTTGCCATTTTCTCATAAAAACTGAAAAAAAAACTGAAATTAAAATACTTGCAGTGTCAAGAACATCATCTGTTATAAACATGGCCTACTATAATATCTATAATACTATATTACTATATAGTAGATCTAAGTACGCCTTGATTATAAAACCCGGTGAATTTTAGTTTTGTTTCGTTTTAATTTATCAAATAAACGATTTTTAGTATATTGAAACTTACTTTATAAACGATACAACACTTTCCCTTTACAAAAATGTATTTTAAAAGCTATTTGTATGACTTATTTTCTCCGCATTTACTTAATTCGCATCAAAAAGCTGAAAGAATGCAATTTTATTAATCGTGTGTAATAATATTTGCCGAATTTTGAAGAAAAAAAATATAAATAAAGGATTTCTGATAAAACATGGAGCTATTAAAAACAAACAAATGCAGGAATATAAATTTTAGACACCCGATTTGTTTTGCCTATTTTCTTGAACGACGACATTGTTTTTTGTTAGGTTTGTGTATTATTCCGCGATAATGAAATCATACTTTTCAACGGATATTGTCTAAGACTGGGTCGTAAAAGTGGACTGCTTTAGCGGATGCAAATGACGTCATTTTATATATATATAAAAATATGTTTTAATTCTTATCAATTATAGAAAACTGAAATATGTTTTGTAAAAGTGCGCCATTTTCGCTCCAGCTGCTTTGAAATTCTTCACAGGTGAAATTGCTCCACTTAATCGAAATCACACACTGATAAAACGCAATGTTTTATAAAAATATAGAGTGTTTTTATAGAAGAGCAATGACATACAACGTTCATGGCAGATCGGATAATTCTCGCCTGGATGAATTCGCTTCGCTGTGTTAGACAAGTAAACAAAGAAGATATAGGCAGTAATTCCAAGGTTAAAATATTATGAGATTTCCCAAGTTTTTGTCCAAAATTCTCTCGACTATTAAAATTTTATTGCTATTCTTTAAGACATTCTACTATAATTTTATGAAAATAACATAATTTGCTTAATTCAATTTTTCATAATTTTATATAATCTATATAATTTAAAACACAAGGCTGTTTTTTAGTCATCTACCCTGAGCTTTCCGCTGAACTAATTTTACTAATAATTTTGTTAAGAAAGCAATTCATTTGCAGATGTGCCCGCACTGACTGTTTTTTTTCCTAATATGCCAATTTTTATATTTTAATTTAAAAAGTACTTTATGAAATTTCTTCATAATGGTGGTAATTAGATAGCTTTCGTTATTGCAGAGAAGAGAGAAAAAATGAGGTTTGTTTATCTTTATTTAGGCCATTTTCTGATAAAAATTCAAAATTGTTTATACAAATTGTTGTATTGGGTTTACTAGTGCAAAATCGCGTTAGGGACATAATATTTTGAACGGAAAATGCCGTACTGCTTTTGAAAACACGAATTTTTGCCCATAAAGTTTTCATATTTGTTTCCTTCTGCATGTGTACTGATACTGTGTTTCAGATAGTAAGTGAAAAGCTTAAGTTAGTGAAAATGACATCATATTAAAATAAAACGATCATTTACTTAGATAACATTTTTACAGTGCGTCTGTAAAACATACAATTTTTATTCTCCAGTACTGAGATTAGGATCTCGAGTGCGACTGTTCACATGCAAATATATTGCTGACAATCGTGACTTCAAGTTTTGAGTTAAAATGATTTTCAAATGATAAAATTAAAATACCAATTTTTTTAAAATGGTGAATACGGATATGAGAAGTTCGTATGTAAATTTTGAGAGGAAGAAATTGACGTCGGGTTTAGATTTCATGGGGAAAAATTCTATGATCATGCTAAAGTGGAATACATTTTGCTGTTTTTCATTCTGAAATACCAAGTATAAGAGCCTCAATAGATAACTTCATCATAATAACTGATCTTTATTTATTTTATGGATTACGTATCTATATTATAAAGGACAAACGTACCTGTGCGCAACGCTGACGTCATTTTGCGATTGGCAACACTTCACGATCAAATTTCGGTTTTGAAATTTTCGCTACTGCATTTTTTTTTAATCTGATGATCACAGTATGTTTTTAATTTTTAGAACTTTGTTTAAGGAAAAAATCTACGTTCAAATTCAATTTGTTGTAAAAAATGTATCGTAATTGGCTGATTTATTATGTTCTTTAAAATAATTTTCAAGCATGATTTTTTGTAACTTAACTTATCACGTTCCGGCTTCAATCCATAATAATAATAATAAACATTTTGCACATAAATCAACAAAAATTATTCAGCATTTATTTCTGACTAATTTTCACTAACAAAATTAATACTTCCTTTATAAATAAATAAAATAATATATAAAAATCTAATTCAACATATTTGTAATCGAACAATTAAAAATTTGGACAGCCAAATAGGGAAAAAAAATCTTTCAATTGGAATTTGTTTGCAAAGTACATCTCAGTTTACTGATTGTCTATGGATTTAAAAATAATTTTCAAGCATGGAATCTTTCTAAATTTGTTTCTATCGCTTGGAGCTCGATTACGAAAGATTAATTTGTTTCCCCTTAAAAGAACATAAAGAATTTATCATATTTTTACGGCTAATATTCCATTAAAAAAGTTAAAATTCCCTCTATGAATAAATAAATAAAATATTATAAAACTAGCAGGCCCGCCCGGCGTTGCCCGGGGTTTGTAACCTTAAATAAAACTTAAGTTTATATGAATTTATATCTTCGGAAATTCTTTTAAAGAACCTAATTTCGGAGGCCCCATTGCCTTCCGCAGTGCGTAATGTGTTCCATCAAACTTCTTTCCGAACGAACCTGTAATCTAGATCCTCACAACCTATGGCAGCATTTATCGGAGATAATTGAAAACTAAGTTTAGTGAGCCAAACCTCGTAGGAATCAAGCTCACATAATCAAAAGAAAATGCACTATTAATGTTAGAAAATGTTGGTAACTAAAGTCTAAGATAAAATTTCATAATACAGAAAGTAGATGAATTGTAATTTAAATTGAAGTCAGCAAATCCCGTTGAAATTGGGCCCTTAAACCCGAGGAAATAACGCGCCACCAAGAGGTGAAAGATGTCAACTCACCTTGTAAATTTCATGAATTACTGTTAACATTAACACGATATTTAATAAACGGAAGAAATCCCTTATCTAAAGTTACCTTTAAAGTAACGCGATTTTATAATTTACGGCTGTAATGAGTAGGCGTAAGTTGATGCTGAAAAAGGAGATTAATGTTCGAAAAAGGTGGTAGCTGTCGTATAAAGAACAAGTTGGAAATTGCTCGTCAAACGTGGCAAATGAAGTGCGTTCGTACTATAACTAGTTTTATAATTATTTTTTGCACCCCATATTGTACTGAATGTATATTTGTTTGCACTTCATAAGTGCATAGTCTGTAACATCATTAAAATGCACTTGCAATAATTTTTACCCATTCTCCGTAACGTAACGGAAAAATTTTGACTGTCCCTGTAATTAAACTACACATCCGATTTTCATAAAATAGGAAATGGCTCGACAAAATATTGCAACAATTATATATTTAAAATTTCAGACCATTCGGAAGTCTGTAACATCATCAAAATACATTTGCAATAATTTTTCCCATTGGTCGTAATGTAAAGAAAAACTTTTGACTGTCCCTGTAATTAAACTATACATCCGATTTTCATAAAATTTGAAATGGCTCGACAAAATTTTACAACAATCATATATTTAAAATTTCAGCCCATTCGGTTAGGTAGTTTTTGCTCTGTTACATGCGGACAGACGGGCAGACGGACTGAACGACGGCTATAGGTGCTACGTATTTATATAATTACGAACGCACCTAAAAACCGGTCCCTGAGTGCCAGGGTCTTAACTGGAATAGCATAGGATAGTTTTTAAAGAAGCTGCAACAAAGGCCCCAAGAAAACAATTCAAGATTGGTGGTAGCTGAAGTCTGCAATTTTTTTTTTTTTTTTTTTTGTCTTTCATGTAATAGCTGGAGAATTTAAGAAGTTGTTAGAAGAAAAAGCTCCTGAATCTGACCAATGAGAGATGAGCTCTGAAATTATCAAAATATAAAAAAATGCAATAAGTAGCAAAATCTTGAGCTAATAAATCTTAGCATACGGCTAATATAAATATATCGCTTTTGATAAATTTCTAAACTTTACTTCATTGTATAATTCATATCTTTCATATGAAAAATGCATTTTTATTGTTAGTGGGCAATCTAAAAAATGCATTGCTTGTTAAAAAAATATTAGTTTTCAATTTTAAAATATGGTTTTCACCTATATTCTGTTACCCGGGAAGACCGGGTACGATTCCCTAGTACTAATAAAAAAAGTTTCGGTCCGTTTGTATGTGATGGCTAAGTAAATGTACTGTACGTACAAGGCTGAAAATTTGGGTGAGTGTAGTCCAAGGCAGGTCCAAGTGCAGCTGAGCATCAGAATTTTTAATTTTTGATAATTACTCAAGATATTAAAAAAAAACTCACTAAAAGGCCCAACTGGAAAACCAATTTCTTCAGGATTAAATGGACAAATCCGATTAACCGCAAACGATTTAGATATCTGGTTTTGATAACACGAGCTTGCAAAATTTGGGTTGTGTCATGTTTTTTCGCTTTTGATAAGTAATTCTTATGTATTTTGTAATGCTGAATCCGAAAATGATCTTCATTTTTTATCACCACGTAAGGATTTTTTGCAAATCGTAAATTTCAAAGTTAAAAAATCAAAAAAATAGCGAAAATGGGATAATATAAAATAGATGTGATTGTTGTCTTTTTAACTTTTGATAAATGATTTTTATGTATCTTTTACCACTGAATCCGAAAATGACCTTCCTTTTTAACCATCACGTCAGTTTTTTTCGCAAATCGTAAATTTCAAAGTTAAAATTGCCCCCCGAGCCTCCCCCACCCACACACACAGACCTCACTGGGTCTTAACCGAAATGTAACAAGTTGGAAATTGCTCGTCAAACGTGGCAAATGAGGTGCGTTCGTACTATAACTAGTTTTATAATTATTTTTTGCACCCCATATTGTACTGAATGTATAATATTTTGCACTTCATAAAGTGCATAGTCTGATACATCATTAAAATGCACTTCCAATAATTTTTTCGGAATAATTTGACTGTCCCTGTAATTAAACTATACATCCGATTTTCCTAAAATTTGAAATAGCTCAACAAAATTTTGCAACAATTATATCTTTAAAATTTCAGACCATTCGGAAGGCTGTAATATCATTAAAATGCACTTGCAATAATTTTTCCCATTGGCCGTAATGTAAAGAAAAACTTTTGACTGTCCCTGTAATTAAACTATACATCCGATTTTCATAAAATTTGAAATGGCTCGACAAAATTTTGCAACAATCATATATTTGAAATTTCAGACCATTCGGTTGGGTAGTTTTTGCTCTGTTACATGCGGACAGACGGACGGACGGACTGAACGACGACTATAGGTGCTACGTATTTATATAATTACGAACGCACCTAAAAATGGGTCAGAAACTGAAAGGTGAATTCACACCAAAAACGACGAAGATCGGATAAAAAAGAGGAATGTTATTATTAACAATTTAATGCACTAAAACATCAAGGGCCCTGTACCGGGCCCTTGCAAGTTTGCCAGGGTCTTAACTGAAATGTAAAAATAGGGCAGAAACTGAAAGAGAATTCTCCCCAAAAACGAAGAAGAACAGATTGAAATGAGCAAGTGATTAACAATTTAGTGCACTAAAACTTCAAGGGGCCCTGTACCGGACCCCTTGCAGAAACTGAAAGGAGAATTCACCCCAAAAACGAAGAAGATCGCATAGAAAATAAAGAGGCATGTTATTAACATTTTAATGCACTAAAACTTCAAGGGGTCCTGTACTGGCCCGCTTTTCAGGGATCCAGGGTCTTAACTGAAAACGTAGAAATGGGGTAGAAACTGAAAGGAGAATTCTCCCCAAAAACTAAGAAAATCGCATTGAAAAGAGGCATGTTATTAACAATTTAGTGCATTAAAACTTCAAGGGGCCCTGTACTAGGCTCCTTGCCAGGCATCCAGGGTCTTAACTGAAAATGTAGAAATGGAGTAGGGACTGAAAGGAGAATTCACCCCGAAAACGAAGAAAATTGGATAGAAAAGAGGCATGTTATTAACAATTTAGTGCACTAAAACCTCAACAGACCCTGTACTGGGCCCCTTGACAGGATTCCAGGGTCTTAACTGAAAATATAGAAATGGGCAGAAACTGAAAGGAGAATTCACCCTAAAAACGACGAAGATCGGATAGAAAAGAGGCATGTTAATAACAATTTAGTGCACTAAATCTTCAAGGGGCCCTATACTGGGTCCCTTGCAGGGGTTCCAGGGTCTTAACTGAAATGTAAAAATGGGGCAGAAACTGAAAGAGTATTCTCCTCAAAAGCAAAGAAGATCAGATTGAAAAGAGGCAAGTGATTAACAATTTAGTGCACTAAAACTTCAAGGGGCCCTGTACCGGGCCCCTAGCAAGGGTGCCAGGGTCTTAACTGAAATGTAGAAATGTGGTAGAAACTAAAAGGAATTCACCCCGAAAACGAAGAAGATCGGATAGAAAAGAGACATGTTATTAAAATTTAGTGCACTAAAACTTCAAGGAGCCCTGTACTGGGCCTCTTGACAGGGTTCCAGTGTCTTAACTGAAATGTAGAAATGGGGTAGAAACTGAAAGGAGAATTCAACCCAAAAACGAAGAAGATCGGATAGAAAAGAGGTATGTTATTAACAATTTAGTGCACTAAAATTTCAAGGGGCCCTGTACTGGGCCCCTTGACAGGGTGCCTGGGTCTTAACTGAAAATGTAGAAATGTTACAGAAACTGAAAAGAGAATTTACCCCCAAAACGAAGAAGATCGAATAGAAAAGATGCATATGTTATTATCAATTTAGTGCATGACCTGTCTTAGACTAATCACTTCTGAATTTTCAGACTTCTACGTGCAGTAGAATCGCTAGCCATTGCCAACAGACACACACACACACAGAGAGAACGATTTCTTCTTTTATTAGTATAGATAAACACAAATTTAACAAACATGTAATTGAACTACGCTCCTTAAGCTCTGAAATTATCAAAATATAAAAAAAATGCAGTAAGTAGAAAAATCTTGAGCTGATAAATCTTAGCATACGGCTAATATAAAAATATCGCTTTTGATAAATTTCTAAACTTTATTTCATTGTATAATTCATATTTTTCATACGAAAAATGCTTTTTTATTGTTAGTGAGCAATCTAAAAAATGCATTGCTTGTAAAAAAAATATTAGTTTTCAATTTTAAAATATGGTTTTCACCTATATTCTGTTACCCGGAAAACCGGTACGATTCCCTAGTACTAATAAAAAAAGTTTCGGTCCGTTTGTATGTGATGGCTAGGTAAATGTACTGCACGTACAAGGCTGAAAATTTGGGTGAGTGTAGTCCAAGGCAGGTCCAAGTGCAGCTGAGCATCAGAATTTTTAATTTTTGATAATTACTCAAGATATTAAATAAAAACTCACTAAAAGGCCCAACTGGAAAACCAATTTCTTCAGGATTAAATGGACAAATCCGATTAACCGCAAATGATTTAGATATCTGGTTTTGATAACACGAGCTTGCAAAATTTGGGTTGTGTCATGTTTTTTCGCTTTTGATAAGTAATTCTTATGTATTTTGTAATGCTGAATCCGAAAATGATCTTCATTTCTTATCACCACGTAAGAATTTTTTGCAAATCATAAATTTCAAAGTTAAAAAATCAAAAAAATAGCGAAAATGTGATAATATAAAATAGATGTGATTGTTGTCTTTTTAACTTTTGATAAATGATTTTTATGTATTTTTTACCAGTGAATCCGAAAATGACCTTCCTTTATAACCGTCACGTTTAGTTTTTTTCGCAAATCGTAAATTTCAAAGTTAAAATTGCCCCCCCCCACACACACACACACACAGACCTCACTGGGCCCCTGTTTTGCTGTAAGAATCCCCAGTATAAGTCAAAAAAGTAAATAAATTAATGAATTAAATAAAATTAAATTGAATACAAAATGCTTTACATCGATTCAATAGTACCAGATATTCGGTATTTTTCAACTTTGAAATTTACGATTTACGGAAAATTCTGATGCGATGGTTAAAAATGGAGGTCATTTTCAGATTCAGTGCTAAAAATTACATAAAAATAAATTATCAAAAGTTAAAAATCACAACCATCTCTATTTATAGTATCTGATTTTTGCTATATTTTTTAACTTTGAAATTTACGATTTGCGAAAAATTCTGAAGTAATATTTAAACATGAAGTTCATTTCCGAATTCAGGGCAAAAAAATACATAAAAAGCATTTATCAAAAGTTAAAAAACATAGCCATCTGCTCTATTTTTTTATATAAGATTTTCGCTATTTTTTTACTTTTAACCTTTGAAATTTACGATTTGCAAAAAATCTGTACGTGATTGTTAAAAATAAAAGTTATTTTCGGATCCAGTGCTAAAGAATACATAAAAATCACTTATTAAAAGTTAAAAAACACAACCATCGCAGGCTTATGTAACAGCTGCTGTGGAATGAATGAGAATTTCCCGACGAAGGAAATTTTTAATTTTCAATAATCATAGAATTTAAAAAAACTAGTGGGGGTATAGATCCGAAACTCACCAGACATATGTATAAAAATCTTCTGCACACGAAAATCCGCTTTTTTCCGAAAATAATCGGGTAACTTTTCTTAATGGTTGGAGAAAACTTACCGAGACGGTACCAAACAGTGTTGCCAGATTGGGTACTTTTTTGTCCCCCAGATTGTTGATTGTCACCACTTTTTTTAAACAGAAATATTCGGCCTAGTTAGAAATATATTAAACATTCTGAAAAATAAGGCGATTTATTCTATTTTTAAAAAATGGTGACAGTCAAATAATCTGAATTAAAAAAGTCCCCAATCTGGCAACACCAAATTTCACAGACAGGGATCAGTTCGAGCTTTCATTAAAATTTTTTACGAGGGACTGTTTTTCCATTTACTTTCAGGTAAGCGAGTTCCATGAAATGTAAATATTTACTTTTTAAAAATTACTTGCTTTTCCTGGTGTAAATATAATTTCCTTTAGCACGTGTTTCTAAATTAACTTCATCGAAGTGGGGGACGCGATATATCGTTAAAACTGTTATTAAAGATAACTGATTTAAGTTTTTAGAGTGAATATATACAAATAATTTATCTAAATAAGTATCTAAATAATATAAATAGAATTTTGCAGCGGCTTAGCGATGTCAGCGGATGAAATAAAAATGTTAAAGACTACTGGTTAAAGTTACTGGGGGAGAGGGGGAAGGGGGTTATGTCCCTAAATTATAAAATCGTATACGCTATTGACGTTTGGATGATAAAATCGTTGACGTATACGCTGTCGAAGGTAGTGGGGCCGAATCATCAGCATTTCTCAGTAAAATAGTAAAATCTAAATTTCTACAATTTCTCCGACAGATTCCAGGTTCTATGTTTCGATTCTGGTGTCGCTGAAAAGTCTATAATATTAATTTACTCTATAAGGTGATAAACATAGATAAATGTAAGTTTTCCTAAATATAGACTTCAGTTACCAATCTTTTTGAACAGTAGCGTCGAATCCTTTTCTCGGGTTCTACGGGCCTTATTTCAACGGGAATAGTTCATTCAACTAGAATTCCGGAGAAGCGTTCGGAAAGAGGTTCGTTAAAAATTTAGAAAACTAATCAAGATATCGATTTGAAAATTTCAGATATTTTATAACACATAAAAAATTTTAAGAAAAGGATGAATTTCGGGGAGAGGGGGGCGCAAGCAAATTATTAAAATCGTAGCATTTTCTGCACTAAAAATCACTATTTAAAGTTTTTTATGGGGTCCTCTGATACACATTTTTTATAGCATATAACGATTTTAAAGTGGGGGGGGGGTGAATCCCGGGGTCAGGATGCTCATATACAGGGTAATTCAATCTTTTTAAGGCTTAACTAAACACTTAACTATTTTAGCCCACTTATTACCTGAGCCCTTCTTGAAAACTTGATCAAAGGGGTAACTCCGTACAGTCGGACCGTTTCTGCCCCCAATTCGCCCACGGACAATTGGGGGATTAGTTGCTCCCGGGGACCTTTTTCTAACGTTTTCCGACCCCCTCAAGTGATATATCATTGTATTGCCCTTTGACCACTCTTTCGTATTGTGTAACCCTCCCCCTATTATCCCATCTCAACTTAGTTCCTATTTAAATGAGCCTATTTATCGCACCTTCATGAAAACTTGACCAAAGGGAGTTTCTGGCCTTGCCCCCCCCCCCCCAAATGTTAGGGGCTAAGTTGTCCTCGGGGTTACTTTTCTAATTTTGTGCAACACCCTCATCTGATATACCATTGGACAGCCCTTTCACTACTCTTCCATATTATGTACCCCCGCTCCCCCATATTGCCCCCATCTCAAATCGGCCCCTTATATCGCACTTTCTTGAAAGACTGGTGTACGGTGCCGTAGGCAGCAGGGAGCCGTGCCGAAGTTCGTTCAGAAAGAAGTTTCTTTGTAACAAAATGCGTAGCACGCCCATTGCACGCTGCCGCAGTCAGCGAGGATCATCCAAGATATTCATTTTGACATATACAAGTTTGAATCGAGGTTTTTAAAGATCAGTGATCCGTGGGTAACATACCCAGTGTATGCTTCCGAAAGCAGCGGGGACCCGTCCCAGATGTTAATTTTGAGACATTCGTCTTTCTTAAAATTTTAATCTGAATCGTTTTAACCAGTCACGGTATATTTGGAAAAATCGACGGACCTGTGCAACGCTGGGCTTACGCTGAGTGTTATAATTGATAACACTTGTTTAAATTAAACCCGATTTTACAAACATAGTTTTTACTGAAATACAATTTACACATAGAGGCGGTAAATAGTTTAAAAGTATTTACCTAATTTACAAATTTTTGAAAACAAAGGACAGTGAAATAGTAATTACTGAAAGGAGATTACAGAAGTCAAACTCGCAGATTAATTACTAAAAGAATAATTCCCGACCAATATGTCACTTCGTTGACTGCTTCGTTAAATGCAGAGTTTGAAAAGTCATTCCGTTAAAATTTTACTCTTAAATTTTCCGACGCTCAAAACTCAATCCACCCTAACTTCATATAACTTTTTTTTTACGAACGTCTCCTATAAACTGCTCAGAATCCTTGATTAATCTTACCAGTAATTTTTAATTGTCTGATTTGAACAAACCCTTTTGGTGATTAAATTAAGCAAAATTTTCTGTTCTGAAAAAACGATGATTGAACATTAAAAATTATGTAAAAGACGTTCATAACGAAGGTGTTAAGCGAATCGGAAAAATTTCAAATGACAAAAAATGTTTTATTGTTATTATTATATTTTAGCCTTTAAGTATGTGGTACATTATAGCTCTAATAGGAAAAATTCATAGGAAGTTTAACCAATAGGCAGTTTAACCATAAACGTTAAACTGCGGACACCGCCTAAACCTAAGGACAACTTTAAGCTCAAGTATCTCGAAACATTGTTTTTCAGCGGTTTTGCCACGCTAATGTTTGAACAAATTAATGCATTAGACGCCAACGCTCCCGTAGCGAGAACAAGTATTTTTATTAAATGTTTTTAAAATATTAAAAAATACATTTTTATGAAAAAGTTAATAGTATAGAGTCTAAAATATGTGTTTTTCAGAATAATATTTTTCATTTTTCTAATTTTTGCAGATTTTTTAAAAAAGAGATTTTTTTTCCGACTATCTCAAGTAAAATAAGTAAATATAATAAACTAGAAATACAGCTCGTCAAAAATGAAGGAAAATGAGATATAAAGATATAAACAGCACATGTGCATATGAGTTTTTCTCGCTTGTTCCGCAGTGATGGATGAAAATAACACATTTTAAAAATGCAACACATTTATGTAAAACTATGTGTATAATGAATGCATAAAAATGCAATTTAACTGTAAGTTAAAATTTGGTTACAAAACTTCACAGATATACGATGTTTTTTGTAAAAACTTTCATTATTTAAAAACTGACCTTGCTCTTCAATATCTTTGACATAAATTTTTAACTGCAGTTATAAGCTTAGATAGCACAGTGCGTTTAGTGGCGGTTGTTTTATTAGGTGCGTTCGTAATTATATAAATACGTAGCACCTATAGTCGTCGTTCAGTCCGTCTGTCTGTCCGTCTGTTCGTCCGTCTGTCTGTCAGTCCGTCCGCATATAATAGAGCAAAAACTACCCAAACGAATGGTCTGAAATTTTAAATATATGATTGTTGTAAAATTTTGTCGAGCCATTTCAAATTTTATGAAAATCGGATGTATAGTTAAATTACAGGGACATTCAAAAGTTTTTCTTTACATTACGGCCAATGGGAAAAATTATTGCACGTGCATTTTAATGATGTTAAAGCTTTCCGAATGGTCTCAAATTTTAAACATATAATTATTGCGACATTTTGTCGAGCCATTTCAAATTTTATGAAAATCGGATGTATAGTTTAATTACAGGGACAGTCAAAAGTTTTTCTTTACATTAAAGCCAATGGGAAAAATTATTGCAAGTGCATTTTAATGATGTTACAGCTTTCCGAGTGGGCTGAAATTTTAAATATATAATTGCTGCAAAATTTTGTCGAGCCATTTCAAATTTCATGAAAATCGGATGTATAGCTTAATTACAGAGACAGTCAAAAGTTTTCCGTTACATTAAGGGGAATGGGAAAAAATTATTGCAAGTGCATTTTAATGATGTTACAGACTATGCACTTATGAATTGCAAATAAATACACATTCAGTACAATATGGGGTGCAAAAAATAATTATAAAACTAGTTATAGTACGAACGCACCTCATTTGCCACGTTTGACGAGCAATTTCCAACTTGTTAGTAGCATCGGGATGAAGATGCAAAGACGTACATTTTCATATATTACATTTTAAATTTTGACCCATAGATTTTGAAAAATTCCTTAAGTGTATGAAAGATTAACGAGTTTCAATGGGAATTTCGGCAAATTTTGCCTCCATATGTGGAAACTTATTTTTGTCGCCAAATTTAGCTGTATTTCGTCAATTTTGACAAGTTGGTCAACATTTGGCGCTATTATGGTAAACCTGCTATAAGTACTTTTGAACAATTGCTCATTGTTGAAGCTGATACGGATTTCTCCATAGGAAGCCTAACATGTCCGCGATAAATGAAGCGGTCCAACCGGAATTCTGAGGGACACACAGAGACTTGGATTTTATATAAATAGATAAATTCGTTAGTTGTTTACAAGTACGGTGAAGATTTAAAGTCAACAATTCCAAAAATATTACAAATCAAATCCGAAGCAAATAGTTCCCCTTAACCCCTTTAAGGGCGGTGGGATATATTTTATCCCACCTACGATTAATGAAGATTTGCATCAGAAAACTTTTATGAAATTTTACTTTTCTAAGTTTGGTGGAAAAAAGGTCGTAAAATTGCTTTTCCTTATTTTGAAATAATTTTTTTTCAAAATTTCCGCTGGGAATTCAGAATTACACAAACGCAATTGCTTGCCCCTCAAGAGGTTAAAACGATAATAGAAATGTTTCTTTGGAACGCTCCCATAATGGAGGCGGTGGCAGCTTCTGGTAACATTTCCGTTCCTTCATTTACAAGTGTGCTACCATAAAGAATGGAATGCGCTCCTAGGCAAAAAGTACAAAGGAACAAATTAAACTTTTCGAAAAAAAAATAGGTGATCTGCAGACCATATGTCTATTATTATATACAGTGATAATCGATTGTGTTTAAGAACTTTTTATATTGCTATTTATGTCTATGTATTTCAGTACCACTTAAATGTTGATGTGTAATACAGGGTGTACATATATGAATGTTCCGAATTTACAGGGCTATTAAAAGAAAACAAAAGAAAGTACAACCTTGTTAAAGGTATATATAAATATTATACAGACATATAAACAATAAATACAATAAACCCAACTGGAGTGACAAATTAGCCAGAGCCAGGAATCGAACCCGGGACCACAGTATACAAGACTGCTGCTCTAACCACTGAGCTACTGCGGCCGACGCCTGAGTCTGCAATTTCTCACTAATAAACCATGTTGAGGAAGTCACCAGCCATCTATACGACAGCCTTGGATGACCGGACAACGATGAATAGATTTTACTGTTACATCGATCTACGATAATTATAATAAAACACTCATACTACAATATATATTAAAACACACATACACACATAAATAACGCCTGCATTCAACAGTTAAAGGTATATATAAATATTATACAGACATACAAACAATAAGTACAATAAACCCAACTGGAGTGACAAATTAGCCAGAGCCAGGAATCGAACCCGGGACCACAGTATACAAGACTGCTGATCTACTCCGGCCGATGCCTGAGCCTGCAATTTCTCACTAATAAACCATGTTGGGGAAGTCACCAGCCATCTATACGACAGCCTTGGATGACCGGACAACGATGAATAGATTTTACTGTTACATCGATCTACGATAATTATAATAAAACACTCATCCAAGGTGTCGTATAGATGGCTAGTGACTTCCCCAACATGATTTATTAGTGAGAAATTTCAGACTCAGGCATCGGCCGGAGTAGCTCAGTGGTTAGAGCAGCAGTCTTGTATACTGTGGTCCCGGGTTCGATTCCTGGCTCTGGCTAACTTGTCACTCCAGTTGGCTTTATTGTATTTATTGTATGTATGTCTGTTAATATATATATATACCTTTAACTGTTGAATGCATGCGTTATTTATGTGTGTATGTGTGTTTTAATATATATTGTAGTATGAGTGTTTTATTACAACATTGTTGTTCATCGGAAATAAAAAATAACTGTTGGCAGTTTAAATTCAACACAGATATAAGTGTTCAGTGTGAGTCGCTCCAGAAACACGAAGGATTTCGAGGCTGTACGATAACTCATCCCACACTTCTCTCAGCATGATTTCTTTCTTGCATGGCCTCATCAGAGATCGGGTTTTTGTTCAATCACTACCAACCGACGTTGACGAACATAGGACACGCCCATCTGCAGCCATTCAAAGAGTCACACTGGACATGCTGAAAAAGTGTGAGATGAATTATCTCACCGTCTCGATGTCGTTCCTGTTTCTGGAGTATAATTAAATTGCTACTGAATTTATCTGAAATCAAAAGTATTAACTGTGCTGTAACATACTGTAAATAATAATTTATTAGTGAAGCATTAAGCTGAACATAATGGTAAAATTACTAAGAGTGCAACTGTAAATACTGAGTGTCATAGACAAACATTTTTAAGAACTAATACATGCACATCAACAACAATAACATGTTGATAGTACAATGGACTTTATTGGAATTGATTTTGTCGAAATTGATTTTGTTGTGTATGGTCATGGTGTCACGAGAAGCATATACACATACTATCCCCCCTTTTTTTATTATTTTGGCATTAATCTTTAACTATCATTTTATTTAATTTTATTTGTTTCATTTATTTTTCAAAAATCTCCCCTTTTTATTTGGCTTAATTTTTTATCACAGTCATTTTCGGTAGTTTCGACTATCGGTTTTTGCTTTTTACTTTCCTATATACCTTTCCTTCAAAGACGTGTGATGCGGGCCTGGTGATGCCCCGTCCAAATTCTAATCTAAAATTAATTATAAAAGTATACATATTTCAAATATTATAATCTTCGAGAATCTTATTACTCTTGAAAGAATAATTATTCATAAAACAGCATAAAAATGCAAAATAGCTCCAAGACACAGGGGCAAAGTCCTTCGATAAGTGAGCAGTCTATAGAAATGAGTAGCTCAGAACAGACACTCCAACAAACATTTGAAAAATTTTGTACGATTCATAAGAAAGCGAATGGAAAACGACGCAAAAAAGAACAGGAACTTTACCCAAAATACAAAGAGATAATAGAAAATGTAATAAAAAATTATGAAAACAATGAACAGAAATTGGGAGAGAAAGAGCGGGAGATACTGGAACTGAGAGAATTGTTGGAAAATAAAGAAGAACAGATAAAACAATTAAACAAGAAGATAGAAGATTTAGAGATCCAACCAACAAATAAGCAGGCAAAACCAAAGCCACAGAGGGTCAAGGAACTACAAGAGGAAGGAATTGGAGAAAGATCAACAATTACAAGAGAATCCTTTCAATCCAATATAACAATACAATCTACTCCAAAAGTGAAACAAAAAGAAATAACGAAATCAAATAAAAATGAACATCCAGCAACGGCTGAAAAAGCAGCTCAAGTGTTGGTCTCAGATGAAATAAATCAGAGTAACCTGAACCTAGATGCGGAACCGAGGGAAGACGAGAATATATTGGAATTTAGAGAATTAGCAGTCCAAAAGATGCAAATGTCTCAAATAATTGAAAAATACAACAGTCTCACCAGGAGAAGACGTCCGGGGAATTGCGCAGAAGCTAAAAAATACCTAGAAGTAATAGTTAATAAAGCCGGAGAAATGACGAAAATACTGAAACAAGAACAGGAAGAAAATAGTAAGATAACAGCGAATCTCAATACAGTAAAAGACATAGCACTTGACTACAAAGAAAAACTTAAAGAATCTGAACAAGTAATACAAGAACAACATGAAATAATTAAAAAACTTCAACAACAATCAAATAGTGTGGCGGAATTGGAGGGGTGTAACGAAAAGATAAAAGAACTATTAGAAAAAGAAAGAAAATACAAAGAAGACATAGAAAAACAAGAGAAAGAAATTAAAAACAAAGATAAAATAATAGAAGATTATATACAACAAGAGAAAGACGAAAATCAAATACCACATACCAGAATGATTCTGGAAGAACTAAAAAATATAAAGACAAAATTAGAAGAACAGACAGCTAGAACACAAAAAATACAAACAGAAACAGTAATATCACAACAACAACAACTACAAAGTAACAAAAATGAAGAAAACATACAAGAAATACAAGAAAATTCACTATACTCGGAAGTGGCCGCCACACCTTTAAAGAAAACAATACGACCAATTCATGTTCAGTACTCTAAGGCTGCTATACTGGTAACAAGACAGAAGAATACTCGAATGACACTAAGCGACATAAGGATAATGCTGACGCGAGAAACACGCAACATGATTCAGTATAGGCAAATATATTGTGAACCAGCAAAAAATAAAAATACATTAGTCATAAAAACCTACAGTGATGAAGATACACACAAACTTCTTGAGATATTGGATAACATCGAGTCGCTAAAAGAAATAGTCGACATCACATATACAGCAACTGACATCAGGAAGTTAATCCTATTGGGCGTACCTGATTACATGGATCCACAAGAACTTATATCAACTTTACAGGGACTGTATGATACAGATACCCCTATCTCGCTAGTGCGGAAGAAGGAGGGAAAGAACGCAAAAAGCTATCAAATGATAATTCAGGCAGAGGCTCCAATTGCAGAACATCTGATCAAACAAAAGAAAATAGTAATTGGCTTCTCAGCATGCAGGATAGCATTCTACCAGCCTATAGTCAGGTGCAAGAACTGCCAGCTGTTTGGCCACACTGAACACAATTGCAGAAGATCCAGCATCTGTGAGTATTGTGCTGGTCCACACGAACCAAAATTTTGTTATTATAAGAACAAGAAAGAACTCCATAGATGTAGGAACTGCATGGGGGGAAATGGTGACTTCCCACATGCAGCAAGCTCACTCGAATGTCCAACACTGCAATATTACATCCAACAAAGAAGTCAATCTGCCCAAAATAATAAAGCATATTCAACAGCCTAAATGAAGAAACAAACAACACAAATAATTCAAATATTACAGAAAACAACTCAGCAATTATATCTGAACAACCAACAAACATAACTCTTAACAACCCAGACCAACAGAATAAACAATATCTACCTATAGAACTAACATTTATACAAATAAATCTTCAGGGATCCAAATCAGCTACCTCCACATTGATGGGTTA
Source organism: Maratus speciosus (assembly GCA_963932465.1). Classification (NCBI taxonomy): domain Eukaryota; kingdom Metazoa; phylum Arthropoda; class Arachnida; order Araneae; family Salticidae; genus Maratus; species Maratus speciosus. The sequence goes on along the minus strand of OZ010792.1, from coordinate 9,185,444 downwards.
TGCCAATCAGAACGAAATTTTAGTGTTACTACTACAAGATTTTTATCATCATAACGAAGCAGTCTGGTCAATGCCAACAAATTGGCAATCGTTTACCTCAAAAAACAAAACAGCTGCGGTCATAGTTACACGCAAAGACGTAGAAGTAATAGAGACTTACAGGGATGACAACGCAATTTTTGTAAATATAACAACAGACACTGGTAAAATAACCGTGGGATCAGCATATTCAAAGCCCAAAAGTGACTTCCGAATGGACATGAAATGGCTGGACTATTTCGTTCCCCTAAATCGTCTTATCCTCGGCGCCGATTTAAATGTGCACTTATCTTTACTAGGGTACCAAAAAGAGGATGACCGTGGAACTCTACTAACGTATCTCCTATTATCAAATAACTTAACACTAATCAATGACACTGAAGCGCCACCGTCATTCATAGGCCAGCCAAACAGGCCTTGCAAAGGGAACCCTGATGGCACATTGTGCACCAAGGATCTGGTTGACTGCGTGGACTCCTGGTATGTTGATGACGGAGTTGAGAGCACCTCTGACCACAGATATATCAGGTATTCACTTCAACTTACACCAATTACATTGAACTTAAAGAGATTTAAAACAAGATATACAAAATTTAAAAAATTTAATAATCTTCTTAAACCTAAAATTCAAACCTTGACTAACACATTAAATGAATTGAATACGAGACTAGAATTAGATAACTGGTTAGAAAATTTTAATGCGACTATACTCAATATTTGCAAAACGTCACTAAAAACAAAAAACTACAATCTTTATCCTAAATTTGAGTGGTGGACGGATGAATTGAAAACGCAAAGGAATAAGATCTCGGCATTAAGAAAAAGGTACAAAATTACAAACGACCCAAGGTGGAGAACGCTCCTACAGAAGGAAAGAGCTCTCTATAAAAAACACATCAAACAACAAAAAATTAATTCATGGCAAAAATACTGTACTAATACTAAAGATAAATTTGGCCAAACTTTTAAAATCGCGACAAATAAAAGACTAAAAAATAATCATTTTATACACACTACACTTCAAGGCTCTACACCATACACCACAAAATTAGAAACATTTAATAACTTACTAAATCATCATTTCCCAATACACCCAAATCCGGATCCGCCGTTGTTGGACCCAGCAGAGGAGGGAGAACCAGCATATCCTTCCCCCCTAATCTCCTTTAAAGAAATTAATCACGCATTGCAAGAACAAAACAACTTAAAAGCCCCAGGATTTGACAAAATAGATTCATTCATAATAAAAAATATCAATAAAAACTTTAAACATTTACTTAGAGATCTTTTTAATAAATGCCTTACCCTCAACTATTTTCCGAAGGCTTTGAAGATCGCAAATGTAATTTTCTTTGCGAAGCGAAATAAAGATCCAAGTCTTCCATCATCTTACAGACCCATCTGTCTCCTTCCGATGCTGGGAAAAATATACGAGAGGATACTCAAACATAGACTTAACTTTTATTTAGAAAATAATAAATTTCTTCATTATGCACAATATGGTTTTCGCGAAAACAAAAGCACTATACAACTATTAAACAAACTTAAACATAAAATAAAATTATACTTACAGGACTTCAAATACTGTAGTTTAATCTCCTTTGATATAGTCGGAGCGTTCGACAACATAGATTGGGCCACTTTGGGAGAACAAATAAAAAATTTACCTATACCAAATTACCTTAAAATTATATTACTTAGTTTTTTATCAGACAGACAATTAATAACAAATTATTTGATTAACGAAATTAGGAGAAAAACTTATCAGGGTTGCCCACAGGGGTCGTGCCTCGGCCCGCTCCTGTGGCTAATAATTGCTAATATAATACTCACAAACTTTTATGCCGTCTTCGAGGACCTATATGCGTTTTGCGACGATTTCAATTTAATCGTTAAAGCAAGAAGTAGGATTATCCTGGAGGAAGAAACAAATAAGAAGTTGAAATTATTTTACGAACTATGCAACAATCTCAACCTAAAAATTTCAAGAGAAAAAACTACATTCATTATGTTCGGGAAAAATACTATAGACGGCCGTCCACCATCATTTAGACTCAACGATTACAAATTACAACCGGTCAAAGATATAAAATTATTAGGAATAACCTTCCAAAGTACACTCAATTGGAATGTACATATAAAAAATATTAAAAACAAAATTCTGCAACTAACATCCTCAATCAAGAGGGTCTTCTCGGCTACCTGGGGCGTTAACAGAGAATACCTTAGAGCCTGGTACATAACAGTACTGGAAAAAATAATAGATTACGGCTCAGAAATATGGTTTGGAGACCTAAAATTAAAAGACAAACGCACTCTCCAATCAATCCAAAGAACATGCCTTACATCAATAACTAAAACATATAAAAACGTAGCAACACACACATTACAAGTATTATTGGGAATTCCTCCCATACTAATAACACTAGAACACAAAAATTTAAAATACAATATTCTTCATGGTAAAAACATCTTTCTACAAGAACCAAAACCATTAATTAAGTCAGATTTTGAAAGTAAAATACATAAATACGAAATTAATCCAGAAACACATCTAAACAACTTAATTGTAACTGGTAAAACAATAACAATAAAAAATATCGTTTCCATGTACACAGATGGCTCTAAGGTGGACTCAGGAACAGCATACTCACTAGTAATTTATAAAGATAATGAAAAAATATATGAAAATTCAACTAAAATTAGAAAAGAAAATACTATTTTTCAGGCGGAGCTGTACGCGGTCGTGGCAGCAATAAACTGGGCTATTTCATCGCCATATAAAATATTTCAAATCTTCAGCGATAGTCAGTCCACAATAAAAGCGCTTAACAACCTTTTCCCAACAAATCCAATAATATTCGAAATACAAAACACAATTAAACTTTACAAAAACAAAATTTTTTATATCTCCTGGATCAAAGGCCACGCGGGAATTCCTGGGAATGAACTGGCAGATCAGCTGGCTAACGAAGCCGCCCAGTATTGCAACTTACCAGTGGATCGAGGGGTAAAATTACCTCGATCCTATCTTAAAAAATGTTTACATGATCAATTACTGGATAGGTGGCAATACAACTGGGACCACTCAGGGGGAGGCCGATTTACGCACGGGCTGATTCCAAAAGTACAATCCAAACAAATCTCAAAAGATAAAGTATCACTATACTTTCTGTCAGGCTGCGGCAGCTTCCCGTCATTTTTACATAGGATAGGTAAAAAAGACAACGACCTTTGCAAGTGTGGTGGCCGGGGAGATCCGCTACACTACATTTTTGGTAATTGTAAAATTATGCGATTTAAGTTCAAAAGCTCAGAACCTACACTTTTAGAAGACATCATGAAAATCTTAAATGATCCATCAAAATTAACTAAACTCTATGCCAACTATAACATTTTAAATAGTCACTATTCTTTCATAAACTATAAATTTCCCGAATACAAATACCTAGCCTGATATACTGTGGTGGCATCCCATGGGTCCACGTGGTAAGTATAGAGTGTAAAATTAATTTAAGGGAAGATGATTATAAGAAAACATGTATATAGTTCTGTTTCATATTGATTTTCATATTGAGATTGCATATTGTGCTCCTTTAAGTGTGTCGCAATGCTTTTCTTTCTTATTGTCGTTAAAGGTGACATCTGTGAATTGCCATCTGTAAATATACTAATATCTAATTATTATTAATGTACAGTAATTACTACCTCAAATTTATATTACTAATATTAATTACAATACATATATGCAATATTATCAAAGCATTATATTTTACATACTTTATATATTTTCTACTTATAATTTCAATTACTAATTAGGAAACTTGAAAGATAAATCCTTATTATGAATATTTTCCACATCATTGTTGATTTAGGTGACGTCTGTAAACTGTTATCTGTAAATACATTATTATTTGATTCTTATTAATTTATAACAATGTCAACTCGAATTTATTTACTTATCTTAACTTTATCTTGAATTTCATATCTTCTGCTAATTGACATTCCAATTACTGATTGGGAATGATAAGAAGCAAGATTTATTGTAATACATTTATTGAAATAATAACATTACTAAATATTATCCTTGAAATGTAAAAATATAATTAGGCTCGCCCTGAATTAATAGGGTAGCCAATTGTGATCGGCTCTGTAAAAACAGTTTATTCTATTAAGCAAAAAATAAATGTTCATCGGTGGTCCGGGGGCCTCCCGCTGGCCTCCCGTGTTCTCTTCGGGGAGTCGGACGGGTCCGTGGGGGGTCTTGTTTGTTGGGGCTGGTTCTTCGGGGCCTGCTCCTGAAGTTGTGGTTTCGCGGGTGGTGGAACTTTTTCCTGCCCTGAGCTCGGGGGCAATTGCCCTGACCATATGCCACAAGCGGGTTCTCAGGGTGGGCGATTTCCATATCCATATCCATTGAGCACTTATAGCTGTGTTGAACTTAAACTTTCAACTGTTATTTTTTATTTCCCATGAACAACAAGGTTGTACTTTTTTAGCCCCCCCCGGTACGGTATGCTATTTCTTTCTCCCAGATTATTTCGTGTAGTCTCCAAAAAATAACGTTACCTTACAGAAGCCAGTCGTAAAACAAAGCAGTACGATTAAATACTCTATAGTAATTTTTTTAACTTCTAAGCATCCGTACATTTTCAATTTTTATACCTGCGTATTGGAAAAAAAAAATACTTTTTAATGCAATATGTTTGAAAACTGCATTTCCATTTGTTTTTCAGGTAGTTTTTAGAGACATTTGCTTAATATTGGCAACGGGAAAACTCCATTTCTGTAGAAAGTGAAAGAAAAATAGCAATTATATCTTTTTGTTGCCATTGTCCTATAAAAACTGAAAAAAAATTAATTAAAATATGTGCTATTTTGAAAAAATATAAATGAAGGATTTCTGATAAAACATGGAGCTACTAGAAACTAAATTTAATTTTAAATATCTGCATTAATAATACAAACAAATGAAGGCCTGTGAATCTTTAGATAGCCGAGTTTTTTATCGAGTTTTTGAATGACGAAATCTCTTTTTTTGGATTTGTGTATTATTCAGCGATAGTGACGTCATAAGCGTACTTTACTGTAGATGTCATTTAACACTGGATCGCAAATGATGAATTCTTCAGCGGATGTGGATGACGTCACTTTATGTAAAATAAAATCTCGTGTTTTAAGTCTTAAAATTGAACTACAGTAGAAATTCCCATTGTTTTTGCCTTAATTAATATGTTATTAAATAAGGCGAATTTCACTATTTGAAAAAAAGTGGTGCCAATCAAAAAATTAGAATTTTAAAAAAGTTGCCCACTGACAACACTGCTTCACAGCTTTAATTTTTTTTCAAAACTTCGATTTTTCAGGTTTGTGTTCCTTTTTTTCAACATCTATTAAACTTAAGAACTCAGATTTTTCTAAATACTTATATTATGTTATAATGCATGCTTTAACACGGGGATTTAATGATTTGTTGAGAATTATCTATTTAAGGCAGTGAAATTTTACCAAAAATGCTAATTTAAAAATGTCTTTCAATAAGTAATTAATAATTAATTTTCAGTTTCACTTAGAAAGAAAATGGTCAGTTAAAATACGTAAAGCATGTTATTCAAACTACTCTAAAAAATCTAGACCCTAATCTTTCACCATTTCTGAGAAAACCTTCTATGATGCACAAAAACGTCATTTGGAGAAAAATCATTTCAAAGTTTCGGAAACGCCGCTTCAGCTATTGAGCGGGTATATTTCTAAAAGTAAAACTTCCGTTCTAATGGAAATTTCAAAGGAAACAACTATATTAAAATATTCCGAAAAGATAGGAGTTTAACATCTAAAAGAATTAAAATTTCGAAAATTTTGAAACTTTAGAGTCCTGAGACCCTTAATTTTATTTTTTATTAATTTTATTATGCTCATTCTGTCAAATATGATAAATACTTTTCATAATGAAATCATACTGGCTTCCACTTTTTAGGCATTTGAAACTATATCTTGAAAGATACCATTTAAAGGATTACATTTGAACTTAAAATTAAAAAGTTAAACAGTTTAAAAGTATTTACCTAATTTACAGCTTCGAAAAAGACAATAAAGTGATTACCAAAAGATGATTACTGAAGTGGTATCTGCAAAATAATTACTGAAACAACAATGCTGGAGCAGTGCATTGCTACGTTCATTGTTTTGTCTACGTTAAGACATGTAAAATTCATTTTTGGGAAGACATTCCATGAAAAATTTCTCCTTTAAGTCTTAAGATGAAAACGTCATTGGCTGAATGTTACACAATTTTTTTCAGTCTTCTGATAAACCTATTTTCCTCATTCATTTCTGATCCAAGTTGAAGAATCCTACTTTTAAAGGTACAATTTAAATTGAAAATGAAGTGACAAATACAAAGTACACTTTAAAAGTATTTTCGGAATTCCCATCTCCTAGAAAACAAAGGAGAATAAGATAATTACTTAAAGAAGGATACAGGAGTGGAACCCACAAACTAATTACTGAAACTAAAATTCTCGAGTAGAGTAAAGCATCGCTTATTTTATCCAATTCTGAAAATCTTGTAAAGTTGTTTGTGAAATTAAATAAAGTTTTCGCTTTTAACTTTTTTTACACTGAAAACTGCATCGTACCCGAACTGATGCAATTTGTCGGCCAAGTAATGAATCATTTCTCTATACAGGGTATTTCATAAAAGATGGGCAAAACTTTAGGAGGGGATAGTGCACATCCAAACAAACAATTTTCACCAAAGAATGCATGGTCGGAAATAAAATGCAAAGGTGCTGGCACATTTGGAAACTTGGTCCAGTGTTGAAGCGGGATACTTTTTTAAAATTCAGATTTATTGATTACCAGCATTTTTTTTTTTTTTTTTTTGAAATAGCGAAATTCGCCTTATTTAATGACAGATTAAATAAGGTGAACACAAGGAGGATTATTTTTTTAGGAGGATTTTAATTTTAAAAAACTGGTGGCAATCAAAAAATTTGAATTTAAAAAAAGTAGCTCACTCGCAACACTAATTTGGTCCATGCAAACGTTAAAGTTCCATTTCTGTTGCGAGTTATCGGAAGAAGAACACATTAATAGCATGCAAATGTGACATGTTTGAAGAAGAAGAACGCGTATGCAAAATTTCGCCTCGATTAATACATAAAAGCTGTAGATCCTAGTGTGCAACTGTCACTCGTGGTAGGAGCGTATCGGAAGATGTTGCCCTTTACTAAGAGGGAAAAGCCTAATATGCATTTTATCAACAGAACTGCAAATGTGAATGTCTCAGAGGCTCTGCGATTTTACGGAGAGCGGTTTCCCAATTTGCTTTTGTCACTTAATCGTTCTTTGTGCGTTTTTCCCTAGTATAACAACATCATCTTCGGCGCCCTCTAGCATCTTTGCGTTTTAATTCCAACCATGCATTGTTTGATGAAAGCTGTTTGTTTGTATGTGTACTATAACCTTTTATAGTTTTGCCCATCTTTTATGAAACATCCTGTATATATCTCTCTTAACGAACTCAAAATACTGTTTAAATTTAATGATTAGCTTTTCTAAAGTGTTTCAAATTACTAATGTTTTAATCATCGAATGAAATCTGCAAGTTCGATAGTTTTCACTCCGTTGCGAAAACTTGTTTTAACTTTGACCTCTTTCTGAAAAGTATCTCAGTAATTCGAGTTGAATTCTAAAGGTTTATATACACAGTTGGACCTATATTTAACAAAGTTGCTATATCTCCCGAAATTGTTCGAAAATTCCTTCAACGGACATTTGCCTTTTAAAATACTTTTGGCTAATTCCATGCGAACTTGTCATGTCTGTCACACAGCTGAAAATCGTTATGCTAATTGGCCACCGTTATTTTCGAAAAGTTTGCTTCGCGTTATTCAATTGATATCTCCGATAAAATAAGTCACATTTTTCGTCCCAAAATACTGGTAGCCAAAAATCGTAGTATGTGACAGACATGACAGGTTCGCATGGAATTAGCCTTTTAACTACATAGAAAAACAAGTTTTAAATTCAGTAAGACTAAATATCATTTACAAAAGTAGTTAATTCACTACACTTTTTCCTATAAACTCAATGGTCGTACGTTTCAGGGAATTTTTCAGAGCAAATATCAGTATTTTTATAGAATAATAAATCTATGTTAAACGCGCCAAATCGTGCTTTATTTAAGGAGAGATTTTCTATAAGAAAATACTGGTTCCGATATTCCGGAATTTTCAGGACCGGTCCGTCCCCTGTAAACTATTTCCATTTATATTAGTTATTTTCTTCATTAAGAAACAAGAATAAAACAATGCTGCTTTCCAGGAATATACTGTATGTTCATTTTAACCCCTTCAAGAGCGGTGGTTCATTTTTGGACTGCTTAATTTTAATCCCTAAATGCCACATTGTTACCTGAATATTGGAATGAAGAACTCCCTTTTATTAAGTACGTGAACAAAAGTTTTTGCTTATTTTGAAATAAATTTGCTTGTGAATTCTGGTGTCATTCACTCATTTTAGCATTTTGCGAATAGAAGCACGTTGCCCCTGAAAGGAGTAAGAAAAGAAGTTATATTTTTAATTAGATTTTTTTTTATTAATCAATACTTTTTTTATGATATTACCGTATTTATTATAACAGAATAATTTTGAGCATGTATTACTAAATTCATTCTTCAATTTTATTACTAAAGAAAATTGGTTATTTTGACAGAGATTTCTGTTTCCAAAAGTTCTTCTTCTCATAAAACGTCTGCCATCTTTGCAATGCTCTTAAAGCCTCCTCAGGCATCACAAAATGCACAAAAATAAAGGATAAGATTCAATAACCCGAAATATTTTCAGAAATAGAGAAAGAAAATTTTAGATCACAAGAAAACATTCATTAAATGGTAAATTAACTTCGCTATATGGAACTTATTTCAAAAGAAAATTTGTAAAATATTCTTGGTTTCAAAGAAATTTTCGTAAAATTGCAAAATAGAGGTTCATTATAAAGATCCGACTGTATAAATATTATCCGCGGTACAATGAAGTTTCAACGTTAAACGTGCAGATCCGCTGCCATCGAAATACTCAAGGTCAGTGGACACGAGTTGTGACGTCATTACTAATTGACCGACTTCTCACTAGTGTTGGAATTCACTCCGGAAAATTCTGAATAACAATTTTCTTTTATTTTATTTGTGGAACATCTATCATCTTATAAAACAATAATAACTATTATTTAAACTTACTGGTGAGAATTCGGAATCTGTAAATGAAAATTCAGCCAGGTGCGGAATGCCACAGTGTTGCCGCATCTGGTCTTTTTTTATTGGGGGATTACAAATTCTCACCAGTAAGTTTAAATAGTTATTATTGTTTTATAAGATAATAGATATTTCACAAATAAAATAAAAGAAAACTGCTATTCAAAATTTTCCGGTGCGAATTCGAACACTAGTGAGAAGTAGGTCCATTAGTAATGACGTCACACACGTGTCTTCTGGCTTTGAGTATTTCGATGACAGCGGCAGATCTGATAAAAATATCATGTGGATAATTTTTGCATAGTCAATTGTTGGCTAGGTAGGCCAGGTGGAAAAGGACTAACGCGCTTAGCCAAAGTTCCAGGGTCGAATCTTGACCAAAATAAGATCAACTGCGTTGGGAAATTTTATTTCTGTTTTTAAATGCACCTAAAAATAATGTTAATTGTACGATTCTAAAGTACGTACTACTGTGTAACTTAACGTACCTAGTAGTGTGTAATTTAACACCATATTCAAAATTCGTGACGAGCGGTCAGTTTTCGTTTTCACGGAAGTTAGTTTGTGAAGTGAGAAAAAAATCGCTCGGCCCCAAGGAGTTAAGAGCCAAGACAGGTGACTATTTTATATTTATTCGTACCACCATTTACAGAGAAAATACATTGTGGCACGTTTCTCTTGCTAATATCCTACTATAAATGCAGATGCGAATAGAATAAAACGATAGTTTCTGGGCGGGATAGTGTCCTGACATCGTAATTATAGGGTTAAAATATTGAAAGTAGAAGACAGTTAAAGCGGTTGTTTTTTTGTTTTTTGTTTTTCGTAATTTAAGCCGTCTTTGGAGACAGCATTATTGCATGAATGCATGTTGCAAAGCCAGGGCTTTGGCATGTTGTTTCATTATTTCAAATTGTGTGGTTTACATATTTAAATTTTATTTAAAAATTATCTATGTAATATTTCTGGTATTTAAAAAATATTGTCCTTTCATTATTGTTAATTTATTTTGTAATGTTTTCTCTTGTATCCTTACAATCAATCTTTTATAATTTTCAAATTTAAAAAAAGAGTAAAATAAAGATTTTAAAATTTCTAAAATAAATATTCACATACAGAATATAAATAGCATGGTACAAATAATTCTACTCATAACATCTACTTTGAAATAAAATCCAAGTAATAAACATTTTGTAATCAATCAATTTTCGAAACTTCAGAAACAAAGCACTGTGAATGGAGTGTTGGGAAATGATAATAGAAATGAGATTGCAATTTATTAATGACAGAACAGTTTTCAAACAATATATGATCACTCTTGGATATTTTTTTCATTTTACAAGACCTCGCAGCTTCGGAGAACGTCTGACCTTCAGAGAACGTCTGAGAAATATCATCTTTCAATTTTTCCCATGGTAAAATTTACTGGATTTTCTCACCCGAAAGTCACAGATCTGGTCATTCTCGGTTGAAATCGGGTTAACTGATGAGATGCAGGACTCTATTTCATAGCTTTAACGATAATGAATTTATCTTAGGGAAAGTTTCAATAGACTCATTTTACTTTGTGTGAAACATGATGATCTAATAGGAAGTGTTGGAAATGCACTGTCATTTGATCGGTGATCTGTCAGCTACTTTCCGACATATGCAGGGTCTAGATCAGTGTTATTTGAACACGGTGATAGCCATTTCCAACACTTAACATGATGCATCTATTTCACAGAAAGCAATGTCAGTCGGCTTAAAATGTTGTTACAATTTATTACTTTGCGAACGGAAATTAGAGTTCCGTTTGGAGTGATATACCCTACACCTTTTACGGAATAAGATGATTAACATCGTGCATTTTTAGAAAAAATATTTCTTTTCTACCTTATACGATATACGTGCATCATGCTACCTAAAAGTTATGACTACTACTTGTATATTTAATATGCAGGCTATCCTAAACCGTTACCTGTAAGGATATAGTTTCAACTACAAAAATGTTTTAAATATTGTCTTCTCATCATTAAAAAAAAAAAATTGTCTTTTTTTTTTTTTTTTTTTTTTTTGCAAAAGTATAAATGGTACAAAATTTAAATTTGTATACAGTTTCTAGGGTCAATAAGTTGCATTTAGAAAAACTTACTACATGCTCTAATAACTAAAACAGTAAAAATATCATACTTGGACAGGTCAAAGTTTAACAAGTTATGATACTTGAATTTAATGAATAATAAATCTCTTTCTAAAAACGGAAGAAAATACATAATTTTTTTCATTAATTTTTCAATTAATTTTAGGCAGTGAAATTACGCTCGAAATTATTGGACATTTAATACGTGAATTATCACATTACTAATGAAGCGTAGAGCTAACAAAGTGAAAAATGTCCAAGCCAGGAATCGAACCCGGAACCTTTGGAATAGCGCCCCAAATGCTGTACCATTTAAGTTACGAGGACGATGCCCAGCTTAGAACTTCTCATATATGTTGGTAAGGCTGCAACTGCAGCAGAAGATGGAATAGTCTTCAAGAGCACGCAATCCTGCGGTGAAACACGAGACACAAATAAACCCAGCATCGGTGAACACATACATATTTTTTTTTAATTAATTTTTCAATTAATTTTCAGCAGTGAAAAAAATATGTCTTTCTTCCTTAGTACAGGGCTCCACCAGTGGGCGAGAGGTTCTGCTCTCGAAACTGGTAGACGGGAGGTGCTGAGCTCGAACTCAATCGTGCCCGTCGGCCTAATCGTTCGGAGTCTTCGTGGTTTTCTTCGAACCATGGATTTCCATGTGTAAATACGGGTTAGGTTCCCTTAGAAAAATCCCCACGAAGGGCACTTCCCGCCTGGGCCTATATCCCTCGAGTTGATAATTGGCCGTCAAAAATCAACCCTTAGTACAGGAAAACAAAGAAACTTCATAAAATTCAAAGTATCATAATTCGGTGAATTTCTGTCATACAGAAATGAAATTTTAATTATTTTACTTGTTAGAGCATGGAGTAATTTTTTCCAATTATAACCCAGGGACAGTATAAAAATTTAAACTACTCAATTTTTAAAGTAAGCTCTACGTATTTGATACGAGCTCAAATACGTATTAAATAACACTAACATAATTATGCATGTGTATCAAAATATAAAATACTTCTATATCAACACTAAAATCTAGAAATCACTCTCAGTAAAAATTCCCTCTCATTCATTTTAAACTACTTTCTACCGATACGAAGTTGAAGTGTCATTTCCTGATTGAATTCAACTAAGAATAATACCCGAGATTTAAAAAAGGGAAAACTACACACTCTATTATCCCTATTATAGAATTTCCTCCAACATAAAAGTAAAAGGATTCCTGATCCATTTGACGGAATAAAATACGATTCTTTTATCCCCTGGCTTACGCTGAATACATTTCATTTGAAAACCTTTGTATATCGGAAAATAGTTGCGTTTTTCCATTATTTCTTTTTCGAGATACTGAAATCTCTTAATGTAAAATTGGTTTTTTGGCGACAAAATATTATTTTCAAATACAAACATTTTATACAAGAAAAGCCTTGCATTTCGACTATGACTCCGAAATGAATGGGTTTTTAGAACTTAAGGGTCTCAAGACTCTTAAAGCTTTAAAATTTTAGAAATTTTAATTTTTGTAGTTGTTAAACCCCTATCTTTTCTGAACATTTTGATAGAATTGTTTCCTTGAAATTTCCCTTAGATGAGTAGTTCTGGCTTTTAAAATTACGAGGTTGAACCCGTCGAATTTCGACGAAAGAAAATGTTTACAAAGGAACTGTTGCATCAAATTTATAATACATCGACAACAATAATTACAATAAAAAATCCATTTTACACTTGTTAGTTTAACTCTCCAAAGACATATTTTAACCTAAGATTAACAAAATACTTTTTCCATAAACTTCAACTGTTAAAGTTATTGAAAAATTAAACTTTATTAATATACGTAATCAGTAACATATAATCAATATAAGTATTTTTGATTAAGTTATCAATTGATGCTTGGTATTACGGAATGAAAAATCAGCAAAAATGATTTCACCTTGACATAATCATAGAATTCCCCTCCCCTTTAAATCTAAACCGAATCAAGTCATTTTCCACGTTTCATATCCATATTAATTATTTAAAAACATTTTAACAAGCGAAAGGCTATTAATAAATATATTTTCAAGCTTGAAGGAAGTTTGTCAACTATTACAACTTTCCATGTGAAAATTCCCACTCGTGATTTGAGGTTTTAGTATAATCTCTGTACCTGCGCGTAAAAATTCCAGAAATTTATAACTTTTAGACGTATTGAAGGGGAAATATCTCGTTTTATCAAATAAAATTATTGTATTCTTTTAAATATGGCGTCATTTTCAGTCGCTGAAATGTTTCGCCTATTGTTTCAAACTCAATATCAGCGAAATAAAAAAATAGTGCGAAATAAATAGCATCTTCAGAAAAATTGTGTCTTTTTTTAAAAGCGTAACGTGATTTTCTGCTCAAATTTTTAAAAAAGATATTTTTAATTGTAATGAGAAAATGGCATCAATAAGAATATAATCAATAAAGATAACTAAACCACTTTTAATAGAAATGAAGTACTTCAGTTGCCACGATTAGAAAATTGGTATTAAAAACTATAAAAAAATTAATATCTCAAAAATAAATTGAGATGCAGCTTTCAAACAAATTTTATTTAAAAGTGCATTTTTTTCTACATACGACGGTGTAAACATTTAAAATGTGGGATGTTTAGAAGTTTAAAAATTTGCAGTAGCGAAAATTGCAAAACCGAAATTTCATTTCAAATTTCAAAGTGTTGCCATTCGCAGAATGACGTATGCGTTACGCACAGATATGTTTGTCCTTTATAATATAGATACCCGCTCAATAGCTGAAGCAGCGTTTTCGAAATTTTGATGTCATTTTTCTCCAAATGACGTTTTGGGTCATAACGCGGACGATATCTCAAAAACTTCTAAATATTTTGCATGCAATTTTCAAAACAGATGTTTCATGTTAGTCTGTATAAACTGAATCTAAAATTTCCTTTTTATTGTTCAAAAAAATATTTCTTTAGGTGATTATACTGTTGAAATTTTCTAATTTTTACATTAGCTAAATACAGCTTTGTATTAAAAATATAAAAATGCTTTAAATAAAAATTTATTTATGTTCAGGGTAATTATTACAATCTCAAGTAGAAGTAGGCACCAGCATTTCCACTGTGCGTAAACTGTTATGCCAATTTTCTGCTCGTCATATGTCTGACAGTTGGGAGCCCCCTGTAAATGCTAATGCTGCACCTTGCATTTTTTCAAGTACATCAAATTAAAGAACATACTTACCTATTTTATCCCAATGAAAATTGCGTCTTAAAATCAAATACATTTTAAGATATTAAATGTTGAAAATGATCTTTTTATTTTTCTTTTTTCAATTTTAAGAGTCCTGAGACCGCTTAAAATAAATATTTAGCGAGATAATAATTTGACGAAGTGCAGGTCAATCCGAATAAAAAGAGTTTGGTCAGACCAATGTATTGGATAAATGAAACTAGCACATATTTTCAGCAAATCGCATCATTTTTTCTTGCTTTTTACGACCTAAAGAATTCTACAAAATATACAGTCTAGAAAAAAAAAGTAAACACTCCTACTAACTGTACAACAAATTATTGTAGAAGAAAGTTACTGGTACCAAACGAGTGAAAATAAAATCTACTTTTAAATTATGTATATAAAATTTGTTTAGGGGGCCATCTACATATCAAAATGAACACAAACTTTGTTTTTTTTCCTATAGCAATATCCAAGTTTGACACCAGCATTAAATTCTACACCCTTCTATTAAAACTCATTAAAGCCGGTTGGCAAGAAAACTTACCACGTACGCCGAACAAAACTTTTAAATTTGAATACCAGTATTTTAGTTTGGAAATTTTCTCATCATCTAATCTCAAATTTTGAGCGATTAAGTAAATCAAAATTACAATGTGAAAAAAACTGGTGTCGAAGAATTAAAAGATGTGTAAAAGAAGATCGTCCATAATGGGTTAACCTAAATCCAAAATTTCATGAAATTCGTACGATTGTCTTCAGATAAATTAATTATTTTAAAATGAGCCTATTTTAGGGGCTGTATCAAAATTGAACTTCGGTACTCGATTGTTAAAATGCTACAGAATGACTATGTCACTTCTATTAATGAATTCTTTCTTGCCAATATGACTATTCCACTCGCTTAATATGTTTCGATATTTCCAGCCCAAATGTTTCTATAAAGCTAGTAAAATAAATTTTTTTCAAATTATGCTTTTCTGCACACCATAGACCCTAAACAATCACTTTGCTTTTTTTTTAATCCATAATTTGAAAACTACTTGGAAAAGTTATTTGAAATTCAGAATTCGCATAAAGCAGGGCATAAATATAGTAAATCTATCAAAAACATTATAGGTTGCTATTCATATTTTTTTAATATTAATTTCATAATTCATACTATAAAATTTTTTCAATTACAAATTCAATGTATTTATGTTTAGATTTATTAGTATTATGACCACACAAAAAATTAGCAAATTAGGATTAGAATTTCAGGAGTTATTAATACAAATATGAAAATGTAATTGAACATTAGAAGCTCTAATTTTTGAATGTTTATAATTCAAAAACTTATCATCCCAATGACTTGAAATTTCGTTTCTAGGTACAGTTTGAACCGAAGGATTAAAGTTATAGTGAAAAAAACAATGTTTGGTTTGGTTTTGATTTGTGGATGGCCGCTTAAGCAAATTTTATATAAATCATTTAAAAGTACACTTTATTTCCAATTGTTTGTACCAGTAACTTTCTTCTATTATACACTGGCCTCCAAAAGTTAAGGTACAGGGACTGGATGCTTTCGGTTGCACACATTTTGTCGAATATCTACAAAAATTATTGGCGAATTGTCCTTGAACTTCTGGGATGAAAAGAACATGTTTGATTTTATATTTCCCGTTGAAGATTTAGTTGGGGGTACAATTAGGGGGCTAATAATAAATTTAATAATAAAATAATATTTGCGATCCCCTATGTAACAGGAAAGGTTCGAAATGGTTTGTCACTGTGGTAAATGACTATTTGGGTCCTGTTCAATGTTTGTATGCATTTGTGTAAGCATAGCACTCATATTCGTGAAGATGTTAACGTTTTTGTGAAAAATTCAAAAGGTTTTTGTTTATAGCATACAGAGCTTTCAACCAAATTTAACACAACTTTCCAAAAACCTGACAAAGAGTAGTAGAAACATTATACTGCAATTAAAACATGAATATATTGAATATTTGATGAGATATGGGAATTTTTATGAGATAATTTTTAACTGCGTATGCGCGGAAGATTTCAAAATTTTTATTTCATAATTTGGTAGTCAGTATTTTGGGGGAACTTCAAAAAAAAGTTCAATCAAATATTGCGAAAACTTAGAAAGATATAGCGAGCTGATTGAAAAGTTGTGGAAAATCCCTTATAATAAAGCTATTTTTAGGAAGCAACTCACTATATCGACCCTATCTTTGTGAATTTTCGCGATATTTGACTTTACTTTTTATATAAGTTGACCTAAATAGCTTACTACCAAATTATGAAATAAAAATTTTGAAATCTTCCGCGCATGCGCAGTTAAAAATTATCTCATAAAAATGCCCATGTCTCATTAAATATTCAATATATTCATGTTTTAATTGCAGTATAATGTTTCTACTAATTTTTGTCAGGTTTTTGGAAAGTTGCGTTAAATTTGGTTGAAAACTCTGTATGCTATAAACAAAAAACCTTTTGAATTTTTCGCAAAAACGTTAACATCTTCACGAATATGAGTGCTATGCTTACACAAATGCATACAAACATTGAACAGGACCCAATTAGTCATTTACCACAGTGACAAACCATTTCCAGCCTTTTCTGTTACATAGGTGATCGCAAATATTATTTTGTTATTAAATTTATTATTAGCCCCCTAATTGTAACCCCGACTAAATCTTCACCGATAAATATAAAATCAAACATGTTCTTTTCATCCCAGAAGTTCAAGAACAATTCGCCAATAATTTTTGTAGATATTCGACAAAACGTGTGCAATCGAAAGCATCCAGTCCTTGTACCTTAACTTTTGGAGGCCAGTTTAATTAGTTGCAGAGTTAGTAAGGGGTGTTTACTTTTTTTCTACGACTGTACATGTACTGAACATGCCATTTATAACGATGTTTTGTACCAAAAATATTACCAAAACAGTAATTACCACATTAGATCGCTTTCAGTTTGAACACACATAAAAAATTTTATTTTAGAAAAAATCGGCATAAATTGATATGTATTCAATGCTCTTATAATGTGACTGACTCAACGTTTATCTAGATATACACTTTTAAAACTGTCTTTAAAAATACATAAAAGAAATGGAGGTTCTCTGTAAAAACTTACTCTAGTTCTCGGTAAAAAAAATATTCGATCAAGATTCTCGATCGAAATTTTACTCGATAATAAATAACTCGCACAATTAAGCTTTTAACCCTCTTCGTTGCGTAAGTAATTCTTCGCGATGAACGTCTTTTACAGAATTTTTAACCGATTATCACCGGTTCTTAAAAGCAGAAATTTTTGACTATCGTAATCGGGTAAATGTCTTGTTTAAATCAGACAAAGTTTGTGAGAACAACCAAATAGTATTGATTTGACGGGAAAATGCATGCCCGAGAATAGCTCGGGCTGAGCAGCGAGAGGGGAGGGTTAAAGCTATTTCCATGCGAACTTGTCATGTATATCACATACTACGATTTTTGGCTACCAGTATTTTAGAACGGAAAAATGTGACTTCTTTTATCGGAGATATCTCATCAATTGAATAAGACGAAGCAAACTTTTCGAAAATAACGGTGGCCAACAAGCATAATGATTTTCATCTTTGTGACAGACATGACAAGTTCGCATGCAAATAGCCTTAAGCTAGTTTAGCTTTTTAAACTAGCGCAAAAAGGTTTTTTACATTCTATAAGTTTTTATAGCAGTAAATTGTTGGCATATTTTTCACAAAATCGTTCACATTATACATCTGCTACACACACGCACACACATACACATTTGATGGCAGGAATCACTTTGCATACAAAGTGATATGATTTACTTACAATTATGAATCCCACCCATCTTTGATTTGTATTTAATAACAAAAGCGTTAAATTTGCAGCATTTTTATCCACTTAAAATTACACAGTCTCAGTAATTATTATAGATGTACAGTAGGGTGGTCCGAAAAAACTTTTTTTTTTTTTTTTTTTTTTTTTTTTTGATTCGCCATACCGCGGAAAACTTGGCTTTAGGGTAGCTTAGTAAAATGCAAAAACAAATTAAATAATTTTTTACGTTTGGCGGTAGCGCATCGCACTTGAATATTTGAAATTTATTGAAAAAGGCAGTAGTTTTCTTTCGATTTTTTAAAGCTATAAACGAAAAAGATTAAAAACTGCTATGGTGAAAAGGCTTTGAAAGAAAGATCAAAAAGCACAATATAATAAAAAAAAGAAACAAAATTACTTCATTTAGGGTATCGCAAAGCAATTAAAATATCCTTAAATTGACGCATTCAAGCTGCATTATGAGTCCTTCTAGCAGTAGCAGTCAAGCGCGACGAGCCCGTCAATTGGAGCCCGTCAATACTACTTGTACTGTCGCTTCACAATGCACTGTACGATACGCATGCGTGTGCTTTATGACACAACGGTTCCTGTGAGTTGATAACTAGAATTTTGCCAGCAATGATTAGCAGTGTGTTCTTCTTGTGCGTTTCAATCGCGTTTCTTAAAGACTGATTTAATTAATGACCGATTAATAAGTGATTCGATAGCTGTGTTATGGCTGTTTCCAAAGAAATTACTCGCAGTGACTTTAACTGCCCATTATTTCGCCACCCAAAAGAGTTACCGGTGAATAAACTTCAACCTTATGAAGACGTTCTCAAGTGTTGCTTCCATGAAAATTACAACTTAGCCTTGAAATCAAACAGGTCAGTTAATTTTTCTCATGTTTCTATTATTGTAACGTCAAAAGTTAAATCTGTATTTGATAAAGCTTCAATACTGACAGTAAGGCCTTACAGAATTGCTCAGTTAACAAATGCATATCATGACAGTTATCGTAATCTTATGGAGTCCTTTAAGAGTGATAAGGGAAAGTAAAAGTTGAAAAAGAGAGTTGAAGATTTTTAAAAAAATCTTTGTTACTGTTTGATGCCTCTGCGTGTAAGTGAAAATGACATTAGACTTTAATTGTATAATGGTCCCTGAGGTTTGTGAGTGTCCTGTCTCTATTATTTTTAACTGTGAAAAAGCAAAAAATATACCCATCACTGAACTAAAATTCTTGTGCTTTCAAAGAATGCATGGTATTGGTAAAATTAGAAGTGTGGACGTAAAGGAAACAAAAATATGTGATTGAATGTGATGGCACTGTTACTAATACGGTTTGGAAAACCGGTGTTATTCACATTGAAGAAGAAGTTAAAAGACCACTACAGTGGGGAGAGGTGGTGGTGTATGCCTCTTACATTTCAATGAGTTGCCATTTCGGCATTTGTTTCAAACTTTAGATGGTGAAACGACTGGGCCAAAATCACTAGTCCGATTGGCACGCAGCTCAGGAAATGTGATAAACTCCCAGTGGTAAATTTAACAGTGTTGAGTGCGAATTTCCAGAACTGACCGGCAAAATTTAAGCAAAGATCAGCAGTACCTACTGGACATTATTTGTACTATAAAAGCAGGCAGCTTTCCTTAAGATTTATCTGTTCTGAGCCTGGTACACTTTCCACTCAAGGTGAGTAGCGACGGAGAACAGAATTCTCCAGTTGTATTTAAGTATTGAAAATCCAACAGATGAACACAAGATTATAGTTTCTTTTATCCTAAAGTCTTATGTACCTGTATGGTTAAGTATAAAAAAAAGTAAATACTTCACAAATGGGCCGGAACATGTATTGAAAGTTATAAAATCGTCAAGATTCCTCTCTGAAAACTTGCTGAAGGTCATTGAACCAGTAATTGAGAGAAACGCATTTTTTGCCATTCCAGAAAATTTGCTTTTGAGTATGATAGTAGATAAAAGGGATCATATACGAGAGTTGTGTTTCAGAAGAATTATAAAGGCTAGAAACTTAGTTTCTAAAGGAAAATCAATCAGGTGTTTTCAAACATCCAAAATCATTTTTCTAGCTACAGACTACATCAAAATGATTCACTAAAACTCTACTACACTTTCACCACCTCCTTTTTCTGAGAAGAACCACCAACGAAGAGATTTGGTCTAAGCTCGAATCAGGTAAAACAGCGGCCCAGTGGAAATTTGACCAATTCCCATGTCAATCCCAAACAGTAGAACGGTGCGTGAAGCTGGTAACCGAGGCATCATAAAAAGTCTTCGGGTCCAGAGATGTTTTTATAAGAACGACACTTTTCTCGAGTCATCAGTGCCTAGTTTTTCAAGCAAATCTTATTTCAAACTTCCAAAAGATAGTAAAGACAAGTAAAGCACAATATTTTATTACAAAGTGAAATTACACTCAGGTACAATCAGATAAAGGTAATCAGATCAGGTAATAGTACAATCAGAAAAGTAGTTTTTATTTCAATGAAAATTTGCCATTTAAAAAAAAAATGCCTTTTTTTTAAACATAATCCGCTGCCAATGTGTTGCGAAATGTATTTATTTTTTCATTTATTTATCATTCCTATACTCTTTTCTACTAAAATATGTCTATAGCTGCTTGTTATATAAGTTATTTGATTTATTTCTATTTATTAGAAAAATTATCAAAATCGTGTTTTTTCTCAAATTTTAAGCCCGATGCTCTACCGCCAAACGTAAAAATTTATTTATTTTGTTATTGCATTTTACTAAGCTCCCCTAGACACAAGTTTACCGCGGTATAGCGAATCAAAAAGAGAAAAAAAAAAGTTTTTTTCGGCCCACCCTAATGTACAGTTTGGTTAAAAAAAAAGTAACCCTCTCCCCCTACTAACTCTGCAACCAATTATAATAGAAGAAAGTTACTGGTACCAAACGATTGGAAATAAAGTCTACCTTTAAATTACGTATATAAAATTTGTTTAGGGGGGGGCATCTACATATCAAAACCAGGCCAAACTTTGATTTTTTTTTTTCAATTGCAACACCCAGTTTTGACACTATATTTTAAATCTTCGGTTCAAGCTATGCATAGAAACGAAATTTCAAGTCATTTGGATGATAAGTTTTTGAATTATAAACATTCAAAATTTAGAGCTTCTAATGTTAAATTGCATTTTCACATTTTTATTAATAACTCCTGACATTATAATCCCAATGTGATATTTTTTGTGTAGTTATAATAACAAAAAACCCAAACATAAATACATTGAAGTTTTAAATTTAAAAATTTTGTGATATGAATTATGAAATTTATATTCGAAAAAAATATGAATTGCAACCTACAATTTTTTGGTAGATTTATATTTATTATGTCCTGCTTTATGCAAAACTTCAATTTCAGATTTTTTTTCCCCCAAGTAGTTTTCCAATTAATCTTAAAAAACGTCAAAACGATGGTTTAACCCTTTCCGGCTTTCTGTTTTTGAAATGATGAAATGATGGGCTGATAACAGAGTTTACAAACGAATTTATTAGAAAACTTTCTTGTACATTGTAAAAGGAAAATATTAATTAAATAGTCTAGGTGCCAGTATTTTTAAAATTAGGTGTTATTTTTTGCGGACACCTCCCACTAAAGGGTTAAGGGGCTATGCCATCTATGACGTGCAGAAAAGCATAATTTGAAAAAAATATATATTTTACTCATTTTATTTAAACATTTGGGCTCACATACTCGATACATATTAAACGAGTGAAATGATCATATTGGCACTAAATACCTAATACATTAATAGAAGTGACATAGTCATTCTGTAGTATTTCAACAATGGAGTACCGAACTTCAATTTCGATACAGCCCTAAAATAGGCTCATTTTAAAATGAATAATTTTTCTGTATCTAATCGTACGAATTTCATGAATTTTTGTATTTAGACTAACTGAAGAGTGTAGAATTTATTCATGGTGTCAAACCTGGGTATCGTAATTGAAAAAAAAAAAACAAAGTTTGGGTTCGTTTTGATATGTAGGTAGCTCCCTAAGCAAATTTGATGTACGTCATTTAAAAGTAGGCTTTATTTCCAATCTTTTGGTACCAGTAACTATCTTCTACAATAATTTGTGGCAGAGTTAGTAATGCTGATTACTTTTTTGCCACGACTGGTGTACATACACTATATGGCCAAAGGTAACCGGTTACTTGCGATTTTAGACGTTTTGTTAAATATCTAGAAAAATACATAAGGAATTATCCTGAATCTGCAGGTATGTAAACACTATAGTATATGCCATACATTTCCGCGAAGATTTTTTCCCGAAACCCCATAGGGGATCGTCAACAAATTGAAAAGAACGAATGTCTTTTCGATAACCCTGTAAAAACTAATGTAGCAAAAGCGTTCAAACTCGAGAACATTAATAAGTCGCTTATTGTAATATACTGTGTTCATTTTTATGAGAATAATACCGGGTGTCCTAAAAAGGACTGACTGATTTTAAAATTCAATAATTTGCAAACGGTGACATATATTTAAAAAATTCTTGCAGGAGGGTTATGCATGAGGTCAAAAAAAATTTTTATAGTGATTTTCGATTTTAGTTCGAATTACAAACAATAGATGGCGCTGCGATCAATAGACGCTAAATTCAGGCTCGATTTTTGGTCTTTCCGGACCCACTTAATACATTTCAATCTCCTTTTTCCGCATGGAAGAAGAGATCGACCAAAAAATCGAGCCTGTTTTTAGCGCCTGTAGCTTACAGCGCCATCTATTGCTTGTAATTCGAACTAAAACCGAAAATCACTGTAAAATAAACTTTTGACCTTATGCATAATGCTCCTGAAAGAATTTTTGAAATATCTGTCACCGTTTGCAAGTTCTTGAATTTTAAAATCAGTCAGTCCTTTTTAGGACACCCGGTATATATACTCGTAGAGACATTAAGGTTTTTATAAAAACAGTCCCAATTTTTTTGCTTATAATTTGCAGAGTTCTCAATATAAAAAAAAATGTTCTTTTCAGAAAATATGACAAACAACATTGTACATAATACCCTGCAATCAGAATTAAAAAAGAATAAAAATTGAATGAAAAATGAGCAGCTTTACTAAAAAATGTTTCACTGCGCATGCGCGAATGCAATCAAACTATAATGCGCATAATGTAGCTAAGTATATAGATCAACTTTTGTGAAAGTCTCAAAATCACAGCTTGAAAATTTTGAAAATTATCGTCGATAGAATAAGCTCGAAATCCGTTGTTCCCAAAAAGAAGAAAAAAGATGAGGGGTTGTATCAAATATCTGTTGATTAGTGCCAACATAGAGTATACAATATTGCAAGTACCGCAATACGCGTAATAGGCATATTTGGATACGACCGCTCATCTTTTTTTTTTTTTTTTTTTTTTTTTATATATAATCATTTGGAAAAATGTTTATTGCCCTCGTCAGGGTAGGAAATCAAAAACATGTCTGAAGCTTTTTATTGGTTGAATCCGCATTTTATTCATTTTCTAATAGGTCTATACAGTAATCTGTATTTTCCCTTTACTTCAACAGAGATGGATACTTCTGTTGCCACTATGACAAAAAAGTAATAAAAAAATGAATAACTCAGACACAAATTGAGATACAGCTTTCAAACAAATTGCATTTAAAAGTACATTTTTTTCTCTATACGACGGTGTAATAAGTAATATTGTGGGATGTTTAGAATGAAATTTCATTTAAAATTGGTCCAGGAATATTAATGTTTAATCCATGGCGTACGTAATGTATGACCAGCTCCGTGCGATTTTTTATGTCTTAAATTTTAGTCTCTGAAAAAATCATTTTCCAAATTGTCGTTGTAATTTGTTAAATTGCATTTTTTTTTTTACATGGATGCTTATTTTCATATTCGTAACCATACAGTTATTCAAACCACACTGATTGTAAGCTAACTCTTTATGCCCCGACATACTTTAAAGTACCATTAAAATACCTTGTTATAAAATTAATTTAATACATCAACTAGTAATGTTTAAGTAGTAAATGTTTTTGCAAAATTTGGAGGTTTTTGTGTCCCGGACCCAAAAACCTTCAAATTTTGCAAAAACATGTTATTTCATAAAAAATTTCTCTGTTTTTTGCTGCTTAAAATGACATTTAAATCATGTTTCTATCTGAATTAGAACAAAAAACATTAATTTTATCGTTTCGGTTTGTTTTCAAAATCTAGCTTTCAAACAACAGGTATCATGGAAACGACTTCTTGTAAAAATGCATTTTTCTACATGATAGGTTTTTTCACCATTTCTCATATTTAAATTCTTGTAACTCGAGAACCGTTAAAGATACAGGATTCAAACTTGGAACATATCTTTTTCAATTATTTTACTTTAATTTTGATTCAACATATTTGAAAAAAATATTTACTTTTGAAAATATGATTTAAAAAAAAAAAAAAAGTTGCACCACTTTTTTTGAAATTTTTTCGTTAAATATTTTTCATTTTTTTATAAATTAATTTTTTTTTAAATGCTGAGTCAAAATTAAAACTTATATATTTCTGTTTATTTAAATGAAAAAAAAATGAAATTCTATAAATAATATTTCGAGTTATAAAACGATTTTAAATTACCCCACTTTTTTTAATAAATTTTCAATTTAAATTAAAAAAAAAAATCTGAGCAGTTTTATCATGTGATTTTGTTTACAAATGATAAGGTTAACCATCACAAAAAAATTCAGAATTTTAACTCAATAAATAAAAATTATTTTAAAATATGTCCCGGACCCCCTTAACCCTTTCAGGGGCAAAGTACTTCTATTCGTAAAATTCTAAAATGAATGACTGACACCAGAATTAATAAACAAGTTTATTCCACGGTAGTTAAGAGCTTTTATTCATTTACCTAATGAAATAAAACTTTTCATTCCGAAATTCCGGTGCCAATGTGGCATTTCGCAATTAGAACATGGTGTTGGCAAATGCCAACACTGTCCCTGAAAGGGTTAAATAAGAGATTTGAGAGGAGTTATAAATATTTCACAAAATACCTATAAATACTAATTTAATTCATTAATTTTTATTGGCAAAATCCTTCTAAAATTTATTAAATGATTGTGCAAATCTTCTAATGTGGTTTCAGAAATTCACGAAAAATGCCTTAGAAATTGAAATTTTCATGAATTCCTAATTTGGGACATAAAGGAATAAATGGTGCTGCATAGCTGCGTATATCAGTTACATGTATCTTACATCGCAACACCAGTGTTGCCAGTGGGCTACTTTTTTTTAATTCAGATTTCTTGGTTGCCGCCACTTTTCTGAGATGGTAAAATTTCCCTTGTTTTCGCTTTAATCAATATGTCATTAGATAAGGCGAATTTTACTATTTCATAAAAGTGGTGCCAATTAAGAATTTCTGAATTTTAAAAAAGTAGCCCACGGGCAACACTGCGCTACACTTAAAAATTTAATGTGCAACGATTCAGTGCAAATTCACTGACATTTGTTTATGTTATTACAATACGTCTGAACCGCAAGGCCTAACAACTGCTGAAGCAAACTTCAGCCAATAAAAACGAATATATATAATAACTTAACTCTTATCGAACGCCAGCTTTTTATTCATGTTTCGGCACTAGGTTGTAATTGTATTCAGTTAATATTTGGAAGGCAGTCACAGACAACTATTTTTATATTTTTTTCGCACCACTATATTTTAAATATAAATTTTATAGGATATTTCTCTTGGATATGCTGTCAAAATACAAGTTTATGTGGTGCTTAAAAAAAAGTGGTGCTAACCGCATAAGAGACTTGTAAGCGATGCTAGTATTGAACAGGTTAATATTGTAACCTCACATGTTCCATACAACCGATACAATAAAGTACCGATATCGCGTGAGAGGTGACATAAAAGTGATAAGAGTTAAATACGACAGAAGTTTTTATGAATAAAATGTTTAAATAAGAAGGAAATCTTTATTTAAATTTAATGGTGAAGATTTTACCGACTGTAATCAGGCTTTTCCGAACAGGTTACAGCTGAAGCTTCACCATTTTGAGGATATGTCAGTTCCTCTTAATTCACAGTTTAGATTTCATAGTCATAGTTCATAGTTCTTCATCCATAGATAAAGTAACGATATCACGTGAGATGTGGCATAGGACAGATAAGGGTTAAATACGACAGAAATGTTGATGAATAAAACGTTTAAATAAGAAGGAAATCTCTATTTAAATTTAATGGTGGAAGTTTTTACCAACTGTAATCAGACTTTTCCGAATAGGTGACAGCTGAAGCTTCACCATTTTGAGGATATGTCAATTCCTCTTCATTCATAGTTCCATTATCTTCGTACGAATTTCTTCATTGCCTATATTATTATATTATTGTGATATTTATTCCATAATTTAGATACAAAGTGTTAATTATTGCTAGCTAAAGAAATACAGAAACAATTTAACCCTTATTTGCATAGTGTTGCATATCTCAATCATTATTTATTTAACTCTTGGAAACCACTATATTTACATAGGAATATTAATCAGGTGAAACGTACAAAGATATGTTACTTGTAAAGTTAAAATCTATCTTAAAATTTCTGGTGTATAATCTTTAATATAAGACTAAAAAACACAATTCTAAAAGAATAATTCGTGCATTTAAAGCAATGTTGCCAGATTGGAGACTTTTTGTCCCCAAATTGTTGATTGTCACCGCTTTTTTGAAATAGAAATATTCAGGCTATTTAAAAATAGATTAAAAATTCTGAAAAATAAGGCGAATTATACTATTTTTAAAAAAGTGGTGACAGTCAAAATATCTGAATTGAGAAAGTCCCCATTCTGGCAACACTAATTTAAGGGTTAAATTTAACAAAATATAAAATTATATAAAATAAGGTATTTAGATTCATACTTATTAAAGTATAATATTTACTAATTTGCACTAATTTAGCGTAAAACAGCTACACGACAGTAGTTTTTAATTGTATTGCAGATGTGCAACATAAGAAAAGGTTGACGTATTATACGAAAAAATGTATCTCTGATTTT
The DNA here is from genome assembly GCA_963932465.1 of Maratus speciosus. Lineage (NCBI taxonomy): Eukaryota > Metazoa > Arthropoda > Arachnida > Araneae > Salticidae > Maratus > Maratus speciosus. Next base: position 9,157,928 of record OZ010792.1, on the reverse strand, counting down.
TTAGCCCCCGCTATGCTATTTCTTTCTCCAGGCTTATTTTGCCTCCAGTAAATAACGTTACCTTGTATACGCCAGCCGTAAAACAAAAGCCGATGTTTCATTGTGCGATTAAATACGCTACAGCATTTTTTAAAACTTCTAAGCATCGCACATTTCCAAGGTTTAGACCGTCGTATTGGGAAAGAAAAGTACTTTTGAATGCAATTTGTTTGAAAACTGCATCTCCATTTATTTTTGAAATATTAATTTTTTTTGTAGTTTTTAGCGACATTTGTTTCATTTTGGCAACTCAAGTACTCCATTTCTGTAGAAAGTAAAGGAAAAATTGTTAAAAAATAGCAATTATATCTCCTTGTTGCCCTTTTTCCATAAAAACTGAAAAAATGTAATGAAAATACGTGCTAGTTTGAGAAAAATATAAATGAAGGATTTGTGATAAAACATGGAGCTATTATAAACTATATTTAATTTTAAGTATCTATATTAATGCAAATGACGTCATTTTACATAAAATAAAAGCGTGTGCTTTAAGTCTTAAAATTGAAATATGTTTTGCAGCAGAGTCCCGATTATCCGAGTCCCGCTTAACCGAGTTATTTCCTTCTGGTGGACTGGTGGTTTCTATTATTATGAAACAGCCATTATAAATGAAGCGTTAGGTGAAGATGAAAGAGCAGCCGTAAAATGTTAGAACTCTGATTTTCTGGTCAGAATGGGAAGAAAAAAAATGGCCATTTTTTTCCTGTGTGATAAACCTTTATGAAAATCATGTATAATTTTTTCGAAACAAAATAAAAAATCATGCATTTAAGGGTTAACTGCGTGAAAAAATTAAAGAGTTTGAGGATTTTGCTTTTGAGACAGTAACATCAAGAATATAACTAATCAAAAAACTAACATTCAAAGCTCTACAAATGTTTTATAACACGACTTTAATTTTAAATGATAAAATTTCTTTGCAATTTATATAAATAAGCATTGTCGTTTTCTGAACAGTTGTATAAACTTCCACCAGCATTTCTGAATAGTAATTTTCGCCTTATGTATTTGCGATTGTTGCACATATTGCACGTGTTAAAAGTACGAAATGTTTGAATAATAATTAAACAAGATTGAGAATAATAACTAAAATTAAATAATAAAGTTGAATAAGATAAAACTTAAAAGAGAAAGACAAAAAGACGAGTGACAAATTTAACTCTTTCGGGTCCGATTTTTTTCAATTTTGAGAACAAAATTATTTTTACTTTAATAATGTTAATCGTAACTATCCAAGATTTACTAAAGTTTAAAGATTATCTTATTGTCTGAAATCTCACGAATGTACTTATTTTATATGCTATTCAATTTTTATTTACATGATAATAGGTTAAGGAAGAATTTTTGGAGACTTTTGGAAAATATCGTATTACAACAGGGTTTAACAGATATAACAAATTTCTGATGTTTATTGTGTTTTATTACACATGATTCTTTCAGAAAAGTAACTTATATTTTAAATTTAAAGAGCGAAATATATTTATAAAATAAAGAAATCGTCAACGGTGCAAAGAGAATTAAACAAACTTTTGTTATTATTGTTCTTACTAAATGTCAAAACATAAATGAAGTCAAATTAAGAAAGGCATAGCCATGTACTATCATTACTATATGTAGATAGTAACAAAAGTAATTGTTAAGACAAAATAATACTCGATGAAAAGTATGTTGTTAGTAAAAAGTATGTATGTTATGAATGTACTATTAATAGTACACCAGGCCCGAAAGGCTTAATTCAAAGTCGCGTGAGGATTTTTTCAAACTAGTACTCAAAAAGCGGAAAAATGCCGTATCTTCAGTTGAATCTCAATAGTCTTTCATTTCGCAGAAGTTACGAAAATTGTTCGGTTTCTATGCACAGGTTTGAATAAGCGCTTCGCGCTAGAAAACGTCGCGTATTTGATAGAAACTTATTTCCCATAAGGCTCTGTTGTGACATGAAGAAATTGGCATGTAACTCACAGAATTGTGTAAATTCGACGTTACATTAAGTAATTTGTGTTTTATATTGCGTTTATCTGTACCTTGATAGAAAAAGGGAATTTGTCCAATTTTAGAGTTTCACTGATTTAATATTTATATTTTTAATCAATCTTAAATATCACTGAAACAAATATATCTTTACAGAATACATTAAAGAGCATTTCGAAATACCTACATTGAAAAATTACTGAAAGACTACAAAATTTGACCTTAACAATAGAATAAACGTGGTCAGTCGCCCTTGTTGTTCTTCAATTAGTTAATCCATTAGTTAATACTTCCCTAATCGTCAAACATGGACAATTAGTGATCACGGTTACATTTGAGAATAATAACATTAGCAGTAGTCGAAAATTTTATTTTTTAGTTTTATATTTTCTTTCATTATTTTTCCGGTACAAATATTTCAGTAGTTTTTCTTAAATATCAAAATACATTGTTCCAAATTATTATAACTCGTTAGAGGTTCACACAGCTTGGCTCGGTCCATGGAAAGGACCTCGGGCTACTTTTTTTAATATCTTTTGTCTGAACCTATCCCGGCTTTACTTATTTTCTACAGATCTCATGTCATCTAGATTGTACATCAGATTGGGGGGGTGGGGAGGGGCAACTGTGGAACGCCGGATACCACTAAACTTTTACAGAAAAAGTTGATTTCTTGAATAGCAGAGATACGATGATTAGTTAAGGCAATAATTACTATAAAATTTTAGTATGGTCTAGCGTGCCACAGTTGGCCCTCCCTGCATTAGATTATCTACATTTTTACATACATACTTACATACGTCTTACAGACTTAACATACATATTTTATTGTCACAAATATCTTATAGCATATATTCATACTTGCATACACCTTTCAATATGCACAACTAGATGCAATAGCTCAGTTTCGACAAATTGATGACAAATGAAGAATCTCTGAAAAGACCAAGCTACAGCCCAACAACCGCTACCAGAATAGTTTTTAAGAGTAACATTTAACCCTTTCAGGGGCGGTGGTATGTTTATGAAATCACTTAATTTTAATTCCTAAACACCACATTGGCACCAGAATTTTGGTAAAATATTTTCCATTTCATATGTATGTGATACATGGCCTTTTTTCTTGTTTCCAAATAAATTTGTTTGCAAATTCCGGTGCCATTCATTATTTTCAACAGTTTAGCATTGAAAATGCTTTGCCCCTGAAAGGGTTAAAACAAGACAAAATAACAAAACAAAAAGTTTATTTAAACAAGAATAAAAAACAAAAAAGAATGATATTTCTATACTCAAAATACAGATATTGAATTGAATATAATTTTATATTTCTTTCAATCTTTTTTTTTTGTTGTTTTCTGAATGTTCGGCTGCCATTCCCTGATAGCATTCCATCAAGCATAATACTTGGGATTTCAAAAAAGGGAAAACAGTAAGCTGTTTGATCCCTATTAAAGTTATTTTCTTTTTTTATAAACTTGGTACAAATAAAGGAAGTTGTGTTTTCAACTCAATTTTTTTTTCTGGAACTGAAAAAGAAATATTTTTCATCGGTCTTTTTAAAGTGAACTAGATGTTTTCCTATCTTTGTTAAGGCATCTAAATTCTATATACATCTTACTTTATATAACCCTTCCAGAGGCAAGCAATCTATAATGTTCAATTCACATTTTCAAAGTTTAGTGTTTGTTTATTTTGGTTGAAAAGGCGAACTTGTGTTCAAATACTCTGATACAAATATTGATTAAACTTAAGTGGTATAAAAATATCCCATCGCCCTTCAAGTGTTTTGGGTTTTTCGTTTCCACTAACAAGAAGAAAAAAATTTGCAAGCTATTTTAAATATACGTTAGCTTTCGTTCAAATTTCTGGTTTAAATTTCAATATTTTTAATTACTTTTTTGCATAGTAGTATAGTTGAGATCCATCTCTAAACATAGGCAACGTTTTTTTTTCCTTTTTTGATTTTGGCCGAGTTTTTTTTTTTTCCTTTAAGGATAGTTTTACCTTTGGAACCGTTTTTGAATAACAAAGTTAATTTATAAAAAAGCGAAAAAATCTGCAAACAAAATCAAAAAAAGTAGAAATATTCCCGTTTAGAGATCGACCTTAATAGCCTATGCCAAAAAAAAAAGAAGGAGAAGAAAAAGTTAAAAAATATTCAAAGTCAAGCGATAATGCTTAAAAGAAATGTTCTCGTATGTTTAACATTAGCTTTCGAGCGACATCTCGAGATTAACCTAGGCTTTTAACTCATTAAAGTCGATTGGCAAGAAACTTGCCATGCAAGGCAAACAAAATTTTTTAATTTCAATACCAGTATTTTAGTTTGGAAATTTTCACATTATCTATTATAAGTTTCACATAATCTATCTTTTTTATATGCGTGTTTCATTTATAAAATAATTATCAAAAATATCCAAATGCGTATCAAACGGGCTCGTGTGTTCATAAATGTAATTTTCGAGATTACTTACGTAACTGCGAATTTATGTAAGTCGCGTAACACGTCAATCGGTGGATGCCTGTATTTTCATATCGTATATTTTGCTTTATTTAACCACTGAAATTTGGGATTAAATGAGCCGAAAAGTTTTGTTTACGAATCTTATTATAGAAATGCAAAGTTTTTCTTCGCCTTGTATGCATACGCACCAACTTTTACGCTTTTTGTTATCACTAAAATTGAAAAGAAAATTTTATCTTAATTAAATCGCAGATTTCGGCGATTAAATAATACAAAATTTCCTATTAAATGTTAGGGGAGATGGGAGCACATGTGAACAGTTCGCATAAATATAGTTTTTTCTCAGGACTGGATTAATTTCTATAAACAAAACCTACTCAATATAGTAAATAGAACTTTCTTTTATACATGGTATTTTTTTTAAAATCACCTGTATAGTTTTTACATTTTTTAATAGTTTTATAAATTCGAAAAATTGTTCACATGTGCCCCATCAGCGGGGTAGTTGTGAACACACGTGGGGCACATGTGAACACAAGGAAAAATATCCTTTCACATGCTTTTTATTCTGTGATTCATTTGTCATCGTAATCATTAGTTAATTAACTGTGAAATTCGCCATAAAGAAATATATATAGATAGATAATATTTCTCTAGTTTCAGGGTGATATGTTTAAGCAAAAGATTGTAAAATGAAAATAAGTAGGTTTTGGGGGTGGAGGCTTAGATCATTCATTAAGTATTGCTGAAATAAAATAAAAAAAATGAAGAAGCAATTTTAAAAAAGAAATTAAAACTTTTAAATTTTGCTTAGGGGTTTTTGTTTAGGGAAAATTTTAGGGAGGGCGCATTTACATACTATTTATCTCAAATCTGCCGAAATATGAAAGTTTCCCACTGCTGTATTTGCCTTATTTACTTGTAAATTATAGATAAAGGAGGGTTTTTTAATGATTTAAAAAAAAATCTCGTCTATACCCCCCCCCCCTCCCAAACTTCTTTTGCTTTTGAAACAGGGAGGGGGGTTACAATAGAGATCTTACGGTAGTTATCAGTTTAAAAATTGTACTTTCCTAAAATATTACTCATATCTATCTCCATTCAAAGCATCATATACATAACTGTTTTAGATATGGAAGTAAGCCATTATTGCAAGTTTAGAATAATGTAATAGAAAAATTTGCAAAGTTGTTCAAGGTAATACTTTTGTATTAACAATGCATAAAAAATATTGTTGTAAACTGTTTAGTAAAATAATATATAACACTTATTGCATTTTAGAAAACATTAAATTTATTTAAAGTACAATTGAATGTAAACGAGCTTGTTGCTCTTTGTGTATTTGCTGAAATATGTGTTTGATGAAGTTTCAACGCAAAATCAACTTTGTGTGAGGAAAATATCTTCTATTTCAGGAAAATTATAGATAATGGAACTGACATTATTTATCATTAAGTTAACTGAAAGGAACAGAATCACAGAATGATTATTGGGGCACTTAGTTATGTACTGTTCATATCTGCCCCAACTTATCTGTTCACAAGTGCCCCACATTGCTGCTTCTGTTAAATTGATAAATCATTAACATTTCTCAATTTTAGAAGAAAAAGAACGTTATCAAAATTATTTATTAGTATTCATAGTATATGTTAAAACACTCAAATTCAAATAAATGAATAAATAAATAAAGTTATACACTTATCAACTTGGAACAAAGATTTTACTTTTGAGATCTAAAAACAGCGTTTTGGCTACATAGGACAAACAAAATGTCAAAAAGCTTCAAAAAAATTTTACCATATGTCTACAGGTGCTGTCATCTTTAGTATTTTTTTTCAAATTAAAAAACTTATAATAACTATTGAAAAATTGCGATGTTCTCATCTGCCCCCTGTTCTCATGTGTCCCCATCTCCCCTAAATCCAGAATATTAATACCGTGGGACCGTTAGTTTTCATTTGGTGGGGAATCAAAGGTCAGTGCGCCGCTTGAAAAATTCAAATTTTATGTTTTGCATAGTATTTTTCATAGTATGCATTGAAGTTATCCCACAAAACAAATTACATGGTTGTATTATGTAAGGTTGGCCCTTTGCTATTCAAGAATAAAAATTATGGGATATGTGTAATGCAGTGAGCTAGATGGCTTCAAAAATTGATTTTTTTCCGAAATTTCACTATAATTTTGACACATATAACTCTTTGAATTGAAATCATCCCATCATTTTTAACTGCTGTATGCTTCCCTATGGTGAAATGAAACACAGGAAAGTAGGCCCCACCATGGGAAGACTTTAATGCATTCCTAAATTTTATGCCAAATTTCCAAAAAACATATTTTTGCCTATTTTAAGTGAGGTATACTAGACATGCATTAAAGTCAGAAGCTCTACAATAATAATAGAAATGTAGAATAACTATTCACCTTTCAAAATCACCAAACAGAATCATGGGCACTAAAGCGGTTTTCATGGGGTAATGGAAATCGCACTGTAATATAATTGGGAAATACGCTTCCACTATCATAGCCTTCAATCATTGCCAAGAATAAAAATACTTACAATTATTTCGGAAATGAATATATTTTTTATTCTAACATGAATTTCCACATGTATAACAATAAATATTTTTAATATGTTTTTGTTTCAGGCAGTGAAGATGTTTTAATGAAGTGAAAAGAAGCATGTAAACCAGATGATTATAAGCTACTTCAGTCTTGCTGCATACTGTCTGTTTGAAAGTAAGACTGTTTTTAAAAGTTATTTTAAACATGGATGAATATTCCTTATGCAAGTTATCAAACAAATGTGCTTGTGGGCCATATGCTGCTACAAAATCAAGTAGATTATTTCCAGTTTCTGAACTCACCAGGCTTAACGATTTGACAAAGTAATGAAAACAAAATGTACCTCCAGAAAGTATTTCTGAAAAAGATCTCATAGAAAATCGAAGTAGAACTGCTCTAGAGCTTGAGGATATGATTTATGCAAATCACAGATACAAATTTGGAACATTTTGGACACCACCTCGCTATTGCGAACATCCTAATCATAAAATCAAGGGTAAGAAAGGGCATTGATTTGAGACCTTATACATTTTTGAAATATGAAGTACTGTGCTCAGAATTTGGCTCGTTCGCAATTGGAGGAGTATTATGCAGGATGTTGGCGATAGCGAGGTGGTACACAAAATGTTCCAAATTCGTATCTGTGATTTGCAGAAATCATATCCTCAAGTTCTGGGGTTGTTCCACTTCGATTTTCTATGAGATCTTTTTCAGAAATATTTTCTGGAGGTACATTTATTTTTATTTTTTTCCAGTACCATGCCAAATCGTTTGGCCTAATAAGTTCAGAAACTGTAAATAATCCACTTGATCTTGTAGCAGCGCACAAATACGTGCAAACACAACACAAAAAATCCCATACGATCGTTTCGAGGATTCCGGTATTCCCAGTGAGAAAAAAGAAAAAAAAAACGAGAATTAAAATGGGTTCGAAGAACCCCTCGGTCATAGCCCCGAGCACTGGCTTATGGAATGATTGAAAAGGTGAAAACAAGAGTTTATATATCCTAAATGAATGACATAATGAACCAGAACTAACTGAAAAAAGGAGTCACTGCGCAGGATCCCTCCATACGGGGGATCCGGGAATCCTCGAAACAATGTTATAGGATTTTATGTGTCGTGTTTGTACGTATTTGTGCGTTAAATCGTTGTTAAAGATTTTAACTTTTGTATTAAAATTCGCACAAAGTGTTTGATTTATGCTTATATCATCATCTAGTTTACATGCTTCTTTTCACTTCATTAAAGCATCTTCACTGCCTGCAACAAAAACATATTAAAAATATTTATTGTTATACATGTGGAAATTCATGTTAGAATAAAAAATATATTCATTTTAGAAATAATTGTAAGCGTTTTTATTCTTGGCAATGATTGAAGGCTATGGTCGTGGTAGCGTATTCCCTAATTATATTACAATGCAATTTCCATTACCCAATGAAAACTACTTTAGTGCCCATGATTCCGTTTGGTGATTTTGAAAGGTGAATAGTTATTCTACATTTCTATTATTATTGTAGAAGCTTCTGACTTTAATGCATGTCTAATATACCTCACTTAAAATAGACAAAAATATGTTTTTTTGGAAATTTGGCATAAAATTTAGGAATGCATTAAAGTCTGCCCATGGTGGGGCCTACTTTTCTGTGTTTCATTTCATCATAGGGAAGCAGTTAAAAATGATGGGATGATTTCAATGCAAAGAGCTACATGTGTCAAAACTATAGTGAAATTTCGAAAAAAATTCCATTTTTGAAGCCTCCTATAGCTCATTACATCACACATATCCCATAATTTTTATTATTGAATAGCAAAGGGCCAATCTTACATAATACAATCATGCAATTTGTTTTGTGAGATAACTTCGATGCATGTTATTAGAAGTACTATGCAAAACATAAAAATTCAATTTTTCAAGCGGCGCTCTGACCTTTGACCCCTCCCCCCCCCCCCCCCCCCCCCAACAAATGAAAACCAATGGTCCCACGGCATTAATATTCTGGATTTCTTTCTTTCTAATGGTCATCTCTCTGAGAAAAAAAAATCACATGAATCGGTTTACCATTTAATCACAGACCCCCGATTCTGGGTGATTCTTATATGGAATGACTCTTAAGAGAATAAATTTTGCAGCATTTTTCTCTTGCAAATGTTGACAAAGTATATGTAAAAAAATTTTGTTTTATAAAAGTGGTGCTAAACAGAATTTAAAAATACTCGCTTGTGGCAGCCCTGTAAGAAGAAAAATAGAGAGGAAACTTGCTGCTTAGGCTTAATGCCAAAAATGTAAACCTAAAACTTGTTACAATTCGGCCCAAACAGTTGCAGTTTACTTTGACTCACCTGACCTTTAAAGCTCCCCAAAAAATGAATTCAGCCCTCGTCTCACATGCTTGTTCTGTTTGGGACGAATGGGGGTATTTAAATTTGAGCGATAACCAGCTTTATATTACAAAACTTTGACGGTATACTGCATCTCTTTTATACTTACAAGGAAGGTCTCCTTACCGGACATACTCAGAATATTTTGAAAAAAAAAACTAATTAAACTATTTATATATGTAATAAAGGATCAGTCAAATTTAGCGGCAGAATTGGAGTAGAATGTCTGTAAAAAAATAAAATACTTTCGAGTATTTGGCGAGAAAAGATGAAAGCGTCACGCGATCTGGCGAGCAGTATTTTTCCTCGCCAAATGCAAACGATTTTAATGCACCTGAAAATTGCTACTTAATTGATTTTTAGAATGCGTGTAAATAGTATTTAATGAATTACTATTTAAACTTAAACAATGAGGGAGGATAATAAATACTATTCTTGTATTACATATTTATGTTGCTTGTAATTTAATTTTATTACTTTAAAAACAATTTCATCTATAAAAAATATTTTCATATATTTAAACGTATTCCAAAATAAAGGAAAAATGAAGAATTCTGCAGTTATTCATTTCAATATCAAAAAAATTCGTTGTTTCCATAGCAACAAAATTGAATGGACAGTACTCAACTGGACTGAATTTTGAGATTGAAACAATTTTAATTAATTTAAATTTTATTTTAATTCATAAAATTTGATAGTTAACGTTCATTATAAATATATATATATCACAAAACTATAGTTGAATCAAATTAAAACTGACAAAACTATAGTTATTTACATTAACTTTATTTAAACAAGTTCAATATGAAACATCTTCAAAGCATTTGACATAAAAAAGTATGTTTTATTTTCATTATTCCATCGCCAAGCGGTGATAAATCGCCAAATATCGAAATTGTCATTATTTTTTTACGGACGCTCTGTCGAGTTTCCGCCAAAAAAAATTTATTAACGTATCTATCCTCATGAGTAGAGCATTCTATGATTTTTTTCAGATTTTTCGGGGTATGCCTGCATGGAGACCTTCCTTGTTCGAATTCTGTGGGCATAACAATTAACCCCTTGAAGGGCACCGGTATATTATATGTACCACTTAATTTTAATTTCTAAATACCACATTGGCAACAGAATTTTAAAACTAAATTTTGCTTTATTTTAAGTACGTGAGGATAGCTTTTAGTTATTGTCATATAATTTTTCTCGTAAAGCCTAGTGTTAATCAATCATTTTAACATTTTTGCATCAGAAGTACTTTGCCCCTGAAAGGGTTAAAGCGACATCACTTTAATCATTACATTATTGTAATGAAGATAGTAATATACTATCAAATTACAGTGCCTGCAAATGAAAAAAAAAAATGAAAATTCCTTTGTTATGTTAAGTTAAGCTGAAATCGATGCAATAATAATAATTGCCGAAACGTCAGTGAAGGCTTACTGTGGAGACACGAAAAGTTTTGGTTTCTGTTAGTCTGTCTGTCTGTTCCGCGATAACTACCGCAAAAAGCATCCGATCGGCTTGTTGCCGAAACGTCAGTGAAGGCTTACGGTGGAGACACGGAAAGTTTTGGTTTCTGTTAGTCTGTCTGTTAGTCTGTCTGTCTGTTCCGCGATAACTACCGCAAAAAGCATCAGATCAGCTTGGAATTCGCTGGGCATGTTGATGAGGTACCCGGACTTAGCTGTATAGTTTTTGGTTAAATTTGGTTCATTCGTTCGGGAAATATGGAACATTTTATTTTGCTCTATAATGCTTTTCTATGGCAAGTCAGACGATTTTCAGATTTTCATTTGTTGAAAGAAACGGATCATATGAAAAATGGATTTAAATGGTAAATTTTTGATGCTGAAATTTTTAAATAAGATTATTAAATTATTCCAATTAATTTGAAATTTTGTCAATATATTTGCGAGATTTTTTTAAATTAGGTTTATAATATTGGGGGGAATTTTATGCATGTTTTCTAATAATATAAAGGATATTGTTTTATTAATTTGACATAATGCATATTTCATTTTTTTCCTTTTCTTTCATCTGTTGCCTAGCAACGTATTTGGTCCTAATAATATTAGTATCATTGCGTGTACAATGTTTGAGTAAAGCCAACGTCTAAACGGATGAATTAATGCATTTGTATCTTTGCATATAGATGTATTTTAGCCCAGAAATAAAAATAGGCAATATTTCATTTATTTTATTCATATATTTTGCTTAAAAATACAAAAGTTCATTATTTCATAGAGAATAGCGTAACATTTTTCCATAACATTTACCAATATTTCTTTAATTGTTGCCAAGAAAATCAAAACCCGGAAAAATATTTTCTTTTAAACAATTTTCAATTGAAATGTTTTGTCGTAAAACAGGAAAATGAAAAATAAAATTAAGAATAGAAAAATTAATATGGCGGCATATTGGAAATAAAAAGAAAACTCTCGAGTATTTCTTAATATAACAAGATGAAAAGTTTTGAGTAAGTACGCATAGCAGGTGAATTAGATGTCATTTATCGAAAACAAAGATGCTGGAATAAAAAGATCTTGGGTAAAATAAAATTAACTATTATTCACGGAGGAAAGAGATAGATGGAGATGCAGTATGCCGTAAAAACAGTTTGCAATACGATGTGCGTTATCGCTCAGATTTAAATTCTCTCATTCGGTCCAAACAAAACAAGCACGTGGAACAGGACAGAATTCTTTGACTTCATCCGTGCATTTTTTCTGTAAAATGAAAATGATCTGCTTATATTTAAGCAATAAGCATTCTAAGGTAGCATTTCATTGTATTATAAATTAAAAACTGTATTACTAAAGCTATTACTCTGGTTTTTTATTTTTATTTTTATTTATTTATTTTTTTTTAAGCACGTCGTTGTGTTGTGCCGAATGTAGCGGATTTTAGGGTTACATTTTTGGCGTCACTTCAATATTTATTGTCTGTGTACGGTTAACAGGAATATTTTATTCTAAATTTAAATTTTATTAATTTATAAAAAAAACTTATGCTTATCGTTATAAATCACAGCGTAAAAAAAAGCTAAGATATACTATAACCATCCGCACAATCAATAAAAAATTACGAATGTAAATTTAAATACACTACGGGGGATTCAGGGGGGCTCCGCCCCCTGAAGAAATGCAATTTTTGATTTAAAAAGTTACCAGAATAAGTAGCTCATCAGAATTTCAGAACATCAATGTATAACCACTTGTTTAACACTTTTAATTTCTGAAACTTTACGAAGTATCTTGTATGCTTATAAATATTTATGTAATTTGAAAAGTTTAAAAAGTGATTTGTAGGAAGTTGAATATTACGCAATCCGTGTTAAAAAACAATGATTTGCAAAGATGACGTTGAGGCTCCTGATCTGCAGATTTACTAGTAATAACTAGAGAACAGGAATTCTGCTTTTTCAGAATTTAGTGTCGCCCCCGACATTTCCATTTCTTCATTTTCTTCTGGTGGACTGGCGGCTTCTATTATTATGAAACAGCCATTATAAATGAAGCGTTAGGTAAAGATGAAAGAGCAGCCGTAAAAAGTTAGAACTCTGATTTTCTGGTCAGAATGGAAAAAAAATAATTTTTTTTTTAATTATGGCCATTTTTTTTTCCATTCTGACCAGAAAAGCAGAGTTCTAACTTTTTACGGCTGCTATTTCATCTTCGCCTAAAGCTTCATTTATAATGGCTGTTTCATAATAATAGAAGCCACCAGTCCATCAGAATAAAATAACTCCGTTAAGATGGACTCGTATAATCGGTACTCTACTGTAGTGCAAAACATATTTTCAATTTTAAGACTTAAAGCACACGTTTTTATTTGTGTAAAATGACGTCATTTGCATTAATATAGATACTTAAAATTAAATATAGTTTATAATAGCTCCATGTTTTATCATAAATCATTCATTTATATTTTTCTCAAAATAGCACATATTTTAATAATTTTTTTTTTCAATTTTTATGAGAAAGTGGCAGCAAAAAGATATAATTGCTATTTTTCAACTATTTTTTCTTTACTTTCTACGAAAATGGAGTCCTTGAGTTGACAAAATGAAACAAATGTCGCTAAAAACTACTAAAAAATTAATATTTCAAAAATAAATGGAGATGCAGTTTTCAAACAAATTGCATTAAAAAGTACTTTTTTTTCCCTAATACGACGGTCTAAACATTGAAAATGTGCGATGCTTAGAAGTTTTAAAAAATGCTGTAGAGTATTGAATCGCACAATAAAACATCGTCTTTTGTTTTACGGCTGGCTTATACAAGGTAACGTTATTTATTGGAGACAAAATAAGCTGGGAGAAAGAAATAGCATACCGTGGGCTAATAACAATAATTGAATTTTAAAGATATATTTTTACACAATCTTTTTATTTCTTTTTCTTCCACTTCTGTATTTCAAAGTGCATTTCGAAGTCAAGTAAAAGTGCAAGAGAAATTTATTTCATTTCCCGGTTTATCTATCTTTTCTAAAATCAGACGCCATTAAATATGCAAAGCGTGTATAAAAAAGCGCAAAGAATCAAAGTTTTCTTATCCCCAAAAAGATGCTGCGTGAAGTTATAAATTTTCTCACGTTCACAGATAGAAATAGCTACGCGACGTTCCATCCATAGGGTGTAAAAGTATTCCACAATAGTTTGAAGAAATATTTTTAACTTCATCAACACATTACATAAGAGTGGTCGGAATTTTAGAATTCAATTTTTTAACCATTTGGAAAAATGGTTATTGTTCTCGTCAGGATGGGAAATTAAAAGCATATCTGGAGGTTTTCATTGGTTTAATCCGCATTTTATTCGTTTTATGATGGGTCTATACAGTAATCTGTATTTCCCTTTAATTTCAACAACGATGGATACCTTCTGTTGCCACTATGACAAAAAAAACTCAGAAACAAATTGAGATACAGCTTTCAAACAAATTGCATTTAAAAGTACATTTTTTTCTCTATCCGACGGTGTAAAAAGTAATAGTGCCGGATGTTTAGAAGTTTAAGAATGAAATTTCATTTAAAATTGGCCGTCAGATTTCTTGGAAATCTGACGATGGAAAAGCCTTTTCCCGAACAGCCAATAAAATGCTTGGATATTTACGTAAGTTTCAGGTGGATAATACTTAAGTTTCATGAAATCTAACGGGTCGCAGGTGATATTTTTGGCTTGCAATTTTTACGTGTAATAACACTATTAATGTTTAATTCATGGCGTACGTAATGTATGATCAACGACGTGCGATTTTTTATGTCTTAAATTTTAGTCTTCAAAAAAATCGTTTTCCAAATGGTCGTTGTAATTTGATAAATTGCTATTTTTTTTTTAAATCTTATTTTCATTTTTTTAATGACAAAGTTTCTTATAGCTTTTAATGGGCCCAAAAAAGCATCGTTTTACTTGTGATAAAAGCCCTTCGATTATGAAACAAGAAAGAAATATCATGCGCCAAATCACTTTACAACACTTCATGAATGCTTCAACAAAACTTCGTTATTTAGAGAAATAAGGTAAATAAGATAACTAAGTAAACATTTTAGAAAACGCATAAAACTTTGGAAAAACTTATTTCAGCAGTTACCGTCCATAGCCAAATATGTATTCCAATTCTTTTGAACAGCCCTGTATTTGATCTGTAGGTGAATATATATATATACTATATAATGGGGAAATTTAGTTTAGCAAGAAAACGCATAACAGGTTGAAATTTCTCTTTCAGCAATTTATACTAATAGATGGAAACACACTTGAATACTTTTGTATAACCCTTATTACACGCCGCTATTTAGCTAAAATTTAATTTAAGCTAAAACACTATTAAAACTACTGAAATCTCATTTCCAAAAATAACTATATATAGACGGTCATGTATCCAGTTCTTTGAGTGACCCTGTATATCATTTTATCTATATTCTACAAACATTTCTTAAGCTAAATGCAGTTTAGCGTAAAAATTCATAGTTCAAAACCACCTTTAAGCAATTTGCGCTCATACCCAGTAACCCTTACGAATTGTTTTGTGTAGCCCTGTATATGAATTATAGCATTTATACACACCATATAGTATGCATAAATACTCGTATAGTGAAACATAAAAGCGCATATCATAATTAAAAATGCATTTTCAGCAATCACCGCTAATGTACAGATACTTCGGATGCAATATAGTATCTGAAATATTTTGTGTTTCCCTGTAAATTCTATGCACTTCGTATTATACATGAAATAAGGTACAGTAAACCTCAGAGATATATATCAATTTCATTATATATGAAATAGTTTAACATAATTAGAATACGTCGCAAACTATTCCCTCCACCCCTATATCATTATGTAACGGAATTCTTTTGTGTGGCCCTGTAAATGAATAACTATTCTTCGCACCGCATATTCTACACAATACATATTTTAGTGCACTTCATAAATGAATATTAGTTTTATTGTGTTTGAAATCGTGTAACATCATTAAAAATCATTTGAAACGATTCTTTACCATTGGCCGTAATGTAACGGAATACTTTTGACTGTCCCTGTAAATGAACTAAACATGCTACAAACTTCATTTGAAATAGGGAACGTTCTATATTAAATGTCAATCACATACAAAAATTTCAGGGCAATCGGAGTATATTTACGGGAGTTAGAGTGTAGACAGACGGCCAAACAAACTGGAATCATAAACACTTTTCAACTTTGTTGGAAAGTGTTAAAAACCAGAATCATGGTTGTGCTATTGTAGGTGTATGGAAGATTCCTAATTAATCACTATTTTATTCATTGGTTGGAAAAATGGTTGTAACCTTTTAAACACCGATCACAGAAAAGGGACATCACTTATAACTGAACAGATACAGAGCAAATACTCTGTTAGGTAATTGGTGAATTCTAAACGAGTCATGGCGAAACTATGGCACGCCTGCTCAAGGTGATACACAAAATAAATTCCTGGCACACGAACAATTTATAAGTGGACTTTTTGAGGGCAAATTCAATGGCGCATTTATTACAAAAAATTAATATGTTTAAATAAACCACGAAAATAAAGAAAAGTTACTTTTGCATGAATTATGACATTTTTATTGGGTCGATCGGAAAGTCGTGTCGTGTTGGGAAAATCAAGTCGTACCGAAAATTCTATCATTTAATTATTAGACATTGATTCCGATAGCTAATGTCTAATAATCACCGGGCAGAATTTTCCGGTACGAATTGATTTTCCCATCACGACACGACTTTCCGATCGACCGAATAAATTTCAGTGTAGGCAATATGTGGCATAATTTTCTTATTAAAGAATATCACTTATACCAGGTGTCCCAAAAATGACTGATGGATTTAAAATTCAATAACTTGCAACCGGTGACAGATTTAAAAAATAATTCTTGCAGGAGGGTTATGTATGAGGTCAGGAGTTTTTTTTTTTTTTTGTGATTCTTAATTTTAGTTCAAATTTCAAACAATAGATGGCACTGCGAGAAATAGGTGCTAATTCCAGACCCGATTTTTGGTACTTCGGGATCCATTCAAAGTATTTTAATCTGTTTTTTTCGCATGGGAGAAGAGAAAGGCCAAAAAATCGAGCCTGGATTTAGCGCCTATTGCTTTCAGCGCCATCTATCGCTGCTATTCGTAACTAAAACTAGGAATCGCAGAATAAAAACTCCTGACATCTTACATAACCCTCCTGCAAAGATTTTTTTAATATCTGTCACCGTTTGGAAGTTATTGAATTTTAAATTCTATCCGTCATTTTTGGGAGACCCGGTATATTCACCAAATCATTTTACTTCTCTAGAAAATTTAAAGGACTTTAAATTTTTTTCAACTGAATTATTAAAGATATGCCACACAAATTTCTGTAGTCTATAAATAAAAATGACAGCTTACAAAAATCATTCGGCATCGAACGAATACAACTCATGTAGGTTGTCGAATTTAAAAACTACTGATACGGAGTTATATACGACATGGTTATATTATTGAGTTCATACAGCCCACATAAGTTAGTAATCTAACCCGGAATAAGTAGGAAACTATTTTAGTGAGAAATGTGCAACAATTAATCTTTTATTAAGTAAGAATGTTTTTGATATGTTAGAATGCCAGTAAGTAACATCTGAGATATTTATGTCACGTGCACACAAGAAAGTTGGCCATCGATGTATTGGGTTATTAGGCAGTGCTTAGTTTACGCACTTTAGGAAATTACCGGATTCAGTAATTAGGCAGTACCGGAACTGAGCTTCGGTACTTCTCTGCTTTCAGTGATTATTTAAATATTTGTCGGAATTTACCGGAGCTCATAAATACATCGCCCTGGGGAGCTGCGGAACAGAGCTTCCGATAATATCGAAGCCTAAATTATATTTTACTGTTCTCCCATATCCTATCCTTCAAAATCTTTTCTACCAAAACGCTCATATATGTGACGTAGCATGTTGCACACATAGGAGAGTCATTCTCTGACAAGTGTCCATTTTATGTCCCAGGGCTCTTGAAGACATATTTTTAAAATTACAAAAAGAAAAAGTGATTTAAACTATCAACATTAATCAGTTATACATATAAACTGTAATTATTTACTTATTGAAATTGAAATTTGATAAATTTAAAGTATTTTTAATGCAAATATCATTCCCTCAATATGTCCCCATTCACATATGTAGGAAAGAAAATGCTTTCTCTGCCATTGCAGCACGTATATTTATAATTATTTTTTCCTCAATTCATTAAACATACTTAAATATTTAGCCATTTAATTATATTTATATTTCATATAATGAAAGAATTAGGACACTTTTTAGCTCACAGGCTACCAAAGCCTGGGAGCTTATGTGCCCGCCGGTTCTGTATGTACGTACGTATGTATGTACGTACGTAACGCGATAACTCTTGATATAAACATCCGATTTGCTTCAAATTTTTTTTTCTAGTTTCGTTCTGATAAGGCGCTTCCCTGATTAGTTTTGGGGGTTCATTGGTTAATAATAAAGGGGGAAAAGGGGGTTAGTCCAACCCCCCTCCCCTTAATTCAGATAAATGGGTTTTTCAGGCAGAATTATTCGATTTGCTCCGAATTTGGTATACCGGCTTATTATGGTAAGGAACTTCCCTGATTAGTTTTGGGGGTTCATTGGTTAACGATAAAGGGGGAAAAGGGGGGTTAGTCCACCCCCCTTAATTCAGATAAATGGGTTTTTCATGCAGAATTATTCGATTTGCTCCAAATTTGGTATACCGGTTTATTATGTTAAGGAGCTTCCTTGATTAGTTTTGAGGGTTCATTGGTTAAGGATAAAGGGGGAAAAGGGGGGTTAGTCCACCCCCTTTAATTCAGATAAATGGGTTTTTCATGCAGAATTATTCGATTACCGATTTTGGTATACCGGTTTATTATGTTAAGAAACTTCCCTGGTTAGTTTTGGGGGTTCATTGGTTAAGGATAAAGGGGGAAAAGGGGGGCTAGTCCACCCCCCCCCCTTAATTTAGATAAATGGGTTTTTCATGCAGGATTATTCGATTTGCTCCAAATTTGGTATACAGGTTTATTATGTTAAGGAGCTTCCCTGATTAGTTTTGGGGATTCATTGGTTAAGGATAAAGGGGGCTAATACCCCTTCACTTATTTTTTGAGGGGCATTATTCTTTAAAGTAAGAGTATAATATACAATTAGTGCGAAGAGCCTGTGAGCTCAATGCCATCAGTTTAGCTGGGCACTTTTCTTTTTTATTAATGATGTCCCTAGTATTTGTCATCCTTCCCTCACATAACTATAAATTTGCCCCTATTTCCTTAGTAGACAGCAGCACATGCTCCATATATGTCTAGGACAGTTTGTACATGAGTAAAGTGAAGCAGCTATCTTGTTGTTTGCTCAAAAACATTCCTGAATAGCTAGCACATGGCTTTCAAGAACTAGATCAAAGTAAGCATTTTTATTATCCATCATTCCCTCATCTATGATAAATTTAATAAAAACTAATGAAATGTCTTTTTTATGTTGTTATATTATTAGAAATGCGTTTCAAAAGATATTTATTAACTGAAAATATACATTAGACTAATCCTTTTTGGATAAAATGGTTTTCAGAAGTATTTCATCATTCCATCATAATTTTAATAATAAGGGCGGTGGTGTGATTATGAAACCACTTAATTTTAACTCCCAAGCGCCACAATGGCACCAGACTTTTTATAAACTGTTTTCTATTTAACACGGATGTGAAATATAGTATTTTTCTTATTTACAAATAAATTTGTTCTTAAATTCCAGTGGCAGTCACTTATTTGAACATTTTAGCAATGGAAGTGCTGTGAAATTAAAATCTCAAAAGATCTATTCAGTACAGTTTGGTTCATATTATTTTTTTATAAATACAGCAATAAGATAATTGTAGGCTGAATTTTGAGATTTTTGAGGCAATTATATTGGGCCGCAGTTTTTTTTTTTTTTTTTTTTTTTTTTTTTTTTTTAAACAGCCACTTTTCAGAGAATGTCCCAGAACAAATTTCTATCTAGCCCCACAAATATGGACTCAATGGCTTTCAAACGGCGAAGAGGAATGGTTCAATTAAGCGAAACATCTGCCGTATCTGCCGTTTTACGCGTAGTCGTGTTATGTTTAATCGCTGCTTTTTTTTTTTCATGACTAGGGGGCCCTGCCCCCTACGAGCTACGCTCGTCAACCCCCGTCCCCGTTCAGGCACCGCAGACTCTAAAAGTACGCTAATTTGATCGACTTTAAAAAGATTTCGGAAGATTGAATTATAATTTACAAACACAGTGGCGATCTCCCTATAAACGGATTTCTATTCATTTCTCTTTGATTGGGGAATTTTAAGGCCAAATCTGCTGCAGTATATAACTCGCCAAATTATACAAATTGACAAAATTTTTATTTTAAATAACGAAAGAACTAATAAATTAGTGCAACAATAATAAAAATACAAATAAAACGTCGAAATAAAAATAACTTGATGACGTAGACACGTGTAACTTGCTTAAAGTCAAGTTAATGTGACATTTACGATCAACCATTATTGGCATTTAATCTTATAGTTTGGCGAATGACAGATTTTTGGTCGACGGGATAACCAAGTAGTACCAAAGATACAATCGCTGTTTTCGTCTTTGATTAAGTAAAATAAGTTAAACATTTCAAAATAAACGAATATGAAAGGAATTAAGTATACAGAGTCTTTGTCTCCCGGTATTTTTTAACAAAGCGAAAAGAAAGTTCTTTTAAATAAGACATTTTAAATTAATCGTTTTTAATCTGACGTAATTTTGACCAAACTATTCTTTCTCTTTTTAATATTCACGTGAAAATACTTTTGTTAGAAATGAAATATTATTTGCGCTTTCCTAACAAAAATAGTTGAAAAGTATCCTCTCAAAATATCAAATAAATGTCTAGCGCAATTTCTAAATTTAAACTGTTTTGCAATATTATTTTGTGTTCATTTTATGTAATAAATGTAATGTGACGTAAATATGACGTAATTTCTCCTATTTAAGACTTCTAACGCATGTTAATGAATTTATTATTTTACAATTTCCTTTCTCTCTTAAAATTCACGTGTAAATACAGTTTTTATGACGTAATTTTTAATAAGTTCCTACTTTTTGTACATAATTATTTAATTCTAATTCCAAATGTTTTTTTCTGTTTATAATACAACGTGTAAATAAATTTTTAATTTATTTACACGTATATATATTTTTTTTTATTATTTGAAGCAAACATTATTATTTGCGCTGTTTATACAGTTGGCAACAGTTTAAATTAATATCACTTTCTAAAATAAGTAAAAAATATCTCTCAAAATGCTGAAAATTTGAATTTAAAATAGAAATAAAACCTCAAAAAATGAGTCAACTTAAAAAAAGAATTGCAGTCTGCACACCAGGAACTTCAAACGCATAAAATGATCTAAAAATGATTAAATTTCCATGAATAGTTTTTGCTCCTATAAAACTTTTTTAGTGGAACGATTTTGTCCAACTTTAGCATTA
This sequence comes from Maratus speciosus, assembly GCA_963932465.1. Classification (NCBI taxonomy): domain Eukaryota; kingdom Metazoa; phylum Arthropoda; class Arachnida; order Araneae; family Salticidae; genus Maratus; species Maratus speciosus. The sequence continues at coordinate 9,136,480 of OZ010792.1, read as the reverse complement.
AATATCTCTTGAAATAACTCTTTGATTTGAAAACTGTCTGCATCAGCGTGTTTATCAAACATTTCTGTATAATACTACCGATTTTGATATTTTTGTATGCATTATTTTTCTTAATATTAACGAAGAAAGACCTCCGGTCACAAAAAATTCAAAACCGACGGCGGCGGCGGCGATGACAGCGGTAGTTACTTTTTTTTAGAATAGAGAGATTGTAAAATATCAACTTATTAACTCCACGCGACGCAGCTCTAGCACTTGTTTATTTTTCGTGAATATTTAAATATGAGTCGAAACTCACCAGAGTTTAAAAATACTGCTCACTGAAGTACTGTGTGTTGCGTTTTACTAGTTAAAATAAAGAAATCCTTGGCGAACAGAATTTTCTGAAAAATCCCCACTCCTCATTTTAATCTTTTTGCTCTGTTCATTTACAGGTAAATAAATGTAGATATAATAAGTACAGAACTTGTGTGAAAATATAAATTATTTAAAACAACGTTTAAACACACAATAAGACAACATATTTGACCATTTTACAATCCGGCCCATACATTAAATTAAATCGGGATCCTTCTGACAGTGATTTAACATGCACCAGAAAACTTATAAAAACCTCTCCCTGTATTGATGACAGTATTAAAATGTCATTAATTCCGTCCATTGCTAACTGCAGTCGCTTTTACGCTCTACCTAAAGTTCATAAAATTGGTGTTCCCCTCCGGCCTATCGTATCCAATATCGGTACTGCTTCATACCCTCTTGCGAAATATTTAGTGAAACGCTTTTCATTCCTTTCAAATTCTAATATGTACACTATTAAGAATTCTAGTTCGTTTGTTAATCGGATTAAAAACTTCCCCCCCTCCCCCTCTTTACGCATGGTTTCATTTGATGTTACTTCTCTGTTTACCCATGTTCCAGTTCAAGGTGCACTACAAAGTCTCACTACTAGATTAAAAGAATTTCATTACACAGATTATGAAATCAACCACATTATTGAGTTATTCAGTACTTGTTTAAAACAAAATTCATTTCAAATTTCTAATCAATATTATTCTATGACTGATGGTTTAGCAATGGGTAATCCCCTTAGCCCTTTTTTAGCAGATTTATATATGCATTACTTTGAGGTTAAAATGTTTAACCTTATCAACTTCCCATTTTATTGTAGATATGTAGACGATTCTTTTGCACTCTTGGACCTTTCTCTATTTTCTGTTGACAATATATTAACGATTTTAAACTCAATAGATTCAGTCATTCAATTCACTTATGAAGTTGAAATAGACAATAGATTGCCATTTCTGGATGTGTTGGTTACACGTCAGCCTAATAACCTTTGACACTTGCGTTTACCGTAAACCTTTTGCTGTCACACTCCCCCCCCCCCCCATTTCAATTCATGTCACCCCCCTTCACAAAAAGCTTCGGCTTTTCATTATTTGATTAATAGAGCTCGCTTAATTTGTTCAGGTAATAATTCACTTATTACAGAATTAAATTACATTAGATCTGTGGCTATTGATCGAGGTTTTAGTTTATCTTATATCAATAATTTAATTTCTCATAGTCTTAATAAATATGTTAATAATCTTGATTCTCCTGTTACTACAGCTTCCATTTCCAATCTTATCATTTTACCATTTTATAATAGCATTAGCTTTAAGATGGCTAATATCTTAAGACATTATGATTTTAATGTGGTTTTTAAACCGGTTAATAAATTATCTTTTTCGCAACTTAAGGACCAAATTCCTCCACATAATTATTGGGGCATTTACAACATTCAATGCCAATGTGGTTTGTCCTACATTGGACAAACTAAACGAAAACTCCGTTACAGAATCAATGAACACAGAAACTATGTAAAGAAAAAAGAATTACAGAAATCCTCTATCGCCTCTCATTGCTGGGGGGAGGGGCATAATTTTAATTTTGACTCAGCTACCATTATCAAGAAATGTATTACTCCTCTGGATTTAGACTTTTATGAGGCTATTCATATCCATAAATTTAAAGACTCCTTGGTTAATGATTTATCTAGTACACCATACATCTCAACTTTCTGGATGGATTTGTTGTGTCACGACACTTCACTTCCGCATTAATTTCATTGGCTGTTAGAACTTGATGGTCTTTTGGTATTATGTTTTGACATTTGGGTTTTTTCACCGTACATGCAGTTGGGGGGATATTGTTTTTAGAGTTTTTAAAATTTTTACACTGAGGATGTGAGTCCTAGTACTCACGAAACGTATACGTATGGTCAAATATGTTGTCTTATTGTGTGTTTAAACGTTGTTTTAAATAATTTAAATGTAGATATAGTTAAGACATAAAAAAAATTGCTGACGAAGAAGAAATTGTTTCATATTTCGTAAATATTGTATAAAAAATAAGTATGCGCGTAGGGGGGCTTGGGGAGGGGTGTATAATTACGTTTTTTAACCGTTTGGAAATTTTTGTTGTTTTCGGTCGAGGATGGGGCCAAATGATGCTCGCGTTTTACTTTTTTTAACGAAATTCAACGATGTTCTTTACTTTTAGAAGAATTTTTGTTTGAATAGGTAATAGAAAGGCATAAAATCGTTAAAAATTGTTTGAATAGGTAATCGAAAGGCATAAAATCGTTAAAAATTGAAAAAGTTACAAAATGGGTAGACGCAAATTATCAGATATGGAAAAATCCCAAAGCCACAGAGCGACGCCGAAATGAAAATCGTCTTGCAAAGCAAAAATCAAGGTCTTCAACTCATTATGTAAGCCATGAAAATCGAGGTCTTCAACTGATTATGTAGCTCATGAAAATCGATTACAGAATAAAAGACGATCGCGAAAAAGGAAACAACCTAATGTTTAATCTATTGATAGTAAAAGGCCATGTCTCAAGGGGCTCCAATCCACTAGCCACGGCGTTTTACAATCGGTCAATTCTAACCGGAAAAAATTGAGCTCAACGTAGGTAATTTGTCGCAATCTGTGGATGATTCGGTGGAACTGCTTTCGATTTGTAAACTGTTTTTCTTCTCGAAACGGGACTTGGAGAGTTTATCGATGAAGGTTTTGGTCGTCTGAAGTTTGATCTTTGAGATCTGTTGTTGAAGAGGATGTGGCGGAATTTGTTGGAGGAAATTTAGATTTTTTGGTTAAATTTTGTTACGAAGGTGGTTTGTCGCGATCTGTGGATGATTCGGTGGAACTGCTTTCAATTTTTATTTATTCGATTATTTAAAAAATTCCAAATGGTCGTTGCAATCTATTAAATTACAATTTTTTTTTATTACTGCAGAAAATCAGAGCTCCAATACTTATTTAATTGGAAATTAAGCTCTGGTTAAAGGAGGATATTTGTGACGCAAGCCCTAAAACAAAAGATTCTACAAGTGATAATATGTAAACAGTAGACACACTAACGCCGAGCCTCAGTCACAGCACATAATAGAAGAGTTACTCAATCAGGCGGATATTTTATTCAGAAATTCCGAATTCATAACAAAAATGTTTGAATAGTAATTGTGTTTTAAATTTTTCAAGGAATGTCTATCGTTATATAAAAAATAGCTGTAGAGACTTTCTGCTGATAATTCGGGAATTCTAAATAAAAAATCCGCTAATTATGGCAACACTGTCTATAATCATGAAATTTGGACGAAGGGTACCTTTTATAGAATAGGTATCAACAACGGAAGCATTTTCAAGAATATTTAAAATACAGGAAACTTAAAATTTCACAATTATTAACCCATATTTTTCCAAATGTAGGAAAAGTTAATATTTTCGCAAAAACGTGCTTTACAGACTAATGAGACAGATAATACAAATATTAAATTCAAAAACTTATCAAAACTTTATTGGTTTCCAGCTTACAAACCTTACTATAGTTATGACGACAGTAAAATAAGCAAGAATAAATTGTGTACATATGTTTTTCAATCACTCCGCAATAGAGTAGAACCCGCTAATCCGAACTAATTGGGACCGGTACCTGTTCGGATTACAAAAATTCGGATTATCCAAAATTCCGATAAAGAAAATGATGCATTCTAAAACATTGCAAGTTATTAGCACTTAGTAACTTAATAAACATTCTCTAATCCGGCATCCTAAAGTCCGGCATACTGGATAATCTGGCACGGCTTTCGGAAAAAAATAGTATTCATTGTTTCATCAATCCTGATATTTATAATAATCCAGTGAAACATGACATATTAAACAAAAATCTAATTTGCAGAACAAATTAAAAAAACAAAATTTATTTCCTAAATTGTTTAAGCCCGAAAAGGGGCAGACATTAAGATATTTCATCCAATTCGTTCTACATTTAATGTTAAATTTTTGTAACAAATAAGCTAAACCAATTGAACATTAAAAAATAAAAATGAAATTCATACAATATAATGCTTTAAACACCTATATACTTACATTCCGTTCAAATGAAATCGAAATAAATCTTAGACTTTTTTAAAGTTTTGTATTTTGCATGTACCTTATCATATTATGTACAATCGTCATAAACATAAGGCAAAATCTGCAGTACAAATATTTACAACTTAAAAATGGAAAAATTCTAAGATTTATTTCGATTTCATTTGAACGGAATCTAAGTATATAGGTGTTTAAAGCATTATATTGTATGAATTTCATTTTTATTTTTTAATGTTCAATTGGTTTAGCTTATTTTTTACAAAAGTTTAACATTAAATGTAGAACGAATTGAATGAAATGTCTTAATATCTGCCCCTTCTCGGGCTTAAACAATTTAGGAAATAAATTTTGTTTTTTTAACCCTTAAATGCCGGATTTTTCAAAAATCATTGTAATAATGTTTTTCAGCTTTCATTTTTAAAATAAATCATGGGGAAAATACTTTAAAAAATCATATTTTGTTTTAAGTATGGTTTACGGCTAAAAAACAGTTTGTTACTAATCGGCAATACTGGTCTTTAATTGGAAAAATAATTTTCCTTGATAAAATTCTATAATATTAAACACACAAGAATTTTAGGAACTATAATAAGAAATAAATTTTACTTCCTCACTGCAGAACAAAATGGGGTATTTCGCAAGCTTCCAAACAAAACAGAAAGAACAAGTAGGAACAATTGAAAAAATAAATCTATCTTTATTCTTAAACAGCATAAGTGTTGCCATCTACATGTTGAAAATCGATTTAATAATATTTTCAGAATGTATTTTATTGGCAACATTAGGCATTATAGCTTCAATATTATTCTAATAGTATTTTAAAGCCTAAATTGGGTATGTTGTCGAAAAGCAACACCCGGCATTTAAGGGTTAATTTGTTCTGAAAATTAGGTTTTTGTTTAATTTATAATAATCCAGTGAAACTTCATAATGAGAAATTACGTATCAACCCATTACAAACGGTTCAAAATCGCGAATCTACAAATAGCTCAGTCATCACATCGACGAGGAGGAAAGATTTCTGTAGATAAGTTGCAAAATCATATTGCTGAAAGTAAAAAAAAAAAAAAAAAAAAAGTCATTTGAATTAAATACTTTTTGCGTTTTAAAAGAGAATTTTATAGTGACTGGCAAACAAACTCATATTCGAGAATTTTTTAACATGTCTTCTACGAGTACAATGCACGTTTTCATTTTATATCCGTGTACATATGTCGTGCTTTTGCATTATTGAGTATTTTTTTAATCCTATTCAAGCTGTGTAAAGAATAAAAAACATGCTTTACTGCCATTTTATGTTTAACTCTAACTTCTACACATTTTTCCTGACATCATCAGCTGTCCTGAAAATTTCGTATGTTAATTTGTTCAAGTATAATTTTCGAAAATAAAATCTGTTCGGATTAACCGGAATTTCGGATTACCGGAGTGCGGATAAGCAAGGTTCTATTATATTTAGTTTTAGTTATACGTTTATTTAGTTTGCAATATTATATAAAACTAAGAAAAATATGAATAAACAGAGAGAACGAAATAGAACTAAGAGAACTGAAACGAATTTAAATTATTAAAACATGTAATTATTTAGATTATTAGAACAAGGTTAATCCCTTAGGGACGAGCGACCGGTATTCGTGCCGCGTAAGGTGCTCAGAATCAGTTATTATTATCAGCAGTAAATTTTTATTGTAAATTTTGCTTTATTTAATCCGAGCATTTTTCCCGGTTCAATTAGGTAAAAATTTCTGTGTTAAAAAACTGATGATTAAAGATTAAAAATTCTCTAAAAGACGCTCGTCCCGAAGGGGTTAAACCATGAATAAAGCAATTAAATTAAAATCAAAGTCACAATCAATTTAAATTAAAAATTAACAAATCAAAATAAATTAAATTAATAATATTAATAAAATAATCAATGTATTCAATTTATTATTAATTAATTAAATTTTAGTCATAATAGTCACAATCAATTAATCAATTATATATTAATTTAATTATGGATTGATCAATAATATTAATCAAGCAAAATCAATTAAAAGGAAAATCAAAATTATTAAAACGTGATAATGAAAACATAATATAATTAACAGGATACTAACAATAATGAACAGAAAAATAATAAATATAATGATAAAAACACATTAATTTTATAATTGATTGCCTAATAAAACTAATCAATTAAAATTAAAATCGTAATTATTAAAATTATTAAAAGACGATTAAATTCTAAAAGCATTATTTAAATTGTTAAAACATGATTATATTTTCAAATCATTATTTAAATTATTGAAACATGATTAAATTATTAAATCATTATTTAAACTAGTAAAACATGATTAAATCTGAAAATAATTTTAGCATTTTGTTTTTCACACAATTATTTAAATCTTTATTTTTTAAAAAGCTACGTCAGAGAAAATAATAATAATTCAGCAACTTAAGAATTAGGCAATCTAAAAGAAAAACAAGTCGGAAATTGTACGTTAAACGTGGCAAATGAGGACCGTTCGTACTATAACTAGTTTTATAAGTATTCAGATCTTGGTGCAATAGCTGTTGCACTGTTATGCAAAAATGCATTGATACAAAATTTATTACGATTAAATATATTAAATTTAGTAATATGGAAATAATAAGACTCCATCTTGAATACGGCGTAATCACCATGGCAACCTAGAATTATTACCTATCATGGGATAGCACTGAATTAATTACGTATGATAAGATTTAATAGAATGAAGAAAATTTTATTAATATCTTTTTAAGTTCTGATTAGATTTTCACACAATTTGAAATGACTCGACAAAATTCTGCAACGATTCTGTATATTAAATTTCAAAGCATTCGGTTGGATAGTTTTTGTGCTGTTATATACGGACAGCCAGACGGACCACAGGACGAGTATATACGTTACATATTTATCTAATTACGACTTTAAATACGACTCTAATTACGACAGCCTCTGCTCTAACATGAACGCTATTTCATGTCGGTGTCACTACCGGCTGGGGGTTACAGGAGCAAAAAACGTTCTAAATTGCGATTTTTGTGATCGGTAGGGGCTAGCATCTTGAAATTAGGCATGATACATATTTATTAGATATAAATGATCTTTAAGAACAATTTTGAAAAAATTGGAAACTTAAAAGGGGTGAAAATGCGCGAAAAGCGTTTTAAAATGTTCTAAATTGCAATCTCAGAAAATATCAAACCGATTTCAAAACTAATGATTTCAAATTAGTGGTGGCACTCCCTGCTCCAACATAGGCTATATTTTATGTTGCTGTCACTATCATCTGGGGATTGCAAGAGCAAAACGTGTTCTAATTTGCATTTTTTTTTCACAACTGAGCGGTCTAGCATATTGAAATTTGGCGTGGTAAATACTTACAAGACGCAAATGCTTTCTAAGAATCGTCGAAAGAAAAAATTTAAAAGGATGAAGTGAATGAAAAGCATTCTAAAAACGTTCCAAATTACAACTTTTATGCAATCTTATCAAATGCCAAACCGATTTAAAAAATAATGGAGTCAAAATGTTGGTGATAGAACATGCCCAAACATTACCTGTATTTTATGTCTGTGCCACTACCACCAGAGGGTTGCAGCAGCAAAAAACGTTCTAAATTGCGATTTCCGTGATACTTAAGAAGCTAGAAACTTTAAATATAGCCTAGTTGTTACTTATAAAATGTAAATGCCTTCGAAGGATTGTCGAAAATAAATTCGAAATTTAAAAGGGGAGGAGCTAAAAGCTTTCTAAAAACGTCCTTAATTACGATTTCTATGCAGTCTCAGGAAATATAAACCGATTATAAAAGTAATAGTTGCGAATCAATGGTGACAGTCTCTGATCCTACACAGGCTATATTTTATATCGGTGACTCTACAACCTGGGTTGGCAGGAACATCAAACGTTCTAAAAAAGGCCTTTAAAAGCTTTCTAAATTACGCTTCTGTGGAATATTAGGAAATTTCAAACCGATTTCAAAATTAATGTTTGCAAATAAATGGTGACAGTCCCTATTTCAACGTAGCATTTTACGTTGAGAAAGATGGTAGACCGTTAGACAAGAAGCTTGGAATTTTGCATGATGGTTAATTTTAAGATGTTAGAAGATGTTTTTTAAAAAATTCAAAACTTCAAATGAATACTGAAATGAGCGTATTAATTGAGCATAAAAGTTTCAAAATATTTTCTAAATTATCATTTATTTAGTTTTAATTCCTTTTATTAATTTAAGTTTCATTTCTGCTTAATGCAGTGTAATAATGAAGTTTAGTCACACTGTGTTTTAAATCGTAATTTTTGAATTATTCCTAAAAGTATAATTTCTTTTAATAAAAATTAGACATATAAATATCACTTGGCATATTTCAATTATTACGCGAGCAAAGCCGCGGGTTTTGCTAGTATTTATATACATATACTAGCAGAACTACCCGGCTTCGCCCGTGTCAATTATAAGGAGCCTTCCAGGTAAAATAAATTAAAACGAATAATACGGCAATCACAATAACTGAAACTTGTGCATTCATTCCCATCCACAAAACGTTAAAAAGGCAATCAGAAAACATGACGTTATTGTCTCGTAACCACAGTAAAATCCCTGAGCTTTAATAACAGAATGCAGGTTATCTTTGCCGGATGTAAGAGAAAAATGTGTGATTTTCCTCACAATACGAAAAAAAAAAATTCCACCAAATCGCGCAGCATTTAGTGAAATTCTCGTTTGCATGGTATCTATATTATAAAGGACAAACATATTTGTGCGTAACGCATACGTCATTCTGCGAATGGCAACACTCTGAAATTTGAAATGAAATTTCGGTTTTGCAATTTTAGCTACTGCAAATTTTTAAATTTCTAAACATCGCACAGTTTCAATTTTTACATCGTAATATATGGGGGAAAATGTACTTTTAAATGCAATTTGTTTGAAAGCTCTATCTCAATTTATTTGTGAGATATTAATTTTTTTATAGTTTTTAGTACCAATTTTGTAATTGTGGCAACTGAAGTACACCATTTTTATTAAAAGTAAAGGGAAGAAAATAGTCATGGTTTATTTTTATTGACTATATCCTTATTGATGCCATTTTCACACTACAAATAAAAGTAACTTTTTTCTTATAATTTTTGAACAGAAAATGACGTCAGCCATAAAAAAAACAACAAAAAAACATGCATTTTTCTTTATAAATCAGTTACATTTTTACATTACGCTGATACTGAGTTTGAGACGCTAGGTAAAATAATTCAGTGAGTAAAAATGATGTCATATTTAAAACAAAATGATCATTTTCTTTGATAAAACTAAATATTTGACCAATACTAAATCGCCAATACTGTGACAACTAAAGGCAAATTTCTGAATTTTTTATGCTCGGGTACTGGGATTAGAACTTAAAGTTTGTGAGAATGTTCACATGCAAAGTTGTATCGGACAAACGCGATTTTAAGTTTGGAAATGCATTCATTAATAATCTACTGAGCGTTAAAATACTTTTAAATTGTGAACTTGAGTGGTGCGTATGTAAATTTTTAGAATGTGAAAATAACGTACAGTTTAGATTTTATTTCATGATGTGACAAAGCAAAATCCTTTTTACCTATTTTTTCATCCTGTAAAAACAAACGTAAGAGCTTCAATTGATAACTGCATCATAATTATTCATCTTGATTACGTATTCTAAAACGGTTTAATTTTTCAATAATTTAAGCAGTTGAAGCTTGTGGAAATAACACTTTGGTAATTTTAGGTTAAAAATATTATTTGTTTTAAGAGTTAGACAACCAATGTAAGATGAATTTTTTATTGTAAATATTTTTGTAGTTTTATCATAAATTTGATCTAACAGTTTCTTTCTAAACATTTTAGTTCGTCGAATTTCGACGGGTTCCAACTCGTATATATAAAGTACAAACACTATGTCAGTGCCCATAAATTGTGCCTCATAAATTGTAACCCATAAATTGTAACCCATATATTGCGCCTTTACTGCAATTTTTCTAATTTCTAAACATCACACAATTTCATTTTTTACAATGTCGAATAGAAAAAAGTTCTTTCAAATGAAATTTGTTGCAAAATTGTATCTCAATTTTCTGATTTTAATAGATTTTAAAGTAATTTTCAAGCATGGATATTTTTAAAGGTACGTGCAACCTGATTACGAAAAATGAACTCGTTTACTCTTAATGCAATAGTATAAAGAAAAGACATCTCTATGAGTAACCTGGTATCATATTTTCTGTGGCAACAACCTAACATAATAATTAATTTCCCTTTTACTGCAATTTAACCTCTAAACCTCGCACATTCGATTGTTTCAACGTCTTATAGAAAACAAAAGTACTTTCAGTAAGATTTGTTTGTAATGTTTATCTCAGTTTACAGATTTTTCTATGGATTTTAAAGTAATTTTCAAGCAACCATATTTTTAAAATATGCTTGCAATCCAATTACAAAATATTAACTCAATTGTTCAAAAACATTGTAACTAATTTAGAATTTGTTTGTTTTCGTGTAATATTCAATAACTAAATTGGCAAACGAAATTAAAACGCCAAAAATAATATAAAATAAAACACGAACTTAACAGATTATGGCTGTTGTATACAATCGAAGAAGCAAACAAAATATAGGAGCCATTTATTTACGGTGAGTTGACTACACGTTGAAAAGATTTGATGGAATGTGAGGTCATATCTAGCCTTTTTTTTCTTGTTCCTAAATTGTTTTCATGAAATTTGACTGTTTGTATTAAAGTAGATATTTTAATTTTAGAAAACAATTAAATTAAGGTGCTACGTCTTTTACCGCTCTTATAGTTGAAGTTTTTATTTTATATATAAATAATGTGCGTTTTCTGTTTAGAATAACGTCAATTTCAAAAATACAAAAATATAGCAACGCGTTATCGTTACTTTTTTCACATTATTGTGTCATTTTTTAGGATGTGGCAACGGGAAAGAAACTATTTAATTAGAAAATTAAAAAGATATATTTCTATAATGTTAAATTACGGAACATGGTAGAAAAAAGGGATAAATAGTGTTCTGATGAATTTTTAAAGTAGACAGTGCTCTTTTCCACGTTCTAAAGCCTATGTAAATGAAGTTTCGTGCAAATCCGTCAAAAATTGAAGATTTGTATAAAGGACATACACACAGAGAACGGCTTTTATATATACTAGGGGATCGTACCCGGACTTCCCGGGTTAAAAAATAAAGGAGAAAACCTTTTTTTAAAATTGCAAACTAATAATTTTTTTAGATTGCCCACTTACATTAAAAAAGCATTTTTCATATGGAAAATACGAATTATATAATCAAATAAATTTTGAAATTTATCAAAAGCGATATTTTCTTATTAGCCGCATGCTAAGAGTTATTTGACCAAGATTTTGCTACTTATGGCATCCCTTTATATTCTGATAATTTCAGAGCTTATACATGTCTGTTAAATTTGTGTTTTATTTATATTATTTTATTTATTTATTCATAGGGAAGTTTTTTTAAATGGATATTAGCCGTAAGAAAATGATGAACTCTTTATTTTGTTTTAAGGGCAGACGAGTTAATCTTTCGTAATCGAGCTCCGCGCGATATAGATAAATTTAAAAATATTTCATGCTTTAAAAATATTTTTAAAACCATAGACAATCAGTAAACTGAGATGAACTTTGCAAACAAATTCTATTTTTTTAAAAACGTATTTGGTGATCTAAAAATTTAAATTGTACGATTACAAATATGTTTTTGTGTTTTTTTTTTCAATATTATTCTTTTATTTCTTTAAAAAAGAAGTATTAATTTCGTTTATTTGACTTTCACAAATATGTTAGACAGGTGGTTTTTTTAATATTATTCTTTTATTTGTTTATAAAGGAAGTAATAATTTCGTTATGCCAAAATAGTCAGAAACAAATGCTGAACAATGTCTGCTGCTGTATGTGCAAAATGTTTATTATTATTATGTATTGAGACCAGCACGTGATAAAATAAACTTTAAAAAAATCATGCTTAAAAATTTTTTTAAAAAACATAATACATCAGTCAAATAAGATACAGTTTTTAAACAAATTGCATTTGAAAGTAAGTTTTTTCCCTATGCGACGAAAATTGAAAATGTACGATGGTCCGAAGATTAAAAAAATTGCAGTAGCGAAAATTTCAAGACCGAAATTTGATCGTGAAGTGTTGCCATTCGCAAAATGACGTCAGCATTACGAACAGATACGTTTGTTCTTTATAATATAGATACGTAATCAGTAAACTATAATAAAGATCAGTTATTACGATGTGGTTATCAATTGAAGCTCTTATGCTTGGTATTCCGGAATGAAAAACAGCAATTTTCACCTTCACAAAATTTGCATACGCACTTCTCATATCCATGTTCATCATTTTTTTTTTAATTGTATTTTGTTTGATCATTGTAAAATCCTTTTAACTCAAAACTTGAAGTCACCATTGTCAGCAACATCTTTTATGTGAATAGACGCAATCTTTACTTGAGATTCTAACCTCAATTCCGGATAGTAAAAATTTACGTAATTTATGTTTTTTAGACGAATTTGTGTGAAAATGTTTAGTTTTATCTAAGAAAATGATCGTTTTCTTTTAAATATGACTTCATTTTCACTTAAGTAAGCATTTCGCCTAGTGTCTGAAACTTAGTATCAGTACACATGCTGAAGGAAAAACAATATAGAAAATTTGAGGAAAAATGCGTGTTTTCAAAAGCAGTATGTCATTCTCCGTTATTATTCCCCTAATATAATATTATGCTCCTAATGGGATTTTGTGCCACTATAAACCTTATACAACAATTTTTATAAACAATTTTGAATTTTTATCAGAAAATGGCGTGAATAAAGATAAAAATACCTCATTTTCTTTTCTCTCTTGTCTGCAATAATGAAAGCTATCTAATTTTCATCATTTTGGAGAAATTTCATAAAATGCTTTTAAAATTACAATATAAAAGTAGGGATATTAAAAAAAAGATAGTGCGATCACATCTACAAATGAACTGCTTTCAGTTTAAAAAAAAAAAAAAAAAAAAAAAAAAAAAAAAAAAAATAGTAAAATTGTTTCAGCAGAAAGATAAAGGCAGATGACTAAAATACAGACCGTTTTTTAAATATATAGATTATATAAAATTGCGAAAAATTAAATTAAGCAAATTATGTTATTTTGATAAAATTATAGTAGAATTGTTGTGTTTGGAAGACAGGACGTGAAAGAATATCATTGTAAAGTTATTTTGGATATTGAGATTCCAAATACAATCCAGGAATCATTTTTTTTTAGGCTCGATCGTATAGTGAACATTTAACATTTTGTTGCGGCCACAAAAGACCACATTGACATAACAGTCATTAATTAAAGAAAATCTGAATTTACTTATCATACATTTGTAAATTAAGAATAAAAAATAAAAGGTAAAAACATTACCTGCATTGACCCGAAAGAACAGAAGAATGATGGGGACATTTGCAGAAAGAAAAAAATAAATGAAAAATCTTCCTTGAAAATCTTTTATTTATGAAGCAATTATTTTTGTAGAACATAACGCAATTATCATAAAATACATCTCTTATTCTTTTAGATATACTTTCTTTTATGATGGACACATATAAACAAAATTCTTACTAATGAAATTAAAATAACTTTTCCCTTGGGGAGTATGGAGGCACAGGCTTTCAGATGAATTTTTAGCATCACAATTCTACGACTCGAAATGACAGCATAATTTGAATACGAACTTATGCAGCCGATTACACAATGTTAAAGAAATATTCTTGCTCTTTTAATATTTCTTACTGTAGATATAAGATCCGTTTACTATTTTTTGTAGAAGGGGAAGAGGTATCCATCCATTCTCTGCGTTCGTTGACAGAACAATTACGCAGGTGCGCGCGGACATAATTTCTTCGCAGAACGGCAAAAGGGGCAGCCATTCTGCATTGAAGTTTCAACTCAACTGCTAGTGCACGAGAGCTCTCCGAACAGAGTAAAGGTGGGGTTGCTATAATCCTTGAAACACGCCAACCTTGGCGGGACGAACATACAAACGCCCTGCGTTGGCATAAAATGCAACTGCTAAGGTGTATAAAACTGCTTTAAAAAAAGGGAAACTTGATAGATTTCACTGAGATGAGATGCCAAATAATAGTAAAGAGTTAAGAATTTTGAAATTACGAATTAAACTGATTTAAATATTATTGGTTAAGGGGTGGAGCTACAAAAGGATATGACTTCACAAATAGAAAGATATGGAATTTTCCAGATCATTCTTTTACCGGAAGTAAAGATTTCAAAACGATGTTTATGATTTTAAAATGAATGAAATGCTATGCCATAAAGAAAAACTTACAGGGGAGAGTTGAAAAAAAAAGGAATTAAAATAATTTTGGAATGCGGATATTAAAATTAAATGAATACAAGATTAATAAAAATATTTTCTAAATAAAATTAAATAAAAATATGGCAGTGGTTCTAAGTAACCACAACATATTACTCCGGCCTCCCCTAAAGAAAATATTGGTAAGATGGAGAAATTTAATAATTTTGACATTGAGCCAATATTTTCTAAACCATATACATATACAACATGCATATAACTTCAAATAATGAGAAACAAAATAAAAATAAAATCGGTTACATTCTTCTGACAAAAGTACACAAAGTCTTTCAAAATGAAGTTGCTAAAAGTTCATTCACTGATATGTGAAATAGCAAATACAACATCTGTTATGTCAATGTGGTCTTTTGTGGCCGCAACAAAATGTTAAATGTTCACTATACGATCGAGCCTAAAAAAAATGATTCCTGGATTGTATTTGGAACACAGGAGGTGAAAGAATATCATTGTAAAGTTATTTTGGATATTGAGATTCCAAATACAATCCAGGAATCATTTTTTTTAGGCTCGATCGTATAGTGAACATTTAACATTTTGTTGCGGCCACAAAAGACCATATTGACATAACAGTCCTTAATTAAAGAAAATCTGAATTTACTTATCATACATTTGTAAATTAAGAATTAAAAATAAAAGGTAAAAACATTACCTGCATTGACCCGAAAGAACAGAAGAATGATGGGGACATTTGCAGAAAGAAAAAAATAAACAAATGAAAAATCTTCCTTGAAAATCTTTTATTTATGAAGCAATTATTTTTGTAGAACATAACGCAATTATCATAAAATACATCTCTTATTCTTTTAGATGTACTTTCTTTTATGATGGACACATATAAACAAAATTCTTACTAATGAAATTAAAATAACTTTTCCCTTGGGGAGTATGGAGGCACAGGCTTTTAGATGAATTTTTAGCATCACAATTCTACGACTCGAAATGACAGCATAATTTGAATACGAACTTATGCAGCCGATTACACAATGTTAAAAAAATATTCTTGCTCTTTTAATATTTCTTACTGTAGATATAAGATCCGTTTACTATTTTTTGTAGAAGGGGAAGAGGTATCCATCCATTCTCTGCGTTCGTTGACAGAACACTTACGCAGGTGCGCGCGGACATAATTTCTTCGCAGAACGGCAAAAGGGGCAGCCATTCTGCATTGAAGTTTCAACTCAACTGCTAGCCCCTTGGGGACGAGCGGCACGTATACGTGCCGCATGAAGCGCTAAGAATACTTGTCTTTACTCACCGGTAAAATTTTACTGTAAAATTTGCCTTATTTAATCAGCACATTTTACACAGATTTCTGTTTTTAAAAAACGGTGACAAAAGATTAAAAATTTCGTAAAAGGCTCCCGTCCCGAAGGGGTTAATGCACGAGAGCTCTCCGAACAGAGTAAAGGTGGGGTTGCTATAATCCTTGAAACACGCCAACCTTGGCGGGACGAACATACAAACGCCCTGCGTTGGCATAAAATGCAATGCTAAGGTATATAAAACTGCTTTAAAAAAAGGGAAACTTGATAGATTTCACTGAGATGAGATGCCAAATAATAGTAAAGAGTTAAAAATTTTGAAATTACGAATTAAACTGATTTAAATATTATTGGTTAAGGGGTGGAGCTACAAAAGGATATGACTTCACAAATAGAAAGATATGGAATTTTCCAGATCATTCTTTTACCGGAAGTAAAGATTTCAAAACGATGTTTATGATTTTAAAATGAATGAAATGCTATGCCAGAAAGAAAAACTTACAGGGGAGAGTTGAAAAAAAAGGAATTAAAATAATTTTGGAATGCGGATATTAAAATTAAATGAATACAAGTTTAATAAAAATATTTTCTAAATGAAATTAAATAAAAATATGGCAGTGGTTCCAAGTAACCACAACATATTACTCCGGCCTCCCCAAAAGAAAATATTGGTAAGATGGAGAAATTTAATAATTTTGACATTGAGCCAATATTTTCTAAACCATATACATATACAACATGCATATAACTTCAAATAATGAGAAACAAAATAAAAATAAAATCGGTTACATTCTTCTGACAAAAGTACACAAAGTCTTTCAAAATGAAGTTGCTAAAAGTTCATTCACTGATATGTGAAATAGCAAATACAACATCTGTTATGTCAATGTGGTCTTTTGTGGCCGCAACAAAATGTTAAATGTTCACTATACGATCGAGCCTAAAAAAAATGATTCCTGGATTGTATTTGGAAGACAGGAGGTGAAAGACTATCATTGTAAAGTTATTTTGGATATTCAGATTCCAAATACAATCCAGGAATCATTTTTTTTAGGCTCGATCGTATAGTGAACATTTAACATTTTGTTGCGGCCACAAAAGACCACATTGACATAACAGTCATTAATTAAAGAAAATCTGAATTTACTTATCATACATTTGTAAATTAAGAATAAAAAATAAAAGGTAAAAACATTACCTGCATTGACCCGAAAGAACAGAAGAATGATGGGGACATTTGCAGAAAGAAAAAAATAAACAAATGAAAAATCTTCCTTGAAAATCTTTTATTTATGAAGCAATTATTTTTGTAGAACATAACGCAATTATCATAAAATACATCTCTTATTCTTTTAGATGTACTTTCTTTTATGATGGACACATATAAACAAAATTCTTACTAATGAAATTAAAATAACTTTTCCCTTGGGGAGTATGGAGGCACAGGCTTTCAGATGAATTTTTAGCATCACAATTCTACGACTCGAAATGACAGCATAATTTGAATACGAATTTATGCAGCCGATTACACAATGTTAAAGAAATATTCTTGCTCTTTTAATATTTCTTACTGTAGATATAAGATCCGTTTACTATTTTTTGTAGAAGGGGAAGAGGTATCCATCCATTCTCTGCGTTCGTTGACAGAACAATTACGCAGGTGCGCGCGGACATAATTTCTTCGCAGAACGGCAAAAGGGGCAGCCATTCTGCACATGGAACTATTAATAAAAAGGAACTGACATATCCTTAAAATAGTGAAGCTTCAACTGTAACCTCTATGGCAGGAGTTGTTTACCGCCGGTGGAAACTTCCACCAATAGATTTATATAGAAATTTTCAACTTTTTTATACGTCTTATTATTACAAAATTTCAGTCATAAATCATGGTAGAAACAGATACTCATTTTTACTGGTAGGAGTTTACTTTGGCAGTAGTTAGGCTCTGCGTTTCCGCCATATTGTGACAACCAGGGAAACAAACTGACATTTTTTACATGGCGTACTCCCACCAGTAAAAACAAGTAGAAATTTTTATGACATTTTTGATAAAATTTTCCATGAATAAGACGCTTAATTAAGACGAAATTTTCTTATTGCTTTTACTGGTGGGATGTTTGGCCTGGCGGTAATCAGAACCTGAAGATTTCATTTTAAAAAAGCAGCCGCCATATTGTGACAACCTCCTCAGTTACTTCACTCGCAACTGGTAGACAGTACACTATATGTCTCCTCCTCCTTATTCATAACTCCATTATTCTGCATTGAAGTTTCAACTCAACTGCTAGTGCACGAGAGCTCTCCGAACAGAGTAAAGGTGGGGTTGCTATAATCCTTGAAACACGCCAACCTTGGCGGGACGAACATACAAACGCCCTGCGTTGGCATAAAATGCAACGCTAAGGTATATAAAACTGCTTTAAAAAAAGGGAAACTTGATAGATTTCACTGAGATGAGATGCCAAATAATAGTAAAGAGTTAAGAATTTTGAAATTACGAATTAAACTGATTTAAATATTATTGGTTAAGGGGTGGAGCTACAAAAGGATATGACTTCACAAATAGAAAGATATGGAATTTTCCAGATCATTCTTTTACCGGAAGTAAAGAGTTCAAAACGATGTTTATGATTTTAAAATGAATGAAATGCTATGCCAGAAAGAAAAACTTACAGGGGAGAGTTGAAAAAAAAAGGAATTAAAATAATTTTGGAATGCGGATATTAAAATTAAATGAATACAAGATTAATAAAAATATTTTCTAAATGAAATTAAATAAAAATATGGCAGTGGTTCTAAGTAACCACAACAAGAATGTCCAAAAGAATAGCATTAAAGTCTTATTATTCGAGAGAATTTCGGACAATAACTTTAGGAACATGATATTATTTTAAACCTCGAGTTATTTGTTTGCTTGTCTAACTCGACTAAGCAAATCCATCCAGGCTCGGACTGGCCAGCCGGCCCATCGGACCGAGGGCCGGTGCGCCCTCGCCCAAGGAAAACGTCGCGCCCCTAAGGTCCTAAGCCGCTTCAATATATTTTCACTTGTTGCACATATACATTCTGATTAGTGTACTAAATTTCGAGAATTCGCTTAGGGATGATGATCAATTAATAGACAGCACAAGAGAGGTGTTTTTTATTATGACAAATAAAAGATATATCGTAGCAATTTCAGGACGGAAACCAAAACGGACATCTTTGCATGCGATTGAAAGAGAAAATACGCACCCAACGAGTGCTTTAGTAGCCACTGCGACCTGGACGAAATTTTTTTCATCGCTTCATATCTTTTAGATTTTAACCAGTATTTTGCAAATTTTCAGTCATTTTCTTTGAGTACTCTGCACCCCCTTTCCTTATAGCCGCCCCTGAATGCACATATAATCGTGCTTTTTGAAAGCAACTTGACAGAAAAAAAAAAAAGAGAGACGTATCAGAAGGCAAAAAACTTTTTGTATGGATTTTGTTTTTGATTGGAAAACATGATCTTTCGGGAATACAAAGTTGATGATACTTTTGGATCTCGCGGACAAACCACAATTTTTAAAAAAATTGATGCGTACAGCTCATTTGACTAATTAGTTTTCGAGATGTAGAGAGTTTTTTCCTTTTCATAATTTAAGGGGACCGTATTCCGTTATCAAAGGAGCAAAAAAAAAAAAAAAAATCGTAGGAACTTACCAGAAATATTTTGTAGGATTTTTTTTAATCTAAAGTAAGTTTTTAATAAATTTATTATTTCTGTAAAATTTTACTGGGGACTAATTGAGAGTTTTTGGTACTTTTTCTTGTAAGATCTTCAATTTATTGTCTGAAATTTAAGGATAAATCCCTAATACATTTTGTTTTATAACCGTATTAAGATTTAAGAAAAGCATATAAGCTATATATCTTTCCTGGCAAGCAAGGAATTCAAACGGGGTGTCAAAAGTGGATGTTACCATTTGAAAAATCAACGTTCGTGTATTTTTTAATATGTAGACAGCCTCCAAAGCAGTCTTTTTTATACAGTGATTTTCACGAAAATTGGTAGGGGCGATCATTTTTTTTTCTGCAAGGTGGCTATCGATAGAAGAAATTAAGAAAGCTCTAGTCTTGATATCAGTAATCTACTACAAGGTAATCTGTGTTCAACTTGCTGGAGCTATTAGATGTTACATGATGTGTTTTAAAAAATTGCGTAGTATTGCGTAGGATTGATTGAACTTTAAACATGCACGGAGAATATAACGAAGTCTTTTATCTAGAATTAAAAATATAATTTAAGCCATTATCATTTACTTGGTGCTATGCCGAGTGTGTTAAACCTTGTCAAGCAAGATACAACACAAGCAAGTAAAGTTGTCTTAGAGTTAGTTAAAATTTTTGCGCCCTCTGAAAATCCAAGGTCTGCGCCCTTTACACTGACCCAGTCCGACCCTGAATCCATCCATGCGGGAATCATCAATTTCTGTAATATAAATCGCTATTATTTGCATGTCACCTCGCTTTTATAAAGACACTCAAAATTTTTGTAAAATATTGCATTTTATCAGTGTGTGATTTCGATTACACACGGAAAGAACGATTTTGTTAAACCAACAAAAAAATAGTTGTTTCAACCAAATTATCTTCAAAAATGAAGCATTTTCACCTGCGAAGAATTTGAAAGCAGCTGGGCTGTGAAAAGGACGCACTTCTACAAAACGTAATTCAGTTTTAAGCATTAAAATACGCGCTATTTTATAAAATGACGTCATTTGCAACCGCTAAAGCAATCCACTTTTGCAATCCAATCTTAAACTTCGTCTATAGAAAAGTATGCACATGACATCATTATCGCGGAATAACAGACAATATTCTTGACATAGCGCGTATTTTAATTTCAACTTTTTTTTCAGGTTTTATAAAATAATGGCAACAAAAAGATACGGTATCTGCTAATTTCGACTATTTTCCGTTTACTTTCAATGACTTTCAATAGAAATGGGGTACTTTTGTTGCCACTATTTGAAAAATGGTATTAAAAACTACAAAAAAATTAATATCTCAAAAATAAATTGAGATCCAGCTTTTAAACAAATTGCAATTAAAAGAGCATTTTTTTTCTTTATACGACGGCGTAAAAATTTAAAATGTGCGATGTTTAGAAGTTTAAAAATTTGCAGTAAAGAAAATTGTAAAACCAAAATTTTATTTCAAATTTCAAAGTGTTGCCATTCGCAAAATGACGTATGTGTTATGCACAGATATGTTTGTCCTTTATAATATAGATGCAAACAAATTCTATTATTTTTTTTTTTTTAACGTATTTGGTGATCTAAAAATTTAAATTGTACGATTACAAATATGTTTTTGTGTTTTTTCAATATTATTCTTTTATTTCTTTAAAAAAGAAGTATTAATTTTGTTGATTTGACTTTCACAAATATGTTAGACTGGTGGTTTTTTTTAATATTATTCTTTTATTTGTTTATAAAGGAAGTATTAATTTCGTTATGCCAAAATAGTCAGAAACAAATGCTGAACAATGTTTGTTGCTGTATGTGCAAAATGTTTATTATTATTATGTATTGAGACCGGCACGTGATAAAATAAACTTTAAAAAATCATGCTTAAAAATTATTTTTAAAAACATAATACATCAGTCAAATAAGATACAGTTTTTAAACAAATTGCATTTGAAAGTAAATTTTTTCCCTATGCGACGAAAATTGAAAATGCACGATGGTCCGAAGATTAAAAAAATTGCAGTAGCGAAAATTTCAAGACCGAAATTTGATCGTGAAGTGTTGCCATTCGCAAAATGACGTCAGCATTACGAACAGATACGTTTGTTCTTTATAATATAGATACGTAATCAGTAAAATATATTAAAGATCAGTTATTACGATGTGGTTATCAATTGAAGCTCTTATGCTTGGTATTCCGGAATGAAAAACAGCAATTTTCACCTTCACAAAATTTGCATACACACTTCTCATATCCATATTCATCATTTTTTTTTTTAATTGTATTTTGTTTGATCATTGTAAAATCCTTTTAACTCAAAACTTGAAGTCACCATTGCCAGCAACATCTTTTATGTGAATAGACGCACTCTTTACTTGAGATTCTAATCTCACTTCCGGATAGTAAAAATTTACGTAATTTATGTTTTTTAGACGAATTTGTGTTAAAATGTTTAGTTTTATCTAAGAAAATGATCGTTTTCTTTTAAATATGACCATTTTCACTTAAATAAGCATTTCGCCTAGTGTCTGAAACTTAGTATCAGTACACATGCTGAAGGAAAAACAATATAGAAAATTTATGAGGAAAAATGCGTGTTTTCAAAAGCAGTATGTCATTCTCCGTTATTATTCCACTAATATAATATTATGCTCCTAATGTGATTTTGTGCCACTATAAACCTTATACAACAATTTTTATAAACAATTTTGAATTTTTATCAGAAAATGGCGTGAATAAAGATAAAAATACCTCATTTTTTTCTCTCTTTTCTGCAATAATGAAAGCTATCTAATTTTTATCATTTTGGAGAAATTTCATAAAATGCTTTTAAAATTACAATATAAAAGTAGGAATATTGAAAAAAAGATAGTGCGATCACATCTACAAATTAACAGCTTTCAGTTTAAAAAAAAAAAAAATAGTAAAATTGTTTTCAGCAGAAAGATAAAGGCAGATGACTAAAATACAGACCGTTTTTTAAATATATAGATTATATAAAATTGTGAAAAATTAAATTAAGCAAATTATGTTATTTTGATAAAATTATAGTAGAATGTCCAAAAGAATAGCAATAAAGTCTTATTATTCGAGAGAATTTTGGACAATAACTTTAGGAACATGATATTATTTTAAACCTCGAGTTATTTGTTTGCTTGTCTTACTCGACTAAGCAAATCCATCCATGCGAGAATCATCAATTTCTGTAATATAAATCGCTATTATTTGCATGTCACCTCGCTTTTATAAAGACACTCAAAATTTTTGTAAAATATTGCATTTTATCAGTGCGTGATTTCGATTACACACTGATAAAATGCAATATTTTACAAAAATTTTGAGTTTTGAATTTGAAAGCAGCTGGGCTGTGAAAAGGACGCACTTCTACAAAACATAATTCAGTTTTAAGCATTAAAATACGCGCTGTTTTATAAAATGATGTCATTTGCATCCGCTAAAGCAATCCACTTTTGCAATCCAATCTTAAACTTCGTCTATAGAAAAGTATGCACATGACATCATTATCGCGGAATAACAAGCAATATTCTTGACATAGCCCGTATTTTAATTTCAACTTTTTTTTTCAGGTTTTATAAAATAATGGCAACAAAAAGATACAGTATCTGCTAATTTCGATTATTTTCCGTTTACTTTCAATGACTTTCAATAGAATGGGGTACTTTTGTTGCCACTATTTGAAAAATGGTATTAAAAACTACAAAAAAATTAATATTCAAAAATAAATTGAGATACCACTTTTAAACAAATTGCATTTAAAAGAGCAATTTTTTTTCCTTATACGACGGTGTAAAAATTTAAAATGTGCGATGTTTAGAAGTTTGAAAATTTGCAGTAAAGAAAATTGTAAAACCAAAATTTTATTTCAAATTTCAAAGTGTTGCCATTCGCAAAATGACGTATGCGTTACGCACAGATATGTTTGTCCTTTATAATATAGATAGATAGATAGATTATGGAAGTGGTAGAAAAAAAGAGATAAATAGTGGTCTGATGATTTTTTAAAGTAAGACCAGTGATCTTTTCCACGTTCTAAAACGTATGTACATGAAGTTTCGTGCGAATCGGTCAAAAATTGAAGATTTGTATAAAGGACATACACACAGAGAACGGCTTTTATATATATAGATTTTTTCTTTTCATCGGGGCGACACTAAATTCTGAAAAAGCAGAATTCCTGTTTTCTAGTTTATTATCTCTTCCATCGCCGTATTAATTTAACTCCTTGAGGGGCGGTGAGATATATTATATCCCACCTAATTTAAACAAGATTCGCATCAGAAACTTTTAACTAAATTTTACATTTTTAACTTTGGGGCCGAAATATTGAAAAATTGCTTTTCCCTATTTTAAAATAATTTTTTTCGATTATTCCGGTGAGAATTCAATATTACAATGACATTAGTGCTTACCCCTCAAAGGGTCAATAGCATGAGAAAACAAGAAAAGCTTTCCGATCAGCCTGATTATCGGCGGCCATTCCATTATACCCTCTTAACCCGGTTAATACGCGTTTCAAGGGAATGAACTAAAGTCGCGTATTAAGCGGGATCGCGCATTAAACGGGATTTCTATAATGTTGCAGGAACTGGGCTTGTTTACACATCTAATCATATAAATAAACTTTAGAGCTTTCATTTATATGTGTGCGATCGACATTTGTATCTTTCACGTATATTTAGATTAAAATTTAATTGCCTTCCACTTTCACTCGTTGTTTCTTTTTATGGGACTGACTAGAACAATAATTGAAAATAAATATAGATTCCAACAGGGCCTTATTGTCGTTTAATACGTTACAACCAAAAATAAAACAACAAATATAATTTCATTACCACAATAATTTTTTTTTTTTTTAAGAAAGAAAAAAAGAATATGAAATCTTTGAAAAATTTCTATTGAATCTTCTAATCCATTTTTTTAAAATTATATTTAGTGCTTTTAATAATGAGTACCATTATAAACTGTCCTTCTTTTTGACAGAAGAAAAAACTGTCCTTATTAATATTTATGTAAAAAACATTGTTACATTGGTAGCATGGTAAAAAGTAAAGAAAACACTAGAGAACATGTATTCTGCTTTTTCAGAATTTAGTGTCGCCCCCGGCATTTCCATTACTTCATTTTCTTCTGGTGGACTGGTGGTTTCTATTATTATAAAAAGCCATTATAAATGAAGCGTTAGGTGAAGATGAAAGAGCAGCCGTAAATGCTTTATTTATAATGGCTGTTTCATAATAATAGAAGCCACCAGTCCATCAGAAGGAAATAACTCGGTTAAGCGGGACTCGGGTAATCGGGACTCTACTGCAAAATATATTTCAATTTTAAGACTTAAAGCACACGCTTTTATTTTATGTAAAATGACGTCATTTGCATTAATATAGATACTTAAAATTAAATATAGTTTTTAATAGCTCCATGTTTTATCATAAATCCTTCATTTATATTTTTCTCAAAATAGCACGTATTTTAATTAATTTTTTTTTCAATTTTTATGAGAAAATGGCAACAAAAAGATATAATTGCTATTTTTCAACAATTTTTTCTTTACTTTCTACAGAAAGGGAGAACTTGAGTTGCCAAAATGAAACAAATGTCGCTAAAAACTACAAAAAAATTAATATTTCAAAAACAAATGGAGATGCAGTTTTCAAACAAGTTGCATTAAAAAGTACTTTTTTTCCCAATACAACGGTATAAACATTGAAAATGTGCGATGCTTAGAAGTTTTAAAAAATGCTGTAGAGTAATTAATCGCACAATGAAACATCGGCTTTTGTTTTACGGCTAGCGTACAGAAGGTAACGTTATTTATTGGAGACAAAATAAGCTGGGAGAAAGAAATAGCATTCCGGGGGCTAATAAAATAATCATCCACCCGCAGTCGTATTTGTTTAATCTTTACAAGTTGTAATTTTTTGTTGCCTATAATATGCATTATAAAACATAGTAGTGATATGATTTAATGTGCATTTAAAAACTCACTAACAGGTATGATCACCTCTAATCGTAATAATTTTATACCGTATCTGAGTAACCAGAATTCTTTAATATATCTCTACTACAGTAAAAACATACACGAAGAGAGACAAAGAATGTTAGGAGGCGGAATCAAAGGAGAATTGCAGTTTTGTTAATTTAGTGGGGTTTTGTTTTATTCAAACATCTATCACTATTTCCGATTAGTAATTTTCGCCTTAAATAATCTGTTATTAGATGAAGGAAGGCTATTCGGAAACAGTGTAAAATATCTGAATTTAAAAAAAAAAATCGCTAATTTGGCAGCAGTCGAGAAGAGAGAATGAATCCGCGTCTTAAGCATCATTTTTTTCTCAAAGGACAGAAAATTTATCGCGTATTAAGCGGGATCGCGTAATAACCGTTCGCGTATTAAACGTGATATTTTTGCATTAGATAACGTGCTCCATCGTTATGTACAACGTTCAAGGGATCGGAAAAAAATCCGCGTATTAACCGTGAGCGTCTTAACCGGGTTCGACTGTATGTGATGCTGTGATGAATCCAAAAATGTATGGTTTACCAAGTCCGCTGACATGAAACCACACAAGGCCATGGCTCAACGATGGCGGCCATTTTCCAATATGTCGTCCATTAGCTATCTTGGTTGTCGTGAATCCAAAAGTGTATGGTTTAGCAAGTCCGCTGACATGAAACTACACGAGCTACTGGTTAAAGACAATATTTTTTTCTTTCGTATATTTAAGCCATCTTCTAAGACAGCATGATTACAGGATTAAAAGCATGAATCACTTTCTGCAATACATAAACGCCTTAACTATATTACAGTCGAACCTCTATTTAACGAAGTCGCTAAATCCCGGAAAAAAGTTCGTTATATGGAAAATTCGTTAAATAGAGACTCACCTTTTAAAATACTTTAAACTACATAAAACAGATTTTAAATTCATAAACACTAAATATTTTTACTAAAAGTAATTAATCACATGTTTTTTTATAAATTATATCGATTTCTTTTATTTATTTTGCCCACCAATATCCATCATCAATTCATTTTTTCTATGTGAAATATGCAATCTTTGAAATATGCAAGGAAAACAAAGCATTGTCCGGGAATACACTGAATTTTCTGTATAAAGTAAATAGTTTTACATTAAAATTAACGAATTTTAATGACATTATCGTATTTATTATTATTATAACATATAATTTTAACCATACATTAACATATGCGTCCTTAAATTTAATTTCTGAAAAACTCTGTTAATTTTGCCTGGGATTTTTCTTTTAAAAAGTGCTTTCTCTCATAATACGTCTCGCATCTTTGCAATGCACCAAAAATCCTTCATGCGTATTTTCTTCTAACTATAATCCGCGTCGGATTTTTTCAAATGATTTTAGCATTTCATCATAAGAAGGTTTGTTAATTCCTGCATCATGTGCATTTCCAACATCATCATATTCGTCGTTGTATTGTTTTTATTTTTCACACTGTTGAAATCGAAAATATCCAATTCGGATAGTGTTTCCGAGATCTCAATTTCAGAATTAAGTGAAATACAGTCATCAATCAGCACATCATGGTTAATTTCTTCTTTCTTTTCTCATCTGTATCCACATTTTTTTTTTTTTTTTAGTTACTCTAATGGATTATCGTCTTCGTCTTCCGTACTTACCGAATTCTCACTGCTGAAAAAGAAGGCGCCTGGTAAAACGAGTTCAAGGCCATTGAACATCATAAAATGTGTTTAAACAAAGAATAAGTTTGAAATGTACAGAAATATTTTGAGAAACGGGGAGAAAAAAAAATTTTGATCGCAAGAAAAAGTTCGTTAAATAGAGAATGCACTTCGCTATTTGGAGGTTATTTTACGAAGAAATTTGCAAAATGTTCTTGGTTTCAAGGAAAAGTTTGCAAAATAGAGAAATTTGCAAAATAGATGCTCGTTAAATAGAGGTCCGACTTTATTTAAACATTATCTAGATATTTTTTCTGGTGTTAAAAAATTATATTTTTCCTTTTAAAATCGTCAGATCATTTTATCATTTTCTGACCTACTTTCTGAATTTTATAAAATTGGTATCCCGCAAAAAAGAATTTGGAAAAATATTTAAAATAAACATACTTAAAAAAAGTAAGGTATTTATTAATATTAAACCCACTTTTTTTTCTGACGCATAAATAAAATATTCAATACGGCACTTTTTTCCTTGTTTTATTTCTTTTTCTTCCAGTTACATAGCTCAAAGTGCATTACGAAATAAAACAAGTTGGAAATTGCTCGTCAAACGTGGCAAATGAGGTGCGTTCGTACTATAACTAGTTTTATAATTATTTTTTGCACCCCATATTGTACTGAATGTATAATTTTTTGCACTTCATAAAGCGCATAGTCTGATACATCATTAAAATGCACTTCCAATATTTTTTTCCCATTCCCCGTAATGTAACGGAACACTTTTGACTGTCCCTGTAATTAAACTATACATCCGATTTTCCTAAAATTTGAAATAGCTCAACAAAATTTTGCAACAATTATATCTTTAAAATTTCAGACCATTCGGAAGGCTGTAATATCATTAAAATGCACTTGCAATAATTTTTCCCACTGGCCGTAATGTAAAGAAAAACTTTTGACTGTCCCTGTAATTAAACTATGCATCCGATTTTCCTAAAATTTGAAAGGGCTCGACAAAATTTTGCAACAGTTATATCTTTAAAATTTCAGATCATTCGGAAGGCTCTAATATCATTAAAATGCACTTGCAATAATTTTTCCCATTGGCCGTAATGTAAAGAAAAACTTTTGACTGTCCGTGTAATTAAACTATACATCCGATTTTCCTAAAATTTGAAAGGGCTCCACAAAATTTTGCAACAGTTATATCTTTAAAATTTCAGATCATTCGGAAGGCTCTAATATCATTAAAATGCACTTGCAATAATTTTTCCCATTGGCCGTAATGTAAGGAAAAACTTTTGACTGTCCCTGTAATTAAACTATACATCCGATTTTCCTAAAATTTGAAAGGGCTCGACAAAATTTTGCAACAGTTATATCTTTAAATTTTCAGATCATTCGGAAGGCTGTAATATCATTAAAATGCACTTGCAATAATTTTTCCCATTGGCCGTAATTTAAAGAAAAACTTTTGACTGTCCCTGTAATTAAACTATACATCCGATTTTCATAAAATTTAAAATGGCTCGACAAAATTTTGCAACAATCATATATTTGAAATTTCAGACCATTCGGTTGGGTAGTTTTTGCTCTGTTACATGCGGACAGACGGACGGACAGACGGACGGACGGACTGAACGACGACTATAGGTGCTACGTATTTATGTAATTACGAACGCACCTAACAAAAAACGAACAAATATTTAATACATTTTTCAGGTGATCTATCTTTTTCTAAAAGCAACTGCTATTAAACATGCAAATCATGTTTTACGGTACCGCTTCACGCATAAAAGACTGCAAAGAATTTCCAATTCGATTCATAGTTGATTGAATATTATAAATGACTTAAATTTCAAATATAGAACCAAAATGTTCTTATCCTGGAAAAGATGTGGCAGAAAATTATAAGTTTCCACACGTCCACGGATAGAAACAGCTATGCGAGGTTCCATTTTTATTTCTTTTACTTCCAACATAGTTTGTAGAAATATTTTAAACTTTTAGCATTACGTAATATTGGAATGGCACACAGCCCCCTGAATACCAGGTCTATACGCTAACACAAAAATGGCAGCAGTCGTAGGTGGATTTTTATTTTATTTATTTTTTATTTTTTCAGAGTTTGTACGGTCCTATGAATTTTAATACCTGTAATTTCTATTTTAAAAAAAATTCGTCTTCCATTCTGCGATTAACCCCTTAACCCATTCACGACGGGAAACGAGAATTCTCGTTTTCATTCAAAACACCTCATTAACTAAGGGCGTGGCTTTTGCCTTACAGAAAATATGCATTTATGTCATGTTGTCCATATTTTTTTAGATTGTAAGACATTTAATATAAAATTCGTACATTGAAAGATATTTACCTATGCATAAACTTGGGAAACCTATCTAGAACACCAATTTACAAAAAACTTTCAGAACAGGAAAGAGCTTCTACTGTTTTAAAATTAGGATTTGATAAAAATTGCCCGTCGGCAATGTGTTACGATGTTAATTTTTTTTTTTTTTTTTTTTTTTTTTATACAATAAACTAAAAATAGGGACCCTACACCATAGAACTATTAATAAAGAGGAACTGAAATATTCTTAACACGTTCACGCCGGCGCCTATATTCATGTTTTTCGCTGTGAGACGGCTCTTGAATTCATCTTTTGCTTCATCTGGCGGCGCGGTACTTTCACTTATTCAGACACTGTACGTAATGGCACGCCCACCTCATATTTATTACATTCAACTCAAATATAACAAGCAGAGTTGATTGTGAATGTCTGAAAGTTCGTAAGGAGTAAGCAAATTAATTAGAGACATGATTTTATTGACTGCATATGTACGAATTTAATATAAAATGTCTTAAAATCTAAAGAAATATGGACAACATCATATAAAGGCATTTTCTGCAAGGTAGAAGCCAAGCCCTTAGTTAATGATATCTTTTGAATGAAAACGAGAATTGTCGTTTCCCGTCGTGAATGTATAAGATTTATATTACTGAATTGTTTTTACTACTGAATTTTCGAATATTCAAGTGTGACCCACCTGTAGTGCACGCCGTCTATGGCATAGTCGAGTGTGACCCACCTGTAGTACACGCCTTCTATGGAACAGTGGAGTGTGACCCACCGGTGATGCACGCCGCCCGATGCGGCAGTCAAGCGTGACCTGCACGCCAACCGATGCGGCAGTCAGTCGTGACCCACCGGTGATGCACGCCGGCGTGAATGTGTTAAAATAGTGAATCTTCAACTGTAACCGCTTTCGCAAGGGCTGATTACCTCCGGTGAAAATTTCCACCAGTAAATTTATATAGAAACTTTCTCCGTATTTAAAGGCCTTTTTAATGCAAAATTTCAGTTATTAATAACGGCAGAAACATGATTTCAATTTTACTGGTGTAAGTTTACTTTTGCGGTAGTCACACCATTTGTTTCCGTCATATTGTGACAATCGGTGAAACAAACTTATTGTTTTACCAGTCAAATTCACACCAGTAAAAACAAATAGAAGTTTTTACCATATTTGTGAGAAAATATTTTCATGAATAAGACGCTTAAATAAGGCAAAATTTTCTATTCAATTTTACTGGTTTGACGTCTGCCCCGGCGGTATTCAGAAACTGTAATTTCAATTTAGAAAAAGCAGCCGCCATCTTGTGACAACCTCCTCAGTTACTTCACTCGCAACATGGTAGACTCTACACTATATAAATGGCACTAGTGTCCATCATGTCTCTAACCTTAAATTGTTAGGATTGTCAATAGATGAGCACTTGAACTGGTTCTCTCATATAAATTACCTTAAACTCAAACTAGTAAAATTGTATCACAACTCAAAAAAATTAACCACTAAATCTTGGGGTATTAAAAGCCATATGCTAAAATTTTGGTACTCTACTATTGTTGAAAAAATTATCACCTATGGGGCATCTATTTGAGGGGGGGGGAATCTTACAAAAGCAGCACTTAACCCTTTCAGGGGCAAGGTACTTGCATTCGAAAAATGTTGAAATAATTTAATGACACCATTATTTACAAGAGAACTTATTTGTAAACAAGTAAAAGTATATATTCGCGTACTTGATAAAGGTGAAATTTTCATTATAAAATTCCGGTGCCAATGTGGCGATTAGGGAATAAAATTATGTGATGCCGTGACGGCATCAGCGCCCTTCAAGGGATTAATAAATTGGTTTCTATACAAAGGGTGTTTCTTTTGCAAATTTCTAGGGGATATAGAACTATTTCCAGTGATGCTCTCAACATCTTGACATGTATTCCCCATTCCCATTTCCATTACCATTAAATATGAGTTCACTAAAAGTAACATCATCCATTTGGAGAATGAAGCTATCTCACAGCAATATTTTCCACAAATGATAATACAGCGTAAGACTCTTGGCTGGCAGTTTCATCCGGCAGATGAGACTTCCCACCTTCAAGTAAATCCGACTATAAATTCTTACTCTCCCACTCAAAATGTTATGGTCTTCACCGATGGCTCACGCACTGTTACCGGAGTAGGTGCAGCTTTCTGCGCTACGAAAGGAAATAAAGTGATTCATCGGTGGTCCTGCAGGCAGGATAACAATAATTCCATTTTCCAAGCCGAACTCTTTGCCATCTTTAAAGCTTTAGAGTGGATTTCTCAACAAAACGAAAAAAATTTAATTCCAATTTTTAGCGATAGTCTTTCAAGCCTGCAGACTTATCTGTTCCTTTGGCTCAACAAATCCACAGGTTATTGAGATTAAATCACTTCTCAAAAATCTTCTCTGGAAAACCTATTTAAGCCACGTTTCAGCCCATAAGGGTATCCTGGGAAATGAAACGGCAGATACGTTGGCAAAGGAGGCAACTGCTAGGCTATCAATTGATTTTTCCCTTCCAGTACCGCACTCACACATCAAAAGACAGCTTCGCGCTCACTTTATGAAACAATGGCAGGATTACTGGGTTGGTTGGTTGGTTGTGCTTATGACGGCCAATTATCATCACGAGGGTTATAGGCCCTAAGGGGGTAGTGCCCTCCGTGGGGGTCTTTCTAAGGGAACCTAATCCGTATTTACGCTTGGAAAAGCAAGGTTCGAAGAAAACCACGAAAACTCCGAACGATTAGGCCGACGAGAGCGATTGGGATCGAACCCAGCACCTCCCGTCTACCAGCTCGAGAGCAGAAACTCTCGGCCACTGGTGGGGTGCAGGATTACTGGGGCTACCCAGATAAGTGTAGATATACCTATGATCTGGTCAGAGCGGTATCTTTGGATCTTCTTCTGCTCACTCCACCCACTACAGCTTTCCTTACCGGTCATGGTCCTTTTGGGGCATACTTCTTCAAGTTCAAAAGAGCCTTTTCTCCTCTATGTGAGTGCGGTGATGTTTCTGATGCCTCTCATTATTTCTATAATTGTCCTTTAACAACTCGCTGGCATATCCGCCGTCCTCCTGTTCTTCCAGATGGTAGGCTAGCAAATATTTTATCGCGCCCGACTTTGCTCTCAAAGCTTAAAAACATCTTCAACTTCTTATGTAACTTTTCAGTTTTACTCTATCACTGAGACGGGGACTTGGATTCCTCTTATTCAGTATCCAATGTCGGGTCGCAGCAATCTGTATAATATTGTCTAACTTTGTATAATATTGCATTATTTAATGTCCTTATTGTTGTTTCACAAACTATGCTACTGCAACATTTATCTATATCTTATATATATCACTCCGCCCTCTGTCGCGCGTATTAGCGGGCTCAGCCTAGGATGAAATTTTTATTTTTTTTAAGACCTTAATAAAGGGGACCGGGAGGGACATCTATGCTCTACAAACTCGCTTCCTATTCTGAGCAGTCTCTCTCGGGCAGTAAAAGTAAAAAAAGACTGTACACTATATGTCTCCTTCTCTTTATTCATAACTCCATTCCCTACACCACTTTTACGGTACTAAGATATTTGCCTTATGTAATCGAAATATTTCTGCCATTAGATAAAATGAATATTGCAGTTTAAATTTGGTGGTGTCAGAAAGCTTTTAGTAACAAATCAAGCAAACTCTTCTTGAACATACTGTGTACGGACAAACCTGTTAACCCCTTAATCGTCGCGCCCGATACATTCACGGGCAGCCATGTATGAAAAAATTTCGTCGAGACCGTGACCCTCACGGGCTGGACGTCTCATGAATTTAGCTAATTTTTTCTGTAATATACTTTGCATTTTTTGCTCCCGAAATTATTTTAAACCTTAAATACATTATTCTATTTTTATATTCGATTGGCACGACTATATTTTTAAAGTAAAGATTTGAGTGAATTTTTCTTGCGCATGTTGCCATAAATAAGTACAAGTGTTCCTTAAACAAATAGTGGTGCTCAGTGAAGAAATTGCTTTATACCAATATGGCGACATCAGCCCGTTAACCCCTTGGGGACGAGCGGCACGTATACGTGTCGCATGAAGCGCTCAGAATCCTTGTTTTTCCTCACCAGTAAAATTTTACTGTAAAATTTGTCTTATTTAATCAGCGCATTTTCTCGATTCAAGAAGTCACAAATTTCTGTTTTTAAAAAACGGTGACAAAAGATTAAAAATTTCGTAAAAGGCTCCGTCCCGAAGGGGTTAAGGGATGCTTAAGCGCCTAATCCCTTAATTATCGCTCCCGTAATATTCACGGGCTGTGTCTTTTATTCAGATTGTTTGATTCCCACCAGCTTTATAAAATAGTGTAATTGCCTTTATTGAGGTATCATTTTACCTATCATTAAATAAGGTGACTATTTATTTTTCAAAAAAGTGGTGTCAATAAGCAATTTGAATTTTTAAACCGTAATTTAATGCGACCATTAAGGGGTTCAGAGATGGAAACTCTGAATTGATAAATTTGTTTTTAAGATCAGAAGGCTTAATTTTAAGAAATTGCAGGAGGTGAAACACGTGTTTTACCTGTTTCAAATCTGAATACATCTGAGTTACCGTTTTATAAATTTCAATGTTGAGTAGCTCAAGTGAAGAGAAAGATTTTAGTGTTGAGATATCTGGAAAGGAATCAGAAGATTCCATTTTTTCAGATGTTTTTGACTTCGAAAAATCGGATACTGAAGATAGTGATGATGATGTTAATATGTACCTTTACCAGCACGTCAGTGGTCTAAAATTTCTTCAAGTGTTCCCGATTACGCACCTCCATACTTGCAATTCAAATCGGAGCCTAAGATTAACGTTTCGTTTGATGCCATTTCGAGTATTCTGCAGTACTATGAACATTTTATAAATGATGAATTAGTGGATAATATTGTAATCGAAACTAATCGCTATGCTGAGCAATGGGGAAATGTGGTTTCAGAAAAAAGAGAGAAAGGAAGAGTGGAATGGCAACCTGTCTCTCTAAATGAAATGCTATTGTTCCTTGCTCTTACTACTGTAAAAGGAATTGAAAAAGAAAAAAAAAAGGAAAAAAGTACATATTGGACTAAACATTATCTGTTAAGACACTATTTTTACGAGATATTATGACGTATGAGGTACAACGAATTAAAAAAATATATCTTTTCATTTTTGGAATAATGAAGCTCACGATCCTCAAAATCATCCTTATCCAAAACTGTACAAAATTTAGACTGTTTGTGCGCATCTGAAAAATTTGTATAGAAGTACAATTATCAACATCAAGTCGTTTGTATGAATACCATTTTCTGAATGTTCTGACCCATACGGACAAAAAAGAAAAACCTTACCAATAATGAAAAATTTGTTCATCTTATGTGAATAAAAATGGAAGCAAAATTATATAAGAAATTAGTTATGATTGCAAGAACTGTAATGTAGGACTATGCATACCATGAATCAAAGTTTTTCATACATTGAAAATTTACTAAATTTTGAAAAATATATCGAAGGCCGTTTTTGAAAATAAATTTGAATAAAATTATCGTCTTTGTAGTAATGTAACAAATTATTTGATTTATATATGTATTTACTTTTATTTAAAGTGAAACCACAAGTTACTGATTGATGCTGTTTTACGCGATGTCGATGTTTTTCGATACTCTATTTTTCCAGAATCGGCCATTATTATCTCATATACTTTAGGAACTACGGCCGATATGTTTTAGAGGATCCCGAAATGATAGGTCAGTTCTTCAAAAATGCGTTTTGAAAACGTAACTTGTGTGTAATGGAAACTTTCCTTAACCGGAAAAGTTTCAAGGTCCAAACGGACAGGAAACCACACAACTATATCTGCTAAAATGGAAAACTGTCTCAAATGGAAATGTTTTTTCTCATCTAAATGTTAAGTGGGTCGAGAAAAAACTTTCAAATTTAACGGTGGGCCGCATATCAATATAAAATTTGTGAATTACATCAGAGGATTTTAAACTCCAAATCCTCCTATGGATAAGAATTAACTGTGGTCGTGTGTGTGTATCAAGGGTGGACCCAGCTCACCATTTAGACGGGAGTCATGGATTTCCTTTTTCTGGTTGGGAGGGGATCACATCTCTTTGTGAGAATTTTTTATATTGAAAGCTATTCCCAAATCCAAACTAACTACTTTTCTGATACTTTCGCTAAGTCATTTTTATTCGTAAATACAAAAAAATTGCATTAATATTCGTAAAAATATCAAATTTACCGATTTTGTTCAGATACACTCTAAATAAAAAAAGAGTAACTATACTCTATCGCAGAGTCAAAATATGCCCAACCTCTTTAGAGTGACTATTCACTCTGAGCCAAAGTGAAATTTTTGACTCTCTGAAAGAGTGAATAGTCACTCCTTGAAAGTGAATATCCACTCTAAACAGTGGTGGATAATCAGTCTTTCGGAGGAGTGACTATTCACTCTTGCTAAAGGAGTGCAGTTTTTCACCCCTGGTAGGAGTTAATAGTCACTCTTTCATAGGAGTGAATGTTCATTTTTTTTGTAGTGGGTTGTTTTTTTTATTTTGCTTTTATGGTCATTTTAAAAGAATCGCATCTTTTACGGCATGCAATGGAAATAGATACAAGCATGGTAAAGATTGGAATAAAATACTTTATTAGCAATATTTATTTAATTCATAGTTTGTAACACTAATTGAACTTTTAAGGAAAACTTCAGTTAAAGTTACATACGAATTTAAATTAGATTACTGACAGAAATAAACTAAAATATTTTATTCCAATCTTATCCTTTGTGTTCGCTTTTATTGCATGCCCTATAAAGATATTACTTTTAAAGTTTTATTAATAACATTTTAATAGGTGGATGTTATATGTTTAACAATGTTTGATCTCATTTTAATTTTTGTTTTAAATATAAAACCGTAGTTTTTCCTTAAATTATTGCTATTTTTGCAAAGTGCTATTGTTCTAAAATATTTTTAATCTTTCCATTTAAACGCAATGCTTATAAACTCACTTCTTTTTTAAATAAGTTCTAAGCATGATTTAAATGTTAAGAATGTGTAATTTTTTTTATCCTCTGTGATTTGCTTTTGTTTTATTTAATATGAAGATAGCGTCTAAATTTTGAGTTCTCTAGAATATGTTTTTTTTTCTTTTAAACATATTCCTTAACTTAATCATGATTTTCAATTTTCGCCCATTATTGCCATAAGCCACGATAAGCCATATTTAATTTTAGGTAGATTTCGTAAGAAATACTACCTATTGCAGTCGTTACCATGGTGCGACTTTTGAAAAATTCCTTCATAACTTTTCATTACATGACCCCAGGAACCCAAAACCACCCCCACCTAAAAAGTTTATATATATATATATATATATATATATATATATATATATATATATATATATATATGTGTGTGTATGTATGTATGTACTAAATTTTGTCCGCACGATAAAAGTCGCAATTATGCACGGAACGTCTTCAAACTCGCCAGCAACTTTAAGATAGCTAATTTCTCGGCGGGGATTGAAAATGAGCAAAATCGGTCCAAGGGAATGGGAATGGGAAGGTTTAAAATTTTGAATACCGCCTTAACATGATTCTGATAAAACCAGCTTTTACACAACAATGGCAGGAAAAAATAAATATTTTTCGTTATAGCTGTTGCCAACAATTAAAAAAAAGGCAATAAAATTCTCACCACAACAATTGCTTTCTAATGCAGTGTTTTCAAGTGAAAAATTAAATTAGATAAGAAGTTTGACGAATTCAAAACAAATTGAATATTACGTCATAAGTTTTCTAGAGCAAGATTTCTGCATGAAAATTCAAAATGAAATAAATAGTTTGACGAATTGAAAACAAATTGAATATTACGTCATAAGTTTTCTAGAGCAAGATTTCTGCATGAAAATTCAAAATGAAATAAATAGTTTGACGAATTAAAAAAAAAACAACAAAATATTGCGTCATATTGAAAATATAATGGACCACAGAAGGTGAATATGTAGCGTCATTGAGTTTGAAGAAACGTATTAAAACATGATAAAAACCCGAGTATGGAAATATTAACATATTTTAACACTTTGAGGTTCTCTGAATTTGATTTAGCCATTTTTAAACCTATTCCATATACATGCGTGTGTGTATATTAGAATTTTCACAAAATGTTTAGCTCCCTAGAGGTCATTCTTAGCAAAGGAACTGGGTTTATCTTTAATCTTGATTTAAGTTTTGTTGGTGAATTTAGTACTTAACTTCGAAATCTACCTCCGCCTGTAGGCCCGAGCCGGAAGGGATTTTTTTTTATTCGAGTAGATATTGCATTTTGCGACTATGAGCAAAATAGATTTCATATGTTTTATAGGAAAAGATTGATCTCGGAAATAGAAAAAAAGGAAACTTAAAAATAAAGTAAATGACTGCATTAGAAATATTCTTATTGTTTTTAAAACATTTTAGTGTGAAAAAGTGGTTATTAATCTCTTTAAAAAAATATTCAGTCCAGTATTATGTAAGTCAATATGACCATTTTAAAAAATATACTAAAGCAGTCTTATCCATAAACTTCAAAACAGGCATAAAAAAACATTTTATTCCAATGCTTAAATATCATGCTTTATTGTTTAGAGCCAAAAATTACGTGTATCCAAAAACGTAGAAAATGTTTTTATAATAGAAGGAAATTTAATAACTGATACAGAATATCTATAATTAATTTTTTTTTTATATTGCTCAGTCTCGAAATTTTAAAATTATAACCCGCAGAAAAATGTTTACACACAATTTAAAAAAAATTAATATACAGTAAAACCTCCCTAAGACGACCACGTACCGTTCCAATAAATTTGGGTCATTCCGAGAGCTGGTCTTTTAATGGAGGTCATGTTTAATTCTAGATTTTAATTGTTTAAAAGTGGTAACAATGTTACTAAAATTTATTTTTCACATTTGGAAAAAATATAAAAATTTAAGTATCAAAATAAAAGTTAATTACATAAGTTAATTACTGCAGAGTTTTAAAAATGAATACATTGAGCTTTGCTTTAAATTTAAAGTTTTATATTTTATAATTTTTATCCCCAAGTCCTTTCGAAGTTCAGTAAATAAATACTTTTTTTTTGTGGACGGGAACAAATAATAACGATTCCATTACTTTATCTATTTATTTGAGAATTTTCCGACAGAATAGGGCAGATGAGTTTATTGACCGTCGTTCTTAATTTGCAATCAGAGTTAAATTCATTGCCTAAAAAGGCACAAAGGGATTTAAAAACTCTTAAAAACACTTAAAAGTTACCGGGATTTAAAAAAAAATCTAAACTTAGTTTAGAATTTTGATGAATAATGCACTCTCCGGAATTATTTTTTTAATGAAACCTTCTTCAAGCGACCAGGAAAAAACAGAATTTATTTCATTTTCTTCAAAGAAATCGATCTCTCATGGAGGGAGTTAAACTGGGATGGTCTCTGAATGGAGGTAAAATTAGTATTGAGCCTATGGGAATAAATTTCGTTCCATGAAAAAATGGTCGTTCAGGAAGGTGGTCGCCTAATGGAGTTGGTCGCACAGTGAGGTTTCACTGTACCAACCTTTTCGTAATATCATATTTAAAACTCCGAAACAATAATAAATACTCTTAACTGTTTATAATCCGAAATCAGTATGAAGCAAAAAGAAAAAAAAAATCTCATGTAACGGCAAATTAATGTTCCAAATGTGTCTCCTACGAAATTAAAACTTCCAGATGTCTTCTTCTTCTTGTGAGTCAGCCACCCTTTCAAACGATAAAACTTATTACTTTGATCGTTGGCAAAAAAAATTCGCAACACAGCATTGAAAGGGAATATTTACACTCATTTATTTTTATTCACATTTTCCGAACTAATGATTTGCTAAGCATTCCGCGTATTAGAGGTCTGCACGGGCTGAAATTTCCAAGCTCGGGTCCGGCCGACTCCTAGAAAAAAAAATTCGGCTCGGCCCGGCCCATAGAAAAAAAAATTGGCCCGACCCAGCCCGGTAAAAAATTTAAAAGTTTGGCCCGAGCCCGGCCCAGCACGGAAAAAAAGTTAAAATCTCGGCTCGAGCCCGGCACGACCCGAGTGAATTTCAACAAAACATTGATTTTTTTACTTTCTTCTATCTTTACAAGAAGAAAGTATTGGATTCATGAAAATTTTCGAATTCCGGTTTTCGACGGATTTACACGTTTTAGGGGTCAGAGATTCCAAAAAACATGTTTTTACAAAATGTCTGTCTGTGACTCTGTGAGTCTGTCTGTCTGTCTGTCTGTCTGTCTGTCTGTGTGTATGTGACACAAATTTTGTGGGCGCTCTATCTCAAGAACTAATGCACGGAATTTAACAAAAATTCATATTCAGTTAGTACCTGATACAAATTGATGCTGATTAGTTTTTGGTGCAAATCGCTCAACAGGTGGCGCTGCTATGCTGCCTTTTTTACGATTTCCGCAATGGCTCTATCTCAAGAACTAATGCACGGATTATCATGAAACTTCAGATTCAGTTAGTCCTTGACATGAATAGACATTTTAGAGATTTTGGTGTAAATCGCTCAACAGGTGGCGCTGCTATGCTGCCTTTTTTACGATTTCCGAAATGGCTCTATCTCAAGAACTAATGCACGGATTTTCATGAAACTTCAGAGTCAGTTAGTCCTTGATATGACTTGATGCTGATTACGTGTTGCTGTAAATCGCTCAACAGGTGGCGCTGCTATGCTGCCTTTTTTACGATTTCCGCAATGGCTCTATCTCAAGAACTAATGCACGGATTTTCATGAAACTTCAGATTCAGTTAGTCCTTGACATGAATAGACATTTTATAGATTTTGGTGTAAATCGCTTAACAGGTGGCGCTGCTATTGGGCATTTTTTGCAATTTCCGCAATAGCTCTATCTCAAGAACTAATGCTTGGATTTTCAACAAACTTCAGATTCAGGTATACCATGATATGAATTAGTGCTGTTTATGTTTTGGTGCAAATCGCTCAACAGGTGGCGCTGCTATGCTGCATTTTTCAGAATTTCCGCCACAGCTGTATCTCAATAACTAATGCATGAATTTTCATCAAACTTCAGATTCAGGTATACCTTGATATCAATTAGTGCTGTTTATGTTTTGGTGTAAATCGCTCAACAGGTGGCGCTGCTATACTACATTTTTCAGAATTTCCGCTATAGCTCTATACAAGAACTAATGCACGAATTTTCACCAAACTTCAAATTCAGATATATTGTGATATGAATTGGTACTATTTAAACGATTTAATTGACGTAATTTATATAGAAGAAAGTTTTGTGATGGCCACAACATACTAGTTTTTTTTTGAAGTATTAAAATGCAATACAGTACAAAATGCAATACTGAAAAATGCAATACAGTAAGACGAAATTGCATAGAAAAGAAAAAAAATTCGTTATAGACAAGTTCCCTTCTTAGCGAGTGTAAATGTATTATATATTCTATTCTTATGTATTTATATATTAATTATACATGGATCAACACGTTAGTGAGTTTAAAACTGGGTTCCGTCATAGGGAGGTTCTTTTTCACACGTTTTATTATGTTTTAATTTAGCTATATTTTAATAAACGCAGAAATCTAGTGTTCTTTAAAAAGAATAAATTTTAATGTTTAAGCGTAGAATAATGGCCATTTGAAAATGTATGCATTTTTTGCAAAAATGTTTGGGCCAGGCCTAATTGTACTGACCTTTGAATGGACCAGGCCACGCTGAGACAATGATTTTCATACGGGCTGGGTAAAAATTAGGACTGAAAATTTTGGGCAGTGAAGACTCGCAATGAATCAGTCCCGGCTTTGTACAGAAAAAATAAGTTAGGCCCGGCTCGGCCCGAGGCTTCAGAAAGAAGTGTGGCCCGGGCCCAGCCCCAGTTCCGTGAGTGAAAATCGGCCCGAGCCTGAGCCGGCCCGTGCAGATCTCTAGTGCGTATTCAATTGTTAAAAGAATTATATTGCAAACCGCTCATGAAGAAATATAACAGACAATCACTTTTGAACACTCTAACGATCAATCTTTTTCTATACAACATACACTATTCCGCTAATAATCTTAACATTCCACATATCTACACGGAAAATGCTTAAAATTAAATAAGACGTACCTTTATTTTATGTATTCCATAAAGAATAATTGTAATGATATCCAAATCTGTTAATCCTAAGATGGCGGGCAAAAAAGTGATCATTTTTCTTATCTTTTAAGGGTGTCGTCGCCTTGCTACTCTGATTGGTTAATAAGCAATGCACACGTAAGTCACTCTTTCAGGAGTGAGACATTTCACTCCTTTCTAGAGAGTGGAAAATTCCACTCTTTAAGGAGTGTATTTTTATAAAATTCACTTCAAAAAGAGTAAAAATGCCTGTCACTCTTTCAAAGAGTGAGCTTTTCACTCCTCCCAATTTTAGAGTGAGATACCAAGAAAATAAAGAGTTTCCCATTTTCTTAAAAAGGTAAAGATTCGTTCAGAAAATGTTGTCAAAGTTAGCATTTTTAGCCAAGTTTTACGAGTTGACAGCCACAGAATGTCGTCACAAGGGAACAATTGCCTGTCACTTCCAGGAATTCGGTTTAACAAGTCTAACATTTGTCGACGATTAAATATGGCAAAAATTTGTATTCAATTTTAGAGGTAACAAAACCGTACACATTGGCAGCTATGTGATTCTATTAGTGTCATGAAAATGGCAGGTGTAGCCCTTCTTTCTGCTCAAAGTATTAGTTTTTTTCAATCGAACTTATACCTTTGGAATGGATCATTTTCTTCTGAGAGACTGATGGCTTCCATTATTGTGAAACATGCATTATAAATGAAATGTTAGAAAAAGTTATGGTCATTTTTTTCCCGTTCTGACCAGAAAATCATAGTTCTAACTTTTTACGACTGCTCTTTCATCTTCACCTAATACTTCATTTATAATGGCTGTTTAATAATAATGGAAGCCATCAGTCCATCAGAAGAAATAAGTCAGTTAAAGCGGAAACTCGATTAATCGGGACTCTACTGTATACTTCATTTTTAAAATGATCTTTAAAATATTTTTTTGGTGTTCAGACGGGGTCATGACCTCTGTGACCTCCCCCTTGGATCCGCCATTGATGTGTATGTTATGGAGAAATGAGACTTAAGCGTTTCAGAAAAAAAAAACAGACACAAATTCTAATAATTTTAAATATAATATATATTAATAAAAAAAATTACAACA
Organism: Maratus speciosus; assembly: GCA_963932465.1. Lineage (NCBI taxonomy): Eukaryota > Metazoa > Arthropoda > Arachnida > Araneae > Salticidae > Maratus > Maratus speciosus. The sequence goes on along the minus strand of OZ010792.1, from coordinate 9,093,317 downwards.
TCTTTTTACACAAATACATCAAATAAATCATGATGTCTGGTATTGTGTCCTGTTTAGTACTTTAGAAAAAACACTAAATAATCAACATATTATCTTCCATGGCTACCGGCAACATACTTTTTTCTCGATGCTGCATTTGTTCTATCAAATCCGTTTCTCTCTGACGCAATGCAGTATAAGTAGTTAATCCAACGCATTAGCACAGTCTTCGGTGTTAAAAAACTGGATGGAAAAAAATACAAGCATTTCTGACCCCGAATCTGCCTCCAGACTCTCAGAGCTTCATGCACAATTCTTTGGAAATTTTACCATCAACCAAGAAATAGAACCAAATTGTTTTCAATAGCAACACTTTTCAGGTCGTCATCTAGCAAGTGTTCTGAAAAGGAAAAATAACAGCAGTATCATGCTCAAAGTAAAGTGGTTCTAACTTCTTTTGTTTTTCTTTTCTTTTCTGAAATCGTTACGACCCTCCCCCTCCCCCATCCCCTAAAAATGTAGGTTGCATTCATTTCTCTATTTTAAATTTTTATTTTACTTTCAAATGACAGATCAATAGGGGTTACATATGTTTCTTCGAAAAATTGAATCTATTGTTTGTCGGATATTGTTAACATCCGTAGTCAGTATACAGTGTCGGATAATATATATTACTTTATTTTATTAAATTAGAAAAAAAACAACTTAATTGCTTGTAATTTAACTATTACTATTATAATCATATTAATGTAATACAGAGTTTCTTTTATTATAAGAAAGAAAGGCGATGGTAATTTAATAAGCAAAATTTGAGAAAAACAAGGGTTATTTCGTTAAAGTATAATATAAGGGGAAAAATGTTGTCTAAATTTTATTTACACATTTAATTTTCATTTTAAAAACTGCAGATTGCGAAATTTGTATATTAATTAATGGACATTTAGTCAACGTTTATTATAGATTATTGGTAAAACAGGTTCTGCCATAACAATTCAAAAACAACAAATTTCAAATTATATTGTAGGCCGCGGACGAATGGTAGATCGAGAGAATAATTGCAATAACTTGAAAAATAAGTTAAAATTATATATTCACCGCTTCACTCGGAAGGAATTTAGTGGTAACCTCACCCACAAGCGATGACAAGTTGAGGTTGCGGATTAAATTCAACTTTCTTTCTTTCTAACCGATGACCAGGCCCCTACCTGCCGGGTTGACCCAGCTGAAAGGGTTTGATACCTGGTATCGGGGCGGGTGACCTCCTAAATGCCGTGTAGTGGCAATAAACCTGACATATTAGACTCGAAAATTCTGAAAATAATCGTCGATAGAATAAGCTCGAAATCCGTTGTTCCCAAAAACAAGCAAAACGATCAGGGGTTGTATCCAAACATACGTATACGTACAATATTGTGTACAATATCTTGGCACTAATCAACAGATATTTGATACAACACCTGATCTTTTAGCTTGTTTTGGGGAACAACGGATTTCGAGCTTATTCTATCGACGATTATTTTCAGAATTTTCAACCTTTGATTTTGAGACTTTCACAAAAGTTGCTCTATATATTTAGCTAATACATTATGCACATTATATTTTGATTGCATTCGTGCATGCGCAGTGAAACACTTTTTAGTAAACCTGCTCATTTTTCATCCAATTTTTATTATTTTTTAATTGTGATTGCACAGTATTGTGTACAATATTATTTGTCATATTTTCTGAAAAGAACTTTTTTTTTATATTAAGAACTCTGCAAATTATAAGCAAAAAACTTGGCGAAATTTGGGGCTGTTTTTATAAAAAAACCTTTATTTCTCTACGAGTATACATGCTAGCCTCATAAAAATGAACACAGTATATTACAATAAGCCACTTAATAATAATCTCGTGTTTGAACGCTTTTGCTTCATTAGTTTTTCCAGGGTTATTCAAAAGATATTCGTTCTTTTTCAATTTGTTGACGGTCCACTATGGAGTTTCGGGGAAAACAATCTTCGCGGAAATATATGACCTATACTATACTGTTTACACACTTGCAGTTTCAGGTTAATTCCTCGAGTATTTTTCTAGATATTTAACAAAGCGTGTAAAGTCGCAAGTGACCGGTCACCTTTGGCAATATAGTGTATTATTAAATTAATTTAAAACACTTAATTGCATGGAATTTAACTATTACTATCATAATCATACTGAAACTAATACAGAGTTTGTTTTATTATAAGTGTTGAAAGTGATCGTAATTTAATAAGAAAATTTTGAGAACAAAAGAAACGCTATTTAATTAAAGTATAATATAAGGGGAAAATATTATCTAATTTTTTATTTATTTATTTAATTTTCTTTTTCTAAACTGCAGTGTACGAAATTTTTATATTTATTAATGTGCATTTAGTCAACGTGTATTACAGACTATTGGTATAACAGGCTCTGCAATGACAATTCAAAAAACAACAAATTTCAAAATATATTGTAGGCCACACACGAAGGAGGATAAATTCAATAACTTGAAAAAGTTAAAATTATATATTAATAGGATAATAATACTCGGAAGGAATTTAGTGGGAAACCTCAGCCAAAAACGATGACAAGTTGAGGTTGCGGATTAAATTCAACTTACCTAATGGCAAGTCGACGCTGTTCCTGCCCACGCGGAGCATAACAAGGTTGTTAATTCCGCTTTTCCCATAGCATGCCAAAAACATTTTTACGCTCTTTGTATCATAATATGTGCCATTGTACGGAATAGTTTGAATGCTAATACGATTGTAATCCGAATTGAATCTTTCTATTTTTAGGAATTATTTTCATTTGACCTTCCACACTCAGTATAGTGCGGGTAATATTTATTATTTTATATTATTAAATTAATTTAAAACACTTAGACGCATGGAATTTAACTATTACTATCATAATCATACTGAAACTAATACAGAGTTTGTTTTATTATAAGTGTTGAAGGTGATCGTAATTTGATAAGAAAATTTTGAGAATAAAAAAACGCTATTTCATTTAAGTATAAAATAAGGGGAAAATATGGTCTAAATTTGTTTTATTTATTTCATTTTCATTTTCTAAACTGCCATGTACGAAATTTTTATATTTATTCATATGCATTTAATCAACGTGTATTAGAGACTATTGGTAAAAAGGCTCTGCAATGACAATTTAAAAAACAACAAATTTCAAAATATATTGTAGGCCACACCCGAACGGTAGATAGGGAGGACAAACATTATAACTTGAAAATTTTTAAATTATATATACACTGCGTAACTCGGAAGGAATTTAGGGGGAAACCTGAGCCGCAAACCATGGAAAGTTGAGGTTGCGGATTAAATTCAACTTACCTAATGGCAAGACGACGCAGTTCCTGCCCTCGAGGAGCATTACGAGGTTGCTAATTCCGCTTTTCCCATAGCATGCCAAAAACATTCTCGCGCTCTTTGTATCATAATATGTGCCATTGTACGGTATAGTTTGAATGCTAACACGATTGTAATCCGAATTGACTGTTTTTGTTTTTAGGCATTATTTTCATTTAAACTGCAACACTCAGTATAGTGTCGGAGAATATTTATTATTTTATTTTTTTTTAATTTAGTAAAAACAACTTAATTAAAATTTAACTATTACTATCATAATCATACTGATACTAATACAGAGTTTGTTTTATTATAAGTGTTGAAGGTGATCGTAATTTAATAAGCAGAATTTGAGAATAAACAAACGCTATTTCATTGAAGTACAATATAAGAAAATATTGTCCAATTTTTTTATTTATTTAATTTTCTCTTTCAAAACAGCAGTTTACGGAATTTTTATATTTATTAATGTGCATTTATTAAACGTTTATTGCAGATTATTGGTAAATAAGGCTCTGCAATCGAAATTTAAAAAAAAAAAACAAATTTAAAAATATATTGTAGTCCACAACCGAACGGTTCACAGGGAGGATAATTGCAAAAACCTGAAAAATAAGTTAAAATTGTATATTCACTGCGTCACTCGGAAGGAATTTAGTGGAAAACCTCAGCCAAAAAGGATGGCAAGTTGTGGTTGCGGATTGAATTCAACTTAACTAATGGCAAGCCGACGCTGTTCCTGCCCTCAAGGAGCATTACGAGGTTGCTAATTCCGCTTTTCTCATAGCATGCCAGAAACATTTTCACGCCCGAATCTTTATATCATAGTATGTGTCATTCTACGGAATTGTTTGAATGCTAACACGATTGTAATCCTAATTGACTGTCTTCTTGGGGGGGGGGGGGGGGGGGCATGAATTTCATTTGACCTAACACATTCAGTATAGCGACGGAAAATAATTATTATTTTATTTTATTAAATCAGAAAAAACAACTTAATTGCATGCAATTTAACTATTACTATCATAATCATATTAATACAGAGTTTGTTTTATTATAAGTGTTGAAGGTGATCGTAATTTAATAAGCAAAATTTGAGAATAAAAAAACGCTATTTCATTAAAATATAATATAAGAAAATATTGTCTAATTTTTTTTATTTATTTAATTTTCTATTTCAAAACAGCAGTTTACGGAATTTTTATATTTATTAATGTGCATTTATTAAACGTTTATTACAGATTATTGGTAAATAAGGCTCTGCAATCGAAATTCAAAAAACTTGAAAAATAGGTTAATATTCTATACTCACTGCGTCACTCGGAAGGAATTTAGTGGGAAACATCAGCCAAAAAGGATGGCAAGTTGAGGTTGCGGATTGAATTCAACTTACCTAATGGCAAGTCGACGCTGTTCCTGTCCTCAAGGAGCATTACGAGGTTGCTAATTCCGCTTTTCCCATAGCATGCCAAAAACATTTTCACGCCCGATTCTTTATATCATAGTATGTGTCATTCTACGGAATAGTTTGAATGCTAACACGTTTGTAATCCTAATTGGCTGTCCTTTTTTTTTTTTTGGGGGGGGGGGGTATGAATTTCATTTGACCTACCACATTCAGTATAGTGACGGAGAATAATTATTTTATTTTATTAAATCAGTAAAAACAACTTAATTGCATGCAATTTAACTATCTCTATCATAATCACATTAATATAACACAGTGGTTTTTTTTTACAAGTTGGGAAGACGGTCGTAAGATAATAAGCAGAATTTGAGGGGGGGGGAATGTTATTTCTTTAAAGCATATCGTAAGGAAAAATATTGTGTATTTTTTTTTATTCATTTAATTTTCTCTTTCTAAACTGCAGTGTACGAAATTTTTACATTTATTAATGTGCATTTAGTCAACGTGTATTACAGACTATTGGTATAACAGGCTCTGCAATGACAATTCAAAAAACAACAAATTTCAAAATATATTGTAGGCCACAACCGAACGGTACATAGGGAGGATAATTGCAAAAGCTTGAAAAAATAATCTTTTCAAAACAAAATATTAACCGACTTCAAAAAAAGCACTAAAAAGAATCAAATAATTCTTTAAAACTTCTCTAATGATGAAACGTTATCCGTTAACTGCACATCGGACATCATATATCGGCATAAAAACGTTAGCTTTAATATATAGAATTTAATATCTACCAAACATGGATTTTCTAGAGAATAATTTGTACAAAAGATTAATTTACATATTTATGATTTAATTTACGAATATATACATATAAAAAGTAATCAATTACTTTTTGAAGTTGGTGCCAACCTATCTTAAGTATAGTAAAATTGTGAATATATTGTAGCTATTACCATGAATAAAGTAATGATGGAAAATATGATACAAAATTTTAAAAATGCTCTATTTCTACAGCAAATTATTTGTTTAATCATTATCGATTGTGAATGTTTGGCACCAACTTCAAAAAGTAATTGATTACTTTTTATATGTATATATTCGCAAATTAAATCATAAATATGTAAATTAATCTTTTGTAAAAATTATTCTCTAGAAAATCCATGTTTGGTAGATATTAAATTCTATATATTAAAGTTAACGTTTTTATGCCGATACATGATGTCCGATGTGCAGCTAACGGATAACGTTTCGTCATTAGAGAAGTTTAAAGAATTATTTAATTCTTTTTAGTGCTTTTTTTGAAGTCGGTTAATATTTTGTTTTGAAAAGATTATTTTATTTCCTACTTTTTAGTTATTTATACCGTAACACATAATTATCCGGATTTCAACATCTGCTGGATAAGTAAATTATTTGTCAAATAAATTATAATTTGCAAAAATTATTTATTAAACAAATAGTTTTTAATAAATTCTTTATAATTCCATTAGAAGTATTGATTTTATTAGCATTTAATACTTATGATATTTTTTTTAACAAGTACATTGTATTCACAACAGTCTACATTCATTTATTTATTAATCACGTACACCTGACTTGTACACTTGACATAAGGGGTCCACTTGTAAGTCATCGTTAATATACAATGACGAAAAAGCACAAGGGGACTTTGAGCTTTGAAGGGGGGGTGGGGGTTCTAGATAACACAAGGAAATTTACAACACCAGAGAATTACATCTGGGAGCTCCACAAAGAGTGTGCAACGGAGCCAGCGGGAGTTGAACCCGCAGCCTAACTACGCTCTCAAGCGATTGTGGTGTGGTGCCTTAACCATTCAGTCACGGGCTACATTCAAGAATTATTTTTTGTATGACTCCGTTGTCAAGAAGCAAAATGCAGACTATGTTGCAATATTTGTATTGACCAGGACCCAGATATATTTTTCGCTGTTAGCGAAATAAGACTGACCAACCAGAAGTCTGCCTTTTTGCGAACTTGTAATTTTTATAGAGTGTGTCCTTTTAAATTTCAAAAATTCTTCTATCAAATAAAACAAAATTTTATGTACTAAAATACTGGCATCCAAAAAGCTGTAGACTTGTCAGGTTTGAAAATGTTGTCCAGGACCCACCGTGGCTGAGTGGCCGCTAATTGCTTGAGAGTGTAGGTGGCTGCGGGTTCCAATCTCGCTGGTTCCGTTGCACACTCTTTGTGGAGCTCCCGGATGTAATTCTGTGGTGCTGTAAATTTCCTTGTGCTATCTCGTTCCTGTATATTGACGATGATTTATAAGCGGGCGCTTGACGCCAAGCACACAGATCAGGTATATGTATTCAATAAACCAATCATGTGATCCAGAATTCTACGTTATTCTTTTCCGATAATCTCCATTAACTGTTTCCTCATGTAAGGTGCCTATATTTGAGAGTGGTGACATACAATGCTCAGACTCTGTTTATACATACGTGTTTGCCTACACTACGGCAAAACTAGACATTTTCTATTCCAGAACTTAGCGATACTCGTTTGGACAAGTTTGATTATACGAGTGGCGGACAATTTAACAAGCATTATTTTGGCAATAATAGTAAGCTGTTCAAGATTCATAGCGATAGCTTTTGTCCAGAATCTATCAATCAATATTTTTTTTCCGTATGTCACCATTCTTATACCAACACTCCCCATCCTTAGGCAGTAAAGACATCAGAAATGAGCGTCAATGATTAGGTGTTTAGTCTGAATCTGATAACCGAAGACAGTGCTGCTACACATAAGACGGCACTTTTATGTGTACTGTATATGGATCCACTTTGCAGTGCACCGACTAATGAAGACACTTTGCTGAACTCTGATGTATAAGGCCACTTTGCTATTGAATGGAGGACATTCCAAATATGGGTTCGAGGCTGAAAAAAGTCACGTGATACCGGTAATTTACCCAAGGAATTTCTAACTGATAAGGAGGGAAGATACTACTGTTTTTCCTCATGAGCTGTTTCATTGGCTAGCGGGGATTTACATTACACGTCTACGGAGCCTTCCCTTCTTTACGCTAGAAGTTTTTACCTTGATCACGTGATCAAAACGGAGATGGAATATCCTCCATTGTAAGCTTTTTGATACCCACTTTCGATGTCGGTTAGCATCGTATTTGACATTTGTGTTTTTTTGAATGCGGCATCTTTTCTAGACAAGATCTCGCACTTCGGAAAGTTACCGCATCCAGTAAACTATAAGGTCCACATCGATACCTACGGACATCGAAATGGACTTTATTCCACATCTGGGTTCGAGGCTGAAAAAAGTCACATGATACCGGTAATTTAGGATATTCCAAATATGGGTTCGAGGATGAAAAAGTCACGTGATACCGGTAATTTACCCAAGGAACTTCGAACTGATAAGAAGGAAAGATATTACTGCTTGGCCTCATGAACTGTTTCATTGGCTAGCAAGGGTTTACATTACACGTCTACGGAGCCTTCCCTTCGTTACGCTAGAAATTTTTACCTTGACCACGTGATCAAAACGGAGATGGAATATCCTCCATTTACCCAAAGAACTTCTAACTGATAAGAAGGGAGGCTACTATTGCTTTTCGCATGAACTGTTTCACTGGCTGGCGTGGGGTTTTCATTACGTCTACGGAGCTTCCCTTCTTTACGCTAGAAATTTTTACTTTGACCATGTGATCAAAACGTAGATGGAATATCCTCCATTGGGTGTGAAAAAGCTGACAATCCATCAATAAAGTTTACACATCAGAGCGCGGCAAAGTGCTTTAAGAGAAACTTATGTCCAAACTATAGCAAACCTAGGCATTTTCTATTGCATAACTACAGCGTCTAGAATATATCGTGTGGAAATCGGCTATCCCCTTAATACTTAAAAAAGTACTGAAATGTTGGATCCCTTAAATGTCAGTCGATGCTGAAATGAAAAATCGATGAACGATTACAGTGACATCTGCAGGCCATTTTTTTTTTAACTCCAAGACGATTTGATCTAAACACTGTAATAATACGGTGTTTACTTTGAAATCTGGAAATATATCGCATATGTCGCTGCGATCAGCACCCTTGATTTCAGCGTCATTGCACATTTAAGGAATACAACATTTTAGCGCTGTTGGGATAGCAGATTTCCACGTTATATATTATAGACATTGTAATTTGGTCCAGCTCTAGATGCTGTAAGAATGTTCACAATACCTACTGGGGTTCCGATCCTGAACCGTTCTCATTGGTTCCCCAGATTCAGATATCCAGAACATATTGACTGACTATCGCGGTAGTACAGCGTCTAGAATACATAGTGTGGAAATCTGCTATTCAAACAGCGCTAAAAGTTGTATTCCTTAAATGTGCAATGATGCTGAAATCCAGGGAGCCGATCGCAGCGACATCTACGATATATTTTCAAATTTCAAAGTAAACATCATCGTATCATTACAACGTATAGAGCAAATCCTCTTGGAGTTACAGAAAATATCCTGCAGATATCGCTGTGATCGACTCATTGCATTTCAGCATCGTTTGACATTTAAGGGATCCAATATTTTAGTACTTTTTTAAGTATTACTGGGATAGCCGATTTCCACACTATATATTCTAGACTCTGTAGCAGTAGTACTTAGAAAGTACTAAAATATTGTATCCTTAAATGTAAAACGATGCTGAAATCCAAAGAGTCGATCGGAGCGACATCTGAGGATATTTTCTAAAACTCCAAGACCATTTGGTCTAGATACAGCGCCTAGAAGATACAGTGTGGAAAACGGCTACAAAATAGTGCTAAAAAATTGAATCCCGTAAATGTACAACGATGCTGAATAACAAGATGTCGATCTTAGCGCCATCGTAGTGATTTAAAAATGATAGTCATTCTAAAAGATACTCTTTAACTTATTTCACGTCATTCCTTAACTAAATTAGCTTATAACAGACTAAAATATCTTGTATTTATAGTTTCCGATATTTAACATTCTATGAGCGCGTTCAGAGACCAAAATACGGGTAACTCGGAAAATTGGGGAATGACGTCATACTGGTTTCTCGGTGTAAGTTTGGGTAAAAACGGCTCTGAACGCTTTCGGGTAAAGTTGCGGGATTTTTTTATTTACATATACAAACATGGCGGCAGCTCACTTTTTTTAGAAGGGAAACTGTTCCAAAAGTTAATTTTTATGTGGAATTGGCGATTCAAGCGCGCGAATACGCCATCTGGTGGAGAAAAGTTATAACTCTCGCTTCAGGATAGTCGCGTGCAAGCGCATTGCATTACATATATTTTAAATTTGTTCAGAATGATTATTCTTTTGCACAATTTCAGATTTCCTGTGACATTTGTGTTCTGTCTTGTATGACAAAGTAAAATTTATCCGAATTTGAATATCTAAGACTTTCAAATGCATTTACAATAAAGAATTATTTCAATGGCACTTTAGCATTAGTTACAGGAAAATTAAAGGGACAATTTTCCCGTACCGAAGGCTGCGAGCAGCGCCTCTATAGGCCGTTTTAATTCCCAATGCTATCGCACCAAATAAGTATCACAGGTTTTGCTAGCCATTTTAGCCTGAATCGGAGATTCATTCATTCGATGAAAAACATGGTACGTTCAAATTATTATGTGTTAAAATTATTATATGTCAAATTATTATTATTGTAATATGAAAAAACAGAAAGAATGAGCGATAAAACTGATCAAAACAGTGATTCCGATTAACAGTCACAGTTAAGCTATAAAATGGTAAACAAATCAGATTTCCCAACCACGTGATCACTTTACCCAACAAAATTTTTCAGGTAATGTGGGTTCCCCGGATTCTGGGTAATCTCCGGCTCTGAACGCTGCGGGAAACTCGGAAAAAGTCACGTGATGCCGGCTCTGAACGCTTCGGGTTCCCCACGGAGAAACCTGGGGAACCCAGAGTGCGGTCCGTGAACGCGCTCTATAATTTTTGAAAACACAGGGTTTATATTGAAAAGAGTTACGAGATGGCGCTCGTATCAGCATATTGCCGCTGAGCATTGTTGCAGATTTATGGGATACAAGTTTTTAGCACTTTTTAAAGCATTATAGGAATAGCCGTTTTCCACACTGTATCTTCTAGGCGCTGTAGTCTAGACGCTGTTATACAATGTTTACACTGAAATTTGAAAATATAACGCAGATGTCGCTGCGATCGGCTCATTGGATTAGATCATCATTGCACATTTAAGGGATACATTTGTTTAGTGCTGTTTGGATAGCAGATTTCCACACTATTTATTCTAGGTGTTGTACTTGTGCTCTGATACATGAGAAACTTTAAAGGTTGATTTCAACTTTTCGACACCGACTTCCGATATCGGTTTGTGTCTTTGTGGGCCTTCCGGTTTGGTGGATGACAGAATGGCCGAGATACAGGTAGATTTTTCGCTCTTAGCGAAACGAGATCGACCAATCAGAAAACTGCATTTTTGAAAAAAGCCAAAAGTTCGCAAAACTGAAGGCTTCTGATTGGTCAGTCTCGTTTCGCTACCAGCGAAAAATCTATCTGGATCTCGGCCTTAGTCCTTCTAAGTTTTCACACCTTGAAAGGGCTCGTATCTCTGAAAGAGTAACAGTGTGAAAGGTGAGTGTTCATAACTGGGCGAATGCTTCGAAAAGGATTTGAATTTTAAAGTTTTTATTTTTTTTTAAATGTTCTAATCATCTGATTTTGATGAAATTGGAATGGGACCAAATGGGGGACTTACACTTTCAAACAAAAAAAAATATCAAAATCAGTTCATATTTAAGAAAGTTATGCGTGAACATGGGCAAAACATACATACAGGTCGAATTGATAAGCTCCTCCTTTTTGAAGTCGGTTAAAATAAGTTAAAATTGTATATTCACTGCGTCACTTGGAAGGAATTTAGTGGGAAACCTCAGCCAAAAACGATGACAAGTTGAGGATGCGGATTAATTTCAACTTACCTAATGGCAAGTCGACGCTGTTCCTGCCCACAAGGAGCATTACGAGGTTGCTAATTCTGCTTTTAACATAGCATGCCAAAACATTTTCACGCCCGATTCTTTAAATCATAGTATGTGTCATTCTACGGAATAGTTTGAATGCTAACGCGATTGTAATCCTAATTGACTGCCTTTTTTTTTTGGGGGGGGGGGGGGGGGGGCGGGGGGTATGAATTTCATTTGACCTACCACATTCAGTATAGTGACGGAGAATAATTATTATTTTATTTTATTAAATCAGTAAAAACAACTTAATTGCATGCAATTTAACTATTACTATCATAATCATATCAATATAACACAGTGTTTTTTTTATTACAAGGTGGGAAGGCGGTCGGAAGATAATAAGCAAAATTTGAGGGGGAAAAATGTTATTTCTTTAAAGCATAACATAAGGAAAAATATTGTATAATTTTTTTTTATTCATTTAATTTTCTGTTTCTAAACTTTAGTTTACGATATTTTCATATTTATTAATGTGCATTTAGTCAACGTGTATTACAGACTATTGGTATAACAGGCTCTGCAATGACTATTCAAAAAACAACAAATTTCAAAATATATTGTAGGCCACAACCGAACGGTACATAGGGAGGATAATTGCAAAAACTTGAAAAATAAGTTAAAATTGTATATTCACTGCGTCACTCGGAAGGCATTTAGTGGGAAACCTCAGCCAAAAACGATGACAAGTTGATGTTGCGGATTAAATTCAACTTACCTAATGGCAAGTCGACGCTGTTCCTGCCCACAAGGAGCATTACGAGGTTGCTAATTCCGCTTTTCCCATACCATGCCAAAAACAGTTTCACGCTCTTTGTATCATAATTTGTGCCATTGTACGGAATAGTTTGAATGCTAATACGATTGTAATCCGAATTGACTGTTTTTGTTTTTAGGCATTATTTTCATTTAACTTGCAACACTCAGTATAGTGTCGGAGAACATTTATTAGTTTTTTTTTTTAATTTAGTAAAAACAACTTAATTAAAATTTAACTATTACTATCATAATTATACTCATACTAATACAGAGTTTGTTTTATTATAAGTGTTGAAGGTGATCGTAATTTAATAAGCAAAATTTGAGATTAAAAAAACGCTATTTCATTAAAATATAATATAAGAAAATATTGTCTAATTTTTTTTATTTAATTAATTTTCTATTTCAAAACAGCAGTTTACGGAATTTTTATATTTATTAATGTGCATTTATTAAACGTTTGTTAAAGATTATTGGTAAATAAGGCTCTGCAATCGAAATTCAAAAAACAACAAATTAAAAAATATATTGTAGGCCACAACCGAACTGTTCACAGGGGGGATAATTGCAAAAACTTGAAAAATAAGTTAATATTGTATATTCACTGCGTCACTCGGAAGGAATTTAGTAGGAAACCTCAGCAAAAAAGGATGGCAAGTTGAAGTTGCGGATTGAAATCAACTTACGTAATGACAAATCGACGCTGTTCCTGCCCTCAAGGAGCATTACGAGGTTGCTAATTCCGCTTTTCCCATAGCATGCCAAAAACATTTTCACGCCCGATTCTTTATATCATAGTATGTGTCATTCTACGGAATGGTTTGAATGCTAACACGATTATAATCCTAATTGGCTGTCTTCTTGGGGGGCATGAATTTCATTTGACCTACCACATTCAGTATAGTGAAAGAGAATAATTATTATTTTATTTTATTAAATCAGTAAAAACAACTCAATTGCATGCAATTTAACTATTACTATCATAATCATATCAATATAACACAGTGTTTTTTTTTTATTAAAAGGTGGGAAGGCGGTCGTAAGATAATAAGCAAAATTTGAGGGGAGGGGAATGTTATTTCTTTAAAGCATAACATAAGGAAAAATATTATATAATTTTTTTTTATTCATTTAATTTTCTCTTTCTAAACTTTAGTGTACGAAATTTTCATATTTATTAATGTGCATTTAGTCAACGTGTATTACAGACTATTGGTATAACAGGCTCTGCAATGACTATTCAAAAAACAACAAATTTCAAAATATATTGTAGGCCACAACCGAACGGTACATAGGGATGGTAATTGCAAAAACTTGAAAAATAAGTTAAAACTGTATATTCACTGCGTCACTCGAAAGGAATTTAGTGGGAAACCTCAGCCAAAAAGGATGGCAAGTTGAGGTTGCGGATTGAATTCAACTTACCTAATGGCAAGTCGACGCTGTTCCTGCCCTCAAGGAGCATTACGAGGTTGCTAATTCCGCTTTTCCCATAGCATGCCAAAAACATTTTCACGCCCGATTCTTTATATCATAGTATGTGTCATTCTACGGAATAGTTTGAATGCTAACACGATTGTAATCCTAATTAACTGTCTTTTTTTTTGGGGGGGGGGGGGGGCATGAATTTAATTTGACCTACCACATTCAGTATAGTGACGGAGAATAATTATTATTTTATTTTATTAAATCAGTAAAAACAACTTAATTGCATGCAATTTAAGTATTACTATCATAATCATATTAATATAACACAGTGTTTTTTTTTATTAAAAGGGGGGAAGACGGTCGTTAGATAATAAGCAAAATTTGAGGGGGGGGGGAATTTTATTTCTTTAAAGCATAACATAAGGAAAGATATTGTATAATTTTTTTTTATTCATTTAATTTTCTCTTTCTAAACTTTAGTGTACGAAATTTTCATATTTATTAATGTGCATTTAGTCAACGTGTATTACAGACTATTGGTATAACAGGCTCTGCAATGACTATTCAAAAAACAACAAATTTCAAAACATATTGTAGGCCAACCCGAACGGTACACAGGGAGGATAATTGCAAAAACTTGAAAAATAAGTTAAAATTGTATATTCACTGCGTCACTCGGAAGGAATTTTGTGGGAAACCTCAGCCAAAAAGGATGGCAAGTTGAGCTTGCGGATTGAATTCAACTTACCTAATGGCAAGTCGACGCTGTTCCTGCCCTCAAGGAGCATTACGAGGTTGCTAATTCCGCTTTTCCCATAGCATGCCAAAAACATTTTCACGCCCGATTCTTTATATCATAGTATGTGTCATTCTACGGAATAGTTTGAATGCTAACACGATTGTAATCCTAATTGACTATCTTCTTGGCGGGGGGGGCATGAATTTAATTTGACCTACCACACTCAGAATAGCGACGGAAAATAATTATTATTTTATTTTATTAAAACAACTTAATTGCATGCAATTTAACTATTACTATCATAATCATATTAATATAACACAGTGCTTTTTTATTACAAGAGGGGAAGACGGTCGTAAGATAATAAGTAAAATTTGAGGGGGGGGGGGGGGATGTTATTTTTTTAAAACATAACATAAGGAGATATATTGTATATTTTTTTTTATTCATTTAATTTTCTCTTTCTAAACTTTAGTGTACGAAATTTTCATATTTATTAATGTGCATTTAGTCAACGTGTATTACAGACTATTGGTATAACAGGCTCTGCAATGACTATTCAAAAAACAACAAATTTCAAAACATATTGTAGGCCACAACCGAACGGTACACAGGGAGGATAATTGCAAAAACTTGAAAAATAAGTTAAAATTGTATATTCACTGCGTCACTCGGAAGGAATTTTGTGGGAAACCTCAGCCAAAAAGGATGGCAAGTTGAGCTTGCGGATTGAATTCAACTTACCTAATGGCAAGTCGACGCTGTTCCTGCCCTCAAGGAGCATTACGAGGTTGCTAATTCCGCTTTTCCCATAGCATGCCAAAAACATTTTCACGCCCGATTCTTTATATCATAGTATGTGTCATTCTACGGAATAGTTTGAATGCTAACACGATTGTAATCCTAATTGACTGTCTTCTTGGGGGGGGGGGGGGGCATGAATTTAATTTGAACTATCACATTCAGTATAGCGACGGAAAATAATTATTATTTTATTTTATTAAAACAACTTAATTGCCTGCAATTTAACTATTACTATCATAATCATATTAATATAACACACTGGTTTTTTTTATTCCAAGGGGGGAAGACGGTCGTAAGATAATAAGCAAAATTTGAGGGGGGGGAATTTTTTATTTCTTTAAAGCATAACATTAGGAAAAATATTGTATATTTTTTTTTTATTCATTTAATTTTCTCTTTATAAACTGCAGTGTACCAAATTTTTATATTTATTAATGTGCATTTAGTCAACGTGTATTACAGGCTATTGGTATAACAGGCTCTGCAATGACAATTCAAAAAACAACAAATTTCAAAATATATTGTAGGCCACAACCGAACGGTACATAGGGAGTATAATTGCAAAAACTTGAAAAATAAGTTAAAATTGTATATTCACTGCGTCACTCGGAAGGAATTTAGTGGGAAACCTCAGCCAAAAAGAATGGCAAGTTGAGGTTGCGGATTGAATTCAACTTACCTAATGGCAAGTCGACGTTGTTCCTGCCCTCAAGGAGCATTACGAGGATGCTAATTACGCTTTTCCCATAGCATGCCAAAACATTTTCACGCCCGATTCTTTATATCATAGTATGTGACATTCTACGGAATAGTTTGAATGCTAACACGATTGTAATCCTAATTGACTGTCTTTATTTATTTTTTTGGGGGGGGAGGTGGGGGGTATGAATTTCCTTTGACCTACCACATTCAGTATAGTGACGGAGAATAATTATTATTTTATTTTATTAAATCAGTAAAAACAACTTAATTGCATGCAATTTAACTATTACTATCATAATCATATTAATATAACACAGTGTTTTTTTATTACAAGTGGGGAAGACGGTCGTAAGATAATAAGCAAAATTTGATGGGGGGGGGGGGGGATGTTATTTCTTTAAAACATAACATAAGGAAAAATATTGTATATTTTTTTTTATTCATTTAATTTTCTCTTTATAAACTGCAGTGTACCAAATTTTTATATTTATTAATGTGCATTTCGCCAACGTGTATTACAGGCTATTGGTATAACAGGCTCTGCAATGACTATTCAAAAAACAACAAATTTCAAAATATATTGTAGGCCACAACCGAACTGCACATAGGGAGGACAATTGCAAAATCTTGAAAAATAAAATAAAATTGTATATTCACTGCGTCACTCGGAAGGAATTTAGTGGGAAACCTCAACCAAAAAGAATGGCAAGTTGAGGTTGCGGATTGAATTCAACTTACCTAATGGCAAGTCGACGCTGTTCCTGCCCTCAAAGAGCATTACGAGGTTGCTAATTCCGCTTTTCCCATAGCATGCCAAAACATTTTCACGCCCGATTCTTTATATCATAGTATGTGTCATTCTACGGAATAGTTTGAAAGCTAACACGATTGTAATCCTAATTGACTGTCTTTAATTATTTATTTATTTTTGGGGGGGAGGGGGGGGGGTTATGAATTTCCTTTGACCTACCACATTCAGTATAGTGACGGAGAATAATTATTATTTTATTTTTTTAAATCAGTAAAAACAACTTAATTGCATGCAATTTAAGTATTACTATCATAATCATATTAATATAACACAGTGTTTTTTTTTTTATTACAAGGGGGGAAGACGGTATTAATGTGCATTTAGTCAACGTGTATTACAGACTATTGGTATAACAGGCTCTGCAATGACTATTCAAAAAACAACAAATTTCAAAATATATTGTAGGCCACAACCGAACGGTACATAGGGAGTATAATTGCAAAAACTTGAAAAATAAGTTAAAATTGTATATTCACTGCGTCACTCGGAAGGAATTTAGTGGGAAACCTCAGCCAAAAAGAATGGCAAGTTGAGGTTGCGGATTGAATTCAACTTACCTAATGGCAAGTCGACGCTGTTCCTGCCCTCATGGAGCATTACGAGGTTGCTAATTCCGCTTTTCCCATAGCATGCTAAAACATTTTCACGCCCGATTCTTTATATCATAGTATGTGTCATTCTACGGAATAGTTTGAATGCTAACACGATTGTAATCCTAATTGACTGTCTTTATTTATTTTGGGGGAGGGGGGAGGGCTGTATGAATTTCATTTGACCTACCACATTCAGTATAGTGACGGAGAATAATTATTATTTTATTTTATTAAATCAGTAAAAACAACTTAATTGCATGCAATTTAACTATTACTATCATAATCATATTAATATAACACAGTTTTTTTTATTACAAGGGGGGAAGACGGTCGTAAGATAATAAGCAAAATTTGAGGGGGGGGGGATGTTATTTCTTTAAAGCATAACATAAGGAAAAATATTGTATAATTTTTTTTTATTCATTTAATTTTCTCTTTCTAAACATTAGTGTACGAAATTTTCATATTTATTAATGTGCATTTAGTCAACGTGTATTACAGACTATTGGTATAACAGGCTCTGCAATGACTAATCAAAAAACAACAAATTTCAAAACATATTGTAGGCCACAACCGAACGGTACATAGGGAGGATAATTGCAAAAACTTGAAAAATAAGTTAAAATTGTATATTCACTGCGTCAGTTGGAAGGAATTTAGTGGGAAACCTGAGCCAAAAAGGATGGCAAGTTGAGGTTGCGGATTGAATTCAACTTACCTAATGGCAAGTCGAAGCTGTTCCTGCCCTCAAGGAGCATTACGAGGTTGCTAATTCCGCTTTTCCCATAGCATGCCAAAAACATTTTCACACCCGATTCTTTATATCATAGTATGTGTCATTCTACGGAATAGTTTCAATGTTAACACGATTGTAATCCTAATTGACTGTCTTCTTCAGGGGGGTATGAATTTCCTTTGACCTACCACTTTCAGTATAGTGACGGAGAATAATTATTATTTTATTTTATTAAATCAGTAAAAACTGTTTAATTGCATACAATTTAACTATTACTATCATAATCATATTAATATAACACACTGTTTTTTTTATTCCAAGGGGGGAAGACGGTCGTAAGATAATAAGCAAAATTTGAGGGGGGGGGAATTTTATTTCTTTAAAGCATAACATAAGGAAAAATATTGTATAATTTTTTTTTATTCATTTAATATTCTCTTTCTAAACTTTAGTGTACGAAATTTTCATATTTATTAATGTGCATTTAGTCAACGTGTATTACAGACTATTGGTATAACAGGCTCTGCAATGACTAATCAAAAAACAACAAATTTCAAAACTTACTGTAGGCCACAACCGAACGGTACGTAGGGAGGATAATTGCAAAAACTTGAAAAATAAGTGAAAATTGTATATTCACTGCGTCACTCGGAAGGAATTTAGTGGGAAACCTCAGCCAAAAAGGATGGCAAGTTGAGGTTGCGGATTGAATTCAACTTACCTAATGGCAAGTCGACGCAGTTCCTGCCCTCAAGGAGCATTACGAGGTTGCTAATTCCGCTTTTCCCATAGCATGCCAAAAACATTTTCACGCCCGATTCTTTATATCATAGTATGTGTCATTCTACGGAATAGTTTCAATGCTAACACGATTGTAATCCTAATTGACTGTCTTCTTGGGGGGGCATGAATTTAATTTGACCTACCACATTCAGTATAGCGACGGAAAATAATTATTATTTTATTTTATTAAAACAACTTAATTGCATGCAATTTAACTATTACTATCATAATCATATTAATATAACACAGTGTTTTTTTTATTACAAGAGGGGAAGACGGTCGTAAGATAATAAGCAAAATTTGAGGGGGGGGGGGGGATGTTATTTCTTTAAAACATAACATAAGGAAAAATATTATATAATTTTTTTTATAATAAGTTATATAAATATAAATATATATTTATATATATAAATATATATAAATATATTTAATAAATATATATATAAATATAAGTTTATAAAAACAACTTAATTAAAATTTAACTATTACTATCATAATTATACTCATACTAATACAGAGTTTGTTTTATTATAAGTGTTGAAGGTGATCGTAATTTAATAAGCAAAATTTGAGATTAAAAAAACGCTATTTCATTAAAATATAATATAAGAAAATATTGTCTAATTTTTTTTATTTAATTAATTTTCTATTTCAAAACAGCAGTTTACGGAATTTTTATATTTATTAATGTGCATTTATTAAACGTTTGTTAAAGATTATTGGTAAATAAGGCTCTGCAATCGAAATTCAAAAAACAACAAATTAAAAAATATATTGTAGGCCACAACCGAACTGTTCACAGGGTGGATAATTGCAAAAACTTGAAAAATAAGTTAATATTGTATATTCACTGCGTCACTCGGAAGGAATTTAGTAGGAAACCTCAGCAAAAAAGGATGGCAAGTTGAAGTTGCGGATTGAAATCAACTTACGTAATGACAAATCGACGCTGTTCCTGCCCTCAAGGAGCATTACGAGGTTGCTAATTCCGCTTTTCCCATAGCAGGCCAAAAACATTTTCACGCCCGATTCTTTATATCATAGTATGTGTCATTCTACGGAATGGTTTGAATGCTAACACGATTGTAATCCTAATTGACTGTCTTCTTGGGGGGCATGAATTTCATTTGACCTACCACATTCAGTATAGTGAAAGAGAATAATTATTATTTTATTTTATTAAATCAGTAAAAACAACTCAATTGCATGCAATTTAACTATTACTATCATAATCATATCAATATAACACAGTGTTTTTTTTTTATTAAAAGGTGGGAAGGCGGTCGTAAGATAATAAGCAAAATTTGAGGGGAGGGGAATGTTATTTCTTTAAAGCATAACATAAGGAAAAATATTATATAATTTTTTTTTATTCATTTAATTTTCTCTTTCTAAACTTTAGTGTACGAAATTTTCATATTTATTAATGTGCATTTAGTCAACGTGTATTACAAACTATTGGTATAACAGGCTCTGCAATGACTATTCAAAAAACAACAAATTTCAAAATATATTGTAGGCCACAACCGAACGGTACATAGGGATGGTAATTGCAAAAACTTGAAAAATAAGTTAAAACTGTATATTCACTGCGTCACTCGAAAGGAATTTAGTGGGAAACCTCAGCCAAAAAGGATGGCAAGTTGAGGTTGCGGATTGAATTCAACTTACCTAATGGCAAGTCTGCGCTGTTCCTGCCCTCAATGACCTTTACGAGGTTGCTAATTCCGCTTTTCCCATAGCATGCCAAAAACGTTTTCACGCCCGATTCTTTATATCATACTATCTGTCATTCTACGGAATAGTTTGAATGCTAACACGATTGTAATCCTAATTAACTGTCTTTTTTTTTGGGGGGGGGGGGGCATGAATTTAATTTGACCTACCACATTCAGTATAGTGACGGAGAATAATTATTATTTTATTTTATTAAATCAGTAAAAAGAACTTAATTGCATGCAATTTAAGTATTACTATCATAATCATATTAATATAACACAGTGTTTTTTTTTATTAAAAGGGGGGAAGACGGTCGTTAGATAATAAGCAAAATTTGAGGGGGGGGGGGAATTTTATTTCTTTAAAGCATAACATAAGGAAAGATATTGTATAATTTTTTTTTATTCATTTAATTTTCTCTTTCTAAACTTTAGTGTACGAAATTTTCATATTTATTAATGTGCATTTAGTCAACGTGTATTACAGACTATTGGTATAACAGGCTCTGCAATGACTATTCAAAAAACAACAAATTTCAAAACATATTGTAGGCCACAACCGAACGGTACACAGGGAGGATAATTGCAAAAACTTGAAAAATAAGTTAAAATTGTATATTCACTGCGTCACTCGGAAGGAATTTTGTGGGAAACCTCAGCCAAAAAGGATGGCAAGTTGAGCTTGCGGATTGAATTCAACTTACCTAATGGCAAGTCGACGCTGTTCCTGCCCTCAAGGAGCATTACGAGGTTGCTAATTCCGCTTTTCCCATAGCATGCCAAAAACATTTTCACGCCCGATTCTTTATATCATAGTATGTGTCATTCTACGGAATAGTTTGAATGCTAACACGATTGTAATCCTAATTGACTATCTTCTTGGCGGGGGGGGGGGGGGGGGGGGCATGAATTTAATTTGACCTACCACACTCAGAATAGCGACGGAAAATAATTATTATTTTATTTTATTAAAACAACTTAATTGCATGCAATTTAACTATTACTATCATAATCATATTAATATAACACAGTGCTTTTTTATTACAAGAGGGGAAGACGGTCGTAAGATAATAAGTAAAATTTGAGGGGGGGGGGGGATGTTATTTTTTTTAAACATAACATAAGGAGATATATTGTATATTTTTTTTTATTCATTTAATTTTCTCTTTATAAACTGCAGTGTACCAAATTTTTATATTTATTAATGTGCATTTCGTCAACGTGTATTACAGGCTATTGGTATAACAGGCTCTGCAATGACAATTCAAAAAACAATAAATTTCAAAATATATTGTAGGCCTCAACCGAACGGTACATAGGGAGGATAATTGCAAAAACTTGAAAAATAAGTTAAAATTGTATATTCACTGCGTCACTCGGAAGGAATTTCGTGGGAAACCTCAGCCAAAAATGATGGCAAGTTGAGGTTGCGGATTGAATTCAACTTACCTAATGGCAAGTCGACGCTGTTGATGACCTCAAGGAGCATTACGAGTTTGCTAATTCCGCTTTTCCCATAGCATGCCAAAAACATTTTCACGCCCGATTCTTTATATCATAGTATGTGTCATTCTACGGAATAGTTTGAATGCTAACACGATTGTAATCCTAATTGACTGTCTTCTTGGGGGGGGGGGGGGGCATGAATTTAATTTGAACTATCACATTCAGTATAGCGACGGAAAATAATTATTATTTTATTTTATTAAAACAACTTAATTGCCTGCAATTTAACTATTACTATCATAATCATATTAATATAACACACTGGTTTTTTTTATTCCAAGGGGGGAAGACGGTCGTAAGATAATAAGCAAAATTTGAGGGGGGGGGATTTTTTATTTCTTTAAAGCATAACATTAGGAAAAATATTGTATATTTTTTTTTTTATTCATTTAATTTTCTCTTTATAAACTGCAGTGTACCAAATTTTTATATTTATTAATGTGCATTCAGTCAACGTGTATTACAGACTATTTGTGTAACAGGCTCTGCAATGACAATTCAATAAACAACAAATTTCAAAATATATTGTAGGCCACAACCGAACGGTACATAGGGAGGATAATTGCAAAAACTTGAAAAATAATTTAAAATTGTATATTCACTGCGTCACTCGGAAGGAATTTAGTGGGAAACCTCAGCCAAAAAGAATGGCAAGTTGAGGTTTCGGATTGAATTCAACTTACCTAATGGCAAGTCGACGCTGTTCCTGCCCTCAAGGAGCATTACGAGGTTGCTAATTCCGC
This sequence comes from Maratus speciosus, assembly GCA_963932465.1. NCBI lineage: Eukaryota > Metazoa > Arthropoda > Arachnida > Araneae > Salticidae > Maratus > Maratus speciosus. The sequence continues at coordinate 9,070,226 of OZ010792.1, read as the reverse complement.
TTTTCCCATAGCATGCCAAAACATTTTCACGCCCGATTCTTTATATCATAGTATGTGTCATTCTACGGAATAGTTTGAATGCTAACACGATTGTAATCCTAATTGACTGTCTTCTTGGGGGGGCATGAATTTAATTTGACCTACCACATTCAGTATAGCGACGGAAAATAATTATTATTTTATTTTATTAAAACAACTTAATTGCCTGCAATTTAACTATTACTATCATAATCATATTAATATAACACAGTGTTTTTTTATTACAAGAGGGGAAGACGGTCGTAAGATAATAAGCAAAATTTGAGGGTGGGGGGGGATGTTATTTCTTCAAAGCATAACATAAGGAAAAATATTGTATATTTTTTTTTATTCATTTAATTTTCTCTTTATAAACTGCAGTGTACCAAATTTTTATATTTATTAATGTGCATTTCGCCAACGTGTATTACAGGCTATTGGTATAACAGGCTCTGCAATGACTATTCAAAAAACAACAAATTTCAAAATATATTGTAGGCCACAACCGAACGGTACATAGGGAGTATAATTGCAAAAACTTGAAAAATAAGTTAAAATTGTATATTCACTGCGTCACTCGGAAGGAATTTAGTGGGAAACCTCAGCCAAAAAGAATGGCAAGTTGAGGTTGCGGATTGAATTCAACTTACCTAATGGCAAGTCGACGCTGTTCCTGCCCTCATGGAGCATTACGAGGTTGCTAATTCCGCTTTTCCCATAGCATGCCAAAACATTTTCACGCCCGATTCTTTATATCATAGTATGTGTCATTCTACGGAATAGTTTGAAAGCTAACACGATTGTAATCCTAATTGACTGTCTTTATTTATTTATTTATTTTTGGGGGGGAGGGGGGGTGTTATGAATTTCCTTTGACCTACCACATTCAGTATAGTGACGGAGAATAATTATTATTTTATTTTTTTAAATCAGTAAAAACAACTTAATTGCATGCAATTTAAGTATTACTATCATAATCATATTAATATAACACAGTGTTTTTTTTTATTACAAGGGGGGAAGACGGTATTAATGTGCATTTAGTCAACGTGTATTACAGACTATTGGTATAACAGGCTCTGCAATGACTATTCAAAAAACAACAAATTTCAAAATATATTGTAGGCCACAACCGAACGGTACATAGGGAGTATAATTGCAAAAACTTGAAAAATAAGTTAAAATTGTATATTCACTGCGTCACTCGGAAGGAATTTAGTGGGAAACCTCAGCCAAAAAGAATGGCAAGTTGAGGTTGCGGATTGAATTCAACTTACCTAATGGCAAGTCGACGCTGTTCCTGCCCTCATGGAGCATTACGAGGTTGCTAATTCCGCTTTTCCCATAGCATGCTAAAACATTTTCACGCCCGATTCTTTATATCATAGTATGTGTCATTCTACGGAATAGTTTGAATGCTAACACGATTGTAATCCTAATTGACTGTCTTTATTTATTTTGGGGGAGGGGGGAGGGCTGTATGAATTTCATTTGACCTACCACATTCAGTATAGTGACGGAGAATAATTATTATTTTATTTTATTAAATCAGTAAAAACAACTTAATTGCATGCAATTTAACTATTACTATCATAATCATATTAATATAACACAGTTTTTTTTATTACAAGGGGGGAAGACGGTCGTAAGATAATAAGCAAAATTTGAGGGGGGGGGGGATGTTATTTCTTTAAAGCATAACATAAGGAAAAATATTGTATAATTTTTTTTTTATTCATTTAATTTTCTCTTTCTAAACATTAGTGTACGAAATTTTCATATTTATTAATGTGCATTTAGTCAACGTGTATTACAGACTATTGGTATAACAGGCTCTGCAATGACTAATCAAAAAACAACAAATTTCAAAACATATTGTAGGCCACAACCGAACGGTACATAGGGAGGATAATTGCAAAAACTTGAAAAATAAGTTAAAATTGTATATTCACTGCATCAGTTGGAAGGAATTTAGTGGGAAACCTGAGCCAAAAAGGATGGCAAGTTGAGGTTGCGGATTGAATTCAACTTACCTAATGGCAAGTCGAAGCTGTTCCTGCCCTCAAGGAGCATTACGAGGTTGCTAATTCCGCTTTTCCCATAGCATGCCAAAAACATTTTCACACCCGATTCTTTATATCATAGTATGTGTCATTCTACGGAATAGTTTCAATGTTAACACGATTGTAATCCTAATTGACTGTCTTCTTCAGGGGGGTATGAATTTCCTTTGACCTACCACATTCAGTATAGTGACGGAGAATAATTATTATTTTATTTTATTAAATCAGTAAAAACTGTTTAATTGCATACAATTTAACTATTACTATCATAATCATATTAATATAACACACTGTTTTTTTTATTCCAAGGGGGGAAGACGGTCGTAAGATAATAAGCAAAATTTGAGGGGGGGGGGAATTTTATTTCTTTAAAGCATAACATAAGGAAAAATATTGTATAATTTTTTTTTATTCATTTAATATTCTCTTTCTAAACTTTAGTGTACGAAATTTTCATATTTATTAATGTGCATTTAGTCAACGTGTATTACAGACTATTGGTATAACAGGCTCTGCAATGACTAATCAAAAAACAACAAATTTCAAAACTTACTGTAGGCCACAACCGAACGGTACGTAGGGAGGATAATTGCAAAAACTTGAAAAATAAGTGAAAATTGTATATTCACTGCGTCACTCGGAAGGAATTTAGTGGGAAACCTCAGCCAAAAAGGATGGCAAGTTGAGGTTGCGGATTGAATTCAACTTACCTAATGGCAAGTCGACGCAGTTCCTGCCCTCAAGGAGCATTACGAGGTTGCTAATTCCGCTTTTCCCATAGCATGCCAAAAACATTTTCACGCCCGATTCTTTATATCATAGTATGTGTCATTCTACGGAATAGTTTCAATGCTAACACGATTGTAATCCTAATTGACTGTCTTCTTGGGGGGGCATGAATTTAATTTGACCTACCACATTCAGTATAGCGACGGAAAATAATTATTATTTTATTTTATTAAAACAACTTAATTGCATGCAATTTAACTATTACTATCATAATCATATTAATATAACACAGTGTTTTTTTTATTACAAGAGGGGAAGACGGTCGTAAGATAATAAGCAAAATTTGAGGGGGGGGGGATGTTATTTCTTTAAAACATAACATAAGAAAAAATATTGTATATTTGTTTTATTCATTTAATTTTTTCTTTATAAACTGCAGTGTACCAAATTTTTATATTTATTAATGTGCATTTAGTCAACGTGTATTGCAGGCTATTGGTATAACAGGCTCTGCAATGACAATTTAAAAAACAACAAATTTCAAAATATATTGTAGGCCACAACCGAACTGTACATAGGGAGGATAATTGCAAAAACTTGAAAAATAAGTTAAAATTGTATATTCACTGCGTCACTCGGAAGGAATTTAGTGGGAAACCTCAGCCAAAAAGAATGGCAAGTTGAGGTTGCGGATTGAATTCAACTTACCTAATGGCAAGTCGACGTTGTTCCTGCCCTCAAGGAGCATTACGAGGTTGCTAATTCCGCTTTTCCCATAGCATGCCAAAACATTTTCTCGCCCGATTCTTTATATCATAGTATGTGTCATTCTACGGAATAGATTGAATGCTAACACGATTGTAATCCTAATTGACTGTCTTTATTTATTTTTTGGGGGGAGGTGGGGAGGTATGAATTTCCTTTGACCTACCACATTCAGTATAGTGACGGAGAATAATTATTATTTTATTTTATTAAATCAGTAAAAACAACTTAATTGCATGCAATTTAACTATTACTATCATAATCATATTAATATAACACAGTGTTTTTTTATTACAAGTGGGGAAGACGGTCGTAAGATAATAAGCAAAATTTGATGGGGGGGGGGGGATGTTATTTCTTTAAAACATAACATAAGGAAAAATATTGTATATTTTTTTTTATTCATTTAATTTTCTCTTTATAAACTGCAGTGTACCAAATTTTTATATTTATTAATGTGCATTTAGTCAACGTGTATTACAGGCTATTGGTATAACAGGCTCTGCAATGACAATTTAAAAAACAACAAATTTCAAAATATATTGTAGGCCACAACCGAACTGCACATAGGGAGGATAATTGCAAAATCTTGAAAAATAAGATAAAATTGTATATTCACTGCATCACTCGGAAGGAATTTAGTGGGAAACCTCAGCCAAAAAGAATGGCAAGTTGAGGTTGCGGATTGAATTCAACTTACCTAATGGCAAGTCGACGCAGTTCCTGCCCTCAAAGAGCATTACGAGGTTGCTAATTCCGCTTTTCCCATAGCATGCCAAAACATTTTCACGCCCGATTCTTTATATCATAGTATGTGTCATTCTACGGAATAGTTTGAAAGCTAACACGATTGTAATCCTAATTGACTGTCTTTATTTATTTATTTATTTTTTGGGGGGAGGGGGGGGGGGGGTTATGAATTTCCTTTGACCTACCACATTCAGTATAGTGACGGAGAATAATTATTATTTTATTTTATTAAATCAGTAAAAACAACTTAATTGCATGCAATTTAAGTATTACTATCATAATCATATTAATATAACACAGTGTTTTTTTTATTACAAGGGGGGAAGACGGTCGTAAGATAATAAGCAAAATTTGAGGGGGGGGTGTTATTTCTTTAAAGCATAACATAAGGAAAAATATTGTATAATTTTTTTTTGTTCATTTAATTTTCTCTTTCTAAACATTAGTGTACGAAATTTTTATATTTATTAATGTGCATTCAGTCAACGTGTATTACAGACTATTTGTGTAACAGGCTCTGCAATGACAATTCAATAAACAACAAATTTCAAAATATATTGTAGGCCACAACCGAACGGTACATAGGGAGGATAATTGCAAAAACTTGAAAAATAATTTAAAATTGTATATTCACTGCGTCACTCGGAAGGAATTTAGTGGGAAACCTCAGCCAAAAAGAATGGCAAGTTGAGGTTTCGGATTGAATTCAACTTACCTAATGGCAAGTCGACGCTGTTCCTGCCCTCAAGGAGCATTACGAGGTTGCTAATTCCGCTTTTCCCATAGCATGCCAAAACATTTTCACGCCCGATTCTTTATATCATAGTATGTGTCATTCTACGGAATAGTTTGAATGCTAACACGATTGTAATCCTAATTGACTGTCTTCTTGGGGGGGCATGAATTTAATTTGACCTACCACATTCAGTATAGCGACGGAAAATAATTATTATTTTATTTTATTAAAACAACTTAATTGCCTGCAATTTAACTATTACTATCATAATCATATTAATATAACACAGTGTTTTTTTATTACAAGAGGGGAAGACGGTCGTAAGATAATAAGCAAAATTTGAGGGTGGGGGGGGGATGTTATTTCTTCAAAGCATAACATAAGGAAAAATATTGTATATTTTTTTTTATTCATTTAATTTTCTCTTTATAAACTGCAGTGTACCAAATTTTTATATTTATTAATGTGCATTTCGCCAACGTGTATTACAGGCTATTGGTATAACAGGCTCTGCAATGACTATTCAAAAAACAACAAATTTCAAAATATATTGTAGGCCACAACCGAACGGTACATAGGGAGTATAATTGCAAAAACTTGAAAAATAAGTTAAAATTGTATATTCACTGCGTCACTCGGAAGAAATTTAGTGGGAAACCTCAGCCAAAAAGAATGGCAAGTTGAGGTTGCGGATTGAATTCAACTTACCTAATGGCAAGTCGACGCTGTTCCTGCCCTCATGGAGCATTACGAGGTTGCTAATTCCGCTTTTCCCATAGCATGCCAAAACATTTTCACGCCCGATTCTTTATATCATAGTATGTGTCATTCTACGGAATAGTTTGAAAGCTAACACGATTGTAATCCTAATTGACTGTCTTTATTTATTTATTTATTTTTGGGGGGGGAGGGGGGGGGTTATGAATTTCCTTTGACCTACCACATTCAGTATAGTGACGGAGAATAATTATTATTTTATTTTTTTAAATCAGTAAAAACAACTTAATTGCATGCAATTTAAGTATTACTATCATAATCATATTAATATAACACAGTGTTTTTTTTTATTACAAGGGGGGAAGACGGTATTAATGTGCATTTAGTCAACGTGTATTACAGACTATTGGTATAACAGGCTCTGCAATGACTATTCAAAAAACAACAAATTTCAAAATATATTGTAGGCCACACCCGAACGGTACATAGGGAGTATAATTGCAAAAACTTGAAAAATAAGTTAAAATTGTATATTCACTGCGTCACTCGGAAGGAATTTAGTGGGAAACCTCAGCCAAAAAGAATGGCAAGTTGAGGTTGCGGATTGAATTCAACTTACCTAATGGCAAGTTGACGCTGTTCCTGCCCTCATGGAGCATTACGAGGTTGCTAATTCCGCTTTTCCCATAGCATGCTAAAACATTTTCACGCCCGATTCTTTATATCATAGTATGTGTCATTCTACGGAATAGTTTGAATGCTAACACGATTGTAATCCTAATTGACTGTCTTTATTTATTTTGGGGGAGGGGGGAGGGGGGTATGAATTTCATTTGACCTACCACATTCAGTATAGTGACGGAGAATAATTATTATTTTATTTTATTAAATCAGTAAAAACAACTTAATTGCATGCAATTTAACTATTACTATCATAATCATATTAATATAACACAGTTTTTTTTATTACAAGGGGGGAAGACGGTCGTAAGATAATAAGCAAAATTTGAGGGGGGGGTGATGTTATTTCTTTAAAGCATAACATAAGGAAAAGTATTGTATAATTTTTTTTTTATTCATTTAATTTTCTCTTTCTAAACATTAGTGTACGAAATTTTCATATTTATTAATGTGCATTTAGTCAACGTGTATTACAGACTATTGGTATAACAGGCTCTGCAATGACTAATCAAAAAACAACAAATTTCAAAACATATTGTAGGCCACAACCGAACGGTACATAGGGAGGATAATTGCAAAAACTTGAAAAATAAGTTAAAATTGTATATTCACTGCGTCAGTTGGAAGGAATTTAGTGGGAAACCTGAGCCAAAAAGGATGGCAAGTTGAGGTTGCGGATTGAATTCAACTTACCTAATGGCAAGTCGAAGCTGTTCCTGCCCTCAAGGAGCATTACGAGGTTGCTGATTCCGCTTTTCCCATAGCATGCCAAAAACATTTTCACACCCGATTCTTTATATCATAGTATGTGTCATTCTACGGAATAGTTTCAATGTTAACACGATTGTAATCCTAATTGACTGTCTTCTTCAGGGGGGTATGAATTTCCTTTGACCTACCACATTCAGTATAGTGACGGAGAATAATTATTATTTTATTTTATTAAATCAGTAAAAACTGTTTAATTGCATACAATTTAACTATTACTATCATAATCATATTAATATAACACACTGTTTTTTTTATTCCAAGGGGGGAAGACGGTCGTAAGATAATAAGCAAAATTTGAGGGGGGAAAAATTTTATTTCTTTAAAGCATAACATAAGGAAAAATATTGTATAATTTTTTTTTATTCATTTAATATTCTCTTTCTAAACTTTAGTGTACGAAATTTTCATATTTATTAATGTGCATTTAGTCAACGTGTATTACAGACTATTGGTATAACAGGCTCTGCAATGACTAATCAAAAAACAACAAATTTCAAAACTTACTGTAGGCCACAACCGAACGGTACGTAGGGAGGATAATTGCAAAAACTTGAAAAATAAGTTAAAATTGTATATTCACTGCGTCACTCGGAAGGAATTTAGTGGGAAACCTCAGCCAAAAAGGATGGCAAGTTGAGGTTGCGGATTGAATTCAACTTACCTAATGGCAAGTCGACGCAGTTCCTGCCCTCAAGGAGCATTACGAGGTTGCTAATTCCGCTTTTCCCATAGCATGCCAAAAACATTTTCACGCCCGATTCTTTATATCATAGTATGTGTCATTCTACGGAATAGTTTCAATGCTAACACGATTGTAATCCTAATTGACTGTCTTCTTGGGGGGGCATGAATTTAATTTGACCTACCACATTCAGTATAGCGACGGAAAATAATTATTATTTTATTTTATTAAAACAACTTAATTGCATGCAATTTAACTATTACTATCATAATCATATTAATATAACACAGTGTTTTTTTTATTACAAGAGGGGAAGACGGTCGTAAGATAATAAGCAAAATTTGAGGGGGGGGGATGTTATTTCTTTAAAACATAACATAAGAAAAAATATTGTATATTTGTTTTATTCATTTAATTTTTTCTTTATAAACTGCAGTGTACCAAATTTTTATATTTATTAATGTGCATTTAGTCAACGTGTATTGCAGGCTATTGGTATAACAGGCTCTGCAATGACAATTTAAAAAACAACAAATTTCAAAATATATTGTAGGCCACAACCGAACTGTACATAGGGAGGATAATTGCAAAAACTTGAAAAATAAGTTAAAATTGTATATTCACTGCGTCACTCGGAAGGAATTTAGTGGGAAACCTCAGCCAAAAAGAATGGCAAGTTGAGGTTGCGGATTGAATTCAACTTACCTAATGGCAAGTCGACGTTGTTCCTGCCCTCAAGGAGCATTACGAGGTTGCTAATTCCGCTTTTCCCATAGCATGCCAAAACATTTTCTCGCCCGATTCTTTATATCATAGTATGTGTCATTCTACGGAATAGATTGAATGCTAACACAATTGTAATCCTAATTGACTGTCTTTATTTATTTTTTGGGGGGAGGTGGGGAGGTATGAATTTCCTTTGACCTACCACATTCAGTATAGTGACGGAGAATAATTATTATTTTATTTTATTAAATCAGTAAAAACAACTTAATTGCATGCAATTTAACTATTACTATCATAATCATATTAATATAACACAGTGTTTTTTTATTACAAGTGGGGAAGACGGTCGTAAGATAATAAGCAAAATTTGATGGGGGGGGGGGGGATGTTATTTCTTTAAAACATAACATAAGGAAAAATATTGTATATTTTTTTTATTCATTTAATTTTCTCTTTATAAACTGAAGTGTACCAAATTTTTATATTTATTAATGTGCATTTAGTCAACGTGTATTACAGGCTATTGGTATAACAGGCTCTGCAATGACAATTTAAAAAACAACAAATTTCAAAATATATTGTAGGCCACAACCGAACTGCACATAGGGAGGATAATTGCAAAATCTTGAAAAATAAGATAAAATTGTATATTCACTGCGTCACTCGGAAGGAATTTAGTGGGAAACCTCAGCCAAAAAGAATGGCAAGTTGAGGTTGCGGATTGAATTCAACTTACCTAATGGCAAGTCGACGCTGTTCCTGCCCTCAAAGAGCATTACGAGGTTGCTAATTCCGCTTTTCCCATAGCATGCCAAAACATTTTCACGCCCGATTCTTTATATCATAGTATGTGTCATTCTACGGAATAGTTTGAAAGCTAACACGATTGTAATCCTAATTGACTGTCTTTATTTATTTATTTATTTTTGGGGGGGAGGGGGGGGGGGTTATGAATTTCCTTTGACCTACCACATTCAGTATAGTGACGGAGAATAATTATTATTTTATTTTATTAAATCAGTAAAAACAACTTAATTGCATGCAATTTAAGTATTACTATCATAATCATATTAATATAACACAGTGTTTTTTTATTACAAGGGGGGAAAACGGTCGTAAGATAATAAGCAAAATTTGAGGGGGGGGGGGGATGTTATTTCTTTAAAGCATAACATAAGGAAAAATATTGTATAATTTTTTTTTGTTCATTTAATTTTCTCTTTCTAAACATAAGTGTACGAAATTTTTATATTTATTAATGTGCATTCAGTCAACGTGTATTACAGACTATTTGTGTAACAGGCTCTGCAATGACAATTCAATAAACAACAAATTTCAAAATATATTGTAGGCCACAACCGAACGGTACATAGGGAGGATAATTGCAAAAACTTGAAAAATAATTTAAAATTGTATATTCACTGCGTCACTCGGAAGGAATTTAGTGGGAAACCTCAGCCAAAAAGAATGGCAAGTTGAGGTTTCGGATTGAATTCAACTTACCTAATGGCAAGTCGACGCTGTTCCTGCCCTCAAGGAGCATTACGAGGTTGCTAATTCCGCTTTTCCCATAGCATGCCAAAACATTTTCACGCCCGATTCTTTATATCATAGTATGTGTCATTCTACGGAATAGTTTGAATGCTAACACGATTGTAATCCTAATTGACTGTCTTTATTTATTTTGGGGGAGGGGGGAGGGGGGTATGAATTTCATTTGACCTACCACATTCAGTATAGTGACGGAGAATAATTATTATTTTATTTTATTAAATCAGTAAAAACAACTTAATTGCATGCAATTTAACTATTACTATCATAATCATATTAATATAACACAGTTTTTTTTATTACAAGGGGGGAAGACGGTCGTAAGATAATAAGCAAAATTTGAGGGGGGGGGGGGATGTTATTTCTTTAAAGCATAACATAAGGAAAAATATTGTATAATTTTTTTTTTATTCATTTAATTTTCTCTTTCTAAACATTAGTGTACGAAATTTTCATATTTATTAATGTGCATTTAGTCAACGTGTATTACAGACTATTGGTATAACAGGCTCTGCAATGACTAATCAAAAAACAACAAATTTCAAAACATATTGTAGGCCACAACCGAACGGTACATAGGGAGGATAATTGCAAAAACTTGAAAAATAAGTTAAAATTGTATATTCACTGCGTCAGTTGGAAGGAATTTAGTGGGAAACCTGAGCCAAAAAGGATGGCAAGTTGAGGTTGCGGATTGAATTCAACTTACCTAATGGCAAGTCGAAGCTGTTCCTGCCCTCAAGGAGCATTACGAGGTTGCTAATTCCGCTTTTCCCATAGCATGCCAAAAACATTTTCACACCCGATTCTTTATATCATAGTATGTGTCATTCTACGGAATAGTTTCAATGTTAACACGATTGTAATCCTAATTGACTGTCTTCTTCAGGGGGGTATGAATTTCCTTTGACCTACCACATTCAGTATAGTGACGGAGAATAATTATTATTTTATTTTATTAAATCAGTAAAAACTGTTTAATTGCATACAATTTAACTATTACTATCATAATCATATTAATATAACACACTGTTTTTTTTATTCCAAGGGGGGAAGACGGTCGTAAGATAATAAGCAAAATTTGAGGGGGGAAAAATTTTATTTCTTTAAAGCATAACATAAGGAAAAATATTGTATAATTTTTTTTTATTCATTTAATATTCTCTTTCTAAACTTTAGTGTACGAAATTTTCATATTTATTAATGTGCATTTAGTCAACGTGTATTACAGACTATTGGTATAACAGGCTCTGCAATGACTAATCAAAAAACAACAAATTTCAAAACTTACTGTAGGCCACAACCGAACGGTACGTAGGGAGGATAATTGCAAAAACTTGAAAAATAAGTGAAAATTGTATATTCACTGCGTCACTCGGAAGGAATTTAGTGGGAAACCTCAGCCAAAAAGGATGGCAAGTTGAGGTTGCGGATTGAATTCAACTTACCTAATGGCAAGTCGACGCAGTTCCTGCCCTCAAGGAGCATTACGAGGTTGCTAATTCCGCTTTTCCCATAGCATGCCAAAAACATTTTCACGCCCGATTCTTTATATCATAGTATGTGTCATTCTACGGAATAGTTTGAAAGCTAACACGATTGTAATCCTAATTGACTGTCTTTATTTATTTATTTATTTTTTGGGGGGAGGGGGGGGGGGTTATGAATTTCCTTTGACCTACCACATTCAGTATAGTGACGGAGAATAATTATTATTTTATTTTATTAAATCAGTAAAAACAACTTAATTGGATGCAATTTAAGTATTACTATCATAATCATATTAATATAACACAGTGTTTTTTTTATTACAAGGGGGGAAGACGGTCGTAAGATAATAAGCAAAATTTGAGGGGGGGGGGGGATGTTATTTCTTTAAAGCATAACATAAGGAAAAATATTGTATAATTTTTTTTTGTTCATTTAATTTTCTCTTTCTAAACATTAGTGTACGAAATTTTTATATTTATTAATGTGCATTCAGTCAACGTGTATTACAGACTATTTGTGTAACAGGCTCTGCAATGACAATTCAATAAACAACAAATTTCAAAATATATTGTAGGCCACAACCGAACGGTACATAGGGAGGATAATTGCAAAAACTTGAAAAATAATTTAAAATTGTATATTCACTGCGTCACTCGTAAGGAATTTAGTGGGAAACCTCAGCCAAAAAGAATGGCAAGTTGAGGTTTCGGATTGAATTCAACTTACCTAATGGCAAGTCGACGCTGTTCCTGCCCTCAAGGAGCATTACGAGGTTGCTAATTCCGCTTTTCCCATAGCATGCCAAAACATTTTCACGCCCGATTCTTTATATCATAGTATGTGTCATTCTACGGAATAGTTTGAATGCTAACACGATTGTAATCCTAATTGACTGTCTTCTTGGGGGGGCATGAATTTAATTTGACCTACCACATTCAGTATAGCGACGGAAAAGTATTATTATTTTATTTTATTAAAACAACTTAATTGCCTGCAATTTAACTATTACTATCATAATCATATTAATATAACACAGTGTTTTTTTATTACAAGAGGGGAAGACGGTCGTAAGATAATAAGCAAAATTTGAGGGTGGGGGGGGATGTTATTTCTTCAAAGCATAACATAAGGAAAAATATTGTATATTTTTTTTTATTCATTTAATTTTCTCTTTATAAACTGCAGTGTACCAAATTTTTATATTTATTAATGTGCATTTCGCCAACGTGTATTACAGGCTATTGGTATAACAGGCTCTGCAATGACTATTCAAAAAACAACAAATTTCAAAATATATTGTAGGCCACAACCGAACGGTACATAGGGAGTATAATTGCAAAAACTTGAAAAATAAGTTAAAATTGTATATTCACTGCGTCACTCGGAAGGAATTTAGTGGGAAACCTCAGCCAAAAAGAATGGCAAGTTGAGGTTGCGGATTGAATTCAACTTACCTAATGGCAAGTCGACGCTGTTCCTGCCCTCATGGAGCATTACGAGGTTGCTAATTCCGTTTTTCCTATAGCATGCTAAAACATTTTCACGCCCGATTCTTTATATCATAGTATGTGTCATTCTACGGAATAGTTTGAATGCTAACACGATTGTAATCCTAATTGACTGTCTTTATTTATTTTGGGGGAGGGGGGAGGGGGGTATGAATTTCATTTGACCTACCACATTCAGTATAGTGACGGAGAATAATTATTATTTTATTTTATTAAATCAGTAAAAACAACTTAATTGCATGCAATTTAACTATTACTATCATAATCATATTAATATAACACAGTTTTTTTTATTACAAGGGGGGAAGACGGTCGTAAGATAATAAGCAAAATTTGAGGGGGGGGGGATGTTATTTCTTTAAAGCATAACATAAGGAAAAATATTGTATAATTTTTTTTTTATTCATTTAATTTTCTCTTTCTAAACATTAGTGTACGAAATTTTCATATTTATTAATGTGCATTTAGTCAACGTGTATTACAGACTATTGGTATAACAGGCTCTGCAATGACTAATCAAAAAACAACAAATTTCAAAACATATTGTAGGCCACAACCGAACGGTACATAGGGAGGATAATTGCAAAAACTTGAAAAATAAGTTAAAATTGTATATTCACTGCGTCAGTTGGAAGGAATTTAGTGGGAAACCTGAGCCAAAAAGGATGGCAAGTTGAGGTTGCGGATTGAATTCAACTTACCTAATGGCAAGTCGAAGCTGTTCCTGCCCTCAAGGAGCATTACGAGGTTGCTAATTCCGCTTTTCCCATAGCATGCCAAAAACATTTTCACACCCGATTCTTTATATCATAGTATGTGTCATTCTACGGAATAGTTTCAATGTTAACACGATTGTAATCCTAATTGACTGTCTTCTTCAGGGGGGTATGAATTTCCTTTGACCTACCACATTCAGTATAGTGACGGAGAATAATTATTATTTTATTTTATTAAATCAGTAAAAACTGTTTAATTGCATACAATTTAACTATTACTATCATAATCATATTAATATAACACACTGTTTTTTTTATTCCAAGGGGGGAAGACGGTCGTAAGATAATAAGCAAAATTTGAGGGGGGAAAAATTTTATTTCTTTAAAGCATAACATAAGGAAAAATATTGTATAATTTTTTTTTATTCATTTAATATTCTCTTTCTAAACTTTAGTGTACGAAATTTTCATATTTATTAATGTGCATTTAGTCAACGTGTATTACAGACTATTGGTATAACAGGCTCTGCAATGACTAATCAAAAAACAACAAATTTCAAAACTTACTGTAGGCCACAACCGAACGGTACGTAGGGAGGATAATTGCAAAAACTTGAAAAATAAGTGAAAATTGTATATTCACTGCGTCACTCGGAAGGAATTTAGTGGGAAACCTCAGCCAAAAAGGATGGCAAGTTGAGGTTGCGGATTGAATTCAACTTACCTAATGGCAAGTCGACGCAGTTCCTGCCCTCAAGGAGCATTACGAGGTTGCTAATTCCGCTTTTCCCATAGCATGCCAAAAACATTTTCACGCCCGATTCTTTATATCATAGTATGTGTCATTCTACGGAATAGTTTCAATGCTAACACGATTGTAATCCTAATTGACTGTCTTCTTGGGGGGGCATGAATTTAATTTGACCTACCACATTCAGTATAGCGACGGAAAATAATTATTATTTTATTTTATTAAAACAACTTAATTGCATGCAATTTAACTATTACTATCATAATCATATTAATATAACACAGTGTTTTTTTTATTACAAGAGGGGAAGACGGTCGTAAGATAATAAGCAAAATTTGAGGGGGGGGGGGATGTTATTTCTTTAAAACATAACATAAGAAAAAATATTGTATATTTGTTTTATTCATTTAATTTTTTCTTTATAAACTGCAGTGTACCAAATTTTTATATTTATTAATGTGCATTTAGTCAACGTGTATTGCAGGCTATTGGTATAACAGGCTCTGCAATGACAATTTAAAAAACAACAAATTTCAAAATATATTGTAGGCCACAACCGAACTGTACATAGGGAGGGTAATTGCAAAAACTTGAAAAATAAGTTAAAATTGTATATTCACTGCGTCACTCGGAAGGAATTTAGTGGGAAACCTCAGCCAAAAAGAATGGCAAGTTGAGGTTGCGGATTGAATTCAACTTACCTAATGGCAAGTCGACGTTGTTCCTGCCCTCAAGGAGCATTACGAGGTTGCTAATTCCGCTTTTCCCATAGCATGCCAAAACATTTTCTCGCCCGATTCTTTATATCATAGTATGTGTCATTCTACGGAATAGATTGAATGCTAACACGATTGTAATCCTAATTGACTGTCTTTATTTATTTTTTGGGGGGAGGTGGGGAGGTATGAATTTCCTTTGACCTACCACATTCAGTATAGTGACGGAGAATAATTATTATTTTATTTTATTAAATCAGTAAAAACAACTTAATTGCATGCAATTTAACTATTACTATCATAATCATATTAATATAACACAGTGTTTTTTTATTACAAGTGGGGAAGACGGTCGTAAGATAATAAGCAAAATTTGATGGGGGGGGGGGGGGGATGTTATTTCTTTAAAACATAACATAAGGAAAAATATTGTATATTTTTTTTATTCATTTAATTTTCTCTTTATAAACTGCAGTGTACCAAATTTTTATATTTATTAATGTGCATTTAGTCAACGTGTATTACAGGCTATTGGTATAACAGGCTCTGCAATGACAATTTAAAAAACAACAAATTTCAAAATATATTGTAGGCCACAACCGAACGGTACATAGGGAGGATAATTGCAAAAACTTGAAAAATAATTTAAAATTGTATATTCACTGCGTCACTCGGAAGGAATTTAGTGGGAAACCTCAGCCAAAAAGAATGGCAAGTTGAGGTTGCGGATTGAATTCAACTTACCTAATGGCAAGTCGACGTTGTTCCTGCCCTCAAGGAGCATTACGAGGTTGCTAATTCCGCTTTTCCCATAGCATGCCAAAACATTTTCACGCCCGATTCTTTATATCATAGTATGTGTCATTCTACGGAATAGTTTGAAAGCTAACACGATTGTAATCCTAATTGACTGTCTTTATTTATTTATTTATTTTTTGGGGGGAGGGGGGGGGGTTATGAATTTCCTTTGACCTACCACATTCAGTATAGTGACGGAGAATAATTATTATTTTATTTTATTAAATCAGTAAAAACAACTTAATTGCATGCAATTTAAGTATTACTATCATAATCATATTAATATAACACAGTGTTTTTTTATTACAAGAGGGGAAGACGGTCGTAAGATAATAAGCAAAATTTGAGGGTGGGGGGGGGATGTTATTTCTTCAAAGCATAACATAAGGAAAAATATTGTATATTTTTTTTTATTCATTTAATTTTCTCTTTATAAACTGCAGTGTACCAAATTTTTATATTTATTAATGTGCATTTCGCCAACGTGTATTACAGGCTATTGGTATAACAGGCTCTGCAATGACAATTCAAAAAACAATAAATTTCAAAATATATTGTAGGCCTCAACCAAACGGTACATAGGGAGGATATTTGCAAAAACTTGAAAAATAATTTAAAATTGTATATTCACTGCGTCACTCGGAAGGAATTTCGTGGGAAACCTCAGCCAAAAAGGATGGCAAGTTGAGGTTGCGGATTGAATTCAACTTACCTAATGGCAAGTCGACGCTGTTGATGACCTCAAGGAGCATTACGAAGTTGCTAATTCCGCTTTTCCCATAGCATGCCAAAAACATTTTCACGCCCGATTCTTTATATCATAGTATGTGTCATTCTACGGAATAGTTTGAATGCTAACACGATTGTAATCCTAATTGACTGTCTTCTTGGTGGGGGCATGAATTTAATTTGACCTACCACATTCAGTATATTCACGGAGAATAATTATTATTTTCTTTTATTAAATCAGTAAAAACAACTTAATTGCATGCAATTTAACTATTACTATCATAATCATATTAATATAACACAGTGTTTTTTTATTACAAGAGGGGACGACGGTCGTAAGATAATAAGCAAAATTTGAGGGGGGGGTGGGGGAATGTTATTTCTTTAAAACATAACATAAGGAAAAATGTTGTATATTTGTTTTATTCATTTAATTTTCTCTTTATAAACTGCAGTGTACCAAATTTTTATATTTATTAATGTGCATTTAGTCAACGTGTATTACAGGCTATTGGTATAACAGGCTCTGCAATGACAATTCAAAAAACAACAAATTTCAAAATATATTGTAGGCCACAACCGAACGGTACATATGGAGGATAATTGCAAAAACTTGAAAAATAAGTTAAAATTGTATATTCACTGCGTCACTCGGAAGGAATTTAGTGGGAAACCTCAGCCAAAAAGAATGGCAAGTTGAGGTTGCGGATTGAATTCAACTTACCTAATGGCAAGTCGACGTTGTTCCTGCCCTCAAGGAGCATTACGAGGATGCTAATTACGCTTTTCCCATAGCATGCCAAAACATTTTCACGCCCGATTCTTTATATCATAGTATGTGACATTCTACGGAATAGTTTGAATGCTAACACGATTGTAATCCTAATTGACTGTCTTTATTTATTTTTTGGTGTGGGGAGGCGGGGGGGTATGAATTTCCTTTGACCTACCACATTCAGTATAGTGACGGAGAATAATTATTATTTTATTTTATTAAATCAGTAAAAACAACTTAAATGCATGCAATTTAACTATTACTATCATAATCATATTAATATAACACAGTGTTTTTTTATTACAAGTGGGGAAGACGGTCGTAAGATAATAAGCAAAATTTGAGGGGGGGGGGGGATGTTATTTCTTTAAAACATAACATAAGGAAAAATATTGTATATTTTTTTTTATTCATTTAATTTTCTCTTTACAAACTGCAGTGTACCAAATTTTTATATTTATTAATGTGCATTTAGTCAACGTGTATTACAGGATATTGGTATAACAGGCTCTGCAATGACAATTTAAAAAACAACAAATTTCAAAATATATTGTAGGCCACAACCGAACTGCACATAGGGAGGATAATTGCAAAATCTTGAAAAATAAGATAAAATTGTATATTCACTGCGTCACTCGGAAGGAATTTAGTGGGAAACCTCAGCCAAAAGGAATGGCAAGTTGAGGTTGCGGATTGAATTCAACTTACCTAATGGCAAGTCGACGCTGTTCCGGCCCTCAAAGAGCATTACGAGGTTGCTAATTCCGCTTTTCCCATAGCATGCCAAAACATTTTCACGCCCGATTCTTTATATCATAGTATGTGTCATTCTACGGAATAGTTTGAAAGCTAACACGATTGTAATCCTAATTGACTGTCTTTATTTATTTATTTTTTTTGGGGGGTAGGGGGGGGGGGGTTATGAATTTCCTTTGACCTACCACATTCAGTATAGTGACGGAGAATAATTATTATTTTATTTTATTAAATCAGTGAAAACAACTTAATTGCATGCAATTTAAGTATTACTATCATAATCATATTAATATAACACAGTGTTTTTTTTTATTACAAGGGGGAAGACGGTATTAATGTGCATTTAGTCAACGTGTATTACAGACTATTGGTATAACAGGCTCTGCAATGACTATTCAAAAAACAACAAATTTCAAAATATATTGTAGGCCACAACCGAACGGTACATAGGGAGTATAATTGCAAAAACTTGAAAAATAAGTTGAAATTGTATATTCACTGCGTCACTCGGAAGGAATTTAGTGGGAAACCTCAGCCAAAAAGAATGGCAAGTTGAGGTTGCGGATTGAATTCAACTTACCTAATGGCAAGTCGACGCTGTTCCGGCCCTCAAAGAGCATTACGAGGTTGCTAATTCCGCTTTTCCCATAGCATGCCAAAACATTTTCACGCCCGATTCTTTATATCATAGTATGTGTCATTCTACGGAATAGTTTGAATGCTAACACGATTGTAATCCTAATTGACTGTCTTCTTGGGGGGGCATGAATTTAATTTGACCTACCACATTCAGTATAGCGACGGAAAATAATTATTATTTTATTTTATTAAAACAACTTAATTGCCTGCAATTTAACTATTACTATCATAATCATATTAATATAACACAGTGTTTTTTTATTACAAGAGGGGAAGACGGTCGTAAGATAATAAGCAAAATTTGAGGGTGGGGGGGGGATGTTATTTCTTCAAAGCATAACATAAGGAAAAATATTGTATATTTTTTTTTATTCATTTAATTTTCTCTTTATAAACTGCAGTGTACCAAATTTTTATATTTATTAATGTGCATTTCGCCAACGTGTATTACAGGCTATTGGTATAACAGGCTCTGCAATGACAATTCAAAAAACAATAAATTTCAAAATATATTGTAGGCCTCAACCAAACGGTACATAGGGAGGATATTTGCAAAAACTTGAAAAATAATTTAAAATTGTATATTCACTGCGTCACTCGGAAGGAATTTCGTGGGAAACCTCAGCCAAAAAGGATGGCAAGTTGAGGTTGCGGATTGAATTCAACTTACCTAATGGCAAGTCGACGCTGTTGATGACCTCAAGGAGCATTACGAAGTTGCTAATTCCGCTTTTCCCATAGCATGCCAAAAACATTTTCACGCCCGATTCTTTATATCATAGTATGTGTCATTCTACGGAATAGTTTGAATGCTAACACGATTGTAATCCTAATTGACTGTCTTCTTGGTGGGGGCATGAATTTAATTTGACCTACCACATTCAGTATAGTCACGGAGAATAATTATTATTTTCTTTTATTAAATCAGTAAAAACAACTTAATTGCATGCAATTTAACTATTACTATCATAATCATATTAATATAACACAGTGTTTTTTTATTACAAGAGGGGACGACGGTCGTAAGATAATAAGCAAAATTTGAGGGGGGGGTGGGGGAATGTTATTTCTTTAAAACATAACATAAGGAAAAATGTTGTATATTTGTTTTATTCATTTAATTTTCTCTTTATAAACTGCAGTGTACCAAATTTTTATATTTATTAATGTGCATTTAGTCAACGTGTATTACAGGCTATTGGTATAACAGGCTCTGCAATGACAATTCAAAAAACAACAAATTTCAAAATATATTGTAGGCCACAACCGAACGGTACATATGGAGGATAATTGCAAAAACTTGAAAAATAAGTTAAAATTGTATATTCACTGCGTCACTCGGAAGGAATTTAGTGGGAAACCTCAGCCAAAAAGAATGGCAAGTTGAGGTTGCGGATTGAATTCAACTTACCTAATGGCAAGTCGACGTTGTTCCTGCCCTCAAGGAGCATTACGAGGATGCTAATTACGCTTTTCCCATAGCATGCCAAAACATTTTCACGCCCGATTCTTTATATCATAGTATGTGACATTCTACGGAATAGTTTGAATGCTAACACGATTGTAATCCTAATTGACTGTCTTTATTTATTTTTTGGTGTGGGGAGGCGGGGGGGTATGAATTTCCTTTGACCTACCACATTCAGTATAGTGACGGAGAATAATTATTATTTTATTTTATTAAATCAGTAAAAACAACTTAAATGCATGCAATTTAACTATTACTATCATAATCATATTAATATAACACAGTGTTTTTTTATTACAAGTGGGGAAGACGGTCGTAAGATAATAAGCAAAATTTGAGGGGGGGGGGGATGTTATTTCTTTAAAACATAACATAAGGAAAAATATTGTATATTTTTTTTTATTCATTTAATTTTCTCTTTACAAACTGCAGTGTACCAAATTTTTATATTTATTAATGTGCATTTAGTCAACGTGTATTACAGGATATTGGTATAACAGGCTCTGCAATGACAATTTAAAAAACAACAAATTTCAAAATATATTGTAGGCCACAACCGAACTGCACATAGGGAGGATAATTGCAAAATCTTGAAAAATAAGATAAAATTGTATATTCACTGCGTCACTCGGAAGGAATTTAGTGGGAAACCTCAGCCAAAAGGAATGGCAAGTTGAGGTTGCGGATTGAATTCAACTTACCTAATGGCAAGTCGACGCTGTTCCGGCCCTCAAAGAGCATTACGAGGTTGCTAATTCCGCTTTTCCCATAGCATGCCAAAACATTTTCACGCCCGATTCTTTATATCATAGTATGTGTCATTCTACGGAATAGTTTGAAAGCTAACACGATTGTAATCCTAATTGACTGTCTTTATTTATTTATTTTTTTGGGGGGGTAGGGGGGGGGGGGGGGGGGTTATGAATTTCCTTTGACCTACCACATTCAGTATAGTGACGGAGAATAATTATTATTTTATTTTATTAAATCAGTGAAAACAACTTAATTGCATGCAATTTAAGTATTACTATCATAATCATATTAATATAACACAGTGTTTTTTTTTATTACAAGGGGGAAGACGGTATTAATGTGCATTTAGTCAACGTGTATTACAGACTATTGGTATAACAGGCTCTGCAATGACTATTCAAAAAACAACAAATTTCAAAATATATTGTAGGCCACAACCGAACGGTACATAGGGAGTATAATTGCAAAAACTTGAAAAATAAGTTGAAATTGTATATTCACTGCGTCACTCGGAAGGAATTTAGTGGGAAACCTCAGCCAAAAAGAATGGCAAGTTGAGGTTGCGGATTGAATTCAACTTACCTAATGGCAAGTCGACGCTGTTCCTGCCCTCATGGAGCATTACGAGGTTGCTAATTCCGCTTTTCCCATAGCATGCTAAAACATTTTCACGCCCGATTCTTTATATCATAGTATGTGTCATTCTACGGAATAGTTTGAATGCTAACACGATTGTAATCCTAATTGACTGTCTTTATTTATTTTGGGGGAGGGGGGAGGGGGGTATGAATTTCATTTGACCTACCACATTCAGTATAGTGACGGAGAATAATTATTATTTTATTTTATTAAATCAGTAAAAACAACTTAATTGCATGCAATTTAACTATTACTATCATAATCATATTAATATAACACAGTTTTTTTTATTACAAGGGGGGAAGACGGTCGTAAGATAATAAGCAAAATTTGAGGGGGGGGGGGATGTTATTTCTTTAAAGCATAACATAAGGAAAAATATTGTATAATTTTTTTTTTATTCATTTAATTTTCTCTTTCTAAACATTAGTGTACGAAATTTTCATATTTATTAATGTGCATTTAGTCAACGTGTATTACAGACTATTGGTATAACAGGCTCTGCAATGACTAATCAAAAAACAACAAATTTCAAAACATATTGTAGGCCACAACCGAACGGTACATAGGGAGGATAATTGCAAAAACTTGAAAAATAAGTTAAAATTGTATATTCACTGCGTCAGTTGGAAGGAATTTAGTGGGAAACCTGAGCCAAAAAGGATGGCAAGTTGAGGTTGCGGATTGAATTCAACTTACCTAATGGCAAGTCGAAGCTGTTCCTGCCCTCAAGGAGCATTACGAGGTTGCTAATTCCGCTTTTCCCATAGCATGCCAAAAACATTTTCACACCCGATTCTTTATATCATAGTATGTGTCATTCTACGGAATAGTTTCAATGCTAACACGATTGTAATCCTAATTGACTGTCTTCTTGGGGGGGGGTATGAATTTCCTTTGACCTACACCATTCAGTATAGTGACGGAGAATAATTATTATTTTATTTTATTAAATCAGTAAAAACTGTTTAATTGCATACAATTTAACTATTACTATCATAATCATATTAATATAACACACTGTTTTTTTTATTCCAAAGGGGGAAGACGGTCGTAAGATAATAAGCAAAATTTGAGGGGGGAAAAATTTTATTTCTTTAAAGCATAACATAAGGAAAAATATTGTATAATTTTTTTTTTATTCATTTAATATTCTCTTTCTAAACTTTAGTGTACGAAATTTTCATATTTATTAATGTGCATTTAGTCAACGTGTATTACAGACTATTGGTATAACAGGCTCTGCAATGACTAATCAAAAAACAACAAATTTCAAAACTTACTGTAGGCCACAACCGAACGGTACGTAGGGAGGATAATTGCAAAAACTTGAAAAATAAGTGACAATTGTATATTCACTGCGTCACTCGGAAGGAATTTAGTGGGAAACCTCAGCCAAAAAGGATGGCAAGTTGAGGTTGCGGATTGAATTCAACTTACCTAATGGCAAGTCGACGCAGTTCCTGCCCTCAAGGAGCATTACGAGGTTGCTAATTCCGCTTTTCCCATAGCATGCCAAAAACATTTTCACGCCCGATTCTTTATATCATAGTATGTGTCATTCTACGGAATAGATTGAATGCTAACATGATTGTAATCCTAATTGACTGTCTTTATTTATTTTTTTTGGGGAGGTGGGGAGGTATGAATTTCCTTTGACCTACCACATTCAGTATAGTGACGGAGAATAATTATTATTTTATTTTATTAAATCAGTAAAAACAACTTAATTGCATGCAATTTAACTATTACTATCATAATCATATTAATATAACACAGTGTTTTTTTATTACAAGAGGGGAAGACGGTCGTAAGATAATAAGCAAAATTTGAGGGGGGGGGGGTGTTATTTCTTTAAAACATAACATAAGAAAAAATATTGTATATTTGTTTTATTCATTTAATTTTTTCTTTATAAACTGCAGTGTACCAAATTTTTATATTTATTAATGTGCATTTAGTCAACGTGTATTACAGGCTATTGGTATAACAGGCTCTGCAATGACAATTTAAAAAACAACAAATTTCAAAATATATTGTAAGCCACAACCGAACTGTACATAGGGAGGATAATTGCAAAAACTTGAAAAATAAGTTAAAATTGTATATTCACTGCGTCACTCGGAAGGAATTTAGTGGGAAACCTCAGCCAAAAAGAATGGCAAGTTGAGGTTGCGGATTGAATTCAACTTACCTAATGGCAAGTCGACGTTGTTCCTGCCCTCAAGGAGCATTACGAGGTTGCTAATTCCGCTTTTCCCATAGCATGCCAAAACATTTTCTCGCCCGATTCTTTATATCATAGTATGTGTCATTCTACGGAATAGATTGAATGCTAACACGATTGTAATCCTAATTGACTGTCTTTATTTATTTTTTTGGGGGAGGTGGGGAGGTATGAATTTCCTTTGACCTACCACATTCAGTATAGTGACGGAGAATAATTATTATTTTATTTTATTAAATCAGTAAAAACAACTTAATTGCATGCAATTTAACTATTACTATCATAATCATATTAATATAACACAGTGTTTTTTTATTACAAGAGGGGAAGACGGTCGTAAGATAATAAGCAAAATTTGAGGGGGGGGGTGTTATTTCTTTAAAACATAACATAAGGAAAAATATTGTATATTTTTTTTTATTCATTTAATTTTCTCTTTATAAACTGCGGTGTACAAAATTTTTATATTTATTAATGTGCATTTAGTCAACGTGTATTACAGGCTATTGGTATAACAGGCTCTGCAATGACAATTTAAAAAACAACAAATTTCAAAATATATTGTAGGCCACAACCGAACTGTTCATAGGGAGGATAATTGCAAAAACTTGAAAAATAAGATAAAATTGTATATTCACTGCGTCACTCGGAAGGAATTTAGTGGGAAACCTCAGCCAAAAGGAATGGCAAGTTGAGGTTGCGGATTGAATTCAACTTACCTAATGGCAAGTCGACGCTGTTCCGGCCCTCAAAGAGCATTACGAGGTTGCTAATTCCGCTTTTCCCATAGCATGCCAAAACATTTTCACGCCCGATTCTTTATATCATAGTATGTGTCATTCTACGGAATAGTTTGAAAGCTAACACGATTGTAATCCTAATTGACTGTCTTTATTTATTTATTTTTTTTGGGGGGGTAGGGGGGGGGGGTTATGAATTTCCTTTGACCTACCACATTCAGTATAGTGACGGAGAATAATTATTATTTTATTTTATTAAATCAGTGAAAACAACTTAATTGCATGCAATTTAAGTATTACTATCATAATCATATTAATATAACACAGTGTTTTTTTTTATTACAAGGGGGAAGACGGTATTAATGTGCATTTAGTCAACGTGTATTACAGACTATTGGTATAACAGGCTCTGCAATGACTATTCAAAAAACAACAAATTTCAAAATATATTGTAGGCCACAACCGAACGGTACATAGGGAGTATAATTGCAAAAACTTGAAAAATAAGTTGAAATTGTATATTCACTGCGTCACTCGGAAGGAATTTAGTGGGAAACCTCAGCCAAAAAGAATGGCAAGTTGAGGTTGCGGATTGAATTCAACTTACCTAATGGCAAGTCGACGCTGTTCCTGCCCTCATGGAGCATTACGAGGTTGCTAATTCCGCTTTTCCCATAGCATGCTAAAACATTTTCACGCCCGATTCTTTATATCATAGTATGTGTCATTCTACGGAATAGTTTGAATGCTAACACGATTGTAATCCTAATTGACTGTCTTTATTTATTTTGGGGGAGGGGGGAGGGGGGTATGAATTTCATTTGACCTACCACATTCAGTATAGTGACGGAGAATAATTATTATTTTATTTTATTAAATCAGTAAAAACAACTTATTTGCATGCAATTTAACTATTACTATCATAATCATATTAATATAACACAGTTTTTTTTATTACAAGGGGGGAAGACGGTCGTAAGATAATAAGCAAAATTTGAGGGGGGGGGGGATGTTATTTCTTTAAAGCATAACATAAGGAAAAATATTGTATAATTTTTTTTTTATTCATTTAATTTTCTCTTTCTAAACATTAGTGTACGAAATTTTCATATTTATTAATGTGCATTTAGTCAACGTGTATTACAGACTATTGGTATAACAGGCTCTGCAATGACTAATCAAAAAACAACAAATTTCAAAACATATTGTAGGCCACAACCGAACGGTACATAGGGAGGATAATTGCAAAAACTTGAAAAATAAGTTAAAATTGTATATTCACTGCGTCAGTTGGAAGGAATTTAGTGGGAAACCTGAGCCAAAAAGGATGGCAAGTTGAGGTTGCGGATTGAATTCAACTTACCTAATGGCAAGTCGAAGCTGTTCCTGCCCTCAAGGAGCATTACGAGGTTGCTAATTCCGCTTTTCCCATAGCATGCCAAAAACATTTTCACACCCGATTCTTTATATCATAGTATGTGTCATTCTACGGAATAGTTTGAATGCTAACACGATTGTAATCCTAATTGACTGTCTTTATTTATTTTGGGGGAGGGGGGAGGGGGGTATGAATTTCATTTGACCTACCACATTCAGTATAGTGACGGAGAATAATTATTATTTTATTTTATTAAATCAGTAAAAACAACTTAATTGCATGCAATTTAACTATTACTATCATAATCATATTAATATAACACAGTGTTTTTTTATTACAAGAGGGGAAGACGGTCGTAATATAATAAGCAAAATTTGAGGGGGGGGGATGTTATTTCTTTAAAACATAACATAAGAAAAAATATTGTATATTTGTTTTATTCATTTAATTTTTTCTTTATAAACTGCAGTGTACCAAATTTTTATATTTATTAATGTGCATTTAGTCAACGTGTATTACAGGCTATTGGTATAACAGGCTCTGCAATGACAATTTAAAAAACAACAAATTTCAAAATATATTGTAGGCCACAACCGAACTGTACATAGGGAGGATAATTGCAAAAACTTGAAAAATAAGTTAAAATTGTATATTCACTGCGTCACTCGGAAGGAATTTAGTGGGAAACCTCAGCCAAAAAGAATGGCAAGTTGAGGTTGCGGATTGAATTCAACTTACCTAATGGCAAGTCGACGTTGTTCCTGCCCTCAAGGAGCATTACGAGGTTGCTAATTCCGCTTTTCCCATAGCATGCCAAAACATTTTCTCGCCCGATTCTTTATATCATAGTTAAGTCATTCTACGGAATAGATTGAATGCTAACACGATTGTAATCCTAATTGACTGTCTTTATTTATTTATTTATTTTTTGGGGGGAGGGGGGGGGGGGTTATGAATTTCCTTTGACCTACCACATTCAGTATAGTGACGGAGAAAAATTATTATTTTATTTTATTAAATCAGTAAAAACAAGTTAATTGCGTGCAATTTATGTATTACTATCATAATCATATTAATATAACACAGTGTTTTTTTATTACAAGAGGGGAAGACGGTCGGAAGATAATAAGCAAAATTTGAGGGGGGGGGGGGGATGTTATTTCTTTAAAACATAACATAAGGAAAAATATTGTATATTTGTTTTATTCATTTAATTTTCTCTTTATAAACTGCAGTGTACCAAATTTTTATATTTATTAATGTGCATTTAGTCAACGTGTATTACAGGCTATTGGTATAACAGGCTCTGCAATGACAATTCAAAAAACAACAAATTTCAAAATATATTGTAGGCCACAACCGAACGGTACATAGGGAGGATAATTGCAAAAACTTGAAAAATAAGTTAAAATTGTATATTCACTGCGCCACTCGGAAGGAATTTTGTGGGAAGCCCCAGCCAAAAAGAATGGCAAGTTGAGGTTGCGGATTGAATTCAACTTACCTAATGGCAAGTCGACGCTGTTCCTGCCCTCAAGGAGCATTACGAGGTTGCTAATTCCGCTTTTCCCATAGCATGCCAAAACATTTTCACGCCCGATTCTTTATATCAACGTATGTGTCATTCTACGGAATAGTTTGAATGCTAACACGATTGTAATCCTAATTGACTGTCTTCTTGGTGGGGGCATGAATTTAATTTGACCTACCACATTCAGTATAGTCACGGAGAATAATTATTATTTTCTTTTATTAAATCAGTAAAAACAACTTAATTGGATGCAATTTAACTATTACTATCATAATCATATTAATATAACACAGTGTTTTTTTATTACAAGAGGGGAAGACGGTCGTAAGATAATAAGCAAAATTTGAGGGGGCGGGGGGGGGTGTTATTTCTTTAAAGCATAACATAAGGAAAATATTGTATAATTTTTTTTTATTCATTTAATTTTCTCTTTCTAAACTTTAGTGTACGAAATTTTCATATTTATTAATGTGCATTTAGTCAACGTGTATTACAGACTATTGGTATAACAGGCTCTGCAATGACTATACAAAAAACAACAAATTTCAAAATATATTGTAGGCCACAACCGAACGGTACATAGGGAGTATAATTGCAAAAACTTGAAAAATAAGTTAAAATTGTATATTCACTGCGTCACTCGGAAGGAATTTAGTGGGAAACCTCAGCCAAAAAGGATGGCAAGAGTAGGTTGCGGATTGAATTCAACTTACCTAATGGCAAGTCGACGTTGTTCCTGCCCTCAAGGAGCATTACGAGGTTGCTAATTCCGCTTTTCCCACAGCATGCCAAAACATTTTCACGCCCGATTCTTTATATCATAGTATGTGTCATTCTACGGAATAGTTTGAATGCTAACACGATTGTAATCCTAATTGACTGTCTTTATTTATTTTGGGGGGGGAGGTGGGGGGGTATGAATTTCCTTTGACCTACCACATTCAGTATAGTGACGGAGAATAATTATTATTTTATTTTATTAAATCAGTAAAAACAACTTAATTGGATGCAATTTAACTATTACTATCATAATCATATTAATATAACACAGTGTTTTTTTTATTACAAGAGGGGAAGACGGTCGTAAGATAATAAGCAAAATTTGAGGGGGGGGGGGATGTTATTTCTTTAAAACATAACATAAGAAAAAATATTGTATATTTGTTTTATTCATTTAATTTTTTCTTTATAAACTGCAGTGTACCAAATTTTTATATTTATTAATGTGCATTTAGTCAACGTGTATTACAGGCTATTGGTATAAAAGGCTCTGCAATGACAATTTAAAAAACAACAAATTTCAAAATATATTGTAGGCCACAACCGAACTGCACATAGGGAGGATAATTGCAAAATCTTGAAAAATAAGATAAAATTGTATATTCACTGCGTCACTCGGAAGGAATTTAGTGGGAAACCTCAGCCAAAAAGAATGGCAAGTTGAGGTTGCGGATTGAATTCAACTTACCTAATGGCAAGTCGACGCTGTTCCTGCCCTCAAAGAGCATTACGAGGTTGCTAATTCCGCTTTTCCCATAGCATGCCAAAACATTTTCACGCCCGATTCTTTATATCATAGTATGTGTCATTCTACGGAATAGTTTGAAAGCTAACACGATTGTAATCCTAATTGACTGTCTTTATTTATTTATATATTTTTTGGGGGGAGGGGGGGGGGGTTTATGAATTTCCTTTGACCTACCACATTCAGTATAGTGACGGAGAATAATTATTATTTTATTTTATTAAATCAGTAAAAACAACTTAATTGCATGCAATTTAAGTATTACTATCATAATCATATTAATATAACACAGTGTTTTTTTTTATTACAAGGGGGGAAGACGGTATTAATGTGCATTTAGTCAACGTGTATTACAGACTATTGGTATAACAGGCTCTGCAATGACTATTCAAAAAACAACAAATTTCAAAATATATTGTAGGCCACAACCGAACGGTACATAGGGAGTATAATTGCAAAAACTTGAAAAATAAGTTAAAATTGTATATTCACTGCGTCACTCGGAAGGAATTTAGTGGGAAACCTCAGCCAAAAAGAATGGCAAGTTGAGGTTGCGGATTGAATTCAACTTACCTAATGGCAAGTCGACGCTGTTCCTGCCCTCATGGAGCATTACGAGGTTGCTAATTCCGCTTTTCCCATAGCATGCTAAAACATTTTCACGCCCGATTCTTTATATCATAGTATGTGTCATTCTACGGAATAGTTTGAATGCTAACACGATTGTAATCCTAATTGACTGTCTTTATTTATTTTGGGGGAGGGGGGAGGGGGGTATGAATTTCATTTGACCTACCACATTCAGTATAGTGACGGAGAATAATTATTATTTTATTTTATTAAATCAGTAAAAACAACTTAATTGCATGCAATTTAACTATTACTATCATAATCATATTAATATAACACAGTTTTTTTTATTACAAGGGGGGAAGACGGTCGTAAGATAATAAGCAAAATTTGAGGGGGGGGGGGATGTTATTTCTTTAAAGCATAACATAAGGAAAAATATTGTATAATTTTTTTTTTATTCATTTAATTTTCTCTGTCTAAACATTAGTGTACGAAATTTTCATATTTATTAATGTGCATTTAGTCAACGTGTATTACAGACTATTGGTATAACAGGCTCTGCAATGACTAATCAAAAAACAACAAATTTCAAAACATATTGTAGGCCACAACCGAACGGTACATAGGGAATAATTGCAAAAACTTGAAAAATACGTTAAAATTGTATATTCACTGCGTCACTTGGAAGGAATTTAGTGGGAAACCTGAGCCAAAAAGGATGGCAAGTTGAGGTTGCGGATTGAATTCAACTTACCTAATGGCAAGTCGAAGCTGTTCCTGCCCTCAAGGAGCATTACGAGGTTGCTAATTCCGCTTTTCCCATAGCATGCCAAAAACATTTTCACACCCGATTCTTTATATCATAGTATGTGTCATTCTACGGAATAGTTTCAATGCTAACACGATTGTAATCCTAATTGACTGTCTTCTTGGGGGGGGTATGAATTTCCTTTGATCTACCACATTCAGTATAGTGACGGAGAATAATTATTATTTTATTTTATTAAATCAGTAAAAACTGTTTAATTGCATACAATTTAACTATTACTATCATAATCATATTAATTTAACACACTGTTTTTTTTATTCCAAGGGGGGAAGACGGTCGTAAGATAATAAGCAAAATTTGAGGGGGGAAAAATTTTATTTCTTTAAAGCATAACATAAGGAAAAATATTGTATAATTTTTTTTTATTCATTTAATATTCTCTTTCTAAACTTTAGTGTACGAAATTTTCATATTTATTAATGTGCATTTAGTCAACGTGTATTACAGACTATTGGTATAACAGGCTCTGCAATGACTAATCAAAAAACAACAAATTTCAAAACTTACTGTAGGCCACAACCGAACGGTACGTAGGGAGGATAATTGCAAAAACTTGAAAAATAAGTGAAAATTGTATATTCACTGCGTCACTCGGAAGGAATTTAGTGGGAAACCTCAGCCAAAAAGGATGGCAAGTTGAGGTTGCGGATTGAATTCAACTTACCTAATGGCAAGTCGACGCAGTTCCTGCCCTCAAGGAGCATTACGAGGTTGCTAATTCCGCTTTTCCCATAGCATGCCAAAAACATTTTCACGCCCGATTCTTTATATCATAGTATGTGTCATTCTACGGAATAGTTTCAATGCTAACACGATTGTAATCCTAATTGACTGTCTTCTTGGGGGGGGCATGAATTTAGTTTGACCTACCACATTCAGTATAGCGACGGAAAATAATTATTATTTTATTTTATTAAAACAACTTAATTGCATGCAATTTAACTATTACTATCATAATCATATTAATATAACACAGTGTTTTTTTTATTACAAGAGGGGAAGACGGTCGTAAGATAATAAGCAAAATTTGAGGGGGGGGGGATGTTATTTCTTTAAAACATAACATAAGAAAAAATATTGTATATTTGTTTTATTCATTTAATTTTTTCTTTATAAACTGCAGTGTACCAAATTTTTATATTTATTAATGTGCATTTAGTCAACGTGTATTACAGGCTATTGGTATAACAGGCTCTGCAATGACAATTTAAAAAACAACAAATTTCAAAATATATTGTAGGCCACAACCGAACTGTACATAGGGAGGATAATTGCAAAAACTTGAAAAATAAGTTAAAATTGTATATTCACTGCGTCACTCGGAAGGAATTTAGTGGGAAACCTCAGCCAAAAAGAATGGCAAGTTGAGGTTGCGGATTGAATTCAACTTACCTAATGGCAAGTCGACGTTGTTCCTGCCCTCAAGGAGCATTACGAGGTTGCTAATTCCGCTTTTCCCATAGCATGCCAAAACATTTTCTCGCCCGATTCTTTATATCATAGTATGTGTCATTCTACGGAATAGATTGAATGCTAACACGATTGTAATCCTAATTGACTGTCTTTATTTATTTTTTTTGGGGAGGTGGGGAGGTATGAATTTCCTTTGACCTACCACATTCAGTATAGTGACGGAGAATAATTATTATTTTATTTTATTAAATCAGTAAAAACAACTTAATTGCATGCAATTTATGTATTACTATCATAATCATATTAATATAACACAGTGTTTTTTTATTACAAGAGGGGAAGACGGTCGGAAGATAATAAGCAAAATTTGAGGGGGGGGGATGTTATTTCTTTAAAACATAACATAAGGAAAAATATTGTATATTTGTTTTATTCATTTAATTTTCTCTTTATAAACTGCAGTGTACCAAATTTTTATATTTATTTATGTGCATTTAGTCAACGTGTATTACAGGCTGTTGGTATAACAGGCTCTGCAATGACAATTCAAAAAACAACAAATTTCAAAATATATTGTAGGCCACAACCGAACGGTACATAGGGAGGATAATTGCAAAAACTTGAAAAATAAGTTAAAATTGTATATTCACTGCGCCACTCGGAAGGAATTTTGTGGGAAACCTCAGGCAAAAAGAATGGCAAGTTGAGGTTGCGGATTGAATTCAACTTACCTAATGGCAAGTCGACGCTGTTCCTGCCCTCAAGGAGCATTACGAGGTTGCTAATTCCGCTTTTCCCATAGCATGCAAAAACATTTTCACGCCCAATTCTTTATATCATAATATGTGTCATTCTACGGAATAGTTTGAATGCTAAAACGATTGTAATCCTAATTGACTGTCTTTATTTATTTTATTTTATTTTACTTTTTTTTTTTGGGGGGGGGGGGGGGTATGAATTTCATTTGACTTATCACATTCAGTATAGTGACGGAGAATAATTATTATTTTATTTTATTAAATCAGTAAAAACAACTTAATTGCATGCAATTTAAGTATTACTATCATAATCATATTAATATAACACAGTGTTTTTTTTTATTACAAGGGGGGAAGACGGTATTAATGTGCATTTAGTCAACGTGTATTACAGACTATTGGTATAACAGGCTCTGCAATGACTATTCAAAAAACAACAAATTTCGAAATATATTGTAGGCCACAACCGAACGGTACATAGGGAGGATAATTGCAAAAACTTGAAAAATAAGTTAAAATTGTATATTCACTGCGTCACTCGGAAGGAATTTAGTGGGAAACCTCAGCCAAAAAGAATGGCAAGTTGAGGTTGCGGATTGAATTCAACTTACCTAATGGCAAGTCGACGCTGTTCCTGCCCTCATGGAGCATTACGAGGTTGCTAATTCCGCTTTTCCCATAGCATGCCAAAATATTTTCACGCCCGATTCTTTATATCATAGTATGTGTCATTCTACGGAATAGTTTGAAAGCTAACACGATTGTAATCCTAATTGACTGTCTTTATTTATTTATTTATTTTTTGGGGGGAGGGGGGGGGGGTTATGAATTTCCTTTGACCTACCACATTCAGTATAGTGACGGAGAATAATTATTATTTTATTTTATTAAATCAGTAAAAACAACTTAATTGCATGCAATTTAAGTATTACTATCATAATCATATTAATATAACACAGTGTTTTTTTATTACAAGAGGGGAAGACGGTCGTAATATAATAAGCAAAATTTGAGGGGGGGGGGATGTTATTTCTTTAAAACATAACATAAGAAAAAATATTGTATATTTGTTTTATTCATTTAATTTTTTCTTTATAAACTGCAGTGTACCAAATTTTTATATTTATTAATGTGCATTTAGTCAACGTGTATTACAGGCTATTGGTATAACAGGCTCTGCAATGACAATTTAAAAAACAACAAATTTCAAAATATATTGTAGGCCACAACCGAACTGTACATAGGGAGGATAATTGCAAAAACTTGAAAAATAAGTTAAAATTGTATATTCACTGCGTCACTCGGAAGGAATTTAGTGGGAAACCTCAGCCAAAAAGAATGGCAAGTTGAGGTTGCGGATTGAATTCAACTTACCTAATGGCAAGTCGACGTTGTTCCTGCCCTCAAGGAGCATTACGAGGTTGCTAATTCCGCTTTTCCCATAGCATGCCAAAACATTTTCTCGCCCGATTCTTTATATCATAGTATGTGTCATTCTACGGAATAGATTGAATGCTAACACGATTGTAATCCTAATTGACTGTCTTTATTTATTTTTTTTGGGGAGGTGGGGAGGTATGAATTTCCTTTGACCTACCACATTCAGTATAGTGACGGAGAAAAATTATTATTTTATTTTATTAAATCAGTAAAAACAACTTAATTGCATGCAATTTATGTATTACTATCATAATCATATTAATATAACACAGTGTTTTTTTATTACAAGAGGGGAAGACGGTCGGAAGATAATAAGCAAAATTTGAGGGGGGGGGATGTTATTTCTTTAAAACATAACATAAGGAAAAATATTGTATATTTGTTTTATTCATTTAATTTTCTCTTTATAAACTGCAGTGTACCAAATTTTTATATTTATTAATGTGCATTTAGTCAACGTGTATTACAGGCTATTGGTATAACAGGCTCTGCAATGACAATTCAAAAAACAACAAATTTCAAAATATATTGTAGGCCACAACCGAACGGTACATAGGGAGGATAATTGCAAAAACTTGAAAAATAAGTTAAAATTGTATATTCACTGCGCCACTCGGAAGGAATTTTGTGGGAAACCCCAGCCAAAAAGAATGGCAAGTTGAGGTTGCGGATTGAATTCAACTTACCTAATGGCAAGTCGACGCTGTTCCTGCCCTCAAGGAGCATTACGAGGTTGCTAATTCCGCTTTTCCCATAGCATGCCAAAAACATTTTCACGCCCGATTCTTTATATCATAGTATGTGTCATTCTACGGAATAGATTGAATGCTAACACGATTGTAATCCTAATTGACTGTCTTTATTTATTTTGGGGGAGGGGGGAGGGGGGTATGAATTTCATTTGACCTACCACATTCAGTATAGTGACGGAGAATAATTATTATTTTATTTTATTAAATCAGTAAAAACAACTTAATTGCATGCAATTTAACTATTACTATCATAATCATATTAATATAACACAGTGTTTTTTTATTACAAGAGGGGAAGACGGTCGTAATATAATAAGCAAAATTTGAGGGGGGGGGGATGTTATTTCTTTAAAACATAACATAAGAAAAAATATTGTATATTTGTTTTATTCATTTAATTTTTTCTTTATAAACTGCAGTGTACCAAATTTTTATATTTATTAATGTGCATTTAGTCAACGTGTATTACAGGCTATTGGTATAACAGGCTCTGCAATGACAATTTAAAAAACAACAAATTTCAAAATATATTGTAGGCCACAACCGAACTGTACATAGGGAGGATAATTGCAAAAACTTGAAAAATAAGTTAAAATTGTATATTCACTGCGTCACTCGGAAGGAATTTAGTGGGAAACCTCAGCCAAAAAGAATGGCAAGTTGAGGTTGCGGATTGAATTCAACTTACCTAATGGCAAGTCGACGTTGTTCCTGCCCTCAAGGAGCATTACGAGGTTGCTAATTCCGCTTTTCCCATAGCATGCCAAAACATTTTCTCGCCCGATTCTTTATATCATAGTATGTGTCATTCTACGGAATAGATTGAATGCTAACACGATTGTAATCCTAATTGACTGTCTTTATTTATTTTTTTTGGGGAGGTGGGGAGGTATGAATTTCCTTTGACCTACCACATTCAGTATAGTGACGGAGAAAAATTATTATTTTATTTTATTAAATCAGTAAAAACAACTTAATTGCATGCAATTTATGTATTACTATCATAATCATATTAATATAACACAGTGTTTTTTTATTACAAGAGGGGAAGACGGTCGGAAGATAATAAGCAAAATTTGAGGGGGGGGGGATGTTATTTCTTTAAAACATAACATAAGGAAAAATATTGTATATTTGTTTTATTCATTTAATTTTCTCTTTATAAACTGCAGTGTACCAAATTTTTATATTTATTAATGTGCATTTAGTCAACGTGTATTACAGGCTATTGGTATAACAGGCTCTGCAATGACAATTCAAAAAACAACAAATTTCAAAATATATTGTAGGCCACAACCGAACGGTACATAGGGAGGATAATTGCAAAAACTTGAAAAATAAGTTAAAATTGTATATTCACTGCGCCACTCGGAAGGAATTTTGTGGGAAACCCCAGCCAAAAAGAATGGCAAGTTGAGGTTGCGGATTGAATTCAACTTACCTAATGGCAAGTCGACGCTGTTCCTGCCCTCAAGGAGCATTACGAGGTTGCTAATTCCGCTTTTCCCATAGCATGCCAAAAACATTTTCACGCCCGATTCTTTATATCAAAGTATGTGTCATTCTACGGAATAGTTTGAATGCTAACACGATTGTAATCCTAATTGACTGTCTTCTTGGTGGGGGCATGAATTTAATTTGACCTACCACATTCAGTATAGTCACGGAGAATAATTATTATTTTCTTTTATTAAATCAGTAAAAACAACTTAATTGGATGCAATTTAACTATTACTATCATAATCATATTAATATAACACAGTGTTTTTTTATTACAAGAGGGGAAGACGGTCGTAAGATAATAAGCAAAATTTGAGGGGGCGGGGGGGGTGTTATTTCTTTAAAGCATAACATAAGGAAAATATTGTATAATTTTTTTTTATTCATTTAATTTTCTCTTTCTAAACTTTAGTGTACGAAATTTTCATATTTATTAATGTGCATTTAGTCAACGTGTATTACAGACTATTGGTATAACAGGCTCTGCAATGACTATACAAAAAACAACAAATTTCAAAATATATTGTAGGCCACAACCGAACGGTACATAGGGAGTATAATTGCAAAAACTTGAAAAATAAGTTAAAATTGTATATTCACTGCGTCACTCGGAAGGAATTTAGTGGGAAACCTCAGCCAAAAAGGATGGCAAGAGTAGGTTGCGGATTGAATTCAACTTACCTAATGGCAAGTCGACGTTGTTCCTGCCCTCAAGGAGCATTACGAGGTTGCTAATTCCGCTTTTCCCACAGCATGCCAAAACATTTTCACGCCCGATTCTTTATATCATAGTATGTGTCATTCTACGGAATAGTTTGAATGCTAACACGATTGTAATCCTAATTGACTGTCTTTATTTATTTTGGGGGGGGAGGTGGGGGGGTATGAATTTCCTTTGACCTACCACATTCAGTATAGTGACGGAGAATAATTATTATTTTATTTTATTAAATCAGTAAAAACAACTTAATTGGATGTAATTTAACTATTACTATCATAATCATATTAATATAACACAGTTTTTTTTATTACAAGTGGGGAAGACGGTCGTAAGATAATAAGCAAAATTTGAGGGGGGGGGGGGGATGTTATTTCTTTAAAACATAACATAAGGAAAAATATTGTATATTTTTTTTTATTCATTTAATTTTCTCTTTATAAACTGCAGTGTACCAAATTTTTATATTTATTAATGTGCATTTAGTCAACGTGTATTACAGGCTATTGGTATAAAAGGCTCTGCAATGACAATTTAAAAAAACAACAAATTTCAAAATATATTGTAGGCCACAACCGAACTGCACATAGGGAGGATAATTGCAAAAATCTTGAAAAATAAGATAAAATTGTATATTCACTGCGTCACTCGGAAGGAATTTAGTGGGAAACCTCAGCCAAAAAGAATGGCAAGTTGAGGTTGCGGATTGAATTCAACTTACCTAATGGCAAGTCGACGCTGTTCCTGCCCTCAAAGAGCATTACGAGGTTGCTAATTCCGCTTTTCCCATAGCATGCCAAAACATTTTCACGCCCGATTCTTTATATCATAGTATGTGTCATTCTACGGAATAGTTTGAAAGCTAACACGATTGTAATCCTAATTGACTGTCTTTATTTATTTATTTATTTTTTGGGGGGAGGGGGGGGGGTTATGAATTTCCTTTGACCTACCACATTCAGTATAGTGACGGAGAATAATTATTATTTTATTTTATTAAATCAGTAAAAACAACTTAATTGCATGCAATTTAAGTATTACTATCATAATCATATTAATATAACACAGTGTTTTTTTTTATTACAAGGGGGGAAGACGGTATTAATGTGCATTTAGTCAACGTGTATTACAGACTATTGGTATAACAGGCTCTGCAATGACTATTCAAAAAACAACAAATTTCAAAATATATTGTAGGCCACAACCGAACGGTACATAGGGAGTATAATTGCAAAAACTTGAAAAATAAGTTAAAATTGTATATTCACTGCGTCACTCGGAAGGAATTTAGTGGGAAACCTCAGCCAAAAAGAATGGCAAGTTGAGGTTGCGGATTGAATTCAACTTACCTAATGGCAAGTCGAGGCTGTTCCTGCCCTCATGGAGAATTACGAGGTTGCTAATTCCGCTTTTCCCATAGCATGCTAAAACATTTTCACGCCCGATTCTTTATATCATAGTATGTGTCATTCTACGGAATAGTTTGAATGCTAACACGATTGTAATCCTAATTGACTGTCTTTATTTATTTTGGGGGAGGGGGGAGGGGGGTATGAATTTCATTTGACCTACCACATTCAGTATAGTGACGGAGAATAATTATTATTTTATTTTATTAAATCAGTAAAAACAACTTAATTGCATGCAATTTAACTATTACTATCATAATCATATTAATATAACACAGTTTTTTTTATTACAAGGGGGGAAGACGGTCGTAAGATAATAAGCAAAATTTGAGGGGGGGGGGGATGTTATTTCTTTAAAACATAACATAAGAAAAAATATTGTATATTTGTTTTATTCATTTAATTTTTTCTTTATAAACTGCAGTGTACCAAATTTTTATATTTATTAATGTGCATTTAGTCAACGTGTATTACAGGCTATTGGTATAACAGGCTCTGCAATGACAATTTAAAAAACAACAAATTTCAAAATATATTGTAGGCCACAACCGAACTGTACATAGGGAGGATAATTGCAAAAACTTGAAAAATAAGTTAAAATTGTATATTCACTGCGTCACTCGGAAGGAATTTAGTGGGAAACCTCAGCCAAAAAGAATGGCAAGTTGAGGTTGCGGATTGAATTCAACTTACCTAATGGCAAGTCGACGTTGTTCCTGCCCTCAAGGAGCATTACGAGGTTGCTAATTCCGCTTTTCCCATAGCATGCCAAAACATTTTCTCACCCGATTCTTTATATCATAGTATGTGTCATTCTACGGAATAGATTGAATGCTAACACGATTGTAATCCTAATTGACTGTCTTTATTTATTTTTTTGGGGGAGGTGGGGAGGTATGAATTTCCTTTGACCTACCACATTCAGTATAGTGACGGAGAATAATTATTATTTTATTTTATTAAATCAGTAAAAACAACTTAATTGCATGCAATTTATGTATTACTATCATAATCATATTAATATAACACAGTGTTTTTTTATTACAAGAGGGGAAGACGGTCGGAAGATAATAAGCAAAATTTGAGGGGGGGGATGTTATTTCTTTAAAACATAACATAAGGAAAAATATTGTATATTTGTTTTATTCATTTAATTTTCTCTTTATAAACTGCAGTGTACCAAATTTTTATATTTATTAATGTGCATTTAGTCAACGTGTATTACAGGCTATTGGTATAACAGGCTCTGCAATGACAATTCAAAAAACAACAAATTTCAAAATATATTGTAGGCCACAACTGAACGGTACATAGGGAGGATAATTGCAAAAACTTGAAAAATAAGTTAAAATTGTATATTCACTGCGCCACCCGGAAGGAATTTTGTGGGAAACCTCAGCCAAAAAGAATGGCAAGTTGAGGTTGCGGATTGAATTCAACTTACCTAATGGCAAGTCGACGCTGTTCCTGCCCTCAAGGAGCATTACGAGGTTGCTAATTCCGCTTTTCCCATAGCATGCAAAAACATTTTCACGCCCAATTCTTTATATCATAATATGTGTCATTCTACGGAATAGTTTGAATGCTAAAACGATTGTAATCCTAATTGACTGTCTTTATTTATTTTATTTTATTTTACTTTTTTTTTTTGGGGGGGGGGGGGGGGGTATGAATTTCATTTGACTTATCACATTCAGTATAGTGACGGAGAATAATTATTATTTTATTTTATTAAATCAGTAAAAACAACTTAATTGCATGCAATTTAAGTATTACTATCATAATCATATTAATATAACACAGTGTTTTTTTTTATTACAAGGGGGGAAGACGGTATTAATGTGCATTTAGTCAACGTGTATTACAGACTATTGGTATAACAGGCTCTGCAATGACTATTCAAAAAACAACAAATTTCGAAATATATTGTAGGCCACAACCGAACGGTACATAGGGAGGATAATTGCAAAAACTTGAAAAATAAGTTAAAATTGTATATTCACTGCGTCACTCGGAAGGAATTTAGTGGGAAACCTCAGCCAAAAAGAATGGCAAGTTGAGGTTGCGGATTGAATTCAACTTACCTAATGGCAAGTCGACGTTGTTCCTGCCCTCAAGGAGCATTACGAGGTTGCTAATTCCGCTTTTCCCATAGCATGCCAAAAACATTTTCACGCCCGATTCTTTATATCAAAGTATGTGTCATTCTACGGAATAGTTTGAATGCTAACACGATTGTAATCCTAATTGACTGTCTTCTTGGTGGGGGCATGAATTTAATTTGACCTACCACATTCAGTATAGTCACGGAGAATAATTATTATTTTCTTTTATTAAATCAGTAAAAACAACTTAATTGCATGTAATTTAAGTATTACTATCATAATCATATTAATATAACACAGTGTTTTTTTATTACAAGAGGGGAAGACGGTCGTAAGATAATAAGCAAAATTTGAGGGGGGGGGGGAATGTTATTTCTTTAAAACATAACATAAGGAAAAATATTGTATATTTGTTTTATTCATTTAATTTTCTCTTTATAAACTGCAGTGTACCAAATTTTTATATTTATTAATGTGCATTTAGTCAACGTGTATTACAGGCTATTGGTATAACAGGCTCTGCAATGACAATTCAAAAAACAACAAATTTCAAAATATATTGTAGGCCACAACCGAACGGTACATAGGGAGGATAATTGCAAAAACTTGAAAAATAAGTTAAAATTGTATATTCACTGCGTCACTCGGAAGGAATTTAGTGGGAAACCTCAGCCAAAAAGAATGGCAAGTTGAGGTTGCGGATTGAATTCAACTTACCTAATGGCAAGTCGACGTTGTTCCTGCCCTCAAGGAGCATTACGAGGTTGCTAATTCCGCTTTTCCCATAGCATGCCAAAACATTTTCACGCCCGATTCTTTATATCATAGTATGTGTCATTCTACGGAATAGTTTGAATGCTAACACGATTGTAATCCTAATTGACTGTCTTTATTTATTTTTTTGGGGGGGGAGGTGTGGGGGTATGAATTTCCTTTGACCTACCACATTCAGTATAGTGACGGAGAATAATTATTATTTTATTTTATTAAATCAGTAAAAACAACTTAATTGGATGCAATTTAACTATTACTATCATAATCATATTAATATAACACAGTGTTTTTGTATTACAAGAGGGGAAGACGGTCGTAAGATAATAAGCAAAACTTGAGGGGGCGGGGGGGGTGTTATTTCTTTAAAGCATAACATAAGGAAAAATATTGTATAATTTTTTTTTATTCATTTTATTTTCACTTTCTAAACTTTAGTGTACGAAATTTTCATATTTATTAATGTGCATTTAGTCAACGTGTATTACAGACTATTGGTATAACAGGCTCTGCAATGACTATACAAAAAACAACAAATTTCAAAATATATTGTAGGCCACACCCGAACGGTACATAGGGAGTATAATTGCAAAAACTTGAAAAATAAGTTAAAATTGTATATTCACTGCGTCACTCGGAAGGAATTTAGTGGGAAACCTCAGCCAAAAAGGATGGCAAGTTGAGGTTGCGGATTGAATTCAACTTACCTAATGGCAAGTCGACGTTGTTCCTGCCCTCAAGGAGCATTACGAGGTTGCTAATTCCGCTTTTCCCACAGCATGCCAAAACATTTTCACGCCCGATTCTTTATATCATAGTATGTGTCATTCTACGGAATAGTTTGAATGCTAACACGATTGTAATCCTAATTGACTGTCTTTATTTATTTTGGGGGGGGAGGTGGGGGGGGGGGGTATGAATTTCCTTTGACCTACCACATTCAGTATAGTGACGGAGAATAATTATTATTTTATTTTATTAAATCAGTAAAAACAACTTAATTGGATGCAATTTAACTATTACTATCATAATCATATTAATATAACACAGTTTTTTTTATTACAAGGGGGGAAGACGGTCGTAAGATAATAAGCAAAATTTGAGGGGGGGGGATGTTATTTCTTTAAAACATAACATAAGGAAAAATATTGTATATTTTTTTTTATTCATTTAATTTTCTCTTTATAAACTGCAGTGTACCAAATTTTTATATTTATTAATGTGCATTTAGTCAACGTGTATTACAGGCTATTGGTATAACAGGCTCTGCAATGACAATTCAAAAAACAACAAATTTCGAAATATATTGTAGGCCACAACCGAACGGTACATAGGGAGGATAATTGCAAAAACTTGAAAAATAAGTTAAAATTGTATATTCACTGCGTCACTCGGAAGGAATTTAGTGGGAAACCTCAGCCAAAAAGGATGGCAAGTTGAGGTTGCGGATTGAATTCAACTTACCTAATTGCAAGTCGACGCTGTTCCTGCCCTCAAGGAGCATTACGAGGTTGCTAATTCCGCTTTTCCCATAGCATGCCAAAAACATTTTCACGCCCGATTCTTTATATCAAAGTATGTGTCATTCTACGGAATAGTTTGAATGCTAACACGATTGTAATCCTAATTGACTGTCTTCTTGGTGGGGGCATGAATTTAATTTGACCTACCACATTCAGTATAGTCACGGAGAATAATTATTATTTTCTTTTATTAAATCAGTAAAAACAACTTAATTGCATGCAATTTAAGTATTACTATCATAATCATATTAATATAACACAGTGTTTTTTTATTACAAGAGGGGAAGACGGTCGTAAGAAAATAAGCAAAATTTGAGGGGGGGGGGGAATTTTATTTCTTTAAAACATAACATAAGGAAAAATATTGTATATTTGTTTTATTCATTTAATTTTCTCTTTATAAACTGCAGTGTACCAAATTTTTATATTTATTAATATGCATTTAGTCAACGTGTATTACAGGCTATTGGTATAACAGGCTCTGCAATGACAATTCAAAAAACAACAAATTTCAAAATATATTGTAGGCCACAACCGAACGGTACATAGGGAGGATAATTGCAAAAACTTGAAAAATAAGTTAAAATTGTATATTCACTGCGTCACTCGGAAGGAATTTAGTGGGAAACCTCAGCCAAAAAGAATGGCAAGTTGAGGTTGCGGATTGAATTCAACTTACCTAATGGCAAGTCGACGTTGTTCCTGCCCTCAAGGAGCATTACGAGGTTGCTAATTCCGCTTTTCCCACAGCATGCCAAAACATTTTCACGCCCGATTCTTTATATCATAGTACGTGTCATTCTACGGAATAGTTTGAATGCTAACACGATTGTAATCCTAAATGACTGTCTTTATTTATTTATTTATTTATTTATTTTTCGGGAGGGGGGGGGGGTATGAATTTCCTTTGACCTACCACATTCAGTATAGTGACGGAGAATAATTATTATTTTATTTTATTAAATCAGTAAAAACTGTTTAATTGCATACAATTTAACTATTACTATCATAATCATATTAATATAACACACTGTTTTTTTTATTCCAAGGGGGGAAGACGGTCGTAAGATAATAAGCAAAATTTGAGGGGGGAAAAATTTTATTTCTTTAAAGCATAACATAAGGAAAAATATTGTATAATTTTTTTTTATTCATTTAATATTCTCTTTCTAAACTTTAGTGTACGAAATTTTCATATTTATTAATGTGCATTTAGTCAACGTGTATTACAGACTATTGGTATAACAGGCTCTGCAATGACTAATCAAAAAACAACAAATTTCAAAACTTACTGTAGGCCACAACCGAA
This sequence comes from Maratus speciosus, assembly GCA_963932465.1. Lineage (NCBI taxonomy): Eukaryota > Metazoa > Arthropoda > Arachnida > Araneae > Salticidae > Maratus > Maratus speciosus. The sequence goes on along the minus strand of OZ010792.1, from coordinate 9,025,797 downwards.
CGGTACGTAGGGAGGGTAATTGCAAAAACTTGAAAAATAAGTGAAAATTGTATATTCACTGCGTCACTCGGAAGGAATTTAGTGGGAAACCTCAGCCAAAAAGGATGGCAAGTTGAGGTTTCGGATTGAATTCAACTTAACTAATGGCAAGTCGACGCACTTCCTGCCCTCAAGGAGCATTACGAGGTTGCTAATTCCGCTTTTCCCATAGCATGCCAAAAACATTTTCACGCCCGATTCTTTATATCATAGTATGTGTCATTCTACGGAATAGTTTCAATGCTAACACGATTGTAATCCTAATTGACTGTCTTCTTGGGGGGGCATGAATTTAATTTGACCTACCACATTCAGTATAGCGACGGAAAATAATTATTATTTTATTTTATTAAAACAACTTAATTGCATGCAATTTAACTATTACTATCATAATCATATTAATATAACACAGTGTTTTTTTTATTACAAGAGGGGAAGACGGTCGTAAGATAATAAGCAAAATTTGAGGGGGGGGGGGGGATGTTATTTCTTTAAAACATAACATAAGAAAAAATATTGTATATTTGTTTTATTCATTTAATTTTTTCTTTATAAACTGCAGTGTACCAAATTTTTATATTTATTAATGTGCATTTAGTCAACGTGTATTACAGGCTATTGATATAACAGGCTCTGCAATGACAATTTAAAAAACAACAAATTTCAAAATATATTGTAGGCCACAACCGAACTGTACATAGGGAGGATAATTGCAAAAACTTGAAAAATAAGTTAAAATTGTATATTCACTGCGTCACTCGGAAGGAATTTAGTGGGAAACCTCAGCCAAAAAGAATGGCAAGTTGAGGTTGCGGATTGAATTCAACTTACCTAATGGCAAGTCGACGTTGTTCCTGCCCTCAAGGAGCATTACGAGGTTGCTAATTCCGCTTTTCCCATAGCATGCCAAAACATTTTCTCGCCCGATTCTTTATATCATAGTATGTGTCATTCTACGGAATAGATTGAATGCTAACACGATTGTAATCCTAATTGACTGTCTTTATTTTTTTTTTTTGGGAGGTGGGGAGGTATGAATTTCCTTTGACCTACCACATTCAGTATAGTGACGGAGAATAATTATTATTTTATTTTATTAAATCAGTAAAAACAACTTAATTGCATGCAATTTAACTATTACTATCATAATCATATTAATATAACACAGTGTTTTTTTATTACAAGAGGGGAAGACGGTCGTAAGATAATAAGCAAAATTTGAGGGGGGGGGGATGTTATTTCTTTAAAACATAACATAAGGAAAAATATTGTATATTTTTTTTTATTCATTTAATTTTCTCTTTATAAACTGCGGTGTACAAAATTTTTATATTTATTAATGTGCATTTAGTCAACGTGTATTACAGGCTATTGGTATAACAGGCTCTGCAATGACAATTTAAAAAACAACAAATTTCAAAATATATTGTAGGCCACAACCGAACTGTACATAGGGAGGATAGTTGCAAAAACTTGAAAAATAAGATAAAATTGTATATTCACTGCGTCACTCGGAAGGAATTTAGTGGGAAACCTCAGCCAAAAAGAATGGCAAGTTGAGGTTGCGGATTGAATTCAACTTACCTAATGGCAAGTCGACGCTGTTCCTGCCCTCAAAGAGCATTACGAGGTTGCTAATTCCGCTTTTCCCATAGCATGCCAAAACATTTTCACGCCCAATTCTTTATATCATAATATGTGTCATTCTACGGAATAGTTTGAATGCTAAAACGATTGTAATCCTAATTGACTGTCTTTATTTATTTTATTTTATTTTACTTTTTTTTTTTTTTGGGGGGGGGGGGGGGTATGAATTTCATTTGACTTATCACATTCAGTATAGTGACGGAGGATAATTATTATTTTATTTTATTAAATCAGTAAAAACAACTTAATTGCCTGCAATTTAACTATTACTATCATAATCATATTAATATAACACAGTGTTTTTTTATTACAAGAGGGGAAGACAGTCGTAAGATAATAAGCAAAATTTGAGGGTGGGGGGGGGGGATGTTATTTCTTTAAAGCATAACATAAGGAAAAATATTGTATATTTTTTATATTCATTTAATTTTCTCTTTATAAACTGCAGTGTACCAAATTTTTATATTTATTAATGTGCATTTCGTCAACGTGTATTACAGTCTATTGGTATAACAGGCTCTGCAATGACAATTCAAAAAACAACAAATTTCAAAATATATTGTAGGCCACAACCGAACGGTACATAGGGAGGATAATTGCAAAAACTTGAAAAATAAGTTAAAATTGTATATTCACTGCGTCACTCGGAAGGAATTTATTGGGAAACCTCAGCCAAAAAGGATGGCAAGTTGAGGGTGCGGATTGAATTCAACTTACCTAATGTCAAGTCGACGCTGTTCCTGCCCCCAAGGAGCATTACGAGGTTGCAAATTCCACTTTTCCCATAGCATGCCAAAAACATTTTCACGCCCGATTCTTTATATCATAGTATGTGTCATTCTACGGAATAGTTTGAATGCTAACACGATTGTAATCCTAATTGACTGTCGTGGGGGCATGAATTTAATTTGACCTACCACATTCAGTATAGTCACGGAGAATAATTATTATTTTCTTTTATTAAATCAGTAAAAACAACTTAATTGCATGCAATTTAACTATTACTATCATAATCATATTAATATAACACAGTGTTTTTTTATTACAAGAGGGGACGACGGCCGTAAGATAATAAGCAAAATATGAGGGGGGGTGGGGGAATGTTATTTCTTTAAAACATAACATAAGGAAAAATGTTGTATATTTGTTTTATTCATTTAATTTTCTCTTTATAAACTGCAGTGTACCAAATTTTTATATTTATTAATGTGCATTTAGTCAACGTGTATTACAGGCTATTGGTATAACAGGCTCTGCAATGACAATTCAAAAAACAACAAATTTCAAAATATATTGTAGGCCACAACCGAACGGTACATAGGGAGGATAATTGCAAAAACTTGAAAAATAAGTTAAAATTGTATATTCACTGCGTCACTCGGAAGGAATTTAGTGGGAAACCTCAGCCAAAAAGAATGGCAAGTTGAGGTTGCGGATTGAATTCAACTTACCTAATGGCAAGTCGACGTTCTTCCTGCCCTCAAGGAGCATTACGAGGATGCTAATTACGCTTTTCCCATAGCATGCCAAAACATTTTCACGCCCGATTCTTTATATCATAGTATGTGACATTCTACGGAATAGTTTGAATGCTAACACGATTGTAATCCTAATTGACTGTCTTTATTTATTTTTTTGGGGGGGGGGAGGTGGGGGGTGGGTATGAATTTCCTTTGACCTACCACATTCAGTATAGTGACGGAGAATAATTATTATTTTATTTTATTAAATCAGTAAAAACAACTTAATTGCATGCAATTTAAGTATTACTATCATAATCATATTAATATAACACAGTGTTTTTTTTTTTATTACAAGGGGGGAAGACGGTATTAATGTGCATTTAGTCAACGTGTATTACAGACTATTGGTATAACAGGCTCTGCAATGACTATTCAAAAACAACAAATTTCAAAATATATTGTAGGCCACAACCGAACGGTACATAGGGAGGATAATTGCAAAAACTTGAAAAATAAGTTAAAATTGTATATTCACTGCGTCACTCGGAAGGAATTTAGTGGGAAACCTCAGCCAAAAAGGATGGCAAGTTGAGGTTGCGGATTGAATTCAACTTACCTAATGGCAAGTCGACGCTGTTCCTGCCCTCAAGGAGCATTACGAGGTTGCTAATTCCGCTTTTCCCATAGCATGCCAAAACATTTTCACGCCCGATTCTTTATATCAAAGTATGTGTCATTCTACGGAATAGTTTGAATGCTAACACGATTGTAATCCTAATTGACTGTCTTCTTGGTGGGGGCATGAATTTAATTTGACCTACCACATTCAGTATAGTCACGGCGAATAATTATTATTTTCTTTTATTAAATCAGTAAAAACAACTTAATTGCATGCAATTTAAGTATTACTATCATAATCATATTAATATAACACAGTGTTTTTTTATTACAAGAGGGGAAGACGGTCGTAAGATAATAAGCAAAATTTGAGGGGGGGGGGGGAATGTTATTTCTTTAAAACATAATATAAGGAAAAATATTGTATATTTGTTTTATTCATTTAATTTTCTCTTTATAAACTGCAGTGTACCAAATTTTTATATTTATTATTGTGCATTTAGTCAACGTGTATTATAGACTATTGGTATAACAGGCTCTGCAATGACAATTCAAAAAACAACAAATTTCAAAATATATTGTAGGCCACAACCGAACAGTACATAGGGAGGATAATTGCAAAAACTTGAAAAATAAGTTAAAATTGTATATTCACTGCGTCACTCGGAAGGAATTTAGTGGGAAACCTCAGCCAAAAACGATGACAAGTTGAGGTTGCGGATTGAATTCAACTTACCTAATGGCAAGTCGACGCTGTTCCTGCCCCCAAGGAGCATTACGAGGTTGCTAATTCCGCCTTTCCCATAGCATGCCAAAAGCATTATCACGCTCTTTGTATCACAAAATGTACCATTGTACGGAATAGTTTTAATGCTAACACGATTTTAATCCGAATTGACTGTTTTGGTTTTTAGGCATTATTTTCATTTAACCTGCAACACTCAGTATAGTGTCGGAGAATATTTATTATTTTATTTTTTTTACTTTAGTAAAAACAACTTAATTAAAATTTAACTATTACTATCATAATCATACTGATACTAGTACAGAGTTTGTTTAATTATAAGTGTTGAAGGAGATTGTAATTAATAAGCAAAGTTTGAGAATAGAAAAACGCTATTTCATTAAAGTATAATATAAGGGGAAAATATTGCTAAATATTTTTTATTCGTTTAATTTTCTTTTTCAAAACTGCAGTGTACGGAATTTTTATCTTTATTAATTTGCATTTATTCAACGTTTATTACAGATTATTGGTAAGGCTCTGCAATCGAAATTCAAAAGACAACAAATGTAAAAATACATTGTAGGCCACACCCGAACGGTAGATCGAGAGAATAATTGCAATAATTTGAAAAATAAGTTAAAATTATGTATTCACAGCATCGCTCGGAAGGAACTCAATGTGACAGCTCAGCTAAAACTTTTAAGCGTGCCTAACGTGATATAATGTGATGTGCCATTGTACATAGTAGTTTTTATTCTCAAACAATTGTAATTCGAATTGACTCTTTCAGGTTTTTGGTATGAAATTCATTCGACCTACCACACGAAATATTACATTTATACAAAATACTGCCTATATTGTCTATTATACATAGACGGCTTGCATTGACGTCGCGTTGCTATTAGCAACGACTCATATTATTGCATCTGGAGCACACACACATGGAACGCCAGAACTCCCCGTTTGCCGTTAAAAACACGTGTTATCTTTCTGTTTAATTTATATCTTTCTTATTTTTATTGTTATATTGCTAATAAGTCTAATAAATCAAATGGAGAGCACCACATTCGCCTTATATTTGGGCGCCATATGAAGCGATGCCAGACATGTGACGTCACGTGTAAGCAGTCTATATTTAAATTAGTATATATCACCTCAAATGTATTTTTAATTATTAGTATAAATTCGTTGTGGTAGTGATATAGAGTTTTTTTTCTTTTTTGGGAGGAGAAGAAGATAGGAAATGTTTAAGAACTAAAGACAATTTGAGAAAATAATGTTGTTTCGTTTAATATAAGGAAGTAAATTGCGCGGAATTTATTCACTTATTTAGCTTCTTTAAAAAAAAAAAAAACCTCAGTTTTTCACATTTACATTGTTATTAATCTGCATTTATTATATATCACGTTAATAAATTAAACCCTGCAATCGCGATTAAGTTAATAATAAAATTCAAAATATATTGTGGGTCTTTCGTGAATGGTAACATTACTTTTTTTTTAATTTGAAGTATATATTTTTTGTTGAGCAATGTAGAAAAATCTTGTATTATTATGATTTCAGGACAACTATTTATTTCCTGAAATAAAAATGTAAATTTCCGATATTTGTATCATACTTTACAGTTAACCCTTATTTCTGCTCCAAAAGTATTCAAATAATTAATTCATACCGCAATTTAAGAACAAGTTTATTTGAAAATAATCAAAAGCACTTTTTCACGTATATTATGAAATCGAAATTGTAGTAAAAATTTACTGGTGTCATTTGGCATTTTGGGCAGTAAAATTAACCGTTTGCAGACTGCAAACGGCGCCCCTGAAAGGGTTAATATTTATAAAAATTCATTTCAAAGTATAACAAAACATATAATGTACCTCTATGTATTTCAAATTCATAGTAAATTTGTTTAATCCCAAAAACAATAATTGATTACTTTAGCTTTAACCAACAAGTTAAAAGAACATAAAACATTTATGAACACAAAGTGAAATATCTTTTTTTGCTGCATTAGAATAGAGTTTCCTTACACTTTGTTAACATATATGGGTCAATATCTGAAAATCTGACAATTTGCGTCCACTGACAATAATATTTTATTAATTATACTAAAACCAAAAACTGAAAAATGTAATATATGGTAACATGTGTTATAATAATTAGCAATGATAAATGGGCCATTTAATAATGTATAAATAATTAATTTTAAGCTTTAAACAAATAAAATCATCATTTCCAGTCCCCGTCCGCAGGTGCAAATATCCAATATTAAATGTATACTACTATTTCTATAAATATAACGAACCTTTGCTATGATATATTTGTGCCTATATATACAGGGTGCAATATGTTATCTATCGCCGACCATTAATTTCTCAACCGTTGATCGTAGGCATATACTTCCAATTACAAAAGCGTTTCAAATGAGCTAAATATTCATGTTGTGGTATTATTTAAAGTAAAAAAATCAATTTTATAAAAATTTCGAAATGTAACTTTTTATACGGTCCCCCAGTCCCTATAGTTATATTTAGTAAAAGTTTACTCATATCATGACAGATATAACACAGAATGTTTGACATCTGTACTACAAAAATTGACCCAGTTATTAAATTTCAAAGTTTAAGATTTTTGCACATGATTTTGTCATTCATTAAGGGACCAGTTAAAAGATGAATTAAAGTAACTCGAGATCAAAATCAGAGTGCAATGTCCTTTTTACGGCGAAACCACCTTTAGCCGGTATCACAAAATCGGGGAATCACCAAATAGGGTTATTTCATCTAAAAATTTGAGCTAACTTTTATGGGTCGAACAACATTCAAAAGTACCGACAATACCGGCTAAAAGTGGCTTCGCCGTAAAAAGGACATTGCACCCTGATTTTGATCTCAAATTACTTTAATTCATCTTTTAACTGATCCCTCAATGAAAGACAGAATCATGTGCAAAAATCTCAAACTTTGAAATTTAATAACTGTGTCAATTTTTGTAGTACAGATGTCAAACTTTGTGTTATATCTGTTATTATATGTATAAAATTTTGCTAAATATAACTATACGGACTGGGGGATCGTATAAAAAGTTAGTTTTTGTAATTTTTATCAAATTGATTTTTGACTTTAAATAATGCCACAACATGAATATTTACCTCATTTGAAACGTTTTTGTAATTGGAACTATATGTCTACGATCAATGCTTGAGAAATTAAAGGTCGGCGATAGATAACATATTGCACCCTGTGTATATATATACAGTATTAAATATTGTAGTAAATGTATTTGTCCCTCTAAACACACATTTAGGTTAACAGATACTAGGTGACGCTGGCAGAATTATTTCCATTACAACAGCAACTAAAGTTCAACTAGCCACCATAAATGAAGGTACGTTGTTCTCATCTTTTGTTTTATATTTAGAAATATTTAATTTTTGTTCTGAATAGGGATGGGTATTTTTCTATAGCATCATTCATGTCTCCAAATTTAACTTTTTATTTATAAAAAAAAAAAAAGCTTATTGCAACTTTAATTATGTAACCTACAAATGTTACATGGCATATGTAATAATTTAAATATACCATTTAATAATTTAAATAATTGAATATTTAAATATTAATAATTTAAATAAAAATAATTTAAATATAGTGTGCAAAATGATTCAACAAAATGGCTGTGCAACTGTTAAGACAAAAACATCACCTCATTCCCAATTATTAGGCACCGATTATGGTGTTAACAGACACTTTCTTCCATAAACGTTTATACTACGCATAAAATATACATCCTTCATCTCAAAACACTACAACATTTAAATTACAAAATAGGTAAATCTATAGAAAATAACACCTTATAATAATATATTTAATTTAAAATGCTAAAAGGTATAAATTTAAACTTTAAAACCAGTAAAAATACTTTTATTTCGACTGTTAAGTACGGAAAAAAGGAGCATATAGCTGATATTAAATATAATAGAAAAACCACAGCCCTAGCAAGATTTTATCAAAAAGAAACCATCCAAGTAAATTTCAATAAAAGTCCATTTCAAATAATTTTCCCATCCAAACTATACTATCCATCCATTATAAGAGAAACCATAGAGATTGTAAAGCGCAAAAACTCAATATGTAACGATGCAGCACTTACCAAAAATATGGCTCGAGCTACTCAATGAGTATGAAAATAAAATACTAGAAAACAGGAATTCTGCTTTTTCAAAATTCAGTGTCCCCCTCCCCCCCCCCGATGAAAATATATATATATATATATGAATAGTATAAAACATGTTTCAATTTTAAGTCTTACAGCACACGCTTTTATGTAAAATGACGTCATTCGCATCCTCTTAAAACTTCCACATTTACGATCCACTCTTAAACATCTACATAAAGTAGGCATAGGACGTCACTATCCCGAAATAATACACAAATGCAGCAAAAAGATGCCGTCATTAAAGAAACTCGATCAAAAAAAAAAAAAACGGCTGTCTAATGATTCATAGGCCTTCATTTGTTTGTAACATTAATATAGACATTTAAAATTAAACATAGTTTATAATAGCTCCATATTTTAACAGAAATCATTCATTTATATTTTTTTTAAATAGCACGTATTTTAATTGTATTTTTTTTTTCAGTTGTTATGAAAAATGGCAACAAAAATATATAATTAATATTTTACAACTATTTTCCCTTTACTTTCTACAGAAATGGAGTACTACCGTTGCCAATATTAAGCAAAAGGCTCCAAAAACTACAAAAAAATTAATATTTCAAAAATAAATGGAGATGCAGTTTTCAAACAAATTGCATTTAAAAGTACTTTTTTTTCCAATACGACGGTATAAAAATTGAAAATGTGCGATTCTTAGAAGTTTAAAAAATTGCTATAGAGCATTTAATCGTACTGCTTTGTTTTACGGCTGGCTTCTGTAAGGTAACGCTATTTTTTGGAGAAGACACAAAAAATAAGCTGGGAGGGGAAAAAAAGCATACGTACCGGGGGCTAAAACATCCATATAAAATAAAAATGTAACGTACATAATATGAAAGAATACGTGGAAAACTGAACGATGGCGTGTCATGGACCATGCAAATTTAGAATAGCTTTATTTATTTGTTTTTGAAAATGACTCGGGGTGAGTCGAAACATGTCAACAGTCGAAATAAACGTATTTTTACTGGTTTTAAAGTTTTAATTTACACCTTTTAGCATTTGAAATTAGTATATGACAAAACATGCATCATAGTATATAACTGTATGTGGTATAGTTCGTACATTAATTTTTTAAAATTAAAATTTTGGGATGAAATTGTGCGGTCTTCAGATATTGACCCATACATAATTTAAACAGTTGCATTTCTGACTTATTATTATACATGGAAATTACCTAATCTTTTCTAAAATAGCATTTGATCCCTACTTCCTAAACATTAAGCACACGGAAATAAATCCTACTACAATATTTCCTGTAGGTTTTCCCGCGGTTGCAAATATTTTGTAAATTCACTATGTTTCAAAATTTGCACTTTTACAAAGCATTTCAATGTTTAAAAATGTAATACAGTTTCTTCTAAGTAAGTATTAAATAAGTGAATACAAAGGATAAGTTAGTACATAGGTATTGCACATAGATATAATTTATATACAGTTCTTAAATAATAATTTCATACAGTAGATATATTTTTTAAATCATCGAGAAACGCTTACCCTACTTGGAATTGAATTGTTAGAAGCTAGATCGAGTGGCAATTCCACTGACGCACCTGGACAATAGAAATTTCATCCCATGATCTTCTCTTTCAGCTTAACAAATCTGATGTCCAATCTATAATTAAAGAAAGCAATAAGATTCATCGTTAAAAATAAATTGTTCCAATGTTAAATGCTACGGGGTTATACATAGACACAGACAACAAATTTACACTGTTGTTTAGAATTTCTCCGATTGTTGATATGAATGTAACGCGTTAATGCATTGTTACAGGAATCAGACCTACACAGGTATTTAGAATCCATAATCTTTCTTCTATAATGACAAATTAAGAAAAGAATTTATCCTAAATTATAACATTCACAAGTATTACACGACATTGGCTTTAAACAGCAACTTAAAATAACCTAAAATATTAATCCACACATTTTTATTGAGCAGCATAATAATAAAATTTCCCATGTCCTTTATTTTATAAATATATATTTGAAACAGTTCTACTTATGAACCAATATTACACATGAATATTACGTAATCTTTCCAAAAATATTGAAAGCCAACTTCACAAACATTAAACAGAGAGGGTGAATCCTGATATAATTCTTTTTTACACTTTTTTCACTAGTTGTATACACACAAAAAAAGATCCATAAACACATACCTTTATACGTCATGTAAAGAGCATAATATATATATATATATATATATATATATATATATATATTTTTGTAAATAAATTTTGTATATAAGTGACTTCTAAAGCTTAGATTAATGTACAAATATTCCATAGAAAGGTATTTTGTGTACTCTACGAATATATTAACTTATTTTCTTACAGTGTTTAACTATAAAATTGCCAGAAAACGCTTACCATTTGGCAACGAACTGCTAAAAGTTCAGCGGAGATAGTAGATGTCCCGAGACATATTTGAACAAATGAAATCTAACAAAATTTGGATCCCGGGTATTCTAATTTTGAACCTACTGACATTTGCGTCAAATCTGCAACTGATGGATGTTAGGAAAATGCATTGCTAGAAACAATGTAGGTACTATTGTTATATTTAACGCGTTTATACATTCCTACAATTAACAAAATTAAACTGTTGTTAAGAAATGTCTCCTTTGTTGAACATAACGCGTTTTCACATTGTTACATGAAACAAACTTACATTGTTCTTTGGGACACATTTTTAATGCAAATTATATTTATATATATATATATATACATATATATATATATATATCCTTAAATAAATAATACAGAATTTTCTGTATCATTTATTTCATCTCTTTATAAAGTGTAACTTAAATTTTATTTTAAAGCTATGAATTTTTAAATTTTAAACAAAATTCATCAACAAGAACAATTTCTTTAACATAAGAACAATAATGTAAATTTTTAACTCAAAAGAAGTATAATATGAAATCCCTGTCTGCAGTTTTGAACAGAAATTAAAAGAACATAAAACATTTATACAAATTAAGTAAAATTTATATAATGCATCAAAATAAAAAAAAATAAAAAATCTACAAATACATCTTTTTCATAAATAGATATCCTAAACAGTATTATTTTTTAATCAACTAGGGGGCTCGGCCCCTACGAGCTACGCTCGCCAACCCCCGCCCAGACACCGCAGACTCTAAATGCACGCTAATTTGATCGGCTTTAAAAAGATTTCGAAAGATTGAATTATAATGTAAAAAGCAGTGGCGATCTCCCTATAAACGAATTTCTATTCATTTGTCTTTGATTGGGGAATTTTAACGCCAAATCCGCTGCGGTACTGCTTGATTATCTCATCGACCAATTTCGCCAAATTATATAAATCGCCAAACCACTCGCCAAATTATACAAATTGACATAATTTTTTATTTTAAATAACAATAGAACAAATAAATTCGTACAACATTAATAAAAATACAAATAAAACGTCGAATAAAAATAACTTGATGACGTAGATACGTGTAACAACATTTCAAAATAAGCTAATATAAAAGGAATTAAGTAAACAGAGTCTTTGTCTCCTGGTATTTTTTAACAAAGCGAAAAGAAAGTTCTTTTAAATGAGACATTTTAAATTAATCGTTTTTAATCTAACGTAATTTTTACCAAGCTATTTTTTTCTCTTTTAAATATTCACGTGAAGATACTTTTGTTAGAAATGAAATATTATTTGCACTTGCCTAACAAAAATAGTTGAAAAGATCCTCTCAAAATATTAAATAAATGTCTAGCGCAATTTCTAAATTTAAACTTTTTTGCAATATTATTTTGTGTTCATTTTATGTAATAACTATAATGTGAGGTAAATATGACGTAATTTCTCCTACGACTTCTAACGCATGTTAATGAACTTATTATTTTACAATATCCTTTCTCTTTTAAAATTCACGTGTGTACTTTTTTATGACATAATTTTTAATAAATTCCTGCTTTTTATACGTAATTATTTAATTTTAATTTGAAAGTTTTTTTCCTGTTTATAATAGTCACGTGTAAGTAAATTTTTAATTTGAAGCAAATATTATTGCTTGCGCTTTTTATACAGTTGGCAACAGTTTAATTTAGTACAATTTTCTGAAATCTGTAAAAAATACCTCTAGAAATGCTGAAAATTTGAATTTAAAATAGAAATAAAACCTGAAAAAATGAGTCAAAATAAAAAAATTAATGCAATCTGCACTCCGGCAAATTCTAACGCATAAAATGATCTAAAAATGATTACACTGTCATGTATAGTTTTTGCTGCTATAAAACTTTTTTAGTGGAACGATTTTATCCAACTTTAGCATTAAATATCTCTTAAAATAATTCTTCGATTTGAAAACTGTCTGCATCAGCATGTTTATCAAACATTTCTGTATAAAACCACCGATTTTCATATTTTTGTATGCATTATTTTTCTTAATATTAACGAAGAAAGACCTCCGGTCACAAAAAATTCAAAACCGGCGGCGGTGACAGCGGTAGTTACTTTTTTTTAGAATAGAGAAATATTATAAATGGAGATTACATAATATTTTCTAAAATACACGAACCAAATTCCCAAATATTATGTATTATTATATATTGAGGCCAAATCTAGATATAAGGCTCTCTTACAGTTTTTGGAACAGATGTTATATGTTCCCGCGGTGCCATCTTGGATTTTTTCTTGGCGTGAAAACCCCTTTTCCGTCAAATAATAAATGTGATGTTCGCCAAGCAGCAATTTATGAGCATGTTAGGCTTAACGGGGTTGCCAAAACACGCCACTCGTGGGAGTTGCTTTATCGATAAACGCCAACAAAAAATCGTCAAGAAATCCAAGATGGCGGCCGCGGGAATGTATAACTTCTTAGCGCAGTTGGATACTAGTTGTATATACACAAATATTTTTTCTATAATTATGCACATTTAAAACTAATTATATTGCATGATATAAAATATATTTTTATAAATAGTCTTATATAAATGGCTTGTAAAACTACGGTAATATATAAGTGTTCCATACAAATGTATTTTGTATACAATGCTAATATATTAAGATACATTCTTACAGTAGATAAGCGAAAAATTGATCGCCGAATGCTTACCAATGGACAAGGAATTGCTGAAAGTTTGACAGCGATGCATCTTGGACAAATGAAAGGTAATAAAATTTAGTTCACGGGAACTTTACTAACTTTCTGCCTACTAAATCTGATGTCCAATCAACAACTAGTGGACGCGAAGAAAATTCAATGTTAGAACATTGTTATATTTAACGGGATTATCATTCCTACAATTATCAAAACAATACTGTTGTTAAGAAAATTTCCCATTGTTGAATAAATCGTGTTTTGGCATTGTTATATGAAACAAACCTACATTGTTCTTTAGGACACATTTTTAATGCAAATTAAAAAACATATACATATCCTAAATTACATAATATACTGATATTTTATGTATAATTAATTTCATCTGCTTAAAAATGTAACTTAAATTTTATTTTAAGGCTATGATTTTTTTTCCAACGAAATTCATGAACAAGAACAATTTCTTGAACACAAGTACAATAATTTAACTTAACTCAAAAGAAGTATAATGAGAGATTCATGACTACGGTTTTAAACAGCAAATTAAAAGAATATAAAACATTTTTAAACACGAAGTAACATTTATATAGCGCAGCATAATAATAAAAAAATCCACAAATACTGTTTTTTTTATAAATAGATAGCCTAAACAGTATAAATTTTGAATCAATATTTTATACATGACGATTTAATAATCTTTTCTAAAATACACGAACCCAACTGCCCTAACATTATAGACCGCGAGCCGGCAGCACAGACAATCACCTCATCGAGTTCACGGGTGAAATTCTAGGATTAGTTAAATCTTGATTCGCATATTAAAACACAATCGGTCTGCCAAGTCATATCTTTGTGAAAAACACCGGAAAACTCGATTTTAGCGGCTGACTCATAGGTTTACCATTGTGTTTTCCTGCTCCCAGTCCTCCATGTTTTCATACCTTTGGGTGCAGGAAAACACAATTGTAAACCTATGAGTCAGCTGTTAAAATCGAATTTTCCGGTGTTTTCCAACAAGATGGGCAGGCCAATTGCGTTTTAATATGCAAATCAAGATTTAACTAATCCTAGAATTTCATCCGTGAACTCGATGAGGTGATTGTCTGTGCTGCTATTAAACATTAAGGATAAATCGTCATATAAGTCTCCCTTATAGGTTTTTTACCAGTTGCATATACACAAATATTTCTTCCATAATTATGTACTGCACCAGTAACCATGTAGTATAAAAATATAAAATATATATTTTTAAATAATATCATATAATTGGCTTGTAAAGCTACGTTAATATATAAGTATTTTACACAAAGCTATATACAGAGATAATACATTAACACATCTATTTACAGTAGATAACTGAAAAATTGATGGCCAAATGCTTACCATTGAGCAAGTATCGCTGAAAGTTTTGACGGAGATAACAAATGTCCCGAGACTTATCTTGACAAATGAAAGCTAAAAAAATGTGTCTCGGGAACGTCAGCAATTTGCTGTCTCCTAAACCTGATCTCCAATCTGCAACTGGTGGACGGCAGGAAAATTCATTGTTAGAAAAAATTCGTACCATTGTTAAATATAACGCGATTATATATTCCGACAGTTAACAAATCGATACTGTTATTACGAACTTCTCCAATTGTTGAATATAACGCGTTTTTGCATTGGTATATAACATAAACCTACATTGTTATTTAGAACACGGTGTTTTTTAAATACAAATTATAAAGAATTTGTCGCCCGTTGGCGTGGTCAGTAAGCGGAGGCTTCTATCACCTCGAGGGCCCGGGTTCAAGTCCCTGGGTAAGACATGGATGTAATTGTGAATGTCCCATTGTAGTTGTATAATATATGTAATGGAAAAATAAAAATTGTTGTGATTTGTTGTTGTTTCTATGTTATAATAAGGATCATTCGAGGCGACAGCCATAGTAGCTATAGGCCTCAAAGCATTCTCCACCTCGGTGGACTTCAAATGTCAAAATGTCAAAAATGTCAAAATGTATAAAGAATTATATCCTAAATTATAACATATATCAATATTTTCTGTATCATCAATTTATCACTTTAAAAATATAAACTAAATTTTTCTTTGAAACTAAAAATTTCTAAAATTTTGAAAGAAACTATGGTACAGATGTCATATTCGCCCCATATTGGCGCGATTTTTTTCTGTCGTCAATATCATATAGGCAACGGGTACTTAACTTGCGCCAAAGTGTCGTTATTTTGCTTGATGTGGTAACCCGGATTATGTTGTTTATGCTGTTGATGTTTTCGCCAAATTGGCAACCGAAAAAAATCGGGCCAATATGGGGCGCATATGACATCTGTACCGAAACTCTTTAACAAGAACAATAGTGTAACTTTATAACTCAAAATAAGAGTAATATAAGATCCATATCTTTGGCTTTAAAAAAGCAAATTAAATGAACAGAAAACATTTATCAACACAAAGTATATTTTTAATTGTGCCGCATAGTAATAGGGTGACCACTCCAGTAGTTGATCAAATTTTTTAAATACTGTTCCATTTCAGGCGGAATTGAATTTTACACGTGGCACTGGATTTTATATATTTGTTTGAATGTTGGAGCACCTGTTGTCACATTGTTTTCAGCTGTAAGAGAAAGCTGTAAGAGAAGCCATTTTATGATTTTTTTTAAATAATAAAATGTAAAAATTTAGTTTTTGATTAGTTGAAGACAATTACGGTAAGTTAAAATAACCCACTTGCATCTTGCTTATTTCAGATAATAGTTTTATATGAATTATTGTTAATCACATCCCAAGCATGATATTTTAAAGATTAATTTTTGAATTTTTCGACAGATTTCTTCGATGGATCAATTACTGGGGAAATGGCAATTAAAGAAACTCTTTATTTATAATTTTGTCGCTATTTAATTTCAGCAGATTTCATTTTTGCCCACTATAGGGCAATCATTAAGGATTGTAGTAATCCTGTTAGTTTACTTGTAAAACTTAAAAGGAAGAAAATATAATAAAAAACCCGTAGCGCCGACCTTATTTGATCAACTACTGGCTCGGTCACTCTATAAGTTTCTCATACGCTTTATTTGATAAATAAATATTCTAAACCTTATCACTTCCGAATCAATTTGATATCTGAAGAATACTTGATCTTTTCTAAAATATATGAATCCAACTTTCCAAATATTAAACGTGCAGGATAAATCATATTTCTCTGTGATACGTTTTCATTATTATCCATTTGGAAAAATGGTTATTGTCCTCGTCAGGTTAAATCAAAAGCATATCTGAAAGTTTTTATTGATTTAATCATCATTTTATTCATTTTCTGATTGGGCTATAGAGTAATCTGTATTTCCCTTTACTTTCAACAGAGATGGACAACAGAGTGTTGCCACCATGACAAAAAAGTAATAAAAACTACAAAAAAAATTAATAACTCAGAAACAAATTGAGATAAAGCTTTCAAACAAATTGCATTTAAAAGTACATTTTTTCTCTATACGACGATATAAAAAATAATATTGTGGGATGTTTAGAAGTTTAAGAAATAAATTTTATTTAAAATTGGCCGTCAGATTTCTTGGAAATCTGACGATGGAAAAGCCTTTTCCCGAACATCCAATGAAATGCTTGGATAATACGTAAATTTCAGGTGGATAATACGTACGAGTCGCAGGCGATTTCTGTCGCTTGCAATTTTTACGTGTAATAACACTATTAATGCTTACTTCATGGCGTACGTAATGTATGATCAACTCCGTGCTATTTTTTATGTCTTAAATTTTAGTCTTTGAAAAAATCATTTTCCAATTAGTCGTTGTAATTTGTTAAATTGCAATTTATTTTATTTATTTATTTATTTATTTATTTTTTTTTTTTTGGTATTTAATTTTTCAAAATATTTCTACACTATTAACTCAAAAAATTATGCCCCTTTATACGTAATTGTGCTGTATAAAAGCATAATACATACTTTTGCATTAAATATGTGGCCGCTAAATCTTACGTTAATACTAGGTGTGGCGGTTAAAAATTCTTTTTTTTTTTCACTAAAAATACGCGTATAATTTGGGAGAAAGGTATAAAAATGGTTTATTAAATGTATGTGCCATCTCTGACTACACATATGTTCCCTATCTGCCTGTCAAGTTGTGGTTACACTTTCAGAAAAACCATGCATCTTTTGAGAGGATCCAGTCATCAAGCCAGTTTTCGATATCTCCGTAATTATTGAAGTGTTTCATTGACAGCGCGCGAGGTACCGACGGAAACAAGTAGTAGTCGCAAAAGAGAAAAGTTTGGTGAGTGCGGCGGGTGAGCAAGAATTTCCAACCAAGTATAAAAATTGTGTCCGTGGCACTTTTGGTGTGTGTGAGGGGAGGTTGTAGGGAAGCAAATCACTTTTTGTGTCATGTAGCACATTCTGGTCGCTTTTGGATCAGTGCATGATTCAAATTGATCATTCGTTGACGGTAGGGAACAGTATTAACCGTTTCACCTGATTTTAGAAGGCCATGGTTCACGACACCCTTCTGATCCCACCAAATGCACATTATTTCTTTCGAGAGCGATCGGTTTTGCGGTCGATGTTGATGGTTGTCCTGGATCAACCCTTAATCTTGCATTAAGGTCACTGGGAAAGCAAAATTCAACTAAAAAATCGATTTTTACTTTTTTATATCATTAAATAGTTTAAATTTTTATCTTTCAAACGATGTGTCACACATGTTTATATATATATATGTAAATGTTAAAATTATTCATTCTTTCGAAGAGTGCTTCATAGCTTAGTGGCCATTTAAATCTTTAATTGACTTTTTCTCAAAATTTGGATTTTTCAGGTTTGTGTTCCTTTTTTTCAATATCTATTAAACTTAAGAACTCAGATTTTTATTTAATACTTATATTATGATATATTGTATACTTGAACACAGGGATTTAATGATTTGTTGAGAATTATTTATTTTAGGCAGTGAAATCTTACCAAAAATGCTAATTTAAAAATGACTTTCAATAAATAATTAATAATTAATTTTGAGTTTCACTTAGAAAGAAAATGGTCTGTTAAATTCGTAAATCATGTTATTTTCACTACTCTAAAAATTCTAGACCTCTACCTTTCTCCATTTCAGAAAAATAGTGCATAAAGTTGGCGAATTTAACATGGGGGTGATAACCGTAAGCTTCCGCAAGTATACGATGGCTTCTAATCACGTTTTTCTATTGTTTGAACAAGAAAACCGAAACTTGCCGCACATGCTCTTCATTTGACTGGAAACTTGGCATATTTACCAGACGAAAAAAATATAACGCAAACTCGATACATCAATGCTATTTTGAAAGGTACTGGCATAGCTACAAAATGACTTAAGGTTAGACTGTGAACAAACCCTTTTTTCTATCGCCATCTCTTGAAAAAATTAAAAATTATTAACCGCCACACCTGGTATTCAAGTATTCTATAAAAAGATACTTTGAATACAATCCAAATGTATTAACTGATCTTTTTACAGTAGATAACTGAAAAATTCATCGCCAAGTGCTTACTACTTGGCAACGAGCTGCTGAAAGTTTCGCGGAAATAATAGAGGTCCCGAGATGTATTTTGGCAAGTAAAAGCTAATAAAATTTGGATCCCAGGAGCTTTTCTAATTTTCTACCGACTACACTTGACGTCCAAGTTACAACTGACAGACGCCAGTAACATGCTTGCCAACATTCAACTAAACTTCCGTAAAACGTGAGTTAAGTTGACCCAGGTTACATACGTTACTAACCAGGAAATTTATTTGATGTATCATTATATATTTAAAATCATGTTTCTCTATGAAATCTATTTGAATTAATTTCTTTAGTAAATTTCTTATTCGAAATATGTTTAACATGGGTCAATTTAACTCACATTTTACGGAAGTTTAAGGGAAAGTTGGCAAGTATGCCAGTAATATCCATTAATAAACTGAATTTGTCCTGTTGTTAAATTTAAGGCGATTATGCATTCCTTCAGCTATAAACCTACACTATTATTTACAGCTTCCTCAGTGTTGGATAAAACGCGTTTTTGTATTATTACAGAGAACAAACCTACATTGTGCTTTAGAACGAAAAATCTGATTTTTTTTTACCAGACTGCCAAGAAGGGTTATGTGTTTCACGCGTATCTGGGTATGTGGATTTCTTTATACCCTCGAAACTTCCCAACGGCTGGATGGATTTTAATGAATGAGGTCTCTAACGATTCCTCTTAACCGTCGGATGGTTATAGGCTAGGTTTTGTTTTCATAAATTCAAAATGGCGCCGTAAAATACAAAATGGTGGTAGACACAAAAAAAAAATTACGCACCCTATTGAATGGCATATCATTGGATAGGTCTTTCTAAATGAAGACGATGTTTCATTGACTATTTTACAGTCAGAAGCTTCGTTTAAATGTTACACAACCTGGAAGTTGTGTAGGTAGGATCTCTAGCTTTATTGCAACTCTAACCATCCTAGATATCTATAGGCCTCATCAAAACAGTGTTTATAGATAGGAACTAACAATTAAACAAACTTAAAAGTTATAAATACAAGTAAATAAAAAAAATAGGTAAGTAATATAAAAAATTGTTTAACATTGATCAATTAGCTCTCTTTTTACGCAGTCAGGTTTTCTTTTATTATTTAGATTTAATTTTTACTTGTTTTCAAATGCAAATTAAAAGAAGAATATATTCAAATTATAACATACATACATCAATGATTTCTATATCATCAATTTTCTTACTTTAAAATATAGCTTAAATTTTAATGTATAGCTACACATTTCTGAATTTTGCAATAAAATTTTTTAATACGAACAATAATGTAACTTTATAATTCTAAAGAAGTATAATATGATATCCACGACTTTGGCTTTAAACAGGAAATTTAACACTTTATCTACTGACTGTATTTATAAGTACCATTAAAATAACTTGTTATAAAATCTATTTAATACATCGATTGGTAGTAATACAGTTTAGAATGAGTTATAGATGCATTACTTTATCTTGTTCCAAAAGCATTATGGGTTACAGAAAACAAAAATAATTTTAAAAGGATGATTTCTTTTGCCTTTGCATCTTTTCCGCTTTCTTGGCGTTGGGGGGGAGGGGGAATATTTCAATTCGGAAATATTTCTATATTTCTATTGTAAGAACATTTCGAAAAATACATGGAAATTCCTAATTCTATAAAATACTAAGAAAAATATTTTAAATAAAATATTTGAGTGGGGTTATAAATATTACACAATATCCCTATAAATTCAAATTTAATGAATCCTTCTAAATCCTGCAATCCTTCTAAAATCCTTCTCAAATTTATTAAATTATTATGCATATCTTCTAATGTAGTTTCAAAAATTCACGGAAAATGCTTTAGCAGATAAAATTTTCATGAATGCATAATTCAGTACATAAAGTGTTGAAGAACATGGAACTTTTATCAACGCAAAGTAACTTTTTTATTGTGCTGTGCAGCTAATAATAAAACTTCCTCATTATTTGATAAATAGATATTTTAAACTTTACCATTTCTGAATCATTACAATGAATTTACAATCAAATTCTTCAACACGAAAACAATATTAATTTTGCAGCTTAAAACAAGCATACAGTGCGTCCCAAAAGTTTATAGACAACCATTTTTTTATATTTGAGAGCTAACTAAACGAGTAAGAAAGACGAAATAAATTATGCAGATATATGATGATGAAATAAAAGTAATAAAATACTCAAACAACTTTTAACTGTCATAGTTTTAATATAAAAAAAACATAAACTAAAAAAATGCTGTCCCAAAAGTATATAGACAGCCGGTGTTAAAAGCTGATTAAGGTACTGATATCAAAAATTTGCATATTTCAAGGTCAATAGTTTCCAAAGGTATCAATAGTTTCCTGAGATAAAAGCGAATCTGTATTTTCATTTCCGTCTGATTGCAAAGATGCCTCGTAACGTGCAGTTTTCCAAAAATGAAATTTCGCAAATCTATCGTTTAAAGGCTTGTGGGTGGAAAGTTGTAGACATTGCAAGTAAAATTGGACGCAGCAGGTTTGGTATTTACCGAATTCTGCCAAAAGATGACAATTTCGAAACAAAATTACGTTCTGGACGACCAAAGAAAACAACTAAACAGCAAGACAGAGAGATTTTGAGATTAATTTCGACCCAAAATCTCTCTGTACGGTCAGTTAGTAAAGAAGTAAGCGTTCCAGTATCAAAATCTACGGTTCATCGACGGCTGCAGGCAAGTACATTTCTTGATTATCGCAAAATGCGTCGTACGCCAAAGTTTACAAAACGGCATAATTCATTGGGCACGAAATCACATGAATTGGACTGATGAATGGTTAAGTGCTCTTTTCAGTGATGAAAAGAAGTTTAACTTAGATGGCCCCGATGGTTGGTCATATTACTGGCACGATATTCGCAATGAACCACGAACTTTTTTCAGCAGGCAACAAGGAGGGGGTTGACTCATGGTGTGGGGAGCATTTTCTTATAATGGAACAACTTATATTGATTTTTTGAAAGGTCGTCAATGTTCCGAAGATTACCAGAAAAGGCTTGAAGTACAGTTGCTTCCATTTGGAAAGTTGCTAGATGGGGACAAATGGATATACCAGCAAGACTGTTGCTCCATCCATGTGGTCAACTCCACACTGCAGTGGTTTAGACAAAACCAAGTAACTGTTATGGAGTGACCAAACCCAATAGAGAACCTCTGGGGAAGATTAGCCAAAGACGTATATGCTAATGAGCGACAATTTGCAACGGTTCAAGTGCTAAAGCTTCAAATTGAACGAAGTTAGTTTTCTTTAAAGCCAGAATTTCTTCAAACTCTTGTTTTAAGTATGCTTAATCGTGTTTTTGAAGTGATTAGAAAAAACGGCTTGAAAATATGAACGTTAAAGGGGAAAAAATGAGTAGTCTGTAAACTTTTGGGACAGTAAAATTTAAGTTTAAATTTTTCTCACAAAGTCTGTGATTGTGTGATTTTTTTTTATATAATATTATTATTATCTTGATATTATATATAATTATAAATTATTTTGAAATTCTTACTCCTCTTTTTCAACTGTAAAATAAAAAAAAACTGTCGTCTTTAAACTTTTGGAACGCACTGTATTATGAAATTAACGACTTCAGAATTAAATCGCAAATTAAAAGAGCATAAAACATTTACCAACACAAAATGGCACTTTTATTGTACAGCACAATAATAAAATTTCACCACTTTATTTGATAAATAAATATCCTAAACAGTTTTATTTCTGAATCAATATTTTACATAAATATGACGTAACTAGACAGTCGTTTTGGGAGCTCTCAGAAAAATGATAAACGTACTTTATTGTCATTTGAGTTAATCTCTAACTGCAGACCAAATACAAACTCGGCATTTCATGGTACCATTATAAAAAACTAGTCGGATGTACCAATCCCAAAACTTTCTTCTATCTCATACATGTTAATACTTCAAAATTCGCTATCACACTGCCAAAATTAAATGGCAATCTATGCATCTCATGAGGATTCTAACGATATGAAATTCCGTGCATTAGTTCTTGAGATATGACTATCGCTGAAATCGTCTAAATTCAGCAAAATGCTGCCTAGCAGCGCCACCTATTGGGTGATTTATACCAAATCCTAATCAGTAACAATTTATGTCAACGTCTGACTGAATCTGAAGTTTGGAGAAAACCTGTACATTAGTTTTTGAGATAGAGCAATAGCGAAAATCGTGAAAATTTCTGCATAGCAGCGCCACCTATTGGGTGATTAACACCAAAACCTAATTAACAACAACTTGTGTCAACATACAACTTAATCTGAAGTTAGATGAAAATTGGTCCATTAGTTCTATTGATAGAGCTATTGAGGCAATCGTGGAAAAGGCAGCAGAGAAGCGCCACCTGTAGGGCGATTTACACCAACACCTAATCAGTAGCAAGTCATATCAAGGACTAACTTAATCTGAAGTTTGATGAAAATCCGTGCGCTAGTTCTTAAGATAGAGCTATTGGGGAAATCGTGTAAATCCTGCAAAATTCATCATAACAGCGCCACCTGTTGGACGATTTACACCAAAACGTAATCATCATCAATTCATATCAAGGACTAACTAAATCTGAAGTTTGATCAAAATCCGTGCATTAGTTCTTGAGATAGAGCTATTGCAAAAATCGTGTAAAATGCAGCATTGCAGCGCCACCTGTTGAGCGATTTACACCAAAAACTAATCAGCATCAATTTGTATTAGGCACTAACTGAATATCAATTTTTATTAAATTCCGTGCATTAGTTCTTGAGATAGAGCGCCCACAAAATTTGTGTCACATACACACAGACAGACAGACAGACTCACAGAGTCACAGACAGACATTTTGTAAAAACATGTTTTTTGGAATCTCTGACCCCTAAAACGTGTAAATCCGTCGAAAACCGGAATTCGAAAATTTTCATGAATCCAATACTTTCTTCTTGTAAAGATAGAAGAAAGTAATAAAAGGTGTGATCTTATGATGTCATGTTTTGAGGAACTAAGTTGAATTGAGGAATCAGAAACAATACATTTTCATAACAGCTAGCTATGGTCTAGACGTCTAGAGCATTGGTGCACAACCTTTTTTAGAGAAGGGCCACTTACAAAAATGTCTGCGTTGTCGAGGGCCTCATCAGTATCACGGAGAGAATTCTATTTCGGGCAGGTGATGTGTGGACTATATTCAGATTTTAAAAAATATAATTTAAGTGAGAGGGGGGGGGGGTTGCCCCTCTAGATTCCCTTACCCAGTTAACATATCCAATGCAGTTGGCAAGGATATATCAACAGTTTAAGTTTGTATATATAACACAGATATAGCAGAGATTGTTTCCAAGGAGTGATAATATTCCTTGAGCTTATTCGGTTGAGTAAATTTTGTTTTATTATAAGTGCTAAACAAGTTGGAAATTGCTCGTCAAACGTGGCAAATGAGGTGCGTTCGTACTATAACTAGTTTTAAAATTATTTTTTGCACCCCATATTGTACTGAATGTATAATTTTTTGCACTTCATAACGTGCATAGTCTGATACATCATTAAAATGCACTTGCAATAATTTTTTCGGAACACTTTTGACTGTCCCTGTAATTAAACTATACATCCGATTTTCCTAAAATTTGAAATAGCTCAAAAAAATTTTGCAACAATTATATCTTTAAAATTTCAGACCATTCGGAAGGCTGTAATATCATTAAAATGCACTTGCAATAATTTTTCCCATTGGCCGTAATGTAAAGAAAAACTTTTGGCTGTCCCTGTAATTAAACTATACATCCGATTTTCCTAAAATTTGAAATGGCTCGACAAAATTTTGCAACAATTATATCTTTAAAATTTTAGATCATTCGGAAGGCTCTAATACCATTAAAATCCACTTGCAATAATCTTTCCCATTGGCCGTAATGTAAAGAAAAACTTTTGACTGTCCCTGTAATTAAACTATACATCCGATTTTCCTAAAATTTGAAATGGCTCGACAAAATTTTGCAACAATTATATCTTTAAAATTTCAGATCATTCGGAAGGCTCTAATATTATTAAAATCCATTTGCAATAATTTTTCCCATTGGCCGTAATGTAAAGAAAAACTTTTGACTGTCCCTGTAATTAAATTATACATCCGATTTTCATAAAATTTGAAATGGCTCGACAAAATTTTGCAACAATCACATATTTGAAATTTCAGACTATTCGGTTGGGTAGTTTGTGCTCTGTTACATGCGGACAGACGGACAGACGGACGGACAGACGGACAGACGGACGGACTGAACGACGACTATAGGTGCTACGTATTTATATAATTACGAACGCACCTAAAAACAAACATAGGAATGAAAGTTTCTGGTGCCGAAAAAAAATTTGAACTTTATGAATGAAGGGGAGAGAAGGAGCCAATCAACGAATATGAGATTTTTCCGCTCCTGATAAATGAAATTCACGATTTTTCCATGTCGGATCAAAAAACTTTGTGATTTTTACGCGCCTGATCGACAAAATTCGCAATGTTTCCGAAGCCGATCGACAAAATTCGAGATTTTTCCGCACTCGATCAACAAAATTCGTTTCTTTCCGCGCCTGATCGACGAAATTCGCTATGTTTTCGAGCCCGATAGACAAAATATTCGATTTTTCCGCGCTTGATTGATCAAATTCGCGATTTTTTCGTACCCGACCAACTAAATTCGCAATTTTTCGGAGCCATACTGACAAAATTCAGTACTTTCCATGCCCGATTGACGAAATTTGCACTTTTTCCGCTCCTGATAGACGAAATTCGCGATTCTTAACTGACTGACGAAATTTACAATGTTTTTCCGCGGAAAATTGACAATATTCGCGCTTTTTTTCTCCTGATAAACTGATGAAACTCACGATTTTTCCGCTGCCGATCAACGAAATCTTCAATTTTTCCGCGCAACATCGACAAAATTCGTGACTTTTCCGTGCCCGATCAACAAAATTTGCGATTTTTACGTGTCTGATCGACAAAATTCCGAATTTTTTCGCTCGCGACCAACGAAATTAGCGATTTTTTGGAGACCTAACGACAAAACTCGCAATCTTTCCGTGCCCGATTGACGAATTTGCAATTTTTCCGCCCCTGATCGACGTGATTTTCGTGATTTTCCCGTGCCCGATCAACGAAATTCGCGATTCTTAACTGACGGATGAAATTTACAATTTTTCCCGCGGCATATTGACAAAATTCGCGTCTTTTTCTCGCGATAAACTGACGAAATTCACAATTTCTTCGCTGCCGATCAAAGAAATTTTCAATTTTTCCGTACATCATCTACAAATCGCGATTTTTCTGTGCCCGATCAACGAAATGTGCGAATTTTCCGCGACTGATCTACAAAATTCTGAAGTTTTTCGTGCCCGACCAACGAAATTCGCGATTTTTCAGAGCCCGATAGATAAAACTCGCGATTTTTCCGTGCACGATCGAGAACTTGTGATTTTTCCGAGCCTGATCGACGAAATTTGCGATTTTTTTCGTGCCCGATCAGCAAAATTCGCGATTCTTAATTGGCTCAGACGAAATTTGTAATATTTTTTTCGAAGGCAATTTGACGAAATTCACGATTTTTTTCTCGCGATAAGCAGACGAACACGCGATTTTTTATTATTATCGATAATTTTATTAACACTTTCCAACAAAGTTGAAAACTGTTTATGACTTCGGTTTGTCTCGCCGTCTGGCCGTCTGTCCACGCTCTAACTCTCGTAATGCTCGGATCGTTCAGAAATTTTTAGATGTTAGTGACCTCTACCATAGCACGTTCCCTATTTCAAATTAAGTTTGTAACATGTTTAGTTCATTTAGAGGGACAGTCAAAAGTTTTCCTTTAGATTACGGCCAATGGGAAAAAATCGTTTCAAATGATTTTTACTTTCTTCTATCTTTACAAAAAGAAAGTATTGGATTCATGAAAATTTTCGAATTCCGGTTTTCGACGGATTTACACGTTTTAGAGGTCAGAGAACCCGAAAAACATGTTTTTACAAAATGTCTGTCTGTGAGTCTGTCTGTCTGTGAGTCTGTCTGTCTGTCTGTCTGTCTGTCCGTCTGTCTGTGTGTCCATGTGTGACATAAATTTTGTGGGCGCTCTATCTCAAGAACTAATGCACGGAATTTAATAAAAATTCATATTCAGTTAGTCCCTGATACAAATTGATGCTGATTAGTTTTTGGTGCAAATCGCTCAACAGGTGGCGCTGCTATGCTGCATTTTTTATGATTTCCACAATGGCTCTATCTCAAGAACTAAAGCACGGATTTTCATGAAACTTCAGATTCAGTTAGTCCTTGAGAAGACTTGATGCTGATTACGTGTTGGTGCAAATCGCTCAACAGGTGGCGCTGCTATGCTGCATTTCTTACAATTTCCGCAGTGTCTCTATCTCAAGAACTAATGCACGGATTTTCATCAAACTTCAGATTCAGTTAATCCTTGACATGAATTGAAGTTTTGTACAGTTTGGTGTAAATCACTCAACAGGTGGCGCTGCTATACTGAATTTTTTACAATTTCCGCAATAGCTCTATCTCAACAACTAATACTTGGATTTTCAACAAACTTCAGATTCATGTATACTTTGATATGAATTAGTGCTGTTTGTGTTTTGGTGCAAATCGCTCAACAGGTGGCGCTGCTATGCTGCACTTTACACAATTTCCATTATAGCGATATATGAAGAACTAATGCAACAATTTTCACTAAACTTCAGAATCAGTTAATCCTTGATATGAATTGACATTTTGTACATTTTGGTGTAAATCGCTCAATAGGTGGTGCTGCTATACAGCATTTTTCAAGATTTTTGCAATCGCTGTATCTCAAGAATTAATGGACATATTTTCATCAACCTTCAGATTCAGTTACTCTTTGACATGAAATGATGCTGACTACGTGTTGGTGAATATCGCCCAATAGGTGGCGCTCCTATGCTGCATTTTGCAATATTTCCTCAATAGCTCTATCTCAAGAACTAATGCACGAATTTTCATCAAACTTCAGATTCAAGTACACCTTGATAAATGTTGATATTGATTATGTGGTTGTGTAAATCGCTCAATAGGTGGCGCTGTTATGCTGCATTTGTCATGATTTGCGCAATATCTCTATCTTAGGAACTAATGCACGGATTTTCCCCAAACTTCATATTCAGTTAGACATTGACATATGTTGATGATAATTAGGCTCTGGTGTAAATCACCCAATAGGTGGCGCTGCTATGCTGCATTTTGATGGATTTACACGATTTCATGGACAGTAATAACTCAAGAACTAATGCACGGAATTTCATCTTTTTAGAATCCTCATGATGAGCATAGATGCACTGTGATTATGAATTTTGAAGTATTGACAAGTATGAGATAGAAGAACGTTTTGTGATGGCCACAACATACTAGTTAATTGTGTTACACTCTTTCAAACATAGTAAAATTGATATTCATTTATGAAGCCCACTGAAATATGCATTCTGTTGAATATGTGGTGCAAAGAATAGTTATTGTTCATTTACAGGGCCACACAAAAGAATTCCGTTCATAATGGTATAGGGGAAATTGTTTGCGGTGTATTTGAAAAGATTTCAGGTACTATATTCTATCCGAATTACTATATATTAGTAATGATTTCTCGAAATGCATTTTTAATATATGATATGCACTATTTTAGGGTTTCGTTCATCTGACGAAACCCTATTCGCCTCGCTCCTATGGCTGTCTGCCTGTCTGTCTGTCCGTCCGTCTATCCGTCAGTCACAGAGCCCGTTCTCAGACACTATACATGTTGGAGACTTGAAATTTTGCATACTTATAGCTGAACACCACACATCATACGACAAATCATAAAATTTTGAAAAAGTCGTACATTTAACCCTTTGGGCTCCGACATGTGTATTTTAAACAATTATTTCTAAGTAAGCCCTAATTAGGTTGGAGGCGTGAAATTTGGCATACTTATAGCTGAACACCTCACATCAAACGACAAATCATAAATTTTTTTAAAAAATCGTACATTTAACCCTTTGGGCTCCCACATGTGTATTTAAACAAATCTTTCTAAGTGAGTCCCTAATTAGGTTGGAGGCGTGAAATTTTACGTACTTATAGCTGAACACCTCACATTAAACGACAAATCATAAAATTTTGAAAAAGTCGTACATTTAATCCTTTGGGCTCCCACATGCATATTTTAAACAATTCTTTCTAAGTGAGCCCTAATTAGGTTGGAGGTGTGAAATTTTGCATACTTGTAGCTGAACACCTCACATCAAATGACAAGCCATAAAAGTTTGAAAAAGTCGTATATTTAACCCTTTGGCTCCCACGCGTGTATTTTAAACATTTATTTCTAAGTGAGTCCCTAATTAGGTTGGAGGCGTGAAATATGGCATACTTATAGCTGAACACCTCACATCAAACGACAAATCATATTTTTTTTTTAAAAATCGTACATTTAACCCTTTGGGCTCCCACATGTGTATTTTAAACAATTCTTTCTAAGTGAGTCCCTAATTAGGTTGGAGGCGTGAAATATGGCATACTTATAGCTGAACACCTCACATCAAACGACAAATCATAATTTTTTTTTTTTAAATCGTACATTTAACCCTTTGGGCTCCCACATGTGTAATTTAAACAATTCTTTCTAAGTGAGTCCCTAATTAGGTTGGAGGCGTGAAATTTTACGTACTTATAGCTGAACACCTCACATTAAACGACAAATCATAAAATTTTGAAGAAGTCGTACATTTAATCCTTTGGCTCCCACGCATGTATTTTAAACATTTATTTCTAAGTCAGTCCCTAATTAGGTTGGAGGCGTGAAATATGGCATACTTATAGCTGAACACCTCACATCAAACGACAAATCATAAATTTTTTTTAAAAATCATACATTTAACCCTTTGGGCTCCCACATGTGTATTTTAAACAATTCTTTCTAAGTGAGTCAATAATTAGGTTGGAGGCGTGAAATATGGCATACGTATAGCTGAACACCTCACATCAAACGACAAATCATAATTTTTTTTTTTTTAAATCGTACATTTAACCCTTTTTGCTCCAAAATGTGTATTTTAAACAATTCTTTCTAAGTGAGTCCCTAATTAGGTTGGAAGCGTGAAATTTTACATACTTATAGCTGAACACCTCACATCAAACGACAAATCATATTATTTTGAAAAAGTCGTACATTTAACCCTTTAGGCTCCCACATGCGTATTTTAAACAATTCTTTCTAAGTGAGCCCTAATTAGGTTGGAGGCGTGAAATTTGGCATACTTATAGCTGAACACCTCACATCAAACGACAAATCATAAAATTTTCAAAAAGTCGTACATTTAATCCTTTGGGCTCCGACATGCGTATTTTAAACAATTCTGTCTAAGTGAGCACTAATTAGGTTGGAGGTGTGAAATTTTGCATACTTGTAGCTGAACACCTCACATCAAATGACAAATCATAAAATTTTTAAAAAAATCGTACATTTAACCCTTTGGGGTCCAACATGTGTATTTTAAACAATGTTTTCTAAGTGAGTCCCTAATTAGGTTGGAGGCGTGAAATTTTACATACTTATAGCTGAACACCTCACATCAAACGACAAATCATAAAATTTTGAAAGAGTCGTACATTTAACCCATTGGGCTCCCACATGCGTATTTTAAACAATTCTGTCTAAGTGAACCCTAATTAGGTTGGAGGTGTGAAATTTTGCATACTTGTACCTGAACACCTCACATCAAATGACAAACCCTAAAAGTTTGAAAAAGTCGTATATTTAACCCTTTGGGCTCCCACGTGTGTATTTTAAACATTTATTTCTAAGTGAGTCCCTATTTAGGTTGGAGGCGTGAAATTTTCCATACTTATAGCTGAACACCGCATATCATACGACAAATCATAAAATTTTGAAAAAAATCGTGTATTTAACCCTTTGAGCTCCCACATGCGTATTTTAAACAATTCTTTCTAACTGATCCCCTTATTAAATTGGAGATTTGAAATTTTGCATTCTTATAGCAGAACACCTGACGCCAGGCGACAAATCATAAAATCTTGAAAAAGTCTTACGTTTAACCCTTTGAGCTACCACAGATGTATTTTAATCAATTCTTACTAAGAGAGCCCCTAATTAAGTTGGAGACATGAATTTTTGCATACGTATAGCTGAATACCTCGGACCACACGGCAAATCATAAAATTTTCAAAAAGTCTTATATTATTTACTCCTCCGGGCTCTAACTTGTGTATTTTAAGCAATTTTTCTAACCTCCGCCCTTTTCACCCGTTTTCCAACTTGAGCCGACACCCCTTTGACCATTCTTTCATATTATGCACCATAGACTTACATATTTTAGTTCCACTTTTTACCGCCCGGGGCGCCTACTTATCTCGGGTGCTATCGACCCGACTAATATATAGACGGATAGTATATAAAACGGAGTTTCGTTCGGATAGAGGTTTGTTTAGAATAGAGTGCTCTCCTGGTTGCGAAATGTGGAACTAACAGATTTTTCAAAAGGATAAAGTATTTTGAAAGGAATATTAAACGAAACCCTCTGTGCGATCTGTGATCACACTTATCTACTTTTCACTATATTTATGCATCCTATAAAGTGCGTATAAATGCTATAGTTCATATACAGAGCTACAGAACTAAATTCGTAAAGGTTACTGAGTATGAGCATAAATTGCTTAAAGGTGGGTTTTAAAAGGAGCTATGCATTTTTCGCTGAACTGAATTTAGTGTACTAAGAAATATTTGTAGAATATAGATAAAATGATATACAGGGCCACGCAAAGAGTTGGATACATGGCCGTCTATGGGTGATAATTTCTGGAAATGTAATTTCAGTAGTTTTAAGCGTGTTTTAGTTTGAATTAAATTTTAGCTAAATAGTGGCATGTAATAAAGGTACTAGGTAAAATAAAGGGCTGTTCAAAAGTACTCAAGTATGTTTCCATCTATTAGTATAAATTGCTGAAAGTTAAATTTCAACCTGTTATGCATTTTCTTGCTAAACTAAATTTTCCCATTATATAGTATATATATCAACATACAGATCGAATACAGTGCTGTTCAAAAAAAATTTGGAATACATATTTGGCTATTAGGCGGTAACTACTGAAATCAGATTTTTAAATGTTTACTTAGTTATCTTATTTACCTTATTTCCCCAAGTAACGAAGTTTCGTTGAAGCTTTCCGGGAGTGTTGGAAAGTGTTTCATAATCTATGCTGTACGCATGATTTTTCTTACTTGTTATTATTTTTATCGTTGCACTGTTATTACTCTTGCATTATTTTTCTTTTTAACATCCTAAAAACTATTTTTAACTTTCTACTTTTTGAAACCATTTGTTTTCCTTCTTTCTTAAATTACATATTTCAAAATGCATTTCAAATTCAAACGAAAGAATTACAAAAATTTAAAGAATTTTTCAAATTATCTATCTTTTTCTAAAAGCAGTCGCCATTAAATAAACAAATCATACTTCGCGATACACACCCTCCTGCATAAAAAGGGAGCAAAAAAATTCCATCTCGATTGATAGGAACATTATTTCAGTGGCTTCGATTTCGAATACTGTATCGAAGTTTTCTTATACGCAAAAAGATGTGGCGTGAAATTATAAATTTTCTCACGTCTACGGATAGAAATAGCAACGCGACGTTCCATCTTATGTTTGGTTTTTTTTCTTTTTTCACAATTTAAAGAAATACTTTATATTTTCGCCATTACGTGATATGAGAATGATCGGAATTTTAAATTAAATATAAAAGCTTTTACTTTTTAACATTTTCCAACAAAGTTGAAAAGGAGTTTATGCTTTCGGTTTGTCTGTTCGTCTGTCTACGCTCTAATTCTCGTAAATATACTCGGATTTTCATGCAATTGATATTTACAGTGCGTCTCATAAATATAAAGACATTGATATTTTCGAAATAATATTTAAAAAATTCAGTATTCAAACTTATATTTATGCATATAACGAAAAGTATGTGCCACGAAAATATCTCACAGTAAATTAAATTAGAATTAAGTAATTTCAACTCGAAAACTGATAAATGTAAATAAATTTGCTGTCTCATAAATATAAAGACATTTTACATACTTTTGAATTACCGTCCAATAAGTAATCCATTCTTATTAATGACAGAAAATATTCTAGCTGGCATGCTTTTTATTAAGTTGTATAACTATTTTGGCTTTATATCAAACCAACTTCGTTCGATTTCTTTTTTCAACTCAAGGACGTTTGAAAATTGTCTTCCATATGCGTATATACTGTGAACGAGAGTGCCACAAAGATTCTTAACTGGATTTAAATCAGGGTTACGTGCGGGCCACACAGTCACATGAACATTGCTATCGGCAAACCATTTTTGGTGAGTCTTGACGTGTGAATCGATGCATTATCCTGATGATACAAATAATTCCGATCACCAAAAGTTTCAGGAATTGGCAACAACAGACTATCAAGCAGTTTTATATACTCTTTAGATGTCTGTTTACCTTCCAGAATAGCAATATACGTAGTTCCATTAAAAGAGAAGGCACCCCATACCATAACAGAACCTTCCCCTTCCTGCCTACTGAAGAAGGTTCGAGATTAACGTCTTAAATCGTGCGAGTAGGAATTCCAACCATCTGGGCCCTCCAAGTTAAATCTCTTTTCATCCGAAAAAATGTCTTGCATCCATCCGTCCTTCCAGTGCATATGATCTTTAACCCCGATTAACCTCCGTTCTTTGTGCTCTTTTTTCAGTAAAGAAAATCTGCAAGTATGTCGGCATACAATGTTTTTTTTTCTTTTATACGACGATGTACTGTATCCTTTGGGACCATACCATAAACTCGTTGAGAAACTTATCGGAATGACATTTTTTTGCGACGAAACAAGTCGCATGATCTTGCGATCGAGTCTTTCACTAGTTTTTCTCGGTCTGCCAAATTGTTTTCTCGAATATAAATTGTAAGTTTTTGATAAAATTTTATAAAGTACAGCTCTGATTCTCCCAGTTTTTTTACATATTTGACAAACTGTTAAGCCATTAGCTTTAAATACACGCATTTTACAAATTTTATCTTTAGAAATTTCATTGTTCCACGAGATCTTTGCAATTGAAACAAGTCAAACAACTTTGCTCGTTTGGGTAAGTTAAAGTGTATTTCTACGCGTGCGCATTAATTCTGTACTCACGCATTCGAAAAAAATTTACATATGAAGCAGTTTCAAATTTGTCTTTATATTTACGAGACAGTGTAATTTTTTATTTTTTTTATTATTCGAGAAGAAATTAATTTATTTAAATTAAAACCCCTATAAGAGATTCATTTTAGTGTTCTTAATATGAGGTATAAAATATAATTTCTTTTAACTCAAATAATAAAATGTAATTTCAAAAACATCTGTGTCTTTATATTTATGAGACGGACTGTATGGTCACCAAGCCATGTTTGGTATTCGTTCGAGACCGTTCGAGACCATGGTTGCATATATGCACCCTCAAACAGAGCATACAGAATTCGTTTTAGGCACCAGTAAAAAAGAAAAGTAATATTTTGTTCTTTTAATTAGAGCATTTTCCTGATTGTTTAAGTAAAGTTAACTTTTTTAAACAAAGTGGTGCAAACCGAATAAAATTTGTGTGAAAGAGGATGGAGTTAATGGAGTTAAAGAATTAATGGAGTATGTGGGATTAATAGTTCATTTACAGGAGCACTCGGAAGAATTTCATTACATTAGAGTCAATGGGGGAAAATCGTTTGCAGTGTATTTTAATGACATTACGCTATTTCAAATGTATTGAAATTTATATAAATCACTGAATTTCACTACAAGATCAATACTATACAATAGGGGAATACAATATGTACAGGGCCGATCAATGAATTCGGATAATTTCCAGACTGTAGATGGGAACAGCTGAAATTAGGTTTTCAAATGTGTTATGCGTTTGCATATGGTTGAATTATAATATTTTAACAGTTTTGGTACAGTAACGGCGCAGTTTTATATCATTATTCTGAATGTGTTGGAAAATGTTTCATAATCTATGCTTGACGCATGATTCTTCCTTTCTTGTTTTACATTTATATTTTGTTGTTATAATTACATACAGAGTACAAGGCAGAGTCGATGAAAACGTATATTGGTTAACTAGCTGTACCCGGCCACGCGTTGCTCTGGCTCAGTCTGGCTAAATGGAAAAGAAAGAAAAGAGAAAGTGCATGTTTCTAATATGTTTAATTTCACAATACTTGTGAGCATACAATATTTTTTGTTGTTACATTCTCTTTGCAGATATAGAGATTGTCTGATTTGCCAATTCTAGAACACGAAACATATAATTGCCCGTGTGAGAAGCAATTCATGTCTAGATCTAAACCGCAGAATTTTAAAGCTTGGCCCTAAGCTTTGTTAATGGAGATTACAAACGCCAATCAAATAGGTAACTGCAATCTCTTAAATTGAAATTGCGTATCCATTGGAATCAAAGGAATGCGGGAATGAGGACATCTTCACCTTTGAAAGGTCCTGTCAAGATTGTTGCTCTTACGAAGTTGCTCATTATTTTTTTTACTGCAAGCCGCGTACCGTTGCAAAGATTTGGCTTGTGAATATTTCGCAACATCATAATTGGCCGGCCGATTGTCAATTGCAGTACGTGCGGTGGTATCCCCAAATCGAGAGAATTAAAAAGATATGTGCCGAGTTAAACTTATGGCATTGAGCTCACAGGCTTATTCACACTAATTGTATATTATACTCTTATTTCAAAGAATAATGACCACTGAAAAATAAATTAAGGGGATTACCCCCCGTTTCACCCCTTTATACTTAACCAATCAACCTCCAAATCTAATCAGGGAAACGCCTTATCAGAATAAACCGGTATACCAAATTTGAAGCAAGTCGGATAATTCTGCATGAAAACCCATTTATCTAAATTAAGGGGGTATTAGCCCCCGTTCGCCCCTTTTACTTAATCAATAAACCTCAAAACAAATCAGGGAAGCGCATTATCAGATAGATCCTATTCACAAACTTTGAAGCAAATCGAATAATTCTACATGAAAAACCAAGTTTACTAAATTAAAGGGGGTTAGCTCCCCGTTCCCCTTTGCACAACCAATAAAACACCAAAACTAATCAGGGAAGCACTTTATCAGAATGAACCTATTTACAAAATTTGAAGCAAATTAGATAATTCTGCATGAAAAACCCATTTATCTAAATTAAGAGGAGATTAGCCCCCGTTCGCCCCTTTTATGCTTAACCAATGAGCTCCCAAAACTAATCAAGGAAGCGCCTTATCAGCATGAACGTATGTACAAAATTTGAAGCAAATCGGAAAATTTTGCATGAAAAACCCATTTATCTAAATTAAGGGAGGATTAGCCCCCCGTTCCCCTTTTGTACTTAACCAATGAGCTCCCAAAACTAATCAAGGAAGCGCCTTATCAGCATGAACGTATGTACAAAATTTGAAGCAAATCGGAAAATTCTGCATGAAAAACCTATTTATCTAAATTAAGGGAGGATTAGCCCCCCGTTCCCCTTTTGTACTTAACCAATGAACTCCCAAAACTAATCAGGGAAGCGCCTTATCAGAATGAAACTATTTATAAAATTTGAAGCAAATCAAATATTTTTATCAAGAGTTATCGTGTTACACACATACGTACATACAGAACCTGCGGGCACATTAGCTCTCAGGCTTTAATAGCCTGTGAGTTAAAAAGAAAAAAAACGAACTAAAAAAAATATCATAAAAAATACTGACGAAATATTTCAGTAATGTGTCCCTCCGGAGGGCATAGTGAGGGGAGATGCATAATATGAAAGAGTGGTCAAAGGGCTTTCGAATGATATACCACATAATGAGTGTCGAAAAATATTAAAAAAGTGCCCCGGGGATGAAATTGGGGGAGGGGGATACGAGGTTCATAATAGTAATATAAAAATAGGCGCGCATTCAAATGCAACGCAATCGGTGAATTTCAAAGAAATGGGTGAAGAATTGTCGAAGGTTTAAGATTTCGTACAAACGAACATTTACATTTTTTAATATAGAAATGTGCCCCCATGGGGGGAAAGTGGGATGAGGGGGATGGTAGGTGCATAATATGAAAGAGTAGTCAAAGGGCTTTCTAATGATATGTCACATGACGTGTGTCTGAAAAAATTTAAAAAGCGCCCCTGGTGGTGGCGAGGAAATTGGAGGAGGGAGGATCGAGGTTAGTGTTAGGTATATAAAAGCACGCGCGTATTCGAATGCAACGCAATCCGTGAATTTCAAAGCAATCGGCGAAGAACTTTCAGAGGTTTAAGATTTTGTACAAATGAATATTTACCAATTTTATTTATATAGAAATGTGCCCCCACGTGCGGAAAGTGAGGGAAGCGATATGCGAGGCGCATAATATGAAACAGTAGTCCAAGGGCTTTCTAATGATATATCACATGATGGGTTTTGGAAGAAATTTAAAAAGCGCCCCCTAGTGGGGGTGGTGGCAAACGGGGGGGACGAGGTTCATAATAAGAGTATAACAACACTTCCGTATTCGAATGCAACTCAACCCGTGAATTTCAAAGCAATCGGTGAAGAACTTTCAGAGATTAGCGATTTTGAACAAACGAACATGTGACCAAAAAGAATTCATTGTCGGTCCCAGAATATTTAATTACAAATGTCATATCCAAAAATATTTGGAGAATATTATTGAAATTTAGGCAAATTCATTCGATAAAAATAAGAAATTGATTGATGATGTGACATTTGTATTGTGCCGAATAAGAATGAAATAATGTATTGCGAATAGGGCACACTGATTTTATCTTTTCTATAACGATAACCTTCTGTTGATAAATAATGAGTAACAACTAAACTTTTAGGTCATTAAGTATGAAACATGGAACTATGAATAAAGAGGAATTGACATATCTTCAAAATGGTGAAACTTCAACTGTAACCGGTTTCGCAGTGACTCGTTACCACCGAGGCAAATTATTAATTTTCTGTAAAATGTTATCAAAACCTAACAATACTAACGATGAAATCGTTAATTAATCTTGTTGTTTTTTCTTTCTTCCTATTTATGTGTGTATGGGTGTTTTAATATACCGGGTGTCCCAAAAAGGACTGACTGATTTTAAAATTCAATAACTTGCAAACGGTGACAGATATTAAAAAAATTCTTGCAGGAGGGTTATGCATAAGGTCAAAAGTTTTATTACAGTGATTTTCAATTTTAGTTCGATTTACAAACAATAGATGGCGCTGTAAGCAATAGTCGCTAAATACAGGCTCGATTTTTGGTCCTTTATCTTGTTCCATGCGGAAAAAGGAGATGGAAATGTATTATCCGGGCCACGAAGTACCAAAAATCGAGCCTGTATTTAGCGACTATTGCTTACAGCGCCATCTATTGTTTGTAATTCGAACTAAAATCGAAAATCACTGTAATAAAACTTTTGACTTTATGCATAACCCTCCTGCAAGAATTTTTTTAATATCTGTCACCGTTTGGAAGTTATTGAATTTTAAAATCAGTCGGTCCTTTTTGGGACACCCGGTATATTGTAGTATGAGTGTTTTATTATAATCTTGTTCTTTGTTAGAGCAGAAGATCCAAATACCGGGTACCACTTTTGTTTTCAATCTAGATCATACAATTTTTAAAATTAGTAAAAGAAAAAGTGACAGCAGGATTCCTTGACATGTTTTACACCTGTTTAGAGAAAAAAAAATCAGTTTAAAAAGCGCTTTCTGTTTATAAAAAACAAAATTCCGAAAGTCTTCAAATTTTGAGTTTTGAAAATGGGATCTAAACCGGCTACCTAAGTTTTTTTTTTCCAAAAGATCACACAAATAGAGCTAATGACAATTATTAAGCAATTAGAATATTACTTTAATAAATGTTATTGATTAATAACATTTCTTATACACAGTATTAATACGTAATTATTAATAAACAAGCATTTTTGTCAAATTTATAAAATTCTTAACGACTATCTCTCACCGTCTTCTTTCCATTATGTTTCTAATTTTGTTTTTTAACGTGTAAAAAAAAAAAGCTTGCTAATTGAAATGAGAATTATTATATCTGAAAAAATCACAAACATAATATCACTCTCTGCGTCGGTGCAGCCGCTATAGGGTCACATATCGCATTCTTAACATTGAACCCAGAATCCCCTCCCCACTCTTGTCCGCAGAGAAAGCACCCATGCAGAAGACACAAATTGCATCATCTTCCTCTGTTGGATATCTTCCTTTTACACTTTTTAAAAATCAAACTTCTGACCCTTTCACATGTTTTCTTCTGTCATTTTTCTTCTTTCTTTTCACTTTTATTGCAGGCAATTTTAGAGTTTAAAACAGCGCTTTTTTGTGACGTGACCCAGTAACCAGTATCGCTCCTGAAGAATTACGGCCACGGTTGCCTTTTTTCATGTTGCGAAATGGGACTGGAACTATTCCTGAACCATTTAAATTAATTTATTAATTATAGAACTATTTAACCCGGGAGGAGTCGCGTAGGGTATGACATACACCGGGTGCGTACGGTTTTTACAATTGTCACCACTATTTTTCGAAGAGTAATCTTCAACTTACTTTATCGCATAATTTGTAACAATTATCTCCCACGAAATAAGGTGACGATTATTATTTGCACTTATTGGTGAGAAACCGAAAACCGTTCATGCACTGTTTATGCGCGACTTTTCCCGGGTTAAATTCTTTTTTTCCTCCCCTTCAAGCAGAGCAACCGAGAAGGTCCAAATGCCAGATAGCCGGTATTTAGACCACTCTAAGTAGCTGGTATTTGGTCCACTCCTATGTTTAAGCTAAAACCTGTATTACACATTCATATTATAAAATACCAATAACGTGCGCGCGGTAATTGAGAGCTAAATATGTCTAGAAAATAACTTAATCATCAATTCAAGGCAGTATACGAACAGTATATTTTTCGAAAATGAGAAACACACATCTGAAAAACTTTTGATGTTCCAGATTACGTCGTTTCAACATTTTTTGATTTGCTGTTTGTAAATGAGACAGACTTCAGCGAAGTATTTCTCGTAACTTTCTTCTCCCAATTAAAGTTACAAATTCTGCCTATCGCCGCTAGGCTGCGCTGCGCTCAGTTCTCAGAACACTTAGTAGCCGGTATTTGGACCCTAACCGGTATTTGGATCTTCTCCTCTATATGTAGAAAAGAAATTGTAAAAACTTCTTAAACTGCTATTTAAATGTATGGTTCCTGAAAAGGGCTTTGGTACGGTCCAGCTGTAAAGGCAGTAAACTAAATGCCTTTCAGCGTAAAAATGCATAACACGTTTAAAACCCACTTTTAGCAATTTACGCTCATACTCAGTAACCTTGGTGTATAGTAGCACAGTGAAACTTAAAATCGTATATCATAATTACAAATGCATTTCCTACCATCACCGCTATTATACAGTACTTCGAACAGAACATACTATCTGAAATCTTTTGCATGGCCCTGTAAATGCTACGCACTTCGTATTGTACATGAAATAACTTATAGTAAGCCTCACCGACGTATAAAAATTTCATTATATTTGAAATAGTTTAACATAATTAAAATAAGCCGCAAATAATTTCCCCCTGTATCATTATGTAACGGAAAACTTTTGTGTAACCCTGTAAATAAATAATAAATATTATTTGCACCGCATATTCTACAGAATGCATATTTTAGTGCACTTCATAACTGCATATCAGTTTTATTATGTTTGAAAAGGTGTAACGTCATTAAATTTCATTTGGAAAGATTTTTCCCATTGGCCTAATGTAACGGAAATATTGTGACTGTCCCTGTAAACTAACTAAACATGCTACAAACTTCATTTGAAATAGTGTTCTTGCTGGGGTAATGGTAAATAACATCCAAAAATTTCAGGACAATCCGATTATATTTACGAGAGTTAGAGCGCGGACAGAGGGACAGACAAACCGAAATCATAAACACTTTTCAACTTTGTTGGAAAGTGTTAAAAACAGTAGACCCGTGCGAAGTTTCCTCGCCGCAATCTTTGAGATTATTTGCTGTTACTTTTTTTCATTAATTTTTGATTAACTGCATTTTTTTTTTTTTTTAACCAAACAACGTGTTTTGACGATATGTAAGTATACAACGTCAAAAGATGCTTGCAGAAGCTTTCGAAAAATGCCCTATTCATCGCTGTACATTTAGTGTGTGCAGAGAAAAATGATGTTAACATCACAAATAATACTTACGATGGTTTTCACCTATATTCTGCAACCCGGGAATCCCTGGTTTAACACTTGCATTTTTAATGTTGTAAACAACAAATTGGTAGAATTTTCAAAATCGAAAACTGAATGTTGTCGAAACTTTACAAAACAGTAATCCAATGTTGTTATTCCCCACAAGCAGTGTGATTCTTGCCAACTCATTCTCAAATAGCAAAAGTACATCGCTGAATGTAAAGATATGCTTAAATAAAAATATTTTACCAAATACAATATTTTAAGTCAATTTTGTATTCTATTCGCTTGCAAAATGTACATCATAAAAAAAATATTGAAATAAATAGATTAATAAAATACATTACATATTTATTTACTTACTAGAGGGCTCTACCCCCTGCAAGCTACGCTCGCCAAGCCCCGTTCAGACACCGCAGAATCTAAAAACACGCTAATCTGATGCGTTTTAAAAATATTAGAGAGGATTGAATTATACTGAAAAAAAGCTGTGCAGATCTCCCTGTAAACGGGGTTCCATTCAATTCGCTTTTATTGCAAAAATTTAAGGCCGAATCAGTCGCTGTTAAGACATCCAATGTCTGTTTCGTTTTGATTAAAGAGGATCAGTTAAACATTTGAAAAGAAGCTAAAATAAAATGAATTAAGTATACAGAGCCTTTGTTCCCGGTATTTTAAAATAATCTCTATAACAATACCATAAGTCATGTGACTATCATCAACTGCTCCGGGCGGAGCACTTCGCTTTTTATACTCTAGGTGCCATATTGGTACACTTTAATGTTAGCCAGGCACAGGCGATAAGTCGCCAAATATTATTCTATCGCCATCATTTCATCTATGTTATAATAGTTCAAGTCATCAACTGCCATAAACAAATACGGTCTGATCCCTTCGCTTTTCATATGAAAGTTCGGCACAGATGTCATAGATGTCCCATATTGGAGCGATTTTTTTCCGACGTCAATTTGGGGAAAGCATCAACAGCATAAACAATAACATCCGACTTACCATATCAAGCAAAATGTAAGTCGGATGTTATTGTTTTATGCTGTTGATGCTTTCCCCAAATTGACGTCAGGAAAAAATCGCTCCAATATGGGACGTCTATGACATCTGTGCCGAAAGTTTTCAATTTTGATTTAAAAAAAAAAAAAAAAAAACATTTCGAATAAAAGTACATAAAAGTTGCTATGGTCGCAAAGAATTCTTAGTACTGTCACGCTAGCCGGGTGCAAATCTTGCCAATAGCTTTTTTTCAACTCGCCAGTTAGCATTTTTTTTATTTT
This sequence comes from Maratus speciosus, assembly GCA_963932465.1. Classification (NCBI taxonomy): domain Eukaryota; kingdom Metazoa; phylum Arthropoda; class Arachnida; order Araneae; family Salticidae; genus Maratus; species Maratus speciosus. The sequence goes on along the minus strand of OZ010792.1, from coordinate 8,982,874 downwards.
CCGAGTGGTAAATTAAAACTTTGATTTGAAGTTGAAATTAAATGTCATGGTTTGTTGCATTATTTAATATTTGGCCAGATGTCATATACGCACCGCAGGTTTGGCGTGATTTTTTTTTTTTTTTTTTTAACGAAAATTTGGCCAAAACCTCATTTTCGAATACCAGTTATACAAATGTATTTTTGGTACTACTTAGTTATCCCGTCGTCAAAAAATCTATCGCCAAACTATAAGATTAAATGGCAATAATGGTTGATCCTAAATGTCACATTCACTTGACTTTAAGCAAGTTACACGTGTTTACGTCATCAAATGATTTTTATTTCGACGTTTTATTTGTATATTTATTAATGTTATACTAATTTATTTGTTCTTTCGTTATTTAAAATAAAAATTATGTCAATTTGTATAATTTGGCGAGTGGTTTGGCGATTTATATAATTTGGCGCAATTGGTCGACAGAATAACTAAGTAGTACCGTAATTTTTATTATTTTCTATTATTTTCAAAAGGAAATAACAAAAAAAGTAATTGATAACTATAGAACAAAATAATTTATATAATTTAAAAAAAGAAGTAAAATTAAATAAATGTTTATTATTGAATAAACAACAATAGCCGGGTTACCATGTCAATCAAAATAATGCCATTTTGGCGCCAATTAGGGTCCCCGTTGCGTATATGACATCTGTGCCTAATATTTTTCCTTTCGTTTTGTTTTTTAAAAAAAGAAAGAAGTGAAAGCTATCAATTTTAAATGTTTCAGTTTTAAATGAACCTGCGTCACCTGCGTCTCGCTAACATAAAAATAAGGAGTTCTTGATTTCTCTATCAGAATCTTTCGATTTGGCGAAAGATTGTTCAAGTAAATTGAATTATGAATAAAAGTAACATAATACATTTCTTAGCATACATTTAAGAGAGGCCAAACTGGTCGCCAAATTAGTTTAAAATAATAACCTTTTCTGAAATATGAAAAAACAATATCCGTTATGATTAAAATTTGAGTTGCCATCATTAGAAAAAAGTATTTAAAATTAGAAAAAAATTAATATTTCGAAAAATAATTCGAATTTAAAAATTCTAATACCAGTTTTGAGATCTGCAGATCAATACGGATTTTTGGTGTTAATTTCATCGCAAAGTGTTCCATATTTTAGGAGAAATCTCCGTGAAACATAATCAGTTGTTTAATCAGTCGTTTCAAAGAATCGTTACATAAATTCGTTTCATTTCAGCCGTTTCATATATCTGTTTCATGAATTCGTTTCATTAGGATTTTATATATGTAGGGCAGATTTATCTGTGATATGCTTTTATTGTGTACAAGTTTACAGTCCGCAATATTAAATCTTCTTTTTTCTTTCGCTCAAAAATTTCAAAAAACATTTTTAGCCCAGTGGTAGGGGAGCAAAAAAAGGCCCAAATCGGAAATAATTAGGGGAAAGTTGGAAATGGTTTTAATTCCTTCAGTTTATGTCTAGAATGAATATGCTACGTTTTCCCCCTCGTACTAGGTGAGCGTTAGGAATTATGCATAGATTTATAGTAAAAAAACACGTTTTTTTAAAAAAAAAACCATAACACTATCTCAAAATTCCTAACTTTTTCAAAAACATTGTCAATACAAATGTTGTAGAGCTTAAAATTCTGAATAAAATGAGTACCTACACTTAATACTTTTGTTGAATATTAAGGTCACGATTCTACTTTAAAGTTTTATCCCCGTGGTCAGAGGGTTGAACTCAGAATTAATTAGGGGAAAACTGGAAATCGTTTTAATCCCTTCAGATTAGGTCTAAAATGAATATTTTATGTTTCCCCCCCCCCCCCCCTCGTACGAAGTGAGCGTTAGAAAATATGTACACATTTACATTCGAAAAACACGTTTTTCTTTGTTATTTTTAACAATATCTGAAATTGCGACCTTAATATTGAACAAAAATATTAAAGTGAGTATTCATTTTATTCAGAATTTTAAGCTCTACAACATTTGTATTGTCAATTTATTGATGTAGTTAGCTGTTTTGAGATATTGTTAAGGTAATCTGGTCTCTCCTAGCTTGAAGATCTTGATTAGTGATTAAGGCAAAATTTTGAAGTAGAATTGCGACCTTAAATTTGAACAAAAATATTAATGTGGTTGCTCATTTTATTCAGAATTTTATGCTCTACAACATTTGTACTGACAATTTGTTTGATAGACTTAGCTGTTTTGAGATGATCTTGGGTAACTTGGTCTCTCCGGACTTCAAGCTCTTGATTAGCGATTAAGGCAAAATTTTGAAATTAGAATTGCGACCTTAATATTGAACAAAAATACTAATGTGAGAGCTCATTTTATTCAGAATTTTAAGTTCTACACCATTTGTATTGACAATTTTTTTCGTAGAATTAGCTATTTTGAGATATTGTTAAAAATATTAAGGAAAAACATGTTTTCGAATGTATGTAAATATGCACATATTTCCCAATGCTCACTTGGTACGAGGGGGAAAATATAGAATATTTATTTTAGACCTAATCTGAAAGGATTAAAATGATTTCCAGTTTTCTCCCTAATTAATTATGAGTTCAACCCTCTGACCTCGGGGCTAAAACTTTAAAGTAGAATTGTGACCTTAATATTCAACAAAAGTATTAAGTGTAGGTACTCATTTTATTCAAAGTTTTAAGATCTACAACATTTGTATTGACAATGTTTTTGAAAAAGTTAGGGATTTCGAGGTAGTGTTATGGTATTTTTAAAAAAAACGTGTTTTTGACTATAAATCTATGCATAATTCCTAACGCACACCTAGTACGAGGAGGAAAACGCAATATATTCATTCTAGACCTAAACTGAAGGGATTAAAACAATTTCCAGCTTTCCCCTAATTATTTCCGAATTCAACTCCCTAACCGCTGGGCTATTTACTGTTTAGCAGTAGTTTTGACCTTTTTCCTTTTGCGACAAACATTCCACAGTAAATATGTTTTTCTTTTAAATCTTTTGCGCGTATGTGCATTTTTTGAAACAAATCTTCAAACTAATACTAGAAAAATAATAATAGTAAATATTATATTAAAATTTGTAATTTGTGAGTTATAACCCTTCGCAGTTTCCTTAGCCAGTCTAGCGATCTAATTGCCCTATAGTGACGATTAGAAACATCGTTATAGTAAATCAGAATGCCAGATTCCTGAACGACAGACAACTTCCAATCTACTGACGCATCGATCTGACATTTTAGTTAAAACTTAAACACTTAATCAATTGTGATTTTTTGTTATCTAATCCGAGAAAGCTTCCCTCAAATCTTTGTATAATTTAGTGGTACTCACCACGTGGCCCTGGAATATTCCTTTTATGTAACTCCGGTCCGACTATAAGAGTTACATAAGTTTAAATATTGTAATAATTATGTGTACTATCAAATAAAATGCTGCTAATCTATCTATACTTTCTATTATAAAGAGGTAAAAATTGTTTATTTGTAGGAGGTAAGCTCTGGAACTACCGAACCGATTTCAAAAGTAATGGTATCAAAATGATGGTGTTAGTCCAACTTGGAACATAGGCTATATCTTATGTCCGTGCCACTGGCCAAAAGGAGTGCAGGAGCAAAAAACGTCCTAAAAATGCGATTTTTGTGTTACTGAAGGGCCTAGAAACATGAAATTTGGAATGGTAGTTACTTATAACATACTAATGTTCTCTAAGGACATTTCTTTAAATAAACGAAATTAAAAAGGGGTGAAAATGCGCAAAAAGCGTTCTAAAAACGTTCTAAATGGGCGATTTTTACGCAATCTCAAGAAGTATCAAACCGATATAAAAAAAATAATGGTTGCAAAATGATGGTGACAACCCTTGCTCCAAAATAGGCAACATTTTATGTCGGTGCCACTACCGCTAAAGGAGGTGAAGGAAAAAAAAAAACGTTCGAAATTGCGATTTTTGTGTTACTGAAGTGCCCAGATACATGGAATTTGGAATGGTAGTTACTTATTACGTATAAATGATTTCCAAGAACATTTCTTAAAAAATTCGAAATTTAAAAGGGGTGAAAATGAGCAAAAAGCGTTCTAAAAAACGTTCTAAATGACGATTTTTACGCAATCAAGAGAAGTACCAAACCGATTTTAAAAATAATGGTGTTAAAATGATGGTGGCAACCCTTTCTCCAACATAGGCTACATTTTATGTCGGTGCCACAACCCCTAAAGGGGGTGCAAAAGCTAAAAAAACGTTCGAAATTGCGATTTTTGTGTTACTGAAGGGCCCACATACAGGGAATTTGGCATGGTAGTTACTTATTAGATATAAATTATCTCTAAGAACATTTCTTAAAAAATTCGAAATTAAAAAGGGGTAAAAATGCGCAAAAATCGTTCTAAAAACGTTCTAAATGGCGATTTTTACGCAATCTCAAGAAGTACCAAACCGATATAAAACATAATGGTGTCAAAATGATGGTGACAACCCTTGCTCCAACCCTTGACAACCCTTGCTCCACAGGCTACATTTTATGTCAGTGCCACTACCCCAAAAGGGGGTGCAGGAGCAAAAAATCGTTCGAAATTGCGTTTTTTGTGTTACTGAAGGGCCCAAATACATGAAATTTGTCATGGTAGTTGCTTATTAGCTATAAATTATTTCCAAGAACATTTCTTTAAAAATTCGAAATTTAAAAGGGGGTGAAAATGAGCCGAAAGTGTTCTAAAAAATGTTCTAAATGCCGATTTTTACGCAATCTAGAAAATTACCTAACCGATTTCAAAAGTAATGGTAGGAAATTGATGATGCCCTTGCTCCAACATAGGCTTTCTTTCATGTCGGTATCACTACCACCTAGGGGTTGCAGAAGCAAAAAGCGTTCTAAATTGCGATTTTTGTGTTACTGAAGGGCATAGAATCCTTAAATTATACAGGACAGTTATTTATAAGATACAAATGATCTCTAAGGACATTTCTTAAAAAATCAAAATTTTAAAGGGGTGAAAATGAGCGAAAAGCGTTCTAAAAAACTTTCTAAATTTCGATTTCTGCGGAATATCAAGAAGTACCGAACCAATTTAAAAAATAATGGTGTGAAAACGAAGGTGACAGCCCTCGCTCCAACATAGGCTGTATTTCATGTCGGGGCCACTACCCCAAAGGGGGTGAAGCAGCAAAAAACGATCTAAATTGTATTTTTTGTAATACTGGTGGAGCTAGCAACTTGAAACTAGGCATGGTAGTTACTTATAAGATATAAACGATCTCTAAGAACATTTCCTAAATCATTCGAAATTTAAAAGGGGTGAAAAGGGACGAAAAACGTTCTAAATTGCGATTTCTATGTAGTCTCAGAAAGAACCCAACCGATTTCAAAAGTAATGGTTGGAAATTGATGATGACATATTGCTCCAGTATAGGATCTATTTCATGTCGGCGTCACTACCACCTTGCGGTTGCATTTTAAAAAACGTTCTAAATTGTGATTTTTGGGATACTGAAAGGGCTAGCAACTTGAAATTTGGCATGGTAATTACTTATGAGATGTAAATGCTCTCTGAGAAGAGTTCCTTAAAAATTTGAAATTTAAAAGGGGTGAAAATGAACGAAAAGCGTTCTAAAAACGTTCTAAATAGCGATTTCTACGCAGTCTCAGGAAATATACACCGATTTCAGAAGTAATGGTTTCAAATTGATGGTGACAGTCGCCGCTCCAACATAGCCTATATTTTTCGTTGTTGTCATTACCACCTGGGGGTTACAGGAGCAAAAAATGTTCTAAATTGCGTTTTTTGTGTTACTGGGGGGGGGGGGGGGTCTAACATTTTAAATTTGGAATGGTAATTACTTCAAAGATGCAAATGCTTTCTAAGAATTGTCGAAAGAAAATTCCAAATTTAAAATGAGGAAGTGAGCGAAAAGCGTTCTATAAGCGTTCTAAATTACGATTTTTATGCAATCGTATGAAATACGAAACCGATTTCAAACATAATGGTTGCAAATTGATGGTGATAGAACCTGCTCAAACATAAGCTATATTTTATGTCGGTGCCAGAAACCCTACAGGTTGTGGGAGCCAAAAGTTTTTCTAAATTGCGATTTCAGCGGTACTGAAAGGGCTAGAAACTTTAAATATAGCACGGTAGTTACATATAAATTATAAATGTCCTCTAAGAACAGTCGAAAATAAATTCGAAATTAGAAAAGGAGTGAAGCGAAAAGAGTCCTAAATTACGATTTCTCTGGAATCTCAGGAAATAATAAACCTATTACAGAAGTTATTTGTTGCGAATATCAACAGTGATTATCCCTGATAGTATACGGGCTGTATTTTATGCCGGTGTCACTACCACCTGGTTAGCATGAACAACAAGAAAGCCTTTAAAAACATCTAAATTCCGTTTTCTATAGAATATTAGGAAATACCAACCGATTTCAATGTTATTGTTGGCAATTTAATGGTGACACTCTCTGTTTCAACATTTTTCGAGACATTCTATTTCAACTCTGTTTCGGCATTTTATGTTGGTGCCACTAACACCAGAGAGGTGGTAGACTGTTAGACAAGAAGCTTGGAATTTTACATGATGGTTAATTTTAAGATGTAAATGTGTTAAGATGGTTTCTAAAACATTCGAAGCTTAAATTGAATACTGAAATGAGCGTATGAAATGAGCAAAAAAGACTCAAAATATTTTCTAAATTATCATTTATTTGAAATTAGTTTTAGTTCTTCTTATTAATTAAAATCTCATTTTTGTCTATCGCACTTTTATAATAAAGTTTAGTCAAATTGTGGCTTAATTTGTAATTTTTGAGTTATTCCAAAAAGTGTTTTTCTAATTAAAAAAAGTCATGCAAATATCACTTGGCATATTTCAAATATTACGCGAGCAAAGCTGCGGGGTTTGCTAGTATTCGATAATTATTTAATAAAATTAATAATAATGGCCTTTAATATGAACCCTTTGCACTCGATAGGTGACTCTCATTCATCACTAGGGTTGTCAGGTGTCCCGCATAAATCGGGGCTCCAAATGCTCTGGACAGTAGTATCTTAACCCTTAAATGCCTTTTGTTGCTTTTCGGCAACATACCCAATTTAGGCTCTAAAATACTATTAGAATAATATTGAAGCTATAATGCCTAATGATGCCAATAAAATACATTCTGAAAATATTATTAAATCGATTTTCAACATGTAGATGGCAACACTTGTGCTGTTTAAGAATAAAGATAGATTTATTTTTTCAATTGCTGCTACTAGTTCTTTTTGTTTTGTTTGAAAGCTTGCGAAATACCCTATTTTGTTCTGCGGTGGGCAAGTAAAATTTATTCCTTATTATAGTTCCTAAAATTCTTGTCTGTTTAATATTATAGAATTTTATCAAGGAAAATTATTTTTTCAATTAAAGACCAGTATTGCCGATGAGTAACAAACTGTTTTTAGCGGTAAACCAAACTTAAAACAAAATATGATTTTTTTAAGTATTTTTCCCATGATTTATTTAAAAAATGAAAGCCGAAAAACATTATTACAATGATTTTTGAAAAATCGGGCATTTAAGGGTTAAAGGAATTTTCTTCGCCTTATCTAATGGCAGAATTATCTGCGATTAAAGAAGGGGAAATAAACTGTAAGAAATCATTAGTTTGTAGAGCATTTGAAGCCCTAACTTAAGCGGGTCAACTGGCAACACTAGTGGTGAGTGAGAGTCATCACTTGAGTACAAAGGGTTAAACTGTTAACAATGGTTAAAATTAACTATTTTATTTAGTGATAATTAATACTCCCTCAGTCCCAAATTAGTTGCGACATTTAGGTCGAAAATTTTGTCCCAAATTAGTTATTACATTTCAAGTGGGTGGAGTCATGAATAACTTCTGATGCAGTTTAGAAGACCGACACCATTTTGTAAGAACTCTACCACCAGTACACCATAAAGATCATTTTCTTCCTAAAGAATTAACGATTCATTAGCTAGAAGGTACTTTTATGCGATTACTGGTGGAAGAATCCTTACAAAATGGGGCGTGGCTTAAGAGATGCGAACCCTGGATTTTTTAAACTAATTTGGTACTTATTTATGGAGAGACGGAGGGAATGCTTGGTAAGTAAATGTTGTTGACTGATAGCATAGCACCCTGAAATCTCTGAAAAATGTTCAAACAAAATCATAAAATCATTAGTATCAATAATCAGTACAAAAGTAATCAAATGTAGCAACTAATTCGGGACAGAGGGAGTATCAATTAGTAATCATCAATAATATATAGACTAAACATGCAAATATTGTAGAGTAGTGCCTAGCTACTCAATGTATGAAGGTAGTCTAGGATTAATTGGATTGTTGAGATTTTGATGTGAACGTGTTGTCCGGTTTCTAACATTTGTGCGTGAATGAGTCATCTACGCTGTCATTTCTTTTACTTTCGCAAAATATGATTTAATCTCCTTGAATCTGATGTCGCGGTTAATTTATTGAAATGCTAATTAAGTTGTTGTGGTCAACTGGTTAATATAAATACGCTGGTGTAAGTTTGAACCAACGGATTTTGTCGAGTCATAACCCTTGTAGAAGTTCAACACAGTTTTCGGAGCTTTTTTCAAAGGATTTTGAAGTATTAAAGCTTGGATGATTTTTCCACTGACAGTTGCTGCTAATTCCAAGTGGCAAAATCCAAAGCAAAACAAAATTAATTTTCTTGCTGGAAACACGTGTTTACTTTCTCATTATTAGGTCTTCATGTTTTAATGCCACATTTATTCTTTTGGAATTGCTTTATTTACAGATTTATTATTTTTTGATATTATGACAGAGAAAATTAATATTGAATTGCTCTGGTCGATATATAAAGAGCATTATGAGCTTAAACTAAAATTTTAGAGAATAACACAAAACGTTTTCTTGTATATTGTATTTCTTAATTTTTTATATATCCTCGGTTTCATCGCATTTATTTGATTGTAACCCGGCAAACGCGATATAACGAGGAGTCAATGTATTACTTAATCCGCGTCCGCAATTTCAAATGCAGATTGAATTCTTTGACAAAATCTGGAAGAAGTGAAGTAGCAATTATTTTTGAAAAGTAGTTTGTATTCGCTTCTTTTTAAGACAAATAGTTAATGCAGTTGCAATTAACTACATTCTCGATAAAGTCGTTTTACTTGTAGTTAACTGCATTTTCAAAAAAGTACTTGTAGTTAACTTCATTTTCGATAAAGTACTTGTAGTTGTAGTTCGCTACAAAAATAAAGTAGTTTTACCCACCACTGGTTTAGGGACTTTAAATAAATTAAAATATCGACAAAGAGACAGGACTAAGTAAAAGCATTTTCAAATTTGGTGATTTCAACCAATGACGTTTTTTTTTTAAGAAAATAATATAGAAAAGGGATATATAAATTCATTAGAAACTTTTTTTTTTTAAGTGCTTGTATCATCAATTGAGGTTTAATTGTTGTTCAACATGATAAATCGTCAATCAGTACATGCATAAGTTTAGAATAGGAAACATGTATCTTTGAAATTCTGAGTGACGTTGCTGTTGCCAATACTTGAGTAAAAGATAATTCTTTAAAATAACAAAATCTCATGAACCTAAAATAATGTGTAAAGCACCAACAGTAAAGATCAAATATATTAGAAAAAATATTTCAAAAAGCTAATTGAAGAAAATGATGTACGAACATCGACAGAGTTCATTTTTCTATTATGAATTTTAGATTTCCATTATGAATTTTAGAGCTCAAAAGAAAAACATTCTGATCCAGTGCATTGAAATAATTTCCAACTATTGTGATGTATAAGAATTTGCATTTTATGGTGATTTATTGTTAATCACATTAAAAGCTTATCTTAATCAAGTGTAAAATGTTTGCATTCAGAAAAATTATTTTTTTACACAATTAAGTTTGAACAAATAAAATTAATAGATTGAAATAGTGAAAAATATATCTTGAAATTCAAGCGCATTCAGGAGTATTAAAAAAAGTTGTCTATAATGTCAATTTAAAATGAATGAGAAAAAATGGATCATAAAAATGATTTTTAGAAATTTAACCCCTTAATCGTCGCATAGTTTTGGGAAAATCCCTTCAAAAATCGTCGATTTTTTTTTTTTATTGTCCGATTTTATTATTCATAAAATTCTGAGTTCATTAGTAAAAAAAAACAGGGTATTTTCTTAATATTTAACCCTCTTAAGGGTGGTTTGAAGTATATGAAATCCCTTAATATGAATACTCAAAAGTCCACTAATCCCAGAAATTTTATACAAAAATGTTTCTTTAGTAAATTTGTGAAATTTGGCTCTTTTTTTATTTCTAAAAAAATCTGTTCATAAATTCTGATGTTAATCTCTTATTTCGGCATTTAAGCAATGAAGGTGCTTTGTTCCTGAAAGTGCTCAGGATGGATAAAATTTTTAAAACTTACAATTTTATTTATCTTTTATTTAATTGTATTGCACACACATGACGTGCAGAGAAGCTTCGATGCAATGCTGCAACCTGCGGTTTCATTTTAAGTAAAGGTAAAGACATATATAAATCAAATAATTTTTTATGTTACTACGAAGACGATAATTTCATTCAAATTTAATTTGAAAATTGGCATTCAATATATTTTTCAAAATTTAGTAAATTTTCAATGTAAGAAAAACTTTGAAAAATGACATGCATATTCCTAAATTACAGTCCTTGCATTCATATTTGGTTTATTTTATAATTTTGTTTCCATATTTATTCTCATGGGAAGAACAAATTTTTCATTGTGTATAAGGTTGCCCGTAGGGGTCATAACATCCAGAAAATGGTGTTCACATAAACGACTTGATGTTGATAATTGTTCTTTACAAATCATTCACATGCGCACAAACAGTCGAAGTTTTGTACAGTTTCGGATTAGGTGGATTTTGACGATCCTGAGCTTCATTATTCCAAAAATGTAATTTTTTTTTAATTCGCTGTACCTATTGTACGTCATAATATCGCGAATAAATTGGGTTTTAACGAATAAAGTGTAGTCCAAAATATATTTTCGTTCAATTTTACTTTTAACAATTGTTTCGACAGTAGTAAGAGCAAGAAACAACAGCATTTTATTTTAAGAAATAGGCTGCCATTCCAATCTGCCTTTCTCGCCAAAACATTTCCCCATTACTCATCATAGCGATCAGTTTCGATTAGAATATTATCAGCCAATTCATCTTTTATAAAATGTTCATAGTACTGCAGAATACCCGAAATAGCTTCAAACGAAACGTTAATCTTAGGCTTCGATTTGAATTGCAAGTATAGGTGTGCTTAATATTGGGTCATCAACACCATCTTCAGTTTCTGAATTTTCAGAGTCAAAAACATCTGAAAAAATGTAATCTTCTGATTCCTTTCCAGATATCTCAACACTAAAATCTTTTTCTTCACTTGAGCTACTCAGCATAGAAATTTATAAAACGGTAACCCAGATGTATTCAGATTTGAAACAAGTAAAATATGTGTTTCAACTCGTACAATTCCTTAAATTAACCATTGGGATCTTAAAAACAAACTTGTCATTTCAGAGTTCCCCATCTTTTAAGCTTTTATGACTTCCTTAACGGACCGATCTTGCAATATTGACATGACATAATTTATTTCCTGAGCACCACTATTTGTTTAAGGAACAATATTACCCTATTTCCGAGAAGAAGGGCAAGAGAAATTTTCTAAAAACTATACTTTAAAAATATAGTGGTGCGAACAGAATATAAAAATATAATCACGTATATAAGGCTTAAAAATATATTCGTGAAAGAAAATCCAAAGTTGATACCAGAAAAAATTAGCTAAAGTCAATTAACGTCCAGCCCGTGAGTGTCTTGGACGCGACGATTAAGGGGTTAAAGTAGGATAAAATATTTGCATTAAAATAGGACAGTAAAGCTACTTAGACAGTTGCATACTTGGGAAAAGTACAATACTCTTCCAATACAAAAATAGTCATTAAAGGCCGTGTGATTCAAGGATGCAAGATTTTATTAAATGCAAGGAGGTTTAGGAATCGGCAGATTTTTTTTCACTTTTGGACTATCTTGAACTTAGAGTAACCCTAAAGGGTAAAAATAAGTTTTTTTCTCTTTCTCTCACTCTCTCTTTTATTAGCAGCAAAATCAGCAACAGAATTCTGTTGGTCTGATAGGGTAGAGGGAGGGAGCCTGCATTTCAGTAGGCCAATAATAAAAATCGGCCTTCCTTTTTTTAGTAATCACTATTTCCGCCTTATTCAATAGCAAAATTATGTTAATATATAATGTGTTAGGAGAAAGAAAGGAAGCACTATTTACAGACTGCTGTTCTGAAGTAGTAGTGATAAATGACATGTGAGAGGGGGGGGGTGTGATTCTTACGTATGGGTGGTCGGTATGCATACCATAACGCATATAACTCTTCTAATCGCGCTGTTATACAATCATACTGTTCATCATAAATTTCATCATGAGATTTCATTTTAAGGGTTGTGCATATATAACGTTATCATTTTAGGGGGCGGGGAGGGGGAGGTCATTATCATTTGATATCGTTAGATATCTCCGGAGGGAGGGGGTTGCTTTTTTATATTGTTATCATTTCTGATCCAGCCAAACTTTTCTTTACATCCAAATAGTCTGTTACCTGTTGTATTATTACTTTTTTTTTAAATATGTTTTTATGAAACTACAAAGCTATTGTTAAAGCCATTAGTTGTTCATAAAATCATTTCATTCCAAAATTCGGAATACCCCAACGTTTAGCATTCCTATTCTATGCGCATATGCGCAAATTATATGCGCATATGCGCATATAATTTGCTGTTGGAGAAATCAGGATCATAAAATGTGTAGGAAATTATACTTGTGTTTACCTATAAAGAAATACAAAGAATGTTGTCGACTGTTTTGTTGATAAGTTCTGCTTTTAACCTCCCCGGAGAGGGGGCAACAGCAATAAGACAATATATTACTTTTGAATACAATATGTAACAATAAGCTATTATTAAATAATTTTAAATAGTAACTAACTTTTTTAGATGTTATTTGATATAAATATTTATTTCATACATTGATATTTTATTGATTTCTTGAATCGGTAAAGTATGCGACTAATAAATGTATAATAATATATGTGTATATATCACTGCACGCGCGTATAAAAAGAAAGAAAAAAAATCTAAAAATAAAAGAATTTTTAGACATTGATAACGATATCATAAGTCGTCGACGAATGATAACGTATGATATCGTAAGGGGGGAAGGGGTCCAAAATTAGCAAAATGTTGATAACGTTACACATGTATAGCCCCTAAAAAGAATTGTGTCAAGAGATTCACGAATTATTTACTACGATGGTTACCCATACAGTATTTATTTATTTATTTATTTTGTGTGTGTGTGATTATAGCAACTTTTTACGGGGGCGCTGATTAATGTCCCCATGATATATGCCCCCATACGTCATTTTGACGTCACAAGAAATGGGGATATAAATACAGTGCTGGATCCTTTCACTTTTCACGAAATCCTGATTAATGTCACCATGATATATGCCCCCACATCTGAAAGGGACACAAATCCAGTGCTAGAGAAATTTCCTTTCGTTGAGAGCCTGATTAACGTCCCCATGATTTAAGTCCCCATACGTCATTATTTTGACGTCACAAAAATGGGGGCACAAATCCAGTGCTCGAGCATTTCACTTTTGACGAAATCCTGATTAACATCCCCATGATATATGCCCCCATACGGGAAGGGGACACAAATCTAGTAATGGAGAATTTTTCTTTCATTGAGAGCCTGATTAATGCCCCCATGATTTATTCCCCCATACGTAATTTTGACGTCACAAAAAATGGGGGCACAAATCCAGTGCTGGAGTATTTTACTTTCGACGAAATCCTGATTAACATCCCCATGATATGTATCCCCATACGTCATTTTGATGACGTCACAGTAGATGGGGACTTAAATCAGGGGGCATAAATCCAGTGCTAGAGCATTTTATTTTCTCAAGAATTCTTGAATTACGACCCCATGATATATGTCCCCATACGTCATTTTTATGTCACAACAAAGGGAATTCAGATTCTATTTAGGATAGACCACTTGAAATCTGCACTACCGGAATTTTCAGGTCCTTGCCCGGCCCGGTGCAAAAATTTAAAGTTCGACCGGGGAAATTTTTGTGTTAAATGAATTTAACCTTGTGTAATTACGTGTCCAGCGTTTTCTGGCGTTTCTATTATGTGCGATTTAATTTTGTTGAGCTGGTCATAATTATCAGCCCATATGTTATAATTAGTATGGTAACTGGGTGAATTAGTAATTCCAGCTTCTCCAGGATGGCATAATTGGTAGAGCACTGGTGGCTTCAGCCAGGGTATTCCTGCTTCGAATCCTAGCCTGGACATTTTTCGCCCAGTTCGAAAAATTAAATCTCATATGATTTATTTACCAATTATAATTATTGTGTTAAAAAAGTCAATCTTGTGTAATTACGTGTCCACCGTTTTCTGCGTTTCCACTGCCTGCGATTTTATTCTGTTGAGCTGATTCATAAATATCACACCAGATTTATTACCAATAAAGTTAACTGGCTGAATTATCCAGCTGAGAAAGAAAAGTTTGCGTAAAAGAAAATAAGTGCTCTTCCTATTTTATTTAAGTCTGTTCTACAATCCAAAAGGGCAAATTTATGACATAAGTTTTAATTTATTTTTGTTCGGAAATGCATAAAACTAGCAGGTTTTGTTGTTTAGAAATAATGTAATCGAACTGCGTTTTCCGTTTTCCGTTTTTTTTTTTTTTTTTTTTTTTTTCTGCAAACGCAATAGATCTTTCCGAAAATAGTGTCAAAGTGGGCGTTTGAACCTAAATTCCGTGTGAAAGAAGAATAACTACCCAAGGGAGGGTGAAAAAGTCTTTGTTACGTGATCAAAATTGCTTATAACTCAATAGGTAATTTATTTATCAAAAAATGGAAAACACAGTTCGATTTCAAATCGCTTCCTTAGTCAGGCCTTCCAATTTTATATCTTTCCGTTAAAAAATGAATTTGTAAATGTGTTAAAACGTTTTGCTCTTGTTAAGCAGAACAGTTGAGAACAGCCTTAACGTAATCGTTGGAATTATACCTTAAGGTGGTTCTCAAACGCGAAATTTTGACACATTTTCTGACAAACTTTTAACAGCAAAGGCATACAATTGACAAGCCTAACTATTGAAGGGATTTGGAATAGAATAGCGTTTTCCATTTTTGAAAAATAAGTTATTTGTCGACATACAAGATATTTTTGTCATAGCTTCGGGTTTTTTTTCTTTCCCGTGATGTCGCTTCCGAAATTCTATTCAAAATGCTACCTTTAACAGTATATTCTCATACATATAATGCCTTTATCAAAAAATCGATAACGCCATTCGATTACATAGTTTCTGAATGACAACACCTGCCAATCTTATACGTTTCCGAAAAGAAATGAATTCAGAAATGTGTCAGGAAGGAGCTCTTTTGGATTTTAGAAAAGCCTTAATAAATGACAGAGAAATATTTTCACAAATCTATTTTTTATTATACAGCTTCAAAAGTTATGATGTTTCTAAACCTCCTTTTTTTTCTTTTATTCTAAACTACATTAATTTTTTAATGAATCCTTATTTGAATGTTGAAACGTCTATAAGAATCTAAGTAATTATTAATGTTGCTATTGTGTATTTTCTGTCTTGCAAACACATCGTAATTTTCAAAAATATATTGTAAAATTATCCCATAAATATGTATGCAGTTTTCTTTAAAGGAATCTTAATTGTATGTTAAGAAAAATCAGAATTTCTTGTAGAAATTTTTACTGATTCCTGTTTGGAAATTCCATCCCGTGCAGACCTCAACCAGGGCCCCTCTCCAATTGAGGTCTTGTTAGGGGCTCCGAGTCTCTCTATAAAATTTGAAATAACCTTTCCTTTGCATATTTTTGGTCTAGATTTATTCTTAAATGTTTAACCGCTTGAGGGGCGATGGGATATAATATATCCCACTTAATTTTAATTCCGAAATGCCACATTGACACCAGAATTTTGAAATAAAATTTTGCATTTGTACTGCATTTGAAGCAAAGCTTTTACTTATTTTCAAATACAATTGTTTCTAATCCCTGCCGTGAATCTGTCATTTCAAAATTTTAAGAAGAAAAGTACTTTACTCCTGAAAGGGTAATCGTGAGAAGGAAGTGGGTATTAACTTTATTTATTACAAAGTTTATAATAATTGTCGGGGAATGTATAGATTTAGTAAAAGTAACCGTGAACGAAAACCATAAATATTTAAAATATTGTAAAGGAGGTATTTTCAAAATAAAAAATAATTATGCATATTAAATGTGAAAGTAGTAGTATTTTTCATACATTTTAGTATCTATATTATATTATCCTTCTATGATATATACGATTTAAAATATAAAGTTTATTAGTTCAGCAGACTGTGCGAACAGAAAAGTGCACCTGGGCCAAAGTTTAAATTTGTCGACCCCAATCTTCGACTTCTCTGTGACAGATGGCACAAAACTGGCGAAGTGCACAAACATAAATAAATTCTGTTGAATACATATTTCGCCCTTATTTTGGAACTTTAAAATTTTTAATTCAGAAATTTCAAATAAGAAAAAAATAAAATAAAATAAAATTTGCAGTTATATTATGGAAAAGCGGATCTGGGAAATGGTTGTGGAAAAAATGCATCTATCAATACTG
Source organism: Maratus speciosus (assembly GCA_963932465.1). NCBI lineage: Eukaryota > Metazoa > Arthropoda > Arachnida > Araneae > Salticidae > Maratus > Maratus speciosus. The sequence continues at coordinate 8,966,133 of OZ010792.1, read as the reverse complement.
TATAACAGTTGGCAAGAAAATTGTACTTAGTCCGTAATTTGCTTTTGGATGTGGGGTAATAGACAATGCAATAACTTTGAAATGTAAAAAGTATGTACTTTCATTGAGGAAAAATTCCCTATATCTATCTACATATATAACAAGTAAGAAAAATCATGTGTACAGCATAGATTATGAAACACTTTCCAACACTCCCTGAAAGCTTTAACGAAACTTCGTTACTTAGGAAAATAAGGTAAATAAGATAACTAAATAAACATTTAAAAATCTGATTTCAGTAGTTATCGCCCATAGCCAAATATGTATTCCAATTCTTTTGAACAATATTCGATCTCTATGTTGATATACATACTAATGGGAAAATTTAGTTTAGCAAGCAAATGCATAACAGGTTGAAATTAATCTTTCAGCAATTATACTAATATATGGAAACATACTTGAATACGTTTGTACAGCCCTGTAGTTTACCTAGTACCTTTATTACATGCCACTATTTAGCTAAAATTTAATTCAAACTAAAACACGCTTAAAACTACTGAAATTACATTTCCAGAAATTATCACCCATAGACGGCCATGTATCCAACTCTTTGCGGGGCCCTGTATATTATTTTATCTATATTCTACAAATATTTCTTAGTACACTAAATTCAGTTCAGCGTAAAAATGCATAACTCCTAGAGTTCTGCACGGGCCGGAATTTCCAGGTCCGGGCCCGGCCCGAACAAAAGCTATCTTGGCCGGGCCGCTGTAAAAATTGGAAGTTCGGCCCGGCCCGTTTGCATTTTTACAGTTCTCGGCCCGGCCCGTACAAAAATCAGTGAAAACAGGCCCGGCCCGACACAATTTCTACAAAAAAAAAAAAAAAAAAAAAATGTTTTTTTCTCAACATAAAATTAAGATTCTTTGAATGAATACTACATACATATTTATGGGAACATTTTACAGCATATTTTACATTACTATAATGTTCGCAAAACACACAATAGTAAACATTAACGATTACTTACAGTGTTTTAGTCATCGTGTCTACAGACATTTCAAAATGGAAATAAGGATTCATTAAAAGACTAATGTAGTTCAGAATAAAGGATTAAAAACATGATAACTTTTGAAGCTGTATAATAAAAAGTAGATTTCTGAAAATATTTCTCTCATTCTTAAGGCTTTTCTCAAATCCAAAGGAGCTACATTTCGACACATTTAGGAATTCTTTTCTTTTCGGAAACGCGTAAGATTGGCAGGTATTCTTATTCAGATGCTATGTAAATGTCGTTTTTTTTCATAGATAAAAGCAATATAGCTTTCTGAAAATACTGTCAAAGTTAGCGTTTTGAATCGAATTTCCGGAAGCGATAGCACAGGAAAGGAGAAAAACGTACAGTCAAGTGACAGGAATCTCTGTTATCTCTGTAATTTATCAAATATGGAAAAAGCTATTCGTTTCCAAATGCCTTCAATAGGCAGGCCTGTCAATTTTATACCTTTATAGTTAAACATTTTGTCAGAAAATAAGTCTGAAAGCTTCGCATTGTTGAGCAGTTAATATGAGAACCACTTTAAGGTATATTTCCAAAGATACTGTTAAGAGAGTTCACTATCACTATTAATACTATAAAACCCAATGACTGTTCTACATATCCTGAGATCGATTCAGACCAGTTCCGTCCCGGCACGAGTCTGCTGAAAAAAAAATTAAACTCGGAATCAGACATCTTGTAACTGTACGATGCCAATCTCTACGATGGACATATTACATTTCTGTTAAACTCGCATCGGCTCATGACGCACATTTATACTTCTCGAGAAAATCATATTTATTGAAAATGGCTCGTATTTTATCTGCTTCGCTTAAATTCTTATATCGGGCCGATAGGCCCGATTAATTTTTTTGCCGGCCCGGCCCGTTTATTTTGTCTGTCGGCCCGGCCCGTAGAAAAAATTGTCCTAATTCTGCTGGCTCGGCCCGTTTGAAAATTCGCCTTCATTCCGCCGGCCCGGCCCGTTTAAAAATTCGCCTTCATTCCGGCCGGGCCCTTGCTGACCTCTAATAACTCCTTTAAAACCTACCATTAAGCAATTTATGCTCATACTCAGTAACCTTTACGAATTCATTTCTGTAGCTCTGTATATGAATTATACATTTATACGCACTTTATAGTATGCATAAATATAGTGAACAAGTAAGTAAGTGTGATCAAAGATCGCACAGAGTGTTTCGTTTAATATTCCTTTCAAAACACTTTATCCTTTTGAAAAATCTGTTAGTTCCACATTTCGCAACCAGGAGCGCACTCTATTCTAAACTAACCTCTATCCGAATGAAACTCCGTTTTATATACTATCCGTAGATATATTAGTCGAGGGGATTGGGCCGATAGCACCCGAGATAAGTTGGCTCCCCTGGCGGTAAAAAGTGGAACTAAAATATGTAAGGCTATGGTGCATAATATGAAAGAATTGTCAAAGGAATGTCGGCAAAGGTTGGAAAAGTGCTCCCCGGTTAAAAAGGGCGGAGGTCAGAAAAATTGCTTAAAATACACAAGTTAGAGCCCGGTAGAGTAAATAATATAAGACTTTTTGAAAATTTTATGATTTGTCGTGTGGTCTGAAGTATTCAGCTATACGTATGCAAAAATTCATGTCTCCAACTTAAGGCCCTACTTTAGTCACGCGAAAAGACCCGTTCGCTAATGTTAATCCTATGGAAGAAATTTATAAAGATATCTCGGTCGCATTTCAATATTTTTAAATGATTTCTTTTGCATTGAATAGTTGAGATCGATCTGTATGCAGGCCGTTTTTTACTTTTTCGATTCTGTTTACAGGTATTTCTTATGAGGACACTTTCATTTTCGAAACCGGTTTTGAAAGTAAAAGCATCCTCATAAAAAATATCTACGATCAAAATTGAAAAAGTAAACAACGGCCTGCATGCAGATCGATCTTAACTATTCAATGCAAAAGAAATCATTTAAAAATATTGAAATGCGACCGAGATATCTTTATAAATTTCTTCCATAGGAATAACATTAGCGAACGGGTCTTTCCATTTGACTGAAGTAGCCTCTTAATTAGGGGCTCTCTTAGAAAGAATTGCTTAAAATACATATGTGGTAGCTCAAAGGGTTAACGTAAGACTTTTTCAAGATTTTAAGATTTGTCGCCTGGCCTTAGGTGTTCTGTTATAAGTATGCAAAATTTCAAATCTCAAATTTAATAAGGGGCTCAGTTAGAAAGAATTACTTAAAATACGCATGTGGGAGCCCAAAGGGTTAAATATACGATTTTTTCAAAATTTTATGATTTGTCGTATGATATGTGGTGTTTATAAGTATGCAAAATTTCACGCCTCCAACATAAATAGGGGCTCACTTAGAAAGAATTGTTTAATATACACATGTGGGAGCTCAAAGGGTTAAATGTACGGCCTTTTTCAAAATTTTATGGTTTGTCATTTGATGCGAGGTGTTCAGCTATAAGTATGCAAAATTTCACGCCTCCAACCTAAATAGGGGCTCACTTAGAAAGAATTGTTTAAAATACACATGTGGGAGCCCGAAGGGTTAATTGTACGACTTTTTCAAAATTTTACGATTTTTCGTATGATGTGTGGTGTTCAGCTATAAGTATGCAAAATTTCAAGTCTCCAACATGTATAGTGTCTGAGAACGGGCTCTGTGACAGACGGACAGAGGAGCGAGACGAACAGGGTTTCGACAGATGAACGAAACCCTAAAAAAGCGCATATCATAATTAAAAATGCATTTCGAGCAATCATTACTAATATACAGTAATTCGGATACTATATAGTATCTGAAATCTTTTCAAATACACCGCAAACAATTTCTCCTATACCATTATGAACGGAATTCTTTTGTGTGGCCCTGTAAATGAACAATAACTATTCTTTGCATCGTATATTCAACAGAATACATATTTTAGTGGGCTTCCTAAATGAACATCAATTTTACTATGTTTGAAAGAGAGTAACACCATTAAAAATCATTTGAAGCGATTTTTTTCCATTGGCCGTAATGTAACGGAAAACTTTTTACTGTCCCTGTAAATGAACTAAACATGCTACAAACTTCATTTGAAATAGGGAATGTGCTATGGTAGAGGTCACTAACTTCCAAAAATTTAAGAGCGATCCGAGCATATTTACGAGAGCTAGAGCGTGGACAGACGGCTAGACAAACCGAAGTCATTAACACTTTTCCACTATGTTGGAAAGTGTTAATTATTTATAGTATACATTAAAAAAGAAGAAAAATGAGATTGGTAGTATACATTTGACGCCCCCCTCGATTTCCGCGCACGGGGCAACCGCCTACTTCGCCCTCTTCCCTTCCACACTATCGTGTAGCTAAGTATTAGAGTATACGTTGGGCCGTAGTTAGTATGTTACATATACGTTCGTAAAAGTATTTTTTTTAAAAATAAGATATGAGAAATTTTGATGAAAACGCTTAGAGATGCATTTGTATATTTAAAATATCTCTTCGAGAAATTAATAATTTTAACTTCTTTTTTTTTCTGTTTTCACTTCTTACAGGATGTTTTTTTTTCTTCGTTATATATTTATTTTATCGTATTTATATATTTATTTTATTGTATCGTATTATATTTCTAAAATATATACTTAATTTTATAGGTAATTTTACTCACAGCTTATCAAATTTTAACGTACAAAATATGGAATTAAGCAGATATTTTGGGAATATTTTGCGAACTAAGAAAAAAAAAGAGACTTCCTTTAAGAAACATACGCAAAATAGCAAGTTAAAATTATTATTTTTCTCAGGAGATATTTTAAATATACGAATGCACCCATAGGTTTAACATTTGTGAGGGAAATTCGGACGCTGAGTATGACTAAAATCCTTAAAACTCTGTTCGTCTCATGCTTTTGTTTCATGTCAAGCAGGGACCTCGCTTACTTTTAATGAACGTTAGCAATTTGGCTAATCAAAAATAAAAAACAGTAGCCAAATGAAAAAAATGTTAGCAAAATAGATTCGTCGTGAAAAACTGAAAAATCGATCTTTGACCCCTTAATCTAACTTTCTTTCAATATACTCTAAAATAAACTACTTTTTTAAACATTTTATACATCAGTTATTCATCTAAATTCAACGATAGGCAACATAAACTATTTAAAAAAAAGTTCTTTTTAATGTCTCGCGCAATCAAGGAAAAATTCCCAAACCCGATTTAACTCATTAAAATCTTATGAAACAAAACTTTACGACCGAAGTTTACTCAGGATTTTAAGATATTACATATAATGAATCCTGAAAAATCTTAAATATAAACAATAAAATATATATTGCATTTAAAAAATATATTTTTTCCAAAATTCTATGGCTTTTCATTGAAGACCATACTTCAAAGGCAGATTGAAAACTGCACTAATGATTCGATGCCATTGAACATGATAATCGGCAACAATAGTTCAGTAACGCTAATAATCTGTCGCCTGTACTGACACACACTCACAAAAAAATGAGTAATCATTAAACATTCGCAATCAGGCGAATGTAATCGCTCCTTTACTCGCCAAATGAAGCATTTTTTCGCGATTTGGCGCAATGGCGAGTGGCAGCGAAAACCCTGATGATAAGAGATTAAAAATTCTTTAAACGACGCTTGTTGCGAAGGGCTTAATAGTCTAAAATGCTTGTTATGATGTTCTAACTGATGATAACACTGTATTATTATTTATGAAATATAATAGACACACATTAAGTAAAAGTACTTACATTTTTTTTATATTAAAATTTCTATATTAATAAAAAAGAAGGGTTTCTTGTCCGTGTGTCTTCTGCGTATTTGTTTGTTTGTTGACGACGGTTAGGGAAATCTATCACACGTAGAGGTCTACAAATTTGGATAAAGATACACATACACAGATTCAAATGAACCTGAGGCTGAGATTTTTCATTTTGTGATAATTATCTTAATTAGTCTTTCCTTGAACAAATTCGTGGAAAAAAATGTCCTTTGCACAAGCCTCTTGTTATGCGCGTGATTTTATCAGAGATTTATTCAATCCAAGCAACAAAACGAAAAAGTTTTGCACATAATTGTGAAAATTAAAGATTTTAATGAAAAATTCTTTCTTGTGGCTAAAATTATGCAGTTTTAAGTATAATTATGAAAGTAATTTTCAGAGAATCTGCGATTGTTTTTGTTGGTTAGGGATGCTATGGTCATCTCTTGCACACATGAGCTGAACAGATCGGGACTTCAGATTAAAATGGAATCTGTCCCACTACACACATCCATACCTGATTGTGTTCGAACCAAGCAAGCTCTTGTTCAGTAACCAGCTCGCCAATCGCAAGACAAGCAGGTGGCTTGAATCTGGGAAAAGTACTTTGAACGATGTATCATTTCATCACAGGAAATCAATGTGTCTTTATTCATTCTGAAAAGAAGTTTTAAGTCTATTGCATAAACTTTTGACTCTGAATTAAACAGAAAAAAACTGCAGGAAAATAACTGTTTTCTCAAACTTTACTTTTTATAGACAACGGGGGGGGGGGGGGGGGGACCTTTTCCACCTATTTTTAAGGAAAGGGGATCGAATCCTTAACCCATCTTATGCTGCTTGGACATATCGGGCATTTCTCCGCGCTCTCACAATAAAAATATCCTTTCCACTAAATTCAGTTTTTGTGCATGGGATTTATACCTCAGCATCAATATAATTTTTGATAGAAAGTGAAGAATAGAGCTGTGTAGGATCCCCAGTTATCATGATTATGGGCCCAAGTCGTTTTTTCACGATCATAAATCTAGATCAGAAAAAAGCCTGTCCTCAAGTGAGTTTAGGGAAAATTGTGAAGCAACTTTAATACCACGCTTCAATTGTTGTGCAAGCAGCAAACATGAGCATGACGATTTTATTTTTCATCAGGTTCAGTAGGTATAGGAATAGGATCAAGAGATTTTGGGGGAAGGCAGCTGATTTTGAATATCATTTTTAATTTTGTGCATATGGTGAATCTCATGTATAATGAAGTTATACGTAAGTTTGATATTTTAAATGATAATAAAAATATACTAAAGTATTTCTATTTTCCGAGTTTTTCTTTCCTCTCATAATATGGGTTAAGTTTAACCTCACTCACCAGGAATACAAGCAGAAATTGGAGGCCCCGAACAGAGGTCAGGTGGGCCCTCTGTATCTCCTGTATTTACTATATGCATATACTTAAACGGTTCCTCACGGGGCCTTTTTCAGCTTAGGGCACCGATACAACTCTCCGCCCTATCGCCCTCTGATCCTGTCCCTGTTACTCGCATAATAATATTTTAGCCAAAATGATCTTTTGGTTTTTCATATAAGACGTCATAAGTGAGTAACACAGAGGGCCCCAAGAATGTCTATACTTTGGGCCTCTAATTTTTTAAATCAAGTTTGATGAGTGCATCATACTGACTTTAATATGGTAATGAAAATAATTATTTTGTGTACATTCGAAATCTTTATTTTTACTTATTTCTTAGGTAATTTTCTTTATATGTATGTACTCATAACTTTTATAAAATCAAAAATTTCAGTTTTTTTATTCGTGTTTTCTTTTCTGTTATGCTTGTATCTATACTTTGCAACAGATATAGTTAATAAGAACGTAAGGATAATAATAATAATAAATAAAAAACAGAAACAAAAGTTTGTACAGAATAAGCATAAATATAACAAGTATTATGTACCAGCAATTTAGAAAAAAAAAAAAAATCCCAATTAGACATTCACTGAAAGCTTATTACCTGATAATACCTGAATACCCGCGGAGGAACAGAGGTAAGAGGAAACAATACTTTTGCGACATTGCCTCAAGGCGTAGGCATAGCTCCCTATGATCTGGTCATTTTTCAGGAAGGCAGGAAGTTGCGGGCTATTTGTACTATGGTAACGTGAGTAGTAACGTGATCAACTATTTTACAGCTTTTAGTTCTCTCAGTGGGGGGGGGGGGGGGGGGGTCCTGTGATTTTTGTTGGAAATCTTCTAAACTACGCTTCTAAGAAATGTATTTCAGATTGCAAAGGGAAAAAGTATGAGCAAGATAAGATTTGGAACAGCATAAAATTCCTGTACTTTTTCCATCTGAAACCGAGCCCCTTTGGTCCCGGGCTCCTGGGAAGTTGCCCTCTGTGTCGCTCCCCCCCCCCCTCTCACCGGCCCTGAATAAAATTATAATTATTATTTAGTAATTAGGTACAGAAATTATAAAAACTGCAAATTAGTAGTTTCATTAGTTAATGGCATACAATAACATTATATACATTAATATTTTGCAATAATTATGTAAAACCATATTAAATACCAGTGATATTTTTATATATTAAAATTATTAATAACTGAATTTAATATTTAATTGCTAACACTACTTAAAATTAATAATTATTAAACAATTAACTCTCTAATTAGGAACGTAATATACATTTTTATGTTTTAATTACTAAAATGATAATTAATAATTTAGTATTCATTCTAGAAAGAAAACGAAGCAGGATGCTAGTTCAAAAAACAGCACTATTCCATGAGGAAATATATTAGTAGTAATGTGTTTAGTAACGATATAAGAAAAAAAAAGTGTATAATTTTTTAGTATGATAAATAATGTGTCATTAATTTTTAATAATTTTATTAATTACAAATTGAAAAATACAATTAAATAACAACATGCTTTAATAATATGCTGGTTTTTTTTGTTTTTTTTTTTTCTAAAGAAATAAAGTCCTATTATTTTTGCAATGTTTTGGGCACACGGATTTAGAAATACTGTGGAATGGGAAAGTTTTTTTTTTTTTTTACAAGAAATCTCTGGCTACAACTACAGGTGAATTTCACTATTTCTTAAAAAGGCAGGGGGCATTTTCCCAATTTCAAAAGGGGCAGGGCACATTTTGCTAATTTCAAAAGGGCCCTTAAAAAGTGTCCTAGAGGAAAAAGTAAGTAAATTAGAAAATTAATAAAACCTGGAAATAAGTAATTTCATTAGTAGCACAAATAATAAAATTATATATAATAATTATACATAAATTATAAAATAACAAATAATATTGTTTGCAACTCGTTTAACATTTGTACTTGAAAAAATTACTGTTAATCATCTAAATCTAAACTTACACAAATGTATGTGTATGCTAACCAAAAAATTTATGAAAATGAGTTAAATCTATTCTTACACTCATACAGAGTAAATATAAGGATATCCGAAATCCTCAAAATATTAAATAATAGCAATATCACATCCCAGTGGGAAATATTAGCTTTCAATGGTTCGTTTATAAGAAAAAAGTTTTGCTACCTTTTCAATGCCTTTTTTTTTTTTTTTTTTTTTGCTGTATATGAGTTACAAAGTAAAAAAGAACAAAAAAAAAGTCAACCTATACTGAAAAGCTCTTGTTGTGCTTAACTTTTGTATACTAATTAGTTCTTTTTCTCTTATACATTCTTTTACAATAACTGTTGAGCAGATGTCATTCTTTCATTCTTCTTTTGCTCCAATATTTGCTGTAAATTTATTATTGAAAATGTAGGATAAGAAAAAAAAGATTCTAGCTATTTTATTCTTTTACTTGCAGAAATTTATTATACTGCTATGCTTATTTTATATAAACGAATGAATTATTTGATTAGTTAAAGAAAATTATGACATTGCAATTTATATATTTAAATATTTTAAATGAAATGTTTTTTTATGTCATAAAAAACTATCCTTTTTAGAAACTTACTGTACTTATTTTTTTATAATACTCAGAAATTAAGCTTTGAAGCAAATATTTAAAGCCTCTTTTTTTGTTGTTGTGTATTACTAAGTCAAAATACCTGTAAAAACTTTCCAAATTATATTCATCTTACATTTTAATTCCTTTTTATGTCATTTTAGACATTTAGAAAATTTATTATTTTAATCAATGATTTAAAAAAAATCAGTTGATTAAAATCATGATTTAATCCCTAATTTAAATCAACTGATAAAAATCGCTGACATCCTAGAAAAGTATTTAAGAATTCATTCTCATACTCTCATAGAAAGTATATACGTATTGAGGTTTACCATGGCATGTTCGGTGTTGGAAATGGAGTGTGTGTCATTTATATTTCGTTTACAGAGACGCTCAATTAATTCCACTACATTACGGTCTATGGGAAATAATCGTTTTAGTGCATTTTAGTGATGTTATAATATTTTTAACATACTGAAATTGATATATAACAAGGAAGTACATTACAAAATGTCTACTATAAAATATGGTGCGCATAGTATTTGTCATTCATTTACAGGTACACACAAGAATGGAATATCGTTCATTTTTGGAACCTCACAAAATAATTAGGTTACAGTACTATCTATGAGGAATAATTGCTGAAAATGAGTTTTCAATTGCAGTATGTTATCTTATATTTAGCACTTTTTTTTTTTAAATATTACTTTTTCTGTATAAATTATATAGATCATATACAGGGCTGCAGAAAAGAACTCCATTACATTATGGCCTATAGGTAAAATTCGTTTGCAGTGTATTTTAATTACGCTATACTATTTCAAACGTAATGAAACTGACATACATGACAGATGCGCACTACACATTGCTTACTGTAGAATATGGTGTGGTGTGCATAGCATTTATCTTCTTCTTCTTTTTTTTTTTTTTTTTTTTTTTTTCTTTTCTTATACGGAGACGAACAAATGTATTCGGTTACAGTAGTGTCTATGAGCACTAAGTGCTGATATTGCGCTTTCAATTGTGGCATGCTTTTTAAAATTTATCCATTTTTTTCCATGTCATTTGGTGTGTCTACATTTTATAAACATTACGCAAGGCTGCACAAAATAATTCAAGTACATTTTCGGATTTTGGTGGAAACTGATTAAGTGGATTTTTCAACTGTGAAAAACCCTTTGAAAAATCATTTCCAAGCTGAAATAAATGTTTACATGCTGTGTAATATATATATATATATATATATATATATATATATATATATATATATATATATATATATATATATATATATTATATATATATATATATACATATATATATATATATATACATATATATATATATATATATATATATATATATATATATATATATATATATATATATATATATATATATATACAGTGTTTAATTTTCGCCGGAGCTTACCGAAGAACAGCTCTGGTACTTCTTAACTTTTAGTGATTATTTAAATGTTGGTAGGAATTCACCTCAGCTCATAGATATTGCGCTTTGGAGCCCTGCGAAACCACGTTTCCAAAATGCGGAAGCCCAAATTACATTTTCCTGTTCCTCCGATTTACAATCCTTTGAGTCTTTCTTCCAAAGGCCTTACATATTTGATGTAGCGTGTCGCACACATAGGAGCATGCTTCTATCTAGTGCTCGCAAATCTACACTCAATGGTTTTCTGTCTCAGTTGTTTTCAAATGGCGACGAGGAATGCCGGAATTATTCGCAACTCTATCCGCCGTTTTTACTTGTGGTTGTGCATTGGTTACTCACTACTTTTTGTTCATGTTTGTAAAATATTTTTAAAGATCAACTTTTTAGTTACTCGCGGTGTTTAATTTGCACTGAAGCTCATAGGAACAGCTCCAGTATTTCTTAATTTTTAACCAATATTTAAATGTTAATCGGAATTTGAAACCCACCAGAGTTTGTAAATAATGCTCACAGAAGCCCCGAGTGTTGTGTCAATATAAAGTAATGGGATTTTTGAAAATTTCCCACTCCCTGATAAATTTTTTTTTCTCTTTATTTATTAAATTATATTTTATGTAAAGGCATATTAGATATAGTCAAAATATATTTTATATGCACGAGTGTATATATACATTTTTTTCCGAGTAAGAAATTGCTTTAAATTTTGCATACTATTTGAAATAAAAAAAAAAAAATACAGGCACAAGGAGAGGGGAGGTTGTTGCAACGAAAGTTTTTTTTAGTACAGAAAATTAGAGATCAGGTGCTTTTTTTTGTTATAAATTAAGCCCTGTAATCTGTATGTATATATAAATAAATAAATACATATATATATATATATATATACATGCAGATAGATAGATAGAAGATAGATATGGGCATTCTCACAATCTTTTGACTTTCGGGAATAAAAATCTGGTGAAATTAAACTTACTAAAATAACATTTTAATCTGATAGACAAATGCCGTAATGATTCAAAATAAAGAAAAAAGGGTCAGCAGAGAGAATTTTTGTTATTTAACTGAGGTTTAAGTTAAACTTGCGAGTTTAATTTTCCTTACCATTTTACCACTCTAACTTTCTATTTTCTTCTAAATTTTTACTTATAATGAATTTGCATATTACCCACAAAACATTCAAATAAGAAATAACAACAATGTAGTATTTTTAGTACAACCTTTTGGTATAACATTGTCGGAAAGAAAAGGGGATGGTATAGGAAAAAAGGGACGGTAATGGAAAAAAAAAACGGATGGTAGGGATGGGACGGTAAGGAAAATTACGACTATTTTTAGACAAATCATGTTAAGACTAAGTTATAGTCACAATGTTCAGTGATTTTTAGAAACAGTTATTTACATTGGATTAAAAAAAAAAATAATAATTTACCTCGAAAAGTGCAGAAATAAACCTTGGGGACGGTAAGACTACCAATAAAGCCACGATGCTTGAAATTGATATTTAAATGCTGATTTAAATTCTGCAGTAAATTTCCTGTCAAAGAATCTTAGACATTCTTTCTCTAGCATACTTCTGCATCATAAAAACTTAAAAGAAATTATGTGGCTGCATCTGACGTGATTTTCTGTATAATTTTAGAAGAGGGACGGTAAGGAATCTAAAACCCAGGGACAGAGTTTAAAAAATAATAACAACCCTAAAAATGTATGCAGTTTAATTTTTTGCTACAAATTTATATAAAACAATTGTCCCAGTTTCGAAAAAAAACTGCATTGAATTACTTTTATTGAAACAATTTTATACAGACAGCTCCAAACTTAAAAATCAACATCAGGGACACGGGACGGTACAGGAATTTTCCTGGTATTTGGATCCCCAAGATCGTGCGAAATTTATTTATCTCGTTAATATTGTTATGCAATCATGTAGTGGGATGTTCCCCCAGTATATGATATGAAAGAAAACACAAGAATATGTACTAAAATAAAAATTATTATTCAGGGACTTAAAAGTCAAAAGATTGTGAGAATGCCCCATATATATCATACTCTTGCTATACAAAAGAAGTCGGATATTATCTGACTAAAGATGGTAATTGCTGAAAAAGGATTCATAAATGCGTTATACATTTTCAAAATTTTTTACTTAGACACCGTCTATCACCTTAATAAAGTGTGAAGTTTTGTTACAGTTACTATGTTCAGTATTCTGTGTTTTATAATTTGAATTTGGCGCATTATTTTTCTTTCTTTTTTACTTACTACTAACAGTAAATAAATTGAAAACGAAATATGAAAAATTTTGTTAATTGAAATGACAAAAAGTGTTTTATTATTTAAAGCTATTTGTATGTTTAAACATCCATCTAAATGCCCAAGATTTCACTCAGGCTCCAAAATAAGATTTGAATACATGTAATATTTAAAAATAAAAATCAGTCATTCACAGTATTTTGGTAAAGTTTCTTTCACGTGATTAACCAACACGTTAAACTATTTAAAAAAAGCAAAAATATAAATAATTAAATACAACAAAGAAACGTTTCTTTATCATTCCCTTTTTACACTAATTAAGAATGAAAGTTCTCATGATATTACTAGTAAGGGAAAAAAAATCTCAATTGATATGGCTCGGAAAGAATGAAATACAGGCCCTGTTCGGGACGAATCTCGAGAAAAAATTTAAAGCCTGGGACGTTCTTCGATAAATGAAGTTCAGCTTTGTTCAAATCTTCAGAAAATATCAATACTGCCGAGCACGGCTCGAGTCATCAGATTAAAAATTGTGGCCGGCCAAGTTTAATGAAAGAAAATTTCTCCGAGCCAAGCTTCGAGACAAGCTCAGTCTAGTGTAGACTTTAGAGTACTGCAGCAGATCAAGTAACCCGATTGTACCCAACCCTTCCGCCATTAATTGTTTTCGTTGTGTGTTGCGTTGACTTTAAATGTTTCAAGTTAGGTTTTGACTCTTTCTGTGTGGAATACGGGTCAACCTGATTTTTCAAAAATGTCCTAAATAGTTAATAATAATAATAATAATAATAATAATAATAATAATAATAATAATAATAATAATAATAATAATAATAAACTGTGTATGAATATTAATGGGTTTATAATGTATTTAATTTTATACAAAAAAAGTAAAACTCATATTAATGATATCATTGTATATTACTTTTCCATAATTGTATTAAAATATGGCTTAATTTTTTCACATCGAGTTCAAATATTTTGGTTTCTAACTTAAACTACGCCAGTTGCTTTATGATTCATTAAGGATCAAAACCTGTACTAAACTTGTTTTCTTCACCGTGGACCCCGAGGTGATATACAGAATGAGCGCCGATCAGGTTGTCAGCCTAACGCGGAACCCTCAGTGTTTGCAAGCTTCGTGCACGTTTTATTGACCCCGAAGAGATGGAAGGTTGAATAAATCTTGCTTAGCTTGGAACCAAACTCTGGATCTGCTGGGTGGTAATCAGACGTGGTAATTTCTGACTACTACGCCACTGAGGTTTAATATTTTGGTTTCGGATCGACGAAATTAATTTTTGCCGGGTTCTGGTCGAATTTAAGTAGAAATTTCGTGTATATTGGAAAAAATTTTGCTAATTTATTTAGAAGTACATGCCCACCACGCCCTTCTTATTTTTTTAGACCTAGATAGTAGCCTCCCACACCCTATTTCATAGACTTCTGTTTCTTAAAGACCGGGAGAGAAGGGGGGGGGGGGGGACTGGATTGGTGACATTCAATATAAGAATATTATCTTTTTATTTAACAGCACTATAAATTATAACCGACAAGTAGCAAGCTCTTTCTACGTACATATCGCGCGTTCTGAAGTAAAATATGTAACTTTTTTGCACACACACAAAAAAAATTTTTAAAGAAAATAATAATGCATAAGAATTTCATATTTAAAAATGCTTCAAGAATTTCCTAAATGACGCAATTTTAATCAGGCGTGATTCTGTTTCGAATTTCAGAAAATTTAACGCATTCTGTTCCAAAAATTTTTTTAAATCGGTCATCTGTCCGAAAATTCTGAAAAAAAAAATCACTGAAAAATATTGTGAATTTTGACAAATGGTCGCAATAAAAATCAACTTCGTCCGTTGTTCGCATAAAAAATCGCTAATTTCGCCAAAGGATAGCGGGAAAAGTGCGAATTTCATAAAATTACCGAGAAAAAACACGTATTTCGTCAAAGGGCCATTGAAAAAATTGAAATTTCGTCAAAAGATCGCGGAAATAACACAAATTTCGTCAAATGATCGAATAAATAACGCCAATTTCGTCAAATAAATGAAAAAATATACGAGTTTCTTCAAAGGATAGCAGAAAAAAACGCGAATTTCGTAAAATTGTCACGGAAAAAACGCAAATTTCTTAGAAAGGTCATTGAAAAAATGCGAATATATTCGAAGGATCGCGAAAAAAATGTAATTTTGTCAAATGATCGCGGAAGAAACGTGAATTTCGTTTAATGAGTGCGGAAAAACGCTAATTTCTAAAACTATCTTGGAAAAAACGTGAATTTCGTTAAAGGACTATTGAAAAAACGCGGATTTATTCTAAGGATTGCGAAAAAAAATGCATATTTCGTCAAATGATCGCGGAAAAAAAATACGGTTTTCGGCAAATGGCAGTTGAAAACACGCGAATTTTCGTCAAAGGATTACAAGCTATTATTTATTGTTTCACTAATTGGTTTATTTCTATTAAATGCTTATTTTTAAAGGCAGTCACATGATGTTTTATAGTAGCATCGTTCAGAACGGTGTCACATTTTTAAAAATACAGCATAAATGTGACTTATTCAATATAAAAATTTCATAAGTGTTGATACCACTATTTTCAAATAGTAATTTCAGAAAATATCTTAAATTCTTGCTTAAGACATTTTTAAACTGTAGCATTCTCTACCGTTTTGCGTGCGTTTTTTTTAGGGCGGGATGAGATAAATATTACTTATTTAATATTAAAAATGTCATAAGTATTGATACCACTATTTTAGAATAGTAATTTCAGAAAATATTTGAAATTGATGTTTAAGACCGCCACTCCCTCGACAAATGTATCTACGGATAAGTTGTACAGACGAGTTTCGTTCAGATACACTTTTGTTAAGAATAGAGTGCGCTCCCTGGTGGTGGAATGTGGAACTAAAAGACCGCAATTTTATTTAACTTAGGAAATCCAACAAGGCGATCTGTTCAAACTTTAAGATAGTTTATAACACATAATAAAGAGTTTTTAAAGGAATGGCGCGAGAAATTTCGTGGAGTGGGGGGGGGGGGGGACGCAAATGTTTTTTCTTTTTTAACTTAACATTTTCTACCATTTTATGACGGTTTATTGACGGAGTCCTGAGATAAATGCTACTTATTTAAAATAAAAATGTCAAAAGTTTAGTTAGCGCTGTTTTCGAATAGTAATTTCAGTAAGTATCTCAAATTCTTGCTTAAGACCGCCAGCCCTCGAGTAATTATATCTACTGATATGTTGTTTAACGGAGTTTCGTTCAGATACAGTTTTGTTAAGAATAGAGTGTGCTCCCTGGTGTTGGAATGTGGAACTAACAGAACGCGATTTTGCTAAAATTAGGAAATCCAACAAGGCGATCTGTTCAAACTTTAAGATAGTTTATAACACATAATAAAAAGTTTTTAAAAGAATGGCGCGAGAAATTTCGTAGGGAGGGGGGTTAAAGGACGCAAATTTTTTTCTTAATTTAACTTTTTTACCATTTTATGACGGTTTATTGACCGAGTCTTGAGATAAATGCTACTTATTTAATAGAAAAATGTCAAAAGTTTAGTTATCATTATTTTCGAATAGTAATTTCAGTAAGTATCTCAAATTCTTGCTTAAGACCGCCGCCCCTTGAGTAATTATATCTACTGATAGGTTATTTAACGGAGTTTCGTTCAGATACAGTTTTGTTAAGAATAGAGTGCGCTTCCTGGTGGTGAAATGTGTAACTAACAGAACGTGATTTTGTTAAAATTGGGAAACCTAACAACACGATCTGTTTTAAATTTTAAGATAGTTTATAAAACATAATAAAAATTATAAAAGAGAATGACGCGTCACATTTCGGGGGTGGGGAGGGGCGCGAACAAAATTAGGAAATATAACAAGGCGATCTGTTTGAATCTTTTAAGATAGTTTAGGGAGGATTTACCAAAATTTAGAAGGGGTTAAATGGCGATAAATGTACTGGGCGTTTTGTAAGAAAGTGTTTTGAAAGGAATATTAAACGACACCCTCTGTGCGATTTGTGACCACACTTACCGACTTGTTTTATACTGATGCCAATTGACAAAACAGCACAAACTAGTATACATTTCTATCAAATAAAAATTAATTAACATGCGACTACTAAAAATAGAAAGGAAAATAATAATTAAATGACCACGTGTTAAAAATAGGAAATAGGGAAAATTGCGTCAAAAAGTTGTATTTACACGTGAATCATGAAAAAAATAAGAAACTTTGAAAATATTTTAGTTATTTTGCGAGAAACGCACTTAATGGGAAAAACTACGTCATATGTAAAATGCCGAAAGGTTAAATATCGTCATATGTAAAATGCTTAAAATAATTAAATTATTACGCTTGAAAAACTTTTCATGATGAAAATTTGGTCATATTTAAAAAGCTCAAATAATGATATTCCAAAGCATTTTTAAATTGAAAATATTTTTTAAACGTGAATTTTAAAAGAGAGAAAAAAACTTTATAATAATGTACATGTGAAATGCATTTAATGGCGACAATTACGTCATATTTCAAAACTATTCATTTAAAACGATTTTCTTATGGACATGTGACGTCACATTGGGAATCACTTGGTGTAAAAAAAAAAAAAAAATATATATATATATATATATATATATATATATATATATATATATATTGCTAGCAAATTTATTTGTATGTTTCATTCCTTGATGCAGCCTAGAAACATTTAAATTTATGCCCAAAATATTTTCGATTTATTTTGTACGAATTCTTATTCGATAAATACATATCAGAAAAGTCGTATATATGCCTTTGAGGCATTCGAGTTGCTTGGCGAAACGTTTACTGATTGTACTTCATACGTTTTCAGTATTTTTAACTTTTTATAAATTTAACTTTTTAACTGCAATCAAGTCTGTCTTATTTATTTATTTTATTTAGTCTTTTAAAAGTTTCAAATTCAGACGTTAAATGTATGTATATTGTAAACTCGAATATACTTATTAATAAAAATAAACAGTACTTTTCCATTATGGGGGGCCTTGGCCTTTTTTAAAAAGCTTGGCGTAATTCGGGTTCAGAAAATGAGATTTGTTGCCAAATGATATAAACAGCTATTAAAAAAAAACTAATGAACTTTTATACTTGTTTATATATGAATTTATTTATATATATAGGGTGATCATGAATTCATGGTACAAACTTTAAGAGTAGGTACAGGTCACTGTAACAATAATATATTGTATAGCAATCTATGGGCGCAAATGGCGCGTTGACGCGGAAACACCAGGGTGGCCAGTTTGCCACCATTTCTCTATTTCGCCAAGACCCCTATAGTGAAAAAGTACCAAATAAACAATTTAAATTTTAAAAAATAACATGAAAATATGTATGATGGTTCAATAAAATATAAAAAAAGATTTTATGCATAAGCTATACCTGTTCTTGAAAATATCGGAAACTAAAACAAAAGATAAAATATAAGCGTAAAATTTATTTAAAAAAAAATATTTTCAATACCGTAGCTATTCCTAAGAAGACGGTGTTTTTTAATCTCTATATCAAAGGATGAACATTGTCTATACTCTATAGCATTGTTATAAAAGTGCTAGAGACATCAGAATTTTCAACCTTACCATTTTGTGCAAGCTGATTTTAAAATGTGTAATTGATCTTAATTATCAATCCCAAAAATAGCCGCCAGCTGTCGTGATAGCGATGGAAAAAGAAAAAGGTAAAAGAAAAATACACTATTCAAACGGAAAAGCGTGGCAACCCGATTGCAGAAGATAATCGCCATTCGTAATAATATCATTCAATTTTCCGTAACCTGCTAATATTTGTAAATTAGAGCACATTACCATGTTTTTAAAAGCTTCAAATTCTGAACAGGGGTTAGCGAGCACAGCTCGCAGGGGCTGAGCCCTCTAGTACAGGTAAAATTTCACCCAAAATATATATCCAGTCTTCTTTAACCCTTTAATGCCCGCTGCCGTGATATTCATGGGCTGTGTTTTTTATTCATATTGATTGATTCCCAACAGTTTTGTAAAATAGTATAACTGGCTTTATTATAATATCATTTTACCTGTCATTAAATAACATGAACATTTCTTTTTTCAAAAAAGTGATGCCATTAAGCAATTTCAATTTTTAAACCGTAATTTAATGCGACTGTTAAGGAGTTAAAAGAATCGTTAATTGTGTGTTTTATAATATTGGATTTTCTGTAGAAATTGAATGGGCCGGATCGGACTTTATTTAATTAATTTTGTCACGGGTCGCGCCTGTCCCGGGCCGAACTTTTAATTTTTACACTGGGCCGAGTTCAGGCTGGAAATTCCTGCCCGTGCAGAACTCTAGTGGCCAATCCTGCACGAACTCTGAATACCCTTTGTTCTGAAGTAAAAATGACGTATGGGGACATATATCATGGGGTCGTAAATCAGGAATTCATGAGAAAATAAAATGCTCTAGCACTGGATTTATGCCCCCTGATTTAAGTCCCCATCTACTCTGACGTCATCAGAATGACGTATGGGGATACATATCATGGGGATGTTAATCAGGATTTCGTCGAAAGTAAAATACTCCAGCACTGGATTTGTGCCCCCATTTTTTGTGACGTCAAAATGACGTATGGGGGCATAAATCATGGGGACATTAATCAGGTTCTCAATGAAAGAAAAATTCTCCATTACTGGATTTGTGTCCCCTTCCGATATGGGGGCATATATCATGGGGATGTTAATCAGGATTTCGTCAAAAGTGAAATGCTCGAGCACTGGATTTGTGCCCCCATTTTTTTTTTGACGTCAAAATAATGACGTATAGGGACTTAAATCATGGGGGCGTTAATCAGGCTCTTAACGAAAGGAAATTTCTCTAGCATTGGATTTGTGTCCCTTTCAGATATGGGGGCATATATCATGGGGACATTAATCAGGATTTCGTGAAAAGTGAAATGATCCAGCACTGTATTTATATCCCCATTTCTTGAGATGTCAAAATGACGTATGGGGGCACAAATCATGGGGACATTAATCAGGCGCCTCACTTTTTACTATGGAAACACAAATCCAGTAATTTAGGTACGCAGGATATAAATAATAAAAATCCATGAAAACTGATTTAAAAAAATTTAGAGTGGATGATAAAGTCTAGGAATAAAGTAGGATAGAAAGGCCACTTAGATTGCTTGTATTTAGAAAGAATACACTACCGCATTAAGACTTTTTCAGCAAATTTTCAGCCTTGGATCACATATTTCTGGATGCCTCAAATTTCGTAGACATCTCTTGAAAAGTTAGCAAACAAACATCCAATACAATTGCATTTCTGTGTAATTTAAAGACGCAAGGTTTTATTAACCCTTTCCGGCCCAGACAAATTTTGTTGTAAAACGATGAAATGATTGACTGACACCGGAATTTACAAACGACTTTTTTAGAAATTAAAGACATGTTACTTTAAATGTTACTTGTAAAATCAAAATTTTACTAAAACTAGGGGATCGTACCCGGGCTTCCCGGGTTACAGAATATAGGTGAAAACATTTTTTTAAATTGACAACTAATAATTTTTTTTTATATGCAATAAGTTTTTTCGATTACCCACTTACATTTAAAAAGCATTTTTCATATGAAAAATACGAATTATACAATCAAATAAATTTTTGAAATTTGTCAAAAGCGATATTTTCTTATTAGCCGCATGCTAAGAGCTATTTGACCAAATATTTCATGCGTTAAAATTGTTTTTAAAACCATAGACAATCAGAAAACTGAGATGAACTTTGCAAACAAATTCCAATTGAAAAAAAAATCCTATTTGATGATCTAAAAATTTATATTGTATGATTACAAATATGTTAGATTTGTGTTTGTTTTTTTAATATTCTTTTATTCGTTTATAAAAGAAGTTTTAATTTCGTTAATTTGTCTTTCACAAATATGTTAGACTGGATTTTTTTAATATTATTCTTTTATTTGTTTATAAAGGAAGTATTAATTTCGTTATAAAAAAATAGTCAGAAACAAATGCTGAACAATGTGTGTTCCTTTATGTGCAAAATGTTTATTATTATTATTATTATTATTATTATTATTATTATTATTATCTATTGAAACCGGCACGTGATAAGATAAACTTTAAAAAAATCATGCTTAAAAATTATTTTTAAAAACATAATACATCAGTCAATTAAGGTACATTTTTTAAACAAATTGCATTTGAAAGCAAATTTTTTCCCTAGCGATGAAAATTGAAAATGTACGATAGTCAGAAGATTAAAAAAATGCAGAAGCGAAAATTTCAAGACCGAAATTTCATCGTGAAGTGTTGCAATTCGCAAAATGACGTCAACGTTACGCACGGATACGTTTGTTCTTTATAATATTGAAGATAAGTAATCAGTGAAATATAATAAAGATCAGTTATTACGATGTGGTTATCAATTGAAGCTCTTATGCTTCGTATTCCGGAATGAAAAACAGCAATTTTTACCTTCTCAAAATTTGCATACGCACTTCTCATAACCATATTCGTCATTTTAAAAAAAAATTGTATTTTGTTTGATCATTTTAAAATCATTTTAACTCAAAACTTGACGTCAACCATTGCCAGCAACATATTTTATGTGAATAGATGTACTCTTTACATGAGATTCTAATCTCAATTCTGGAGAGTAAAAATTTCCGTAATTTATGTTTTTTAGACGAATTTGTGTTAAAATGTTTAGTTTTATCTAAGAAAATGATCGTTTTCTTTTAAATATGACTTCATTTTCACTTAAATAAGCATTTCGCCTAGTGTCTGAAACTTAGTATAAGTACACATGCTGAAGGAAAAACAATATAGAAAATTTATGAGGAAAAATGCGTGGTATCAAAAGCAGTATGTCATTTTCCGTTATTATTCCCCTAATATAATATTATGGTCGTAATGGTATTTTGCGCCACTAACAATTTTTATAAACGATTTTGAATTTTTATGAGAAAATGGCGTGAATAAAAATTAAAATACCTCTTTTTTTTTTTTCCCCCTCTTGTTTCCAATAATGAAAGCTACATAATTTTCATCATTTTGAAGAAATTTCATAAAATGCTTTTAAAATTAAAATATAAGAGTAGGGATATTAAAAAAAAAAAAAAAAAAAAAAAAAAAAAAAAGATAGTGCGATCATATCTACAAATAAACAGCTTTCAGTTGAAAAAAATATTAGTAAAATTGGCTCAGCAGAAAGATCAGGGCAGATGACTAAAAAACACACTTGTGTTTTAAATATATAGGTCATATAAAATTGTGAAAAATTAAATTAAGCACATTATGTTATTTTGATAAAATTATAGTGGAATGTCCTAAAGAATATCATTAAAGTTTTATTATTCGAGAGAATTTTGGACAATAACTTCAAGAACACATTATTTTAAACCTCGAGTTATTTGTTTGCTTGTCTAACTCGGCGAAGCAAATCTATCCAGGCGAGAATCATCAATTTCTGCAATATAAATCGCTATTATTTGCATGTCACCTTTCTTTTATAAAGACACTCTAAATTTTTGTAAAACATTGCGTTTTATCAGTGTGTGATTTCGATTACATTACCTTCAAAAGTGAAGCATTTTCACCTGTGAAGAATTTGAAAGCAGTTGGGCTGTGAAAATGACGCACTTCTACAAAACATAATTCAGTTTTAAGAATTAAAATACACGCTGTTTTATAAAATGACGTCATTTTCATCCGCTAAAGTAATCCACTTTTACAATTCAATCTTAAACTTCGTCTATAGAAAAGTATGCTTATGACATCATTATCGCGGAATAACAGACGATATTCTTGACATAGCCCGTATTTTAATGTCAACTTTTTTTTCATGTTTTATGAGAAAATGACAACAAAAAGATGCAGTAATCTCCTATTTCCGACTATTTTCCGTTTACTTTCAATGACTTTCCATAGAAATGGGGTACTTTTGTTGCCAAGATTGGAAAAATGGTATTAAAAACTACAAAAAAATTAATATCTCAAAAATAAATTGAGATACAGCTTTCAAACAAATTGCATTTAAAAGAGAATTTTTTTCCTTATACAGCGGTGAAAAAATTTTAAATGTGCGATGTTTAGAAATTTAAAAATTTGCATTAGAGAAAATTGTAAAACCAAAATTTTATTTCAAAATTTAAAGTGTTGCCATTCGCAAAATGACGTATGCGTTACGCACAGATATGTTTGTCCTTTATAATATAGATATTCTTGGTGCCGTTCTTAAGTTTGGAATTAAAATTAGGTATCCCGACGTGGGTAAAGTGCGTCGGAAAGGGTTAAATGCAAGAAGAGAGAAGAAATTTTTGAAATTAACTTAGGCAAGCTTGAGCCAAGTCGGGCCCTGATGGGTAAGAAATAAATACAGAGCTGCCACAGTCGACTATTTTTAGCTCACAGGCTATCAAAGCCTGAGAGCTTATATGCCCGCCTGTTCTGTATGTATGTACGTACGTATGTACGCACGTATGTACAGTCGTGGGGAAAAAAAAGTAAACACCCCCTAGTAACTCTTCGACAAATTATCGTACACGGACGTTACTGGTACCGAATGATTGGAAATAAAGTCTACTTTTAAATGATGTATATAAAATTTGCTTAGGGGTCCATCTACATATTAAAACGAACCCAAACCTCATTTTTTTCAACGGCAATACCCAATTTTAACGAGATATTTCAAATCTTCGGTTCAAACTATGCCCAGACACCAAATTTCAAGTCATTTGAATGATAAGTTTTTGAATTATAAACATTCAAAATTTAGTGCTTCTAATGTTAAATTACATTTTCATATATTTATTTATATCTCCTGAAATTATGCTCCTAATGTGCTAATTTTTTGTGTAGCAATAATACTAATGTGCTCAAACATAAATACGCTGAATTTGCAATTTTTATAATTTTATGATATGAATTATGAATTATGAAATTAATATTCGAAAAAATTATGAATTGCAACCCACAATTTTTTTGATGGATTTAGATTTATTAAGTCCTGCTTTATGAAAATCCGAAATTTCACATTTTTCTTCCAAATAGTTTTCAAATTATGCTTAAAAAACGGCAAAATGATGGTTTAAGGGGCCGTCTATGATAGACGTGAGTAGATATTTCGAAATTTCTTCTGCTGTTTCGTTGTCTAACAGGCTTCATTGACTGCTTAAGGTGCCTTGATCTAGAAGGAGGCTCTCTCGGTTAACAATCGACTACGGAACTTCAATTTGGATACAGCCCTTAAAATACGCACGTTTTATAATAATTAATTTCTCGGAAACTTATGGTACGAATTGCATAAAAATTGGTTTTTAGGCTAATTGAAAGGTGTAGAGTTCATTTATGCTGTCAAAATTGGGTATTGCTATTGAAAAAAATGAATTTATGGTTTGTTTTAATATGTAGATGGCCCCCTAAGCAAAATTTATATACACCATTTAAAAGTAGACTTTATTTTCAATCGTTCGGTATCGGTAACTTTCTTCTACGATAATTTGTTGTGGAGTTAGTAGGGGTGTTTACTTTTTTTTTTTCCACGACTGTACGTACGTAACGCGATAACTCTTGATAGATATATCCGATTTGCTTCAATTTTTTTTTCTAGGTTCATTTTGATAAGGCGCTTCCCTGATTAGTTTTGGGGGGTTTATTGTTTAAAGATAAAGGGGAAAAAGGGGGGGTTAGTCCCCCCCTTAATTTAGATAAATGGGTTTCTCCTGTAGAAATATTCGTTTTGCTCCAAATTTGGTATACCGGTTTATTATGTTAAAGAGCTTCCCTGATTAGATTTGAAAGCACATTACTTAAGTATAAAGGGGATAAGGGGGGCTACCCCCACTAATTTATATAAACAGGTTTTTTGTGTAGAATTGTTCGATTTGCTCCAAATTTGGTATGCGAGTTCATTTTGATATTACGCTTCCCTGCTTAGTTTTTGGGGTTCATTGTTTACGGATAAAGCGGGAAAAAGGGGGGTTAGTCACTCCCTTAATTTAGATAAATGGGTTTTTCATGCAGAAATATTAGATTTTCTCCAAATTTGGTATACCCGTTTATTATGTTAAGGAGCTTCCCTGATTAGATTTGGAAGTTCATTACTTAAGTATAAAGGGGAGAAAGGGGGCTATCCCCCCCTTAATTTAGATACATGGGTTTTTCATGTAGAATTGTTCGATTTGCTCCAAATTTTGTATACCAGTTTATTACGTTAAGGTTACGTTAAGGTTATGTCTTGGTTAGATTTGGGAGTTCATGGTTTAAGGATAAAGGGGGGAAAGGGGGCTACCCCTTAATTTAGATAAATTGGTTTTTCATGCAGAAATATTCAATTTGCTACAAATTTGGTATACCAGTTTATTATGTTAAGGAACTTCCCTGATTAGATTTGGAGTTCATTTTTTAAGTATAAAGGGGGAAAAGAGGGGATAGCCCCCCTTAATTTAGATAAATGGGTTTATCATGTAGAATTGTTCGATTTGCTCCAAATTTTGTATGCCGGTTTATTATGTTAAGGAGCTGCCTTGATTAGATTTGGAGGTTCATTAGCTAAGTATAAAGGGAGGAAAGGGGGGCTAGATCTCCCCTTAGTTTAGATAAATGGGTTTTTTATGCAGAGTTATTCGATTTGCTCCTAAGTTTGTATACCGGTATATCATTTTAAGGAGCTGCCTTTATTAGATTTGAAGGTTTATTGGTTACGTATAAAAGGGGGACGGGGGCTAGTCCCACCCCCTCTTAATTTAGATAAATGCGTTTTTCATGCAGAATTATTCGATTTACTTCAAATTTGTCATACCAGTTTATTCCGATATGGCGCTTCCTTCATTTGATTTGGAGGTTCATTGGTTAAGTATAAAGGGGGGAAACGAGGCTAATCCCCCTTCGTTTATTTTTTGAGGGGCATTATTCTTTGAAATAAGAAAATAATATACAATTAGTGTGAATAGCCCGTGAGCTCAATGCCATCAGTTTATCTGGCCACTTTTCTTTTTATTTAATTCTACCTCGCACCACTTTCTCAAAAAAAAAAATTGTTGACATACTGTTCGAGAACATTTGCAAGAGAAATATACTACAAAAACCTTTCTCTTAAATTAGTGGTGCAAATAGAATAGAAAAATAGTCGCCTGTGGCAGCCCTGTAAGTATATATTTTTTAATTAGAGCAAAATACAGCAGCAAAAACGTCATAGTTCAGAGGTGATGAGTCTGCACGTCAGTAGGCTGATTGTTACCACTATTCTAGAATATTAATTTTTAATGACAAAAATTCTGTTATGAAATAACATGAAGATTGCTATCCGGAAGTAATAGTGACAGTTGGCATATGGATTTACCATGATCGTATGCCACCCCTGTCATAGGGAAGGAAGGGGAGGGGATCCAATCCAGCTGATTATACATCTTGGGCTCTCACATATGGATGGTCGACTTGCATGCCACATTAGATGTAAATTTCCAACTGGGCGAAAAATGTCCGGACCAGGGATCTCCTGGCTGAAGCCGCCAGTGCTCTGCCATCTGAGCTATCCCGGACGAATCTGGTGGAACTTTTTCACCCAGCTAACCTTAATGATTATAACAACTGGTCTGAAACCTGGTTCAGCTCAACAGAATAAATCTCAGGTAATGGAACTCCAGAAATTGCTGGATACGAAATTACACTAGATTAATTTTAACACAATTATTCTAATTGGTAAATAAATCATATTAGATATAAATTTCCAGCAGAGCACTGGCGGATTCAGCCAGGAGATCCATGGTTCGAATCCTGATCCGGACATTTTTCGCCCAGTTGGAAATTTACATCTAATATGATTTATTTACCAATTAGAATAATTGTGTTAAAATTAATCTATTGCATGCCATAACCTATACAGTTCTTCTACTCATATAATAATACAATCATACTGTTCATCATTAATATTACCATAAGTTTTCCTTTTAAAACTAGTTGGATGTGCCATTCCTAAAACTTTCTTCTATCTTATACATCTTAATATTTCAAAAACTAGTTCCGCATGTTAATACTTCAATATTATTAGTTCATTACTATACCAACTTTGATTTTCATCTTACATTCCTGCTTCAGTCAATTAAATGAACTAAAAACGAGTTAATCTATATCATGATATTTGTTAAAAATAATAGTTTTTCCTTATTCTGTTGTTATCAGATGTTTGCGAATAGCCGGCTTAGCAGGAAGTGAGTTCCCGCCTTTGCACGAGCCGCCGATGGACAATAGAACTACAAAAAATCAAGAAAAGTATACAAAAATCGCTATCACAGAGCCCCTTTACCGCGCGATATTTTCAAATTCAAGTAGGACCTGTTGGCCAAAGCCAAAAACATGCACAAAAAATTTGGTTCAATTGTATGCATAATTTTATACACTTTTCGATTGTAAAATAAAGAAAACGGTACAGACATCGTAATTATAGCGCCCCCTTCCAGCGGAATTTTTCCAAATTTAGGGAGGACCATCATGCCATGACCAAAAAGAAACAAAAAATTTGGCTCAATTCTATGCATAACTTCATACACTTTTCGATAGTACAATATTCAAATTGGCACAAAAATCGCTATTAAAGCGCCCCCTACCCGCGAATTTTTTTCCAAATTAAGGAAGTACCTGCTTGCCATAGCCAAGAACTTAAAATAAAAATTTGTTTCAATTCTATGCATAACCTCATACACTTTTCGATGGTACAATAGGCAAAATCGCTATTACAGCGCCCCTAGCGGCGAATTTTTTCCAAATTCAGGGAGTACCTGCTTGTCATAGCCATAAACTTAAAATAAAAATTTGATTCAATTCTATGCATAACTTCATACACTTTTGGATGGTACAATATTCAAAATCGCACAAAAATCGCTGTTACAGCATCCCCTACCGGCGAATGTTTTCTAAAATCAGGGAGTATCTGCTTGCCAAAGTGAAAAACTTAAAATAAAAATTTGGTTCAATTCTATGCGTAACTTCATACACTTTTGGATGGTACAATATTCAAAATCGCACAAAAAACGTCTACGTAACGGCGAATTTTTTCCATATTCAGGGAGGACCTACCTGCTATATCCAAAAACTTAAAATAAAAATTTGGTTCAATTCTATGCATAACAAAAACTGCTCCGGAATCTTTGTATCAAGGCCAAACACATAAAAAAAATCTTTTTCATTTTCCAATTTTTTAATACCTCATTTTGAATTTTAAATTTAATTTTTTTAAATGGCAACCCTTTTGAAACAAGATGGCGAATGAAGCTGGCCAACGAACTCGGTCAAGACATTGGTATGTACTATGTACAGACCAAGTTACATCCAAATAGGTTCATAAATACGCCTGTTATCGCGTGACAAAAATCAGGTCGTTTTAAAATGTCAGCCACAAGAGAAATTCAAAATGCTATTACTCAGCCATTTTTTTTTAGATATAGACGAAAGAAAAACTGTTCCGGAATCTTTGTATTAAGGTCAAACACATACAGAAAAAATCTTTTTCATTTTCCAATTTTTTGGTATCTCATGTAAATTTTTTTAAATGGCCGCCATTTTGAAACAAGATGGCGGATGAAGCTGGGCAACGAACTCGGTTGAGATATTTGTATGTACTATGTACACACCAAGGTACATCCAAGTCGGTTCATAAATACGCCTGTTATTACGTGAGAAAAATCAGGACTTTTGAAAATGTCAGCCACGCTAGAAATTCAAAATGCTATAACTCAGCCATTTCTTAAGATATAGACGAAAGAAAAACTGCTCCCGAATCTTTTTATAAAGGTCAAACACATAAGAAGAAAATATTTTTTCAATTTTCAATTTTTGGTACCACATTTCAAATTTAAATTTTTCTTAAAAATTTAAATGGCCGCCATTTTTAAACAAGATGGCGGGTGAAGCTGGCCAACGAACCCGGTCGAGACATTGATATGTACTATGTATAAACGAAGTTACTTCCAAATCGGTTCATAAATATGCCTTTTATTGCGTGACAAAATTTAGGACGTTTCAAAATGTCAGCCACGCTAGAAATTCAAAATGCTATAACTCAGCCATTTTTTAAGATATAGACGAAACAAAAACTGCTCCGAAATCTTTGTATAAAGGTCAAATACATAAGAAAAAAATATTTTTCCATTTTCAATTTTTTGGTACCACATTTCAAATTTTAAATTTTTTAAAAAAATTTAAATAGCCGCCATTTTGAAACAAAATGGCGGATGAAGCTGGCCAACGAACTCGGTCGAGAGATTGGTATGTACTATGTACACACCGAATTACATCCAAATCGGTTCATAAATACGCCTTTTATCGCGTGACAAAATTCAGGACGTTTCAAAATGTCAGCCACGCTAGAAATTCAAAATGCTATAACTCAGCCATTTTTTAAGATATAGACGAAACAAAAACTGCTCCGGAATCTTTGTATAAAGGTCAAATACATAAGAAAAAAATATTTTTCTATTTTTAATTTTTTGGTACCACATTTCAAGTTTTAAATTTTTTTTAAAATTTTAAATGGCCGCCATTTTGAAACAAAACGGCGGATGAAGCTGGCCAACGAACTCGGTCGAGACATTGGTATGTACTATGTACACACCGAATTACATCGAAATCGGTTCATAATTACGGTAGTTACAGTGTGACATAGGTCAGATATATATATATATATATCAATTTTGAACGGAGGGTGGTTTCGGGGTCTGGGGGTCATGATCGATGAAAATATACCAAAATTTTTTGAAATCGCTTTCCTCCGAACGGCTGCAATAGGTAGCTTTTTTGTAAAGAAAGCTACCTAATATGTTAGACGAGATTTATGAATTATTTAGTAGCATGGTATTTTACCTATACGGCATTTTTTTTATTTTAGTATGAAAACACAATTCAAATAATTTAGTTACCCAGAATATAAAGTGATAAAAGTCCATAAAAAAATGTTTGTTATAAATTTAGAGTAGGATAAAGTATTTGCAATAAAGTAAAATAGTAAAGTAATTTAGACTGTTATGTACTTAGGAAAACTACGTACTACATTAAGCACTTTTTCAGAGCTTGATCGCATGTATTCTGCATATTGTCTCATATGTCACAGACATTTGTTAAAGCTGTTCTCAAATCCAAAGAAGCTACTTTCTGTCGCCTTTCTGAATTCATTTTTGTTCGAAAATTCATGAAATTTGCAGGTCTTCTTGCTCTTAAACCAAGAGTGCTCTTGCTCCAAGAGCCGACAGCACAAAAACCTATGTTATCAAGCACAAGAAAAATAAAAACCTTTATTTTATGGACGAGTAGAAGTAGGGGAATCTAATGATCCATGTCTGCCGGAAGTGAAGTGGTACATAAGCCAAAAATTAATACCACCAGTGGTTGACTCCTAGGTTTATCATTGTGTTTTCCTGCTCCCAGTCCTCCATGTTTTCATACCTTTATTTGTTGGACAAACACAATGATAATCCTACGAGTCAACCTCTAGTGGTATTCATTTTTGGCTTATGCACCGCTTCACTTCCGGCAGACATGGATCATTAAATTCCCCTACTTCTACTCTTCCATAAAATAAAGGTTTTTTTTCTTGTACTTGATAACGTAGGTTTTTGTGCTGTCGGCTCTTGGAGTATACTAGTATCAGTACTAGCGTCACTACCGACAAGGAGGAAGAATTAACAAGCCTCCGAAATTTACCTACACTGTTAAAAATATCGTGAAAAATTACCTCTGTTTTTAAAGGCTATCTATTTTCTGACCAATGAGAACGTTCCATAGGTGTTTATGAAGCAGTCTCATTGGTCAGAAAATGGATAACCTTTAAAAACAGAGGTAATTTTTCACGATATTTTTAACAGTGTATGTTGATGAAATATGTTTACTCTCTATGTTTACACGCGATTTCACAAACCATCACGCGTAGCGCGATTAAGTATGATATCGAATGATGATTGACTGCAAGATGGTTACGTACATGTTGGAGGAGGAGTTAAATGATATCAATTCAATAAACAAGTAAATGAGCGACTTTGTTTAAGGGTTGAAAGCAAATAAGGCTGCTGAGCCATACTGTATAGCGGTTAAAGAACGAATTTAGTATTCTGAAGGTGTCGAGTTGTGTCCTTTTTAATAGGGTAGATGTGCCAGTAATGGACACCCTTCCAGTAATGGACACCCCTTGATGTTTTTGGTTCATAAAAAAATAACTAATAAATATTTAGCTTTAATTATTTTTTTTATAATTTCCCCTTGTATGTTTTATAAAACTATGTTATTGTTGACACTTTTAATCAAACCAGTCAGGAAGGAGAAAATAATGTTTCAAAGTTTTGCTGTTTTTCTGTGAAAATTTTAATGAAGAGGTTAAGAGCTAGCTTCGTTTAATTAATTTATATATTATTTATTTTCTTTTAAAATTCGAATGTTTTTGTTTGAGTAGCAATAGAAAACTTGGAATTTTATATACTAATGGCTATTTACAAAATTTCATTTCTTTTTAAGGTTTTAAGAGGGGGTGTCCATTACTGGGATGGTTAATTAGTCATTTTTCAGTAATGGACACCCCATGTAGGCATTGCTAAAAATGCAATTTTAGTAATGTTTATAGTGCATAAAATACTTTGGCTTAACTGCAAACCTAAATAATCAAATTTAATTTTTAAATTATACTTACCAAAATGTAATAACACCAAAACTTTTATAAATAGCTGCTTTTAAGTTATTTTATGTGATTAATAAAATCTCGATATTTTATTTTATTTATTATTATTATTATATTTTTTTTACGTAGTACATATATATACCTCACATATTTTATAATCTGACAATCAAACCAGCCAGGAAGCAGAAAATACTGTTTAAGAGCACAGTCAAAGAGGGGCTCATAGGGCTTAATCCCTCTTCATTTAAATAAAAGCAATTAAGTTACAGAAGGTATTAAAAAATCCATTTTCTGTCTTAAATGTTTCCTTATTTTAAAAAAAAATGTAATACTATTAATGAAAGTTATAGGTAATATTCATGAAACTAGTAAATCTGCAGATCAGTGGCCTCAAACATCAGTTCTACAGTTTTATTTTGAAATTATTTTATTTAGTATTTAAAATATTCAACTCACAATATCATTTCTTTCATATTTGTAATAATTATTATAAATGATATATCAAGTAATCTCTGGAAGATTGTTAAAAATAGTGACACAAAACTAAACATTAATATTCCAAAACTTTTTTATTATTATTATTATACCTTTTAAATCCACCACTGTTTCAATAATTTGATAGCTGTAACTGTCTGATATTTAGTATTTTAAACTATCCATCTAAAATAATTAAAACATCGATCTTCTGATAATTACAATAATTGATGTAAACAGTAAATGATTATCACAAATATTTTATTAATTACTGGTATCCAAATTGTTAAATCTATTTAAAAATAACTATTTTGTTTCATTAGTATGTACTCATTACATTCTGGTTCTAAATACAGTCATAAAAACAATTATATTTATTACTTTTTATGGGTGTCCATTACTGGAACAGAGGGTGTCCACTACTGGGCCAGAAGGTGTCCACTACTGGGCTTTTGGGTGTTTTGATATATTTCTGTTATTTAAAATTAAATTTCTGTTCATATGGGGAAATGAGGCTATAAGAATGGTTAAATATTGTTGATAGATTAATATAATATTGAAAAAACTGGGATATAATAATTATAACTATTAATAAAAAAATAATTTTTAAAGAAATTCCTTAAGGGTGTCCATTACTGGCACATTTACCCTACATTGCAATTTTTTTTTTTTTTTTTTTTTTTTTTTTTTTTTTTCTTTTGTTGATTTTTATTAAATTAGTTAAGTTAATAAATGGTTTTTTGTTTGCCATATATAAAAAGTATTTACTACCTGATAATAAAGATTACTTATTATCAGTTGCTTTGTAATTTTTAATTGGCAATTAGATAATTAAATTAAATATTAATTACAATTTATGAGTTATAATTAAGTTAAATAAAATTTCATTTTGAGTAAATTACAATAATATAATACACTTTTAAAATATTTTTTATTAATTCATATGAACTATTTTTTTAATAATAGTTCATCGATGAACATTTATTAAAATGCAATAACTCCTAAAGTTACATGAATAATATTTTTATGTTAGAACTTTAGAAGTAGATAAATATCAAATTAATAGAAATAATTTATTAGTTTTCATCTTTTAAATTAATTTTATTTATATATATATATATATAATTAATGAATTTAAATATCAATATTGATATTTAATAATGTATATTCAATATTAAAGTATTAATATTTAAATATATATAATTATATTAATTACTATTTTTGTTAAGCATGTATAAATAATATTAATTAATATTTTTATTTAAATATATAATTACTATTAATAAGTGTCATTGTTTAAATATATACTTAGTATTAATAAATATTATTATTTAAATATATAATTAATATTTTCGTTTTCGTTTAGTTGTTTGTTATACATTCTCTTCAATTTTCAGTGATTAGTTAGCAATACATATATTATGAAAAAAAGCAATCTATGTTAAAGAATAACTGTAGACATAGCTCGAAGAATGATCTTTTATTTTGGATGATACACTTTGTACAAGCCGAAACTTTACATGCATGAATTACGTGTAAAATCAAACTAAATGAATACAAATTAAAGAAAACCTACAATGGCATCATATAGCAGCTTTTATAAATAAAAGAAACTATATAAATATGCTCAATAAATAATAATAAATATAGTTATCATTATCTGATTTTGAAAAAAAATTGTGGGGAGGGGGGGTGGTGTAATTAGCTGCTTATTTTAAAATCACAGCATACATACATACATACATACATATATATCTGGGAGCACGGCAGTGCGTCCGCCAAGTTCGCACAAGCCGTAAGATACCTTTTCCTGAACCATTACGGCATACTTTTCACCCCCTAATAACGTCGTTTTAGGGAGAGATATAGAAATTTTTCTTTTATACACGTGTTCGTATGGTCAAACTGAACTAAGGTTCCACGATTTTATGTTTCTATATTTAGTAGTTTGCGAAATATTAAATTCCGAAAAAGCGCTTTTTTGTCACTGACTCACTTCGCATCATCAAATAACTAAGGTACTTCTAAAAATCGTAGAATCATGAAATTTCACAAGTAAGTCGGGTTTGTAGCACAATTAACAAGAAAAATCTGAAAACACAGAATTTCCTCCTCTAAACCCTTCAAACAAGGGGTGTTCATTTGGCCGTAAA
The DNA here is from genome assembly GCA_963932465.1 of Maratus speciosus. Lineage (NCBI taxonomy): Eukaryota > Metazoa > Arthropoda > Arachnida > Araneae > Salticidae > Maratus > Maratus speciosus. The sequence continues at coordinate 8,931,369 of OZ010792.1, read as the reverse complement.
CAGTTCCTTAACACATTCAATTGTGCCAATGTTCGCCAAAACTCGATTACAGAGTTTTGAAGGGGGTCACGTGATTTCAAGCACAATAACATTTAATATATATGCTTTTCCAAAGATGCTTGTTAAATAGAAAAAATGAATATACCCAGGGCTCGCAGCGTTCCTAAAATTTTCGCACTTTGCTACCACTAAATTAAAACGGTAATCTTTGTTGTATGGTTCTATTATAGATGTTAAAGGAATCTACCACGAACAATTCTTATATAAAATACTTGTAGCAAATTGCGAAAATTTTAGGAACGGTGCGAGCCCTGTATACCTAAAAATTTTAATCAGTATAGATTATGATACATTTACGATATTAAAACAATAAAACATTAAAAAATACATAACCGCAATTCTGTGCGTTTCCGATATAGTAGCCTTTGCGAAATACAGAAAATAGCCTTGACTGGAAAAGAAATTTGATAATAACGTATTTTCTGGCAACTTATTTACTGTGTCATATACACAAGCAATTTTTCCCATCTAGACACACGGCAGTGTGTCAGCCAAGTTCGCCTGACATAGCCGTGTGTTATTTACACGAACCATTTCGAGCTGTTTCCATCAAATTTCAATGCTCTACAACTGAAAATCTATGAGACCTACGTACTTGTTATACGAAATGTGTAGTAAGGCCACCCTAATTACCTAAAATCCTAAATTTTATAAATAACGCATAATTAGTTTCCGAGATAATGGCATTTGAAAATGTCTGATAATCGATAATTTTACCACTGACTGACTGACTGACTGATTGACTCACTCATCAAAAAGATCTCGTATATCTACTGCAGCTACAGACTTCAAATTTGGAGCGAAGTTCGTTTACACTATAAAACTGAGGAAAAAAATAAAAAAATTGTGAAAATCGATGAATTACCCACCTGGGGGTGCCCATTTTTACTTTACCATTGCGTCTATTAGGCGAAATTTTAATTTGCCGTAGGAGGGGACGCTGTTCTGTCGCCAAATACCGCCAAGTTTCTCGCCAACATGGCGATATATCGCCAAATTTGGCGACAAAAATTAGTCACCAAAAGTGACGCCACCTTGGCGATATCTCTAATATTTCGCCAAATTCCTATAGACTTCCATTGTAAACCTATCTACTTACTGGGGGTTTGTCTGGGTTTACTTGCTTACAGAAAATCAACAAATTGAGATATACTGTCCGTAACAGAGCCCGTTCTCAGAAACTATACATGTTGGAGGCGTGAAATTTTGCATATTTACAGCTGAACACCTCACATCAAATGACAAATCATAAAATTTTGAAAAAGTTGTAAATTTAACCCTTTGGGGTCTCACATGTGTATTTTAAACAATTCTTTCTAAGTGAGCCCCTATTTAGGTTGAAGGCGTGAAATTTTGCATACTTATAGCTGAACACACATCAAATGACAAACCATAAAATTTTGAAAAAGTCGTACATTTAACCCTTTGGGCTCCCACATGTATATTTTAAACAATTCTTTCTAAGTGAGCCCCTAATTAGGTTGGAGGCGTGAAATTGTACATACTTATAGCTGAAAACCTCACATCAGACGACAATCTATAAAATTTTGAAAAAGTCGTACATTTAACCCTTTGGGCTCCCACATGTGTATTTTAAACAATTCTTTCTAAGTGAGCCCTAATTAAGTTGGAGGCGTGAAATTTTGCATACTTATAGCTGAAAACCTCACATCAAACGAGAAATCATAAAATTTTGAAAAAGTCGTACATTTAACCCTTTGGGCTCCCACATGTGTATTTTAAACAATTTTTTCAAAGTGAGCCTCTAATTAGGTTGGAGGCGTGAAATTTTGCATACTTATAGCTGAACACCTCGCATCAAACGACAAATCATAAAATTTTCAAAAAGACGTACATTTAACCCTTTCGGCTCCCACATGTGTATTTTAAACAATTGTTTCTAAGTGAGCCCCTATTTAGGTTGGAGGCGTAAAAATTTGCATACTTATAGCTGAACACACATCAAATAACAAACCATAAAATTTTGAAAAAGTCGTACATTTAACCCTTTGGGCTCTCACATGTGTATTTTAAACAATTCTCTCGAATTGAGACCCTATTTAGGTTGGACGCGTGAAATTTTGCATACTTATAGCTGAACACCATCATGCGACAAATCATAAAATTTTGAAAAAGTCGTTCATTTAACACTTTGGCTTCCACATGCGTATTTTAAGCAATTCTTTCTGACTGAGCTCCTTATTAAATTGCAGATTTGAAAACACCTGAGGCCAGGCGACAAATCATAAAATCTTGAAAAAGTCTTACGTTTAACCCTTTGAGCTACCACATATGTATTTTAAGTAATTCTTTCTAAGGGAGCCCCTAATTAAGTTGGAGACATGACTTTTTGCATACGTATAGCTGAATACCTCAGACCACACGACAAATCATAAAATTTTCAAAAAGTCTTATATTATTTACCCCTCCGGGCTCTAACTTGTGTGTTTTAAGCAATTTTTCTAACCTCCGCCCTTTTCACCCGGGGAGTACTTTTCCAACTTTTGCCGAGCCCCACCAGTGGCCGAGAGGTTCTGCTCTCGAAGCTGGTAGACGGGAAGTGTTGGGTTCGAACCCAATCGCGCCCGTCGACCTAATCGTTCGGAGTTTTCGTGGTTTTCTTCGAACCTTGGATTTCCAAGCGTTAATACGGGTTAGGTTCCCTTAGAAAGACCCCCACGAAGGGCACTCCCCCCCTTAGGGCCTATATACCTCGTGTTGATAATTGGCCGTCATAAACCCAACCAACCAACCAACTTTTGCCGACACCCCTTTGACCGTTCTTTCATATTATGCACCATAGCCTTACACATTTTTGTTCCATTTTTTACCGCCCGGGGTACCTACTTATCTCAGGTGCTATGTGCTCAATCCCCTCGACTAATATATCTACGGATAGTATGTAAAACGGAGTTTCGTTCGGATAGAGGTTTGTTTAGAATAGAGTGCGGCCCTGGTTGCGAAATGTGGAACTAACAGATTTTTCAAAAGGATAAAGTGTTTTGAAAGGAATATTAAACGAAACCCTCTGTGCTATCTGTGATCACACTTACCCATTTGTTATTTTCAAAATTATCAGAGAAAAGGATATTTAGTTAATTAAATTTGAAAATCCAGGAGGAGCAATGTCCTTTCTCTGCACTGCCTCTTTGCCGGCACCCATGGATGAATGATACATAGTGTGGCATAAGCACATAACTTTATTTCTCACTTTCAGTACAAAAAAACAGGCCCAGCTATAGGATATTTAATTGGAAAATTTAATAGGAAAATTTAATATAGGAATTTAATAGGAATTGTTGTTTCAAAAACAATAAAAATTTCGAATCATTTCGTTTCAAATCATGCATTCAATGTAGCAGTATTAAAATATAGATTTCTGCCGCAAATGGACAGCCAAATAGTTTGTTGTAGGAAATTAAAATTAAAATTGAATGTTGCTTGGTGAAAAAAATAGTCACACGTAAACACATCAAAAAATTATTAAGTAAAGAGTCTAAATATGTTGTAACTTTACAAAAAGTAATGATATCTAACAAAAACATAGCTGTGAAAAAAGGGAGCCAAGTTCTGTAAAGACAATGGCAAGAAAAGAAGTGATATCTAAGTGGGTGCCAAGTTCAAATAAAATTCACTCAAACTTACCTACTGAAGTATTATAGCATTTGTTAAATAGTTTAGAAATAAAAATTATTGATAGCATATTAATAATAAATCTAGAACTTGGCAAGTTTTTGATAAATGTTATGCCTATCTATTTCATGTCTTAAGAAATGGTGATGTCGATATTAATTTCAATGACATTACAAAAAAAATTAATATAGTTATTATTATAAACAAATGACTCATGTTAAAGATTTGATAAACCAATAAATACACAGATACACTCCCGCTCGTCTTTTGTTATCACTCTAGCACCCACCCTCCAGAAACATCAATGAAAACAGACTAAGATGCCTGACAAAGAGACAGATATACTTACGCTTGTTCTTGGTCATCACTCTAGAAACTGCACGCCTTTAACCCTTTCAGAGGCAAATAATTTTTATTCGTGAAATGCTGAAATGATTGAATCACACCAGAATTTAAAAACAAATTTATTTCAAAATGGGTAAAAGCTTCTTTTCACGTATTTAATAAAATTAAACTTTTTAGTCCTGAATTCTGGTGTCAATGTGGTATTTTGCAGTTAAATTGGGTGAAATATATTTTATCCCACCGCCCACTCAAAGGAGCTCACTCAAATTAAGGCTTCCAATCATGAAATAACAAGATTTGATATAATAATGTCATTATTAAAAATAAATGACTCGTAGGTAAAATCTTGCCAAGTTCTAGATTTATTATTAATATGCTATCAATAATTTTTATTTCTAAACTATTTAAATAATGCTATAATACTTCAGTAGGTAAGTTTGAGTGAATTTTATTTGAACTTGGCACCCACTTAGATATCACTTCTTTTCTTGCCATTGTCTTTACAGAACTTGGCTCCCTTTTTTCACAGCTATGTTTTTGTTAGATATGTATACAATTTATTTAATGTAAGGAACCCGTTTATTTATTTTTATATACCAACATAAATAATTTGTATATAAAAAATAATATTTTATACATGTATAAATAAAATGTTTATATGTATATAAATAACATAAAAGTTCATCAGATTTGTTTTCATAGTTGTTTATATCATTTGGCAATATATCTCAGTTTCTGAAGTCCGAATTGCGCCAAGAATTTAAAAACATGCCAAGGTCCCTATAGTGTAAAAATATCCTAATTCCATATGAAAGTCTAAAAATCTCCTTTTAATTAAATGAAATGTGTAACTAATAAACTGTCTTTAACGATGTGCGACAGATACGGCGTCCGAAGTTCGCTGCTAATGTTATTATATTGTATTATTAGCCTATTTACTGTTAATTTATTGTTAATTTTAAATCTGTAAAAGAAAGATTATAGTTATAGATAAGATATGTTGGTCGCCAAAACCCGATTACAGAAAATTAGCCTGAGTTATAAAGGTGTTACATGATTTCAAGCTGAATGAATTTTTATATGCTTTTACAAAAATCGTAATAAGGCAAATCTTTCAGTTTATCTGTCCATCTTTTACTCCCTTAAAAAATTTTTATTAAAGACCGGGAGGCGTCTGCACAGTTCATCACCTCATCGAGTTGACGACTGAAATTTTAGGATTAGTTAAATATCGATTAGCGTATTGAAATGTAACTGGTCTGCCAAGTCATATCTTTGTGGAAACCACTTACAGACCCGATTTTACGGGTTAATTGGTGGATTTTCCATTGTGTTTTCGTGCACCCATTCCTCCATGTTTCCAAACTTTTGGATGTAGGAAAATACAATAGTAAACCTATCAGTTAACCACTAAAATTAGGTCTTCAGGTGGCTTCTACCAAGACATGACTTAACATATTAATACATGGAAATTATTCCAGAGGGAAATATTCGCCTTGGATACAATATTTCAAATGAAAATCAAATTTCTAAGTAATTGCTTAAAAGGCGCAAAGGCCAAATTAGTGAAAAAGATTCCAAGCCGGGACTCGAACCCGGGCCATCAGTATAGCGCACTGACGTTCTACCGACTAAACCACTTGGAACGATACCCAGCAAGGAAAATTTCTCACTATTATATGTTGGCAAGGCTACAAACGCAGCACAAGATGGAATATTTACCGTGAGCCTCCAACCTGGGGCAAACACGGAATATAATTAAATCCAGCATCGATAGAAACTATATTAATACATGGAAATTATTCCAGAGGGAAATATTCGCCTTGGATACAATATTTCAAATTAAAATCAAATTTCTAAGTAATTGCTTTATTGAAAGTATTGAATTTTTGAAATATTGTATCCAAGGCGAATATTTCCCACTGGAATAATTTCCATGTATTAATATAGTTTCTATCGATGCTGGATTTAATTATATTCCGTGTTTGCCCCAGGTTGGAGGCTCACGGTAAATATTCCATCTTGTGCTGCGTTTGTAGCCTTGCCAACATATAATAGTGAGAAATTTTCCTTGCTGGGTATCGTTCCAAGTGGTTTAGTCGGTAGAACGTCAGTGCGCTATACTGATAGCCCGGGTTCGAGTCCCGGCTTGGAATCTTTTTCACTATGTTGGCCTTTGCGCCTTTTAAGCAATTACTTAGAAATTTGATTTTCATTTGAAATATTGTATCCAAGGCGAATATTTCCCTCTGGAATAATTTCCATGTATTAATATAGTTTCTATCGATACTGGATTTAATTATATTCCGTGTTTGCCCCAGGTTGGAGGCTCACGGTAAATATTCCATCTTGTGCTGCGTTTGTAGCCTTGCCAACATATAATAGTGAGAAATTTTCCTTGCTGGGTATCGTTCCAAGTGGTTTAGTCGGTAGAACGTCAGTGCGCTATACTGATAGCCCGGGTTCGAGTCCCGGCTTGGAATCTTTTTCACTATGTTGGCCTTTGCGCCTTTTAAGCAATTACTTAGAAATTTGATTTTCATTTGAAATATTGTATCCAAGGCGAATATTTCCCTCTGGAATAATTTCCATGTATTAATATAGTTTCTATCGATGCTGGATTTAATTATATTCCGTGTTTGCCCCAGGTTGGAGGCTCACGGTAAATATTCCATCTTGTGCTGCGTTTGTAGCCTTGCCAACATATAATAGTGAGAAATTTTCCTTGCTGGGTATCGTTCCAAGTGGTTTAGTCGGTAGAACGTCAGTGCGCTATACTGATGGCCCAGGTTCGAGTCCTGGCTTGGAATCTTTTTCCACTATGTTGGCCTTTGCGCCTTTTAAGCAATTACTTAGAAATTTGATTTTCATTTGAAATATGACTTAACAGGCCAGTTGCATTTAAATATGCCAATGTAGTTTTAACTAATCCTAAAATTTCAGCTGTAAACTCGATGAGGTGATGGTGTGTGCAGACGTCTCCCGGTCTATTATAAATGTCGGAATTCTAATTTCAGTAGCACTCTGGTCAATCTGGCAATTATCCCTACTATTTATGGAACACTATTCCTTTAAGCGCGTTTTAGTGATGTTAATGAGCTTATGCATATGCATCATACATATTATACATATGCATATAATACGTAATACATTAGCATCATACATATTATAGGTATGCGTATAATACATAATACATATGCATCATTATGACGTCAGAATAAACAAAACATTTTTTGTCGCCAAATTTGAGAATTGACATGATATATTACCAAATTTGGCGAAACTTTGCTAAATGTCGCCAAGTTTGGCAAATATTTGAAGCTAGTGGTTATTTTTCAATGAGTTAATTATTAATGCGAGCCATCTATTTTTATTTTTCCGCATATGATCTGAATAGATAAATGATATAACGTACTAATATTTCCAAAGTGCTAATAGTTTCTTCACTGCACAAAACCTCTGCTATTGTTATTATATTGTACTGTTAGTATACTTACTGTGACTATGTTGTTAATATTTACACCGCTAAAACTTCTGTATTATATAAAGAGAATTTACGGAAACTATTAAAGCATTGAAACTGCCAGTTCTTCTTATGATTATTATAATTCTATAATATGTAGCCTGTTAATCGATATGTACGTTAGAATGAATCTTCTATAATCTGGTTCCTCGCATTTTAGTTTTTAGGTTTCGAATAAAATTAGCTAAAATCTTAAAACGATGGCACACTGACTAATTCTTCAACACGATCAGGTGAGAAGAATGATAGATTTTCAAATGGATCATGGCAGTGAGCCGGTAGACCTTCTATTCTTCCGTAATCGAGTCTATTGAAAAGGTTAACGTGAAACAAAAAGATATTAGCGTCAATATGGTTTAATGCAAATGCAGATATTGTCAAAGGATTTCATAAGAACCATTTCACTTGTGCCCAGTCGTATCAGTTAAAATGCAACAATTGGCAGTGAGCCCAATTAGAAAAGATCACTTTATAGGTTTAAAAATTTCCGCATTAGAGAACGAATCGTAACTGCTAAGGAAACATGCATAAATGAGTTAAGAGATATTTGTCACGAAAGATGAAATACATAACAACACAAAATATACGATGTGCTTCCACGATCGTAAAGAGTTCTTGATTTCTCTATCAAAAGCTTCCGACTTAGCTAAAGAATGGGCAAGTAAATTAAATTATGAATAACAGTAACATGATGCAACGTTTAACATGGAATTAATACGGTAAATACTGCTTGCTAGAGACGGCTAGTACTTTAATATGAAAAGAAATAAAGTATAAATTTGTAAAGCTCAATAAAATAAATTTTGGTATTTTTATGTTAGCCGGGCGCAAGTGGCAAATCGCCAAATACTGTTCCCAACTCCCATTGTTCATATTGCATTCATTTCATTTAGAGGTATATACTTTTCAGTCATCTCATTTAAAATAGATGCATTTCCCTCATTTTATTTAATAGAATATTTAACATAGAAATAAATAAATAAATAAATAAATAAATAAATAAGAAATAATAACATAAACCAAAATATTTTATTTGAAAACCAAAGCATTGTTTCTAATTTACACATGTGAAAAATGAAAACTGCTATTGGCGAAAAAACAAAAGGCTAATGAGGAGATTTGCTCCCGGCTAACATAAAAGTACCGAAATTTAAGTTTTTTCATATTAATATAGTTTAGAATAACAAACTTGAAAAAACATACAAAAAGTAATGATATCCAAACAAAAAGTTTTCGGTAAAAAAAAAAAAGCGCCAAGTTCTCCTTAATGTTTCGGCCAGAAAAAGTAGTGATATCTGAAGTTCGCACAAGTTAAAAGCCAAACATCCCAAATCTTTCATTGAAAATGGCTTCCTGCGACTTGGCCGTTAATGCCTTCGGGAGAGTTTTTCAAATTTTCAAATATGTACAAATGAGTTACATGCCAACTACATTTTTTGATTATTTTAGGCATTTTGTGGCACAGAGTACAGAAATAAAATACACATTTGAAAAAAGCATTTAAACAACTTCAGTCTATTTAAATGCTTAGAAGTAAAAAATAACAAAATACTTGTATTCAGGAGATAATATCCCTAATTGCTAAAACATAATTAGTATCAGCTTTTAACAGTTTATAAATCGAATACCTCTTAATGTATGCAAACAAACTATGATAAATGTTCAAACGAAAAAAATCTCTTTCGTCAATACACAAGATTTCAATATTATACAATAAAATATAATGTAACATATTGCGAGATTTGAAGTAAATAAATTTGTTTTATTTCTTGGGTTTTACGTTAATAACTTTAGCTTTAGACCGTACAAAATAACAATTAAACCACAAGTGGACTATATCAGGGGTGTCCAACTGTGGCCCGCTGGATACCACTAAAATTTTAAAGAAATAGTCGACAAGTTGAATCGCAGCAATTCGACGATTAGATAAGGCAAAGATAACTGTAAAATTTTAGTGGTATCCGGCGGGCCACAGTTGGACACCCCTGGACTAAATGATCTGTAATCAAAACTAATGTTTGTTGAAACTGAATGGTAGTTATCAGAAATCTTTTACTTATAATGTCTTTATGTGAATTTGTCACTTTGCATTCTAATATTACTTTTAATATTTAAATAATTCATAAATGCGTAATTTCCAATCATTAATTTTGAAATGCTGTAGAAGGCATTAACGGCCAAGTCGCAGGAAGCCATTTTCAATGAAAGATTTGGGATGTTTGGCTTTTAACTTGTGCGAACTTCAGATATTACTACTTTTTCTGGCCGAAACATTAAGGAGAACTTGGCGCTTTTTTTTTTTTTTTTACCGAAAACTTTTTGTTGGGATATATGTATATTTATTTATTTAATATAACAATTAACTTCTGTTTAGCTAAATAGCTCAGCTGGACTAAAATTTCAGGACTGTTACTCAATATGTATTAAATCTGTAATTTGGTCCTTCATCAATACTAAGGTTTAAAACTATATTGGCAATTTTACCATTATCTGAAATTGATATTCAATTTACAATGTTAATTTCTATGAAGGGCCATGTAAGAGAAATAAAAATTTAGTGAAAAGGGTTTCACGTTTTATTAAAACAGTTCATATGAACTGTTTTAATAAAACTATATATAGCTCTCATTTTTTTTTATATAAAGTATTTTAATATAATTCAGCTTCGTATCGCCTATTTATTTTTTAACTTTCATTTGACTGGTAGATGGCGTTACCATACACCAAAAGAAGACTGTCATTTAAAATAAATAAAAATAAAATAAGAGTTATGTATTAATGAAGTAAAAAGTACAAGTTGCCTAAAAAACTTGTTTTAAACAAATATTATTAAAATGAAAAATTTAAATATTGAATTAAATTAAAAAGAAAAAAAATAATTCCCAGTTTATAAAAAATTACTCCGAAATTCTCGTAACTTCTATTTATTTTATAAATTATTCTTTTTGATGTTAATTTTCCGGACAGAGGGCGCCACTACACAATTTATGGAGTATTTATTATATTATTAAATATTCCTGGTTTCATGCTTTTTACATTATTTAATTACTGAATAAGTTTTATTCCAGTTATATTTTTCTCTGGATCAATGCTATTTTTGCGAGATTTTAATCGTGAGAAAAAAAAATATAAATAATTAAAATATATTGCAAAAATTAAATATTTGTGTGACAAATTCCGTGTTTTACGCACTCTTTATTTAAAATGATGAAGCAAATAGTTGTTTAATAAAACTTAATTTTTTTTTAAAAATTAAAAAAACATAAATAAATAAAAAATAAAACTATATGTAAAAACTGCATTGCTTAAGCATATATTAATTTTATGCAGTAAATTTTAGTAATAATTTTATGTACAGTTAAAAAAGGTTTTAATAGACTAATAATTTTATTTATGATAATGATCTCAATTATGATGATAGGAAAACAATAAACATTTAGAAAGCCAACATGTTTTGGTTGTGGTTTCATGTTTAATTCTAGCTAATTCTCAAAAATAATATAAAGAAAATTTAAAGAAAAAAAAAGGTGAGTATGTTAACTTTATTTAAAAGTTGGAAGTAAAAAATTTTAAAAAATATAATAAAGTATAAATAAAATAGACAATAAAAATATTATTTATTTTTTAACTAGCTACAAATTGAAATTACCCCCCCCCCCCCCCCCGCTCTTTTAAGTTTTAATACTTTATTGTTTAATTTATATGGTTGTAATCATTTGACTGACAATATCGTAATTTATTCTATATTAAATTTATAAAGAATGAATAGTAATTGCAAGGAAATAATTGTGCTATATTATTTACAGTGATAGCGTTTAATTCTATAGCATACGATGATAGCATTACTTTAATCCTATTTATTAATCATAGGATTAAATGCTTTATTATTAAAGAATGTTAAATTGATATATTAATTTTTTTAAATGGAGTAAATTAATTGATTTTATCTTATTGCAGTAAGTGTGATTAAAATTAAGCTGAAGATTGGATTTGATTGGGGGGGGGGGGGCATAAAATTTAAATAACTGTAAAGGTCTTTTAAATATGAAACGCACTAAGCAACCACCGCGTTATTCTTATTAGATTTAGATGGTTAAATTATTACATTCGACCTTAATTAATATATTATTTTTGGTATCCTATTGATACACAAAACATTAAAAAAAAAATTATATAACAAAAATTATGTCACGCTGCAACAAGTTTGCAAAGAATTTCTTTACTTATTTATTTTGAAGCTTGTCATATTATAAATTACTTTTCAAATAATACAAAATATACAAATACTTTAAACAAACTTTTGGGAAGATTTTAGATTTAGTATACAATGAAATTATATAAATAAACTCATGAGCTTTCTCCTCTTTAGATACAGTTGATCTAAGTGTTTTATACTCATTTTCATTTGAAATCTCAACTATAGGAAAAAACTTTTCTATTATATCAAGAGTTGCAGCAGTTTTACGCCGCAAATTTATTTATGTCTTTTATCATATTGCAGTAAATGTAATTAAAAATAATCTGAAGATTGGATTAGATTCGGTTGGTGGGTGTGCATAAAATTAAAATATTTATAAAGGTCTTTTAAATATGAAACGTTCCTTGTTAAATTCATTTTCACTGTTTTCGGAACGAAAAATAGGACAGAAATACGAAAAAGAGCAGAACTGGAAAATGTTGTTGTTTAAGCGAATGAAACCCCTCCTACAATGCCTTGGTCTATGAACCAATCACCTTTAGACACCGCCCCCAATCGCGCTGTGCGTGATGGTTTGTAAAATCGCATTTTACACAAGGCAGACGATATTGCATTTATGTTTGATTTATTAACAGTTTTTTTTTTATCGTTACTTCTTACTTGTTCGTTCACCTTTAACTTACAAAATCATAATTAGAGTAATAATATAAAAGAAAAACCCTAGAAAATTATGTTAAGAACGCACAGTAGCCTCTCACTTATACGACTCTCTCAGTTATACGCCGAATTCTCTTGGTCCCGACCACGCTTTATGGGAAATAATGCTAAATTTCTCTCACTTATACGACGCTTTCAACGGTTCAGGGGATTTTACATTTTACAGTCGAGAATTTATTTTTATAATCTTCAAAATACAAATCATTCAGATTTTCTTACCTTTATCCTGTTACTATTGTTAAAGTGTGTATCAATAATGAATAACATTTCGTGTGTTATTAACATGGGATTTCCTTGTGCCAGCCATTTAACAATACTACTAACAAAAGCCAAATGATCACCTGCATATCGCGTCGCTGTATAGTATCGAATGAGAAATCAGGGTTTTTTCAAAATGCATATTCCTGGAAAAAATTAACAGATTTTAGGAATGCGTTGTTTTTTATGAATGTGGTTGTTTTAAGAAAAATAGACTTTTATTTCAAACTTAACAAATCGAAAAGGGCAGTTCGCGAACGACACTAGGAAAATATACTAAAGCGAGAACAAATCGAAAACACATCCCAAGCTAGAATCACACCAAAAGACTTATTCGCGTACAGCCAACGCCCCCTACATATTTGAGATACCCCCTAGATACTCGCACTCTTGATGAGAAATATGGAATCGAGAATTTTTCAGCGTCTCGGGGATAGCTCGGGGCGAAAAGACATGGATTTTCGCATCGCCACATCACAAGAGAGAGCACATGTGTTGATGAAATGATTTTGGCATTGGTTGCAAAATCCACCTATGTTAATTAAGGATTATAAATCTAAAGAGATTTTTAACTGTGATGAAACGGGACTGTTTTTCAAACTGATACCACGTAAGACATTGTCATACAAAGGAGATCCATGTCACGGGAGCAGAAAATGTAAAGAAAGATTAACGATCCCTTTTTGCACAAACAATGATGGTTCAGAAAAAATAGAACCATTAGTAATAGGAAAATTAAGAAACGCTTGATGCTTTAAGAATATAAAAAAACTGTCATGTTGCTACAGAAATTAAAAAAAAAGCGTGGATGACATCAGAGATTTTTACTGATATTTTAAAAGAGATGGATGATAAATTCCAGAAACAACAAAGAAAGGTTTTACTTCTAATCTATCATTGTCCATCACATCTAGATGTCAAAGTCAACGATTTCTGAAACAAAATAAAGTTCAAATTTTGCAAGCAAATTCTAAAAGCAGAATACAGCCATTAGCTTTACGGATTATAAAGAATTTCAAAGTAAACTTCAAAAGGAGTTTGATTCGTCGTTTTATTTGTGATCGGGAAAACAAAAATAAAGCTAAAGCAATTTCCATTTTAGATGCTATGCATCTTACAGCATCTGCATTGAAAAAGGTGACATTGCAGACAATTAATTCACAAGACCAAATTGCTAGTTCAACGAATGAACCCGATTTTGAGAGTGTATGGGAATCTTTTAATGGCGAAGACTGGGATGAAATGTTTATGGGTGAAGGTATTAATCAAAAAAGTTATGCAGAATGTGATGAAAACATTCTTCTGTCAGAACCGAGAACTGCTGAAGAAATCTTTGAGGATATCAATAATGAAGACGTGAGTGAGGAGGATGACAAAGATCAATATTCCTGCTGTTGTAAATTTTTTAGAAGCAAATGCTGCTTTAAATACATTAATGAGTTATGTCCATCAAAATGAATATTCCCAAAATAGCTTAAAAGCTTTATTAGACTTAGAAAAGATATTTTCTCTTTTCGTCGGCGACAGAAACAAATTAATATCACTTTTTTGAGAAAATCTGTTCTGTAAATCTTTAAAATAAACATGGTGGTAACTTTGGTGTGTGAGCTTTAAACTATATTTTATAAATTTTATGGAAAAATCTGTTCTTAGTACTCAAAACTTATCATTTTTAATATAGGTAAAAAAATTAATGCATATAAATTTTGAAATTTGTATAATAAGACGGTCTCTCACTTATACGACTTTTTTCTACGGTCCCCTGAAAGCCCTATAAGTGAGAGGTTACTGTAAATAGTTTTATGTAAGTTTATGAGATTAAATTGCAAAAAATCAAATTCAGGTATTGTGTTAATTTATTTATATCGAATAAAATTTTATTGAGTCTAATGTCAGTACCTCTATTTATTTTTAACTTTTAGATTTATATAATTCTAAAAATTTGTCAAAAGGAATTTTTCCCCATTTGTAATTTTATTATTTTTTGTTATATGTTAATATTATAAATATTATTGAATTTACTGTACGTTATTTACATTAAAAACAATATTTTTTATTTTAGCTGTAAGAAAGTGAAAATACGTAAATTTTAAAAGATTATTGTTTAATACGTTAAACTTCATAAATTAATATAACATCGGCTACAAAAATTTTCCTACTAAATGGGAAGATTTATCAAATTTTTCTCGGATTTGTAGAGTGCACTATTTCGTATATTTTTATATTACACCATTGCTTTTGATATATAGCATTCAAGACGAAATTTTTACCTTGTTTTTCATTGCACTTAAATCGTTCACTCATCATGTAACAAAAAAAAAAAAAAAAAAAAAAAAAAAAAAAAATCATGTACATAAAAGCAAGTAGAATAGATATTAGATAGATAATAGAATATCTATTCTATGTTCATGTATCGGTGTAAGATTCTATTGAAAACGTATACATTAAAAAAAGAAAGATCACAATAAAGTAGATACTCAAAATAAAAATATTGCAAGGATGGGGAATTTCTTGCCCATTGTCACTAAAGGTGCTGCGCGCCACACACCAGGGAAACATGCAACAAAAAGCATGAGGCATGCGTCAATTTCATCCTGTTAACAAAGAAAAAACCGATTTGAATAGCAGGATTTGCCTCCTGTTGTGGCATGTCTCTCTGGTGTGTGGCGCGCCACGCTCTATGGAAATGTCCGATCTTAATCTATGCCTTGCACTAAAAGAAATATTCTTGGCTCTAAAACACAGCCGGGATCCATATAGATCTGTGCAAGGTGATGTCACGAACAGGTTTTTGCTGCTACTATAGGACAGTTATCGCTACCCTTTTCAATGCTTTTTGTGTTTGTGTGTACTACAGCTTTCTTCATTGTTCTCCGGTAAAAGTCACGTGATGTGAACCATAGATTAACCCATTAAAGACGGAATTATTTTTCCTTTTTAAATACAAAAATTGCCTTTCGTACCACTTTTTCTGAAAAGCAATATTTACTTTATTTTTAGCAGAGTTTCTGTCATTAATAAAAGTGGAAATTTTTTATCTAAATTACTGGTATTCAAACAGCAAAAGTGGTGACAGCTACGCTGTGACCATATGGTAACGCTAGTCCTTAATGGGTTAAGGACCAAGATGGGACATTTACGGCAAAATCTTTAATGGCAACAGTATTAGCGTCACTATCGGCAAGGGGGAAGAACTAACAAACCTCCGAAATTTACCTATGTTGAAGAAATATGTTTATCCTCTATGGTTTGAATAGCTATTCGTTCCTAAAACGAAGCAGGTGTCAGACGATATTCTATTCATGCTTGCTTTATTTATTTAACTGCTTTTTTTTTTTACCGTACTTGTATTGTTCATTTTTAACTTACAAAATAATAATTAGACTAATAATATAAAAGAAAGCCGCCAGAAAATTCTGTTAAGAGTGCATATATGCAAGTTTATAAGATTAAATTGTAAAAAATCAAATTCAGGTATTGTGTCAATTTATTCATATCGAATAAAATTTTATTGGGTGTAATGTCAGTACCTCTATTTATTTTTAACTTTTAGATTTATACAATTCTAAAAATTTGTCGAAAGGAATTTTTCCCTATCTGTAATGTCATTATTATTATTTCTTATATGCTAATATTATAAACATTATTGAATTGATTGTACGTTATTTACATTAAAAACAATAATTTTATTTTATCTGTAAGGAAGTGAAAATGCATAAATTTTAAAAGATTATTGTAACGATTGTTTAATACGTTAAACTTCATAAATTTATGAAGTTTAACGAGCTATGAAAATTTTCCTGCCACTGGGGAATAATTATGAAATTTTCTGGGACTTGTAGAGTTCAACATTTCGTATATTTTTATGTTACACCATTGCTTTTGATATATCGCATTAAAGACGAAATTTTTACCTAGTATTCGTTGCACTTAAAACCGTTCACTAATCATGTAAAAAAAAGAAAAAAAAAAAAAAAAAACTATTCTATGTTCATGTATCGATGTAAGATTCTATCGAAACGTAAACATGCAACATTAAAAAAAAGAAAGATCACAATAAGGTAGATACTCAATAATAAGCATACTACAGGGATAGGGAGTTTCTTCCCCATTGTCACTAAGGGCGCTACGATCGCAATCGCATTACCATAATACTATGTTCACACTACGAATACTTAAGATATCTTAGACCGCCGAACTCTCTTAATTTTGAGGTGGTACCCTCCCGGAATTGGAAGCTGTTCACATGGGAAAACTCACTTAAGATAACTCAGTGAACGTCACTGTGTTGTTTGCGCATGCGCTTAAGATAAAACCGCCCGCAACACCCAATCAGTTAATGCGAAACTTTACAGCCAGCGAGAGTGAATGGTCGTGACTGTCTCTAGCCCGAAGAAAGTTGAAACTCTCTCAGAGAGTTTGTGGAACTCCCTCAGAGAGTTCGGAGGTTTAAGAGAGTTCCGATAACGCAGTGTGAACAGGGTATTACGCTCTATGGGAACGTCCGATCTTGGATGTTAATCTATGATGTGAATTACTTAAACGAGATTGACCAATTAGAAGCCTGCATTTTTGCGAACTTTTCACTGTTTGCAAAAATGAAGGCTTCTGATTGGTCAATCTCGTTTCGCTGACAGAGAAAAACCTCTCCCGGCAATGAGTTCAGAAAAGTCTCCGAGATCAATTATTGAAAAATGCAAATATTTATTAACTAAATGTGAAAAAAAATGTGATATTTCTTGAGAACAAGTTAAAAATACATAAAAGTCCGCAGCAAGTTGCCAGAGCTGCTGTTGAATCAGTTTTGTTTGCTGCCTATTGCACAGAAGAAATGAAGTGAAGGAATAAATGTAAACAATTGTACTGGTACTTCCACTTTTCCTGTCTGATTTCTTCACTAGTCTTAATATTTTTGTAGTAAATCTTTATTTTATTCAGATAGTTTATTGTAAATATGTTTTCTAAAACAGCTGTAGTCGCCGCTGGCGTTTGTGGCACATTATTCATTGGTTATTGCATTTATTTTGATCGTAAGAGGAGGAATGATCCTAAATTCAAGCAAAATTTAAGAGACAGTAAGTACAAACTCTAGAGGAGAATTGATTAAATATTAATGGAATTGTACATGTACTCAAAAATTTAATTTGTATTTTATTTTCTGTTACATTTTTGGGTTTCTCGATTTATAAAGGCATTGCAGTTTCTTTTTTTAAATTCTACTCATTATTAATAAATTATATTTCTCCATTCAAAAGCATGCTGAAATTTCATTACTATCACGTCAGTGTAATAGATATTCGGAATTCATTTCAGCAAATATTTTTTATTACTTCCGAACCTCTACGATTCCAAGTGTAAAAATTGGTAATTGCAATTTTATAATTTTTGTGAGTTAGGCTGGATATACATTTTGACCTGTGGGCTAATATTGCTATAAGTTAGACACTTTTGATTTTAGACGTTTTATTGAATAGACTGGAGATATAATATTTGACGAATTCTTCTGGAACTTCAGGAATATAAAGAACACGTTCGACATCATATTTTTCAGCGAATGTTTAAACATGAATGCAATTAGTGGACCAATAACAAATTGAATAAATAAAGTATTCACGATAACCCCTTAAATTAAAATGCTCAAAATTGATGTGTAGCACATGACTATATGGATCTTCTGCAACATTTGTGTTTATTTGTATAATAATTGCATGTATAGATTCATGGAGGTATAAAGGTGACTTAAGTTTTCAAAAATATTCAGCATGTTTTTTGTTTGTAGCATGCAGGATTTAAACCAAGTTAAATGCTACCTTTAAAAAACTTGATGGGAATAATCCCATATCCTGTTTTTTTTTTTTGTTGTTGTTGCTCAGAGGTGAATAAGGAAACATCTAAGACAGAAAATAGATTTTTAATAGCTTCTGTAACTCAATTTTTTTATTTAAATGGAGAGGGATTAAGCCCTATGAGCACCTCTTTGGCTGTGCGCTTAATATATGCAAGGTAATAAAATATAAAATATGCAAGGTACCTACCAAAAAAAAAAAAAAAAAAAATTGAAATTTTAAGGGAGACCAAACTGGTTGGTCGCCAAGAGCGGCTAGTAGATTTATAATTGTACAGTACAACCAACGATTATCCGCGGAATTGGATGGCAAGGACACTGCGGATAACAAAAATTGCAGATAACCCGAAAAAGACTGAAAATGGGATGCAAACGCGAAAACAAAAAGAAAAGTCAACATAACAACTATGTTTTAGCGGGCAAAAAACATAATACAATGTTTAAAATACATACATATGCACAGCACAACAGAAACCTTTGCTTTATGTCTAAATCACTAAAATAAAAAACATTAAACAAGAAACAATGCCATACACACTGTACAAACAAAGTTGAGATACACCTTTTTTAAAAAAATCAGTCACTTGTTTTTGCTTCTTGCTTTGGAAACACCTTTTCTTTATTCTAAATTGTAAACAATTGTTTTTCTTTTAGTATGGAATAATTTTTATCTCAAAAATGAAGCTATTCTTGATATGCTCTCCTGAAATTTATCATAATAGTCTTATTTAATTGTAGTGTTTACGTTTGGTTAATAAAATCAAGAAAAGACATCGAGACTTTATATCTGATATTTCAAACATGGCAACCGAATCTAGAAATATTCTTCTAATACTTTCGAATACATGAATTTTTCTGTTTATATTTATTAGTAGGGCTTATTGTATTTTCTTTGCTGTTGGCTTGAATAAAAAAAATTCGCTTCGCAGATAAACCGCACCGCGGATCATCCGCTTGCGGATAATCGAGGCTTTACTGTATTTCAATTATAGCAGACCACTGTGCCCTACTTCCAGGGCACACTGGTCCACTTTATGTATGTATAAAAAGAATTTTTTTCTTTGAAAATGAGTATGAATCCTGTTTAAAAATTTGAACTAAGACTCAATCTGTTTATTTTTATTTAGAAAGAGCAAAAGCTTTGTTGTTAAAAGAACAAGCAAAAAGAAATGTCTCCAAGGTAACTGGATTTAGAAATTTTTTTTCGCTTTTAATCATTCATTATTTAAAAACTAAAATTAGTCTTTTTCATTTGTTATTGATGTGCTTACAGCGATTATTATTGGATTAATTAAATCTTCATTTTCTTTTAAAATTTTGTATTTTAGCTGCCTGAATTAAAAGATTACGAGTCTGTACAGAAATTTTTCATTCAAGAGATACAGTTGGGTGAAGAGCTGTTGAGTCAAGGTAAAAATATCTATCTACTTTAGTATTGATATTGTTTTACAATTTGTTCAAATTGGTGCATAAAGTGTGATGTTAATTTTTTATGTGATCTTTTTATGTAAAATGTCTTTCTAACTCAGTTTTATAATTGAACTTTTGTATATAAATTTCTGTTTCATGTTAATTTTATTATTCTTTTAATAAAAATTCTACATTGTATAGATGAGTTCAGGCCAGGGCTACAAAAAAAGCTGGCCGTTTTTTAAAAAGACCAGACCAGCCCCGGCTGTTATTGGAAAAACCCCGCTCTTTTTTTTTAAAAAGCCAGCTTTTATTGGCTTTCTGTCAGTGAATATCTTACTATTTAATTTTAACAACTATGTATGTTAAATTTGATGTCTTTACAAAGCCTCTGTTCTCATCATTGTCACCCTTTTATTATGCTTTATCCTACTTTCATCTTTATTTCATCTCTTTATTTATTTTACTTATTTATTCTCTTTATTATATTTATTTATATAAAATACTTTATTTTATTAAAACATTCTTATCTTTCTTTCTTTAAAGTCTCTTAAATTCAGTTTCCGACTCCATACTTTTTCCCTTTTTCATTCGTGCAAAACAGCTTAGTTCTCGCAGTTTTGCCTCGTAGAGTTTAGTTCTCGTAGAGAACATCAGATGGCATCGTATGTCCAGAGCGTCGGCAATCGTTGCCATGGTTACGCCTTCACGTGCTTCTTCCTGGAAGCCGGTTGGGAGTCTAACAGACATGCGTGGTTGCCTTATTTCGGTTCATCCATTTCGAATAAATCGCCATGCTCTGAAGTCATTCTTGGCCTAGTTGTATTTGTCTCTGTACGGGGAAGGTGGAAATAGTTCTTTCAAATGCTTCATCGTATTATCTGTTTAAATAGTTTTGCTCATCGGCTTTTAAGATTACGATAATCCTTCTTCAACTGTAATTTACTTTAGAGGAGAGTCATCTTGTTTCGAGTGTTTGTTTTTCGGGAGCTGAATGGCGTACTGTTTAAAGTTGTCTTTGTTATATGCAAGACATCGTGTCTACGTAGCGGTTTTTCCTGAAACTACCTTTTTGATGATGTCGTCCTCAGAATATGTTTTTCATCGTGAAGCTCGGGAGTTTTTAAAGTAAAGTAGTGTCAATCCTTTTGAAATGTGTTCGGCTGTTTTTCAATGGTTTCTTTGTAAGAGAATAGAGACGTTTATTTGTCGAATACGAATTGACGTTTTGTGTCGGGTCTTCAAAAGGACATACTTACGTTTTTCAAGCCCTCGCTACACTATTGGGAATATAAGGATGTCATAATTTATGTATCATGTAGTCATGTTATATTTCAAAGTAAATACCTTTACTATTTGCTATGATGTTTGTAATTAAAGTTTCAGATAAGTCTTTTACATTTGTTGATAAGCTGATATTTAAGAGATGTCATGATTTGCTTCTACATTAATATGTCTTTTAAGTTTTAATAAATTATTTGTGTTTTTAAAATATCTGTAATTATTTTCCACCATATTATTTTTGGAATTATATTTTACTTTTCAGATGTTATAGTTTATCTAGCTTAACGTAACTCTTAATAATCTTTTTTCTTTGGGGTTTAAACCAGCATTACGCTCCATTGCATATTTAATATTCTCTGCTACCCACTTTAACCCCTAAGCACTATTTTATAGTGCTTATCAAATTTACTTTACATGGTTTGTACGCTTTGGAAAAAATAGAAAAAGTGCTGGAAAAAAAAAGTATTCATTTTCAAGGAATGAAAAGTGCTGGAAAAGAAAGTATTGATTTTCAAGGAATGAAAAGTGCTGGGAAATATCGCGAACTTCGACAAATTGTTGCCGAAAAACATCAATTTCAACAATCGTTCGCATTAAAAAATCGGTAATTTTGCCAAAGGATCGCTTTAAAAATGCGAATTTCGTCTAAAGATTGTGGAAAAAACGCGATTTTCATCGAAAAGTCGTTAAAAAAAATGCGTATTTCGTCAAAGACTAGAGAAATAACCCGACAAGAAATCTCGATTTATTCGAGATTTTTGCAAATTTCGTCAGAGTATCGCGAAAAACACGCGAATTGCATTAAAAGATCGCGAAAATACGCGTGTTTTCATCAAAGAATCGCGTAAAAAACGCACATTTCGACAAAGGATCGTGAAAAAAACACAAATTTTGACAGAAGATAGCAAAAAATTGCGAATTTCTTCAAAGGATCGCGTAGGGGTGATTCTGTTCCGAATTTTCCGAAAATTTTAAAAATTCGGTCACCAATCCAAAAATTCGGCCATAAAAAATCGCGAAAAAAATAAATTTTGCCAATCGTTTTCAGAAAAAACGCAAATTCCGTCTTAGAAACGCGGGAAAAACTGTAAATTTCGTGGAAAGATCGCAAAAAAACCCGAAGATTTCGTCAGAAAATCGCAAAAAAACCCGAAGATTTCGTCAGAAGATCGCGAAAAAACCCGAAGATTTCGTCAGAAGATCATGAAAAAACCTGAAGATTTCGTCAGAAGATCGCGAAAAAACCCGAAGATTTCGTCAGAAGATCGCGAAAAAACCCGAAGATTTCGTCAGAAGATCGCGAAAAAACCCGAAGATTTCGTCAGAAGATCGCGAAAAAACCCGAAGATTTCGTCAGAAGATCGCGAAAAAACCCGAAGATTTCGTCAGAAGATCGCGAAAAAACCCGAAGATTTCGCCAGAAGATCGCGAAAAAACCTGAAGATTTCGCCAAAAGATCGCGAAAAAACCCGAAGATTTCGCCAGAAGATCGCGAAAAAACCCGAAGATTTCACCAGAAGATTGCGAAAAAACCCGAAGATTTCGTCAAAAGATCGCGAAAAAAACCCGAATATTTCATCAAAAGATCGCGGAAAAAACCCGAAAATTTCGTTAAAAGATTGCGAAAAAACCCAAAAATTTCCTCAAAAGATCGCGAAAAAAACCCAGAAATTTCTTCAAAAGATCGCGAAAAAACCCGAAAACTTCCTCAAAAGATCGCGAAAAAAACCCGAAAATTTCCTCAAAAGATCGCGAAAAAAACCCGAAAATTTCCTCAAAAGATCGCGAGAAAACGACAAATTTCGTCAAGATATCGCGAGAAAACGACAAATTTCGTCAAAAGATCGTGAAAAAAGGCAAATTTCGTCGAAGAATCGCGAAAAACACGAATTTCGTCAAAGGGCTGCAGAAAAAACGCATAGTTAGTGTCGGGAGTGGATTTCCCCCTCTCACCCTCTGCTGTAACTTTTCAGAAAATTTGAGGTAAATTTCAGAATTTTTTTTTTTACTTAGAATCGCCTCTAGGATCGCAGAAATAATGCAAATTTCTTCAAAGGATCGCTAAAAAAACACAAGTCAAAGGATTGCAGGAAAAGCGTGAATTGCATTAAAAGGTCGCAGAAAAATCTCTAATTTCTTCAAAGGATCGCAGAAAAAAGGGAAATTCCATCGAAAGGTTACGAAAAAAGACTAAATTTGTCAAAGGGTCTCAGAAAAAACACATAGCCAGTGCCGGTATGGGATCTACCCCTTCTGCTATCCACTGTAGTCTTTCAGAAGATTTGGTGTGAATTTTAGAATTTTTTAAACTGAGAATCACCCTTGAAAATTTCGTCAACTATATACGTTGAAAAAAAATCACAAATTTCTTCAATCTGTCATTGAACAAAAATTGCAAATTTTAACAATCCGCTGGGGAAAAATACCACAAAATTCGTCCATTGGTCATCGATAAAAAATCGCAAAATTCGTCAGTTTGATGCCGATTTCATATATCCCCCCCCCCCCCCCCCAAAAAAAAAAAAAAAAACCTTGTTCCTTCTTAACATATTCAATTGGTCATAAAAAAAATCGGTTATTTATAAAAATCGCGAATGTTGTCAATCAGTTAAAACTTCACTGAATTATATTAATTCTAAATTTTTCACTGTGTAACTGATAAAAAAAATTTTATCTCCTTTTTATAAATCCATTTAAAAAAAAGCTTTTGTATTTAAAAAGTAAAAGTAAATTATCTAACCTTTATTTCAATTATTTTTGCACAAATAAGTGCAAATGCTGCAAGGTTTGAGAATTCAGAGAATATTTATTAAAAAGTATATTGTTCACAACTTCAGAAATGCTAATATATGACTCCTGATGAGTGTTTAGAATTCCTAAAATTTAACTGGTTTACTCCTGTTTTCTGCTCTTGTAGTGATACCATACCTTTTATTTATTTTTTTTTTTTTTAATATTTTTTTGCACTTAAAGAAAAGAAAATCAAGCTCTGTTGTCTTAACTTTTTATTATATATGAAATTTCTTCCCATGGTACCTTAATAAGTTAAAACACATTATTCTTTAAAAATTCTCTAATCATGTCTTGAAAATGCCTGTTATAAAAATGAAAAGTTTTGATAAGATTTCTTTGAAATAGATAATCAATGGGGTGGCTATTTTCCTTATGTGTTGTTCTGTGCCATTTTTATGCATGTATCTAAACAGTCCTTGAATAGTGCTTGAATTTTATTTGTTCTCGAGTGTATGAACCATGCTTTACTAATGGCCATTTTGTATAAAATGGAACTAAAAAAATCTTATGAAATTTATTTTAAATCTTGTTTCAGATGTCCAATTTTTTAGCCAATTCATAATTAATATGCCAGAAAGACCTCATAAATAGGCAATATGATTAAAAGAAATCTATACTATAGGTCCAGTAGCACCTCCTCTCTTTAGTAAAGATATTTTCATGTTGTTATGGGTAAGAATTATATTAAAAAAATCCACTTCCCATCCCCAAATTTCTCGTAGTGGGAGGTGTTTAGTCAAGTAGACTACTGGATTGGCAAGATTACAGGAACTAATACATTTACTCTTAAAGGAGTGTAGTGTGG
The DNA here is from genome assembly GCA_963932465.1 of Maratus speciosus. Taxonomy (NCBI): domain Eukaryota; kingdom Metazoa; phylum Arthropoda; class Arachnida; order Araneae; family Salticidae; genus Maratus; species Maratus speciosus. Next base: position 8,906,498 of record OZ010792.1, on the reverse strand, counting down.
GGATGGGAGGGGGGAAATTCCAGTTGGTGACACTGTCTCAGATTAGTCTTTCCTCAGTAAGCATGTCTTAGTAGTTAGTTTGAAAGTTTAGCCTTTTTTTTCCCCTCTAAATTAGTTTAGTTTGAATCTGTACCTGAATAAAGTTTGTAATTATCTTTATTGTACAGTAATCCCTTAACATTCGAGAGTTTTGATTATTTGTGAAATAGAAAATGTGGAACATTCCAACTTTCGCAAATATTTAACTTGGTTATTCGCAAATTTTGTTTTATAAAAAATATTTTTTACAAAGTAAACTAAATTGCCAATTTTATGAACTAAGTGACACTGGGCACCTATCTACTGTATGCTTTAAGTTGAGAGAACTTCAGCCCTTGTGTAGAGGGAAAATATAGATCAGTAATTTTCTTTATTTTTTTATGCAGATTTTTTCTTCAATTTTATAAATTTTCTGAAATTCCAAATTTTTATTGCATGTGAAATATTTTCTGCAAAAATTGTCGGGGAAATTTCAAAACATCAACAACAACTTGTTGGAAAAATAATAGAAACCAATTCTTCACTATTGAGGATTCTTAAATTTAAAATAGAAATCTCAGCCAAGACTTCCCCTTACATGGGAATTCATAAACGAAAGATCTGTCCTGCCAATTAATCACATACCACTAAATTTTTCCCACCATCAACTAGCAAATAAAATTTTAAAATATGCTAATAATCATTCAAATTTATTTAAAACATGTACTTTTAATGTATAATGCTTAATAAATATACTTTTTGAATTTCAATTTATCTTTACCATTTAAAAAAATTATAAAACCTAACCCACTTTTATGCACGGGAAGATAGTCTCGACATTCGCTGAGATTTCCGTGATCCTAACCCTCACAAATGTTAAGGGATTACTGTATTAAAAAAAGAAATGGCATCAGGATTAGATGGTAGAAAGCTTGCCAAAGAATGGAATGAATTCACTGAATTTGGGGCAAAAGTTAAGTGCAAACACTGTGAATGTGTAGTCAGCAAGAAAGCTGTAAGAATAAAGGAACATTTAAAAAAAATGTCAAAAGAATGTTTAGACTAAGGTTGAAGACAGTGATCCTGAAGTTATGAGATTAAGCCTTCTACTAAAGTGCCCAGAATCCAAGAAATGAATGACAGTGCATAGTGCAGGAACAATGTTAAATAAAAGTACAAAAACAAAAATCCATATTTTCTTATGGTTTGGTGAGAACAGCACCTCAAATGCGAGTTAGATAAATGTGTTGCTAAATTTTTTTATACATAGCTTTCAATGTTTCCAGAAATGCAGAATTTAAAAAAATGACAAAGAATTTAAGGCCTGGTTATGTTCCTCCAAATAGGAATCAGTCAACCTGCTGAATGATGTTTGTGATGATTTTAAAGAATGCTTAAAGAAAGAACTTTCAGACAAAGCAACTCTAACTTCGATTCTTGATGTATGGCCAGATGTAAGAAATGATCTAATTTTTGCCTATAGTATCTATATTGCCAATAAGTCTTATTTAAAGCTGTTGACTGTGGTTCAGAGAAGAAAATTGCTGAGTACTGTGCTGTTTTTACAAAGAAAGTATTATGAAACAGGAAAAGTATTTACTTATATTTTCTTATACCGAAAATGTTTCTGCTATATGTACAGATAATGAAAATAAGATGAATGCAATGGGAAATCTGATAAGGGAAAGTTATCCTACTCTTTTTATTTATAGATGCTCAGCACATATTTTGAATCATGTCAAACAAGAGATACAAAAATATTTCAGGAACAAGCACAATGCCTATGGTTTATAGGTCAAAACTGGGAAATTTCATTAGCGGCCACTGGCCGGTAGGACTAGTTTTTTAAGTGGCCACTTTCTTTAAACTAGCGGCCACTTTTTTATTTAAAAATACTAAACAGTAAAGTTTCTATAAGTATTAATCTAAAACTGAATAGCCCAAATAAATATGTTAATATAAATATATTAGAACCAAAAAAAGTAGAATCCTTGATGAAATACAAGAAAATTTTATTCTCTTCTTGTAAAAAAGTGGCCGGAAGGTGGCCACTGATAGTCAGTTTTGCACTAGCCACTTTTTCTCATTTACTGGCCCTGTGGCCGGTGGCTAGTGCTAATTTTGACCTTTACTATGGTTGGCTAAGAGAAAAAGGAGGTTTAATGTCTCAGGTTCCTAATGACACTAGGTGGAACTCACAAAAAGGATGCTTACAAACTTTCATAAGAAATTTTCACAAATATAATGAAATCAGACTAGAACATTTGGATGAGTTTGTTCAGCAGATTGGAAACATATTGAGTAATGTTGGTATTTACATTCAAGTTGTTTATTTTAGTAAACAACTGAACATTATAGCCAAAGTAATTGATGATCTTCAGAGTGATACAGCTACATTGTATAAAGCAGTGGTGGTAACATGTTTAGATATGTTGGAAGACTCATCTTTAGGAACTCGTGTAGAAAAACTAAAAAAGATTTCAACACATGGACCCTTCCATTTCTTAGCATACTATGTAATACTAGCAACATGACTATGTAATTTTAAGTGTATGAGAGTAGCAACAATGGTTACAACGGTTAAAGTAAATTTGCAAGAAACCACATTATCTAAAGCTGATAAATGAAATTGGATTATGGGAAAAATCAGCCATCTGTTTTCTGGTAATCTAATTGAGTGATGCAAGCAACATATTTAAAAATGTATGCAATAAAAAGTCCAGTAGTGTAGTGGTCAGTGCACCTGTTTACCACACTATGGGCCGAGAGTTCGATTCTGGGCTGGGCAAGGTTCACTCAGGGCTCGAAAAATCTGTTGCCCAACATGTCCGGGGCATGTAAAATTTCTGATCAGGCATGCATTTTTGATGGCATATTAGATTCAATAGCTATCTGTGATAGCTAGAAAAGACGTCTAATATAGCTATCTGCAGCTATAACTCGAACAATATCTGACGGTAGACACAAATGATAAGAGGCGACAGAAGAGTAAAATTGATCAGTATCATGCTATAGCTATACTTTTAAAAGTTGTTCTGACAAATTTACATACATTTTTTGCCAGCCTGTAAAATTAAAAATGTACTTGACGCCATTGGCTGTTGGGATATAACATGACTGATGCGAGCAACTGCCGTAATCGCCGACTAACCAGTGATTCCTCAATCAAAATTCTCAAAAGTTACGGAAAACATATTTACTCCCACACCCACACTATCCCCCAATGATTACATTCACTGGTTGCTTTCCTCAGCACAAAATTTAGAAGTGCAAAAAGTCAGGCATGTAATTTTTTTATTCAGGCATCTAAATTTTTCGATCGCATGCCCGACTGGGCATGTAAATTTTTTTTAATTTTTCAAGTCCTGGGTTCACTTAACCTTTCATCTCTTCGGGATCAATAAAATGTGTAGTACCAAGCTTGCTTGGGATAAACACCGACAGTCCCGTGTTAAGCTAACCACCTGATCACGACATATGCTGTGTAGAACGGCCAATAGTCGAGAAAAGAGGGCTGGGCACTGTAGGCCACAATCCTTAATGATTCATAACGCTGCAGGTTTTTTTTTTTTTTAGTGTAAAAAAGCAATTGATAGGCTAATTGGGAATGTAAAAGAGGCATTCTTAGACACTTGTTTCCTTTTTTTGGCTTATTTGATCGAAATAATATCAGGGCTCCCAAATTCCCCTTTTTCTCTCCAAAGTCCTCTTTTTGGAAAATGGTCCCCTTTTATGCATTTTGGTCCCCTTTCTGTGGCTGGTAAAAATTTACTAATGTGGAAAAATTGCCGCAAAGCTCAAACACAAAAGTTCAAATGTTACGTTTTACTATAGCAAGCTAAAACATTGTAACTGGAATTCTTTCATGAATGTCAAAAAATTGCCACACAATGTGAAAAGATGTTAAAATATGCATTGAAAATCTCATTAAAAATCACAAATTCAAGTTAGACGACAAAATTTTACTACATTAAGCTAGAAGTTTGAAACTAAATTTCAAGAAATCGCCATAAAATGTAGAAAAAAATTCAAAAATTACTATAGAAATTCAATTTTATCGAAAACAGGACAAAATTTAATAAGTTCTGCAAAAAGATTGAAACTGGAATCCTTTTACAAATGTCAAAATATCGCATAAAAAATTCAAAAATTGCTGTCATAAGCTTTATTGAAAAGAGGACAACATTTACTGAATTGGGCTAAAAAATTTAAACTGTATCCCATTTACTATTGTTAAAAAGTCACTGCATAAAAATCCAGAAAATCAGAGAAGTCAAAATGTACTATAGTAGGGCTAAAACATTGTATCCAGAATTTTTTCACAAATGGGAAAAAAAAATCCTTGCGGGATGTGAAACTTTTTTTTTTTTTAATCGCTAACAATTTAAACCAGTGGATGCAATCGTGGAAAGACAAAATTTACTACATTAATGTTAAAAGTTTGAAACCGAATTTCTGTTATAAATGTCAAAAAATCACTGCAAACTGTCAAAAAACAATGAAATAATTGCGAAAATTTAAAAATCTCTGTATAAATTCCAAATAAACCTTATTGTAAAGAGGACAACATTTACTACATTTTGCTAAAAAATTTAAACCAGATTCCTTTTACAAATTTGGAAAAATTGCCATAAAACATGAAAAAGGGCAAAATTACATTTAAAAAAAACTACCCAAAAATGTCCAAAAATTGGCTTCTATGTGCATAACTTTAGACATAAATCCAAATCTTGCCAAAACTTACAGCTGTATGCACAGCGATCTTGTCAGCACGAAGACATATAGACAAACCTCTATCTTTTCTTTATTAGATTAATTTTTAATACAATTATTCAATTGGTAAATAAATCATATCAGTTATAAATTTCCAAATGGGGGAAAAAAGTCTGGACCAGGATTCGAACCAGGGATGTCTTGGCTAGAGCTGCCAATGCTCTACCTACTGTGCCATCCCGGACAAATCTGGAGGACTAATTCACCCAGTTAACCCTAATGTTGCCCTACTATGCTTTTTCCGATGAACATTATAGCTTATTTCAGCTTTTATTGGGTAGTACAAAGGAACTAAATTTTATGTTTGAGATTAATAATTAACAATATCTAATCAATAGTTATTCTAATTTTAATACTCAACAGGAGGTGCTGTTATGCTGTGCTTTTTTAGCTCACAGGCTATCAAAGCCCCACCAAAAAAACCCACCTACCCCCCCAAAAAACCCCGGACAGGTTTTTTTGGGTAAAACCCACGTCAAAGCAGGTTTTATTGGGTTTTTTAAAATCCATGATATTATTAATATTCAGTAACTTTTATATTAATTTTTTAACCTTTGTGTTTAAAGAGTTACACTATCCTATTAAAACATATTTTGGGTGTACTGCCAAATCCAAATGTGACAAAGTCAAAATAAAATAAGTGATAAAGTCTTTTAGAAGCCTGTTAATATTATGAAAAAAAAAAAGCCAAAATCAATATACATAGCCAATCATAACATTTCCACATAGATACAAAATGCCAAGGTCTTTTATATTATGATTTAACAATATGCAACTTCATAATATATGTTCCCAACTGGATACAAATTTGACTTCCTTACTTTTGACCAGGGTTGGCGCAAAAAAAAAAAAACTGCTTTTGTTTGTTTAAACCTGGGTTTTTTGTTTTCTTTTAGTATCATTTCCTATTACATACCGATGCATGTTTGTTGATAAAAATAAATATTGTTGGGTATTATATAAGTATTATAACTTCATTTCAAAATATTCAAATTAAATAATTACAATTATTTATGTAGATAATTGAAATCATTTAATTTAAATATTTTTAGTAACAGCTATGTTCAAAGAATAAACTGTTCTATACAGTGAACCATAGATATCTTGAAAATATTATTAAGCATTATTTGATTAATAAATAATGAAAGATTAAAGATTTGTTTCAAAAATATGTCCTTGGTGGGGAATATAGATAAAAAGTAATCTATTAAAGGTAACTCTTAAATATGTGATGTGTGGTTATTATATAATATTATATGATGTCAGAAAAAAAAAGGTTTTTTACAGACTTTTACACTGTTTATTTGTGTTATTTCAATCCAAATTACTTGTATATTAAGTTAATCAATAAAAATATAAGATTTCTTAATTTAATACATATACTTAAAAAAAATTAGGGACTCCCACTGCCCTCACTTCTTAAAAAAACAAAAAACCCAGCCGGGTTGGATTTTTTTATAAAAAAACCCGGGTTTTTTGCAACCCTGTTACTGTTACTCCGTGTTAAATTCGAAGAAATACATTATACTTTATCATTGCTAGGTGCAACTCTGTTAACAATTGATTTGATATTTTCTTAGATGCATTAATTTTTGGTGTTTATATTTTATTGCAAATCATTTTTTGCTAATTAATATATTTTTTCCTTCCTGAATCCGTTGGTATGCCCAGTTTTTTTTTTCTGACCATTAGAAATAATTGTAAAAATTCAAGGGAAGACAAGACTGGGATGCCACACCTACTCCCACTAAGGGAAGACATGACTGGGACACCACGTCTACTCACATTAATTTTACTCTAGCATTTTATATTCATTTATTGTATGTAACTAAACTTTATCCAAGTGTTTATATATACTTTAATTCATGTGTTTGATAAAACACTGCAAGAACTTCACACAAATTAGAAGTGTCTAAGTTTTGTAGCTTTTCGAAAAATTGTACTTTTCAGCTAAAACCCCCATTAATTCCTAAAGTACTTGAGTGATTTCAATAACAAAAAAAAAAAAAAAAAAAAAATGTTGGTAGAGTATAAATATAAGATCATATGTGGCAGACAGTTTAAAAAAATTTTAATTAATTTCAGAAAAAAACATTTCTGAAAATAAAAAAAATTCTGAAAAATTGCAATTGCTCTAAAATAAGAAGTTTTAGTCGCAGAAAAAAAAACTACCTGCCATAAGTCTTGAGCATTATCCGATGAATAGTGATTCGGAATTTCATTAAAATCCATCAGATAGTTTCTGAGGAAACAGGTCTTAGGCAGATCACACACTGAACAGATAGGCAGGCAAAAATGTCAGACATGCGACAAATTGTATAGTGTAGTGGTCTGCACGGGCCGACATTTCCAGGACCGGGCCCGGCCCGTAGAAAAAATAATATTGGCCCGGCCCGATAAAAAAAATTAAAAGTTCGGCCCGGAAAAAAGTTAAAATCTCGGCCCGGCCCGAGTGAACTTCTACAAAACATTGATTTTTACGTCGAATTGGTTAAAAATTTGTCTCGTATGAGGAGTTCTGACCAAAAATATTTATCTTAACTTTTTTTTCCATGTTTATAATCTTTATTTTTATAGAAGTGCAGCAGGCTGCGATATTTATTTTTTTTAATGAATCTCTATTTCTTGTATGTAAATGTTTCACTTATCATTAATATTGTTAATCCATATTCCATGTATAGAAGTGTTAAAAATCAGAAAAATGCTATACAGTAAAATCGTCTAAGATGGAATTGCATAGAGAAGGGGAAAAAAAATGCGTTATAGACAAGTTCCCTTCTTAGCAAGTGTAAATGTATTATATATTCTTTTCTTACTTATTAGTATATTAATATTGCATGGATCAACACGTTTTTCAGTTTAAAACAGAGTTCCGTCATAGGCAGGTTTCTTTTCACACATTTTACAGTATCTTAATTTAGTTATATTTTAATATGCATAGAAATCTACTATTCTTTAAAAATAATAAATTTTAATGTTTAAGTGTAGAATAATGGCGATTCAAAAATGTATGCATTTTTTGCAAAAACTTTTGGGCCAGGCTTAATTTAACTGACCTTTAAATGGACCAGGCCACGCTGAGACAATGATTTTCATACGGTCTGCCTCAAAACTAGGACTGAAAAGTTTGGGCCGTGAAGATTAGGAATGAAACCAGGACCGGCTCTGTACAGAAAAATTAAGTTAGGCCCGGCCCGAGCCTTCAAAAAAAAGTATGGCCCAGCCCGAGTGCCGTGAATGAAAATCGGCCTGCCACGGGCCGGTCCGTGCAGATCTCTTGTATAGTGTTCAAACCGGTTTCTCCTTTATTATCAGGGTGAAATATCTCTTGACTTACACTTTTCTGTCGCTTGTTTGTTCAGTGTATGATATGCCTTAAAATTCGCATTCCCCCCCCCCCCCCCCCCTATGATTGCACCCATTCTTGTCTTTCTTCAAAAACACTTTTCGGCTTTGTCATTTTGTAACACAAAGTGCAAGTTCAAAAAATACAAGTCTCAGTTCAAAACAAAACAAAATACAAAAAGTTAGCATCTTTTGATTGAACAATAAAAAGGTTTTGAAAAAGGGTACAGACATTTGACCGACTATCAACACTCCCAATGTCTGTTCTGTCGATACGTAATCAGAAAACTCAATTTTTCATTCGCAAAGAGCGAGAGTTGTGAATATTTGTTTTTAAAAATCTCATTTTTCAGGTAAAAATCCCATTATCTCATAAAGTATTCGAGCAATTTTGAAGTATATATTTTTTTGTGGTAGAGTATAAATATAAGATAACAGCACACATAGGTGGTAGACAGTTTTAAAAAAAATTATGAAAATTTGCCATTGCTCTAAAATAAAAAGTTTTTGTCGCAGAAAAAAACTGTCTGCCATAAGTCTTGAGCATAATCCAGTGAATATGGATTCCAAATTTCATCAAAATCGGTCTGGTAGTTTCCGAGAAAACAGGTCTTAAAGCTTACCATAGGATTGCACCCAGTCTTGTCTTCCTTTAATAAAGCATCAATTTAAATTAAAAGCTCCTTTAAGGAGGATTATCAATGTGAGTACTAAATATTGGAATACTTCCTATCTTCTTGCAGTAGAATATTTAGCTGAGTGTACTTTTTAGTGACCCATCTTTATAAAAATAACCAATTAACATATTTTTGGGGGTAATTTTTAAAAATTTGCTTGCATATTTAGGAAAACTCGGTGCAGTATTTTTAGACATGGTCCCCCAAAGTCCCTCTTTTTAATATAAATGGTCCCCCAAAGTAGGGATTGACCGAAGCAGCAATTTTGCCGAATACCGAAGCTTCGGTCAAAGTGTACACCGAATATTCGGTATTCGGCAACCGAATACTTAAAATTTTTTAACATACATTTTTTCATATATTAGCTTTTTTAGTAAACTTTAATTAAAATTAAATTCTTAGTAATTTAATTCAATTACATTTTTATTCTTAAATCTAATTACACCAAAAAAATTTTATGACTACTTTCCACTCACAAATTCATTAACCCATCACTTATTTTTTATTATTTTATCACTAGTCAATACCCAAAATAACCTATGAAAGTATTAACCTATACAGGCTATCATTATGGGTAAGGATTGCTAGAAAAACTAAAGTTCATTCAAATAAAAAGAAACAATGTTGCCATTAAGCTGATTTACTGATTGTCTAATTATAAACGTATTGAATAGGAATGTTCCCAAATACAAAAGGTATATCAATTTATACATTTAACTATTTTGTGTCAAATTATTGATACATATTTATATTTTGATTAATGGTTTAACATTGTAGTGATGAAGATTAGGGATTGACCGAAGCAGCAATTTTGCCGAATACCGAAGCTTCAGTCGAAGTGTATACCGGTGTATTCGGTAACCGAATACTTGAAACTTTTTAATACACATTTTTGCACATATTAGCTTTTTTAATAAGCTTCAATTGAAATTAAATTCTCAATAATTTTATTCAGTTACATTTTCATTCTTAAATCTAATTACACAAATTTTAATGACTTCTTTCTACTCACAAATTCATTAACCCATCACTTATTTTTTATTATTTTATCACTAGTCAATACCCAAAAATAACCTATGAAAGTATTAAACTATACAGGGTATTATTAAGGATAAGGATTGTCAGAAAAACAAGAGTTCATTCAAATACAAAGAAACAATGTTGTCATTAAGCTGATTTACTGATTGTCTAAGTCTAATTATAAACATATTGAATAGGTATGTTTTCAAAATACAAAAGGTATCATATCAATTTGTACATTTAACTATTTTCTGTGAAATTATTGATATAATATTTGTATTTTGATTAATATTTTAACATTGTGGTGATGAAGAAAAGAAATTTGAGCGATTTTGATATAGTGGTTATAAAAGCTATAGGATAGGCATATGGGTATACTTATTTGATGTGTGTATTTTCTTTAATATACACTTTAGATATACAGATATGAACTCTGATATACTTATTTGATGTGTACATTAAAGAAAATACACATTAAATAAATTTAAATTTAAAAAAAAACTAATGTAAAATTAAATGATAAGGGAAAGATGTGCATCTTCGTTACTTTTTTTTTCTCTGTTGTAGACAGTTGTTCTGATATCACACCTACGTAGACTATTTTAGGACGAAAAAAGTTTTTTTTTTAAAATTAAAAATGGCCTCTGACTTGTTTTTTGTAGTGCAGCTGAACTCTGAACTCATGCACATAATATTGAAACTCATTGTTTAGCCTATTCTACTGCTAAGTAAAAGAGAATTCTTCTACTTTTAACAAAATACTTATCTGCAATTATTCGGCCGAATACTTTTAAGTATTCGGCCGAAGCCGAATATTCGGTTTACATGCCGAACCACCGAATACCGAATCCGGTATTCGGTCAATCTCTACCCCAAAGCCTCCTTTAAAAATAAAAATGGCCCCTTTCCCCCTTTTAGGAGACTAAAATGTGTTGGGAGCTCTGTAATATACAAGTTATTTAAATTTTATTATATTTCAAAACTACTTATTCAAGAAATAATAAAATTTCAACATTGATTTAAATCAATCTTTTTTGAAAACAAAGTTATTCAAATCATGATGTTAAACAACCAAGTTAAATTGACGTACCCAGATTCTCACTAAAATATGGCATGCAATAACTTGTATCATTTGAAATGCAGTCAGTCTTTTTTTTTAATTGTTATTCTGTGTTTTTCTAAATATTTCGAAAAATGATTTACATAACCTTTGTGAATTTTGCAGGTGACATAGAAAATGGAATTGAACATTTGAGTACAGCCCTGGCTGTATGTGGTGAACCATCTCATTTAATTGAAGTATTGGAAGGACAATTACCACCCCAAGTATTTAATTTGTTGATGCAGCGCTTACCAATTGTCAGCCAGGTAATCAATCAACAAATGAGTGCATTGATTTAGCATTTAAATTAAGAAGATAAATCTAAAATGTAAGCTATTTTGCACATTCCTTATGTCTAAATATCCATCTTGCTGCAAAACTTGCATTTTTGGTTGATTTTCAATTTCATCATCTTGCTTCTAAAGCAGGTGGCTTACCAAATGTAGTTACATTTTTGTTTGCTGTTATTTTTTATTTACCAGTGTATTTTCTTCATTTACATTTGATGACTAAAAAAAGTATTCATGTGTCAATCCAGATAAAAATATGTGCCCTTCACAAAATTCCATTCCATTAAAACAAACTTATAATTTTATTTTAGTAGTTTTTGAAATGTGTGTACAGTGGACTCTCTCTATTCTGAACATGCATGGGACCGACCAAAAATGTTCAGATTATGGGGGTGTTCATTATAGAGGGAGACTGGGAAATAAATGCATTACTACTACTACGATTGAGTTTATAGACCAATAATATAAAATGCCAATTACCGAGATGAACGTGCTGAATTTAGATTTGGCGGCTAGTGCAATGTCAAACTGAATACAGTCGAACCTGTAATCTATCGTCCCTTTTTTAATTTAAAAAAGTTTTACAAAACATACATATATACAATATATTACTTAAAAACAAAATCGGTACATTATTTAACAAAGTGAGTAATTTTAGTTTGTTTTTGCATTGATCGTGCTTGTGCAATGTACACGATAGCCAGTTGTTTAACCCCTTAATTCTCGTTCCCGTGATATTCGCGGGCTGCGTCTTTAATCAGATTGTTTAATTCCCACCAGTTTTATAAAATAGTGTAATTGGCTTTATTATGGTATCATTTTACCTGTCATTAATTTAAATTATTGAAATAAGGTGATTTTCTTATTTCTCCCTTATTTAAATAAGGTGAATATTTCTTTTTCAAAAAACTGGTGCCAATAAGCAATTTGATTTTTTAAACCGTAATTTAATGCAACCGTTAAGGGGTTAAAAAGTGGAAAGACTTCGGGTGATGTTCAGTTGTATATTTCAACAGGTCTTGACAGTGTTGCCAGATTGGAAGCTTTTTTAATTCAGATTATTTGACTGTCACCACTTTTTTAAAATAATATAATTCGCCTTATTTCTCAGAATTTTTAATCTATTTTTAAATAGGCCGAATATCTCTATTTCAAAAAAGCGGTGACAATCAACAATCTGGGGACAAAAAAGTCCCCAATCTGGCAACACTGGGTCTTGAATCCCTTGCCCATATTGCTGGAAGGTAAGCATACTTCTAGTTTCATCGGTCTATTCTAGCTTTACGTTTTCTTCACTTCCTCTTCAACAATGTTGTTATCGCAAACTGGAAGGCTTCCGTCGGTTCCAAGATAAGCATCAGGTTCAATTTCAGTATGGACCATTTGGAGAATTGACCCCAAGTCACTCACCCTGCTCATTCTCACATTAGAATCCAGGTCTGTAGAAGCAGCTTTGGAATGCGTAGGAGGTTACTTCATTCCAAGTTGTTGATATCCAATGGACATCATCCATAACGTTGACCTTCTTCGTTAATTTGGTTGCCTTCAAAAAATGGATTTGGTAGTGAGCTTTAAAGGTCTTGATTACTCCTTTATCCAGTTGTTGGATTACAGAAGTACAATTCGGTGGTCAGGAACTTCAGACTCACATTGCTCAGCTGCATGTTTGTGTGTGATCTGGCATTATCCACAAAAAGGGGAATTTTCTCTTTCTCTCTTCATTCTCTCTTTCTCTCGTTACTGCCCTCCAATCATTGTGAGAAATTTGTGAATCATCGCTGTTCAATTTGATTTATAGTGCACAGGCAATGATGCAATTTTCACATTTTAGAAATATCGTGGTTTCTCACTTTTTCCGATCACAAGTGGTAAGAGCTTCTCACAAATAAAACTGGCACTGAGCATCACAACAAGTCTTTCTTTTGACAGTTTTCAGCCCACGCCTTTCTCGCTTGCTTCTGTTAGGGTTTTATTTGGAAGACCGGTTTCGTTGGCATTGAAAATGTTAACCGCATCGAAATCCTTTGTTACATCCTGAAGATTTCTTTCCATTCCTTCACAGTGTTGATATTTACGTCTGCAGCTTCAACAGTGATTATTTTGAATTCGATGTTATGCCGATTTTTGAAGCGAGTCAACCATCCTTCAGCGTTGAATTCCATGATTTTCTCCCTTTCTGTAAAATTAAGAGCAATCTTCTTTAGCAGGGGTCTAGTACAAGAAGATTCTTCGTTCTCATTTGGCAATAAAACTTCAGACGCAATTGTTTATGTTCTTGTTTCTCATTTTCTTTTCGAAAATTCTACAGTTTGAGGAAATTACTTTGATTTGTTCAAAAGCGATTATAATTTCTTTCTCTTTCTTGCTCATGGTGTTGACTTAACCTACTGAAATTCCAAACTCACATGCAATTTTCCTTTGACTTGCGTTTGATTTTAATTTTTGAACAACTTCGTATTTCTCCTAAAGCTTCAGTTCGTTCAATTTTTCTACTTATTTCTAATATAGCTGCATAAGTGCAATGCTTCTTACCCTGCAACTGTAGAGAAACGGCGAACAAAAATTTACCATTGCTGAGCAAAAGAAAGAAGGAAACAGTAGCAATAATCCCCATGGAGGTGTGCGGAAAAGAAACCATAATCCTTTTTTAGCCACTCCCTCTAATACCAGTTGACTTTTATCTGTCACTGGGGGCGGGGCCTTTCTGTTGCATAATCTTTCTAATTTTATCTGGGCTCGGGAGAGGGGAACTCTCCTGACATGGTTTTTACATTATTATTTTTTTCTTTTTTGTATGCCTTTGCATAAAAATAGATTGTTTTGTTCGTTTCATTTATCTGATTAACATGATTTACTTTTTGTGAAATGGCAACAGTTTCATATCTGGACTTTTTTGTTTATTAAAAATATAAGAATATTCTAGCTAGTTTAGATGTAGAACACGTAAAGGCATACTTGTTTGAAAAATATTCTTTCAATTTCTTTCTTTCTTTCTTTAACATATGTTTGTTAACTGAAGATTTTATCTCAATTATTCAAACAAATTGCAGCATCGGGTAGATTTTTAAAATCTGGCAATGATTTTGTCTGTTTATTTTTAAATCGAGTTTATTGAAATTTTTATTCTTCTGCAACAATTCCCAGAATTTTTAATTGCAAACACATGTTCAGTTTACAGAGAGGCGGAGTAGAATGGGGATCGAAAGTAGCGTTCATAATAGCGAGGTGTTCACATTAGAGAGTGTTCAGAGTATAGAGAGTTCATCTTATGTTAAGTCTATGGAGTTTCGCTGGGACTGTCGGACTGTGTTCATAATACCGAGGTGTTCAGATAGAGAGAGTCCACTGTATATGGTAAACAAAAGAAATTCACCAAAAAAGAAAACTTTAGCAAGAACACTTGAAAAAATATTAAAATATGCTTGGTTTGGATTTGAGTAACTGAATTTAATCTTTAGTTAATTTTTTTCCACAAAAGTTACTATTTTTTTTTTTTTTTTTTTTTTTTTTTTTACTAAATTGGGACCTAAGAGAAAAAAATATTTGCATTGATCCCTGATATTGTAATAGGTTGAAGTAAATATAGACTTTTGCCTATTGGGTGAAAACTAAACGATTATATAGGCAAATATCATTTAATTACTGGGTAATTTTAATCATTATTTACTCCTGTTAATTTTAAGGAAAGAAGTTGCAAAGTGTCAGAAAACAAAATTCTTAGTATAGGTGAAAACTGGAAAATTGTGTTAGTAGCCTGTGGCCGGTAGACTCAGTTTCATTAGTGACCACTTTTTAAAGAGGCTGACTATAATGTTTCAAACTTTCTTGACATCTAGATAAGCTATAATCGTCTTATACGAGATTTCTACCTTCTCTTATAAATATATTTTTCTATAAATCAGTTTTACACCAGCCAGCTATTCGTAATAAAAATCGGGAACATTTCTTTTAAAATCAGACAGTTAACTGGCAATTCAAGCGCTCAAATGTGCCATCTGGTGGAGGAAAGCTATAACTTCTCGCTTCAGGAAAATGCTGTGCTAGCACACTGCATTACATGTATTTTTAAATTGCTCAGAATATTACTTTTTTGCATAATTTTATATTTCATGTGGCATTTGTATTCTGTTATATGACTAAGTAAAAATGATCCGAATTTGAATATTTAAAACTTTCAAACACATTTACAGTAAAAAAGGGTTTCAATGGCTCTTTAGCATTAGTTAGAGACAATTTTCCTGTACCGATAGCTGCAATCAGCGCCTCCATAGGCCGTTTTAAGCCCCAATTATCACATTAATTTTCTTTAGAACATATTCATGGAGCACATGATATGCACAGTCTATGTATATGTTCATAAACACAATTATTAATCAAATTACTATTACTTTCTTTATATAAAAAAATAACTAAATCAAAATTCCAACAGCTAGGTGTATATAATAAAAAACCAAACAAATAAAACACAATAAAATGTTATATTGAATTTTATTCAATGCGTAAATATGTTATTAACACACAGTACACACAGGTGAAGTGTAAGCTGGTGAGTATATTTTGCTGAATTAAGCAGTATTTCTTGGGGGAAAAAAAAAATCGGTGAGTGCGTGGCAGGAATCAGAATATTGAAGATACTGCAATGTCCTTAAAATGCACTAGCATCCAGTCAAAAAAAAAAAAAAGAAATTACTTTAAATACATGTGGAATCAAAGCTGATGTATATATTTTGCAGAATAAATCTGTATTTCTTGAAAAAATAATCTAACTGAGGAGCATAGTGGCAAGCCGAAATATTGAAAATACAGCAAAGTTGTTGAAATCTGCTTGCATCTGGTAGGAAATAGAATTAACCAGTTCACTAATTAGATGTAATCAAACTAGAGATGCATATTTTCATGAGAAAAGCTGTATTTTACTTGACGATCAATGACAGATTTTTTTAATCGTCACATGGCTAGTGGCGTCTGCTAATTTTCACTATAATTCTTAGTATAGTTTACTTCATTTCTTCTAACCCTAGGAATCAAGATATGCAGAAGACAAATGCTTTTCTTGATACCCAATTGCAAACAGAGCAAAGTTGATGTTATTTCAATAGTCTTTAACATAAATGAATTTTTAAAGTTCTATAGCTTTCAAAGGTTACAGAAATGTGCATTCAAAGATGTTGGGTTTTATCTTCTCAATTCGTTTACAGCATGCTCTGTTTAATCCAAATTTCAAGGATATATATAAAAAAGTAAATTACCCCACAACTTTCAATTTAAGAGAATTATGTGTAAACTGTAACTATGTATAAATTGTTTTTGGTTTCCTTGTAATTATTTCTGCATGCACAGTTTATGGTACAGAACTATGGTTCAATGCGAAAATATTGTATTGCCTTTTTTTCACCTAGTTTGAAACAAACTTTATTGGAAAAAGTTTGTAACTATCATAAACTATTAATGAAAGCGATTCTTATTATAATCCTAAGGGTAAGTTTTTCTAGGGAGAGATGCTTTATTAATGAAACCCATTCTTATTATTGCCCTAAGAGTAATTTTTTCTAGGGAGAAATGCATAAAGGAAAATTTCAATTAATATTATCTACAGATGGAAAAAATTAGTAGTCTTGAGTAGTGCAATATTTATTTTAAACTTGACATGTCTAGCAGACACTACACTGCTAGACTGAGATTTTTTTTAAATACACCTGGAAAAGTCGGGTAATATCCTGTATATAAATACCCTGATGATTACTTCTGAAACACTGGGACAGGAACTTGTGAATTCTAAAATCGCTATTTGCTCCTTGATATTTATATTTTACTGCAGTGAGATAAGATATGTATACCTTTAGTAGTTTAAGAGTTACAGTAAGACTTTTAACCTGTAAGCACGTGCGTCAGGGTAGATCTCACTCCAGTCACAATTCTGACTTGTTTTACACCTTTCAATGGGAAGGTGGGGTGGGTAAAAGAACGTCATTTCTTTGTTCTCTAGGAGAAAAAAAAAACTCTTGAACGTTTCATTTTGATAACACAATACGAGTAAAGATGCTTTTGAACAGGAAGTGTTGAGGTCGATAGAAATTAAATATATAATGGATAATTAAAATAAATTTCATTAAAGTTTCTCTAACAATTTGTTAAACCAAAGCATACTTAAAACTTTATATACACATCAAAATAAACTTTGTGCTATTTCTGGAAGACTCTTCTGTTTGATCTTGAACTGGAGTGTAGCCTAATCTTTAAAGAACTTACCCTGCTTGACTTTCTATTCTCCTTCCACGATTGATCCTCTTCAAATCTTTTCTTCCTGCATAACTTTGCAGATGGCTGTAAAATTACTGATTCCCCCACCCCCCCAAATTCCTTTTTTCTCTACCTACTCACTATGTGGCTTTAACACTAAACGTACCGTGAGGGGTCATTTTGACTCCTACCAATTGAAAATATTTCGGTTTATACCAGGATTTTCTTTATACAATAAGTTTTTAAAAAAACAAGGAAGAAAAAAATAAATAAGTTAAACAGTTTTAAATAAAAATTCTGGTATAAAATATTTTTATAAAACTTGAGTAAAATTTCCGGTAGTTTTAGTGTTAAGGTTAATGATCTACAAATATACTTACTTGTCCTGCACATTAAGAAAATGCTTGGTCAGTGATATATCTAGAAGTATCTGGCTCTTGTTGTATGAGCTATCTGCTAGAAAGCGATTTTCTGTAATTTTCATTTATTAAAGTTGAATCACGTACAAAAGTGGCAGGAGAAGAGATCCAGATTGGGAATCTTTCTATGAATTAACTGTTTATGGAAAAATGGCTGCAAAGTGCAAAAATGTGGAAATGCTCAAAGTAATAAAGCAGCAAGGTTGAAAACACTTAAAGACATGTTAAAACGAGGCTGTAAACCACCTTCATGTAAAGAACTGGCAAGTGAGTTTTTAGACTGTGTATACAATGAAATGGAAGAATCAGTAAAGGAAAAGAAGAAGCAGTTGTGATAGACAGATGAAGTAATATTTGTAATGAACTTATAACATCTTCATGTATTTAAGTTGATGGAAAATCGGATATTGTAGATATAGAAACTATAGGTGCAACAACAATAAAATGCCAAGTTTTTAATTGAAAAATGTAATAAAGTCATTGCAGATGTTAAAAGCAAATTTGACTGTGAAATTAGAAGCATTGCAGATAATCTTATAAATATAGAAAAAATTAGGTGTGAGGTTCAAGCAGCAAAATAAGAAATCGACAATGATCAACAATCATATAGAGATGGATCTCATTTAGGTGACGATTAACACCTTCTGCTGTGATAAAACATGTTGAAATTCACAAATATTTTCGTAATCACCATGCACCTGGTTCATGGCTCAAAGAATACAATGATCATGTTTCCCCTCAGTTATCTGGAAATACCAGATAGAACAGCCAGTTGTTTAAAAACTTGTACGTTATCACAGCCTATGCATAAAGATTGTAAATGAGCATTTTGATGAGATGGATAAAAACATAATTCATGTATGTGATTTTAATTTTTATCAACAAGTTGTTAAAGATCTCATAAAATAGTCAGACTTGTGTCAAGTGCCTTAGACATTCTTCAGGGTGATTTAGCAATATTATAGCAGATGCTTTCCATGTATGGAACTAATAAATGGCATCTATTGCAAAATAATGAATTAAAACCACGCCTTTCTAAGATAAAGAAACTGTTTAAACAAGGAAATTTGCCATGCCATCTTTTTGCATATTTACTATATCCTGAATATAAAAAGATGAACACCACCCTCTCGCTGCGTAACCTGAGATTTCCTCAGGCAACATAAAAGTTGCAAAATTTGCGCAACCTGAGATTTCCTCGGGGATGCATTTTTCTGTCTAATTAACCCTCCTTGATTATTCCCACCAGTTATTTTTTAATTGTAAATTTTGCCTTATTTAATCGGAGCATTTTCCCGATTAGACAAAAATGTTTGTCTTGAAAAGCTGGTAACAAAAGAATAAAAATTCATAAGACTGTGGTTGCGAAGGGGTTAAATATGCAATTTATGAAGCTATTTTGATAAAAACAATTATGCAGCGAGGGGGGTTAACATTGAATTGAAAGAAAATCCCTTTTCAGTCTGTTTCTTTCAATAAGGAGTTATTCTGAAAACTAATGTTCACAAGTCATGAAGTACCTCAGAATCACATAACAGATTCAGATATTTTTTGTGCATTAATTTCTCATTTGCAAACTTGCCCATCAAATTCAGCTGCAATCGAGCGAATATTTTCAATGTTTTTTGTACACTCAAAAAGGTATGCTGTGGATTAAGATATTTTTCAATTTAGGAATTTTTAGTTAATGTATTTTTTTTTTAATTAAATAAAAATATTCAAAATAAATTTTTTGTTTTTAAAATAATAGCCAAAACAAAATGTAATTTTTGACACTTTTAAGAATAGTAAATCTGTATTTTTGCTCGACTGTTTTGATCAGTTTTTTCCATCTGTAGCAAAAACTTGCCGACCCTATTTTTTCATCTCACAAAACCCTTATGTCTTGCTTCTCTGTTTGTCCACCCGTCTCGTACTCGGAAACTATATTTAAGTTATATTACTTTAATTTTTTTACATAGAGCTGAATATTCCCTGTCCTTCCCAAAATCATAAAATTTTGAAAAATTCTTATATTATTAGAGTTTTTATGAATTCGACCATTTCTGCAACATTGCATAATCTTAATTTAAGCTAATTCATTCGTAGAAGTTATAGCCCAGTTGGTAAGGGCAATGGGTTTGTATGCACAAGGTTGCGAGTTCAAACCCAGTCTATATAAGTTGAAAATTTTCAAACTTAAATTTGTAATTTTTTGCGGAATTTATTTTTGAAAGTAAATTTGCCAAGTATTATGTGTTCGTCATATTCCCCCGCCCCCCTTCCACACACACACACACACATACACAAGAAAAAGGAAAATAAAAGAATAAACATTTTAAAAATGGAATTGCATAATTATATTGAAAATTTTTTAACTTAAATTTGTTATTATTTTAGCAGAATTTCTTTGTAAAAATAAATTTTCGAAGTATTGTGTGAATAATTGAACTTTTAAAAACTGAGTCAGATGAATATTGAATTCCCATGTTTTTTTTTGTTTGGTGCTGCCATCTACTGACTATTTTATGAATAATACACTTATTATAGACAATTTTTTTCAAGTTATCTATATGCATTCTTGAAGAATTAAAAGGTATCTTTTTTTTTTTTTTTTTCGAATTTTAATATATGTTAACATTCTTTTTTGGTGCTGTCTAGTGAGTTTTTGAGAAGTGAAAGAATTAATATGGATTTTTACTGATTTATTTCAGCTTTTAAAATATGTTTTAAACAATTTTTTGCTTTTTAATAATATTTTAAAAATATCCAGATTTTTTAAATTTTATTTCAATAATTTTACTTGAATATTTTTAATTTGGTTAAAATATATTTAATTTATTTTAAAATTAAATCTAATGGTGCTGCCATTTATGTAAGATTTTAATAATTATAAATTAGCAATTTTGATTTATTAATTTAAGGATAAAGTGTTTTAAAAAACATATTAAACAGGGTTGGCACAAGCGACTAATTTTATATTCTGCCCACACCAGTACTATTCTAATATAAATTTTGAAATATATTTCTGTTGTCAAAGTGTGTGTTAAGGATCTCTGTTTTGAGAAAGTGGTGCCAATTAGATTTAAAAATAATCGCATGTGGCAGCCCTGATTAAACAAAACCCTCTGTGCGATCTGACTTACCCACTTGTTCTCAAATCAGCGTTACATATGGCTAGCTAGCTTTTATTTGATTTCAGATTGCCCACAGTCATCGTTTTCCCGTGTCTATTGTTTGAAATGAATGAACTCGTGAGAAACGATCGATCAGGGGTTTTACTGTACACATGTTACATGTTTAGCATACTAAAAATTGTACAGATTTTAAAATTGACATATTGACAAGTATCTATATAATAAAAGCGCAAGACATTTGACTGTCATCAACAGTTCTGGGCTGACCGCTTCAATTTCTAAATGCCAAGCGGCCATTTCGGTACATTTATGTTAACAGGGTGCAGGTGATAAATCTCCAATTAGAGTTCCACAGGGTTCGCACAGACTCCTTAGACTACTTGGAAACTCCTTAGAAATTAAAACATTCCCAAGTAAGTAGTACTTAGAGAACTACTTAGATAAGCAAACCACTACTTAGAAACTCCTTATATTCTATTGCAGCCTCGGACGCAAGCGATATTGCTGCCGAAGGGGAAAAAAATCATGATTCAAAAACGCACGGTAAATCCTTTATGCACGTCATTCATCTGACGCGCAACATTGATTGGGTAGTTTAATCTTAATAGCAGGGCTCGCACTAGGTCCGTTTTTCAATTATTAGGTCAGTAAAGTCCGTTTTTCGACACTGTTAGCCTACCTTTATTTTAAATTTTATCGATGTTTGGTATTTAGCCAAGAATCTCGGAAAAATCGCGATTTTCGCAAATATGTTCGAAAAAAATACCGTCAAATTTCGTCAATCGATCGCGGGAAAAATTCGTAATTTTTGTCAAAAAATCATGAAAAAACGCGAATTTCACCAACGGATCGCGGGAAAACTCGGATTTCTTAAAAAGACGCAAATTTCTTAAAAGAACGCGAATTTCGTTAAAGATCAAGAAAAAAAGCAGATTTCCTCAAAAGATCGCGAAAAACACACGGTTTTCTTCAAAAGATCGCGAAAAAAACATTAGTTTGCGTCAAACGATCGAAATAAAACGCGAATTCCTTTAGAAGATCTCGAAAAAACGCGAATTTCCTCAGAAGATCACGAAAAACACGTGAATTTCCTCAAAAAAATCACGAAAAACACGTGAATTTCCTCAAAAGATCGTGAAAAATACACAAATTTTGTCAAAGGATTGCAAAAAAACATGCGGTTTCCATCAAAAGATCGCGAAAAAAAAGGTCAGATTCGTTAAACAATCGAAATAAAACGCGAATTCCATTAAAAGATCGCGAAAAAAAAGTCAGATTCGTTAAACAATCGAAATAAAACGCGAATTCCTTTAAAAGATCGCGAAAAAAGCGAATTTTCCCATAAGGTCGCGGAAAAAAAACGCAAATTTCTCCCAGAAGATCGCGAAAGAAAAGAGAATTTTGATAAACACTATAAAAAGATATATAGTGTTTAGGGGTTAAGTTGGGTAGCAGAGTGCGTTAGTGAGCAATGGAAGCGCTAATGCTGATTTAAAACACCAAAAGAAAAATGACTATTAAATATTATATTTAAACTAAACTTCATAAACTATAACATCTGAAAAGTAAATTAGTTTTAATAAGTGGTGGAAAATAAAGACAACTGTATTAAAAACGTAATTAAATTTATTAAACTTAAATGACACATAAAAGCATAAAAGTAAAATACAACATCTCTCAACTATTAGCTCATTTTAAATAACAAATGTATAATAGTAAAACAACTTATCTGATACTTTAATATCTTTGAAAAACATCATAATAGCGGATCGAAAACAATTACTTCCAAACATGACAAAATGAAAAGTCATTTCAGCTCCGGCATCCATAAAACTCCAGTAGTGCTGTAGGGCTCGAAAACGCAAGTAAGTCTTAAACTTCCGAAGACGTGACATAGTCAATTACACTTGATAGAGAAATGTTTCAATTTGTAACAGAAGAAACCATCAAAACATATCAAAGTCATCTTAGAAGATGCAGACATTACTTAGCTAAAAATACCCAAGCATTACTACCGGCTAACACAACAGATGGGAGTTAACTTTACCGCTTCACGTAAGATGGTATCACGACAGGATAAGAGTCTCACTTCCGGAAACACAGCCACGTGGATATGAAGTCTCATCAAAAACAATCATAACTTTAAAAAGTGTCGCAACAAACAGTCTCTCGGGTGAGCACTCACAATAATTTAAACGGCCATCTGTCATAAATTATTACGACAATGTAACTCCAGGAATTCAGAAACGAGTGAATAATTATTAACAACGAGCGAATCCATAATGAAGAATAACGAAGCTATCTGTTCACCTTCCCGGTACAGAGAACAACTACAACTGGCCAAGATAACTCTAAAGCATCGCGATTTATACCAAAAGGATATACCGAAATACGGCATCCACGAATGTCACTCCAACCTCCAACCGGGTTCCAGAAAGAAACACGTGAAGTTCGTAACTATGACGATGATCGCAAACACTCCGGACACACAACGCCATCTAGTACAGAACAACGGCAAAACAGCGAGAAACTCGAAGCTGTTTCTGCCGGGATGGAAAGTGAAACGAGCGATGTTAGCTGAATTCAAGAGATATTGAAAGGAAATTTAATAAAGAAATAACTGGGGATTTAAAAAGATAGAAACATAAAAGATATCTTAAAACAGAAAGCAAGTTTATTTCAACATATTAAATTGAACAAAAATGGATAAGTAAAGTAAAAGAAACTGAATAAAGTAAAAAGGTAAGTATATATTTAACTAAAATAAAGTACTTTACTAACGTAAATAAAGAAATAAAGTAAAAGTGAAAGTAGGGAAATAAGTGGACAGTGATGAGAAAAGAGGGTTTTGTATATCAAATTTCCCCCAGAAGTTCGCAAAAAAAAAAAAAAAAAAAAAAAAAAACGAATTCGTCAAAATTTCACCTTCAAAAAAAGCGTTCTAAAAGAATAAATTCAAAACTTGTTATATTTTTTCTTGTATGTTGCATTTAGCATTCTTTTTTTTTTTTTTCCCTTTAAAAATTTTTTAAAGATGTATCATGTATGTGATACACATAAGTGTTTGGGGTTTGTCTAATCTCTATTTATATGACCTAGGGATGATCCTAGTCCGAATTTTCCGAAAATGTAAGGCATTCATTTCCGAAAATTTTAAAAATCGATCACCAATCCGAAAATTCGGACATATGGTCGCCGAAAAATATAAATTTTGTCCATCGTTTGCAGAAAAATCGCCAATTTTGTCAGAGGATCACGAAAAAACACAAATTTCGTCAAATAATCGCGAAAACCCCCCCAAATTTCGTCAAAAGATCACGAAAAAAGCCACAAATTTTGTCAAAAGATCGCAAAAACTCCCACAAATTTCGTCAACAGATCATGAAAACCCAAACATTTTGTCAAAAGATCGCGAAAATACGGCAAATTTCGTCAAAACATCTCGAAAAAACGCGAATTTCGTCAAAGAGCCACGGGGAAAACGCATAGATAGTGTCTGGAGTGGATTTCCCCCCCTCCCCCTCTCTGGTGTAACTTTTCAGAAAATTTGCTGTGAATTTCAGATTTTTTTTTTTTTTTACTCAAAATCACCTCTTTGACATGACCATTGGTCACTGCGTAAAAAAGTAGATTGTCAATTTTCTATTTAAACTTACAAAATCAATAAGCAATATATTGTGAATACTATGCAATTTCTGCACTAACAATTAGATTCTAATAGAGTAAATTTGTTTTTGAAATGTTTTTCTCTCCAAATTGGGCATTAAAAATTGGAGTGTGCATACCACATAGCGATGCAGCACAAAAAAAAAAAAAGGCAAATTCTTAAAATTTTTTGGGTACTCCTTGGATTTTTTCTTCCCAACTCTGTATGAACCCTGGTTCCATCGCCATCATTTCATTTAAAATATAAGCTCATCATTCATTTCATTTGAAATACACAACTTTCTTTTAAAACACACAAACTTAAAATACATACATCAGTTTAACTTAAAATACACTTCTTTCACCTCTAATAAAAGAAGCTAACTGTTATAACCAAATATGGGCTGACAGCTTCGCTTTTCATATGTTAAACGACCATTTTTAATCAAAATTATTTTTTCCAATAAAACTGCATAATTGTTTTGAAAGATCGTTCAAAAATAATTAATGTTTAAGCGATAAATTACATTCAAATATGGATATATTCTGAGACAACTTCAGTTGAAATTAGGCTGACAACTCAATACCTCATTCTATAAAAGTAAACAACAATAGCGATTCGTCTATTTTGGCGATTAAAAATATTAAGCCATGAAAGTAATTATTCGTAAAGTGAGATGTCCAGATAGCAATTAAGAATAATTAGCCTGATTGTGATTTTTATAGCTGTCAAACCACGGGGCAAAATGCAACTTTGTTCGTGACTCTAACAAAATAAATGTTAGCTTTAAAATTGAGCTCACTATTCATTGAACGCCAATCATTTATTATTATTTAATCGTATCAGAACAAGTTATTTGGTATATTTCGAAAAGATATTATTTGTTTACACTATAACTTACATTTACCATTGATGCCAAGGTGGTTATTATGATTTAGCACTTATTTGATGGTGAAAGAGCCGCATCAAAGTTATAACATGGAATTATACATAAATACAGTCGGGCCTCGTTATTCCGACACCCGGTTTTTATGTCACTCCACTTATGACGTCAGTTTTTCAAAGTCCCAATTCCCTTTATATGATTTTAATATAAATAAACTCTGGATTTTACGTCGTTAAATAATTTCCAACTCCGGATATCCCGACAATTTAGGAAATTTGTCCATTTTTCATAATTCATCTTATAAGCATGGAAATTAAACGGTAAGAAATGTCTTAGCCAAACTTTTCACAAAATTGTAAAATTGTCTAAAATACCCATTGAGATAAATGAGAAATTTTAATTCAATCGCCAGGGTTGGCAAGTTTTTGACGCATGACGGTTTTTACCGGATTTTACCATGGTTTTTACCGTCATGTCAAAAACCTCTTTGTCAAAAAGGTCGAAAACTGTCAAAAACCCATTTTTTAGTAGTAGTTTATTTTTATATTATCTTTTTTCTTTCTGTCTTTAGTATTAAGTTGTTTTACATGAAATATTCAGTATCGAAAAGACTCTGAAGTATATCTATCTATCCCAGGAAAACAAAAAAGAATTGCATTAGAATAATACGTATACATCTCTGTTAGCAGATCTCTATAATAACCTTAAGCTATTTGGCATATTCTGTAAAAATTAGATTTTTTTAAAGAAATTCTATAACCCATAAGTGTAAGATTAAAAAAATGTGTATAATTTTGGCAGAATTTATTACTCTTTAAAACTAAATAGCTTTCTCAGAAATTTCCTCAGAAGTAAGATTTCTTAAAATTTTAAATAAAAATTGTTCATTGATTATTTTTATTTCTATATAGCAAAACTTGATTTATATAAATAAATATATAAATAAATGAAATATATTTTAATAGTTGAGAATTACATACATCTTTTGGGAGAAAGGAATAAGACTTGTTCTTCAAAGTTAAATCTTTTAGAGATTAAAATTGCAAATCCATATTAAACTTTAAACCATGTGAAAACTCAATTTTTAACTTTATATTTTTGTTAAGTAATTTATTATTTGCTATTTTGTTAAGTAATTTATTTCCTTAAAATAAATAAATAATTAAATATTACTTTAAAGCAGAAATGTAGATCCATTAATTAAAAAGTTAACTGTATTAAAAAATAAATAAAACATTTAAGAATCTCTCTAAATTTAATAATAATTTTAACGGTAAAAGATTTCTACTCATACAGTCATATGTATGTAATAAAAATATGCAATGTGTTATTTCTTTCAATTCACTTTAAATAATGCCTAAATAATTTTAAGTAAAATGTATACAGGAACAGGACATTATATTCTGATTTTTCTTAAATATTGTTTTGTTATGTGTTAAATTTTAAGTTTAAGAGCTTTCACCTGAAATCAGGTCCTACAGGTTTGTATAAAAAATTATTAATTTAAAATTTTAAGATTCTGTTTATTGAAGTAAAATGAAAATCACCATAATTGCATTTATGAAATACATAAGATATGCATTTGCAAATATTATATCGAAGAATATTCAAATTTATTCAATGGCCACCATCCATGCTTGACATCTATTGTCATACCATATAACTGCATTTTTGCATCTCTAAAATAATTTTAATGTATTTTATTAAAAATATATGTAGAATGTTATTTAATTATTATAATAACCTTTTATTATCATATAATATTAATGTTCATTGCAGTTAGTAGAATCTATATTAGTGGAGATTATGACAAATATTGTTCTTTCCTTTTACTCTTGTATTTTTAGATTTTTCCCATTTAGGAAATGCTGTTCTTTTAAATAAATTTAATAAAGTTATTGTGAATAATAATAAGTACAACAAAGAAAAGTTAATCTAGAAATGTATTGTATGCTACACTTGCACTATAAATTGGAGGAAAATCGCAAATGATAGGTTTTTGACGGAATAAACCGGTAAAAACACGGTTTTTACCACTGTCATGTCAAAAACCAGTTTTTGATGGCAAAAACCCAACCCTTAAATGGTGCTTTCTTGTGGTTATATGACGTTTTTCATCTGACTAAAACCGAAGCATTGCATTGCATTGAAACGATCAGAAATTATCTAAGATCCGTTTCTGAAACAACGAATATTGATTACAATTCATTGTATAATATTGAAAAAAGAATTGTAGGAAGCACATCTAGGGATAAGCAAACCTTAATTCATCAATATTTCATATAACAATAAAAAAACAAGTCATCATAAATCTGATTTGTATTCTTTTCAATTTTGTTTTTGTGTCTATTTTGTTTAATAGCTTATTTGTTTGACTGTTTTATTGCTTAAAACTGGAAGAACAGTTATGAATTTAAAATTGTCTTAAATTAATTAAAAATACAGCATTTTATAAACACATTTTTCACCAACTCCAGTTACCGCGACACTCCGCTTATGACGACACTTTTTTCTGGGCATTAGAGTGTCAGGATAACGGGGTTCGACTGTACAGTAGACTCCCTTAACCTTTTAAGACCTAAACGGCTTTGTGAGTTAAGTCCTATCTCGGCCGGTAATAGCAAAATAATGGGTGATAGGTATAGAAAGAGATTCGTTTCTCCCTGTGCTGAGGGGTTCGTATTTATTGTCGCTGGTCACTTTGTCCGATGACAGTGATGGAATACTTTGTAATTGCTTGCAGGTTTGTCATTACCTTTTTTAAAAGCTAAAGTGATTTTATTCAGACGAGCCGGGTTTTTTTTTCATCTTAGTTTCTTATTTCAAGAGAACGATATCGTTGCTTGTATAGATTTTTAACTGCTATTATTGAGATTTTTACTTAAATTTTAATTTTTAAATTCTTAAATTTTAAATTTTTTATATAAATTTATTATAATATGTGGATATAAACTAGACCCTGCCATTGTAATTTTATTTATAAATCACTGTGATTTTAGGAAAGGAAACACCAATACTTTTATGTATGCTGGGAATAAAAGTACCATTTAAAATTGTCGTCTGTAATCTGTTCTATAGTATCCTAAATTTTTATTAGGACTATTCATAAAAAATGTTTTCGATTCCAAGACAATAATCTAATATTAGTGCACGTGACTATTGATTCATCTGTAAAAGTCAGCTCCTTTTTTATAGAATAACATAGGATGGTTACAAAGTAATCCGAGACATGAAATCTCGAAAAAGAAAAAAATGACATTTTTGCTTTTTTAGAATAAAAATTATTTTACAGCCTTTAGGATAAAACAACTCAGACCGCATGTATATGAAATAATTAGATCAAAGTATGTAATGATTTTTATACTGTACTATCCGTAGTTGCTATGCCTTCATACAAGATTTAAATGCATTGATCTAAGATTATAAACACATGCAGGGATGCCGCGGACGCGCTATAGCGCGTAAATTACGCGAAAAATCTGAGACGGGACGCAAAAAAATAGCTCTTACACGTCCCGTGGGATGCGTAATTTCATCAAAAAATCGCGGAAAAAAGTCTATTTTCGTCAAAGAATCTCGAAAAAAAGCACAAATCTCATCAAAATATCGAGCAAAAACAGCGATTTTTGTAAAAGGGCCGTGAAAAAAATAGCGTATTTCGTCAAAGAATCGTGAAAAATAAAAGGCTAATTTCGTCAAAAAATTGCGAAAATAAGCGCAGATTTCATCAAAATATCGTGGAAATAAGTGCAATTTTCATCAAACTATTGCGAAAAAACGTGATTTTCGTAAAAGGGCCTCCACAAATTAGCGTATTTCGTTAAAAATCGCGAAAAAATAGCGAATTTCGTCAAAAAATCACGGAAAAAAGCCGAATTTTGTCAAAGGATTGCGAAAAAAAGAGCAAATCTGATCAAAATATCACGCAAAAAAGCGATTTTCGTAAAAGGGTCGCGAAAAAATAGCAAATTTAGTCAAAAAATCGAAGAAAAAAGACGAATTTTGTCAAAAAATCGAAGAAAAAACCGCAAATTTCATTAAAATATCGCGGAAAAAAGCCGATTTTCGTCAAAGGATCCCGCAAAAAAATCGAATGTCGTCAAAAATAGCGTAAAAAAGCCTATTTTCGTCAAAGGATCGCGAAAAAAAAGCACAAATTTCATCAAAATATCGCGAAAAAAAAAATGCTATTTCCGTAAAAGGGCCAAGACAAAATAGTGTATTTCATCAAAAGATCTCGAAAAAATAGCTTGCCCCTTTTTAAAAGAAATGCGAACATTATACTTGTTAGTGGAACTTGGTATCTTCTACTCTCAAATAAACATTATTTTACAATTAAAATTGTATCTTGCATTTTGAATTTTAAAAAAGTAAAGAAAATTTCTCTTAATATTTTTTACAAAAACATCTTATTTGAGTGCAAATAATATGGGTTTTAATTCATTATTTAATTATTATTAAAACAATAATTAATGCATTTCATTTATCTTTCCCAAATAAACAAGTTTCATTTATTCCTTTAAAATATAAATTATTATTGATGGGGACCCGCTTTTGTAAAAAAGGGACCCAGATTTTTGGAAATCCTGGGTCCTGGGGACCCAGGTTTTTTCAAGTACAGCGGCATCACTGACATGTATAATAA
Organism: Maratus speciosus; assembly: GCA_963932465.1. Taxonomy (NCBI): domain Eukaryota; kingdom Metazoa; phylum Arthropoda; class Arachnida; order Araneae; family Salticidae; genus Maratus; species Maratus speciosus. Next base: position 8,876,321 of record OZ010792.1, on the reverse strand, counting down.
TCACTTATAAACAGATAATGTTAAAAAATGCTATAAAAAGTGATAGAAAATCTTTATTAAGATTGACAATCGTTTCGTTGCACAAACGGCAACATTTTCAAAATCATTCAACAATAGAAAATTATTGTTTTGAAAATTAATCCACGCTCACCAATAGCTAATCTAATCTTTTAAATTAATTTTATGTTTACAATGTTTTTCATTATGCATCATGTTGCGTGACATTGTTTACTATGTTTATTGTTTTTAAATTATGTGAAAATATTTTCTATCGTTGAATGATTTTGAAAATGTTGCCGTTTGTGCAACGAAACGATCGTCAATCTTAATAAAGATTTTCTATCACTTTTTATAGCATTTTTTAACGTTATCTGATCTAAGATTGTTACATTTTTGTTGTTCAGTTAATCACATTTAAAGTTAAATATCTTGATGTCTATGAATGAAAAGCTATTATGATACTTTGTACAATGTTTTCAGACGTATGTTCTTTAAAAAAGTTGTTTGCTATTGAAAAAAAATTAGACACCATTCAACACAGAACTTCTAACAATAAATGGATCGAAACAAATAAAATATTTTAAAATATATTTTTTCTACAACTTAACTACAGCTATATGGATTATTTTTAAAATATAAATTATTTTCGAATAAAGTAGAAAAGAAAAAAGGTTACTATTATAAAAATTGAAGCCATTTGGGATATCCAAATTAAGCGGCCTGTGTGCCCCACTTGCCCATGTAGAAATTAAATATTTTTTTCAACGATGTTGGAAACTGGTATAAAAAGAAAAAGTGCACATTTTACATTCCTGAATTAATTTTTGCTTGTAAAAACCTGGGATTGTCAGATGCTGCTATTGAGAAACTGTAAGTCGAATAGTCTTTTCTATTTTTTACAAAGGCAAATGATCTAAAAAAAAAAAAAAAAATCAAAATTCACGTTTTGAATCAAATTTCTCTACGCGACAGCCGAATAAATGTCATCATCGGCAAACGATCGCTTATAACTCTAGATCTAATTTATGTATCAAAACTTTAAAAACACCCATTGGAATCGAAATCATTTCAATAGTCATTTCTGAGTGTTTCATGACGTTTACAAATTAGTCAGTAAATGTGTCAGAAAGTTTCCTGTTCTTAAATATACATTTTTAATTTTTTTTCTTGTAAACTACCATAACCAAAAAATTTAGATCCTAAATTTTATCAAAACAAATCAGAAAAACATTTTAATTTTTGCTATATGTTGTTTAGAGTTTTCTTGGTTCTTAGTGTTACCTAAAAATTTTTATTCATATTTTTTGTTACTTTTTCTTAATCACCCTTATCTTGTAAACGTAAAGACAATGAGAAATATTCACTTTTCAATAATTTTCACGTGTTTGTCTTTTATTTCAATGTCTTGAAAATCTCTGTATGTAAAGTTTTGATTAATTTAATTTATGCCCCCCCCTCCCTCACATTACAACGTCTACTCATATAGAAAATTTCCATAAATGTAGTAAATATGTAGTAAGCCGCTGTCCTTATACATAAGCTATTTATGTAGCGAGTTGAAAGAGTCTACAGATGGAATTCTTTCAAAACCATTAACCCTCCCTCCCCCATTCCTGGGCCCTGATTACCGAATAGATACGAGAAGCGCGTGCTTCCCTTAGAAAATTTTGATGGGGCCTGAAATTGAAAAAGCTGGGGATCCCAAATTTCATACTGAATCAATACCATTCAAAAATTCTATCTAATTTCTGTTCAAATTATATTAAATCATTTGTATATACAATTTTTTTTTTTTTTTAAGTGTTCCATAAAAATACTTTTCATAGCAAATTAAATCTTCATGTAATAAAACAATTTCAACCACATGATGACAATCCTTCAGTTTGTCCATTATTTTAAATGTATATTTTATATATTGAGTTTGAATATTACTGAATTTGGCTTATATAGACAACATAAAATTTTAATCATTAAAACTATTGCCAATATTGGAAGAAATTACTATTTCAAAACCGTGATATTTTATGTTGCGCATACATGCTGAATTCAACCTTTTTATCCAAATAACATATTTATTCTAATACCATGCAAAATCATTTTTGCATATTTTTCTTGATTGTATCCAATTTTTGATTATTTAAATAGGGGAACACATAAAAAAAGTTGTTTCATGAAATATATATGAAATGAACTGATCCGTTCTTTAGAATAATATTGCATTGCCGAATTTCCGAGTATGTCGAATTTAAAATAATGTTTAGATTTTAAATTAAAGTCTCCTCTCGAATGAAAGGGAGTATCGAAATGACACTTTTGCTTCAGAGGTTAATCGGGCCCTGCCCCCCTCTCCCTCTTCCACAGTCACATCCTAATGAATTCCGGATGTCTCCAATTAACGAATACATTTTCAATATACAACTCTAGTCGTAAAAATATAATTTCTAGTTCATAAAAGTTAAAGTAAGTTAAAAAATTAAATAAAAGTAAAATGAAGTTTAAATGCTGCCAATTAATATTTTGCGTTTTTTGTATATATATCTATCCACTTTCAACACGTTTCTACATATTATGCTCAATGAAGTTGTGTATTTATATTTAAAATAATTTCGAGTGTACACTTTATAATTACTACTATTGTTTTTACCGTTGTTTTTTTCATCATTGAGCTTTTTACCACGCACTTCATTGAACATCATACTAATATTATATAAATTTTTTCATAAAATTTATCGAAAACTTGCAAACGCTCTCCCAAATAACTTAGTAGTTACGCTTGTACATTCTAATACTTCATGACGTGTAAGAGAGGATTTTTTTTTCTTTTTTACTATATTTTAAACAGAGTGGGAATATATTAAAAAGCTTTCAGAGTCGCGCCATGCGATTGTATAGCTTATGCATCGCACAATGGCACTCCATCACCTATTACAAAGAGGATACCATTTCAGCAGTGGCATGGCGTCCGGTCATCGCTGGATGCGGCGATGACCAAGCAATATTTTAAAACTCTTAATAAGCTTTTAAAACTCTACGATCCAGTTTTAGCAGAACATTTGGAGTTCATGTATAAGTGAAGGTAAGATTTAAAGTTTCTTTTTTGAACATTCAGCCATTGAATTTTAGAGTTAACAATTTTTCACCACAAACTTAAACAATTGCGATGACCACCGAAAATTTTCACGCCACGCCACTGCATTTCAGAGTCAAATATTTTTTTCATTTTGAGTCTTTCAAAAAAGCACAAGTTTGTTTAGGATTATAGAGCCACCTCAAGTTACAAACACCGAAATAATTCTGAGAACTGCACTTTTATTGTGAAGCGAAAGACTGGTTTGAGTGGCATGATGAATCAGTTTTATATAGCTCAAAACCTTACACGTAAAGAGTTTGAAAAAAATGCCCGCCCCCATGCCAAATGGATTATCTTACTCTTTGTCATTATTTTAGGAAACAAAATCAGAATCAGAAATATGTTAAAGCTGTAAAAAGTCGTGAAGTCTGAACTCCGAACAGCATTGTAAAAATGGTACAGGGCATAAATATGCTATTTGTTACTTGATCAACAGACTTTTGGAGACATGTACAAAAGAAAAGACTATACATATATACACACACACATCTATCTATCTATATATATATAATAATTTTACTAATTTTAAGCACGTAATATATATATATATATATATACATATTACGTGCTTAAAATTAGTTATTTTGGTGATCACTTGGCATGTTGTTAAATCCAATACACATACACACTCGCACACACAGAAAAAAAACTGTCAAAATAAATTATGAAAGCAATCATTAAAACCTATTTGTACATCTAATAGTTGATAAATTCGCTAAAAAGGTCTCAATTTGATTTTTTAGTCTTCTAATAAATTTATTATGACATTTTATTTTTAATTTCTATTTTAAGTACATTCAATCACTGCATAGCTGTGTTTTCTGTGTTTTCATAAAATGTATTAGAAAAACACTTCAATTATGCTTTTGGTATGTCAGGCTGTGGGCAAATAAGATTCCTGAACAAATGAGTTGCTTAGCTTTATCAACGCCCCCCCCCCCCCCCCACTTTCCTTCTTCATAAGAAATCTACACACATACCAATCGCAGCTTTTGGTGTTTTTTGTAGTTTTTTTTAATCCACTAAGAATTTTCCTAACACCTAAAATCGCCCTCTTCGCTGCATTAGCTATTGATGAAAGAAATAGGCACATTTAAAGATTTTGAAAAATAAAACTAATTATTTTTTATCTAAAAAAATCTAGCTTTTCGTCTAAATTAAACCTCCTGATATTTTGTTAGATAATTCACTGATACAGTGATAATAAGATAAACTGAGAGATTAACTCCTCAAGAGTGCGAAAAAACTGATAAAGTTAGATCAGACACTTCTATGTTACAATGACATTAAAAACCACATATAAGATGTTAAAACTCTGTCTTTTTTGCTGTGCAGAAAATTGTGCCAATGTAATAAAAAGCATAAACAATTGAAATAAGTTTTATCATACAGCTGTTTCAAGACTTTATACATTATTAAAATTATAAAAATAAAAATAACCCTGTTTCATATTTTAGTATATTATTTGTTTATTTTTTAAGTCTTTGCAGGAAAAATCTTAACAGACAAACTAAAGGTTATCAACAACTTAGGTTCGAATGCTAAATGCCTTTTAATTGGAGATTTTTTCCCCTTCTTTCTCAAAAGCGTGAAATATTCTAACAATTAGAGAACTTATTTTTGATTAAAAAAAATAATGAAATTTGCAAACATTTAGTATTATTCAAATATCTATGAAACGAATAATGGTTTTTATATTCCCGAAAATAGGTTACATATTGGAATATAATCGTTTAATATTTTTTTCATCAATGATATTTTTTTTTACTGTAATGTCACAAAAATCGACTTAAAGCGCGATTTCTGTTACCGTATTCTAGCAAAAGCTTTTGTCTGTACAAACAAATTGAAAACACTAATTCTTTCTTTTTAAATAGAGAACACTGCATTATATTCTAAATAACTCCATGAACGGGTAAAAAAAAATAGCAGTTTGGATTTGAGAATAGTTTTAATATTGCTTATTAAATAATATTTAATAGAGCTATTCTCAAATTCTAAATAGCTATTCTCCCTCATGAAGTCATTTTAAAACTTAGGCACATGAAATGTTCACATTCAGAAAATATACAAGGGAATAACTTTTTCCATTTTTCTATAGAAGTACACGTTCTTTCTGAAAATACTGTCAAAATTGACGTTATGAACCAAAATCCTCGACGGGAAGCCATAGAAAAGTCGTCATGAGACAACAATCGATTACAATTAAAGATGTAATGCATTTATCGAAAAATAAAAGAAAAAATCAGAATCATTCAAGAGCCATGGCTGAAATTCCGTGATTTTTCTTGAAAAAATAAATTTATAAATGTCACAGAAAATTTCATAATTTTGAGCAGGGAAGAATATTTTTTTAGAGTCACCTTAAAACTTTATACCCCGACGGTCTTATAAGTACTATTAAAATAACTTGTTATAAAATCCATTTAATACATCGACAAGTAGTAATGCAGTTTAGAATGAGTTATAGATACTTTATTTTATCTTGTTCCAAGAGCCTTATTGGTTACACAAAACATAAATATTTTAAAAGGATTTCTTTTGCCTTTGCATCCAATGGCGGATCCAAGGGGGAGGTCACAGGGGTCGTGCCCCACCCCCATTACTGAAGGAAGAAAATTTCTAAAGGGAATTTAAAAAATGAAACCTATTTTAAATTCTTTCAGATTCATCCCTTGCTCAACTATGAGAATCTTTCTGACTCTTTTAAAGCTGTACTTAAATCTAAAGTAGGTAATTTTTGACACATCCATGATGTCATTTTTAATGTTAGATGCAAGATATTTGCAAGTGCATTTACTCAAAACAAATGTGATTGATTTGCGTTCTCCATTTTTCGATAAAGGCAAAGCATCTTTCGGGAAATCTCCTTAAACTGTGGGATTTAAAACTGAATTTTAGGCCGCGACAAGCAATTGCTCCCTCTTGACGGCATTTTTATAACTGTTAAGTCCTAAAAATTTGTATATCATGCTCAATTTCTTAAAGATTCTTTGCCTTTATATGAAAATGAGAAATTCTTCGATTTCTGGGTATCTGAATAAAATGTGTATATTTTATTGGTACTTACAAATGAAAATAACTTCCAAAATGTATCAGAAATTTAGCCATTTTGGATGTGGAGACAATCTTCAATATAAAAATTGGCTATTAAGAGATATGACCCCCCCCCCCCCAAAAAAAAGGAGCCACGATTACGCTCTAAATGGAGGGGTGCATCCACTTTTGTTTGCATTTTTTCAGCTTTATTGACGTTGAAATATTGTGTGTGTGTGTGTGTGGGGGGGGGGGGTTCAGTTCGGAAATATTTCTATATTTCTATTGTAAGAACATTTTATTTGTACATTTCCTAATTCTACTAAATACTTACAAAAGTATTTTAAATAAAAGATTTGAGTGGAACTATAAATATTGTACAAAATCCCTATAAATTCAAATTTAATTAATTAATTTTAATTGGCAAAATTCTTCTAAAATTTATTAAAGGATTGTGTCAATTTTGTAATGTAGTTTCAAAGATTCACGAGAAATGCTTTAGAAGATGACATTTTCATGAATTCATAACATAAAGGGTTAAAAGTATTTGCTCTGAAATTGTACCATACAAGTTTTAGAGGGGTGGAGGACTTTAAAAAAATTCTGAATTTTAAATCCTTAAATTGAGAATCAGCCTTGTTCTAAGATAAGAAAATTTTCAATTTTTTAATCTCATACTCTAACAGATGGTACCGAAATATTTACATTATAATGAAAATAATGAGGTTTAATACAAATAGAATTCCTTTTTTTTTTTTTTTTTTTTTTTCTAATTGTAACTTTATAAGAATATGAAGTTTTCTGTAACATTCTTAGAATTTTTTACTGTTCTGTGATTATTACCATTTTTATTATATGCATACATAATTTGCCGTATGAAGAGTGTCGTGGAAAAACTTTTTTTGCTCAAAAGGCGTTTGTCAAAGAACAATATTAGTAGCCTTTCTTCCAAGTCTTATAATTTTTAAACACACATTTCCGATAAAATGTCTGGGGTAAGAATGCAGTGTAAATACCTCTTACAACGGATGAAAAGGGATAAATAATGTTTCTTCATTCTGTTTAGAATTAAGACTCCAAACAAATAACAGATCAACAAGCAAAAGTACGTGGGGAAAGAAGAAGGGTAAACATATATCAAGATGACATTTCAACCACACCTCTCCCATAGGAAACTCAAATGCGGGAAATGGACAGGTCCACTTTTTCAAAATGTTTCTTTCATAGGCTAGGATTTAGAGCTAGTAATTTTTTCACCTTTGTCAGCGTTAAAGAGTTAAATCCGTGTATTTTTTCAGATGTAAACAATGAAATTTACAGTTAAGTTCCTGGAACAAAATTCAAGTTGGCGCCGAAATCAGCGACTCCCACAATGTTTTTCTTTCTAAATTTCTTGTTAATCATTCTCTTTTGGTTATTACAGCTGATTTATTACTAAATAGATTTACATTACTTTTTATTTTGATATAAATTAGCATATCTATATGATGGTGTATTGATCTTACGATCGCTTTACCACTAGATGGCAGCATAGGACTTCTGGAATCGAATATAATTGATTTCATCGGTAATAATTTAATATTTTTCTAAATTTTCATTTTACATAATTATTTTAATATTTTACTTATTTTAATGTTTCACGTTTTTGTAAGCATTCATTATAATTTCCCTTGCTTAACTACCAATCAAATTAATGTTTCAAAAATGTAAACAAATCAATGACCAGAAATCCGCACAACCTCTGGTCCCAAGCTGTGCAGATTTGAGGGAGTCTATTGTATTACTTTTTTGAGAGATGCAAACTACGAACATTTCTCAATAAATTTTTGGGTACTACTTAGTTATCCCGCCGACTAATTTCGCCAAATTATATATATTGACAATTTTTATTTTAAAAAATGAAAGAACAAACAAATTAGTATAACATTGATAAAAATATAAATAAAACGTCGAAATAAAAATCACTTGATGACGTAAACACGTGTAGCTTGCTTAAAGTCAAGTGAATGTGACATTTATGATCAATCATTATTTGGCTTTTTAATCTTATAGTTTAGTGATAGATTTTTGGTCAACGGGATAACTAAGTAGTACCATTTCTTGTAATTTAAATGTTAAAGTCACAGTAATTTTGTTGACCCTGACACTGGATCTCGTAGGTGTTGTATTAGCTAAATTGCACCAAAGGCAGAGGACCCAATTACGGAAGGTATGTTAAAATCTCCGCGTTAGCTAGCATATTACAACTGATAAGCAGAGGGACATGAATCCAAATGCCTAAGTGAGTTAAGCGGTTTTTGACAAGAAAGATGAAATACATAACATAAAAAAATATACAACATGCTGCCATGATCTTAAAGAATTTTTCATTTCTTGGTCAGAATCTTCCGATTTGGCAAAGGATTAAGCAAATAAATTAAATTATAAATAAAAGTAACATGTTGCAACACTTATATACATTTAAGGTCGACCAAACTGGTCGTCAGAGGCATCTAGTGATATATTGATTTGTCGAAAAAAAGATACCGGAAATTAATTTAAAATTTTATTTCCTATATCTGCTGATCCCATCATGAAACTTGAAGAAATGTAAGAGAGCAATATGAAGTCAATTTGAGTAATTAAAAATAAAATGCTTTTCTGAAAATTTAAATAATTTTTGTCATGTTGCATATCTAAATGATGTATAAAGCAAGTTTGAGGGGGGAAAAATGTAAATGGAAAATTTAAATAATAAAGAAAAACTTATGTGTGTGCTGAAACTGAAGAAACTGCTGCACGCAGAGCTACAAGATTTGACAGGTACGTACATGAATGGATGAAGTTATGCACCTTGAAGCCAGTTTTTTGCGGAATGTCAAGCAGAAAGAAACAAATAGTAGAAAAACCTTTTTTCTTTTTTTTCCATATTTTGAAACTGCAGCATCAACTTTACAGATTGAAAACAAAAAATACCCACATATTCTGGATACTTTCTCGAACCTAACAGTGTTATTTGTTTTATAAAATATTCATGTTTATTGTTCAAAAAAAAAAAAATGTTGACTTTATAATCTTTTTTTCTCCATCTTTCCTGATCAAAATATGAAATACCCGCTTATTCATGGTACTTTTACCTTGCTAATGGTGTCTTTGTTTTTAAAAAATTACTTTTAAAATACAGTTTTCATATTTTTAGTTTTTTTTTTTTTTTTGCCGATTTGAAATACTGCACTCACTTTTCAAACTCGATTACAAAAAAAAAAAAAAAAACCCTCGCTTATTCCTGGTACTTTTACCTTTCCAATAGTGTCTTGAATTAAAAAAAATAAATTTTTATTTCCAGACGTGCTTTCACGAATTCGCCAGATTCTTTTCCCATCCAGATATTATTTCGTGTTCTGTCAGAAACATATCAGCATTTTAAAAGAAGTAGGAGAAAAGGTGAATATTTTATGTTAGCTTTTCTCAGGAACTTTTAGTCAGAATTAAAAGTTTAATATGTCTAACAAGGGGGGCTGCCAAACGTGGTACTCACCGATTTTGATGAATTTAAAGTATAATGTAGAGTTCTTATTTCCTAATTATTTTGGTCAAAGGATTTCTTCAGATGGGCCTTAGATTTTGAGAAATTGGGGGTCAAAAGCATATGTTTCAAATACCTATTAGTTTGCAATGTTCCGCGAGTATTGCGTGTCGTGATCACAGAGTGCTTGCCTGCCAGCCGAACGATCAGAGTTCGATACTACCTCTTGACTTTTTTTCCTTATTTAATTAATTTTATATTATGATGCTTTACAACTTTTAAGCAGGGTTATGAATTGCTGAAACTTTGATTTTTGTATGTTTTCCTAAAAAATATACAATTACATTTGTTTTTTTCATGAAAATTTATATTTCATCTAATTTGTAAACTAACATCTCTACTGCTGAAAATCCAAGCTATTTTTATGTGTAGAATTCTTCTTTTTTTTTTTTTTTTTTGTAATTATTATTTACCATTATATATTTTTATATTGTAAGCAAAGTTCAGATATCATATATATATGTACTTTATGGAATTTTAAGTGAAAATTTATTATTTCATGTAAATTATAAATAATAATTTTGATGTCAAATGTCCAAATGTGTTTTTTTAGATGAATAAAAATGGACAAATTATATTTCAAAATATTTTTCCACTCTAACAAAAAATTATATAGCAAAAATTGTCAACTGGAAATGTAAAAATCGCCTTTTGATCCCACATGACATATAACCTATGATACATAAAAAAAAGTATATTTATATATGTATGTAAGAAATCGTCAGCTAGACTTTCATAATAAATCAGAATAAATCCAAAAATGTTTATTGATATCTTTTATCTTCTTCTGAAGACAAGTACTAGGTAAGAAGTTATGCTCTGTTTAGGAAAACTTTTCCGTATGAATATTCCGTTTTGTATACTTTTATGATATGTCACCAGATTAATTGCATAATTTACTAAACTTAAATGTCAATAATAATAAACATTTTTGTATTTCGTTATTTGACATATTTTAATAAACCAAATATTAAAAAGGTATTCATTTTGTTAATGTTTTTTTCTAATAAATTCTTTATTTGAGACAAGTATTTAAAATTTAAAAAAAAAAGTAATACGTAATAATTTTATGAAAAGATTTCTGCACAAATTAATCTGTAATTGCGCCAACGGAAATGTTAGTTTAAAAATTAATAAAAAATAGAAGTTTTCATGAAAAATAAACGTAATTCTACATTTTCTAGGAAAATCTAAAAAAAAAAAAAACTCTCGACAATTTATAACCACGCTTAAAAGTTGCAAAGTGTTTCAGTATAAAATTAATTAAAAAAGAAAGAAAAAAAGTCAAGTGGTAGCATCGAACTCGGACTGTCCAGCTGGCAGGCGAGCACTCTACAATCATGGCATGGAATACTCGCTGAATTTTGCAAACTAATCAGTACTTGAAACGTATGCTGCACTCTCACTCCCAATTTCTCAAAATCCAAGGCCCATTTGAAGAAATACTTGGACCAGAATAATTAGGAATAAGAACTCTACATTATACTTTAAATTCATCAAAATCAGTGAGCACCATGTTTGGTGGCCTCCTTGTAAGTGTCAGAAAATTAAATTGGCAACCACTATAATGCAGGTCTCTTAGTTCGTTTGGATATATTTTTGTTTTAAAATATCAAATCATACAAATTAGAGGTTTGTTTGAAAAAAAAAGACTGGAGCATGGATAGCATACCTGGTGTACGCTGCCAAAGGCAGCAGAGTATTCCAATTTTAGGTTTGTGTAGATTTTCATTTAAAAAGTAATAGAAATTGGAGGATTGGCTGATGTTGCCAGAGGCAGTGCAACATCCAGAATTAGGTTTGTTTGAAAAGATTTCAGTTTTAAAATAAAAAATCAAAACTGACCAGAGCAAGCTTAGTATGCCGAAGGCAGTGCTGCTCAGAACTCTAGGTTCATTAAAAAATATAAATCGTACAAATCTGATGGCATATACTGCCAAAGGCAATGTGGCCTCCAACTGTGGATAGATTTTCATTTTAAAATATAAATTCCGAAGGTGTACATTGTCAAAGATAGGAACTAGAGGTCTGCACAGGCCGGCATTTCCAGGCCCGGCCCGATACAAAAATCAAAAGTAACTTTTTTTTCATGTTTATAATCTTTATTTTTATAGAAGTGCAGCAGGCTGCGATATTTATATTTTTAATGAATCTCTATTTCTTGTATGTAAATGTTTCACTTATCATTAATATTGTTAATCCATATTCCATGTATAGAAGTGTTAAAAATCGGAAAAATGCTATACAGTAAAATCTTCTAAGATGGAATTGCATTAAAAGAAGAAAAAAAATGTTATAGACAAGTTCCCTTCTTAGCAAGTGTAAATGTATTATATATTCTTTTCTTACTTATTAGTATATTAATTTTACATGGATCAACACGTTTTTCAGTTTAAAACACTGTTCTGTCATAGACAGGTTCCTTTTCACACAGTTTACTGTATTTTAATATGCATAGAAATCTACTATTCTTTAAAAATAATAAACTTTAATGTTTAAGTGTAGAATTATGGCGATTCAAAAATGTTTTAATTTTTTGCAAAAAGTTTTGGGCCAGGCTTAATTTAACTGACATTTAAATGGACCAGGCCACGCTGAGACAATGATTTTCATACGGGCTGGTTCAAAACTAGGACTGAAAATTTTGGGCCGTTAAGACCAGGAATGAAACCAGGTCCAGCTCTGTACAGAAAAATTAAGTTAGGCCGGGCCCGGGCAGATCTCTAATAGGAACCTCTATCCCACCATTGGTATTCTACACTCTTTCATAACATAAAGACACTTGATCAACCAAGTTTGATTAAAATCTGAGGGGTCAGGCAAGAAAAAGAGTGTTGATTTGACATGGAATGACTCTTTGTCCCTTTTTAAACCTAGTGAAACTCTATAATTAATTATAGTTGTTCGAATGCATTATAGTACTGCTAGAGGGAACAAGGTACTTTTAAGATTCTTAGGACATTTTTTAGATTTCGAAAGTCAGGGTACAGGGTACTCTTTTCAAGACAAGACAGCAGATCAGTTTTTTTATTTTTATTTATTTTTTTTTTCAACTATGCAAGTGACTTTAAGCAGTTTTTTTTTTTCTTTCTCCTTTTTAACTGAAGGAAAAGCAGGGTGCAGTATCCTCCTGAAAAACTGTCTTAATAATCTAGTTATCAAATTTTGATGGCCCTAGATGTAGGCATATTGGCTTTAAAAATCCATATTCAGGTACCTCTGTCAAACAGATCCTTTAATATTGGAATTAAGTTGAACAGCTGTACTTAATAAAATGAATGCTCTTATCCTTAATTCTCACAAATTCAATAAGGTAAAGCAAATTGAGCCATAATTTTCTACTTATTGCAAAAAAAAAGTTAAAGTAATAAAATTTAGCTTCCAGGGTTTATGCATTAAAATTAAATAATGACATTTATTTTAAAATCAGTTTTAATAGACATGTAACAATTAGTGTATAAATACAAGATGTACTAACCGAACCAAATGTTTTTTTTATCATAAAGCTGAATAAAAAAGTGACAGCTATTGAAGTCATTCTTGCAAGAGTGTAATGTCAGGAATTTTTATATGCTTTCCTGTTTTAGTTTCAAAATATCACCTATAGATGGTGTAGCATTGTCTCAGAATAACCTTCACATTTCAAACTGAAAATATAATTTTTTTTTTTTCTTTTCTGGTGTTTCACCACAGCTAAAAAGAATAACAGTTAAAGGGTGTGAAAACTAGCGTGCTCAAAATAACATATAAAAATGGATCAAACAGTTTGAAATAGTGCAATGCTATCTATCAGTGATATTTGAAACTGAAAAAAAGGAGGGGGGGGGGGGGTGATGTAGCAATCACATTTATTATTTATTTTTTTAAATTGTAATGCAGCATTATTATCTCATGTTTTAAACTATTTATTTTCAACGCAAAACATCGTTCAAATCGCTTTCTTTCCTTTTTACCACAGTTTTGATTTCAGATTTTCCCCCTCTTCCTGATCTATTTTTAGAACCAGGGTGTGTTGCAAGTGATGTGGACCGCGTCATATTGGGGTGTGTCTTCGCTTGGCGAATTAGAGCTTCATTCTCTCCTTGTAAAGTTTCGTTTCTCTTTTCTCTGTTTTCATACGATTTAATCATAATACGTAAATTTAATTTTAACAAATAGATTTAAATCATTTCTGCATGTAGTTTTGTAAACCCCTTTTATGCAGTATATATATCAATGCAGCCAGTTTTTTAACAGATTTTTAAGATTTTAAGATCGGATCAGATTTTAAGATTTACGAAAGTTTTAATATGTATTATTTTTGACAATGTGATTTGTCTTTTTTTAATTTCGGGCCTTAGCGCCTAAATTCAAAGAGCGATGTTTCTCAATAGCTATTATCTCGATATCTAAAAGTTTATCTTCGGTCTCTGTTTTATTAATTTAACGCATATTTGATTTCGAACTTTTTATTATCAAGACCTTCTTTAAAAAAATGATTTTAACCAGTATTCATCTTTATCATGGAATTACTTCCAAGTTTTTAGTAATTCTACGTGGAACGCTCTTCGAATGTGTACAGTGACCTACCTACTCCTAATTGCCTTCCACCTCTCAAATGAATCAACGAATAAAGAAGATTTTTATAACTGCTGACTCTTCAATGTGTCTACTGTTCTCATCATTTAAGTAAGATTATTCCTTTTCTTTTTACTGCAAATCAACCTTATCATCTTAGCTATCCGATCACTCAATTTATCTTATTCACGGCAACTTTTTAAATTAAAATCGTCACAGGGGGGGGGGGCATAGTAAAGAAATTCCCAAATGTACATTTTAATCTCTTAAAAAAAAAAAAAAAAAAAAAAAAAAGACATTGTTAACTTGTGATTGAAAAAAATTACCCAGCCCATTTTAAAACATTCTGTATGTTAGTGTTATTTAATATTTTGTTCTCATTTTTTTGCAGAGACTTGTAACTTCACTCGCTGCCAGGCGACTTCAGGATGAAGATGTGGAATAAATATTTTTTAGTATAGACATCTATTTTTCTGCTGATTCACCTTAGATCTGTTACATCGACTAATTATTGCATTTCAATCTGTTAATTTACTGTAAATACCTGAAATCAAATATAGTATTGTTCACATCCAATCAAAATTGTGTATGTTATGTAAATATGTGAACAGAAATTACACAATAAATTAAATAAAATACTTTCTCATTTCCATTTATTCATCACTAAAATACCATAAAAAGTTTATAAACAATTTTTCTGTACATCATCTCATCAAAACTTTTATGCAGTCTGGTATTCAGAAATGAATCCTAGAGAAAGAAATCACTGGGTTTAAAATCAGATTCTTCAAAGAACAATATTAAATATTTGTACTCATTACATCACAATTGAGTACTTCACTCTTTGAAATTTTTTATCAATGAATTGCAATGCAAGATGATTTCTTTAAAAACATGAACATTTCTTAGATTTTTCTCTTGATAAGAAAATTTCAATAATTCATGCATAAGCACCAGAAAATTTCACTTCATGATTTTTCTGCAATTGTAATAGAATTAAGCATGCTGATTCTGTTAACTCTTGATTTTTAACTATGAATCGCCTAGTGAATGAAGCACCATTTGCTAATATCTCAAAATAGGTACTAGTTGCCTAATAACTTGTTTTCATCTTCATGAAAAAAAATCCACATTAGAATGTTTTTATAGCCTGAACACTTTAAAACAAAGTATTAGACACATTTGAAATCTTTTGTAAAACTAAGAAAATTCCAACCAATATATCATTGACAAGTAATGCATGTCAAAAATCTTCTAACTCTGTTACTTTTGTAGACATTACTGCATAAGAAAACTTCATAAAAATTTCAAATATTCTTTTGTTGTATATTAATATTTAAGCACATTGCATCACAGGAACACATAATTAAATATGAAGTCTTTATCACATTTTATTTGCATTTTAATTATTTGTGTAAAAAAAAAAAAAAAAAAAATCACCTTTATGAAAATTAAAACCAACTAGTCCAAGTTACTATAAATTTCTTAAAATAATTAATATACATAAATGAGCGTTGAACAGATCCTCAAAAAAAATTTTTTTTCTAAAATTCAAGTCAGTTCACTCAATTTCCATAGAATTCCTAAAATAATTCAAGTCGAATTAACGTGCAATTAATTTACTGTACAAGTCTAATTAATTATCCTAATTTCAGACTCTCGAATGCTGCCACTGTTCTGAAGGAGGAGGCTGTGGAGGTCCTCTTGAATTAGATTCATTTTGATTATCTGAAATTAAAAAAACTTGTATTTATATTACAGTATTTAAATATTATTTAAATACAACTTTTTTTTTTTTGTATACAATTACAAACAGGAAATTTTATGTATAAAGATAAATAATGCTGTTATAAAAAAATTTTCTTGTGTATTGAAACAAGAAAGTAAAATCATGAAACACTTTCAGAATAATGTAGTGAAACTTCACTATTCAATGTAAAATATATATATATATATATCTTCAGTCTCAGGATTGATTTCAGCCTTGGAGAAATTTTTGACTGATAGTAAATTCTCCTTTATATATTTTAATTATAGCAATTTTACTTTCAAGAACTTTAAAACACTTTCTTTTATTATAAGAAATCAATTTTCAGCCATAATGCAAGACATAGAAATTTTCTAGTCCAGCTTTATTTGGCTATTCCTAATAATCAGAAAAGTTTTCAGTTTCAGCTTCAATGGACTTCTTACACCCATTATATATATGTATATAAATAAACAATTTTTAAAATGTATAACACAGTTGAACACTGAATTTCAGCAATTAGCATCCATAGTTCAACTAATTCAAATTCTTTAGAGCAGCCCTGTATTATCATACTGTACAGGTCAGGCATAATCCAAAATTTCTGCTTAAGAGGCTACTTCAATCAAACGAAAAGACACGTTCGCTAATGCTAATCCTATGGCATAGCTGCCAACTTGTACGGTTTGGCCGTACAATGTACAGGTTTTGTACTAAGTGTACGGTTGTACGCATGAGCAGTACGGTTTTGCGCATGGAAAAAACGGTTGCTGATAAATGGTGATTTCGTGAAAGGATCGCGGAAAAAACGCCAATTTCGTCAAAGAATCGTGGAAAAAACGCCAATTTCGGGAAAATAACGCGGAAAAAACTCAGATTTCATCAATGAATCGCGGAAAAAACGCAGATTTCGTGAAAATATCGCGAAAAAACTCAGATTTCGTGAAAGGATCGAGGAAAAAACGCCGATTTCGTCAAGGGTAGGGGTGATTCTGATCCGAATTTTCCGAAAATTTAAGGCATTCATTTCTGAAATTTTCAAAAATTCGGTCACCAATCCGAAAATTCGGGCACAAAAAATCGCGAATTTCAACAAACGGTTGCCGAAAAAATTAAATTTTGCCGATTGTTTTCAGGAAAAACGCAAATTTCGCCAAAGGATCGCAGGAAAAACGCAAATTTCGCCAAAGGATCGCAGGAAAAACGCAAATTTCGCCAAAGGATCGCGGGAAAAACGCAAATTTCGTCCAAGAAACTCGAAAAAACCTCAAATTTTGTCGAAAGATCGCGAGAAAACCGCAAATTGCTTTAAGAGATCGCGGAAGAAAAAATGAAAATTTCGTCGCAAGATCGTGAAAAAACGGCAAATTTCGTCGCAAGATCGTGAAAAAACGGCAAATTTCGTCGCAAGATCGTGAAAAAACGGCAAATTTCATCGCAAGATAGTGAAAAAAACGGCAAATTTCATCGCAAGATAGTGAAAAAAAACGGCAAATTTCGTCGAAAGGTCGCCAGAAAACCGCAAATTGCTTTAAGAGATCGCGGAAGAAAAAATGAAAATTTCGTCGCAAGATCGTGAAAAGACAGTACATTTCGTCGCAAGATCGTGAAAAAACGGCAAATTTCGTCGCAAGATCGTGAAAAAACGGCAAATTTCGTCGCAAGATCGTGAAAAAACGGCAAATTTCATCGCAATATCGTGAAAAAAACGGCAAATTTCATCGCAATATCGTGAAAAAAACGGCAAATTTCATCGCAATATCGTGAAAAAAACGGCAAATTTCATCGCAAGATCGTGAAAAAAACGGCAAATTTCGTCGAAAGGTCGCGAGAAAACCGCAAATTGCTTTAAGAGATCGCGGAAGAAAAAATGAAAATTTCGCAAGATCGTGAAAAGACAGTACATTTCGTCGCAAGATCGTGAAAAAACGGCAAATTTCGTCGCAAGATCGTGAAAAAACGGCAAATTTCGTCGCAAGATCGTGAAAAAACGTCAAATTTCGTCGCAAGATCGTGAAAAAACGGCAAATTTCATCGCAAGATCGTGAAAAAAACTGCAAATTTCGTCGAAAGGTCGTGAAAGAACGGCAAATTGCGTCGCAAGGTCGTGGAAGAACGGTGAATTTCGTCGAATGTCTTCGAAAGAACGGCGAATTTTGTTAAAGGGCCTCGGAAAAAACGTATAGTTAGTGCCGGGAGTGGATTTCCCCATCCTTCCTTCCCCCCACCCCCCTGCTATAACTTTTCAGAAAATTTGAGGTGAGTTTCAGAATTTTTTTTTTTTAGTCAGAATCACCCCTGCTCAAGGGAATATAGTATAGAAAATATTATTATGAAATGATATTCCTTTTTTCAATGCATATGCATTTGTTATGTGCTTTTTTAAGTGCGGAAGAATACGTCGTAAAAATTGTAAGGTTTTCAAAAATGAGATGTTGGCACTTATGCTATGGAAGAAATTTATAAAGATATCTCGGTCGCGTTTCAATAAAGTTTTTTTTTTTTTGTATTGGATAACTAAGATCGATCTGTATGCAGACCGTTGTTTACTTTTTCAATTTAGATTGCAGATTTTTTTATGAGGATGCTTTTACTTTCGAAACCGGTTCCGAAAATGAAAGTGTCCTCATTAAAAATACCTGTAAACAAAGGCCTTTGTATAAATCGATCTCAACTATTCAATGCAAAAAAAAAAAAAAAAAAAAAAATCATTTAAAAATATTGAAATGCGACCGAGATACCTTTATAAATTTCTTCCATAGGATTAGCATTGAAATATTCAAACCTGAACCTAAAGAATATTAATGTATATTTTAATACAATTATGGAAATATAAGTCTACAATCATCTCTCTAATATCATTTTTATCTTTTTTGGTGTAAAGATGAATATATATACATTCATTAATATTTATATATATTTTTAATTATTCAGGACTTTCTTTTGAAAAATTGGATCAAGCCAAACCTGAAACATTTAAAGTTAACCCAACTCTTAATGGAAAAAGTATCAACCTGACCTGTCTCAATGCAGGACTCTACCTTGTATATGATGTATAGATTTGTATGCACACCACATAGTTTGCTAAAATTTAATTCAGCTGTAAAGTGCATAACACTTTTGAAAAATATTTTATAGCATTTACCATCAATAGAAGGTAACTTGACATTTTTTGTGCAGCCCTGTATGTGATCTACAGATTCTTATACACATCACATGTTAAGCTAAAATTTAATTCAACTAGGAAAGGCATGCATAATGCAACTAAAGTCACCTTCCAAAAATTGCCATTCATAGATAACAAATCTATCCAGTTTTTTGCATAGCCTTATATATGAATTTATTTATAACATATCTAAAAATATATCTTAATACTAAATGTAATTAAGTTGGAAAATGCATAACACAATTAAACAACATCTCTTGGTAATTCACATGTTCACTTTTTTTTTCCAGCTTTATTTATGAGCTTTATACACACTATGTAATGTACCAAATTTTTAAGCCTTAAAACGCATTTTGTTAATGCTCTTCCAGCAATTATCATAGACAGTACTGCAAACAAATTCTTTTTTGTATTTGTTTGTGAACGAATAATATGCTATGCGCTAGTCTACAGTAAGCATCTTTTAGTACACCTCAGCAATACGCATCAATTTCATTATCTTTGAGACAATGTAATATTTTAAAAACGCTAATGTAATGGAATTCTTTTGTGTCCTTGTAAATGAATGATAAATACTATGCAATCCATATTCCACAGGTAGAATGTTGTATTGCATATAAATTTCATTATGTCTGAAATAGGTTAACTTTATTAAAATGCACTGCACAGGATGTTTTCTCATAGGCTATAATGTAATGGAATTCCTTTGTGTGTCTCTGTAAACACGACACACTTCATTTTCAATACGGAATGTCTTATGAGAAACCTCAATAACATATACCAAGCTCATGATAACCCAAGTATATTTTTGCGAGTTAGAACATGGACAAACAGATGGCCACACAAATGAAAGTCAAACACACTTTTCAACTATGTTGGAAAGTGTTAAAAAAAAAAGGGAGGGAAAAAACTGATCATATAGGGCAAATAAATTGCTATTATTATTATTTTAAGCATTTTAATGTAAGATGATAGAACAATTATTTGAGTAGTAGAGTTTAAATACTACATATATGTGCATATTTATTATTATAACTACAGATCGACCAAACAACCACTTTCATTTTCGGCAAAAATTCGGCCGGACCAAAACTATCTGTATTCCAAAAATCTTGTTTCTTCCTTCAGATTTTTTCAACATGACTCACTGATTTGAGCAGTACAACTTTGAAGACAAAGCATCATCAAATGCTCATTAAAATTTGCAGAATTAACAGAAAATTTTTAGTTTGAAAATGCAGAAGTGTTTTCAATACGCTTTGAGAAAGTTCTAGTATAACAGATGATCATTTATAAAACATTTTTTAATGAGATGAAATTCATATAATTAGAAAATCATTCTGTGACATTAATGAATTAATTACATTTTATTTTATATGAAAATAAAAAGTTTTGGTCAGAGGCACAGAAAGCCAACTTGGGCCACACATATAATTAATTAATAATTATGTATATTTAATAATAATGTATATTTATGTATGTTTTAATTTTTAAAAAATTTGGATTTTTCGTTTTTGGCCAAAAATAGGAAGATTTTAGAAATTCGGTTTCGGTTTTAAAAACCTATTTTAGTCAGTCCTTAGTTACAACAGCCAACCTCCAAATTATTCAGATGATTATAAAAAGATTATAAAAAATATCAAGCAATTAAAAAAAAAAAAAAGTTGAAAGCCATTTTTCTAAAATATGCATTTTGTTTTACGAATTTTTTCTTTTTCCTTTTGCATCATGTATGAACCGCAGAAACAAATTATAATTCATTTGTTGGACTTGCTACAAAGATTTATTATAGTCATCAGCGCAGCATTATTTTGATAATTCACTCTTAAAATTTAGTTACAACAAAAAACATGCTCTTCCATCCTAAAATGATTAAATATATAATTATTAAGATGCAACATGGCGCAGAATGATATACATGTTGAAAATGCCAGAATGAACAGAAATTTTGCAGACTAGTTTCGGTAGCGTTTAGCGTACCATCCTCAGTGCAAAAAATAACGGAAACCTGCTCATTTATATAGAGGAGAAGCGGACTCAACTGAGAAGTTCATTACCCAATGGGGAAACAGGAAAACCTGGGTACCAGCCAATGGGAGACTAGTGTAGGAAATTCCACCAGAAATGAGTAAAAAGGTAGTGATTAAGCAAAAGAGGATTTTATGAAATATTTCCAGCAATCTGATAAAGGGGGAATAGCAAATTCACTATTAACAATATTTTAAAATAGCAATTAAATCCTTTGTGCAGGAATATTAAAAAGCAGTAAACCAACGTTTAAAATGCACAAAATAATGCATGAAAAGCAGCAAACAGCTGTTTCGAATCTACAGCGAGATTCTTTTTCAGTGCAAGATAGGGAAAAAAGAACAGCGTGCTAGAAAAGATGCTTTTTTCCCTATCTTGCACTGAAGAAGAATCTCGCTGTAGATTCGAAACAGCTGTTTGCAGCTTTTCACGCATTATTTGTGCATTTTAAACGTTGGTTTACTGCTTTTTTTATTAACAATATTGTCATAATTTTTGTAGATATGAAATGCTTCAAGAAAGTTAAGTTTGTGTACAGAAGTGGGTTTAGAGATGATTTTGGCTGAATTAAAATCAAAAGAGTGATTCATCTCCCAGCAATGTTTAGCAATTGAAGATTTATTGTTTTTCTGTTTTTGAATATATTATTGGTGTTCTTTAATATGAAATTTTAAACCGTGTTTGGTCTGTCCAATGTAGGAAAGACCGCACTGGCAAGCTTTCCTGTTGCCAAAATTCTTAGACAGCATGACTTCAGAATAATTTTTACCCCTACGAATAAGTTCACCCTCTCGAAACTCAAAGAACCTATTGAGTTATACAACTGATGGGGTATCTATAGTATTAATTGCCAGTGCAGTCTTTCCTACATTGGACAGACCAAACAGGGTTTAAAATTTTGTATTAAAGAACACCAACAATATATTCAAAAACAGGAAACCAATAAATCTTCAATTGCTAAACATTGCTGGGAGATGAATCACTCTTTTGATTTTAATTCAGCCAAAATCATCTCTAAACCCATTTCTGTACACGAACTAAAATTTCTTGTAGCATTTCATATCTACAAAAATTATGACAATATTGTTAATAGTGAATTTGCTATTCCCCCTTTATCAGATTGCTGGAAATATTTCATAAAATCCTCTTTTGCTTAATCACTACCATTTTTTTTTTTTCCATTCATTTCCGGTGGCATTTCCTACACCAGTCTCCCATTGGCTGGTACCCAAGTTTTCCTGTTTCCCCATTGGGTAATGAACTTCTCAGTTGAATCCGCTTCTCCTCTATATAAATGAGCAGGTTTCCGTTATTTTTTGCACTGAGGACGGTACGCTAAATGCTACCGAAACTAGTCTGCGAAATTTTTGTTTATTCTGGCGTTTTTAACGTTGCTTTTAAAATGTATATGATTATATATATATATATATATGCCAATTCATTCAAGCCATTCAAAAAAACTTTGCAATATCTTATTACTGTTAGAACTTTCTGAAGCTTGGCACCTGTTATTATCACTACCGTAATTTTCGGAAGAAACGTTGCAGCGTTTACATGTTTTAAATAAAAATTTCAAGCGATGCGGCATTTCTACCGATGCAGAGTTTGCGTGCATTTTTTTTCCCCCACTTCCAAAGATTCAAGTGCCAAAGATGAGAAATCTCATATTAATGAGATTTTTAAATAATGTGGACGAGCCGAAATTTTCAGACCCAAGCGAGCGAAATATATTGGCCCTGCCTAAGCATTTTTCTCAATGTTTTTTACACACATTTGCGCTGCTTTCATCAATTTTGATTTTTCAGAGATAACCTTCTCCTGTATTCTATAAACAAACACCAGTTCCTGTCCTGCAACGGCTTTCCGCTGCTCAAATACTTTGCTAACATCATCTAATGAACTGAGAACTTTTTATCTCCTACACCTCTCCAATTTTTAACAAATTTCATTTTTCGAAAAAATTTCGTTATTGATTTCCTAAGCTTTGTAAATTTAAATATAAACATCTTATTTTGCATGTAAACTTTTGAATTTATTATTTTTTTTTTTATCTTTAGTTTAAAAAAATATATCCACGATTTCTACTGC
The DNA here is from genome assembly GCA_963932465.1 of Maratus speciosus. Classification (NCBI taxonomy): domain Eukaryota; kingdom Metazoa; phylum Arthropoda; class Arachnida; order Araneae; family Salticidae; genus Maratus; species Maratus speciosus. The sequence continues at coordinate 8,853,004 of OZ010792.1, read as the reverse complement.
ATAGCAAACCATATTATCCATCCAACATTGATAATCCGATTGTGTAAACATTCCACTTCCGATTTACACAGAGATATGGATTTTTTTTTTTTTTTTACAGTAAGGAAAAAAGTTTGGTTTTTCATTTTTTTTTTTTTTTTTGTTTACTTGCAACTCAATATATTTTTTTCCTGCACTTAAGCAGCGCAAACTTGTTGGCACATTCACAAAGTCTTTTTTATATTTAAAAGAATAGAATTTGAATAGTTGCCAGTAGATTCCATGCTTTTCTTTTTTAAATTATCGTATCTTGATGAATTATTATGAGAGTTTTCTTTTTAATTCCTTCTTTTCTTTCTTTCTTTCTTTTCTTTTTTTTTTGAAAACTCTGCCTGCATTCCTGATCTACAGATTCTTTTAGAAATGATTAAAATGATAAATTTTATATCTTATTCAACTGATGAAATGGGGTGTGATAACGTTATTTTATCCATACGTAGCAATGAATATTAAAATTAATGTGTTTCGAATTTTGTATTTATATTATTTATTTCTAATTAATTTCATTTTTATGATTTCTTAATTCAGCTTATTAATGTGTTTCTGTTTAGCACGACAATCACAATTTCCAATGAAATTTCACTTGGGACGTTTACGACCATTTCTTTATTCTTTTTTTTGTGTGATTTTTCACGATGCGCTGTTTCTTCCAGAAATTACGGTATCTGCTTTTAAATATTGAAAACAGAGTTCTAGTTGGAAACACAAAGTTTAAATTCTTAAGTAGCTTTAAAAGATTTATATACTCAAATGCTTCTGCAAATTCCCAAGCAGAAATGAAATTGATTATAGTAAATTTTCAGCAAAAAAACAAATATTGAGGGATTTTTGTTAATTTTTCTTATGTTATGTTCTTTAAAAATTATAAAACTTCTCAATAATCATATTAAAGTTACACAAGATACTTTATAACCTCCAAATATTTAGGAATTGTTTATCAATGAAATAATTAAAAATTTATGAATTCCTAAGTATAATTAATCTGAAATACACAATGCATATGCTACACTTTAAAGGAGGGTGGGGTTGAATCTGACTTCTCAAATGATAAATGATGCGTTAAGAAATATATACTTTATAAACTAGGTTTTGGAGTTGTGGCTAATATGAGTACAGTACAAAATCCAAAATCTAGAATCCTCTGGACCTTGGAGATTCCAAACTTCAGAATTTTCTGAATTTTGGATCATTTGCTGTTTATTTGTAAAAACTTATTTAACACCCCTCTTTCTTTACCCACAGGAATTATTTACACCAGGAAAGTATTTTAATACTAAAAAAAGAGAATACAAAAAGCAAATATTTTAATATAGGAATATATTTTTTTTTAAAGTAAAATATCCTAATTACAACAAATTTTTTTATGCAATTGTAATGTTTTTTCGCATTCCTCGGCAATTTTTTGACACTTGTAAGAGGAATTCAGTTACAAACTTTTATCCCAATATAGTAAATTTTGTACTCTACAATTTTTGAAGTTTTGGTGGCTTTTAATGCGACTTTTTATTATTCGTGAAAGCATTTTAGTTACATTATTTTGGCCCACTCTAGTAAATTTTGAAGAGGTCAAAATTTTACGGTTTTTTTTTTAAGCATTTTGCGTTGATTTTTCTACATCAGTAAAGGAGTCCGGATTTAATCTTTTAGTTCAATATAAAATGGTGCTGTCTTTTTTATAAAGTTTATGCAGTGATTCTAAGTAAAAAAAAAAAAAAAAATTCTAAAATTTGCAGCAAATTTTCTGAAAGGTTACAGCAGAAGGGATGGGAATCCCCTCCTGGCACTAATTATTTTTGTTTCAGGTCGGGTTACTGTATTACTGGGGGGGTGGCCTGAGCCAAAGCATCGCGACCAGGGATCTATCAGGTCGGGTTAACTGTTTTCTGTTCAGGTCGATTTCAGGCTGTGTGTAGATTCCTGAGAGTTGGGTTCAGGTTAACCCGATTTTTCGAAAGTTAGTTCAGTATATTATTTCAGATTAATAAAACACATAGATGTTTGTATGTGTGCTGTTTCCTAAAGAGGCCACTGTGTTTTTCCATGACCCTTTAATGAAATTTGAGTTTTTATTGTGACCCTTTCACAAAATTCATGTTTTTTCTGCAATCTTTTGACAAAATTTGTTTTTTTTTCCACCACTAGGGGGCCCGGCCCCCTACGAGCTACGCTCGCCAACCCCCGTCCAGACACCGCAGACTCTAAATGCACGCTAATTTGATCGGCTTTAAAAATATTTCGAAAGATTAAATTATAATTTAAAAAACAGTGGCGATCTCCCTATAAACGAATTTCTATTCATTTCTCTTTGATTGGGGAATTTTAACGCAAAATCCACTGTGTTACTACTTGATTATCCCGTAGACCCATTTCGCCAAATTATATAAATGGCCAAACCACTCGCCAAATTATACAAATTGACATAATTTTTATTTTAAATAACGAAAGAACAAATAAATTAGTACAACATTAATAAAAATACAAATAAAACGTCGAAATAAAAATAACTTGATGACGTAGACACGTGTAACAACATTTCAAAATAAGCTAATATGAAAGGAATTAAGTAAACAGAGTCTTTGTATCCTGGTATTTTTTAACAAAGCGAAAAGAAAGTTCTTTTAAATGAGACATTTTAAATTAATCCTTTTTAATCTGACGTAATTTTTACCAAGCTATTCTTTCTCTGTTAAATATTCACGTGAAAATACCAGTTGAAAAGTATATTCTCAAAATATCAAATAAATGTCTAGCGCAATTTTTAAATTTAAACCGTTTTGCAATATTATTTTGCGTTCATTTTATGTAATAACTGTAATGTGACGTAAATATGACGTAATTTCTCCTATTTAATACTTCTAACGCATGTTAATAAATTTATTATTTTACAAATTCCTTTCTCTCTTAAAATTCACGTGTAATTATAGTTTTTATGACGTAATTTTTAATGAGTTCCTGCTTCTTGCACATAATTATTTAATTCTAATTCCAAATGTATTTTTTCTGTTTATAATAGTCACGTGTAAATAATTTTTTTATTTATTTACACGTATAAATATTTTTTTTTTTTGAAGCAAATATTATTGCTTCCTCTGTTTATACAGTTGGCAACAGTTTAAATTAATATCACTTTCTAAAATCTGTAAAAAATATCTCTAGAAATGCTGAAAATTTGAATTTAAAATAGAAATAAAACCTCAAAAAATGAGTCAAAATAAAAAAATTAATGCAATCTGCACTCCGGCAAATTCTAACGCATAAAATGATCTAAAAATGATTACACTGCCATGTATAGTTTTTGCTGCTATAAAACTTTTTTAGTGGAACGATTTTGTCCAACTTTAGCATTAAATATCTCTTAAAATAATTCTTCGATTTGAAAACTGTCTGCTTCAGCGTGTTTATTAAACATTTCTGTATAAAACCACCGATTTTTATATTTTTGTATGCATTATTTTTCTTAATATTAACGAAGAAAGACCTTCAGTCACAGAAAATTCAAAACCGGCGGCGGCGGCGGTGACAGCGGTAGTTACTTTTTTTTAGAATAGAGAGACTCTTTGATGAAATTCACATTTTTTCCGCGATCTTTTGACGAAATTGGAGTTTTTTTTTCTGTGAACGATTGATGAAATTTGTGTTTGTTTCGTGACCCTTTGGCGAAATTTGTGTTTTTTCTGCCATTATTTGTCAAAATTAGTTTTTTCTCACGACCCTTTGATGAAATTTTCGTTAAGTTTTTTGAAAATTCAGAACAGAATCACCCCTGCAATCCGTAGGGTGAATTTTAAAAAATTTCGCGAGTTTTTCATTTGATTTTTAGAGATTTTTTCCGTGTTTTGCAGTGATTTTTTAACATTCATAATGAGAATTTGGTTTCAAACTTTCACCTAGTTTTGTCATCTGCGATTATTTAGCACTTTTTTTTTTTTTTTTTTTTTTTTGCGATTATTGGGGTTTTTTTTTTTTTAAATTTACAATTTGAAAAAAAAAAGGTAATTTGGGAAAATTTCTGGATTTTGGAGAATTCTGATTGTCAGACATGCGGATTTGAGACTTTTTATTCTATTACTTAAAAACACACAATTCTTGCTTACAGTTTTTTATGGAGCATATCGGAACATCTAGAGCAAATCCACAGTCATACAAGACTCCTCCGGAATCATTCCCGGCCATCTCAACACCCATGTCTGTGAGTAAATCTTGGGTGGTTGGCTTCCACTTTTAGTATATGTTCAGTGCCCATGCTCTCCTAGATTTAAAGGTTATAAATATGGCCATGTGTTACATGCTACTTGAAGTTTTAATTGAAACTTGAAGTAAACGAGAACATGGAACAAGAATCTGCACTTTAAGGGACAGTTTACCTTTTCAACAATTTTGTTTAGTTTTGAAAATATGGTTCAAATGGTAAACTCACTGCATTTCAATGTCCAACTAAAAGTACATTTTGAAAAAAAAAAAATAATAATAATAACTGCATATTTAATTAAAATTTTTAAAAAGTTGAATTTTTTAAAATCCCTACTACTTTTTTAAATAATGATATTTTTGCACAATTTTTTTTTTAAACTTTTTTAAATATGTATTACACAAGACTATGCATGGATTTTTAGATACATTTAATATATTTTTTTACTGGTACAGTACAGAACCATTTATCCGGAATGGTTGAGGTCAGACATATTCCGGATAACTGGTTTTTCCGGTTAACTGGTTGGGCATTAAAGCAGCATCCATTTGATAATTTTTGTGGAATATATGTGGTTGTGGCACTATTTCTGATTTTAAATTATTAGATTACTTGGATTAAAAATCAGATGCAAGAAAGATCAAAAGTTAACCAGATTTTGAAAGGAGGTAATTTATGGGAATCCCTTGGGAACAAAAATTCTTCTGTTTCCTCTGCATAAAAATTAAAACATCTAAAATACAACTAAATATGTTTCCATTTGAAATACTAGATGTTGACATGAAATTATTCAATTGTTTCAAGCAATGCATATGTCAAACTGGCAGTGTATAACACTTTTTTCTGCAAAGATTCTGAAATAAGTCTATTAGAAATATCATTCCGGATAACTGGTTTTCCGGTTAACTGGTTCCCGGATAAATGGTTCCATACTGTATATACAGTGTAAAATGATGAAATCTAACATATCTTCATATACCCAGAAGCAGAATTTTCTGCGTCAGTCTGCAGCAAACTAAAATTTATCAGCGACCCACAAAGCCTACTATCATAAGAAATAACAGAAACACTTAAAGTAAGCAAAATTTCCATTTATAAAGAAAATATAATATAAGGAAGGGTACAACAAATACCATAAATCTAGGGACTTAAAGCAAATTTCAGCTATTTTTTAAGCCCAGCATTTCTTTTTAAGTTGGTGGATTAATCTGCAAAGTTTAAAATAATCTGCAGCGACCGCTGCCGTGCTGCACTGTTTCTGCTACTGGGTTCGTATACTTCTATTTTTTTTTTAAATAACAAAAAACTTGAAGGCTAATTCCATGCGCAGATTTATCACATATATAATAAAGAACATGTACAAAAAAGTTTAAATCTCTATCTCAAGTACAAAAAAAGCCTTGGCATTTTTAAAACATGAAAGTGAAGAAAATATGAACATGGAGAAAAAGCCATTTAAAGTTTTAATTTGTGTGGTTAATTGTGCTGGGTGCAATATAATTGCCATATGGGTAAAAATGAGGTTCCAAAATTGTCCTAATTAAACAGGCTTTCATTTAATATATTTTTTAAAACATCAACTTTTTGACCAATTTTGATGTAAACCGCTCGCTTAAGATTCTCAAACTGGAATCAGACATATAGAAAACAGACTATACTTGGACTTCTATACTTAGACTTACATCTCTTATGGGGTTCTAACTATTTGAAGTGTTATTTGGGGCAGATATAGAAATCTATTTAGTGACTATGGGAAAAACATTAATTGAAAAAAGTTAAAGAGCATCTTATCAATTTTATATCATATATATAAAAATAGAAGTTCACTAGCTTGAGAAAGGGCTTCACATGTAATAACTAATAAGTGATTATATTTTATTCAGTAAGGAAGATCAAAAAGAAAATTTTCTGAAATTTTAGCTGAACAGTAAACATAATTACATCCCTAACAGTGATGGAACAGCATGGACTTCATTTTGGAGCAGCAAAAACGCTCATCTTGGAGCAGAAAATAACTACTTTGGAGCAGAAAATAACTATTTTGGAGAAGCAAAAATGCTCATTTTGGAGCAAAAAATAACTATTTTGGAGCATCAAAATATCACTTTGGTAATTCTTAATGAAATTCGCATTTTTTCTGCAATTCTTTGATGAAATTGGCGTTTTTTCTGCGATTCTTTGGCGAAATTCGCGTTTTTTCTGCGACTCTCACAAAATTCGCATTTTTTCGCAATCCTTTGACGAAATATGAGTGTTTTTCGCGATCTTTTGACCAAATTTGCGCATTGTTCGCAATCTTTTGACAAATTCGCGTATTTTTCAAGTGTTATTCGGACCCTTTGTTGAAATCAACGTGTTTTTCGCTATCTTTTGACGAAATTAGCGTGTTTTTCGAAATCTTTTGACTAAATTTGAGGTTTTCTTGAGATCTTTTTAAAAAATTTGCGGTTTAATGCAACTTTTTGATGAAATTTGTGCTTTTTTCCCGATCTTTTAACGAAATTCGCGTTTTTTCACAATCTTTTGACCCCGTTTTGTTCGTTTTTTGACAAAATTAACGATCCTTTGACAAAATTCACGTTTTTTTCGCGATCTTTTGACGAAATTCACGTTTTTTTTTCCGACCTATTGATGAAATTTACGAGTTTTTTCGCGGTATTTTAACGAAAGTAGCGTTTTTTCACGATCTTTTGACCGTGTTTTGTTCGCTTTTTGACGAAGTAGCTATCCTTTGGCAAAATTCACGTTTTTTTGTGATCCTTTGACGAAATTCGCGTGTTTTTCGCGATCTTTTGACGAAATTTGTGTTTTATTCGCAATCTTTTAACGTAATCGCTTCTTTTCACGATTCTTTGACGAAATTCGCGTGTCAATCTCTTGACAAAATGCGCGTGTTATTCGCGATCTTTTGACAAATTCACGTTTTATTCGCGATCTTTTGACGAAATTTGAGTGTTTTTTGCGATCTTTTGACGAAAATCTCGTGTTTTTCGCGATCTTTTGACGAAAATCTCGTGTTTTTCGCGATCTTTTGAAGAAATTTGAGACCTTTTGATAAAATTTGCAGGTTTTTTTTTATCTTTTAAATAAATTAGCGTTTTTTCACGCTCTTTTGACAGTGTTTTGTTCGTTTTTTGACGAAATTAGCGATCCTTTGACAAAATTGACGTTTTTCTCGAGATCCTTTGACGAAATTTGCATGTTTTTTGCGATCTTTCGACAAAATTTGCGTGTTTTTCGCGATCTTTCGACAAAATTTGCGTGTTTTTCGCGATCTTCTAACAAAATTTGCATTTTATTCGCGATGTTTTAACGAAATCACGCTTTTTCGCGATCTTTTGACCGCGTTTTGTTCCCTTTTTAACGAAATTAGCGATCCTTTGTTAAAATTCAGTTTTTTTCGTGATCATTTGACAAACATCGTGTGTTTTTCGCGATCAATTGCCGAAATTCGGGTGGAAAATGATCGATTTGGCTCAAGAATTATTATCGAATTGGCGCAGTTGGGCGCAATTTTATTGAAAAATGATGGTTTTGGTGCAGAAATGCGCAGCATTATCGATTTGGCGCAGCTGTTCCATCACTGCCCTAGCTGCAACAAATAATAATCTAACTCAAAGATCAAAAACAAAATATAAAATTTTTGTATCCCAAACTATGATTAATAAGAATTTACCTAATCTCCTAGGTTCAGGACCTGCATCTCTTCTATAAGGTGGATGCATAGGATACCTAGGACGACCCATAGGAGGTGGGAAATAAGGCCTACCAGGTTGAGGTGGAATATCATGAAAGTCTGGCAATAAATGTGGAGGTGTTGAATTTCTAGAGTCTCTGGTATCTGTTAACATAGGAGAAGATGTATTTGGTGCCCCATCTCCATCACCAATTGGGGGTCTTCCTCTTGGTGGTGTTGATTCTCTACCCGCCATAAATTCTGGAGGTGTAGTCCTATAATCAGAACTGTGGTCGGGAGGAGGCATGTGCCATGGCTGAGGCCTGAAGTGCCTGTCCATAGGAGGAGGGGGCGGAGGTAAAAACATTGGCGGCATAGGAGGTGGTGGCAATGGTGGTAAAGGTCTATCGGGTGGTAACATCATTGGAGGTAGATGCAAACGATCATGGTGAGGAGGTGGTGGAAACATTCCTCGTTCTGATATTTCTTGGCTTCCTGATTCTTCACTTACTCCTGGTATTCCTTAAAGGGGGAAATATAAAAAAAGACTTCTTTATTAGAAAATCTAATTTCACAAATTTTTTATTTTTTTTTTACTTAGAAGCGTACTTTGAATAATTTAAGAATTTTTTTTTTACTAAAAGTCATGCTAAAGCTGATTAGAAAACGAAAAAACTACTGCATGCTGTGCAGTAGAGGCTGTAAAGTGGTTAAATTCAAAACCAAATTAAGTATGGTATAATAACTGAAAAAAATCAAAACTTTTTAAAATCGAATTTAGGTAAAAAAAAAAAGGTGGCATGACATAATATATTAAAATAAAGAAAATTGAACCTCATACTTTTTCTTTAAAACAAAATAAACAGAAGATTTTTAATAATCAAAGAGAAAGATAAACGATAGAAAAATGAATGAATGTGCTTCATCATCATAGTATTTCTTGAGGATAAGGACTCTTGCCTTTCCTAGGTAGATGTTGCAAAAAAAAAAAAAAAAATAAATAAAATAAATTCTCCTTTTAAAAGAAAATATGAGAGAAAAATAAGTAAGAATAAGAAAATGTGAAAAACAGAAAAAGAAAATTGTGGATCAACAGACTTCTCTCCTTTTGCATAGCAGAATTTCATTAAAGTTTAAAGTAGTGAAAGTAAGTAATTTTGTAGAAACTATTGCAAAACAAAATCTTGAAAATGAGAAAAAAATCTCAAAGGAAACAAATCTTTGATATAAATAAGTTTGATATTTCAAAAGGAAAATGATAAAGTAATACATAAAAACTATCTTAAAATTTTACATCCATGTGTGATGGTGTTGCCAGATTGTATGTTGTACACTTAAATCTTTCCTGTACGATGATTTGTTCAGTTTTTTAAAAACATATGTGACTTTTATACAATAATTTTTATCACTTTAATTTGCTTCAAAAATGACACTTTTGATGCATTATGTATTATAAAAATATGGCAGCAAAATTAATTAAACAATGTTGTTAGAACAATAAATGCAATACAAATACAGTTAATAACAATTATAACTATTAAAGATTTTTTTCAAAAGAAAATTCTCTAAAAACATTATTGGCACATTGAATGCAGTTCAGTGAGGTGGGGGAAAATGATGGTAGTTAAATAAAACAAAAACAAACTAGTGCCAATAATTCTTTTTTTTTTTCTTTTAAAGAGATAAACAACCCTAATGTGGGGGGGGGGGGATTAAATAAAACTGAAGTTATTCAACTAAGGAAATTAAATGAAAAAAACTTATAAAAAAAAAAGAAAAATGAAGAGCACAATGTTTTATTCTATTTTCATGCAAGTGGGAGATTTATTAAAAATGAATTCCATTTTCTTTTTTTATAACCATTTCATTAATTAATATTTGTTTACTTTCCCATTAATTAATGAAAACTCGACACCCCCCCCCCCCCCCAAAAAAAAAAAAAAATCACCAGACATGTGACTTATCACCAACAATGGATAAGTGCGACATAAAAACATACTCAAGATATTTCATGCAACTGTAGTTAATTTTTGACAAGACAATTTTTAAAGATTTCACATAGATGTGCATATACAGGGTGATTATAATTAAAGTTTAACTTTCAAAATGCTGTAAAAAAAGAACCACTGGTCAGAATGACTTCAAATTTCAAATGAATATACTGGAAGAAGGGGGAAACGGTATGGCATAAGAAAAAGACTTTCCACTAACAGTACCACAACTGTTGACTGATTTGGAAGTCATTTTCTCTGTAAAACACTCATGCACATTTAACAGTATGGTTGGTTTACTGTGCAACTCATGACAAAACCGTCGTATTTCGATTAAAATTGTTACTTGACGCGGGATCCACTTTCGTTATGCCGCTTACAGCGCCATCTATTCAGACACTTTGGAACTTTTTTTTCTTATGCCATACCGTTTCCCCCTTCTTCCAGTATATTCATTTCAAATTTGAAGTCATTCTGACCAGTGGTTCTTTTTTACAGCATTTCGAAAGTTAAACTTTAATTATAATCACCTTGTATTTAAACAAAAAAAAAATTTGTAAATCAGACAATCGGCATATTTTGCCTCCATAATATGTTTCTCATGCACTTGATATCACATTGTTGCCAACATCACTCATGCTGATGACGATTGTGCATTACTGCCGTTAAATCATATTACTGGGGAAAGATTTTGTTTACCACACTTTTTTGACACTACTAGAGAAATATTAATTCACATTTAGCTGAAGCAATTTTAGAATTTAAAGTTTTGCTATGACTGTTTGACAAATTAGCTTAATGTACAGATATAAGATTTTTATTATTAGATTTTTTAACAAAAGAATACATTTTCAACATGAAATTTTGATAGAGTTATTAGTGCATCTGATAAACACAATTAGTATATTTCAAATAACACATACAGGATTTAAATAAAACATCTTACTCTTTGGAACTGGTCTTATGATTTCATCTCTTGCTGCATTAGCCCAATTTTCTTGTTCTCTTTCAAGTAATGTTAACCTACATAAATAAGACTTAAAACGTAAATTATGATAATAATCAGAACAATATTTATTAAAATTGTATTAAAAAGATAACAAATTTTTGAAATTTGGTTATTTTGCAAAATCCCTTATATTATTTTTTTTACAATTAAAATGGATTCTAGAAAGTTCCTTATTTGCAAATTGATCATACTATTAAGACTGTAAAACAATAATTTAAAATACATTATATCTAAAAATGCTAAATCTTCAAACTGCTACTACTGATAGTATTATAATTACATTTTATGTTTATAAGATTATTATATGTGGTTTAAGCAGACTTAAAAATGAATTTAATAAAATCAAAATTTTTGGCAAATCACATTTCTTTATTAGATCATTACCAATAAAACATGCAATTAGAAAGTAAATTGTAATTTATGTCAGGCACATTTTGAAGTTTACGTTTAAAAAATGACAGGGGATAAACATTTTAAAGTTCCATTTTCTTAAAAAGAAGTTACATACAGGGTTAAACATTGGAAAGGCCCAACTAACCGTACTTTGGGCTCTGAGACAAAGATCAATTTGAGAGCCTTCACCAATGACACTTTTGATGCTGCATTTTGTAGTCATTTAAAGAGAGAGGGAAAAAAAAAAAAAAAAACTTGTTTTGGGCTATGGGGAACTTTTAAGAGCAGGGACCTGGGACAAATGATCCATTTGCCATTGCCATACTGTCTCTGGTTATATAAAAACTACATTAAATGAATCAAGTTAATACATATTCCTGCAAAATTTGGATAAACAAGTTTTAAAGTTACCTCTGTCGAAGCTGAGTAACTTCTTGCTTCATATTCTCCAAGTTCCTTTCAGCAGCACGAGCAGCAATCTACAAACAGAAATCATTGAAAAATTTATTTTCGATATTATAAATTCCTTGGATACATTTGATGAAGCACACATGTAATTCAACTCTTGTCCCAAAATGAATATATGATGAATAACTCAATGAAAATATGAATGTTTTTCGGAATTGCGAGAGCAAAGGGAAAAATTGCACTTTTAAAATGATTTGTTGTTCTTTTTTGTTAATTAGACTGAAAAGAAACATTTTATTAGAAGCAGAAGTAACGGGTGCTTCACAAGGTATAGCGAACCTTTTAGTTGAATAACTCTTCAATGGGTGGAGCTGGTGACGTGAAAATGTGCACGCATGTGCAAAGATCCAAAAGTAACCGATTTATGGATTCTGGTTACTGTTGAAGAATATTTTTTCTTTGCCAAACTATACTGATATTCAATCGAAGAGTGCAGTTTTTTAGTTAAAACATTTTATGTTTGTGACCAGAGACCTGCCAAAACACCCAGGAAGTGGTCTACTGCCTTTAAAAATAGACCATGACCATCTTCAAGCATGTTAAGAGCATTAGTTGCCAACGAGGTTTATTCCTGAGGCCTACCACAAACACTGGATCCAAAACACGTGGTTTCAGAAGGATGGAACTCTTCCACATTCAGCAGGAGACCACATTCAGCTGGAGTTGATCTGAAGTCACTATGACAATTGTGTCATCACAAGAGGCTTCCCGAATCGTTTGGCTATGGACTTTTTTGCTCTCCCTATAACCACCCTGACTTATCATCATTACACTCTGTTTTACGGGCTATGTTAAATACCAAGTCCACAGAGATCGACCAAAAACCATAGAACTCAAAAACAGCAATAACAAATGTGATAAGGTCGGTCTCAACAGAGCAACTCAAGCAGGTTATTGTGAATTTCGAGGAGAGACTTTGTTTCTTTGTCTTCTCAGATGGCCAACTTCTTGAGAACATCATCTTTTAATTTCCTTTATTCTCATGTAAATCCTGAAATTTTAAAGTAAAAATCTTTTTCCATTCAAAAGTTACTCAATGTTTTCTTTTTCAATACCCTATGAAGCACCCTGTTACTGAGAGGTTGAAAAGGGGCTCAATCTTAACTTTGGGACCCTTTGCATCCCAGTGACTATTGGGAAGGGGTACATTTAATATTTGGCTTTTAAATAGATTCGAGTGCAAAGAATGAAAATGATTTTTGTTATATTGGCAAGATGTGTGTGTCATTTTGCATTTTGACAGAAAAGATGCATAAAAAGTTGGCTCAAACACACAAGATTTACACAAGATGTGATCAATAATAATATGTTAAGTTAATATGAAAAATTCTTTTTGGCAAATGCATTGCATATTACGCTAGGAAACAACATTTTAAAAATATATTTATGTCCAATAATTTATATTTTATTTTCATTTCATTGAAAGCAAAGGCGCAAAAAAGCGAAAGGAGGAGAGAATGAATCTTGACAAAATTTGTTCAAAAATATTTTGTACACTCAAATAGTTAATTGTTAAATGAACTAACTAAGCATCAATGGAACTAGTACATATATAAGATTATATATACACATATAAGAAGGCAATATTTGCTCTTGTATTTTCAGCATGAATAGAAAGAAAATAATTCTACTGATGGTAATTGCCAGATAAGAATTTTACTTTGAATGCAAGTTTAAACAAGTGGAAAATGCATTGTGCAAGCAAAAACATTTACTGATCATTAACAGAGTGAATCTGTTATATAATGTTAAACTACAGGTAAAAAATGAGTTTCTTCATTGATTTAAATAACAGAAAGATATCCCAAAACAGATTACTTTTCAAAAATCCCAATATCTAATTAAAATATTAACCACATGTAAGTAAATGTAAACTCTCAAAGTAGTTATGTTTTACAAGGAGAAACTTTTTTGAAACTAAAAGTCGAATAATTTTTTTCATAAAAAAATCATTGCTAAAATAATAAGACTTTGTAAAAAACTATACAATGTAGGGTTAGGTATAGCCGTATATACTTGGAAAGTATGAATGTGTATACCATAAAAGTTCAAAGACATATGAAGCCTAAATAATATCAAACATTGCTATTCTGCATAACTCTTTTTTAACACTTTCCAACATAGATGAAAAGTGTTTATGAATCCGATTTGTCTGGCCATGCTGTAACTCCCATAATTATATTCGGATTTTCATGAAATTGATAAAGGTTATTTAGGGTCACCCAAGCATGTTTGGTATTGTACATGAAGTATGTAGGATTAATAATTCATTGATAGGGGCACTCAAAAGTATTCCATTATATTATGGTATATGGGGAAAAATCGTTTGTAGAGTTTTTAATGACATTACGGTATTTCAAATGTATTGAAACTAATATAAATCACTGAATTTCACTACAATACCATTAGAAGAGGGCATTCATAGCATTTTTTAATCATTTACACACAAAAGAAATCGGTTACAGCTTAAGTAATAATTGCTGGAGTGTATGGTTTAAAATTTGGTATGCACTTTTAAATTTAATTAATTTTTTGCATGTTACTTATTATATGTAAATTCTATCTAACAAAAACATAGCTGTGAAAAAAGGGAGCCAAGTTCTGTAAAGACAATGGCAAGAAAAGAAGTGATATCTAAGTGGGTGCCAAGTTCAAATAAAATTCACCCAAACTTACCTACTGAAGTATTATAGCATTTTTTAAATTGTTTAGAAATAAAAATTATTGATAGCATATTAATAATAAATCTAGAACTTGGCAAGTTTTTACCTACACGTCATTTTTTTTTATTAATGACATTATTATATCTAAACTTGTTATTTCATGTTTGAAAGCCTTCATTTGAGTGAGCTCCTTCCCTTTGAAGGATGGTGTGATAAAATATATCCCACCTAATTTTAACTGCAAAATGCCACATTGACACTAGAATTCAGGACTAAAAAGTTTAATTTCATTAAATACGTGAAAAGAAGCTTTTACCCATTTTGAAATAAATTTGTTTTTAAATTCTGATGTGATTGAATCATTTCAGCATGTCACGAATAAAAGCTCTTTGCCCCTGAAGGGATAAAAGGGGTGCAGTCTCTAGAGGGATGACCAAGAACAAGCGTAAAGGTAACTGTCTCTTTCTCAGGCCTTACCTGAGGACCTCAGGCCTCTTTCTCAGGCCTAGTCTGTTTGCATTGAGGTTTCCGAAGGGTGGGTGCTAGAATGATAACCAAAGACGAGCGGGAATGTATTTGTGTATTTATTGGTTTATCAAATCTTTAACATGAGTCATTTGTTTATAATAATAACTATATAAATTTTTTATAATGACATTGTTGTTAATCATCATCATTTTATTAAGACATGAAATTGATAGGCATAGCATTTATCAAAAACTTGCCAAGTTCTAGATTTCTTATTAATATGCTATCAATAATTTTTATTTCTAAACAATTTAAAAAATGCTATAATACTTCAGTAGATAAGTTTGAGTGAATTTTATTTGAACTTGGCACCCACTTAGATATCACTTCTTTTCTTGCCATTGTCTTTACAGAACTTGGCTCCCTTTTTTCACAGCTATGTTTTTGTTAGATATCATTACTTTTTGTAAAGTTACAATATAGTTAGACACTTTACTTAATGTTTTTTAATGTGTTTACATGAGACTATTTTATTCACCAAGCAACATTCAATTGTAATTTTAATTTCCTACAACAAACTATTTGGCTGTCAATTTGCGGCAGAAATCTATATTTTAATACTGCTACACTGAATGCATGTTTTGAAACGAAATGTATTGATTCGAAATTTTTATTGTTTCTGAAACAACAATTCCTATTAAATTCCTATATTAAATTTTCCAATTAAATATCCTATAGCTGAGTATGCTTTTTTGTACTGGAAGTGAAATATAAAGTTATGTGCTTATGCCACACTATGTATCATTCATCCATGGGTGCGGGCAAAGAGGCAGTGCAGAGGAAGGACATTGCCCCTCCCTGGATTTTTAAATTTAATTAACTAAATAAACTTTTCTCTGATGATTTTGAAAATAACAAGTGGGTAAGTGTGATCACAGATCGCACAGAGGGTTTTGTTTAATATTCCTTTCAAAACACTTTATCCTTTTGAAAAATCTGTTAGTTCCACATTTCGCAACCAGGGGCGTACTCTATTCTAAACAAACCTCTATCCGAACGAAACTCCGTTTTACATACTATCCGTAGATATATTAGTCGAGTGGATTGAGCCCATAGTACCCGAGATAAGTAGGCGATAAAAAGTGTAACTAAAATATGTAAGACTATGGTGCATAATATGAAAGAATGGTCAAAGGGGTGTCAGCAAAAGTTGGAAAAGTGCTCCCCGGGTGAAAAAGGCGGATATTAGAAAAATTGCTTAAAATACACAAGTTAGAGCCCGGAGGAGTAAATAATATAAGACTTTTTGAAAGTTTTATGATTTGTCGTGTGCTCTGACGTATTCAGCTATACGTATGCAAAAAGTCATGC
The DNA here is from genome assembly GCA_963932465.1 of Maratus speciosus. Lineage (NCBI taxonomy): Eukaryota > Metazoa > Arthropoda > Arachnida > Araneae > Salticidae > Maratus > Maratus speciosus. The sequence goes on along the minus strand of OZ010792.1, from coordinate 8,836,737 downwards.
CTCCAACTTAATTAGGGACTCCCTTAGAAAGAATTGCTTAAAATACATATGTGGTAGCTCAAAGGGTTAAGCGTAAGACTTTTTCAAGATTTTATGATTTGTCGCCTAGCCTTAGGTGTTCTGCTATAAGTATGCAAAACGACTTTTTCAAAATTTTATGATTTCTCGTTTGATGTGAGGTGTTCAGCTATAAGTATGCAAAATTTCACGCCTCCAACCTAATTAGGTTCACTTAGAAAGAATTGTTTAAAATACCTATGTGGGAGCGCAAAGGGTTATATGTACAACTTTTTCAAAATTTTAGGATTTTTCGTTTGATGTGAGGTGTTCAGCTATAATTATGTACAATTTCACGCCTCCAACCTAATTAGGGGCTCACTTTGAAAGGATTGTTTAAAATACACATGTGAGACCTCAAAGGGTTAAATTTACAACTTTTTCAAAATTTTATGATTTGTCATTTGATGTGAGGTGTTCAGCTGTAAATATGCAAAATTTCACGCCTCCAACATGTATAGTTTCTGGGAACGGGCTCTGTGACGGACAGAATATCTCAATTTGTTGATTTTCTGTAAGCAAGTAAACCCAGATAAACCCCCAGTAAGTAGATAGGTTTACAATGGAAGTCTATGGGAATTTGGCGAAATATCAGAGATATCGCCAAGGTGGCGTCACTTTTGGCGACTAATTTTGGTCGCCAAATTTGGCGACATATCGCCATGTTGGCGAGAAACTTGGCGGTATTTGGCGACAGAACAGCGTCCCCTCTTACGGCAAATTATAATTTCGCCTAATAGACGCAATGGTAAAGTAAAAATGGGCACCCCCAGGTGGGTAATTAATCGATTTTCACAATTTTTTTATTTTATTCCTTAGTTTTATAGTGTAAACGAACTTCGCACCAAATTTGAAGTCTGTAGCTGCAGTAGATATGCGAGATCTTTTTGATGAGTGAGTCAGTCAGTCAGTCAGTCAGTGGTAAAATTATCGGATATCAGACATTTTCAAATGTCATTATCTCGGAAACTAATCATGCGTTATTTATAAAATTTTGGATTTTAGGTAATTAGGGTGGCCTTACTACACATTTCGTATAACAAGTATGTAGGTCTCATAGATTTTGAGTTGTGAAGCATTGAAATTAGATGAAAACCGCTCTAAATGGTTCGTGTAAATAACACACGGCTATGTCAGGCGAACTTGGCTGACACACTGCCGTGTGTCTAGATAACTCATATACAGGCTGCACAAAAGTATTCATGTGCCATTTTTCTTATTAGAGGAAATTGCTGAAGGGAAATTTTCAACTGAAGTATATATATTTCTTAAGTGAACTAAATTTTGGCATGCATGTAATTAATAGATATAAATCTTTATCCATATTTTTTCAGCAGCTCTGTATATGATATAATGTTCAGATTGTAGATGGGAACAGCTGAAATTGGGTTTTGAAATGTGTTATGCATTTCCATATAATTGAATTAGATATAATATTTTAATTTTTAAACGGTGCAGTTTTGTTATATTATGGAATTTTTTTTTTTTTTTTAAGTGACAAATTCTTTCTAGCCTCAACTTTTCATACTGTAATTTTCAAAATAATTTGCTTTTTTTAATGTAAAATACAGTTTAAATATTGAAAAAATATGTAAAAGTTAACAATTAGGCAACATATTATACGATTTCTTTCAGATTTAGTTATTCTATAATTCAATACATAATGTACTCTGCAAGTACAAATAATTCAGTGGAATCTAAGGAATGAACCCTTTTTGTTGAATTCACCCTGTAGCTTTTATAAAGAAATGTACTTTTTTTAGTCTAAAAGATTATCATGAGAGCTACAAAATATTTCAAGACAAATGTGGCAAATTCACAGCCATAAATAAAATTTTTGCATCAGTTTTCTGTAATATATTAAGCATTTAACACAGAGTTAAAAAAGTTTAATTTTTAGAAAATGGTATAGTTTATTAACAATTAAAATAATAGAAGAAAATATGTCACTAATACATAATTTTTTTAATTTATAACTCTAACAAGATAGATAAAAAAAAATATTTTGAAAAATGCACAACAAAAGTAAAACATAACCATAATAGTTATTTCTCTAACAATTGAAGAGCTTAGTGAAAAAACATGTTATGATACATTTTCTCAAAAATTGTTTTATTTTATGGATGAAAGCATTATGAGCAGACCTGCCAAACTTTGAAAATGAGAAATCGTAGCACACAAAATTTAAATTAATCTGGAGGTTGGTTGGTTGGTTTTTCGTGTTACATGGCCATCTTTTGACATTCGTAAAAGGAATAAGGTTTCAGTCTTTCAACTCAATATAGTAATTTTTTTCATTTGAAAATTTTTATACGATTTTTAGAGTTTCTTTTCGTTTCTTTTTTTTTTTTTTTTTTTTAACATTTGTAAAAGGAGCCTGGTTCCAATTTTTTAGCCCAGTGCAGTAAATTTTGACGAAATTCGGGATTTTTTCCTGCAATCATTTCAGGATATTCACAATTTTTCTGCAATCGTAATTCACATTTTTCTATCACGATTCTTTGTTGAAATCCGTACTTTTTACCATGAACTTTTGACAAAATTCGCATTTTTTACCACGATCCTTTGTCGAATTTTTGCGTTTTTTTTCCGTCATCCTTTTGACGAAATTAGTGTTTTCTTTCTGAGATATTTTGACAAAATTCACACCATTGAAACACAAAATCTGAAATCTTCCGGGATGGAGGGGGGGGGGGGGGGGAATTCCCTCCCCTCGGGCCACCCCCTGAAATCAATACTACTTTTTACCATGATCCTTTGACAAAATTTATTTTCTTCTGCGACCAGTTGACGAAATTGATTTTTTTTATACGGTCATTTGTCAAAATTCGCAGTAGTTTATCGCAAATCGTGCGATTTTGCACACTATTTTAAACCTTGCCCTTCAAAGAACCCCGCCTCCCCTCCTCTTTTCCAGAAATTCTTAAAATGGCACCTTGTTTCTAAGGAAGCGAATTCCTGTATAAATATTTACAGAAACACGATTCACTCGTGGTTAATATACATAAAGAGAGTGTTTTATGTTAAGAAGTTTGTTTTGCTGCCCAGATTTTTTTTTTTTTTTCCATGAGCATTTTTTAATATTCGAATTTTCGGACTAATGGCCAATTTTTTAAAACTTTCGGAAATGGATACTTTGAAATTTCGCAATAAAATCACTCCTGAAAAATATGCTGTGCGTGATAAAAATCGCAACTAGAAACAAAAAATGCGTTTGTGTTTTTTGCAAAAAACTGTAATTTAAGACCGATTTTCGTAGCATCATAGTTGATAGGTCCAAATCGTAGCAACTACGATTTTTTTGTAGCAGTTGGCAGGTCTGTATGAGGTATTATATCATATGGTAAAATTAAAATACTAAAATTGTACTTAGTGTTGAAGACATGAGACAGTATCTTTTAAGATTTAATATTTATCTTTTTAATAATTTAAAGGGTGAAAATAATTTCTAATCTACATATATCTTGCAAGGCGCTAAAATAGGGCTATATTTGCAGCTTGCCATTTGGCAACAACCGCAGTAAGACAATTTGCCTTATTACATTCCACCAATCAGAAGCGTGATTTTACCACTTAAACACACATCATATTTCAAGGAAAATTTTCAATGGTTTCCATAAATCGTAAACATGTGAAAACGATTGTTTAATTATGCACTAATCGTGTAAGAGCAGAACACAGATTATTTATTGAGAAATAATATTAAGTAATCAGTGTAAATAAAATGACAGTGAATAATCCTTCATAGTAAGCAATATGGAAAACAAAATGTTTCCGATGAAGATAATGACGTCATTCGGAAAACAAAAGCTGCATTTTCATCCATGAATTAAAATATTTTACTATAACTGTGGCAGTGATGACATCATATTTTTTATGCTAATTCCTACACATAAATAGACTGGACTCTTGCTATTTATTTAAAGATCCTTGGTATACACAAAATAAAATATTTCTGAAAATTACATAATTTCCAATTAAATGTAATATGAATAATTTCCCATTAAATGTAAAATGAATATTTAATGAAACTCAGGAATTTTAAAACAATTGCTTAAATGACACTTAAATCTTGGAAGGGATGAATGGTTCTGATGGTGAAAATGATGTTATATTTGAAAGAAATTATTCATTCTCATATGAACTGCAAAAGTATTATGGTACACGGTAGAATGGTTTCAAACAAACAATTGTTTTCTGGGAAAGTTTTCCATAGTGTGAAGGAGTTACCTTCTGGAAAAAAGCACAGAAAAGGCTAGGAAATGCATAGAAACGGTTTGTTAGGAACTGCCAATGACATCATGAGCTTTAGAGTCTGTATAAAACTGAAATATTTTAGTACGATTTTGTCAATATGACATCATATTCACTGGCCTCTACATCTAATTCAGCAAATTAAAATTAAGAGCAGGAGCTCTTTTTAAACACAGTACAATCTTTTGGAAGATCATAAGAATAGCAATGGCCATTGGTTCGTTTTACGGTCATGTGTTGCATTCAGAAAATCAGGTTTTCGATCAAAAATTTCTTTTAGACACATCAAAAATGTGTTCTTTATGTTTTGTTAACTTGACAAGTGTCTAACAGATATTGTATTTTTCACATCAAACAAACTTTAGATAGTGTCTGTCGATTTATATTGAACTATCTTGGTGTCAGGTAGTGTTTTTCCTAGAGTTTTTCTAAAGAAATTTAAGCTACGCAGTACAATATTAAGCGCAATAAGTTTTTAATTTATTGTGTTCCAAAGTAATTTTTTTTCAGTTAATTATTTTAAAATTCAAAAATTGGTAAATTTCATAATGTTAAAATTATTTATGCCTATTGGTAGCACCAACTAAATGAAATTTTAATTGTGATTTCAATGAAGTTTTCAATTACTGTTTTTTTACCTTAAATTTTTTTGAAAATTTCATAAGTTAAAAGAATTTATGATAGTACTTATTATGGCTAGATTTGCTGCAAAAATTGGTGAGCAAGGAAGCTGGGAGCGCATAGCAGTTCCAATGTGAATTGTGTCGCAATTCGCGGGGGTTGGCGAATGTTAGTGAGTAGGGGGCAGAGCCCCCTAGTATTTAATAGCTAAATGTTAATATTTTTTTCTAGGAGAGTTTAGTATCAACTATTAATATTAAAAAATATGCTACTAAGAAGGAATTAAATAACTAAATTACAACAAAAAAATCTCACTTCAATTTTCCCAAATTATAATTTTTGTTACATAACATCTTCTTCCACTCAGATTTTCAATTACTTAAATAAAATGTGTAAAAATATACAGTAAAGGTGAAAAGAAAAGATGTCAAGTAAAAAACAATCTCAGCTTTCTAATAAAGATCTAAAAAATCGAAAGCTATTGACAAATAATTTATTAAAAAAGAAAAAATATGTATACCCAGTTTTCATGAGCTTTCTTCTCTTGTGCAGCAATCTGGGACAAAAAGAGACATTAAAAGGATAAAATCATCTTAAAAATTAAAATTGCATGGTATAAAGTAAAATTTTCATTTAAAGCAAGAAACAAAAAACATAAAAAGTAAAAACTCAAAAATTACAAATTGCAGCAGAAAAAAAAATCTATATTGAAACTTTATTTTGCAAACATTTACACATCTTGCACATTAATTTTTTCTGTATTTCACATCTTTGTCTAAAAAAAAAAAACTATTTTGAACAGTGGAGGAAAATACCATTTGTAAATACAAAATTAACCATTAGATTTACTAAACTTACTTTATCAGAAGTTAATAAAATTATTTGTTGCTGTTCATTGCATTTCAACAACTAATGGTAACTGATAAAACAATCATAACTGAATAATAATAATAAACTATTATTTTAACACAATCAAACTGATTGGTAAAGTTATCATACGAATTTGAATATTTCCAACTGAGCGAAAAAATGCCCAGGCTGGGAATCGAACCCAGATCCTTGGCTTACAAGGCCAATGCTTTTCCGTTTAAGCTAACTGGGTCGACAACCAGCCAGAGCTGATTCTGAGCGAAATATGCTGGCTGGTTGTCGACCCAGTTAGCTTAAACGGAAATGCATTGGCCTTGTAAGCCAAGGATCTGGGTTCGATTCCCAGCCTGGGCATTTTTTCAGTTGGAAATATTCAAATTCGCATGATAACTTTACCAATCAGTTTGATTGTGTTAAAATAATAGTTCATCTACGTATCCATCGTTTATATGGAGTTCCTTTACCTGTGGTTTATTCTGTTGAGCTGTCTACATGACAGACCAGATGTTCTACCAATAAGGTTTTCTGAGCGAAATATGCTGGCTGGTTGTCGACCCAGTTAGCTTAAACGGAAAAGCATTGGCCTTGTAAGCCAAGGATCTGGGTTCGATTCCCAGCCTGGGCATTTTTTCGCTCAGTTGGAAATATTCAAATTCGTATGAATAATAATAATTGATTTTTGACCCACAACACCATTAATCTTTTTGCTCAGTGGAGAAAGGGCAATGGGTAAGCAGGGATGGTTAGTGTAAATAATAAGCAGATAGCTTTGCTCTTCTGCCTGTAGAACTTTTGCAATTTCCTAAGACTGAAAATTTAATTTGCTTTATTTCATTATGCTTCATGTATGGTTGAAATTATAAAACAGATCAAAATGTCTGAAATAAAGAAGCATTGCAAGAGGAAATCAAATTGGACATACAAGCATCATTGAGCTTACTTTGAATTAACACAAGATAAAATAATTACAATAACAGCGAATTGTTTTGATCTGATAATAACTTAGATCTTTTGACAATGGAAATAAATACACATGTAATTGTAACAGGAACTAAAAACAAAATGAAAGCCAAAGCCTTACTCTCTTATGCTCTGTGCAACCGTCAATTTTAATCATTACAATCACTGCATTGTCCTATAGATAACAGAAAATGCTTTAAATTGAAGTTTATTTTAAATCTCAAATGCAACATATCAATTTTTGATAAATTATTTTCAATAATTTTTCAAATACAAAATTTTAGTTTATATTCTCCCCACAATTCTAAAATGGTTATTTAAACTTAAAACATCAGTGAAGAATGATACCAATATTTAAAATTGCTAATTTTGATGATTAACTAACTTTTAATATGTTTGAGAATATGTTATAAAACATTTTTGCAATTTCCGGAATAATTAAATTTTAATAATTTTGATTTCAAAATTCTAATTCATTTTAATCCCCTCTTTAAATTTCTAAAATCATAAATATTTATTTCAATGGTCTTTTCAGAATTGATGATCTTCAATTTTTAATATTAATGAATAATATTTCTTTCTAAATGTGTTAAGAAAATAGCATTATTAGGTAGATTTCGTAAGAAATACTACCTATTGCAGTCGTTACCATGGTGCGACTTTTGAAAAATTCCTTCATAACTTTTCATTATAGGACCCCAGGAACCCAAAACCACTCCCACCTAAAAAATTTATATAGATATATATATATATATATATGTATGTATGTATGTACTAAATTTTGTCCGCACGATAAAAGTCGCAATTATGCACGGATTGTCCTCAAACTCGCCAACAACTTTGATATGGCTAATATCTCGGCGGGGATTGAAAATGGGCGAAATCGGCCCAAGAGGGTGGAAATGGGGAGGGTTCAAAATTTTGAATACTGTCTTAACATGAATCTGATAAAACCAGCTCTTACACAACAATGGCAGGAAAAAAATGAAAGTTTTTCGTTATACCAGTTGCCAACAATTAAAAAAAAAACAATAAAATTTTCACCACAACAATTACTTTTCTTTTGCAAAATTTTCACGTGTAAAATTAAATATTTTGACAAATTGAAAACAAATTGAATATTATGTCATAAGTTTTCTAAAGCAAGATTTTAGCATGAAAACTCAAAATAAAATAAACAGTTTGACTAATTAAAAAATATGTATATTGCGTCATATTGGAAATATAATGGAACTCAGCAGGTGAATATGTAACGTCATGTGAGTTTGAAGAAACGTATTAAAACATGATAAAAACCCGACTATGGAGATATTAACATATTTTAACAATTTAAGGTTCTCTGAATTTTTTGTAGCCATTTTTTAAACCTATCCCATATACATGTGTGTGTGTATTCGTGTATATTATAATTTTCACAAAAAGTTTAGCTCCCTACAGCTCACTCTTTCTGAAGAAACTGGGTTTTATCTCTAATCTTGATTTAAGTTTTGTTGGAGAATTTAGTACTTAACATCGAAATCTACCTCCGCCTGTAGGCCCGAGCCGGCAGGGATTTTTTTATTATATATATGTTATTATACATATATTTTATATATATGCAATCATAATTTTTATTTAATTTCCCATAATCTATGAACTTTTTCTTCGAATATTTCTCAATTTTATATCCCATTATGGCTCGTAGTCATATTTAGATTTTTGAAATGAACAGCTGCATCTTCTGAGTCAGAATTCATTTTACACATGCCATCTTTCCCTTAACCCCTTAAGGGGCAAGCAATTACGTTTGTGAAATTCTGAATTCCCACCGGAATCTTTGAAAAATTCTATTTCAAAATAAGTAAAAGCGATTTTACAGCTTTTTCCCACCAAAGTTAGAAAAGTAAAATTTAATAAAATTTTTCTGGTGTAAAACTTCATTAATCGTATGTGGTATATAATATATACCAGTGCCCCTCAAGGGGTTATTGTACTTTGTCTACCATTATTTTTCAAAGTTCATAACTTATTACCAATAAAGCAATCTTATTCCATCATTTAATTAGCTTTCAGTAATTGAATGTGCAAACCAACTAAATTGTCATTAGATTTCGCAATTTGATTACGATTACCAATTTCCTTAATTCAGTGGCATCAATGCATCATCGATTCTCATTGGCCAAGAGCCTTTTTCCTGCCAAAACTTGGAAAAAAGATAGTGTCACTTTTATGTTTATTAATCCTGAGCATTGCAGCTGAGAGAGAGAAGATAAATTTTTATCTTGCAAAGTTCGCCACTCTCCAGTCGACTCATGCAAATCCTACTCATAAAAAAATTGGTTTATTGTATTGAAATACAGTATAGAACCATTTATCCGGAATGTACGGGGTCAGATGTATTCCGGATAATTGGTTTTTCTGGATAACTGGTTGGGCATTAAACCAACATCTATTTGATCAGATTTGTAGAATGTATGTGGTTATGACAGTGTTTTGATATCAATTTAATTATTTGACTACTCAGAATGAATCAGGTCCAAACAAGATCAGACAATCAAAGTTTAAAAGAAGGCAATTTATAGAAATACCTTGTTAACAAACTCCCCTTTTTCCTATGCATAAAATCAAAATGCCCCATATATAGCTAAATAAGCTTCAATTTCAAATGTTAGTTGTTGGAATCAAATTATAACATGCATGTTGTAATGTTTAAAGCAATATAACATATCAAACTGGGAGACTGTATGGCTCATTTTTCTGAAATAAGGCAATTATAAATATCATTCCGGATAACTGGTTTTCCGGTTAACTGATTTCCAGATAAATGGTTCTATACTGTATATGTATTCTAAGAAAAAAAAGATTAATTCTTTAAGCCTAAAAATTTTCAGCAGTGTATTACAAAATGGATTCTGCTTGAACACAGCCACATGATAGTTAATAATGTGTTGCATCTGGAGATACACAAGTGCAAAATCACTAAGAACGGTCTCAAAATGGGATTTTTTGAATTTATGAGCTACAATGTCCGAGGTAGAGTTGCCGATGAGCTACTTAAAATATTTTTTTATATAGATTTAATTTGACAAATATTTGTGCAGCTTTTAAGGGATCTGATCTGTTTACAAAATTGACATGTGTTTATTATGAATGATGATCCAAAATTATATATCTTAATATATTACCTTTCAGTTAACTTACTGATACTAAAATTTCAGATGTAATCAATTAATTAGTGTATAGAAAATATTAGAGTGCATGGTGAAATATTTTGCTACATATGTAATATGCCATGAACAATTTAGCAGTTTAACTCAAAGCAATTTCATGAATTTTTCTGAATGAACAATTCAGTGGTTTAATTCACAGGTACCTCCTAACTTTATTTAATGAGCGATCAGTGATGAACAGAAATGTGCATCCTAATACAATAATTTAAGATCAATATATTGATATAAATTTCTATATGAGATCTCTTAATACTTTATTAATATTTTCAGTGCTGATACTAGAGTTTAAATTTTTCAGGTTTAAAAAATAAATAATGTTTTGGTTTAATCAATGTTGTGTTTACATTTATATGTTTGATGTATCTGTGATCATTACAAGAGAATTGCTATAAAAATTAATTGAGGACGTGAGTTTCAAAACTCACCTTTTCCAAAATGTAAAAAAATGAGTTTTCTCTACCAATCTATTCTATTGGTAAACCAGCACAGAAAAAACACTATAATCTGTAAAAAAAAATACTTTTATACTTTATTTTTGGGTTCTTAAAAATATTGGTTTGGTTTCAAAACTCGCCTTATCCACTAGGGAAATGGCAACAAAACAAGCGTTATCCCTGCACATGCTTAGACCAACAGATGACTAGCTTATCAGCTACTATCACAGTAATTTTCTTTCATTTCTCTGCGACCTGTTACTATTTTCGTTTAAAGTTTTTACCTGCTCTATTCATATAAACTAATTAAATAAGTTTTACAGCATATCTTATGTATAACAGACAGTGAATAAACTCTTGCATTTTGTGGGGGAAGGGGGAAGAAGAGAAAAAGAAATACGAACACATGGGCTAGTAAAGAATACATGCAAAAGAAGATTAAAATGTAAGTTCAAAATGGAGAATAACTTTTTATATTTCTTACTGTTAGAAGGTGTTAAAAGATTTAATTTTTATTCTCAGGCATAAACCTAAGGCATTTCAGATCTCTGAAAGTGCACTCACCAGAAAGAGAACCTCGAGTATTCAACTCTCTCAATGCAAGATGTATGACGCTTCCACCAAGCTTTTTTTTAAGCAAAGACAAAACTGCACAAGATAACTTTATTTTGAAGTTCACATCTCAAACATATCCTTCAAGAAACCGTCCAGGTTTCTTTCCATCCATGAAGCATCCAGAAAAGTAAAATTTTCATCTTGAAAGTTTTTTTTAAGTGCATCTCGGTGCGCTTTCAAAGACGTTACCATAAGATACTATATAAAGACTAAGAACCATGGCCATCTTCAAGTTTGTGAAAGTGTATTTCGGAAGACTCTTGGAATATCAAAATTCAGGGTGTAAAAGTTCTGCTAGAGGCATCTAAAAACTGGATTTTTTTTTTTTTTTTTTTCAAAGAAGGGGAAGGAAGTCCCTGTGAAGAAGAGAAACTTAAGGATGTCCACACATTGTTTAAAAAAATATTTTGATGAAAATTGGTCAGAAATGGAGGTCCTTAATTTCTATAAAAATATTATTTCTAAGGAACCAGAACAGAAGGAGATGGTCGAGGAGGATTACGATGATATTCCAGAAGAAAAACTCAATGAGTTAATTGTTTATATATATATATATATATATATAGATTATATTATATCACATTAAAAAATATAAATTATTTTAATCATTAGCTAGTTATGATAAGTTTGCTTTTTTATAATAAAATGTACATTTTAATAATACTTATTGCTGTCATAAGGATTATTTTTGAATACAAAATATTATCACCTGATGACCAAAAATAGAAACTATTAATTTCTTTCAGCAAGTATGATAAACGATGTTTTTTTTAAGAAACTGATATCAAAACTTTCTTATTCATAGGTTGGCAACAAAACTCTTCTTATCCGAAACTTTTTCTAATTAATTAATTAAATGAACTAAAGTAGATTTTCCAACTTAACACAATGATAAAAAACAATGATAAAATGCAACTAGCTATAAGTATACAAAAGATTGGAGGTATTTGATGCACGGGGTCGCAATTACAGGTTTTTGCGACTTCCCAAAATTTTATTTTTTGGATAAGGCGAGTTTTGAAACTCATGTTCTCAATTATAAATTGCAGCCTGGTTTTATTAAAATCGTTTCTGTTTATATTCCATCATGAAATTTATATATTTATAACATATATTCGCCAAGTACTAACTACTATATGTACAAAAATCACTATCTCCCTTTTGAAATTTTAAATATTAAATATCTTTCAGTTATCAATTATTCTAAATTCTCTGTCCATCTTAATTTTAGTAAAATTAATTAATTTTAAAATTCTATTCCTTCTATTACATTCTCCTTAAGGAATAATAATGTTTTTAAACATATTACAGGATCAAACCGAATTACACAATGAAAGTTTCTGATAAAAAAAAAAGACATTGAAAAAATAGCAACAGTTGTAATGACTAAGTTTTCTTATACATAGCCAAAGGTATTTGCCAAGAGTGGTTAAAAAATATTTTAATTTTCAGAACATAATAAGAATCTCTTCTCTTTAATAAATACTTCTGTTTTCATCAATGAACACTACTTTCAGAACACAATTTTGTTTATGCTTTGAAATTACAACCATCTGTTTTGTAAACATGCATCCTCCCCCCACCACCACCACACACACACACCTATGCAGAAAATAAGAACATTCTACTATGCATGTTTTATCTTATTATATATAGTGACCTCTCACATATACGACTTCTCTCAGTTATACGACGAATTCTCTGGTTTTGTCACGCTTTATGGGAAATAATGCTAAACTTCTCTCAGTTATACCACTGCTTCTCTCACTTATACAATGCTTTAAATGATTCAGACGATTTTACATTTCTCACTCAAAAATTCATTTTTATAATCTTTAAAGTACAAATCATTCACGTTCTTTTACCTTTATTGTTTCACTATTGTTAAAGTGTTTATCAATAATGAATAACATTTCTTATCTATCTTTGTGTGTTATTAATGATAAAATCTATGGCGGTAGGGTGGTTGTATGGAATTCCCTTGTGCCTACCATTTAACAAAAGCGATTAACAAGAGTCAAATGACCATCTACAGATCACGTCTCTGTATAATACTGACTGAGAAATCTGGGTTATTGCAAAATATACTTTCTTGGAAAAATTTAACAGCTTTTAGGAATGAGGCTGTTTTAACAAAAATAGACTTATTTCAAACTTAACAAATCAAAAATGGCAGTTCGTGAACATAACTAGGAAAAAATACTAAATATTGCCATATTGGAAACACATCCCAAGCTGGAATAGCACTAGAGGTCTGCATGGGCCGGAATTTCCAGGCCCGGGCCCGGCCCGAATGAAAGCTATCTTGGCCCGGCCCAGTGTAAAATTGGAAGTTCGGCCCGGCCCGGTGTAAAATTGGAAGTTCGGCCCGTGCCCGGCCCGTACAAAAATCAGTGAAAACAGGCCCGGCCTGACACAATTTCTACAAAAAATCCGTTTTTTCTCAACATACAATTAAGATTCTTTTAATGAATACTACATACATATTTATGGGAACATTTTACAGTATATTTTACATTACTATGATGTTCGCAAAACAGAAAACACACAATAGTAAACATTAACGATTACTCACAGTGTTTTAGTCATCATGTCTACAGACATTTCAAAATGGAAATAAGGATTCATTAAAAGAACTATTATTTTAACACAGTCAAACTGACTGGTAAAGTTATCATACGAATTGAATATTTCCAACTGAGCGAAAAAATGCCCAGGCCGGGAATCGAACCCAGATCCTTGGCTTACAAGGCCAATGCTTTTCCATTTAAGCTAACTGGGCCGACAACCAGCCAGCATATTTCGCTCAGAAAACCTTATTGGTAGGAACATCTGGTCTGTCATGTAGACAGTTCAACAGAATAAACCGCAGGTTAAGGACCTCCATGTTAACAATGGATACGTAGATGAACTATTTTCGCTCAGTTGGAAATATTCAATTCGTATGATAACTTTACCAGTCAGTTTGACTGTGTTAAAATAATAGTTCATCTACGTATCCATCGTTAACATGGAGGTCCTTAACCTGCGGTTTATTCTGTTGAACTGTCTACATGACAGACCAGATGTTCCTACCAATAAGGTTTTCTGAGCGAAATATGCTGGCTGGTTGTCGGCCCAGTTAGCTTAAATGGAAAAGCATTGGCCTTGTAAGCCATGGGTTCGATTCCCGGCCTGGGCATTTTTTCGCTCAGTTGGAAATATTCAATTCGTATGATTCATTAAAAGATCAATGTAGTTCAGAATAAGGGATTAAAAACATAATAACTTTTGAAGCTGTATAATTAAAAAGTAGATTTGTGAAAATATTTCTCTCATTTTTAAGGCTTTTCTCAAATCCAAAGGAGCTACATTTCGACACATTTGAGAATTCTTTTCTTTTCGGAAACGCGTAAGATTTGCAGGTATTCTTATTCAGAAGCTATGTAAATGTCGTTTTTTTTTAATAGATAAAAGCAATATATCTTTCTGAAAATACTGTCAAAGTTAGCGTTTTTTGTCTAATTTCCGGAAGCAATAGCACAGGAAAGGAGAAAAACGTACAGTCACGTGACAGGAATCTCTGTTATCTCTGTAAGAAATTTATCAAATATGGAAAAAGCTATTCGTTTCCAAATGCCTTCAATAGGCAGGCCTGTCAATTTTATTCCTTTATAGTTAAAAATTGTCAGAAAATGTGTCTGAAAGCTTCGCATTGTTGAGCAGTGAATATGAGAACCACCTTAAGGTATATTTCCAAAGATACTGTTAAGAGAAATTCATTATCACTATTAATACTACAAAACACAATGACTGTTCTACACATCCTGAGATCGATTAAGACCAGTTCCGTCCCGGCACGAGTCTGCTGAAAAAAAATTAAACTCGGAATCAGACATCTTGTAACTGTACGATGCCGATCTCTACGATGGACATGTTAAATTTCTGTTTTGATGTTGTTAAACTCGCATCGGCTCGTGACGCACATTTATACTTCGAGAAAATCATATTCATTGAAAATGGTTCGTATTTTATCTGCTTCGCTTAAATTCTTATATCGGGCCGATAGGCCCGATTAATTGTTTTGCCGGCCCGGCCCGTTGAAAAAAAATTCCTAATTCTGCCGGCCCGTTTGAAAATTCGCCTTCATTCCGCCAGGTACGGGCCTCGGGCCAAGCCCGGGCCCGTGCAGACCTCTAAATAGCGCCAAAAGATCTATATGCGTACAACCTGCAGAGCAAGGGGGACGGGGGAACGCATACGTCACAGCACGCCTCTCGCTCATTGGCTGTATTTCCTATGGAGAGAAAGGCAGGTCACTACAAGATTCCGCACTAGATGCATGAAGGGTCATTCATTTCGCTGTAATTTTTTCAGTTCGTTGCATGTCGATACCTAAACTGAAAAATGTCAAAACGTAAAGCATTCAGCATACAATTCAAAGTTGAAATCATTAAGAAATATGAGAAAAATGTACTGCAATCAAAGAAGGCATTAGCTGCTTGCTTCAAGCTGCCAGAATCGACACTAAAAAGAAATCTGAAAAATAAAAATGTCATTATTAATGCAACTATGGTGACGTATCCATCCTACCTGGTGTGTTCAACAAATGGCGCTACAAGCACAGTAAAAACACTTCTAGTCGCTTTTATGATTCAGAAGTGTGGCGCTGCTGTAACCTGCGTCTGCTATATTGTAAGTCATGCAACAAAGGATCGGCATTCTTTTCGTTAATTTTTATTTATTAAATTGTTGTTGGTGATTAATTGGAGTCTTCATTCAAGTAAATGAACATTTTACATCATCTTTCACTATGCAACTCCCCACATTGGTGACTACTGGACAAGAACTTGTAGTTTCGTTTTTCCTTTGTTTCCAGTTTCGATTCATCATGGCTGAAGTAGCTGCGGTAAAAATCCCTATTTTTATTCCAACAGATCCTGCTTTGTGGTTTACTATGGTTGAATCCACATTTGAACTAGCAGTGCCGAAACCAATAACAGATTCAAAAACCAAATATAATTATTGTGTTTCACATCTACCAGCAGACATAGCGATGATAGTTCGTGACGTCATCATCTCTCCCGTTGTTTCTGACCCCTTCAAGAACCTGAAAGATGAAATCATATTGTGTTGTGGTGAAACTAAATTGCAAGAAATTCGCCGATTATTAGCTGGTAAGCAACTTGGTGATCGCAAACCTTCTGAGCTTCTTCGCATTATGCAACGTAGAGCTGAAAACCACAATGTGTCTGACACACTTTTGTTGGAATTGTTTTTGTCACAATTGCCTTCTAATGTGCAGTTTATTTTAGCATCCGTTCAAGAGCTTACTCCAGTAAAAGCAGCAGAGATTGCCAACAAAGTTCTGGATATCTCAGGCCCTCTACAGGTAAGCAGTGTTACAACCAGCCCCTCCCAAGTAGATTCAGAATTGAAGCGAAACAGCACCGAAAACTGGCGATTTGAAGCAATTAAAATAATAAAACTTTGTAAAAAATCACCATAAAATAAAACAATACACAGGACGCATTTCGAGCTAAAAACATAACAGCTCGTCATCAGCTACAGCAAACACGTGTCCACAAGCGAACAAGGTAAAAATTGAACTGAAGGTAAAGAATGTTGCAAAGAATGCGACAGATGGCGCTAGCTGAAAGAGACACATGCAGAAGAGAAAGGTGTTGCCAAAAAGATAGAAGAGAAATTGATAGAGAAAAAATGAAAATAAAAGAAATAAACATAATTAAAATAAAATAAAAGAAGTAAAATAAAAAATATATAAATAATAATAATAAATAAATAAATATAAAAGAATAAAACAAGAAAAAACAAAAGATCCCTTTTAACAAAATAAAAAGAAAAGAAATAAGAGAAAAGGGAAAAGAATTACAAAAGTAATTTCTACGCTGGAGATAGGAAAGGAGATGATGGGAGACCATTGACGAGATTAGCAGAATTTTTAGAAATAAAATATGCTTCATGAAAATCCAAGTGAGAGGGAGAGGCAGGGGAAGAAATAATTTTGGCCATGGAGAAATTGAAGCATTGACTGGAAGACCAACAGTGAGAAGCAATCAAAGATTTAGAGATTTCTTGATTTGCAATATACCTCTGATGCTCGCCTAATCTGAATTTTAAAGCTCTCTTTGTTTGACCAATATAACCTAAATTGCAAGAGCAAGGAATATAATAAACACCCCACCGGTTCTCAGTAGGAACAGGATCTTTTTGAGAAGAAAATTTAATTTTATTCATAGGTTTGAAGATAACTTTAAAATTAAAACGAGAAAGGGTTTTAGCAATTTTGAAACAGAGAAGAAAATAAAAGGGCAGAACTATTATAGAATTAAAATTAGGAGGATTATTTGAATCAGAAAAAGGACGTTTAGGCTTATTAAATTTATACAAAGCTTTATCAATCAAAGAGGAATTATAACCACGAGCAAGGGCAAGAGATTTGAGATAATTAATTTCATTATTCAGAGCAGAAGAGTCAGAACAAATGCGTAACACTCTAAAAACAAAAGTATAAAAGGATGCCACTTTTTGTTGAGGAGGATGATTTGAAAGAGCATGAGGAGGAAGAGAGACAGCGAAAGGTTTTCTATAAACGGAGGTAGAGAACCGATCTGGTTGTTTTGAAACCAAGACGTCAAGGAATGGAAGAGAATTGTTCTTTTCGACTTTGAGAGTAAATTGAATACAAGGATCAACAGAATTAACAAGAAGAAGGAGATTAGAATTAGGATAGGATTTAGGAATTAGATAAAGGAGATTTAATTTAATAGATTCAGAATTGTTAAAGGAACTGAAACTTTTACGTGAAGAGGTGAGTTCCTTGCAACGTTCGAGGAGTCAATCACGATCCCGACCTCGACCCCATTATCTGCAGAAAAGCCCCGCTTTAAAAAACTTTTGCTGGTATCATAGGAAATTCGACTCAAAAGCCAAAAAGTGTGTACCACCATGTACCTTTTCGTCGGGAAACGACAACGGCCAGTCATAGCAGCGACATACGCCTCGCCTACCACTTCTCGTCGTCTATTTGTGCGCAACTGCAAAAGTAATTTATGATTTTTAATGGACACTGGAAGTGATTGTTCCTTAATACCAGCAACGAAACCAGACAAAATGACTCAGCCAATTCAAACGTTTGTTGCTGCAAATGGCACATTAATTAATGTGTACAAGCGTAAGTTATTATCTATAGATCTGGGTTTAAGGAAGCAATTTGTTTATCCCTTTTATGTGTGTAATGTTTTCACCCCCATTATAGGTGCTGATTTTTTACATTATTTTAACTTAAAGCCAGATCTTAGAAAACATTCTTTATTTGATAATAATACTACTTTAAATTCGCATTGTGTTGTTCATACTTCAGATTTATTTTCTGTTAAATCTATTATAAATGATGATATATTTTCTAAAATTTTAAGTGCATACCCAAACATCATTAAATCTCCTTGCCCAAACCAAATTGTTAAACATTCAGTTATGCATCATATTGATACTTTTGGCCCTCCGGTATATGCTAAACCACGTCATCTTGCTCCTGATCACCTAAAAATAGCAAAAATTGAATTCCAGCACATGTTGGATTTAGGACATATGCGCCCATCCAACAGCAATTACGCTTTGCCACTGCACATGGTTCCAAAGAAAAACAGCAATGACTGGCGTCCAGCTGGCGACTTTAGACCACTAAATGCCCAAACTAAAAAAGATAAATATCCCATTCCCAGCATCATTGATTTTACTAGTGAATTGCATGGAACCACAATATTTTCCCATTTAGATTTGGTTAAAGCTTTCTATCAAATTCCGATTGCTCCCGAGGATATTCATAAAATGTTTATCTGTACACCTTTCGGACTCTTCGAGAACACTCTGATGCAATTTGGTTTGTGCAATGCTTCGAGCACATTTCAGAGATTTATTGATGAAGTAATTCGGAATTTGCCAGGTGTTTATGCTTTTGTTGATGATACTTAAATTGCATCAAAATCTCTTGAAGAACACATTGAACATCTTAAGGCTCTATTTTCTAGACTTGATAGTTATGGTCTTACGATTAAGCCTTCTAAATGCACATTTGGCGTTCCCTCATTGGAATTTTTAGGCTTTAAAATATCTCAAGATGGTGTTTCACCTCTTCCTGATCGTGTTGAAGCCATTTTAAAATTTCCAAGACTTGCAACTTTTACCCAGCTGCGTAGATACTTAGGCATATTCAACTTTTATAGGCAATTCATTCCCAGAGCTGGTGACATTTTAGCACCCCCTTGTCAAATTTCTAGAAGGCCACAAAAATAAAAAGAAACATCCTCGTTCCAAGGTTTCAAATGACCCATTACAATGGAACGAGGAAGCAAATCTTGCATTTACAGCATCTAAAGAAGCGATTTCTCGGGCAATGCTTCTAGGACATCCTATTCCTGGTGCTCAATTAAGTTTATGGGTTGATGCATCAAATGTCGCAGTTGGTGGCTCTGTCATGCAAATTTCTGACAATCAATGGGAACCTATAGCATTTTATTCAGTCAAACTAAATAAGTCTCAGAAAAATTGGTCGACCTATGACCGCAAATTATATGCCATATATTCCAGTATAAGAAAATTTCGACAATGGCTTGAAGGCAGAAATTTCATAATTTATACTGATCAGAAACCCTTAATTTATGCCTTTAAACAAAATCCTGAAAAATGCAGTCCTCGACAACTACGTCACCTAGATTATATATCGCAATTTTCTACCGATATCCGGTATACAAAAGGTTCAGAAAATCACGTTGCCGATGCACTATCTTGCACTGAAATTAATCAAATTTCTCCGGCTGTACTTGATTTTAAAGAATTTGTTTCAGCTCAATCAACTGATGAGGAACTTCAAAAACTTTTGCAATCTAATACTACATCCTTAAAATAAGAAAAACATTACTTTCCTCTTGAGGATATCTCTTTATACTGTGACATGTCTCAAGAACATCCCCGTCCATTTGTATGCGAAAACTTGTTTTTGACAATTTGCATTTCTTCTCACATCCCGGTATGTCAGCTTCTATTAACTTAATTTCTAAAAGATTCGTATGGCCTGGCATGCATAAGGATATTAAATCCATGGTTCATAGCTGTGATAATTGCCAAAGAGCCAAAATAACACAGCACACAAAATCTCTTATTGGTACATTCACCCTACCTGATGCCCATTTTGCCCACATTCATCTAGACTTCATTGGTCCTTTTTCCCCATCTGATGGTAATCAATATTGTTTAACTATCATTGATCGATTTACCAGGGAGTGTGAAGTCATTCCGACAATTTGATATGACTGCGGAAACAACTGCTTGTGCTCTATTAAAGGGTTGGATCTCCAGATTTGGATGCCCAGTCACTATCACCACAGATCAAGGCTGTAATTTCGAATCCACCTTGCTTCAGGAACTTCTGTGCATCATAGGTTGCAACCGAATTCGTACTTCGCCACATCATCCCCAGGCAATTGGAATTTTGGAATGTTATCACAGACATTTAAAAGATGCCCTTAAAGCACACAATAACACTAAATGGACTGACATTCTTCCAATTGTTCTCCTAAGTTTGCGCTCAGCTCTCAAAAATGACATTAATGCAACGCCTGTGCAATTAGTATATGGTACAACATTAAGATTACCCTCTGATCTCATAACAGAAAAAGAGCAAATTGACCGACCAATTGATCCCAACTATGTGTCTAACTTAGTCGAAACAATGTGGCGATTACATCCCAATGCCACTTCCTTACATGGCACTTCAAAAATTTTTGTAAATCCCTCATTGTCAACTTGCACACATGTATTTTTAAGATCAGACAAAATACTTCGTCCTCTCACACCACCATACACTGGGACCTCACCTTGTCATAAATAGAAATCCCAAAAACCTTATTATTGACATTAATGGCAGAAGAACAGTTTCGATTGATCGTGTGAAACCCGCCTGTCGATTGTCAGATACTGTTGTTACAGATAATTCTGTTCCTGTTCCAGAGGTACCAACTGAACCGACACCCATTGATAAACAACCCACTACTCGTTCTGGACGAAAAGTCACCTTTCCTAAACATTTGGTTACTGAATATGTTATATAACACATTTGTACATAATATTTTATATAGTTCCTATTATTGTATTGAATATTGATTTTGTATTTCTGTTTTGCATTATTTCTATATTATTATTATTACATTGTATCAAGCATTTATAATATTTCATATATTGTGTTACTCTCTTGCATTTTATCGTTCACCTTGTTCACTGGGGGGATACTTTATGGTGACGTATCCATCCTCCCTGGTGTGTTCAACAAATGGCGCTACAAGCACAGTAAAAACACTTCTACTTCTAGTCACTGTTATGATTCAGAAGTGTGGTGCTGCTGTAATCTGCGTCTGCTATACTGTACGCCGTGCAACAAAGGATCGGCATTCTTTTCGTTAATTTTTATTTATTAAATTGTTGTTGATTAATTAGAGTCTTCATTCAAGTAAATGAACATTTTACATCATCTTTTACTATGCAACTTACCAGATAACAAAAGATGTTGATTCAAAAGAGATCTGAATACAATATGGCAGATTTGAAAAACTGGAATCAGCTTTAATTGCATGGTTTAACCCTTTAAGACTGGACCCGCATGATAGTGTGGGTTAGGCAATAACTAAAATTCTATCTTCCTGGGTTATCTATTCCACAAATGCCAGAATCGAGTGATTGTGCTGGTTAATAGAAACTATATTATATGAATTTTATCAACAGATAGTGAATTGTCAGTTACAAATTTCAACTATATCATTGTTTTAAAAAAAACTCAAAATGCTGCCCGGTCTTAAAGGGATAACGAAATGCATGCTTCAAAATTGCAGATAGATGGAATGATTTTAAAAGAAAAGGCTCGCACTCTTGCTGAGAAATATGGAATTGAAAAATTTCAGCATCTTGGGGGTGGCTCGAGAAACTAAAAAAAAAACATGGACTTTTGCAGTGCCGCATCATAGGAGAAAGTGCATGTGTTGATGATAATGATATTAGGCAATGGTTGCAAAATCTACCTATATTAATTAACCTTCTCACCGCCGCGAACTGATATATCCGTTCACTAAGCTGAAGGTTTCACTGCAACAAAAAAATTATTTAGATTAATATAATTCTAGACATAAAACTCAGATATGCAAAATTGATTCCTGATTAATATTCTCAAGGCCTATGTGTCTATACATAATAAAAAAATTAAATCGTGTTGAAAAAATCATGTTTCTTGACCATTTTTAATAAATTGCAAAGAAAAAAACATTACAATTTCGCCCTTTTGCTCGGCGGTCAGGGGGTTAAGGATTATAAACCTAAAGACATTTTAACAGTGATGAAATGGGATTGTTTTTCAAACTGATACCAAATAAGACATCATCATAAAAAGGAGATTCATGTCAAGGGGGCAGTAAAAGTAAAGAAAGATTAACTATCTTTTTTTTTTCACAAATAGTGATGGTTCAGGAAAAATAGAACCTTTAGCAATAGGAAAATCAAGAAAACCTCACTGCTTTAAGAATATAAAAAAAAATTCCATGTAGTTATAGAAATTTAAAAAAAGCATGGGTGACATCACAGATTTTCATTGAT
Source organism: Maratus speciosus (assembly GCA_963932465.1). Lineage (NCBI taxonomy): Eukaryota > Metazoa > Arthropoda > Arachnida > Araneae > Salticidae > Maratus > Maratus speciosus. The sequence continues at coordinate 8,814,080 of OZ010792.1, read as the reverse complement.
TTTTTAAAAGAGATGGATGATAAATTTTGGAAAAAACAAAGAAAGGTTTTACTTCTAATGGATCAATGTCCATCACATCCGGATGTAAAAGATCTATTTCTGCAACAAATTAAAGTTCAATTTTTGCCAGAAAATTCTACAAGCAGATTATAGCTATTAGATTTAGCGATTATAAAGAATTTCAAAGTAAACTACAGAAGGAGTTTGATTCATTGTTTTATTTTTGATTGGGAAAACAAAAAAGAAGCTAAAGCAATTTCCATTTTAGATGCTATGCATCTTACAGCATCTACATGGAAAAATGTGACATTGCAGACAATTAAGAATTGTTTTAAGAAATGCAGTTTTTCACAAGACCAAACTGCTAGTTCAACGAATTAACCCAATTTTGAGAGCATATGGGAATCCTTTAATGATGAAGACTTGGATATGTTTATGGACAAAAGGTATTAATTTCAAAGATTATGTACAATGTGATGAAAAACTTCTTCCATGAGAACTTAGAACTGCTGAAGAAATCTTTGAGGATATCAATAAGCAAGACGTGAGCGAGGAGGATGATGAAGATGAGAGCAATGTTCCTGCTGTTGTAAATTTTTCAGAAGCAAGTGCCACTTTAAATACAATAACATCAAAATGATTATTCCCAAAATAGCTTAAAAGCTTTATTAGACTTACAAAAAGACATATTACTTCATTTTTTGAGAAAATGTGATCTGTAAATCTTTAAAATAAACATAGTGGTAAGTGAAATATTTTGTGAACTTTAATATGTTTTACATTTTTTAATATATTTTATAAATTTTGTTAAAATATGTAAGTACTCAAAACTTATCGTTTTTTAATATAAGTAAGATAATTAATGCATATAAAGTTTGAAACTTGTATAATAAGATGGTCTCCTGCTTATACGACTTTTTTCTACGGTCCTCTGAAAATCGTATAAGTGAGAGGTCACCGTACTATTTTTACCTTATACAAAATAAATGTTCACTTTTCAAAGACAAATCTCCAGAGTTAATTTCCAGGATCAATAAATTTTCCACATCAACAATAAATTATTAACTTAACATCTTTAAAAAGATATTTTATAAAGTTTCCCTGATGTTGTAAGATCAAAACATTTCCCCTGGGTATTCTTCGATTTTCAAGTACTCCCTGATGTGCATGAACTTTATTATATGGTTATACTTTTATTATCATCTATCTATATTAATATTTATAAAAAAGATGTTGTGTAATAGTAGTATATTTTATAATTGCTTCTTATTTTTCCCCCTCACTGCAAATAGATAGCTTTGACTATCTTTGTCTCAGTTATGTTTATCAGCAAATGAAATATTTTTTAAAAGTTTGGTGATCTCAAATGGGCATTTGACATTGAAAGAGACCAGTATAATTATAGGGAAATAGCTAACATTACATGGTTTAAAAAAAAAAAAAAATCAATTGTCACTTTTACTACATTTAAAGTCATGTGGTTTACATGGTGTGAGATGAAATCTCACAGTGTTTAAATTATGCTGCTGTTTTATTTCTTTTGGCGTTATACATCGATGTTCTTTAAACTTAAATCCATATTTATTTTTGCGCGGGCGATTCGTTTCGACCGCACATCGGCAAGTTCGCTGACGTTCGGCTGCCCCTGGCATGGGATGCTTCTCCTTTGAACTTTGTATGATTGTGATGACGTCATCGGAGCAAGCCCCTCTCGGCATATGCATTGAATGGATGTTGATATTTCGGAGGTGTGTCTATTCGCCAAGCATACAGCAAATTAAAATAAAGCTTTTTAAATGTTTTCTTTCAGATTTGTTTATTAAGACATTACCTAATATTTTAAATTCTCTAATAGATTTAAATCTTTTCTTTCATTAACTTTTGAAGTCCCCGTATTCTTGTTACATTTTCAATATTTCAGATTATTAATTTATCGTCTGCATTATTTCTCTATTTAAATTTAAATATTTAAGTTCAAAAACAACTTTAAAAACGTATTAAGTAAATAAATAAAAAGCATTCTAAATAATTTATATTCCGTTAATATTCCTATAATTAATAATTATTCAAAGTAATAAATATTATAATATGCAATTATATATAATTCTAATAGTGTACAGATCTTTTAAAATATAAACATTACGGCATATCGTTCGTTAAAGTAACTCACAATGCTTTTCTTACAAGCGCTAACTTCCGAAAATATAAATTTAAAAAGTTATTTAATATTAATTATTTTATTCCAAAACTATTTTTATTGGATGCTACTATTTATTTCTAAGCGATTGCCAAAATTTCATTAATTTTAAACCGTAATTTAGCGAGATATCCGCATTACAAAATTTAATCACTTCTGTCAGTTTTAAAAGACGCGCGATCCATTTTTTTTCCCCGACGCAGTTAGACATTTTTTATCTTTCTTCCTCGCAGAAAAGAACATCGTAACGTCACTCTATCCTCCATCTTATTTTGGTATCACGGCGTGACATCGCTGGTACTCAGGAATGCAGGGGGAATGCTACTTCGATTACGATACAAATCGTTATCGATATTTCAATTGCGATAAAAATCGCTATCGGGATGACTCAGATGTGCACGTGCCGGTTGCTGATTGGCGAATTTAAGTTGAGCGTCAGTTTCAACGTTCTTTTTGAGCCATCTGGATTTTATCTCTGGCAGTTTGTCAAAAGGTAGCAGTGTGTTCGCACGTACGTTTGAGGCTGAGGTCTCAGACGGAAAAATTTTTCATGAGGAAGATGTACCCTCTTCTTTAAGAAGCCAGATTTCCTTTTTCCTGAGAAGAGTTTTCAACGTCCTGACGATATCTGCAAGTGCCCCGTCTTCAGTTTTGAGTGAAAGATAATTTAATTAGCAATGTACTAGAGTTCAACAAGGATTTCTCTAGAATGAAAACTTTGGAGCTTCTAGCGGATATATCAGCAGCCTGACGTCGTTCCTGGAAACGTCCTTCTCCCACTCACAATATAAGCTATACCGAGCTTCACCGACCACGTGCCATTATTTACCTATTCCCATATACTTTCGTAAATCTTCAATAGTGGTTGAATATCAAGAGAAAGTACGACTTGGAGTCCGTACTTAATAATTTCTAATGTCATCAACGATCTGAGTGCTTCAATATTTCACAGAGTCCAGTCTTTGCACCCAAATGAAACTTTAACTTCCCTTAATAGACTGAAAAGAACTTTAAATAGAAAGAATATCTATAAGCAGCATAAATAACACAGAACCTATAAAATATTGGACTCAAATGACTCTGAGTGCTACATCAACTATCTTTAATTTTTTTTCAATTTGAAGAAGTGATCATAAGTTTTTACTAATCAAATAGATAATGTGTCAATATCCATTTCATTGAAAGTTTATTTTAATAATTTTTCATAACACCTTTAGATATTGTTTCCTGGCCAGGTATAAAATAAGATATTTAGTTTGTGTGCTACAATAAAATGTTGTTTGTTCATCTTTGACTTTTTCCTTCAAAATGGGTGAGTCTTTTTTATTTTTATTTTTCAGCCTCCGCTTCGAATATTTTTATGGCAACATTTTCTAAATTAATTATTTTGAATATTTAACTTTAATTCTTAATATTTTCATTGGTTGCCAATTCATTTTAACTTTCAGACAACCACTAAGGCGATCCACGGCCACACACACACCAATATATAGCAATTCTTACTATAAATTAAAAATTCCGTTAATTTTAAATCAGAATCTGTTTTGTTGGAGAGCTGTCATGACTTAGTTTTGGTTTTTAAAAAGATCGCGGGCTCCGGCTCCGGTCTGCCAACGCCGATGAATGTGGAATCCGGTAAAGAGCTTTTGCGTAAACGATGTCTGCGATTTTTAACAACTCCTGTTAAAGTATTTCTTAATAATTTCTTGATTCATGCTGCACTTTTAAACTAACTAAATAACTTGATTTAATTTTTGAACGGTGACCAACTGGAAGCCTTATCTTCTCTTCTCAAGATGAAAATAAAAGATTGATGTATGCTTAAAGGTCTCCTCTTCATTTATTTTACAGACTACACGATCCAAGTAAGAAGTTTCATTTACTTCTATTTTTTTACAATTGCTGACCTTAAAGAACGAAGGGTCTTATTGCCATACTACACAACGCATTGTAACTAAAAAGAACTTCAAATTTAATTTTACCTTTTAATTAACGGCCCATATTATGGATTATAATATATAACATTTACAAAATTATTCCCATCACATTTGGTGCCGCAAAAACGGTGGTTCTGAAGAAAAATTTTGATTGATTTGAAGAAAATCGTAATATTTTAGAACTTTTGTTCTCAGAATAACTTTTGAAAATTTTTTGATGTGTTCAATAGTATTCAAGATTTATTCTTTTAGTGAATTTTAAGAAATATGGAATATTTTATGCAAGAATTTTTGCATAACTACATATGACAGTATTTTTTTTAGTATTGGAAGTTTCTGTTCTCAAAAAATTTCTTGCATAGATTTTTGCTATTTTGAAGAATTAAATTTTACAATTCTAGAATAATTTTGTTCTGCTCCATCTTGAAGAATATAATATATTTTGCTAAGTTTCCCATATTTTTTTAAAACAATTATTTAAATTAAGATCAATTTCCTATTGAAGAATAGTCATATTTTTGTTGATGCATAATTATTATTCTATTTAAATAGTTTTATTTGAAAGAATTTCATCTACATATTCTTCTATTTGTAATGAATTATTATAGAACATAATTTTTTTTAAAGAATGATTATTTGGTATATATATATATTTTGAAATGAATTGTATATTGTTCTTAGAAAAATTCTAATGAATTTGAAATAATAAAATTGTTCTCAAGAACATATTTCATATTTTAAGAGGCTATGACTTTGGGTTTTTAATTAAAATTTTTATGGCACTATTAAATTACAACAAATTTGTAAATTCTATATATATATTTATAAGAAGCATTATTTTTGAAATTATGATTATTTGTGCTGAAAAATTTTATTCTAATGTCATACTTATTATTCTGAAGCTGAAATTCTTCACAGAAGTTAGTAGTTGCAAATATCCTATATAACATTCTTGGAGATTTCTATGCTTCTGTTCTACAAATTTCAAATCAAGATAGTTTGTTTAACAATAATTTGAATACAAGAATTTGTTCATAGATTTATTCTTATGCCATCTGGACTGTGATGTTCTATTATAATAATACAGTTTGGCTTAGTGCAAAGATAATCTGCAATTTACAAATTAAGAATGTATGCATTTAAGAATATTTTCACATTTATTGTACAACTGTTCTCATGTTGTTTCTAAAAGCACTCTCAGCTGACAAAGTTTTACATTTGAAAAATTCTTGTTGCTTTTTTTTTTAAATATATTCTTATGGCAAGTTATAATTGAGACCTTTCCACTTCATCGTATGTGCAGACTATGACAGTTTTCAACAGACGAGATTCTCATGTTGCTCTCAGAAAAAGAATGAAAGCAGCATTATTTTTTTTTCTCTTGAGAAGAAGTAGGCATGGGGCTACTTCATTCCTGTTACAATTATATTCTTGAAATTATTTTACATCATCTATTTAAAAAAAAAAAAAAAAAGTTATGGTTTTATACAGCTTTTTAAAAAAAAGTTCTCATATTATCAGTATTTCTCTGCAATTATTTTAACTGTGTGTCACTGCTGTTTCGCTGTCTCTCTACATATGCTGATTTAAGAGTTTCTATTCCAACCTGTTAAAAAATATATATATATACTCACCTGCAAAAAACTTTGCTTCAGTTTAAACAGTTTCTTACATGATGAAGTTGGCCATTCACTGATGTGTTGTATCCATTTGTGCTGACCTCTTCTCTAGTATTTTCCTTGTTTGATGATAGAAGATAAATTTATTAATACTTACCTGCTCAACTCATTGTTTTATAACAATAACTTTTTAATTTATACTTCATTTTCAACGCTGAAGTGATTATTGAAAGGGGTCATGTCATGTTTGAGTCATTTATCCTTACAATGTCTGATTCAATTCAATATCTTCGATGTTTGTCTTTAAAGCTAAATAAAGGATTTACAAGTAATCTCAAATGTTTTCTCAAGTAATAGCTGTCCCAAGATCTGATTATGGAAGTGTTGTTGGCTTGCCTTTTCTCTTGTGAGATGTAATTTATCCTTACTAAGTGGATTGGTTGACTTGTCTGCTCCTATAAGTCAGTGTTGCTATTTTTTTGCAAATTTTTTTTTTTTTTTTTTGCTAAATCAAGAAAATTTATGAAATATTTTAAAATTAGTTACTTTCAATATTGATTCTTGCATATACCTACAGTTACAAGAGTTGTATTTTGATTCAGGAATTCTCAAGATCAATTTATTTTCTGTCTAAATTCCCCATATTTCAAAAATTTTATTGTGCCTTTGTTTTCATTTGTGAATATACCCAAAGTCTCTAAATTTTATGTTGTCATATGCCTCATATTTTTACACAATTAATTGAATGAATTCTGAAGATTTTATTATTATTAATGAAGAAATTAAAATTTTTTAAGCATCAAATCAATTCCTATACAAGATTACATGAAAAGAAAAGCACAGTTCTTAGTAACTATTTAACAGCGCCTTTTGATATAGAAGTGTTCCTTAATGAATCTTCAAAATTACTAAGAAGTTTAAAAGAAAAAGTGCTTATTATCATCACCTACCTACTTATGTCTCTTTTTTTCTCAAGATGTGTGTGTGAATACATCATCAATTCTCATCAAATACAACATCATTTTATCATCTTCAGTGCTCTATAATTCATCCTTTTAGTGTGTCCAAAATAGTGATTACTAAAAGTTAATAATTAGCTTCAAAAGAAGTGAAGCACACAGATGTTGTGTTGTCGCCAAAAAGGTTCTCGTCCAATGTTCCTGTAAAATGTCTATTCAACTGTTAAGTTGATGTTGCCTTTTTGTGTATGTCATCTAGAGATGTGCGTTTGTTTCTACATGGTAAACACAATGTTTACACCTTTGCAACAATACACATAACTGATGTCTTTTTTTTGTGTACCAAAACTGTCAGCTTGTTCTGATAACATTTCGTTATTTTTCATGCAAACTTTAAATTGTGTTTATAACGCTAAGGTATCAAGGATCTGTAAAGGACATTGCTGTTGTTTTTGCAGTTATGGAGTGGTATATTGTGCTATTTGGTGTATATAGTTATTTTTTTTTCTTTTTGCACAAGGTGTCAGGAGCCTTGTTTATGGAGATCCAAGCCACCTGAAATCTTGAGTAAAACATGAGTAGTCACAGCGTATATTGTTCTATGATTGTAGATAATAGTATATTTTTTTACATAATTCTCTTGATTTTTCTGCATGAAATATTTTATGCAAATGATTTTTAATGTTTATATTATGGTACACTTAAAATTTTAAATTTCCCATGATAGTGTCAATTTTTTAAATCTTTCATTGTATATGAAAGGATTTATTTTTTTTCTGGGGATCCCCACCCACTCAACCAAGTACCTACTTATTCTTAAAACCATGGTTTCCCTGTTTGTCTGTTTATCTATAAATTTATGAGTTTATCTTTATGCATATTTAAAAATTGTATTAAGTGATGTCTCATATTTTAAAGAATAGTATATACTTTGAAAATTTTTGATGAGTAAATAATACAAAAAGTATTGGTGTTTGTTGATATATTGCTTTTGCAATCTAATGAAAAATAGTAAAAGTATATGTTTCAGCAGTAAAACACTTAAATTCCTTTTAGACATGTCTCTCTCATATATATATATTGTTGCAACTACTTTAACTATCTGTGTTTTACATGTGAGTGGTCATTTAGTGCACGATTTGGCTACTTGTTTGTGTGGAATACAGCTGGTTGTTTGAAGTCACACATTTAGTACTAAATTGAATTAAAAAAAAAATGATGAATATTGTATTGTGAAAATGTTACTAAAGATATTTTTTATGTATGGCCAGTTTGGAGTAATTAAAATAAATGCTCTATTTTATAAATTGTAAGTCCTAGGCTGTGATCAAATACTGAAGTTTTGATCTTTGTTGCTTGTAAAGTGCAACTTTTCTTATAATGATATACCAATTTAATTAAATGTTTGATAATGAGCTCATTTTATATATGCTAATACTCATTTTATGTATGCCAATTCTCATTTTAGATATGCTAATTCTGATTTTGTTTAGCATTTTTACTTAAGTAATACATAGGATTTTATATATGCTAATTCATTTTCTTTAGCATTTGTACTTAAGTATTTGTGAAGATAAGTTTATGACATCATACTGCAATTGCCATAAATAGAAAGATTTGGCATTTTTTATGTATACTTTTTGAATATACTATGTATACTTTTGATGTATTTTCTTTTTCTTCTCTCTTCCCTTTTGGTCACCACTAATTTTATTTGCAGCAGTTTAACTTTTGGCTTTACTTTAATAGTTTTTTTTTTTCTCTCTGTCTTTGGCATCTAAAATTTTGTCATCCCGTTTCTGTAAAAGGTTTTTATTTCATTTTACCTTTTACATCACTTGCTCTGCCAAAATTTTACTCCGTAAATGGGGGTATTGTGAGATGAAATCTCACAGTGTTTAAATTATGCTGCTGTTTTATTTCTTTTGGCGTTATACATCGATGTTCTTTAAACTTAAATCCATATTTATTTTTGCGCGGGCGATTCGTTTCGACCGCACATCGGCAAGTTCGCTGACGTTCGGCTGCCCCTGGCATGGGATGCTTCTCCTTTGAACTTTGTATGATTGTGATGACATCATCGGAGCAAGCCCCTCTCGGCATATGCATTGAATGGATGTTGATATTTCGGAGGTGTGTCTATTCGCCGAGCATACAGCAAATTAAAATAAAGCTTTTTAAATGTTTTCTTTCAGATTTGTTTATTAAGACATTACCTAATATTTTAAATTCTCTAATAGATTTAAATCTTTTCTTTCATTAACTTTTGAAGTCCCCGTATTCTTACTATAAATTAAAAATTCCGTTAATTTTAAATCAGAATCTGTTTTGTTGGAGAGCTGTCATGACTTAGTTTTGGTTTTTAAAAAGATCGCCGATGAATGTGGAATCCGGTAAAGAGCTTTTGCGTAAACGATGTCTGCGATTTTTAACAACTCCTGTTAAAGTATTTCTTAATAATTTCTTGATTCATGCTGCACTTTTAAACTAACTAAATAACTTGATTTAATTTTTGAACGGTGACCAACTGGAAGCCTTATCTTCTCTTCTCAAGATGAAAATAAAAGATTGATGTATGCTTAAAGGTCTCCTCTTCATTTATTTTACAGACTACACGATCCAAGTAAGAAGTTTCATTTACTTCTATTTTTTTACAATTGCTGACCTTAAAGAACGAAGGGTCTTATTGCCATACTACACAACGCATTGTAACTAAAAAGAACTTCAAATTTAATTTTACCTTTTAATTAACGGCCCATATTATGGATTATAATATATAACATTTACAAAATTATTCCCATCACACATGGCAATTAATTGTAGTCAAATAGTTTATAATTATATAATACTGCAGTTTAATTAAATATCATCATAAAATAAATATATAAGGAATAGTTACTTGGCTTCTGAGAGTTCTTTCTGTTTCCTCCATTTCTTGTTTCATACTAGCAACTTGAGATCTAAAAAGGTAAATTAACATTTTACACCTTTCACAAGCTTTTAAAATCAATTTAAATGTGGAGTTTAAAAATTATTAAATATTTACTTATAACTAGCATTTTCTTGTTCTATCAACATTATCCTCCTTTCAGCAGAGTTAACATCGTCCTCTTTCTTTTGTCTATCAGCTTCTTGAGCACCCAATTGCCTATAAATCACATAATATTAAAAATCTACTGTTTTCATCATAGCTTTCATTAAATGTTAAAGACACCAATTTAACTTGAAATGTATGTTATTCTAGCTATATTACATTTATTGTATTTTCAGTTTCTTTATCCAAAATAATAGTCTTTTCTGTTTTCCTATATATTTAAAAAGAACTTATTTTTATTTGTATAAATGTGAAACTAAATTTTAATCTGGAATTATTTTATGAGGGTTTTTGTTCTTAACTTTTTCTATATTTTGTAGACATATTGTTAAATACTGAGTAAATAGTTTTATGAATTATTGCATATATTATACATATGAATTATTGCATATATTATACATTGATGTTCGAATAACTTTTTACAGATCAGTTTTAAATTCATATGCTTAAAAAATGAAATTTTTACAACTACTCGGCAAATTGGCCGAGTAGGCCAAATACCGAGTATTTACCGAGTACTCGGTATGGCTCTACTAGCTACCAATTATATTACCTCATATTATCTAAAGTATTATCAAAGGATTGGTAATATGTGCTACATAAAGTTTCTGAATACAGAAATTTCTATTTCAGTTTTGACTAAGAAAAATATTCTAGTAAGGGTAACAGGAATGCAAAACCAGACTAGAACATTGCCATTTTATCACAGTATAAAGAATCCTCTTTACAATATTTTACATCAGTTAACTTTGAATGGGGAAAAAAAAAAAAAAAAAAAAAAAAACTTTATGACCATGCCTCACAAAGTACTTCACAATTAATATTTAAACGCATTTAATTCAAAATATGGATTTTCAAAGTTTGTGTACTTTTCCTCACAATCTATCACACTTAATGACATGCACTTTTCATGCATATTACATAGTAAAAGCTGCCAAATTGACCTCCCATGCATGTTGTCTCTGTCTAAGTTAACATCTTTAAGAGGACACCAAATATGGCTTTTATAAATTTAGTACCTTTATAAATTACCCATCTGTTTAAATTGATAGGGTATATGCTATAGCTTTATTTGAGAAACAGAGGGTATATGGTGCTTCTTTAAAAAATCCAGAAGGTATACGGCATATACCCTCCAATACACCCCTGGTTATATGCAATTTATCATTACAGACAGGTTTTAATGTGCAAGTGTTAACATGATACATAACAAGACAACAATACATACCTTACAATAATAAGAGTTTTGGGTTGTAAATAGAATACACGTTTAACTATTTGATAGATTCACATGTTTTTGATGAGAACGCAGCCTGTATGCACATATTTTTATATCAATCCATTGAGTTAAAAAATGTTTGCAGAACAATCGGTAATGTTGAAATGTAATTTTGAAGAGTGACAATTAACTGAACATCCTCAAGAGAGTATTTTTCTATTATTTTCTTAATTACCAGTTGTTTTCCGTTGTTCCCACTCGACCAAGAACCAGTAACTTTTTCTTGAAACAAACATCACCCTTCCCATCAGCATGTAATGGTGGGAGAGTTTTTCCCCTTCAAACTGTCATTGAATTTCCTACCTCCCACTCCCACCAAAATCTTTATGAAACAGAAAGTTCCTAAGAAAGGGATCACTGCCAAAAAAAGACACCCTTTTAGCGAAGAAAGCTGAATCATGTTTGTTTTAATTTCTCCCAGTCAAATAATGAAGATACCTCATCAAACATATTCATTTTCTTTGATCAGGCTAGCATAGCTGAAAGAAATCCCACCCACCACAGTTAGTTTACTAACTTTTTGTTCGAAAAGAGGAGGGTTTGACATCAAAGGTGTTAGGGGAAATAGCCTATTGTTTCCCTCAGTGTGTTCAGTGTCCAGCAACTCCTCCCTCAGTTCAGCACAAGGACATTGCATTGCAAATCTTCTCAGTAACATTTCAGGTCTGAGCTATCAATCAACTTGCCTAATCAATGAGACAGTCGTAAACGCACCATAATGGTCTTACTATTCTATACCTTATTCAGAGAATTTAGGAGTTGGGTGATTTTTCAATAGTTAGTTAAAAGGAATTGAGAAACAGAAAGTGACTGTTTCAAAAAGAGCAAAATTATCGTTATATACAGGTTTCATCTTAAATCCTTTATTGTTATAGGCAGGTTCAATATACGTTAAATTAATAGGATTTCTGTTGGGACCAAATGAAATATCGTTATACAGGTTTATCGTTACAGACAATATCGGTATATACAGGTTTCACTGCATATATATATGTATATATATATAAACTATATTGCCAAAGATGACTGGTAACTTGCGATTTTTGACGTTTTCTTAAATATCCTGAAAAATACATAAGGAATTATCCTGAAACTCCAGGTTTGTACACAGAATAGTACAGGTCATATGTTTCCATGAAGATTTTTTTTCCGAAACCCCATAGGGGGCCGTCAACAAATTGAAAAAGAAAGAATATCCTTTTGGATAAGCCTGTAAAAACTAATGTAGCAAAAGTGTTCAAATTGTAAATTATGATTAAGTGCCTTATTGTAATAAACTGTGTTCATTTTTATGAGAATAGCATGTATACTCATAGAGAAATTAAAGTTTTTATAAAAAGCTGTGTTCATTTTTATGAGAATAGAATGTATACTCATAGAGAAATTAAAGTTTTTATAAAAAGAGTCACAAATTTTGCCAAGTTTTTTGCTTATAATTTGTAGAGTTGTTAATATAAGAAAAAGTTCTTTTCAGAAAGTATGACAAACAACATTGTATACAATACCCTGCAATCAGAATTAATAAATAATAAAAATTGTATGAAAAATGAGCAGGTTTACTAAATAATGATTCACTGCACATGTCCGAATGTAATCAAAATAGAATGTGCATAATGTGTTAGTTATTTTGTGAAAGTCTCAAAAACATAGTTTGAAAAGTCTGAAAATTATTGTTGATAGAATAAGCTCAAAATCCGTTATTCCCAAAAGGAAGCAAAAAGATGAGGGGCTGTATCCAAATACAGTAGTACGTGCAACATTGTGTATACTTCATTGACACTAATAAATGGATATATGGATACAGCTCCTCATTTTTTTGCTTCATTTTGGGAACAACAGATTTTGAGCTTATTCTATCAACGATAATTTTCAGAATTTTCAACTTATGTTTTTGAAACTTTTACAAAAGTTGCTCTATACATTTAGTTAACACATTATGCACATTATATTTTGATTGCATTCGGGCATGCAGTAAAACATTATTTAGTAAATCTGCTCATTTTTCATACAATTTTTACTATATTTTAATTCTGATTGCAGGGTAATATGTACAATGTTGTTTGTCATATTTTCTGAAAAGAACTTTTTTTATATTAAGAACTCTACAAGCAAAAAATATGGCACAATGTGAGACTGTTTTTACGAAAACATGAATTTCTCTTCGAGTATATATGCTATTTGCATAAAAATAAACACAAATTGTTATAATAGGCCACTTAATCATAATGTACAGTTTGAATGCTTTTGCTACATTAGTTTTGACAGGGTTATCCAAAAGACATTTGTTCTTTTTCAATTTGTTGGTGGTCCCCCCCTATGGGATTTCGAGTAAAAATTTTCATGGAAATGTATGACCTGTACTTATTCTGTTTACACACCAGCAGTTTCAGGATAATTCCTCATGTATATTTCTAGATATTTAAGAAAACGTCTAAAATCAAAAGTTACCGGTCATCTTTGGCCATATAGTATATATACTAATAAAAGAAAGCTTTGCTCTGTGTGTGTGTCCATGTGCAATGACTCGGAAAATCTACCATAAGAACAAGGCTAAAAATTTGGGTGAGGGTTGACCAAAGCCTGTCCTGATGCATTTGAGACTTAGAATTTTCATTTTTTGTTAATTAGTCAAGATATTAAGAACTACAATGAACTCTCATCGAAAACTCATCTGTTTCATTCCACGCTTGCAAAAGTGCTTGCACATACCTAGAACTCATTTTATGAAACAGGAGGAAACAAAGAACCGAATGCTCAATTTTCTTTGTGATTTTTAATAGTTTTGTTTTAACCTAAATTGATCAAACTGCTCAGTACAGTTAAAATTAAAATACATATTCTGAAAGACTGTACATTTTGTCTCAAAAGCTGCAGTCAATTCAAAAAAATATTGCAGCTAACCCTTTGAAAAAAATTTTCAAAAAAGGCCATTTTCTCTCAAAAAGCGTTTCTTTCCCTTATGGCAACGGCCCTCCAGGACGCAATTTTACAGGTACAGAAAAACATTCAATGCAGATTCACCAAAAGAATAGATTGATAGAGAAAACTCAATTTTATAAATTTTGGATAAGGTGAGTTTTGAAGCTCACACCCTTAGTTATATTTATAACCTACTCAGCTCACATTTTCACTACTAAATATAGCTACCCTATATAAATAAAATCCTAATGAAACGGATATTATGAAATGACTGAATTGAAACGAATTTATGTAACGATTCTATGAAACAACTGATTATGTTTCACGGCGATTTCTCTTAAAATACAGAATACTTTGCGACGAAATTAACACCAAAAATCCATATTGATTTGCAGATCTCAAAACTGGTATTAGAATTTTTAAATTCGAATTAGTTTTCGAAATATTAATTTTTTTTCTAATTTTATATACATTTTTCTAATGATGGACACTCAAATTTCAATCATAAAAGATTTTTTTTTTCAGATTTTAGAAAAGGTTACTATTTTAAACTAATTTGGTGACCAGTTTGGCTCCCTTAAGTGTATGCTAAGAAATTATCATGTTACTTTTATTCACAATTCAATTTGTATTTCATTATCATTTTATTTAATACAAACTGAAAATTTAAAATAAATGGCTTTCATTTCTTTTTTTTTTAATGAAACGAAAAGAAAAATATTAGGCACAGATGTTGTATATGCACCGGGGTACCTAATTGGTGCCAAAATGGCATTTTGGTTGATATGGTAACCCGGCTATTGTTTATTTAATAATAAATGTTTATTTACTTTATTTTCTTTTTTAAATTACATAAATTGTTATGTTCTATAGTTAATTATTTTTTTGGTTATTTCCTTTTAAAAATAATAGAAAATAATTAAAAAATACGATACTACTTAGTTATTCCGTCGACCCATTTCGCCAAATTATATAAATTGCCAAATTAAATAACAAAAGAACAAATAAAATAGTATAACATTAATAAATATACAAATAAAAATCACTTGATGACGTAAAGACATGTAACTTGCTTAAAGTCAAGTGAATGTGACATTACGATCAACCTTTATTGGCATTTAATCTTATAGTTTGGTGATAGATTTTTGGTCGACAGGATAACTAAGTAGTACCAAAAATGCATATGTAACTGGTATTCGAAAACGAGGTTTTCGCCAAATTTTCTTTAAAAAAAATCACGCCAAACCCAATGCGTATATGACATCTGGCTAAATATTAAATGATGTAACAAACCATGACATTTAATTTCAACTTCAAAGCAATGTTTTAATTTACCACTCGAAAAATAAAAAAAATGCTAACTGGCGAGTTGAAAAATAGCTATTGGCGAGATTTGCACCCGGCTAGCGTAACAGTACCAAGAATTCTTTGCGACCATGGAAACTTTTATGTAGTTTTATTCGAAAAAGAAATTTGATATTTTAATCAAAATGGAAACCTTTCGGCACAGATGTCATATATGGCCCCATATTGGCACGATTTTTTTCTGACGCCAATGTCATATACGCAACGGGTGCTTAACTGACGCCATAGTATTGTTATTTTGCTTGATTTGGTAAGCCGGATGTTGTTGTTTATGCTGTTGATGTTTTCCCCAAATTAGCGTCGGAAAAAAATCACGCCAATATGGGGCCGTATATGATATCTGGGCCAAACTTTCATATGAAAAGCAAAGGGATCAGAGCGTATTTATTTATGGCAGTTACATGACTTGGACTGTTATAATATAGATGAAAGAATAATATTTGGCGACTTATCACCTGTACCTGGCTAACATTAAAGTACCAAAATGGCACCAGGAATATAAAAAGCGAAGTGGTTCGCCTGTAACTGTTGATGATAGTCACATGACTTAGGCTATTGTTATAGAAATTGTTTTAAAATACCGGTAGACAAAGACTCTGTACATTTAATTCATTTTATTTTAGCTTCTTTTCAAACGTTTAACTGATCCTCTTTAATCAAACACGAAAACAACCATTGGATGTCTTAACAGCAACTGATTCAGCCTTAAATTTTTGAAATCAAAGGAAATTGACTGGAAACCTGTTTACAGGGAGATCTGCACAGCTTTTTTCAGTATAATTCAATCTTTTATTTATTAATTTATTTCCTAAATTTTTCCTTCCTTTAAAATCGATCAGATTAGCATGTTTTTAGATTCTGCGGTGTCAGAACGATATAATATAGATGAAATGGTGGCAATAGAATAATATTTGGCAACATATCACCTGTACCTGGCTAACATTAAAGTACCAAAATGGCACCTGGAATACAAAAAGCGAAGTGGTTCGCAGAGAACTGTTGATGATAGTCACATGACTTAGGCTATTGTTATAGAAATTGTTTTAAAATACCGGTAGACAAAGACTTTGTACACTTAATTCATTTTATTTTAGCTTCTCTTCAAATGTTTAACTGATCCTGTTTAATCAAACATGAAAACAACCATTGGATGTCTTAACAGCAACTGATTCGGCCTTAAATTTTAAATCAAAGGGAATTGAATGGAAACCTGTTTACATGGAGATCTGCACAGCTTTTTTCAGTATAATTCAATCTTCGCTAATATTTTAAAAACCAATCAGATTAGCGTGTTTTTAGATTCTGCGGTGTCTGAACGGGGGGTTGGCGAGCGTAGCTTGCAGGGGGCAGAGCCCCCTAGTATATATATATTTTTACGAAATTTGAAAGAGCACTCTGATACAGTTATATTTATAACATATTAAAATTTCAGTGAATTTGGATGGTAAGAACTATTTACTTTGTCATGCTAATGGAACCGATGTGGAAACAAGAAAAAACGTCAATCAAACGTCAAATCAATTTTTGTCATGAGGTGCATAACCATCATAGTTATAACTGCTGAAAATCTCAAATAATTTGAACAAAAACTATTTTTTTTTAATTACTGAAATAGACAAAGTAAGAAAAAAGGTCGTCTTATAAGCCCTTTACCACTAAATATCTATATTTTTTCACAATTTTTCAAAAATGTATTTTTTTATTCACCCAGGCTATGAAAACATTCTGTTTATAACTTGCTAAATATTTCAAAGAGTTTGGACGATAACGACTTATTTAAACAAATATTCCCTCTCTCCCTTTTCTGGCATATTTCAAAATTATGCATAGACTCCAAAAATAAAAATATGCAGAAAATACCAGACAGCTCATATACTTTCAATTCTCTTAGCTTAATGATTGAATTTGATTTGGTTCAGATATAATTGGATTGAAGACTGAAAAATTTAGTTTGAAAATCAGAAATTTTCACTCAGGTTTTCAATGTATAAAAAATAAATAGTTAAACATAAAACAGCGATTTTTACAACTAAATATCAATATTTTAGCACAAAAATTACACAGTCGTCAGAAACATATTTATAACTCAGAAATTTGGTTCAGAATTTATAACACATAGAAAGGAAATAATGAGTTTAAATTTCAAACATTTTCCCATATATTCCATTCATCAGAAGAAAAAAAAAAAGGAAAGAAAAAGAAAAATAGCAGAAGAAGACACTTTTTTACAACTCAATATCACTTTGGATGACATGTATTTTTTTTTTTTTTTAACAATGAATGACACCCACCCCCCTTTCCTTTCCTATTGCAGTTATTTCGAGCCCTTTTGCCATTAAATATCAGCTTTTTTTTAAAACCGATTTTTCACAAAGTTAGCAGACACGCATTTCATGCAACATATCTAAATCTTTAAGCATTTGGACATTTTAAGTTACGAAAGTTATACTTTTGTGAAAAATAAAAGATGAAATCCTGTTACTCAAATGAAAAAGTCTTCTTATGAGCAGTTTTGCCCCTAAAAATGAATATTTTTTCGCAATTTTTCATTCAAAAATATAAATTCAGACAAAATAGGGTTAAAAGTATGAAATCATACAAATTTAAGGCTCATTTAAGGTTATTATCACAGGCCGGGCAAGAAACAATCAGAATACAATACAAAAAAAGCAATCCGATATCAAAAACCCTTTTAAAATTCAACCACATTCTTTTCCAGCAGGAAAGAAAAAAAAAAAAAGATTACAATTTCAAAATTAAGTCACAAAGTTGCTTATTGCTTTCAATCACTAGAAGAAAAAATATATGTCATTTATCCAATTATGTCACAAGCACTCAAGTCATGGAAATAATTTATTACTGCATCACAGTTATAGTGTGAAGGAGGATCTACTGACACATTTTCTGGTGTATAAGACACTTTTTTACACTTAACATGCACCTTAAAAATGAGGTGTTTCATGTTTGTATGTTGTATATTAGGCTTTGTTATTATCTTATAATAAATAAAAGTATAGTTAGTTACATTGACTAATGTAATTACTATTGTGTAGCTCACATAAGAAAAATCCTAGGTAGGGGATGTTGCTTATAAAGAATCCAAAACTTTAGGAAGGATAAGTTCTTTGTAGGGGTGGGGTTACTATATTTAGTACTGTACTTGCTATATCTTTAAAATATTCATGTGTGGAGATTCACCAGGTTAAAAGAAAAGTCACCAGAATTCAAGCATAATTCTAGAAGCAAAAATTTCATATAATATTCAAGGGAAAAGAACTAAATTAAAAAAAAGAGCACATTCATTTAGCAATTTTTGAACTTAGAGTACAAATGTTTCAGTCTATTAAAAATGTAAACTATTGAATTGATATTTTTTCTTACAATATTAAATTATTTTTAAATGAAAATCCTTATTTATAATAATCTGTTTTTCCAACTAATATACACAACACATTTATACTTTGAATATACATGCAGAAATAAGTTTATTTTGCTATAGGTAATTTCATAAGTTTTCCTTTTATTTCTTTTCATTTTGTAATGAAAAACCTTTATTTCATGAAGCTTTGAAATAAGTGTATAGCTTTTTGTTTGTGGAGGTTTTTGTATCTCGTTTCCACAACAATATGTTTTGAGAATTACTGATTCATTAAAAAATTATTATTTTTTTTTTTTTTTTTTTACAAAAAATAGTCAGTTTTATATTTAAATAATATGTAATCAAGATTTTTATATGACACTGGCATAGTGAAAGGAGAATATTAAGGTTAAAGTTAAAAGCATCTCCTCCCACAACCAAAACCCAAAAGTACTAAAATATATATATATGTGTGATCCCATTTCCTGAAACCCCACAGAGCTGGCTTAGAGCCCAAAACCCGACAAAGCTAGCTTACAGAAGCACTGCCAGGAGTCGTTATCACAACTCCGCAACAAAGTCACTCTGATGCTGACAGCACAGCGCATGCGTGCACAAATGACTGTCAGCGGCAGACGTGCTCTGAAAAATAAACTGAAGTGAGGCGAGAAACTAGAGAACATGATTCGAGTGTTGGTGCTGGTATGAGGTGGATGCAAAAAAATGGACTGAAAAGACGTAGACGTTTTTTAAAATGACGAAAAATGTCACAAGAATTAATAATATTTGTGTGAGTGCTGTCTCCTTGTAAATTTGTATATAGTTTTTCAATATAACTAGTTTTTTTAAAGAGAAATTGTCTTTATTTCTGGTCGTGAAGTGCATTTTATTTTCTAAGAAAAGGGATATTACATAATTTTTGGTGTCAGAAGTGGGATGAATGTTTTAACATTTTGACGTTGTCGCCCACAAGTCTGATGCGTATTATGAAATCGCCGATGGAAAAATAAAAGTACGGAATTCTGTGTTCAAGTGGATATTGTTTTTAGTGGTGAGTACATTGTATATAATTCATTTTTTTTTTTTATTTCATGAAGGAATTGATCGATATCCCTGAACTGTAACTTGCCATTAAAAATGAAAAAACAAGCAAAATTAAGATTTTGCATAAATTTCTTTTCGATGCTGAAGGTGATCAATCAAATAGAAAAAGAATCAGAGAATTTTCTGGTTTTGGTTATCAAACCGATAGTCCCGATTTTAAAAGCAAAATAACGAAATGTCAAGCGGATTTTTCTCTGAATGATTTAATTACAATTTGTAATGTACTTTGCGTTTCAAATGAAGGATCTTTGGTTGATCTTACGACGCGATTAGTTACTTATTTATCGGATTTAAGCTTGCTACAAGCTAATGTTCAGAACGACAGTGATACAGATTCGGAACACGAAGTACCTTTAAATAATAGTTCGGCAAGTAATGATATGGAATCATCAAATTTGGATAAAAGCAAGCAATTTCCAGTTCAAAGTTTTGTGCCATCAACTATTAATTTTAGTGATACAGAAAATGTTGTACCTCCATTTGATGGTAGTGCATGTCAGGATATAAATGTATGGCTGAACAATTTTGATGATGTCAGTATATTTAATCTGTCCGAGTTACATAAGTATATTTTTGTAAAAAGATCCTTAAGAGGAAAAGCTAAATTGTTGATTCAGACAGAATTACATATAAATTCATATGAGAAATTGAAGCAACTTTTGATTGCTGAATTTAGCACTACTTATAATTCTGCGGAGTTGCATCATTTGTTAAATAAAAGAAAATTACATGAAAATGAAACGCTTGAAGAGTATTTCTTAATAATGAAGCAGTTAGGTGCTCGTGGTAATATAGAGGATTCCGCGTTGATGCAGTATGTTATAAATGGTATACCCGACCCCGTTTTTAGAAAATCAATATTGTATGGATGTCAATCGATTTTAGAATTTAAACAAAAATTAAAAGTCTATGAGAAGTTACGGTCTGAGTATGAAAATGCAAAATCTCATAAACATGAAGGAGCTAAGCCTAAAATTAAATCTGAAGTTGAAGTTAAGAACAGATTTAAGCCTGTAAAGCCAAATATGCGCTGTTATAATTGTGGCGGGAATAATCATAAAAGCATTAACTGTGTTAATAAAGATAAAGGGCCCCTTTGTTTCTCTTGTAACGGTTATGGTCACAAATCATTTCAGTGTAGTAATAAATCAAAAGATACAAATGTTAAAAACGCTCAGCCACAAGTTAACAATATTACATCCCAAGATTTAATTTTAAAAGAGGTAAAGCTTTATTCTTTACATTTAACCTCCTTGATAGATACTGGTAGTCAAATGACTGTTAAAGAAAAGTGTTTATGATAATTTGAAGAACTTTGTGGAATTACAACCTACGGGTATCACTTTGACCGGCTTAGGGAAAATCTTAATTAAGCCAGAAGGTTATTTCGATTCAGAAATTGAAGTTGATAATTCGAAATTTAAAGTTGGCATTTTTGTCGTTAATGACAGTTACATTAATTTCGATTTAATTATTGGCACTGATGTTATTCATAAAGGTACATTAACTATTTCTGAGAATGAAGTGAAATTGTTTAAAACGGAAGTTCAGTCTAATGACTTTTTAGTTAACATTGTAAATGTTCTAGATGAGCCTAAAATTGATTTAAGTCACATTGCTGACAGAAATTTACGTTCGGAGTTATCCTCTTTAATTGAGAATTATGTGCCAATTAAAACTAAAACTGCAGATGTTAAAATGAAAATTAATTTAACGGATGAAATCCCAGTTTGTTCTTCCCCTCGAAGATTACCGCCATGTGAGAAAAAAATAGTTGAAGACCAAATTGAGGAGTGGCTAGCTCAGGGAATCATTCGGAAGAGTTCTTCTAATTTTTCGTCACTGGTTGTGTTAGTTAAGAAAAAAGATAACACAATAAGACTTTGTATTGATTACAGACGTCTTAACAAGAAGAGAGTGCGTGAACATTTTCCATTACCAGTAATAGATGATGTTATAGATCAATTACATTCTGCTGAGGTATTTACAACCATAGATTTAAAAAACGGTTTTTTTCATGTAGAGGTTGAAGAAGGCTCACAGAAATACACCTCTTTTGTTACTCATGAAGGACAGTACGAATTTTTAAAGTGTCTATTCGGGCTGCCCAATAGCCCTAGTGTTTTTCAAAAATATATTTATAATGTATTTCGAAACCTATTAAAAGATCACACTGTAGTCATTTATATGGATGACATAATAATACCCACCAAAAACGAAGCTGAAGGTCTAGAAAAATTAAAACTTGTTCTTGAAACTGCATTGGAATACGGGTTGGAACTAAATCTTAAAAAATGCAATTTTTTGAAGCGTGAGATTGATTTTTTGGGGTATAGAATCATAAATGGTAAATTGTGCCCCTCCCCACTGAAAAAAAAAAAGCAGTAATAAATTTTCCTGAACCAAAGTGTACCAAAGATATTCAAAGTTATTTAGGATTGACAGGATACTTTCGAAAGTTTATAAGAAATTATTCGGTTATAGCTAAACCGTTGAGTGACCTGTTAAGAAAAGATTCTAAATTTAAGTTTGATGTAGAATAGGGGTGCACAACCTGTGGCCCGCGATGGGATAACTTGTGGCCCGCGAATTTCGAAAATTTATAACTGGGAAAAATCGCAGTTTTTGTCCATATGTTGCTGGGAAAAATCGGTAATTTTGTCAATTTCTCGCTGGAAAACATTGCAAATTTCATTCATCGGATCCGGAAAAATCGCGAGTTTCGTCAGTTTATCGCAAATTTCTTCAAATTGCCGCGGGAAAAATTACAAATTTCATCAGAGTCAGATAACAATTGCGAATTTCATTGATCAGGTGCAGAAAAATCGCGAATTTCGCAGATCGAATGTGGAAAAATCGCGAATTTTGATGAGGTGCTCAAAAATTCCAAATTTTGTTGATCAGATTCGGAAAAATAACAAGTTTCGGCGTTTTATCACGAGAAAAAAACCGCAAATTTCGCCAATTTTCTGCAGGGAAAAATTACAAATTTCGTCAGCCAGTTAAGAATCACGAATTTCGTTGATCGGGTTCGAAAAAATCGCGAATTTTCTCGATCATGTGTGAAAAAAATCTCAAATTTCGTTGACCGTCTGCGAAAAAATCACGAGTTTCGTCAATTTACCGCGGAAAAAAGGACAAATTTCGTCATAGTCAGTTAAGAATCACGAATTTCGTTGATCGGGCGCACAAAAATCTCTAATTTCGTTTATCGAGTGCGGGAAAATCCCGAATTTTGCAGATCTGGTGCGGAAAAGTCACAAATTTCGCTAATCGGGTGCAGAAAAATCGCGAATTTTGTCGATGAGGCGCGGAAAATTGCAAATTTTGTTGATTGGCCGCGGAAAAATTGCAAGTTTTGTCAGTTTATCGTGAGAAAAAAATCGTTGATTTCGTCAATTTTCCACGAGAAAAAAGCTACGAATTTCGTTGATCGGGGCGAAAAAAATCGCTAAATTTGCCAATCAGGCGCGGAAGAATTTAAAATTTCGGTGATCGGCTGCGGAAAAATCGCGAGTTTCGTCAATTTATCGCGAGAAAAAAATCGTTGATTTCGTCAATTTTCTGCGGGGAAAAAAGTTACAAATTTCGTCAGTCAGTTAAGAATCACGAATTTCGTTGATCGGGGCGAAAAAATCGCGAAATTTGCCAATCAGGTGTGGAAGAATTTAAAATTTCGGCGATCGGCTGCGGAAAAATCGCGAGTTTCGTCAATTTATCGCGAGAAAAAATGGAAAATTTTGTCACTCTGTCCCGGTAAAAAAAATCACGTATTTCGACAACTGATGGAAGCTTTTGTCAATTGATTACTAAAATATCGCGAAATTCGTCAATCACTCGTGGAAAAAAAATTGTGAATTTTGTCAAAATTTTCCATTTGTCAAGAAAGAACAGTTAGTCTTCATAAAGTGTTGTATGGTTACAGATGGACATAAATACAGATGTGAAGAAGCCCTGCATACAATTACTTATTTCTATTTATTTATTTTTTATATACAAAAAATCATTATTCTTCAAGAATAAAGAGTTATTATCCCCCCCCCCCCCCCCCAACCTCTCGATATAGAATCCTGCCTGCGTTACTGATGTGGTCCTCGACAACCCAAACATTTTTGTAAGTGGCCCTTCTCTCAAACAGAAAGCTTTTAACGAACTCAAACGCATTTTGTCGTCAGAACCAGTACTTTCAATTTACAACCCAAAAGCGCGGTCGAAATCCATTGTGATGCTAGTATAGATGGCTATGGAGCTGTGTTAATCGCCAGTAGATAATCAGTTTCATCCAGTTTATTTCGCCAATAAAAAAACAACCGAAGCTGAACGAAAGTATACTAGCTATGAATTAGAAGTCTTAGCTGTAATTGAAGCCTTGAAAAAGTTTAGAGTATATGTGCTAGGTATTCCATTTAAAATAGTAACCAACTGTAATGCATTTAAAATGACTATGGATAAAAAAGAAATGAGTACAAAAATAGCTAGATGGGCAATTATGTTACCTTATTTCAATTATACTATTGAGCATAGACACGGTACTAGTATGAGGCATGTTGATGCTTTAAGCAGATATCCTATTTGTATGGTAATCCAAGATAGCTTAACTTTAAAAATTATCTAAGCTCAAGAAACTGACGAGCATATTAAAATCATAAAAGAAATTCTAAAAGTAAAATCCTATGATGATTATTTAGTTAAAAATGATGTTCTTTATAAATGTGTTATTGGTAATGATTTATTAGTTGTACCAGATGAAATGCAAATGAATATAATTAAGGCCGCTCACGAAAAAGGTCATTACGCAGTCGCACGAACAGAAAAAATTTTTGAGAATGATTTTTACATTCCAAAAGTTAAACAAAAAATCAAGAAATGTATATCAAATTGTGTTCCCTGTATTTTAATAAATCGAAAATCTGGTAAACAAGAAGATTTGCTACTCCCGATAGAAAAAGAAGAAACTCTGTTACATACGTACCATGTTGATCACTTAGGTCCATTGGAGAGCACGAATAAAAATTACAAACATATTTTTTCAGCCATTGACGCATTCACAAAATTTGTTTGGTTGTATCCCACAAAATCTACCAACACTGCAGAAGTAATTTCTAAATTAGAAATCCAAAAAACTGTATTTGGAAGTCCATTTCGCATAATCTCAGATAAAGGTCCTGCCTTTACCTCCAAAGCTTTTGCAGATTATTGCATCAGAGATAATATTAAACATATCCGATTACCACAGGGTTACCAAGAGCTAATGGCCAAGTCGAACGTCTAAATTCAGTTATAATATCTGTTTTGTCTAAATTATCTGTAGATAATCCTACGAAGTGGTATACACATGTAAGCGATGTCCAACAAGTAATAAATTCGACCTTTCAGAGAAGTATTAATACAACCCCTTTCGAACTGATTTTTGGTACTAAAATGAAGCTAAAAAATGACATTGAGATTACTAGCCTTTTGAACGCTGAAATACAATCTGATTTTATTAATAATCGTGAAGAATTGAGAAAAGACGCTAAAAAACAAATTTTAAAAGTCCAAGAAGACAACCGTAAAACTTATAATCTCAGACGAAAAAAGCCTAACAAATTTAAGTTTAATGATATGGTTGCTATAAAACGCACACAACAAGGCCCACGTCTGAAGTTAAAATCAAAATATTTAGGTCCTTACAAAGTCATAAAGGTAAAAAATAATGACACCTACGATGTAAAGAAAGTTGGATTTAATGAAGGTCCAATGGTCACTAGTACTTGCGCCGAGTACATGAAGCCGTGGGCGGATGAAGCTTGACATAAAAAAAAAAAAAAAGAATTTTGCCGATTGTGACACTACTCCGACTACGACACACCACCGGACTGACTTTAAACAATTTTGACAAAATTAATCCCAAAGGAACGAAAAAAAGAAAGACAAAAAGATGTAAGGTAAAAGAAGACGAAAAGATGTAAGGTAAAAGAAGACGAAAAGATGTAAGGTAAAAGAAGACGGAAAGATGTAAGAAAAGGAAAGACGATAAGACGTAAAAAGAAAGAACGACAAAGAGACGTAAAAAAAAAAAAAAAAAAAGAATAAGAAGAATTTTTTCAAGAAATAATATAATAATGATGACTTTTTTCCAAAATAGAACTTTGGATGCTGCTGTTTTTTTTTTCTTTATCTTTCCAGGTGATCCAGTTGCTGTTCCCAGCGGTCCAGGATGCATTTGAGGACGAATGACTAGAAGGACGGCCGAGCTGTGGGATCCCATTTCCCGAAACCCCACAGAGCTGGCTTAGAGCCCAAAACCCGACAAAGCTAGCTTACAGAAGCACCGCCAGGAGTCGTTATCACAACTCCGCAACAAAGTCACTCTGATGCTGACAGCGCAGCACATGCATGCACAAATGACTGTCAGCAGCGGACGTGCTCTGAAAAATAAACTGAAGTGAGGCGAGAAACTAGAGAACATGATTCGAGTGTTGGTGCTGGTATGAGGTGGACGCAAAAAAAATGGACTGAAAAGACGTAGACATTTTTTAAAATGACAAAAAATGTCACAAGAATTAATAATATTTGTGTGAGTGCTGTCTCCTTGTAAATTTGTATATAGTTTTTCAATATAACTAGTTTTTTTAAACAGAAATAGTCTTTATTTCTGGTCGTGAAGTGCATTTTATTCTCTAAGAAAAGAGATATTCCATATATAGCTGATTAAAAAGCAGAAAAACCAACGTTTAAAAATGCACAAACAATACATGAAAAGCAGCAAATAGCTGTTTTAAATCTACTAGCAAGTTTCTTCTTCAGTGAAAGATAGGGAAAAAGGAACAGTGTGCTAGAAAAAGCGTGCATTTTTAAACGTTGGTTTTTCTGCTTTTTAATATTGTTGCACAAAGGCTTTATCTGCTATTTTTATATATATAGCTGGTCTTGATGGAAGGAAAAAAATAGGTACTACTTGATTATCCTGCCGAGCAATTATGCCAAATTATACCAATCCCCAAATTTTACAAATAGACATAATTTTTAATTTAAATAACGAAAGAAGAAATAAATTAGTAAAAACTTAATAAAAATACAAGTAAAAAGTAGAATTAAAAATCTCTTTGGGTAACAAACAGATGTATCGTGTTTAATATCAAGTGAATGTGACATTTACAATCATCCATTATTGACATTTACGATCATCCATTATTGGCATTTAATCTTATAGTTTGGCGATAGTTTTTTGGTCGATGGGATAATCAAGTAATACCAAAAAATAATAAAGACTGCACTGATTCATAGATTGAATGGGAAGAATTTGGTGAAAAAAAAAAATGCCGGAATTCCCTAAAATGAATTTGACTGATCAGTTACCCTAGCAACAGAACAGAGGAGAGACTAGTTCCGGGGTTTTTCTTATAGAAGCCAGAGAGTAACACAGAAGAATAAGAAAAAAAAAATGACAATATGAGTGAGAGAGAAGATTTAGATGACAGACATTCATTTTACAGGTTTTCAAAAAGTCAATGTACAGTTTAAAGGCTATTAAAATATTTTGCTATAAATATTTTAAAATTACGTATTGTCATTCTTGTACTTTCACTTTTAAGATATGTTTTAAATTTTGAGGTGCATCTTATTCAAAGAAGCATCTTGTAAACCAAAAAATACAGTTTTGATTCATTTATGTATGTTAGAGGATTCTTCACCAGTTACTATTATTTTCATTTGTCAGAAAACAGGTTGCTGTATCTATCTAAAATAAATGCATAACTTATTTTGCGAAATATAAAAGCAAATATCAGACTACTTCCAAATTTGGTTAAAAAAAAAAGTAAATTGTGCAATCCCCCCTCCCCAAATGAAATTAATCTTTACATGGCTTTAAAAATAAAAAAAAATTCAGCATCACTCCTTTCATTAGCTTTAGCAACAGATGCCTCTAAAAAGGGAAAGAAGTTGTTTTATAATCATCCTGAATAATTTTAAACAATAGATAAACAAGGAAAAAAGAAAAGGAACACAAGAGTTAGTAAAGACTGAGAGAAATATTTTTTATTCACCTTTGTAACTGTATCTCCTTATCTTTAAAGTAATTAGTAAGGACCTCAAGCTTTGTTTGTGCTTCTGCTTTATCCTGTAAAGCTTGATTGTAATTTAATTTCAACTTATCGATTTCAGATTTGGCTTCTAATAATTCCACTAAAAAGAGAAAACAGCAACTTAGAAAAGAGAAAAAAAATGTTGTATTTTTAAGAAAATTATATGCAACATTGAATTAAAAATATTATCAAATGCAATAAAGAAATTTTAGTTTTATTAAATACCTTATGTAAACTTAAAAATCTTTTGCACAATAACTTTGTTAGTAAAGAAGACGAGTTTTTCTAAGATCCACATATGTATCTATAGTAATATTTTCAGGTTTATTTATACATTTCAAATACAAGTCATTTCTTTTAACCATCTGGAATGATTGACCAATGGTTTAAGCCTAGTTTGTTTAATGATTCATAAAATAGTAGCTATACAAAACATTGGTATGGACATTTGTATTTTTATACCTTACAGATCTATATCTTATGCACTGGAAAAAATCAGCAAGGATTTCAAAATTGCTACACCAGGCTTTGAATTCAGAAATTACATGATGGAAAAAGATGGTTTAAATTTAAATGCTAAGAAGATAATGATTCTTTTTATAGCTAGAAGCTGCTCACATGTAAAAGAGCACTATTTTTAGGTGCGTTCGTAATTATATAAATACGTAGCACCTATAGTCGTCGTTCAGTCCGTCCGTCCGTCTGTCTGTCCGTCCGTTAGTCCGCATGTAACAGAGCAAAAACTACCCAACCGAATGGTCTGAAATTTCAAATATATGATTGTTGCAAAATTTTGTCGAGCCATTTCAAATTTTATGAAAATCGGATGTATAGTTTAATTACAGGGACAGTCAAAAGTTTTTCTTTACATTACGGCCAATGGGAAAAATTATTGAAAGTGGATTTTAATGATATTAGAGCCTTCCGAATGATCTGAAATTTTAAAGATATAACTGTTGCAAAATTTTGTCGAGCCCTTTCAAATTTTAGGAAAATCGGATGTATAGTTTAATTACAGGGACAGTCAAAAGTTTTTCTTTACATTACGGCCAATGGGAAAAATTATTGCAAATGCATTTTAATGATATTACAGCCTTCCGAATGGTCTGAAATTTTAAAGATATAATTGTTGCAAAATTTTGTTGAGCTATTTCAAATTTTAGGAAAATCGGATGTATAGTTTAATTACAGGGACAGTCAAAAGTTTTTCTTTACATTACGGCCAATGGGAAAAATTATTGCAAGTGCATTTTAATGATATTACAGCCTTCCGAATGGTCTGAAATTTTAAAGATATAATTGTTGCAAAATTTTGTTGAGCTATTTCAAATTTTAGGAAAATCGGATGTATAGTTTAATGACAGGGACAGTCAAAAGTTTTTCTTTACATTACGGCCAATGGGAAAAATTATTGCAAGTGCATTTTAATGATATTACAGCCTTCCGAATGGTCTGAAATTTTAAAGATATAATTGTTGCAAAATTTTGTTGAGCTATTTCAAACTTTAGGAAAATCGGATGTATAGTTTCTTTACAGGGACAGTCAAAAGTGTTCCGTTACATTACGGGGAATGGGAAAAAAAATATTGGAAGTGCATTTTAATGATGTATCAGACTATGCGCTTTATGAAGTGCACAAAATTATACATTCAGTACAATATGGGGTGCAAAAAATAATTATAAAACTAGTTATAGTACGAACGCACCTCATTTACCACGTTTGACGAGCAATTTCCAACTTGTTTAACAATATGTATATTCATGTGATTTATTTTTAATGAAATTTCTGTAATAAATTCAAATAGTAACAACAGAATCGCTGTGAGGAAAAAGGTAAAAAAAGGAAAATAATTGGAATTATTATACAGATTATTAATATAATTTATTAATTATTACAGTAATTCCATTTCCCCCTTGAAATTTGAAGAAAAAAAATCTATATACTTAAATAAAAGCTATTTTCTTTTGACAAAACAGCAGGTTTCTTTGTAGTTGTGTCAGCACTAACTTTTATGTGTATATATATATATATATATATATATATATTCATATAACTTGTTTGCTTTTTAATGAAATTTTAATAAATTCAAATCACAGAAATTGGGTTGTTTTCAAATTGTTATGAAAAATGATAAATTAATCTTTCTTCATTAAAATTTAAAACAAAAAACATTTTTAATTAGAAAATGTTTAAGACTTGTTCTCAGGGCAGTAAAAGTCGAATGTTCTTGCAGATAAAAATGACAAAGTAAAAACATGCATTTTAACATATAAAACTGAAATATATTTTTGTTAATTGTGTAACAATAGATCATTTACAGGGATTTTTCATTCAATTAGCTCAAAGTAAATGTCAATGTCCTTTCTAAAAGATATTCAAATGAAATATGCATTTTCGTTCACAAAACTGTAGGAATTTGTAACAATTATATCGAGCACTAGCAATTTTCAAAATGAAATTTTTATATTGTAAATAAGATTTCTTATTTTCTATTATAAAATTTAATAAAGTTATGTTTTTAATTACACTTTTTTTTAATTATGAACTTTAATTTGTAAAATACTATTTGAAATAGTCTATTTCAACATTTTACAAATGGGGGACTACTTTTGTAAGTCAGAATCTTCTGCTGACAGCCAAGCGCAATTTCCAAAAACAGATTTTCAGGTATTGATACTTAACTGAATTTTTATTTATTTATTTATTTATTTTTGTATTTTTTAGATGCGTTTATAATTATATAAATATGCAGCACTTATAGTCATCGTTTAGTCCGTCTGTCCACATATAACAGTGCAAAAACTACCAACCGAATCGTTTGAAATTTAAAATATATAATTGTCGCATAATTTTTTCAAGTCATTTCAAATTTTATGGAAATCTGGTGTATAGTTTAATGGCAGGGACAGTCAAAAGTTTTTCTTTACATGGCAGCCAATGGGAAAAAAGGATTTCAAGTACATTTTAATGATGTTACAGCCTTTCAAACAGAATAAAATGGATATGCACTTATGAAGTGCACTAAAATATACATGCAGTACAATATGCAGTGCAAAAAATATTTATAAAACTAGTTATAGTACGAACGCACCTCATTTGTCACATTTGATGTGCAATTTCCAACTTG
This sequence comes from Maratus speciosus, assembly GCA_963932465.1. Lineage (NCBI taxonomy): Eukaryota > Metazoa > Arthropoda > Arachnida > Araneae > Salticidae > Maratus > Maratus speciosus. The sequence continues at coordinate 8,783,052 of OZ010792.1, read as the reverse complement.
TTTAAATCTAAGAAGACGCAAGGCTAGACCTCAAGGACCACCTGTGGTCTGCAGACAACACAGTTAGAGAAACAATGTTCTCCATTTAATTTTGATATATGCACTTAGTTTCCTTAAAACTATTTTCAAGATAGGTTGTGTTGATTAAAATAAGTGACTGATTATGCCAGATAATTAAAAATCAGCATAATCACAGCTTTCTATTTCAATCAACACAATTCGAACATTAAGCTAACAGAAAGCCCAAGATTACCTAAGATTCTGAGAGAGACTGAGATTACCAAGATTCGCATCATGAAATCATACAAAAGTGAGACAGGAGTATAATAAGAATTTTCCAAAAATCCAATGAGCATTATTAAATTCCTAGCTCTATTCTACCCTAGTAGCAAAATGTATATGGCCCTTGAATGGCCTCTTATCGAAGTCCGATGACACGATAAGTGGCCGATTATCGCATTCTCATCGGAGAAGGATGAATTTCATCGGCAATTACTCAGAAATGTCTCATCGGCCTGAGATCTATGGATGATCGCTATCTGATGAATTTCAGAAAAATTTGTGATGAAACACCGAGGAGTACGATTTGATAACGATGAAAATGCGATGACTTTTAGATGAGTTATCAAGCAAATTTTGATTAGAAAGCGATGAATTATAGATTGGTTGGTTGGGTGTATAAATGAAAGCGATTTCAGAATATTTATTTTCGAAATATACATACATTAAAATTTTAAGCGTCAAAAATGTAAATACATTCTTTTAATTTCTATTAGCTTTACTACAATCGTTTGAAACAAAATATTTAAACAAAAATATCCAAATTTTATTTTTATTTTTTGAAGGAGGGGGAGGGGTGAGCTGAGTTAGAAAGAGTTCCATATTTTTTTTTTATTTCTGAACGAATACTACTCCTTCATTTAAATAATCCTATTAAATTCTATTATTTATCCTCTTCCTAAAGCCTTTTATTTTAAATCAATTAAGTTTGCTTGTTTTCAACAAACTGATTTAAAAAAAAAAATCAAATGCATTTTTTAAGTATTAATATTCGACTAACAATTACCACTCTTATTGTTTATCATTATGTTTGATAGAAATATTTTAAAAGAATTTTATTAATTCTAAATTATTGTTCTGCTTTGATAAGTTTTTGCCCCTTAAATTTTTCATTATAAAATATGAAAGGTTATTTCTTTCATTTTATTAGACTTTAAAAGACGAAAAATGCAATTGGGCCTTTTTCTACCAAGGTACATGAATAATTCAGTAAGTTATACTGTTGTATAAACACTCATAACTCAAAAGAGTATATATTTTTAATTAAGCATATTTACTGGAAAGGGGGGGGGGGGGGATTGGTGGGATTCAGGTGTCTAAATAGGTAGAATTTCGGTCTGTTCAGAGATCCTTGACAAGAGGCGTACAAAAGCAAAGGGCATCACACCCTCCTCGTTTAAATAAAGACCATTTTTTATCACACGAACTGTCCAAACACATACCCATATTTGGCAATAAAGCGTTTTCCCCAAAAATAAATACTTTGAACCAGAAAATTTAATTAAATGTGCCTTGCTTCTATTTAGTAGTGATTTGAAATATACTTTATTTCATTAAATAAATTTCTGGTTTAAAGTTTTTTTCTTCTTTCACTACGTGGGAAGGTGGTAATAAGTATACTTATTACAATTTCTTTGTTAAATATTTGATAATTCATATCTGTAAAGTGCAAAAAAATAACTCTTGAAGAAGCACACTGTAATAACAGATTATATTTCTAAAACAAATGTATGAATTAGGTTCAGCTTTGCAAGTTCCATTTTTAAGTCAAATCAATTTCATTTAACCCCTTGAGAGGCAAGTGATTGCGTTCCTGTAATGTTAGATTCACACCGGGATCTTTGAAAAATTCCGTTTCAAAATAAAGAAAAGCAATTTTACAAGTTTTTTCCATCAAAGTTACAAAAATAAAATTTATTTAAAAGTTTCCGGTGCAAATCTCGATTAAACTTAGGTGGGATAAAATATATCCCATCGTCCCTCAAGGGGTTAATATTCACAACTTTCACACCTACGGTTAATTTCTTTTCTATTAGTCTTATGTCATGCTGATACTTCACAATTGTATTGTCTGTGAAAACCCTAACTGTAGGGAAGGTAGGGGATTTCCCTCTGAAATATTTGTATCTTAATATGATTTAAGAAAAATTGACAGAAAAACTATTTAAATTAATATATTACTAATTATTGATCAATCTAATTGTCAAATGTATTTGAAAATAACTTTTTGAGACTTTCTGATAATTTTTTTCCCACAACACTGCTGTTATGATTTTTTTCATTCAAAACATTTACATAAATTTATATTTATTATGGAATTGGGCTTCATTAAGCAGCACAGGATCAACATTCTCTGGAAGTGTAGGAAAAAATATTTTCAACACCTAGACTTATGCATCCAGATGCATAGGTCACAATAGTTGAATGCGGACAAATCCACACAAAGTGGAATAAGCAAAGGCTTTAATGCTCGTGATATTTAAAATGTTTAACATTTAACTGATTTTGTTGATTAATCCATAAATTTCTGATTGAAACAAAATTTAAAATACTATTGTAGTAGTTATACAGTCAAACCTCGTTAACATAAATCTCAAGGCAAATTAAAAGTTTTTTCCTGATGTTATCATCAGTTTATATTATTATTAATAAAACCGTTGTATTAATTTTGACAGGCATTGTAGGAAAAATTTATATTAAAAGTACACCAGGTTAATTCTGTACATGTTAATGAGGTTTGAATGTACTTTTTGTTGTTTAATAGCAACAGCCATCTCCTGTTACTTTCTGTTTAGATATTAGGGCAGATAACTGAAAAAATACATTATCTTAATTAGATTTTTTTTTCAGTTTTATATGTCTATGCCTATATAAAATATCACATTAATGTTAGCTATTTTATCTTATTGTTTCTAAACTTGAAGTGTTGTTTTAAGAATCTACATATACTATCTGCATTTTTTAATTACTAAATGAATAAAATACCCTAATTTCTAGTGCATAATCTGCTGAGAAATTTTAATAAATAAGATTTATGTTATTTCTAATTTTTACATATTATGCAACATATTTAAATAAACTTTATTGGTCTAAAACTTATTTGATTGGCTGCAAACTATGTACATCTGAAATTAGCGTACACAAAAAGTACTTAAATTCTGTTCAATTAACTTACTCATTTAATATAAATGTATTATTTGAAAGTTTTATTAAGGTTAAACAATGACAGAAAAAAAAAAAAAATGTTGTTGCTTCTTCCTGTAACCCTTCGTATAAATCGAAACAAAAATCTTCTATGTTAAAAAAGTTTCTGAAGCAATTAATTGTCACAGATGATTCAAATGTTGCTTTGTACATTCACATCCCATAAAAAGTAGAAATAATAAAATATTTATTGAATATTCATGCATAAGAATTTAATGAGGACACCAGTTTCAAAACTCCTTATCTAAAAGTTAAAAAATAGAGTTTTCTCTGTCATTCCATTCTACTGGTACCGGTGGACATGAATCTGGAAAACAATACCATCTGCAAAACACTAGCTTTATTGTGTATTTCTGGCATTGTAAAATCTTGGTTTACAATGAAAACCAATGGACACGATCAGAGGTTTTTCACGATTTCCCAAAATTTGATTTACTGGATAGGGCAAATTTTGAAACTCACATACTCAAATATAGCTAATAATTTCCAAATCAAACTTTAATTAACTCATTTGATATAAATTTAAGATTTATTTATTTTTAAATAACACATAACATACACAACAAAAGAAATTCAAAGTAAGTTTAAATATATAAGTGCATCAATTACACTGTTTTTATTTATAAATAATGTTCCAACAGGAACAAACAAAAGCTAATGCGTTTAAAATAACTTTGGAAAAAAAATTCTCAAGAGAAATTGATCTTTATTTTGTATCTGGAGAATTACATGAAGTATCTTGTTTTAGAAGTGTTCTGGTCAAAGAATCAAACAGGACGGAATGCCACCTTTTCTTAAGCGTAGGTAACATATTCCATTTTCTGCAGTGTAGAGGGGGAACTCATGAATGTCAGCAGATGTAAAATGCAGTTCACAAAGCTAGACAAAAAGAGAACAAAACAGTAAATTTTTATGCATAATCATGTGTATGTATATACATATAAAAGTGTGGTTTATTTCAGTTAGCTTTATTAAGTACACTTGTAGTATTTTATTTCCATGGGAGAGATATGGGGTCATTCTAAAAAAAAAAAAAAAAAGTCCATTTTGAAATTTTTAAGAAAGAAAAAATATCTTTTGAGATGGTTGAATACTAATTCAAAAATAGAAACTGAAGGTGGATTTATGATTTTGGCCCCAGCTTAGCATTTTTTTTTATTTATTTATCTTGGATTTTTTGGGTTTGCACAATTTGAAATAATTGTAAAAATTTTGGTCTGTGCAGACCTTTAATGCCTACTGTTATTTAACATCTGTTAATTTTTCTATATACAAGCTAAAATTAACAAAGATAAAACTTTCCAATAGCAACCTGCAAATTTACAAAGAAAAAAAAAATTAAGACTTCATATACAAAATTACACTTTGTTTCTACAAACAGTTTCAGCGTTATTAACCATTTTACAAAGAAGCAATTTTGGAGATTTTCTCCATATTGAAACCTGGCACTTATATCAATATACCCTACAGATTTCACCCAAAATATTATTTCAAACAACAACAACAAAAAAAACCAGCTTTTTGCTATGAAGAAAAGGTAGTTTTATGATTTTATTGGATTTTCTATAATTTTCTTTAAAGGCAGTATACCATTCATTGTGTCGAAAAGTAATCCAATTTCTTTTCTTTTTTTACATAGAAGGAATAAAGTAACATAAAAACTGAATTTACCCAGTTATTATTCATAGTTTGTAGTATAACAGATATTTTTATTATACAACAACTCTTAAAACTGATAGAGATATTGTCAGTTGCATATACAACATTTTTAGCTTGGCATGTAAAATATACAGTTTAAATGGATCAACCAATCACGTTTTTTCTTTTTGGAAATAGCAGAATATTTTGTTGTAATAATAATATATTCTTTGAGCTACACTGCAGTTAGAGAAAAAAGGTTGGAAAAGATGACACTTTTTTCTAAAAACAATTCCCTCCCCCCCCCCCCCCAAAAAAAAAAAAAAAAAAATTAAATTTCAATGAGCTCCTGTAAAATTTGTAAAAAGTTTACACCACCATCGTTATTTTATGTCACACAGACCTTTCGATTCGAGACAGATTGCAGACAGTTTGAAGCGAAAATTTTACATTTTTGGCTTTATTTTCAGTCACACAGATTAAAATTTTACAATATCTGTTTTATTTCAGGCCCCATGTGCAGAAACCAAACAAACAAACAAAAAAAATCTACAATTTTGTATAATTTTATTCTTGCAAACCTGAGGAGAAAAAAAAAAAAAAGCCAAATTTTCACAATTTGTGTTATAAAATTTAAAATATATTTCAAAATCAATATTTCTAAGTGGAAATAATGCCCTTCAGAGAAACACTTGAAAAAGCTAGCCGCCCACTCCACCCCCAAATTGGCATTTATCTTTGCATTTTCTAAAACTTTAATTCAATCAAGAATTGATTAATTAAAAATATTCTTTAATTAATTAAAAATCAAATAAATTACTTTTAATAAACTCTTGTTAAAATTATGTTCATTATTTTACTTAGATTAAATAATGATACAGCTGTGAAAGCATGAGAGAATTTGAAAAAAAAACGACAGTGATTTTTTCAAGTGGGCCTGCTCGCAAACCTTCCAATTGATAAGAATAAGTGATTTAAGATAATACTATGTCCAGTAATACTATTATGTAGAAAAGTATTACTCATCCTTGTTGAAATTATGACTTTAAAAGGGATAAAATATATTGAAGGGTTTCGGTAATTTTTGCTTTTTACAATTCTCCCTGAAAATTTTAATAATGAATTTTTCATATCTGTACCATGTTTGAAAATTGTCCGACCAATGTTGTAAACCGCATTTCAAAATTTCCAACTCAACCAAAATTAGGTGTCCTTTTTTAATGACAACACCCTCGAAAGGGTTAAACACTATATATGAAAACATAAGTTTTGGCCACTCCCCTTTCACCAATTTTTCTGTAGCTGTCATATTAGCATCTTTTTGTTTTCTATGGACTCTTAAAATATTATTTTTCATGTTTTCTCCAATGCTGAAGCTGGCATTACTTGCAACAAATCCATTTTTCTATACTAACTGCTTTAAACAATGTTTTCACATTTTTTCCAATACCGAAGTTAGTCGTCACTAGCAACAAATCTACTTTTTCCTATTTTCTACTAAGCCATCTGCTTTAATCTATGTTTTCTCTTTCTGCCAATGCTGAAACCAGCCATCAACTGCAATAAATCCACTTTTCTCCCATTTTCTCTGCTAAATCATCTGCTTTTTGTCACATGAGTAGACCACTGACTCTTGCATCTTTTTTGCCGATTGTTTGAAAACAAAAATGTCAGCATCTTTTCCACTTCAGTTTGTAATATTCTGTATTACCATTCTTTTCTTTTTTTATTAAAAATCTTTCGATTTTTAAAGATTTTGCACATAAGAGGTTGAATAATTTTTAATTGAACTGCAGCATTGTGTTGGCTCATTTGAGGTAAAATATAACGATGTAAAATCTAATTTTTTTTAAATACTTAAATCCATTTGCTTTTCATTTATAGTAGCCATTGCCATTGACTTTCAAAGATAATTGAACAATATACAACTTACCACAACTGGTTGTCTGATATAGGTCAAAATTGGGAAATTTCATTAGCGGCCACTGGCCGGTAGAACTAGTTTTTTAAGTGGCCACTTTTTTATTTAAAAATACTAAACAGTAAAATTTCTATAAATATTCATCTAAAACTGAACAGCCCAAATAAATATGTTAATGTAAATATATTGGAACCCAAAAAAAGCAGAATCCTTGATGAAATGCAAGAAAATTTTATTCTCTCCTTGTAAAAAAGTGGCCGCTGATAGACAATTTTTCACTGGCCACTTTTTCTCATTTACTGGCCCTGTGGCCGGTGGCTAGTGCTAATTTTGACCTTTATTGTCTGACTAGAACTTTATTTGATAACGAAATAAATGGTTACGTGACGCTGCTAGCAGGTATATAATTTTTGTTCCCATTCCGAGGTTTACTGAAGCTTTCCCCTTGCAGCAGCTGTTGCGAGCTACTCACCTACATTCCTTAATTGACTGCATATTCCCATGTCATGCATGCATCTGCAATGTGATCACAAAAAATTCATAGAGATAAATTGCTATATTTTTTCTTATTTAGAATTCATGCCTTGAAAGGGCTTTTTAACAGAACTTCGCTTGTAACTGCTGCTGAAAAGGCAATACCATTAAACAAAGTATTTATCACACAGAGCGATGCTTTTTAGCATGAATTGTTAGGTCGGGACATGATGATTTTGATAACACTAACAGGCTGATATTACACATAATCACATTAAGCAGCATCTGCTGCAAAAAGTAGTTTCTTTAGCATAAACATAATTATAATTACCCTTAGATTTCTCTTAAAAATCACGATGCAAGGAAACACTGTTTGCCTTCTCAGAGAGTGGTCTCATAGGAATTTCAAGAACATCCTAAGGATAAAAAAAAATTAATATAAAAAAAATAAAATGTATTGCATTTCATTAAAGTACCGAGACACAAAAAAAGCAATTGCATAAAATTTCTGGATTTCTTGATGTTTTTCAGGTGCAATGCTAAAAGTTAAGAATCATAAAATAGAATTCTTTTTTTAAAGATAAGGAATTTTAATGTACAAATAGTATTGACTCTAGGCTAATTTGGAAGGGCGTAAAGCACGGTGGACCTTTTCAAACTACATTATGCACCCAGTGGTCCTTACTGCTCTTTTGGATGCACCCTTTTTATTTAATTTTATTGCAAAATATGTCAATCGGCTGCAATAAAAAAATTTGAATTTCACTAATTGGCTGAGGGGGAAAAAAATAGCAAAATTCATCGAATATGGGAAGGGAATGCGAAATTTGTCAATTGGTCATAGAAGGGGAAAAATCGAGAAATTTGCCAACTCCATGCAAGAATATAACTGCAAAATCAATTAATTGTGATCGATTGATGGAGAAAAAATATCAAATTGTCTATCCACCTCAGAATAAAAAAATCATGCAATTTTTCAATGCAACAGAGGAAAAACAGAGTAATTTTGTGAATCAGTCAGAAGACGAAATGGCAGGATTTGTAAATCGGTCGAAAAATTTGATAATTGGTCAAGACAGGGCTAGAAATTAAATTTTTCTTAGGAAGAGAGTCTCCCTCCTAACATTTATAAATGGAGGTGGAGTTGAGCTGTTTAAGGGAGGAGGGGGGGGGGGAGGGAAAAAATCTTTAAAATTCACTGTTATTTTACATGCTATTTAAAGTAATACATTAACACGGACATGACAAAATACCATTGAAGCAATTTAAATCAACAATTCAGAATAATTAGTATGCAAAATTTTTTCAATAAGGAAGAAAATCAAGCTGTTATACAGTCTATTATTCAACTTTCAATCAAATGTCATGAGTTCTTACAATGGGGTTATTAAATGTAGTTCAGAAATTAGTTTTTATTCGATTTTGTGCCCTGAATTTCCTTTCAGAAGGTAAAATTGTGACAGACAGCACAAGCTCAACATTTATAACTTTGGAAATTATTGAAAATGTATGATTATGCTCGCTTTAAAAAATTTCAGGAAACTTTGCAATATTTAACATGCCTCCATTTTTAACTACTTGCATGAACAATGTATATTTGCTGATGGCATCATGAATATCCATTTCAGAATGAAATTGTTTTATTATATCCTTAACGAAATTATAGTCAAAACAGGACTCCCTGGCATTTTCTTTGATTAACAAACTGACTGTTGAAAAAACAGAATTTCGTCCAATCTATGGCAAAAAGTAACCGTTAAATTTGCAGTTGATTCAGAATAAAAAAAAAAAATCAAAATCTGAAATTTACAACAAATTTTCTGAAAGGTTACAGCAGATAGGTGAGGGGGGGGGGAGGAAGGGAGAACAATCAATTTTCTTCTGGAGCTAATTATTTTTGTTGCAAGTTGAGTAAACTTTGTTTTTGGTTCGGGTCGATTTCAGGCTGAGCGTACATTCCTGCAAGTTGGGTTCAGGTTAAAACCAATTTTTCAAAAGTTAGTTCAGTCTATTATTTCAGATTAACCCCTAGGGGACAAGCGATCGGTATATGTGCCACTTAAGGTACTCAGAATCCTTCATTATTCTCACCAGTTATTTTTTAATGTAAAATTTACCTTATTTAATCAGAGGATTTTCGCGATTCAACTAAAGAAAATTTTCTGTTTTTAAAAACCAGTGGTAAAAGATTAAAATTAAGCCTCAAAGGGCTCTCATCACCAAGGGGTGAAAAACTATACCTATAATAATAAACAAATATTTGTATGTGTGTGTGTGTGCTGTTTTCTAAAGAAACCGCAACTTTTTTCTGCGAACCATTCACAAAACTTGCGTTTTTTCCCCTATGACCTTTGATGAAATTTGCATTTTTTAAGAGGACCTTTGACTACTAAATTCAAGTTTTTGGCATCCTACGAAGAAATTTGAGTTTTCGACATCCTTCGAAGAAATTTGAGTTTTCGACATCCTTCGAAGAAATTTGAGTTTTCGACATCCTTCGAAGAAATTTGAGTTTCCGACATCCTTCGAAGAAATTTGAGTTTCCGACATCCTTCGAAGAAATTTGAGTTTCCGACATCCTTCGAAGAAATTTGAGTTTTCGACATCCTTCGAAGAGATTTGAGTTTTCAGCATACTTCGAAGAGATTTGAGTTTCTGCGATCCTTCGAAGAAATTTGAGTTTTCGACATCCTTCAAAGAAATTTGAGTTTCCGACATCCTTCGAAGAAATTTGAGTTTCCGACATCCTTCGAAGAAATTTGAGTTTCCGACATCCTTCGAAGAAATTTGAGTTTCCGACATCCTTCGAAGAAATTTGAGTTTCCGACATCCTTCGAAGAAATTTGAGTTTCCGACATCCTTCGAAGAAATTTGAGTTTCCGACATCCTTCGAAGAAATTTGAGTTTCCGACATCCTTCGAAGAAATTTGAGTTTCCGACATCCTTCGAAGAAATTTGAGTTTCCGACATCCTTCGAAGAAATTTGAGTTTCCGACATCCTTCGAAGAAATTTGAGTTTCCGACATCCTTCGAAGAAATTTGAGTTTCCGACATCCTTCGAAGAAATTTGAGTTTTCGACATCCTTCGAAGAAATTTGAGTTTTCGACATCCTTCGAAGAAATTTGAGTTTTCGACATCCTTCGAAGAAATTTGAGTTTTCGGCATCCTTCGAAGAAATTTGAGTTTTCGACATCCTTCGAAGAAATGAGTTTTCAACATCCTTCGAAGAAATTTGAGTTTTCGACATCCTTCGAAGAAATTTGAGTTTTCGACATCCTTCGAAGAAATTTGAGTTTTCAGCATACTTCGAAGAGATTTGAGTTTTCAGCATACTTCGAAGAGATTTGAGTTTTCAGCATACTTCGAAGAGATTTGAGTTTTCAGCATACTTCGAAGAGATTTGAGTTTCTGCGATCCTTCGAAGAAATTTGAGTTTCCGTGATCCTTCGAAGAAATTTGAGTTTCTGTGATCCTTCGAAGAAATTTGAGTTTCCCCGAACCTCTGACAAAATTTGATTTTTTGCGATCCTTTGACAAAATTTGAGTTTTCGCGATCTTTAGACAAAATTTAAGTTTTCGCAATCCTTTAATGAGATTCATGTTTTTTCTGTGATTCTTTGATGAAATTTGCGTTTTATTCATGATGCTTTGATTAAAATGTTTTTTCTGCGAACAACTGACAAAATCAATTTTTTTGGTGACCATTTGTCGCTTTTTCAGTTATATATTTTTTAAGTCTGAATTTCCAGACTGATAACTGATTTTTCATAATTTTTTGAACTTAATGCCTTAAATTTTCTGAAAATTCGGATAAGAATCACCCCCCCCCCACCCGAATTCATTAATTGGCCATGAAAAATAACACAAAATTTGTCAATCGATCTTGGGGGAAAACCCCCCACAAAATTTGTTGATCAGTCAAGGGAAAAAAAATTTAATTTCAACAACCTTTCATAGTAAAAAACTCGCAAACGTATCAATCGGTTGTGCAAAAATATCACTAATTTGCACTCATTTTTTAAATAATTTTTAGCATTTTTCTGTTGTTCAGAGGGGGGGGGGGGGGGTCATTATCCACCTTCTTGGATCAGGGCTGAAACTAGCCTTTTTTGCACCCGGGGCAAACATGGATTTTGACGCACCTTCCCCCCTCTTCTGCAACGTATATTTACGAAGAGAATTTTACTAATTTTCTAATATCCGACTTATTTTAAAATTTAAAATATGAAATCATAAAATATGTAATACTGAACTACGTAATCTACAATGGCAGATCCCAGGGTGGGGCGATGGCCAACAAAAATATTCTAAATAAACTTTGATCCCCTTCTTGGTGCGTTTCCAAACAAAAATCACCAAATTGGCACGTTTTAGCGTTTTGTCTCCCAGATTTCCAAACTCTTGGAGACACCACGCAAAAGGGAAGCGACTCAAGAGTGAAAGGTTCCATTCTCTCATTGGTTGATCAGAAACCGGTCTTGGCTTGCTTCACAGGGATGATTTGGCAATGAAATGCAAGCACTTTGAGAAATATCGTACCTAGTTAATTCATGCTATTTTGGTCAGAGTTTTGTGTGGACGATGTTGTCCAGTGGTTAACGCGCTTGTCTAGCAAACTTAAGTAGGCAAGTTCTATCCTCTCTGTTGCTTTTGTATTTTTTATTTGTGTTTTGTTTAGATTTTTATTAAGTTAGTTAATAAAGATTTGTAGACTTCTATTATCAGTTCATTTCCAATTTTTTTAATTGTCAATTAGATAATTAAATAAAATTTTGATTAAATTAAGTTTTAATTGTTATTAAATTAAATAAAATTGAAATTTAATTTTTAAAATAAAATAAAATTTAGTTTTAAATAAATTTCGAAATTCATATAAGCTATTTTTTATGAATTAAATTGAGCATTTATTGTAATTCAATAATGATATCTCCTAAACTTACATTATTTTTTTCCCTTATAACTTTAGTATCAGATAAATATTAAATTAACAAAATTAATTTATCAAAGTTTTCTTTTAAAATTAATTAGTATTTTTCATACAGAAAAACTTTATTACTTTATTATCAAATGCTTTGTAATTTTTTATTATGTATAAAATACTGTTAATGAAATTAATTTTTAAAACTCATATTACTTAAAAGCTATTTATTTCAATTCCTTAAAATGAATGTTTTTGAAAATATAATGTTATTTCTTACACTTATATAAAATATTTTTATTTTTATGTTATATTATTTAACAATATATCTGAATACATAACTATATTCAGATTATTTTATTTGAAAGTAAAATTTTATTAATTTATGAATTTATATTAATAATATTATTAACTTAATAAGTAATTAATTATTTAAATAAATTTGTAATAGTTAATTAAGTACTTTTTATTAAAATTTGCTAAAAAATTTTTAATTGTTTTTATTAAAAAAATCTAATAAACTACTTTTTAAAACAATATATATATTATTTGAAAACTCAGTTAAAAACATAAATTATTTTTATTAAAAAAATTATCATAAATTTCCCCTTCACTATTACCACACTAAATATTTGAAAACTAAGTTAAAGGCATTAGTCCAAGTAATCATTAACTAGAAATATTTAATGCAACAAAATACATTATAAAAACTTCTTACAGTTTTTGGTAGTTATTGCTCAGATATTATTGTTTTTGGTTCCAACTTTTTTTTTTTTCTTTTGGGTGAGTAAAAAAAAAAAAAAAAAAAAAAAAAAAAAAGAAGTCATTATTATTTAATTTATTTTTTCATTATATTTCACTACAAGTGTGAACTATAATTTATTTTAGCTTGACCTTTTTCATTCACTATCTAACTATCTAAGAAATACTTTATTTTTTGATTTTTTGATTTTTTTTTTTTTTTTTTTTTGCCCTGTTTGTTATTTTGCAGTAATAATAAATAGATATTAATATTGAAAATTACTATACGGGCAAGGTAGAATTTAGATGATCTAAATTCCTTTCTGACAATTTTGATTATTTGAGTACTAGTTTGGCCATTTAATTATTTATATCTACGCACACAAGCTGCCATGAAAAAAAAAATGGATAAAATTTGACTGAGTATTTTTATTAATTGTTTTATATAGTTTTTTATTTTTAAAAAACACATCAGCTATCAAGGAAGGGGAGGGGGGTGCTTGAGTTTACTGTTGCTTTGCATACATAACTACAGTCAAAACACATAGGTAATTAAATGCAGTTGCGTAGCCAGGATATTATTTCGGGGGTGCGGGGGGGGGGGGGGGGGCAATCCCCTAAGCTTCTGTCCTCCTGATGCAAAGCTATAAATAAAAAAATATTAAATTTTACTTTTCGTATAAATATCAATTTTATACTTTTAAAATATGGGATATGTTTTTTTTTTTTTTTTTTAGTTTAAATTTACATACACCTGTATATACAAAAGGAATATATGTAATGAGTAATTTAAAAGTAAGTTACAAAATAATAAGTCTAAAATATTTAAATTGGTTACTTTTTTAAAAGAAAGTCAGTTTTATCAATTTTTTGCCGGGAAAAAAGGATATTTTATAAAATACCATATCATTGTTACCCGTGAATCACTTTATATGAGAAATAAATTAAAATTCCTTACATGTCGTAAAGAAAATTTAATATGATTGCAACTTAATACTTGAAATAATCTCAAGTGACACTTGGCGATTTGTTTTGGTGGTGAAATGCTATGTGCCTTCTGATTTGTTAGTTAGAATTGTCTACCACTGCTCAATTATCAGGACTTGTAACCTTGAGAATTAATCGCGGGATTCTTGTTTCTTCTCAACCAATGGGAGAATGGAACCTTTCACCCTTGAGTCTCTTCCACGCAAAAGTGTGCCTTTTAAGATGGCGACAATCAAAATAAAGCAAAAATACATATTTTAAAACACAGAAAATACACAAATTTTGAAAAAAAAATCATACATTAACCGCTCGTTAATAATTTTACTACCTGTACAAGAAAAATGTAGTACACACACCTACTTTTAAATACAAAACAACCCTTTTTCAGTTTAAAAAGTATATATAATATTAAGCTTTGACAGAAATTAATCATTTTTTCCCTTTAATACATAATTAAATAACATTAAAATTCAAAAAGAATTTAAAATTATTTCATTTTTTAAATAATGTTTAGCATTATTCTGTTGTTCAGGTGATAGGGGGGGGGGGTCATGCTCATGACCCACCTCTTGGATCCACCATTGTTTACCAGGCATTAAAAAAAAAAATGCAGCACCTGCTACCGTTCTGCTACTGAGTGGCAGAGTACCCAAATGAAACTGCACTTTGATCCCCTTCTCGGTGCGTTTCCAAAAAAATCGCCAAATTGGCCCGTTTTTGCGTTTTGTCTCTTAGAATCCCAAATTCTAGGAGACATCATGCAAAAGCATGCATTTAAAGATGGCAACAATAAAAATAAAGCAAAAATACATATTTTAAAACACAGAAAATACACAAATTTTGAAAAAAAAAAATCCTACATTATCCGCCTGGTAATCATTTTATTTTCTGTACAAGAAAAATGTGTACGCACCTACTTTTAAATAAAAAACAACACTTTTTTAGTTAAAAAATATATACAGTAGACTCCCTCAAATCCGCACAGCTTGGGACCAGAGGTTGTGCGGATTTTATAATTTTGCAGATTTCTGGTTATTGTTTTGTTTACATTTTTTAAACAGTAATTTGAATGTAGCTAATGATGTAATCGAAATTATATGAATGCTTGCAATATAGCAAAATATTAAAATAGTAAAGTATTAAACTAAAATAATAAACAGTAAGATAATTTTAAAAATGATTAATATTTTTAAATAAAAATAAAGTTAAATTATTAAAAATTAAATAATTAATGTATAATTAAATATGCATAATAAAGATGAATTATTGAATGAAACTTTCCTCTTAAAGGTACCATGTTAATAATTTCACATAAAAATCATAAAGTAAGGAAGTTGTATTTAAGGTTTAGTCAGATTTAATATGCAAAAAAGTTTGATTGATACATATATATATTTAGTAAAAAGATTGTGATTATTACCAATGATATTGGCAATATCTTGATTTTTAACAGAAATAAATTTATACTTATTTCATGAAAAACCATGAGTTCAGTCATATTATCTATAATTACATATTAGAATACATGCAGAATAATTATATAAAACTAAAAAATTCTGTAATTGTGTTCTGGCATCTGAACTAAAACTTTCATTGTTTACATCTGTAATGATGTGTGGATTTTAGGTTTGCAGATTTGAGGGAGTCTACTGTATATATTAAGCTTTGACTGCAATTAATCTTTTTTTTTTCCCTTTAATACATAGTAATTAAATAACATTAAAATTCAGAAAGAATATAAAATATATTTCATTTTTTAAATAATTTTTAGCATTTTTCTATTGTTCAGGGGGGATCACCCCCCCCCCTACTGGATCAGGGCCGAAACTAGCCTTTTTTGCACCCGGGGCAAACATGGATTTTGCACCCCCCCCCCCCTCTTCTGCAAAGTATATTTAGAAAGGGAATTTTACTAATTTTCTAATATTAGACTTACTTTAAAATTTAAAATATGTAATCATAAAATATGTAATACTGAACTACGTAATCTACAATGGCAGATACAAGGGGGAGATGACTGGCGTCAGAGGGGGGGGGTCATGAACACCAACAAAAATATTCTACTTTAATCCCCTTCTTGGTGTGTTTCAAAACAAAAAAAAAATCCCCAAATTGGCATGTTTTTGCGTTTTGTCTCCCAGATTTTCAAACTCTAGGAGACACCACACAAAAGTATGCATTTTAAGATGGCGACAATCAAAATAAAGCAAAAATACATATTTTAAAACACAGAAAATACACAAATTTTGAAAAAAAAAAATCATTATCCGCCCTGTAATAATTTTATTTTCTGTACAAGAAAAATGTACAGTTTGTACTACAAACACCTACTTTTAAATACAAAACAACCCTTTTTCAGTTAAAAAAATATATATATATATTAAGCTTTGACTTGACAGCAATTAATCCTTTTTTTCTTTTAATACATAATTAAATAACATTAAAATTCAAAACTAGTTAAAAA
Organism: Maratus speciosus; assembly: GCA_963932465.1. Classification (NCBI taxonomy): domain Eukaryota; kingdom Metazoa; phylum Arthropoda; class Arachnida; order Araneae; family Salticidae; genus Maratus; species Maratus speciosus. The sequence continues at coordinate 8,766,644 of OZ010792.1, read as the reverse complement.
TATATTTCATTTTTTAAATAATTTTTTGCATTTCTCTGTTGTTCAGGGGTGGTGTCATTATCCCCCCCTCTTGGATCCGCCATTGTTTACCAGGCATAAAAAAATGCAGTGCCTGGTGCCGTTCTGCTACTGAGTTAGAGTACCCAAATTAAACTGCACTTTGATCCCCTTCTTGGTGTTTTCCCAAAAAAATCACCAAATCGGCACGTTTTTGCGTTTTGTCTCCCAGAATTTCCAAACTCTAGGAGGCATCACGCAAAAACGTTCACTTTAAGATGGCGACAATAAAAATAAAGCAAAAATACATATTCTAAAACACAGGAAATACAAAAATTTTTTTAAAAAATCACACGTTATGAGTCTTGTAATAATTTTACTTTCTGTACAAGAAAAATGTACACACGCCTACTTTTAACAATTTCGAGGGCGGCGTCCTTAAAAAAGGACACCTAAATTTAATTCCAAAACTGACAAATGGCACCAAGAATATTTAATTAAAATTTTCCTATTATAATGTACGTGAAAATAAGCAAGTTCGTATTTTCTAATAAATTTGTTTATAAATTCCGGTGTCAGTCCATTATTGCATCGGTTTATGAACAGAATTACTCTGCACCGGTAAAGGTTATATACTACAAAACAACCATTTTTTAGTTTAAAAAGTATATATATATTAAGCTTTGACAGCAATTAATCATTTTTTTCCTTTAATACTTAATTAAATAACATTAAAATTTAAAAAAAATTAAAAATTATTTCATTTTTTAAATAAATTTTAGCATTTTTATGTTGTTCAGGGGGAGGGGGGTTATCACCCCCTCTTGGATCAGGAACGAAACTAGACTTTTTTGCACCGGGTGCAAACATGGAACGGGCGGGGCACCCCCCCCCCCTCTTCTGCAAAGTATATTTAGAAAGATAATTTTACTAATTTTCTAATATCTGACTTATTTTAAAATTAAAAATATGAAATCATAAGATATGTAATACTGAACTACGTAATCCAGAATGGCGGATCCAAGGGGGAGGTAACAGAGGTCATGACACCCCCCCTTGAAAACCAACAAAAATATTTTAACTAAACTTTGATCCCCCCCTTCTTGGTGCATTTCCAAACCAAATCACAAAATCGGCATGTTTTTGCCGTTTTGTCTCCCAGATTACCAAACTCTAGGAGACAACACGCAAAAGTGTGCATTTTAAAATGGCGACAATCAAAATAAAGCAAAAATACACATTTTAAAACACAGAAAATACACAAATTTTGAAAAAAAAAAAAATCATACATTATCCGCTTGCTAATAATTTTACTACCTGTACAAGAAAAATGTAGTACACACACCTACTTTTAAATACAAAACAACGCTTTTTCAGTTTAAAAAGTATATATAATATTAAGCTTTGACAGAAATTAATCATTTTTTCCCTTTAATACATAATTAAATAACATTAAAATTCAAAAAGAATTTAAAATTATTTCATTTTTTAAATAATGTTTAGTATTATTTTGTTGTTCAGGTGATAGGGGGGCGGTGGGGGGTCATGCTCATGACTCACCTCTTGGATCCACCATTGTTTACCAGGCATAAAAAAAATGCAGTACCTGCTACCGTTCTGCTACTGAGTTGCAGAGTACCCAAATGAAAGTGCACTTTGATCCCCTTCTCGGTGCATTTCCAAAAAAATCGCCAAATTGGCCCGTTTTTGCGTTTTGTCTCCTAGAATCAAAAACTCTAGGAGACATCGTGCAAAAGCATGCTTTTAAAGATGGCAACAATAAAAATAAAGCAAAAATACATATTTTAAAACACAGAAAATACACAAATTTTGAAAAAAAAAATCATACATTATCCGCTCGGTAATAATTTTACTACCTGTACAAGAAAAATATAGTACACACTAGTGATGCAACGAATAGTGGTTTGGCCGAATAACCGAATACCGAATATTCGGCCAAGTTACAGCCGAATATTCGGCCTATTCGGCCGCCGAATAATGAACTTATTTTTGCATAAAAACAAAATATAGTATGCACTATATGCACAATTCTTGTATATTTCACAATTAAAATGTATTGTTTTCTTTTAAAAAATTATTTATATACAAATTTTTAATTTTTTAAAGCATTATTTTACTTTGAAAAAAATATTCGGCTATGTTCGGCCTAAAAATTGCTCAATAATATAATTCAGTCCCCCCCACCCCCCAAAATAATTCTTAGCAAAAGTTCCTCATCAGGTACTGTCTAGTTACATTTTAATAGATATTATGTTTGTTGTTATTACATTTTAAAATAAAGACAAAATTTGAAAAGTACTAGGAAACATAAGTTTCAACTTTCAGATGAAATAAAATAAAAAATAAGAAATCTTAATATCTTAAGAAAAACCACTGATAGAAAGGATGAAAGGAATATCCTCTAAAACGGTTGAAAGAAATCATTGTAGACTTTATAAAGCTCACAATTAACAAAAACATTTTTATCATTTATTATTATCATTATTTTTTTTCTTTGCTGTCAGCAGTTAGCACTAGAGTTCTTTACAGGTATAATTCAAAATATTATTGAAAGAAATATTTTTTTTATGTAACAAGGGATAAATGTTAAACTTCCCATTATGATAAAAATAAAATTTGAATTTGCTTGTACAGCTGTATTAAAACAATTTTGAATAGATTAATTTTAAATTTAACAGATTATGTTAGCTTATTACAAGCAGATATTTTTTGTACTTACTGATACAGCATAAATTTTTTTTAACATGATTCCTAAATTAGCCTCTTGTATAAAAATGGATAGATAAAACCCATTCGAGGTATGAAAGTTAATGGAAAAAAAAGTGTTAGTTAATTTCAAATAAATTTTTCATTATACATGATGAATATAAATTGTCAAATTAATTATTCGGCCAAGGCCGAATAATGGACTTGGTATTCGGCCGAAGCCGAATATTCGGCAGACAGGCCGAATGGGCCGAATATTCGGCTTCGGCCGAATATTCGTTGCATCTCTAGTACACACACCTACTTTTAAATACAAAACAACCCTTTTTCAGTTTAAAAAGTATATATAATATTAAGCTTTGACAGAAATTAATCAATTTTTCCCTTTAATACATAATTAAATAACATTAAAATTCAAAAAGAATTTAAAATTTCATTTTTTAAATAATGTTTAGCATTATTCTGTTGTTCAGGTGGTGGTGGGGGGGTGGTGTCATGCTCATGACCCACCTCTTGGATCCACCATTGTTTACCAGGCATAAAAAAAAAAAAAATGCAGCACCTGCTACCGTTCTGCTACTGAGTGGCAGAGTACCCAAATGAAACTGCACTTTGATCCCCTTCTTGGTGCGTTTCCAAAAAAATCACCAAATTGGCCCGTTTTTGCGTTTTGTCTCTTAGAATCCCAAACTCTAGGAGACATCATGCAAAAGCATGCATTTAAAGATGGCAACAATAAAAATAAAGCAAAAATACATATTTTAAAACACAGAAAATACACAAATTTTGAAAAAAAAAAATCCTACATTATCCGCCTGGTAATCATTTTATTTTCTGTACAAGAAAAATGTATACACACCTACTTTTAAATACAAAACAACACTTTTTTAGTTAAAAAATATATACAGTAGACTCCCTCAAATCCGCACAGCTTGGGACCAGAGGTTGTGCTGATTTTAAAATTTTGCAGATTTCTGGTTATTGTTTTGTTTACATTTTTTAAACAGTAATTTGAATGTAGCTAATGATGTAATCGAAATTATATGAATGCTTGCAGTATAGCAAAATATTAAAATAGTAAAGTATTAAACTAAAATAATAAACAGTAAGATAATTTTAAAAATGATTAATATTTTTAAATAAAAATAAAGTTAAATTATTAAAAATTAAATAATTAATGTATAATTAAATATGCATAATAAAGATGAATTATTGAATGAAACTTTCCTCTTAAAGGTACCATGTTAATAATTTCACATAAAAATCATAAAGTAAGGAAGTTGTATTTAAGGTTTAGTCAGATTTAATATGCAAAAAAGTTTGATTGATACATATATATATTTAGTAAAAAGATTGTGATTATTACCAATGATATTGGCAATATCTTGATTTTTACCAGAAATAAATTTATACTTATTTCATGAAAAACCATGAATTCAGTCATATTATCTATAATTTCATATTAAAATACATGCAGAATAATTATATAAAACTAAAAAATTCTGTAATTGTGTTCTGGCATCTGAACTAAAACTTTCATTGTTTACATCTGTAATGATGTGTGGATTTTAGGTTTGCAGATTTGAGGGAGTCTACTGTATATATTAAGCTTTGACTGCAATTAATCTTTTTTTTTTCCTTTAATACATAGTAATTAAATAACATTAAAATTCAAAAAGAATATAAAATATATTTCATTTTTTAAATAATTTTTAGCATTTTTCTATTGTTCAGGGGGGGGGGGGGGATTACCACCCCTCTTGGATCAGGGCCGAAACTAGCCTTTTTTGCACCTGGGGCAAACATGGATTTTGCACCCCCCCCCCCCCTCTTCTGCAAAGTATATTTAGAAAGAGAATTTTACTAATTTTCTAATATTAGACTTACTTTAAAATTTAAAATATGTAATACTGAACTACGTAATCTACAATGGCAGATACAAGGGGGAGATGACTGGCATCAGAGGGGGGGGGGGGGGGGGTCATGAACACCAACAAAAATATTCTACTTTAATCCCCTTCCTGGTGTGTTTCAAAAAAAAAAAAAAAAAAATCCCCAAATTGGCATGTTTTTGCGTTTTGTCTCCCAGATTTTCAAACTCTAGGAGACACCACACAAAAGTATGCATTTTAAGATGGCGACAATCAAAATAAAGCAAAAATACATATTTTAAAACACAGAAAATACACAAATTTTGAAAAAAAAAATCATTATCCGCCCTGTAATAATTTTATTTTCTGTACAAGAAAAATGTACAGTTTGTACTACAAACACCTACTTTTAAATACAAAACAACCCTTTTTCAGTTAAAATATATATATATATATATTAAGCTTTGACTTGACAGCAATTAATCCTTTTTTTCTTTTAATACATAATTAAATAACATTAGAATTCAAAACTAGTTAAAAATATATTTCATTTTTTAAATAATTTTTTGCATTTTTCTGTTGTTCAGGGGGGTGTCATTGTCCTCCCCTCTTGGATCCGCCATTGTTTACCAGGCATAAAAAAATGCAGTGCCTGGTGCCGTTCTGCTACTGAGTTAGAGTACCCAAATTAAACTGCACTTTGATCCCCTTCTTGGTGTTTTCCCAAAAAAAATCACCAAATCGGTACGTTTTTGCGTTTTGTCTCCCAGAATTTCCAAACTCTAGGAGGCATCACGCAAAAACGTTCACTTTAAGATGGCGACAATAAAAATAAAGCAAAAATACATATTTTAAAACACAGGAAATACAAAAATTTTTTTAAAAAATCACACATTATGAGTCTTGTAATAATTTTACTTTCTGTACAAGAAAAATGTACACACGCCTACTTTTAACAATTTCGAGGGCGGCGTCCTTAAAAAAAGGACACCTAAATTTAATTCCAAAACTGACAAATGGCACCAAGAATATTTAATTAAAATTTTCCTATTATAATGTACGTGAAAATAAGCAAGTTCGTATTTTCTAATAAATTTGTTTATAAATTCCGGTGTCAGTCCATTATTGCATCGGTTTATGAACAGAATTACTCTGCACCGGTAAAGGTTATATTTTATATACTACAAAACAACCATTTTTTAGTTTAAAAAGTATATATATATTAAGCTTTGACAGCAATTAATCATTTTTTTCCTTTAATACTTAATTAAATAACATTAAAATTTAAAAAAAATTAAAAATTATTTCATTTTTTAAATAAATTTTAGCATTTTTATGTTGTTCAGGGGGAGGGGGGTCATCACCCCTTCTTGGATCAGGAACGAAACTAGACTTTTTTGCACCGGGTGCAAACATGGAACGGGCGGGGCAAACCCCCCCCCCCCTCTTCTGCAAAGTATATTTAGAAAGATAATTTTACTAATTTTCTAATATCCGACTTATTTTAAAATTAAAAATATGAAATCATAAAATATGTAATACTGAACTACGTAATCTAGAATGGCGGATCCAAGGGGGAGGTGACAGAGGTCATCAGGGCCGAAACTAAGGGGGGGCTGAGGGGGCATGTGCCCCGGGCGCCAGAACGAAGGGGCGCCAAATGAAGGATTATACCTTTGGAATGGATCATTTTCTTCTGATGGACTGATGGCTTCTATTATTATGAAAAAGCCATTATAAATAAAGTGTTAGATGAAGATAAAAAAAAAAAAAAAAAATATGGCCATTTTTTTTCTTTATTCTGACCAGAAAATCAGAGTTCTAACTTTTTACGGCTGCTCTTTTATCTTCAGCTAACACTTCATTTATAATGGCTGTTTCATAATAATGGAAGCCACCAGTCCATCAGAAAAAAGTAACTCGGTGAAAGCGGAAACTCGGTTAGGCGGGACTCGAATAATCGGGACTCTACTGAATATGTCATTTTAAAAATGATCTGTACAATATTTTTGTTGATGTTCAGAGGGACCTCCCCCTTGGATCCGCCAGTGTAAATTGTTCAGTATTACATATTTTATGATTATATATTTTAAATTTTAAAATAAGTCGTCTATTATAAAGTTAGTAAAATTCTCTTTGTAAATATACTTTGCGGAAGAGGGGGGGGGGGGGGGGGTGTGCCAAAATCCATGTTTGCCCCGGGTGCAAGAAAGGCTAGTTTCGGTCCTGGAGGTCATGACCCCCCCCCCCCCTTGAAAACCAACAAAAATATTTTAACTAAACTTTGATCCCCCCCTTCTTGGTGCATTTCCAAACCAAATCACAAAATCGGCATGTTTTTGCGTTTTGTCTCCCAGATTACCAAACTCTAGGAGACAACACGCAAAAGTGTGCATTTTAAAATGGCGACAATCAAAATAAAGCAAAAATACACATTTTAAAACACAGAAAATAGACAAATTAAAAAAAAAAATCATACATTATCTGCACTGTAATAATTTTACTTTCTGTATAAGAAAAATTTACACACACCTACTTTTAAGTATACAAAATAACCCTTTTTCAGTTTTAAATATATATATATATATATTAAGCTTTGACAGCAATTAATAATTTCTTTCCTTTAACACAAAAATCTTAAAATATTTATAATCAGCACTAAGTATTTGACTATTTTGATATTTGCGAACCCTGCCAAAATTTTTTTTATCTTAAGTGACAGAGTATTTTATGAACTTTTTTGGATTTTAATATCATCCCCCCCTCCCTCCTCTGCCTGTTTCTTTTTGAAAATCGCAGCTGTAGGGGTTATTTCGGGTGTTATTGAAAAAAAGGTGTTAAAAGGGGGTTTTATTTTTCTTAAATCCTGACTTAATAATATTAAAGCATTTTGGTTGCCAGAATGATTGGTACTTTTTTTTTTTTTTGCTTATTTTAAAATATTTTTTCTCTTTATTCGATCAGAAAATGTAAAAGGATTTATACATACAGCAACCAGAAACAACATATACATACAGACTTGCCAATCTCCGAGACCCAAAAATCGGATTTTATTTCAGAATTCGGGTTTTTATTTTTTCCCGTAAAAACATTATTTTAAAAATGTAATCACGTTCTGTACCAGTTTAATTACAAAACAATAATGAAGAACTTCATTATTATTCGAGACAAATTACCGATATGATAATAAAAATTTCAAGCTATTAAAAAATGTGTATGAAACTCAAGGGTACAGGGAAACGTGGAAAATCAGAAATATTGTCAACTCTGTATAGTATTTTCACAACATTTATTTGTGAAAAAAGTAATAACATCAGAAAGAATGAAATAGGTACTTACATATTTCCGAGAAAAGGTATTTTTTCAACTTCCAAGGAGCTCACGCTGTCGCTGAAGCAATGGCGTCCGCTTCCTCCTTCCTCGCTGGAGAGTTCATCAAAACAACAACACCGACTTCATCCGGGACTTCGCGCAGCCTTCGTCTTTCAACCAATCAGATTTGCGCTTCCAGAAAAACTGCGATTTCGCCGTTATTTCACAGTGATTCGATATTGGGCAGTTATCTGGTGTTCGTGAGTTACCAATCAGCACGTTTTCATCGGCAAATGAGCTCATAGTGTTAGCTTTAGTTGATGAAATATAGCCTCATCAAAACCGGTTCTGATATGTTGCTCGCAATGATATACGTGTATTATTTCTCGAGCAACTTTCGAGGAATTGATGAAAGGCCTAGCAAAATGCGACCAGTCGCTGCTACTAGGGTAGCTAGTTCTCTTCTGTGTTATGATCAGACTAGTGGACAAAATCATGTATTAACAAACTTCAGTAATAAATACATCTATTAGAATATAATTCAAGAAAAATAAGTTTGCTACAAGTAAAATATATAAAGAGAAAAAATAAGTTTTTCTAATTTTCAAAGATATTACTGTTCAAAATTTTTTATAAACAAATACAAAAGAATCACTAAAAATTCCAATAAACCTAGCACTCCTGTTTAGAGTACAGTTACTTTAACACAATGATTAAAATATATTGCAGATCTAAAAAAACTTTCATCCATTTGATACTCATGGTTTAGTCTTTCATATCTTGCCCACATTTCTTCATACATATAAAAATGCATAATTTACCATTTTATTAGAACTTCATAATTTTTAAATGTTAATATAGAGTTAAGGTATTTTTATATTTTCTTCATCAAAAGAGAAATATTTTGCCACAGATAATTTTAACAAGAAACAACACATAAAAGTAAAATTATATCACTGGATAGTACAATGGTATCACTGGACGTAATCACTGAACATTTCTATTATAAACCAAGATAATTCAATTAATCTGAATCCAAACACACATGAAAATTAAAACACTCAAGCATCTTTAAATTATTTTTAAACAAATATTTTCAATCTAATTAAAGAATTTTTAAGCAAATAATTCCAATAAACTGTTTTTAAATTCCATTTCCTTTCCATTATATTAAACATTTTCAAACAAATAATACCATCTTTGAAATCTCGATAAAATATAAAAACTAAAGCATTTAACAATGGTTGCAGTTTTACCCCAGCATTAGGTCGATCTTTTCCCCACAAAAATTCGGTATTTTCCTGTTACCAATCTCCCCTTAAAATTACAATTGTGAAATGCCGTATAGCTGACCTTCACTGAATGTCCTCTTGTGCAGTAAAATTATAAGTCATTCCTGCATTTTCTCAGCCCTTTATCTCATTCTAAAGTTAAAATCAGTTTGAAAGACTGCTTTGTGATCACTTCCATTAGTTGATTTTTTCTTCTCTTCATTTCTCAGCAGGCACATTTCTGAGAATCATGGAATCTCTGCTGTTTGCTATTTTGTCTTTTTTTTCCTTCTGCTATTTTGCTCATAGAGCATTTTATTGCTTTTAGAATGTCTCATAGAAAATTTTTAAATGTTAAGAAGTTTTAAAACTTTTTGATAATTTAGAAGAGGATTACATTAGTGATGAAGTCAGTTCATCAGAGGAAGAAAATAATTTAGTTTTAAAAAAGGATGAGGAGACTGATAATGAATAAAGAGAAAATTGATGTCTGGCATCATCAACCAATTTTTTTTATTGGTAATGATAATGTTACGAAATGGGAAACGAATTCTCAGAGATCAAACATACAATGATGACAACACAATAATGTTTTTGAAACACCAGGAGTTTGCAACAGTGCAAAAGATGCAATGACAGATTTAGATGCCTGGAAACTATTTTTAATGATAATATTTTTTGGGACTGTTTTATATTGCTAGGGTTGAGAAATCATCATCAAAATTTAACAGATTTATAGAGCAAAAATGGCACAGGTTTTGATGTTTTTAAATCAACAATGCCTTTAAAAAGAGTAAGATTTTTAATGAAATGTTTATGGTTTGACAATAAAAACGGTAGAAAGAAAAGGCATGCATTAGATAAGTTAGGCTCCATCCGGAAAATATTTTTTGAAATAAATGACGTTTTTGAAAAGCCCTTTACTTTTGAGTAAATGTCACAATCGATGAAATGTTGAAACAATTTTGCAGTTGCTGTTCATTTCATGTATACATGAAATCGAAACCAGAAATATGGCATTAAAATACATGCATTGGTTGATGCTATTAACTATTAGGTTTCCAAATTAGAAATTTATGCTGGTCAGCAACCAAATGGAGTCTTTTTTTAAAACAATTTTCCATCTGATGTTGTGAAACACCTTATAACACTGATATCAGGAACCGGATGGCAATGTCACAATGTACAACTGGTTTATAATAATTCCTTTAGCAAAGTCACTTTTAAAGGGTAACAACCTTGCAATGATTGGAACATTAAGAAAAAATAAATACCGAAAGTGTCCTTGCCGTCTAAAAGCAGACAAGTTTTTTCAAGCATATTTGTATTTTACGAAGACATAACATAAGTTTATTATGTAAAGTACCAAAAAGAAACACACCAGTATTACTTATTTCTTCAATGGATCATGACACGATGACAGACAATTCGCAACAAATGAAACCAAATATAATAAATCAATATATCGTTACAAAAGGAGGCATTGATGTAGCTGATGAAACGAAAGGGTCCTATTCCATCACAAGAAAAAGTAATAGATGGCCACTTCATTTTTTTAACTGATGAATGTTGCGTGAATAAATTAAAAATTATTATATATTTTAAAGTATGGAAAAAAAGATAATTTGTCGCTATTTTTAAGAACTTGCTTTCAATTTATTAAGGGAACATATAAATGAAAGAAAACAGACAATAACATAGCCAAAGAAAGATAAGAGAATTTTGTGAGGAAGCAGAAAAAAAGAGTTGTTTGATCTCCAAAAACTGAAAGGTGTAGTTTTTGCGCAACAATGCAAAATCGAAAAACAAAATAATTTTGTCAACAATGTAGTTTGTATATCTGCAAAGAATATACAGATAATTTTTGTGTAGAAAGTGCAAAACATGAATTTTCTAATGTAGATTAGAAGTTACATAAATAAAAATCTTTTTTTGATAATTCAGCAAATATTTATGCTTTAATTAAAGTAATTGGGTAAGCATTTTTCTAAAATTCGTCTATTTTTAAAATTTTTCCTGTAATTGAAAATACATATTTATTTTTCAACAATGCCGTAGCAGCTTTTTTTTTTTTAATAGTTTAAATTTAATGAGTGCTTGGTGCTGGGGGCTAATAAAATTAACTTTGTTAGCGTTCAGTTGTGCAAACTATTTTTCCAAAGTAATGTTTTTAAGTCTAAAAGGGAAAATTCATTCAAATTAAATTATTGTTGCATATTTATAATTTCAGAGATAATTGTCTTTCTGTTATTATTTTAATAAATATTATTACATAACCATTAAGTGAAATATTAATAGGTACCTTTGAAAGATACAACTGAATATTTATTTTAATTAAATAATTGCTGTAAACTGAATTTTTAAAACTTTGATTGGCGCCTAGTTCTGGAAAATCATGAAAATCAATGTTCACAGGTTTTGTTCCCCACACTACTTTATCTATAGCAAGATATAATATCTATATGCGAAAATTCATCCACATTAAGTAATTACAACATGTTCATAATTTCAGAAAAAAATTTCTATCTTCTTGTTATTATTATTTTGATATGTGTTGTTAGAAAAAGTTTTTAATGAAACATTAATAGCATGGACTGAAAGGTATAAATGGATATTTATTTTAATTAAACACAGGAGTATCATCAAAATGAACCTTTTAGTGGTTCTGTTCTTGTATCAGGATTTAAAATCTATAATCAGATATTTATTCAAATAAAATATTTAATTTGCATAAATTATCATTTATTATTTACTTCATGTATACAAAGTTCGTACCCAGAGGGGTCATACAAGAGCCCAGCCCCACCCTAAAATAAATAGAAATGGGCGATTCATATATTTTCATTTGAGAAAAATGAATTAAAATAAAAAAGCTCTAAAGTTGCTCCCCCCACCACCACTTACACACACTACCACAAAGAAAAAAACATGAAGAAATGAAAAGTAGCTACAGTTTTTATATTAATAATTCCAGAGTAAGGATTTTTTGTTCTCTTTTTTTTATTATTTTAAACTATGTTATAAGAAAAAAATATTAGAATAAACTATTAATTTGAGTTATTAATAACATGTCCTGAAATATACAATTAAATATTTATTTAAATTATAATATAAATGACTGATGTAATCTGTATCTTTTCAGCTTCAATTGGCTAATCGTGCCACGTGCCAGAGCATCACTAAAACCAACCTTACTGTGGTTCTGTCTTTTGAAAAAAAAAAAAAATATATATATATATATATATTCCTAACATGATTTCAAATTTATAACTGAAAATTTATTCTAATTAGTAATTCATTGTATCTTCATAACTTCAGTCATTTTATTTATTAATCTTTATTAATATATTTTGCAAAAAATAAAAACAGTTATTTTAATGTCAACTGAATATATACTTATTTAAATAATTGCTGTAAAATATATCTTTTCAAATTCAAGCAATATTTCCCCCATATGTTCTCGGTTTTCGACCTTTTATAACACCGGCAAATGGACCGAAAGTGACTACTAGCATTCTAACAGAAAATATGCGACTACTCTCAGGTTAACATTAACAGAGAAACAAAAACACCAGTTTTACAAGTACAGGGTGTCCATAATTAAATGACCTTACTTTAAAGTTGTATAAATATGAAACTATTGGTCAGAAAGTTATGAAATTTTGTGACGGGCATAATAAAGGAATGGGAATAAGTTTGAGAGAAAAAAAAATTTTGTTCAAAATTTCATCACCAGAGGGCGTTTTTAATAAATTACACATTTAGCCACCGCCCACTGAATACTAGGCCTGAGCTTTGAGAAAAAAAAAGCTGTTGCAGGCAGATTTTTTTTTTTTTTTCAGAGTTTGTACGATCCGTTCAATTTGAACACCAATAATTTTTAAAAGTTCTTTCGCTTTATTTTTTTCAAGGGGCAGTCTGTATATTTATCTTATTTAATCAGAGAAAAATAAAGCGTAAAAACTTTTAAAAATGTGTTCTAATTCATTTAAAAAACGCCCTCTGATGGCAAAATTTTGACCTAATTTTTTTTTTGCTCAAATAAATTCTCATTCCTTCATTATGTCTGTAACAAAATTTCACAACTTTCTGACCAACAGTTTCTTCTGTAGACAACTTTAAAATAAGGTCGTTTAAGTATGGACACCCTATATTTAAGGAAAGTCATTAATAAAATATGGAATCGACCTAAATACCCTATTTTGAAATAAATCTATGAAAATGTAAAATATGAAGAAAAACTTATGCACATAACACTTACACAAATTCAAATTAAAGTATAGAAACAAATCAAATGGCAAGCTAAGAGATTACAATTAAAAAAAAAAATAAATAAAAATATTCAGAATTTGTAAGATTAGCTCGTTACATACATAAAGTAAACAAAATGCATCTTATATATTCAAGCAGTGTTAGATTATGTATAAATGTAAAACACTGAACATAAAGATTCACAACAAAATTAATACTCGATAAGACCAAATAATAAAATTAAACACTTTCAACCGAATAAAGATCATCAATATTGTTATAAAATACAACATCTCTATTAGCAAATAATTTAATTTTATTAATTATTTATCTTCCTCAATCTAAATTTAACATTTAATTATTTAAAACTCAACTTCAAATCTAGAAAACTTTTTTCAAAACATTAAAGTTTCCTCTTAATAAATATAATCTATATTTTAATAATTTTTCTCATTTAAACTTAAATTACATCTTTTTCAATCATTCATTAAGATTTATTAAACTAAACAATAACAATAATCTGTGTTTACAAAGTTTGCATTCGTGTTTACATTACGTAAACATCGTGTTTCGCGATAAATTGGCTTTTCTTTCTAAGTTTAAAATACAAAAATAAAAATATTTTATTTATTAATATTGCATACTCAATCTATAATCAACAGATAAGAGTATGTTTTCTTGTTATTTTGATATAAGTAGCAGAAAAATCTGTTAATAAATATAGGAGATATTCAATTTAACATTTTCTGTGTTTTTCTATTTCAAATGTGCGTGCAGCCTTTTTTTCCGGCCATTGATAAAAGGCTATCTTAAAGAGCTTCTCTAGTTAGCAGATACATGAGAATCAGCACTATTTTCGTGTTTCTCCGCGAAGTCTCAAGCTGGGGACGCACTCAGGTCATTCAACTAGACGCTTGCCCGGATGATGTGGGAGTTCTAAATGCATCGCATTGGTTGTTTTAAAAAAAAAGTTGCTTCTCCAGATGAACATTCTGCTTTTCGTCAGTCAATTGGGGATTAGTAAAAAAGAGCGGTTAGACATCCCGAGCGCTGCGTGGCTTCGGCCATGGCAGCAAGCGGCGCCAGTGGAAGAGGACTCCAGATTTTTGAGAGAGCTGCTCCATGCCGATCTTCATTAAAAAATACTAAGTTATTCTTTTTGTTTGGACATGGTAATTATTCTTCAAAATGGAAGAGATGGCAAATTTTTAGCAAAAACTCGCAACAGCCATCATCTACAAAAAGCTACATTTTAATTTCAAGATTTCTTCAGTACAATTGTGATTTTCACAGATGCATTAACTAAAAATTTCATTAATCTGGGATTTATCGGATCAAGCTGTTCAAATTCAATATTAAACATTTTCCTGCTTCGCAGGGATGTTCATAACATATTTTCAGAAAAGCCAGTGCAGTTGGGGCCTACATTTGCTGCTCAGTGACGGACGAGTTTCTTCTGTATCATTTAATTTAAAGTTATCTACATAATGTGCTTGGACTGACGTTCCACAAATTCAACTAGTGTCATCATAATTAAAATTCATTTGCGATAAATTACTATCCTCTTCGAGCTGTTTTTTAAAGAAAAATATGTTTAACATTCATGTAAAATAATATACTATTATAATTAACTGGTGTAAAACATTATCTTAGTGACTGAACTCCAAGTGTAATCAACAGAACCGTTCTTGTGCAATAGAAATCAGAAAACTGTAAACATTCATAATTAACTATATCATCACAGAAATTTATGCCTCAAATCAGCGAGATCTTTAATTAGCAGCTATACATATCTGTATTTCAAATCTATATATATATTTCTCTTACATGGTGCTAAAATAAGGATGAATTAGTTGCTTGGCGTTTGGCAACAACCGCAGTAACACAATTAATTTGCCTTATTACATTCCACCAATCAGAAGCATGATTTCACCACTGAAACTTGCATCATATTTAAAAGAAAAATTTCAATGTTTTTCATAAAATGTAAACATATTAAAACGATTCCGTTTATTTATGCACTAATCGTGTAAGAGCAAAACACAGATTATTTACTGAGAAATAATATTAAGTAATCTGTGTAAATAAAATGACAGTGAATAACCTGTCATAGTAAGCAATATGTAAAACAAAATGTTTCCGATGAAGATAATGACGTCATTCGGAAAACACAAGATGCATTTTCTTCCATGAATTAAAATATTTTACTATAACTGTGTGACTGATAATGTCATATTCCTGCACATAAATAGACTGGACTCTTGATATTTATTTAAAGACTCTTGGTATACACAAATTAAAATATTTCAGAAAATTATATAATTTCCAGTTAATTAAAATGAATATTTAATGAAACTCAGGCATTTTAAGAGAATTGCTTAAATGACACTCTAATCTCGGAACAGATGAATGGTTCTGATGGTGGAAATGTCATATTTGAAAGAAAGAATTCATTCTCATATGGACTCCAAAAGTACCATGGCACACGGTAGAATTGTTTCAAACAAACAACCGATTTCTGGGAAAGTTTTCCATAGTGTGAAGAAGTTACCTCCCCAAAAATAGCGCAGCAAAAGTTAGGAAATGCACAGGAACGGTTTGTTAGGAACTCCCAATGATGTCATGAGCTTTAGAGTTTATATAAAACTGAAATATTTTAGTACGATTTTGTCAATATGACGTCGTATTCACTGGCCTTTACATCTAATACAGCAAATTAAAATTCAGAGCAGGAGCTGTTTTTAAACACAGTACGATCTTTTGGCAGATGTAAGAATAGCAATGGCCATTGGTTTGTTTTACGGTCGCGTGATGCATTCAGAAAATCAGCTTTTTGATCAAAAGTTTCTTTAAGACACATCAGAAAACGTGTTGTTTACGTTTTGTTAACTTACCAAGTGTATGAGAGATATTGTATTTTTCACGCTAAATGAATTTTAGATAGTGTTTGCAGATGGATCAAGTAAAATTTACTTTATTTAGCGACGTTTATGTCTAACTACTTACATTCCGGCTGTAATGTAGCTTTGAACAGAGTGATTTCTTACTTTTAAGATTTTGACTTATACTTAACATAATTATTTTAACATTTTAAGTTTAACTAATTTAAATATCTTATTTATTTAACTTAAAATCCCTTTCTCCAAGGTCGCGTTACAAATATAAACAAAGAGTACTTGATAATATTAAAAAGAAAAGGAAAATGTATTGCATGGAAAAAACAGCTAAGAAAGAATAATAAACTTTACAAAAGGAAATAAAATCTCAACTAAATTTTCAGCAATACTTTTCCTCTTTGTGAGAAAAAAAAAAAGAGAGTAATATGATATAGCATTAATAAGAAACATTTTCAAAGCTTCATTCTCTCAGAGGATTGATGTTCTACAACAAATATTTATGTGATATGAAGTACAGTGGCAATATATAAAAACCAATTGTATGTATAAAAATGTATTTGCGAATAAAATTTGTTTGAAATACAACTTAATGTATTGATTGTTTAAAATGACTTTCAAGCATGAAATTTTTTAATCCAGAATTTTAAAAATCTGTAAGAATAAACATTTGTTTGCTATAATAATGTAAAGCAGCCTTTGCAGTAACATAAATAAATATAAAAAACTAAAGAAAAAGTGTCAGGGATTACTACAATTGATGATTGATGCTCAAGTTTGGCAAGGATTTTTTTTTTAAATATGTAATACACTGAATGATCTACAGAGTTCAGTAAAATGGAAAACAAACTATAGACACAGTAGAATTTACTTAAAATAATAATAATAATGTGCATTTTTACAAAACAAAAACAAAAAAAAATCTGCTCCTATTTCAACAGCTGTCAAAGAAAATAAAATTCATGACATAAGTACAAACTTATCAAAGTCAGTACTGATATTAAGATATTGCAGAAATGCCAGTTTAAAAATATAAAGTTTAAATAAAGTAATACCTTCCATGTCCAATATTTTATTTTTCTCTTGTTGTAGCTGTTCATCTAAGATTTTACTCTTCTCCTCTTCTTTTTTCAGCTGGTTTGTAATCTAAAATTGAAAGTGGGGAAAAATCATTCATCTAATAAAGACTATTTTTCTATTACATTAAACAATTATTTACGAGCCAATAGTCCCTAATTTAAGAATAAATGGGTAAGGTTTGTATATTGTTGTTTCTTTAAATAATTAGATTGTGTGCTATTTAAAAAAAAAAAAAAAAAAGTAAGAAAATTTGAAAGCAATTTCATACAGTTTATTTAATCTAAGAGAAATAGTTGTCTTTTCTACCAAAAATTGTTAATATTTTTCAGCTTGAATTCGCAATTCTTTTTCTAAGATTGTGATAATTAAAAAAGCTTAAAAAGTATTGTTAATGTAAGCATTTTAATATTTTGCAGCATTCACTTTAAAATGCCAGAATTAGAAATAGGGAATAATCAAGTTATGAAAATGAAAATTTTGAATTAAGTAGCTACGTAACAATGCAGAATATGGGAAAAACTGCTGCAATGATACAGGATATGACAAGTATTTCTAATACATGTATTAAGAAATTAGATGCTATACACTAAATGTTTCAAAAACATGTTATTTATTAATAAAAGCTTCTATTACAGATAATTTGATTTATTGATACATATTTTATGCTACTAATAAATTATATATGCAAAATCAATATTTACCGTCACACTGTTTAACAGAGATTGAAGTTTTTCTTCTTTAGCTAAAAAGACAAAAATGTTAGTTTAAGATTCCAAGATAATAAAATTCATAATTATATCAGTTAGTATAGGTGATGATCGATATAAATTCAATTGAATACAAATAAAAATATTAAATGGTATGCATCTTTACGAAATGCATTTGAAAACATGAAAAAATTAAAAAAGATATAGTTTATGTGGAACTAAATATAACAGGAGATTTTGGAAAACAGAACCCTCTGGTATCAGAAAAAAATTGCAAAAAACTATTTTAAAACTAGTACTGTGCCACTTATAAAAAATATTAAATTTAACCCTTTATTCACCTGATGGGATTTCAAAATCTCACCAAAGAAAACTTTAATATGTCTTGATGTTAGATTTCATGCAAAATAATTTGCTTTACCATTTTAAAAAAAAGCATAGCAAATTTTACTATGCTAAATATTTTAAATAATGAATGTTTTGTCAAACTTTTATAAATGGATAGTTTTTATACTATTAAAAGATAAGATGTGCAGTGAGAAATTAAACAAAAAAAATCTGTCCTTCTCAGATAAAACCAAGATAGATTTTATTATTCCAGAAGAATTGAGAAATTTCAAAAATATTATTATTTGCTAATTAATTTATTGTTATAAGTGTTTTATAAAAGTGTGCATAACTACTGATTTTATAAATCAGTTTTAGTAAACAAATCCTTCCTAAATTTCATATAATTATTACATAAATTGTCTAATCTATATTCAAATGCTAAGTGGGATAACAATCAAATTATTCTTAAGAAATTTTGGCAGTTTTACTTTAGCAAAATGTTATTAAAAGTAACATTCTTACTTTTAGTTTGCTCTTCAGGATCTTCAATTTCATCAAATACTTTAAATGTCTCAACAAGTTCTTTCAAGGACTAAAAAATATCACATTATTGAATTAAGCTACATACTATCACACGGATAGCATTAAAAAAAACTTTAATACCATCCGTAACTAACTAAACATTTTAGTATAATTTATATCATTTTATAGGAATACAATACAAAAATTGATAGACTTAGTTAACAAAATATCTTTTTTAATCTAAAATACTGCACTGTCTGTTTTGATAATTTGAAGAATCAAAATGAAAGCTGACATTTTTTTTCACTTTTTATGCTAAACTATGCAGATTTTTTTGCTTGCTAGTGATTAAGGCGCTGGTTACTAGACAAAGGATGCCAGGTAAAAATTCTGACTTAGGCATGGATGTTTGTAGCAGGTCAGATTCCACTTTAAATGGAAATCTGGTCTGTTTAGCCCTCCTGTGCAAAAGATAACTGTAATGCAACCAGCAAACCAATTACATAAATGTTCCAATAAAAAATCAGAAAAGTTATAACTTTCAAGAAACCAACACTATATTTAAAAAAATGAATAAAAGTATCATAATATAAACTTGTTTTTAAGAAACAGAGATAGACTTTTGGTATGTAAAGACTTAATTTTTGTCAAAACATAAAAAAAGCTAAAACCTATCTGAAGCAATTATTCATAAGGATGCCAATAATAATAAACATATACATATACATTAAAATTCCTCACTTTGAATGCAATGACTGCTTAATGCTATGACTTTTTCAATTATTTACTAGTAAAATGAGAGTAAATGAAGCCCTAATGCATAATCTTATAGCAGAGTTTGCATTTCATTTAAAATTTTATGAGTCATCTGACTTGCTTATTATAAAATAATAAGTCAACAAGAAAATGACAGCCAACTGAGAAAAATCAGAAGTCATTTTTTAGCAAACCTATAAAATCTGTATACATATTACGAGATTGCTCACATATTAATGGATGTTATAACTGGAGACTTAGCAGCAATTACAAATAAGTATGATGCGATATTTTTTTCTAATTTTCATTCCTTCATAACACATAAGGCTTTCATATAGGGAAACTGATAGCCTTTTGATCACACATACTCAAAGGAATCAACAGTGTTAAGTTTTACAATAATCCATAGTTCAAGTTAGAAAATATAAAAATTGAAACATAATGATCATATATAAATACAGGTTACAATTGGAATTTTGAAAGACTTTCTTCTAACTCAGCAACTAAAACAATCCACCATTTCTCAATTGCTTTTGTTGTAGGTAAAAGTGAGAGTGGTGGTGGGTTTAGGAGAGCAGGCAAGAACTGAGAAAAAATTTACAAAAATGTATTTTAATTATTTTATCATTTCATTTGGAGAAAGGCTATCAATTTGTGAGATGATTGTTGACTCACTATTGTAAAATTTGCAGTAAATAAAAGTAAATGCAAACTTTGCTGCACTGCATTCAGATTAGGTTATTTAAAACCAACTGAATTCTGACTTAAGCTGATATACCTGGTATCAAAACTGCTTGTTCACTGCAAAAATTTAACTCAGTTTAACATTACTCAAGTGTGTATAAATCTGACATTGGGATGTGTGTGTGTGTACTGAATCAGTAAGGCACAGGTAAATTTTTCAATTGCCACATGAGCACTACATTGGGAATGTACAAAAGATTGCCAAATTTTAAACAGCCAATCAGCAGAATCACAGACAAACACATGAACATAATAGTTCACTGAAAATGTTAAAGAATGTATTGACCCCTCCCCCCACCCCCTCTTATTAACTGGCATAGATTTTAAAAGTATTGTTAGGTATTCATAAAAAGAGTATTTTTAAAGAGAGCTTTTCCAAAGCAAGGGTACACATACTTTTACATATTTTGTGAATCTAGAAAGATGAAATAAAAATTATAAAATTTTGAAACTACCGGTAAGCCAGCTTTAAATATACTGCTGATATTTATGCAATTTATTAAGTTTTATATGTATTTTTTTTTTCGAAAACAAAGGTGTTGATATTTAAACTCTCTATGAGCAGAGAAATAGAAATAAGACTATGGGTACACTGTGCTGAAATCACTCGGAGACAGATTGATAGAACAATATTTTTCTTGAGCTGATTTGAAAGTCCCTCAACAATTTTTAGAAAAAATGCACAGCATAAAATCGATATTTTTGTAAGAAAAGCAATAGATTTTTTGTTTTAATGCATCATAAAGGATTTTGTTCATTCTCATTCAGCTGACAAGTTAAAAGAAGATTTATTTATTTATTTTATTTTCTCTGCTGTCAATGAATTTGTTAGATAGTGCAAAATTAATGATAGTTTACACAGAAAACTTAAAGAGTATACTAATCTTACTTCTATTTCTTCATCTTTAGCTTTTATAGAAGCTGTTAATTCTTCCTTTATGGCCACTTCTGCATTAACATTTTCAGTTAATTCTTTCACTCTAAATCAGAAAAAAAATTAATATTCTATTGCATATATTTATGTTACACAATTTATAATTTTATCCGATATCATCCCAACATTAAAAAATTATTAACCTTGTGAATTAATTATAATAAGTAAAAACTTCTTACGATAAACTGATAAGATGATATAAATTTTACTATTAAAAAATAAGAACTAATCCCAAACAGCAAATAAGCCTTGGCCAAACTTTCGCCGCAAGTCCTAACTCGACTATGTTTCGTCCTAGCGATCTCATTTTCCGGGGTCGGCAGATATGACTTCTTGTCCACAAGGCAGATCACCTTTCGAGCATCGCCTCCCGACTGCAATTCAATCGGTTTTGAAGCCTTTGTGTATTAGTTTTCGATAATTTGGTCACTTGGTAATCTTTTGCAGAGTACTTTGCAATGTCATATGATCTTTTGCCAGTTAGCTAATCATATCGAATGGAAGAATTTGTACGATACAAAAATAGTATTTAAACATAAAAAAAATTCATTTTAATTCAAAAAATAAATACTGTTAATTGGGAATATTTTCCACTATAAAATGCAAACATGTTTCCATATCGAGGATGGAACTAATTGAAATGTAATAAATCTTGTATTGTTTAAAGTCAAAATATTGCTGTTAAATAATTTTACAATGAAAATTACAATTAATTTTTTATTGTAAGATACAAATAAAATTACATTTAATTTAAAAATTATATTCTTGCTTATAAGTAACTCACATTGTTGATATACAAATATTATTGCATCTTACAAAGAATAATTAACTGTAATTTTCCTCCCAAGATCAGCAATAGTTAGAATTTTTAATTAAACAAAAGTTCTTACAATTTAATTAATTATGTCCTCGATATGAAAACATTTTTGTATTTTATAGCAGAAAATATTCCAGTCTATGACCAAACGAACTTTTATACATCTTAATTTGATAATTTTCACATCTTACAAAGTAAAATATCCTCATTTAACATAGCGTCCTAGCTGTGAAAATTCTATAATTTAAAGCGTCTCATTAAATTTTGGTTATGTATGGAGAAAATTTCTTTTTTTCAATATCTAAATAATTATTTTAATTAAAAAAATTTTCAATCTTTTTTTTTTTTTTTACTCTTAAAAGCTATAAAATGAAATTTATCACTATCTGGATTAAAAAAAAAAAAAAAAAAAAAAAGAGATCAACTTCTTTATAATTTATACAATAACATTATCTGATTTTTTTTCCAAATAAATTAAAATTTTAAACAGAAATTTCTAATTCGTAACTAAGAAAATACATTTAGAGCAAATATTTTGTTGTTGTAATAGTCTAAATTTCAGATATTATCCTGATATAATCTAAATTTCAGATCTTATAATTTTCAATTTATTTATCCAATAATTATTTTAATTAAAAAATTGTTCAGTCATTTTTTTAACTTTTAAAAAGGTATAAAATTAAAACTATCACTATTTGGAAAAAAAAAAAGATAAACTTATTTATATTTTATACAATACATTATCTGAATTATTTTTAAATAAATTAATCTTTAAATCAGAAATTTCTAATTCACAACTAAGAAAATACATTTAGAGCAAATAGTTTGTTGTAATAGTCTAAATTTCAAATATTATCCTGATATAATCTAAATTTCTAAATTGATTCATCTAATAATTATTTTAATTAAAAAAAATAATTGTTCAGTCATCTTTTTTTAACTTTTAAAACGTATAAAATTAAATTTATCACTATCTGGGGAAAAAAAAGATGATCAACTTCTTTATAATTTATACAATAACATTATCTGAACTATTTCTAAATAAATTAATTTTTAAATCAGAAATTTCTAATTCATAATTAAGAAAATACATTCAGAAGAAATTGGTGTTGTAATAGTCTAAATTTCTGATATAATCTAACTTTCAGATCTTATAATTTTCAATTTATTCATCTAATAATTATTTTAATTAAAAAAAATTGTTCAGTCATCTTTTTTAAACTTTTAAAAGGCATAAATTTAAATGTATTACTTTTTGGGGAAAGAAAAAGATGATCACTTTATTATAATTTATACAATAACATTACCTGAAATATTTCTAAATAAATTTTTAAATCAAAAATTTCTAATTCATAACTAAGAAAATACATTTAGAGCAAATGGTTTCTTGTTGTAATAGTCTAAATTTCAAATATTATCCTGATATAATCTAAATTTCAGATATTATAATTTTCAATTTATTTATCTAAATCAACAAAACAGCAAATATCTCTAACCATTTTATTTAGTATAATTTTAAGTGTGAATGTCTATACGTAATTATTGAAAAAAAGAAATAAAGAACAAACAAACGCTTTTAAATTGTTAGTTTATTTTTATACTAATTGACTTGCTATCTGTAAGTTTTTAAGAGGTTTAAGTTTACTGATTTGCAAATAATAATATATTCTCACCAAAGAACATTTCTTGGAAAGTATTTTTTTCCCTTATATTCCTTCAACTGCCCATTTACAAATGATATCCTTGAAATGTGAAAAAGTATTTTGAACGGGAGGGAGATAAGATATTGCAGAACATTGGACAGTTTTATTCACGTGACACCCCCCCCCCCCCCCCCTATCATCACTGCAGGGGTATCTATACAGTGCAAATAAACAATAACACCTCAGTAAAAAGATTCATTTTTCATTACTTTCAGATTGCCGGCCGATTGCATACATAAGAACATTTTTCCGATTAATTGTCTTGCAATAACAGGGTTCATACAGAGTTGGAAAGAAAAAATCCAAGGAGTACCCAAAAAATCCAAGGAGTCCAAAAACTTTTAAGGATTCACCTTTTTTTTTTTTTTTTTTGTCAATGTTTTTATGGGCTGCATCGTTATGTGGTATGCACACTCCAATTTTTAATGCCCAATTTGGAGAGAAAAACATTTCCAAAACAAATTTTACTCTATTAGAATCTAAATGTTAGTGCTGAAATTGCACAGTATTCACAATATATTGCTTTTTGATTTCGTAAGTTTAAATACACAATTGACAATCTACTTTTTTATGCAGTGACCAATGGTCATGTCACATGGGGTGATTCTGAGTTAAAGAAAAAAAAAAAAAAATCTGAAATTCACAGCAAATCTTCTGAAAAGTTACACCAGAGAGGGGGGGAGGGGGTAATCCACTCCTGACACTAGCTATGCGTTTTCTCCGTGGCTCTTACACGAAATTCGCGCTCTTTTGACGAAATTTGTGGCTTTTTCGCATTTTTGACGAAATTTGCCGGGTTTTTTTGCGATTTTTTGACGAAATTTGCCGTTTTTTCGCAATTTTTTGACGAAATTTGCCGTTTTTTGCGATCTTTTGAGGAAATTTGCCGTTTTTTTCGCACTCTTTTGACGAAATTTTGGGGTTTTCGCGATCTTTCGACGAAATTTGTGGGGATTTTGCGATCTTTTGACGAAATTTGTGGGATTTTTCGCGATTTTTTTGATGAAATTTGTGGGTTTTTTTGGCGATCTTTTGACAAAATTTGTGGGTTTTTTCGCACTCTTGACGAAATTTTCGGGTTTTTTCGCAATTATTTGAGGAAATTTGCGTTTTCTCGCGATTCTTTGATGAAATTGGCAATTTATCTGCAAACGATTGACAAATTTTTTTTTTTTTTTGGCGACCATATGTCCGAATTTTCAGATTGGTGAGAGATTTTTTAAAATTTTCGGAAATGAAAGCCTTACATTTTCGGAAAATTCGGACTAGAATCCCCCCTAGGTCATATAAATAGAGATTAGTCAAACCCCAAAACACTTATTATGTATATCACATACATGATACATCTTAAAGAAAGTTTTAAAAGGCAAAAATTAAAAAGAATGCTAAATGCAGCATACAAGAAAAAATATAACAAGTTTTATATTTATTCTTTTAGAACAGCGGTAATTGCTTTCTTTGAAGGTGAAATTTTGACTAATTCGCATTTTTTTCGCGATCTTATGATGAAATTCGAGTTTTTTTCGCGATCTTCTGGGGGGAAATTCACGTTTCTTTCGTTATTTTCAGGGAGAAATTAGAGGGGTTTTTTTTGCGACCTTCTGGAAAAATTCGTTTTTTCGCGATCTTTTAACGGAATTCGCGTTTTATTTCGATTGTTTAACGAATCTGATGTTTTTTTCGCGATCTTTTGATGGAAACCGCGTATTTTTCGTGATTCTTTGACGAAATTTGTGTTTTTTGCGATCCTTTGACGAAATTCGCGTGATTTTCGTGATCATTTGACGAAATTCGCGTGTTTTACGCGATCCTTTGACGAAATTCGCGTGTTTTACGCGATCCTTTGACAAAATTCGCATGTTTTACGCGATCTTCTGGAGGAAAATTCACGTGTTTTACGCGATCTTCTGGAGGAAAATTCGCGTTTTTTCGCGATCTTCTGGATTTTTCGCGATCTTCTGGGGAAATTCGCGTTTTTTTGCCATCTTCTAATGGAATTCGCGTTTTATTTCGATTGTTTGACGAAACTAACGTTTTTTCGCGATCTTTTGATGGAAACCGTGTGTTTTTCGCGATCCTTTGAGGAAATTCACGTGTTTTTCGCGATCTTTTGAGGAAATTCGCGTTTTATGCTATCTTTTGAGGAAATCTGCTTTTTTTCTCGATCTTAACGAAATTCGCGTTTTTTCGCTGTCTTTTAAAAATTTGCTTCTTTAAGAAATCCGAGTTTTCCCGCGATCTGTTGGAGAAATTCGTGTTTTTTCACGATCCTTTGACAAAATTTAAGAATTTTTTCCGCGATCGATTGACGAAATTTGACAGTATTTTTTTGAAACATATTTGCAAAAAACGCGATTTTTCTGAGATTCTTAGCTAAATGCCAAACATCGATAAAATTTAAAATAAAGGTCGGCTAACAGTGTCGAAAAACAGACTTTACGGGCCTAATAATTGAAAAACGGACCTAGTGGGAGCCCTGCTATTAAGATTACCCTACCCAATCAATGTTGTGCTTCAGATGAATGACGTGCATAAAGGATTTACCGTGCGTTTTTTCAATCACGATTTTTTTCCCCTCGGCAGCAATATCGCTTGCGTCCGAAACCGCAATAGAATATAAGGAGTTTCTAAGTAGTGGTTTACTTATCTAAGTAGTTCTAAGTACTACTTGGGAATTTTTTCATTTCTAAGGAGTTTCCAAGGAGTCTAAGGAGTCTGTGCGAACCCTGAATAATAATACAATTTCCTGCCGACGCTTTTCCATGACATTATCTAGATAAATCGCTAGATTTTGTTCAGACGATATTATGTGAAGCTCTCCATTCGACTACTCATCATTTACCAACAATTCTGGTATTAGGCCGAAATTTAGCCGATATCTCTTGCTACTGGGGATGGTACTTCTCCATTATTCAGTCGACTACATCCCATAAAAACTATGACCAAATTATAGCAAAGAACAAAATTTACTACATTTCCATTAAAAGTTCGAAACCAGTCCTTTTACGAATGTCAAAAAAATTTAATAAAATAAAAATTGCGGGGAAAAATTTACTTCTTAGGCTAAGATTAAAACAAGATTCCTTTTACAAATGTAAATTTTAAAAAATAAATCATTGTAAACATGAATAACACTAAAAATCACATGAAACATTTGCAAAAATTATTGGGCAAAATTTACTATTTTGGGCTAAGATTGAAACTGGATTCCTTTTAACGAATGTCAAAAAATCATAGTGGAATGTGAAAAAACTCTAAAAATATAAAATAATTAATGAAAAATTCATTTATCTCTCTCGCTCTCTCTCATATATTCAGGACAAATTCAAAACACGGCTTTACATAATCATTAATATTTTATTGTGTAAAATCTATATATAAACTTTATATGACTAAGAACTAAAAGATCTTAAAACACCATCAACAACTTTTAAATGCACTAGGCCTTCCGAAAGATCTTAGTCTTTCTTCGTAAGGTAGCAAGGCAGCCCTGCAGCTGCTTTCATAGTAGAAGCATGTCTTCTTTGTGCCTAATGAAGAAAGACTCAAATCTTTTGAAAGGCCTAGTGCATTTAAAAGTTTTTGATGGTGTTTTAAGATGTTCTTTTAGTTCTTATTGATTCACACCAGTTTCAACTTATTTTCTTGTATATGACTAGATGAATGAAGTATTTTAATAGAAATAAGATATTTATATAACATTAAATGTAAAAGCAGAAACGTTTGATCTGTTAAAAATAAAATCAGTTCACTTAAATTATAAAAAGTCTAGTAGGGAAAAAAAAATTATATTGCCTAATGCCTATTGTATTAAATTCTTTAGAAACTGCATAGTTTAGAATTTCCTTATTACAATATTAGGAAGAAAGTAGCAATAAAATAAAAATTAAAAATTGCTTTTCAATAAAGGCAACATCTAAGATTGACACCAGTACCATTGCTGGTGAAAATAATTCAGAGACTTAATTATACTAATATTTTAATTTTTCGATTGCAATTGCTTTTATCTGCAAACATTTTCTCTCTGTTTGCATAATTCCTATACTGATTATTTATTAGGTTGATATTCCCATGAACTGGAAAATAAAAGACTGGTTTCTATGCAAACACTAAAATGAAGCAGCATGGTAAGCAATTGAGCATGTAGCTGCCTGGGAACAAAATGGATATATATATTTTTTTCCAATGCCAAAATGGTAATCCCCCCCCCCCCTGGCATGGCGATTTGACAATTTTGGTAAAATTTCACTTTGTATGGCAACCAGTTAGTATGAAGATGCAATTAACAAATCATCATTATCATTAACTATCACCCAATGTAAGAGTAAAATTCTCCTTTCAAAATTATAATTAAAACTTCCTTTCCCTTTTAAAAGTATACCCATTGCTTCCACTCTTTTGTGCTTAATATATAACATTCATTTTAATGTTCACAAGTTTTCAGATTGGTAGTCAATACAAATTGATTATTTCGGTCTTAAAGATATACTCTGTTTAGACTAAAGAAGCATCAGGCATTCATTAATGTCTATGTAGTTGATCTTAAATATAAATTTCCCATTGCTGAGCCTTGGCATCGAATAAGTACGTTAAAATTTCTGATATGCCAATTAACGAATTGCTTGACTGGATTAACATTCAACATTACATTAAATGAGGTATCCTTTAGAGTTATGATAGTTATGGGAGGGTTCCATATTTGGCTCGATACACTTGCAAGAATATCTGACAACTGATCACTCACTCAGACTTGAAGCATCCCCATCCTGCTGGGTCCCTCTCTGGCACTATTAGATATCAGCTTTATTAAAAATAAATGGACTGTAATATCTGCATTGGATTCCTTACATCTATATCAAATTTATCAAGGACCTCTCACAAACCTGGATTTAATTTATATGAAAACTTAAAAAATTATATATATATATATATATATGCATGTATATAATAAAATTGTGTGTTTTATAACACAATAAATGTGTGCTTTATAATAAAATTGTGTGTTTTATAATACAATTGCATGTGTTTTATAATGCAAAATACACAGGTAGTATATACAAATTTTCTAATGCAAAAACTTAAAAAGCATTTTAAGAAAAATTTCAAGAAAGAGCGGAAAAAATAAAAACAATGCCAAGAGAAAAATCTATTATCTTTAATTTAACAAAATAAACTGAAAAGTTTAATAAAATCTATAAGAAAACATGTATGTATGACAATGAATAATAAAAAACAAAGGTAAGAACAAAATATGTAATCACAAGTCTAATCAAGTTTCACTTCCCATATTCAAGAATATTGTTAGAAAAAAGCCTCAACTTTATAATTTAAAAGATGGAACAACAAATAAAAATGTCAATAGTTTCAATGAGAAAAAGAATTACATGGATATCTACATAAGCTCTTTAAAAGAAATGAAGAAAATGATAATTTCATAAGCCGGTTTGCCACTACTTGAATAAATGTCCATCTCTTATATTCGCTGCCCTTTGCATGTTTCCCCCCCCCCCCCTCACTCTTCTTGGTTACATATGTATTGCTTATGGAATTGCATGAAAAAAGTTAACTCTACAATAGTAGGGATATGTGTAAGTAAAATTTATAAAAATTAAAACTAAATGGACAGCAATAATTATATTTATTTAAAACGGCACATAAATAACATATATAAATGTCATATAAAAAGAACTTTATTCACTTTCATATTAGAAAAGTCTGCAAGTAATTGAATTTTTTTCTAAATTACTCACAATTTTATGTTTAATTTCTAATCAAAATCAATATATAAATAATTTAGCTATTGTTAAGATCAAAACAATATAAGATAATAAAAATTATCTTTCATCAGATGTTGGTAATGTGAGCTAAATGCTACTGGCTACTTTTGCAAATAGTGAAATTAGATCATTTGAAATAAATAAATAAATACTGTAAAATATATTATACGATTTATTCACCTATTGATAGAGAAAATTTTACATTTTTGTAATAAAATAACACTGATATGATTTGTTGTCTACGCCCTCATTGACTGTGCCCCAATGTGCTGTGCACATTTTACACAACTGTTTACAGTGTTATGTTGATAATTTGGGTTTTTGTAAAATAATTAAGTGAAAAAAAAAAAAGAAAAGAAATACTACCTTTTCAGCTATTTTATATAAATAATAGTTGTTTTTCTAACTTTAGAATAGCTCCTTTTTGTGTCAGTCAATAGCTACAAATTACTCCATATTATATCTAAAATAGATTATTGTAATGTTCAATAACATTTTGAGGAAGTTTTTTTATGTTGGCTTGGCACTCACCGATATAAAGACTTTTCCTCTGATATTTATGAATATTTTATGTGTAAAATTGAAGTTTGTAATGTTTCAAAATGTCTTTAAAAAATATTTAAAGTTACAGCTAATTCGTAATTTAATCTTGAAAATATGTATTTAAATGTCAAAATATTATTTAAAAAGTTTTTAGAGATATTCTGTTAGAAAATATATAAGTTTTAATTTATTATTTTATATATACGAAACGTCGATGTTTTGGGTATTCATCTTTGATGGTTGGATCACGTTTTACAAGCATTTAATAACTCCTTTTTAAATTGAAAAGATACTGAAAAAGAAAATATACTAAGTGTAAATCAAGCATCGATTAATCCTTTTTTAAAAAGATTGTAAATGAATGTTAAAACATAAAAGTTATACTTTTGGCACGCCATCAGTCTATTTACCGATGCACCAGATGAAAAAAGTGATGAAGCAAAGAGATAAAAGGAGCAGTGTTTCGCTGAAATGGGGACTTCTCTTGTATAACTCGGACCCCACTAGGAAGGACTTGGAGGAGCGACATCGGAGGGAAGGTCCTGTGAGGTCGAAAAGGATCGGAGGAGACTGATAGCAATATATTCCTGTTCTTGTCACCGTACGTGTGTACCTCCATTGACAAACCTATTTATCTTTATTTCAATATTTCTTTTATTAAAGTACTTTTTATTTACAGTAATATACTATAGCATTATAATAAATTAACTTACTTTCTTTCCTTCTTCTTTCTCTTCTTAAATAACGTTTTATTTACTTTCCTAACTTGCGTATGGTATCGTACTTCTTCATTATTTACTTTCTTCTGTCATGTTTCAAAAGCTCTACTAAGTACATGATGACGTAATCCTAATAGCTACCATGTAATGATGTCATACAAATCATGCCGTCATCTTTGCACGTGTTTGAAGCCGTGAGTTGTATTGCGTAATGACTTAGTTTCTGTTTCTTCGGATCGTATAAAGTGCCGCGTAGTAGATTCTTACCTCGCCTTCCCTTCCTTGACCTACTAACCTAATGCGGTGTTTAACAAAAGACAGGAAGATGGTTGTGTGAGTAATGAAGTTCCATGCAGTTTATCGTGTTTCTTAAAATGAGTTCTTGGGTGAAGTGTTTTATTGTAAAGTGGATTTGACATGATAATAGTGTTTATGTAAATCAACACCGTTGCTTTAGACAACTGTGTTACTAGAGGATTCATTTTACTGATGTCGGGATTGGCTTATTGATTTATGGAATTCAAGACTAATTACGTGTTGTTCATCTTGATTTGTTTTGATAAATAACGATGGAATGTTATCATCGATTACACCTGCTTTCCTGGATTGAAAGTATTGTTTTTATGCTTATTTGTTATGAAGCACATAGATATGATTTATAAAGTAAAGTGTTATATTTTTCTCTTCAAGTTTATTCTGTTAAAACTAATTTACTTTCTTTAAACGATTAATCTGTTTTTACATATATCTTTGTTTTTAATAAACGTTTTGTATATTTTAAACTTCTCTGGTATTTACTTAATTACATAGTCTTGACTTTTATTTTTATAGATCTATTTAACTATTTAAATATGCTTGACTTTCCAGAATTTGATTTAGTTTTACAATTAGGTTTTGGGGTTGTTCAGCTAATAAACATTTCCTCTGCCTTTTTTAATTTAAAATCTGCTTAAACTTATATAGTTATATAATTTAATTCCATCAGAGACGGCCAGAAGGAATTTGAACGACAGACGGAGAGCCTTCTTAGCGATGGAAAAATGGATTGAGTTCGGCGAGTGGGCAGGAGAGCGAAAAGATACTACAAGATGTTGCCTGTTTTTCCAGATAATATTCAAAATCATGTAAATTGAATTAATCAAGGTACCTTTTTTTTTATTATTTGTACTCTGGAGTTCGATATTTAATTAAACTTAAACACAGAATGTATACAAATAAATTAATGTGCTTAACTTCAATAGTGTAAACAGGTTAAGAAATTGGATCTAAGTGTAGCCAATAATGATTATATGTTTAAATGCTTTAACTACTTTATTCAATAAACTTTAAATTGTCTCTGAATTTAAGCTCTGTAATTATTATACTTCTTTCCCACAGCAGCATTGGTTTTTTTTCCCCCTTTTTAGGTTTTGGTTATAATTTCATGAAAATTCTATACGATCATCAGTTTTAATTTCTCTGGGTTGTTTTATCACCCACGTGTTTGTGTCTGCTTAGAAATGGTTTTAGGTACGACACAACAACAGTGACCTTACTCATAAGTAGAAGTAATCCATTTAAAAAAAGCATACAAAAGGCTTGCATAATACAAAATAACACAACTTTATTTTATTTATATTAAAAAAATACTCTTAAGACACTATACTGCTTAATACTAATAAATACAGCTAATAAAATCACAAACATTTAGAGAAAAAAAAACATAAAAAAATAAATGTAAATAACAAAATTCATAATAAAACTGCAATGTAATGCAAAACTAACCTCATATTCCATACTTCTGCTTCTTGTAAGAGTTGATTGCAATTTCTGTCAAACAGAGCAAGTTTATCTTCATAATCGGTTTTCATTAACAAGAATTGCTCTTTTTCTTTCTCCAGCTCTTGCACTTTATCTTCACTCTGGTAAACACAATTACAAATTTAAATATCTTTAAATTCCACTCTCAGAACTGTATCATAATAAAGTCACATGAAAACATTAAGCATCTGAAAAGGCATATTATTATTCTGTAAAAAAAATGTAAAACTTTTAAAACAAAATAAGCTATTCGGGAGATTTAACCAACATCCACATTGATACAGATATGTTTCAAACCTCTGATTCAGCAGTACCGTCTGGAAAATAGCCAACACACTTCAGTCAGTTGTTTAACCAATTTTGAAACATCTCTATGAATTTAACTATTTTTATAGAATAAGTCTGAAGATCTTCGATAAAAATGCAGATCATCTTCACAAAGAATTAGAGCATGGAAACCTTAAAGCAGAATACTTTTTTGTACGTCTAAATATTTTAATTGAATTTGTATATTCCAAATGATTGTAGGATAATGCAATGATTTTAATATTGTTATCAGACATTATGTTCTAACAGATTGTATGTCCAGTTATTTAGAAAGAATGAAAAGAGTGGAATCTCCTATAGCTGGGACCTTACAGATACAAATAATGTTATATGTTTACCAGTTTTGAATATTTTAATAAATAACTTTTAAAAAATTGAAATTGAAACTGTAACAAAATACACGTAATCCCAAATACAGAATTTTCTAAATAGAATTTTTAACTTTTTATAAAATATTTTAATTGAAATTATGTGGTTGATTATTAGATTTATCTCATGTAAGTGACATATGCATAAAACAGTAATAGTGACAAGTCATCTACGTTGATGACAATAAATTGACTTGATGATAATTATGCCTTCAAATACAACAAAGTAAATCAATTTTTATTTTCTTTCGAAAAACTTAACAGTGAAACATACAAAATTTGAAGAAGTTAAAAAAGAAATTAGCTTTCTGTTGAAAAGTAGTAGTTGTACAAGACCTATATAAGTTAATTTGGACAAAGTATGCTTACAGAGATATATTATTTGACAATGATAAGTTAGTTTGTGAGCTACACAACTTTAGACTAATTTGTTGATTGTAGTGGCAACTAGAACTAGAAACAAACAGAGCCTTAACCTCGGCCAAGTTATTCATTAAATAAAGCATTTTCTTTACCACCTATGTTATTTTAGCTACTTTATTTCCTTGTAGTGTAGCAAACAGCTCATAGTTAAAAGCCAACTTATCATTGTCAAAGTATACTTTATATGTCTTAAAAATTCAGGTCTGGATGTGTTGCAATTCAGATACAAAATTTCAAAAACTCAATGGAATCTCACAAATTTGCAGGGAAATTAAAGGAATTAAAATCAAATGGGAGAAGTAATGCATTGACTACTATGAAATTTGGACCAGAAGAGCTGAATGAAACCCTGTTGTCAAAGACATTAAATTGGGGGAAAAAAACAAACAAACATATGTATCTTTTTAATCTGTTTGCCACCAAAGTTTTTTTTTCACTTTTAAGCCTATTGATAGGCGACATTTAAAAAAAAAATTCTTAGAGGCATTTATACTAAACGAATGTTTATTGAAATTTAAAATATGGTAGATTCTAGTACAACAAACAATCACATACAAAAACCTTATTTGGATTTGTAACACAGGTATTTTGATCTGTTGTCAAGAAAATCTTCCAGTGTCAAGATCCTCCATCACCTAGCATAGCCCCAGAGTGAACAGATGTGCTGAGCAAAGCCAACTTGACAGTGTACATTTCAACATTAAACAGTCAATGCAACATTAAAAATATATAAACAGTCCACTCCCTCTAATCCGCGACTCTATAATACGCACTATATTTTAGATGTAAACAAACAGTTTAAATCTTTTTTTAAGCAAGATAACATACTTTTTGACCACAATAAAAGTTTTGATCTGATAAATTTATTATAAATTTTAAATGCATTAAACATTTTTAATGTATTTCTGCATTTATTAGAAGGAAATGTTCTGGGTATCTTGTAAATAACTATTAGACTGCTATATTTTAAACACGTTTGTTGGCTATACAAAAGGTAAAATTGTTTTTGAAGAGGAGTTAGCTCTTCTGGATAAATATTTGTTTTAGAAAAACAAACTTTTGTAACTGGTCCAGAAATCCCGATTCTTAAAAGGCTTCAAGATTAAATTGCAGAGCATAAATTAAAAGCTATAAAGCAAACCCCTGTCACTGTGATATTTGAGATTTAAAAATAAGAAGAAATGTTTCTATTAATTTTATATAATCATTTAAATTTCTAATATTGAATATAATTTTTTTATATAAAAAAGTATTTTTTTTCATTTCTGTGTAATTTATTTACAGTGTGATTACTATATTTGTTGACAAATTCCAAATATTAGAAAATAAACAGAGAAATGACCTATAATCCACAAAATTCTATAATCTGCAAAACTCTTTGTCCTGACCTGTGCGGATTTGAAGGAGTGTACTGTATAAATAAAAAAAAAATCCCTGCCGTCTCGGGCCTACAGGCGGAGGTAGATTTCGAAGTTAAGTACTAAATTCACCAACAAAACTTAAATCAAGATTAAAGATAAACCCAGTTCCTTCGCTAAGAATGAGCTCTAGGGAGCTAAACATTTTGAGAAAATTCTAATATACACAAATACACACACGCATGTATATGGAATAGGTTTAAAAATGGCTAAATCAAATTCAGAGAACCTCAAAGTGTTAATATTTCCATACTCGGATTTTTATCATGTTTTAATACGTTTCTTCAAACACACATGACGTTACATATTCACATGCTGTGGCCCATTATATTTTCAATATGACGCAATATTTTGTTGTTTTTTTAAATTTGTCAAATTATTTATTTCATTTTGAATTTTCATTTTCAATTCCTACCAATATGTTAATATTTCCATACTCGGATTTTTTTTAATTTGTCAAACTATTTATTTCATTTTGAATTTTCATTTTCAATTCCTACCAATATGTTAATATTTCCATACTCTGATTTTTATCATGTTTTAATACGTTTCTTCAAACACACATGACAATACATATTCACCTGCTGTGGTCCATTATATTTTCAATATGACGCAATATTTTGTTGTTTTTTTTAAATTTGTCAAATTATTTATTTCATTTTGAATTTTCATTTTCAATTCCTACCAATATGTTAATATTTCCATACTCTGATTTTTATCATGTTTTAATACGTTTCTTCAAACACACATGACGTTACACATTCACCTGCTGTGGTCCATTATATTTTCAATATGACGCAATATTTTGTTGTTTTTTTTAAATTTGTCAAATTATTTATTTCATTTTGAATTTTCATTTTCAATTCCTACCAATATGTTAATATTTCCATACTCTGATTTTTATCATGTTTTAATACGTTTCTTCAAACACACATGACGTTACACATTCACCTGCTGTGGTCCATTATATTTTCAATATGACACAATATTTTGTTGTTTTTTTTAATTTGTCAAACTATTTATTTCATTTTGAATTTTCATGCAGAAATCTTGCTCTAGAAAACTTATGACATAATATTCAATTTGTTTTTAATTCGTCAAACTATTTATTTCATTTTGAATTTTCATGCAGAAATCTTGCTTTAGAAAACTTATGACGTAATATTCAATTTGTTTTCAATTTGTCAAACTGTTTATCTAATTTAATTTTTCACGTGAAAACATTGCATTAGAAAAGCAATTGTTGTGGTGAGAATTTTATTGCTTTTTTTTTTATTGTTGGCAACAGCTATAATGAAAAATGTTTATTTTTTCCTGCCATTGTTGTGTAAAAGCTGGTTTTATCAGAATCATGTTAAGACAGTATTCAAAATTTTGAACCTTCCCCATTCCCATGGACCAATTTTGCTTATTTTCAATCCCCGTCGAGAAATTAGCCATCTTAAAGTTGTTGGCGAGTTTGAAGACAATCCGTGCATAATTGCGACTTTTATCGTGCGGACAAAATTTAGTACATACATACATATATATATATATATATATATATATATATATATATATAAACTTTTTAGGTGGGGGTGGTTTTGGGTTCCTGGGGTCATGTAATGAAAAGTTATGAAGGAATTTTTTTAAAGTCGCACCATGGAAACGACTACAATAGGTAGTATTTCTTACGAAATCTACCTAAAATCAGCTGTGTTGCAATTTTTGACTACCAGGTTGTTATGTGGGTCGCCACCGTGCAGCAATTGGGCAAATATCACCCCACTGCCAGGATGATAACCTGTTCAGCCCAGCCGGCAGCTGAAGGCATATTTCACTCATACAGTTGTTGGCCCAAGTACTGGCCGGTAGAGCATTGGCAACGTAAATCAAAGGTTCTGGGTTTGAATCCTGGCTTAAGCATTGTTTTGCTCGGTTGGAAAAATTAAATTTATATTGTATATAGTACATGTTCATTCATTTATAATAAATAAATAATAATAATCTGTTGAACTATAATATACCATAAGAAATCTTTTGAACTATATACTTTAAGTTTAAAATAAAAAAAAGAATTGTTTGAAAGAAACATTTTTCAGAAGATTTCTTGAAAAACTTCGCACTATGCTAGAAAAAATTTTCAGTCATCTAAAATTATTAGGTATAGAAAATCTCTTATAATAATCTACATGTGAAATAAAAACAAATTCTTGCTGCCAGGTATATTTCATTTTATTAAAGCTATTTTAATTGAATCTGTAATCAAACACTTAAGATTAACAAAAATATATATATTACAAATAAATATATGAAAATGTCTGTATATATAATATTCTTATAAATCTATAAACATCTCATTATTGACTTTTATTTTATGGACTACTGCTAGTCTGATAAGAAAAATGTTTACTGAACTTATAGATTACAGAAAACAAATCTTGTATATACATATTTTTTAATCAAATAATTGATTTTTTAAGAATTATACTGTGTGAATTATACTGTTACAATGTGAAATTTTGTAAAAATAAACACCTTATAACTGTATCAGTATTTCTAATGTTTGGAAAATGTTGTGAAAGAAAAAATGAAACATCAAATCAAAAAGGCAATTCTGAATTTATTTGTAATGTTTATTTACCTAAAAATTAAACAAGGATACCCAACAAGGATTAAATTCATACATGATGATTACTAGTCCATGATCCCTTTGACCAATCAGCTATGCACATTTAGGCCTTAGGTTTACTAATCTAAGCTTGAGTAATCAGTGTTATGTTATAAAAACATTACATAACATTTCCCATTCAAAATTAACATAATTTTGCATAAATTTTAATTTTATACTTTGTTTGCTAAAATAAACAAAACTTCAAATTCTATCTTAACTTAATAAATTTATTTCTCAAAAAAATAAAATAAATGTTCTCTGTAATTTCTCTTATTTAAAATTAATGTTCATTATTTACCACTATTTATTAAATTAAACAATAACTAGGGGGCTCAGCCCCCTGCTCGCTGACGCTCACCAACTCCTGTGAATTGCTATGCAATTCACATTGGGATCACGCTCGTATCGCTCGCTCGCTACTATTTGTATCAACTCTAGCCAGAATGAGTGCTATCATAAATCATTATAATGTATTAAATTTACAAATATTTTTAATGTATAAAAAAGTAATGGAAAACTTTGTTGAAAATGTAAATAAAAATGTATTAAAAAACCTTGGAATCTTAGTGAAAACACAATAAAAAATATTTTTAGTTGCACCGCTATGCGATCCGAGCAAGCAACATATGAAATTTACAAATATTTTTAATGTATAAAAAGTCATGCAAAACTTTGTCGAAAATGTAAATAAAAATGCATTTAGGTGGTGCTGCCAGTGGGTATAAAACATTTTAACATTATGAAATTTACAAATTTTTGAAATGAAAAATAATTCATAAAAAAGCCATTGAAAATTTTGTTGAAAAGGTACATAACAATGCATTTATCAAAAGTTTGGCCCTGATGTGACTTGTTGATCATCATTGAGAAAGCTAAGCGAACTGGAAATTGACGCTGTTTAAATTTAAATGGCATGTTAGTGTCAGATGAGGTCCTTCTCCTTTCTCCTTTTGCCTAAAGTATTGAAAATCCTGGCTTAAATTCATTTAAAACTGTAATAAGAAGCTATAAAAGAGATATGTATCACGCTAACGAACTGTAAACAAAATGTTTTCGCCTGTGTCTAAATAAAATCTTGGATCAAAAAGCTGATTGATAATAAGAAGCTATAAAAGAGATATGTATCATGCTAACGAACTGTAAACAAAACGTTTTCGCCTGTGTCTAAATAAAATCTTGGATCAAAAAGCTGATTCGCTGAATTCCTCACGTCACCGTAAAAGAGACCAATAGGAATTGTCATTCATGCATCACTCAAACGGTTTGTGTTAAAAGAGAGATTATGCCAGGATTTTCATTTGCTGAGTTGGTTGGGGCACGTGACCGTAACTTAACCATTGAGAATCGTCACTGTGGCTGTTGCCAAATAGCGAGCTACAAATACAGCCATTTTTTCGGGCTACATAAGAGAAATATATATATATATATAGATAGATATAATTCACTTTCAGCAATCTACAAATTTGCATTTATTTTTCTAGCTTTGCGATATCAAACTGACAGCAATAGTTACTGAGTTTTAATATTAAAAATATAAAACCTTTATTCTTAAATATTCAGTTTTCAAATCATATTTATTGAATTCTAATATTTATTCTCATTTCTCTGACAAAATTTGAGCGTAATTGCTTTTCTACTCTGCCAGATAAACAAGAAAATATTTTCTAGTCTTTACTGTATTTATAATGGCACACGCTTTGGGTTTTTGAATTCACGCTTTGCCATTATGCCTACATGCCTCAAAAGAGCCTCTTACCCCCCCCCCCCCCCCCCAAGCAGAAACCATATTGCAGAAAGCTAACAGAAATTCCAATAGCACATGACCCGGTTCCCAGAATCGCTAAGCATCTGGTTTTATCATGCGCAATCAGCTGTTGCCATTCACAGACGTAATACTAGCGTAAAAACCTTTTTTGTCTGTGATGCATCTGACAAGCCGTTTTTCCTGTATTCTGATTGGCTCTCGCGCAGAGAGCGTAATCTCAGACTTCAGCGTTTGTTATTTTTGTTAGAAGACTTAACATCATGTTTGCTATTGGGAATTTTTATTCTGTCGCCGTTGGGCCGTTTCCCTTCAATAATGTAATGTTTCTGAAAGGACATCAATTATAAATATCCATAAAATCATTTATAGATAATTTTGCTTTTATGAAATTTTCAAGACTGCAACATATAGTGTATCGCATAATTCCAATCTTCCCAGGTCTCTCAGGAGATGCATTATTGAAGTTATACTCCATCCTGGATAAATTTCAGAGATATTAAGAGTGATTTTCAACTGCTATGCCATCTATTCCCAGTTGTTTGATATGGAATATTTCCTTTAAGGAAGATTCCTGTCAGATGCCCGTATCCACCAAATCATAATAGACCGTTTCTGCTTTTCCTCCCTCTCATTGCAATTCACATATTTTGCTGATGCATCCCAACCAAACCGCTGGATTGAAATAGCTCAAATTTGGAGAGTACATTTTTGAATCTGGATTCCGGCAATTTTCGACGTTGTCATATTAACTGTCCTTCAAACATCAATAGAGTATTTAATAACATTTCATTGTGATCAGATTTTTTTTTTTAGAATGAAGATTTGCTTTCTTCCTAACTAATTTCTCATACTCCGATGACTCTCTTTTACAAAAATATTTAATTTAAAACTTTCAGAATGATCCATCACTGTCGTATCTTCGTAATTTGTGTCAACAATTTATACTTGAAAGATAATTATTTATTTAATCTTACTCCAAAACAGAATGTACAAATGTATCTGAAGACAATTTGTCTACAGCATAATAATATATAATATGAACATATTTTGATAAATATATGTATCTTCTGCAAGGATCCTGCACAGTTCGTTGTTATATTTTTATATGAATAAAGTAATGAGTTTGGCAATGTTATTTCATTTTTGTATTTCCATATCTACAGTGTTTCGTGGGGTGAGTAAAATGTCCTTGTTTTTATTTTCAGATTCACAATTTTAAACTAAGTTTAGCCAGTTTTAAACAGAAATAATATTTCACTACACTTGTTACTTGATCACTACTTCTGAATGATTTCTAATTAACAGTAAAATAATATTTTGACACTATTTGAAAGTTAATAATTTTTAAATTCCTTTAGTTTCGGCGTAAATGTATTTGGCCACTATACGAAACTGGCTGTAGTGTGATTTTGGGTTTGTTTCACACTCCAAATTGCATAATGCAGAGTCACATTACACACAGCTCTGAAGTTAATGATAAATTGAAATTTTAACTGAATGTTAGATTTGATAACCCAATGTTTCTCAATCAGCAATTAAACCATGAGTTGAAAGTTGGTGGTAAAATACCTGTTTAGAGGTTTTGCATAGTGTAACACATTTAAATACATATTTGGTAATTTTTTTTTATTTTTTATTTTTTGAGGAGGGGGGGGGGGGAGGGGAGAGGTGAATGGTGATATAAATGTATACCTCTGTTATGTGTTACACCTAATTCTCTATTAACATCTTCACTTGATACATATATTATTCATTCAATAATACATTTTTTTACAAAAAAATTCTTTATAAGTAAAATTACATTTTGTTTTGAAAAAAATATCTTTTCTTCAAAAATTAAGTTTCAATCCCTGCTACAAGCTGGTTTTCACATATCCTCCATAGAAAAAAATTCTGTGTAATAATTTTTAATATATAGTTTTTGTCATACAATGAAAATATTTAGAGGCAGGAGACATCCATGTTTCATTCCAGTTGTTTACCATGGATGTGCACAGTGTTGCTTGTCATTAATTTTATTCATTAAGTACTCTCACATGAGCTGTCTCATATAAAGTATTCTCACATGGTTTCAAAATGGTTGTGAACTTTTGTATCCTCTGTTCTTGATTTAAAAGGTAAGCATAATTTATTCAATAAGACTACATTTTTAATTCATATACATAAAGCTTTTTTTTTTTTTTTTTTTTTTTTTTTTGAGATATCTACTTTAAATTTTATATCCTACCCTAAATAAGCATGGAATCATACAACAAAACATTGTGTATCTGAATTCCCATTACAATATTAAGGAAATTACCCATGAAATGTTTTAAAAATAATCTACTGAGCATCAAATAACGAAAAGACTAAGACATCTACACAAATCTTAGAGATTAAAGATTAATTATGAATATTAGTATAAAATTTTTTGTTAAAATATTTTAAAACCAAAATTTCATATTAATATTTATATTTCCTCTTTCAACAAAAAATTTCCAACCAAAACAAAGTTTTATGCTCAGAAAGTAACCTTATTTATAGAATGACCCAATTATATGTTTTAATATTCTATTCATCCATTCATTTCAATTTTAATTTCCCCCCCCCCCCTCCACACACACACACACCACCACCACCACCAAAAATAAATAAATTAATTAAAAATTAAATTTAAAGGAATAAACTAATAAATAATAAAACTTTTAAGGGAACTTGTTTGATATAATGATTAAGAACAGTTCATATTTAAAATACGATACTTGATTTTAGTCATTAATTTTACTTACCACAATCTAAATTTTAAGTATTTCAAATATAAAGCAATAAATAGAATATATTTCCAACAACAGACATTTTTAAGAGTAAATGCACTACATACTAACTTCTTGTAGTTGACTTGTTAAATCTTCAATAGAACTTTCTTGTTCCTGCATTATTTTATTCAATGATTCTTTCTAAAAGAAAAAAAAAATACTAAGACATAACAAAGAATATCAAGCATGTGATTAATAATTTTAATACAACATAGTACTCATAAGGTGTAAAATTTTATTATATACTAACATAAGATACAGTACACGACATAAGTAAATTGTTAGTAAATTTGAAATATGATTGTCTCCTAATTGCATTAACACTGCAGAATACTACAGTAATGTAATAAATGTGTATGTAACAAAATCTCTCAGAAATCGTCATTCTCACAAAAAATTTACTTTTTATGGTCCCAAAGGGGTAAATATTGGGAAATGTAGCAAATTTCCTGAAATAGTGATATGTATACTTATGTTTTAAGTAAGCTATTAAATACATTTCTGACAAAATAATTTTAATATTTAACTTTAATCTTTTAATGAATATAAGCCGAAGGTTACTTCCATGGACGTCCCTACATCTAAAACAAAATGTTCATTTCATTGATGTTTAAAAAATTAAAATATTTTTTTTCCTTAATAATAACTAGTTTAAAGTCTTGAGTTCAGTTCTAACTCAATATTTTTTTTAAATGATTTTATTTTTACTAACGAATTAACTTATAAACTTTGTCCCTACCCAAAATAATCTCCCTCGATGGAAACTGAAAATAAATTTTAAAAAGTGCCATACATGACAATACCAGGCATGAAAGTGGAAATAAGAAGAAA
Source organism: Maratus speciosus (assembly GCA_963932465.1). Taxonomy (NCBI): domain Eukaryota; kingdom Metazoa; phylum Arthropoda; class Arachnida; order Araneae; family Salticidae; genus Maratus; species Maratus speciosus. The sequence continues at coordinate 8,723,309 of OZ010792.1, read as the reverse complement.
AGGTGGAACATTTTCTTTATTTATAAAATGGTGCCAACTCGTATAATTCAACACACATTTTAACAGTTATTTATACAACAAAATAAAATATAGTTGTGCATATGACTTAATTTATTTTTGTAACTTAGAAAATATTAAAAAGGAAAACAAATCTAAACTAGCAATAAATGCACAGGTTCATTAAATGTTAATTGAAGACAGTTTGCTAAAGGTGTAAATCCAAATACTATATCATATAAACTTATGTGAAGTACAGTGATTAATTTTTCAAAACAAATATTATTCTGGATGGTTTGGCTGTTTAATATTTTTCACTTTTTTTTTTCAAAAGAAAAAAAATCACCATGCTGAATACAGGGGTCACATTCATTTCAAATAATTTGTAGCAGTTTTTGGAGCAGCAAAATCACTTTTTGAAGCAGCAAAAATCTAATTTTGTAGCACCAAAACACAAATTTTGAAGCAGGCAAAAATCAGTTTTTGTACCTGCAGTCATTCAGAAAAACTTTTTGCAAGCAGAAAAACCTTTTACAGTAAGCAACACAAGAAAAACATTTATTTTTGTAGCAGAAAACAAATTTGCCTGAAGATAAAATAAAATAATTGCAGAAAACGTGTCAAATGATAAAATATAAAAGCAGATTCAAGGAAAGAAGAAAATCACCACTACCATTTTATTATATAGGATTTGGCACATTCTATATGTTGTTTTCCGAGAACTTAACACTCACAAGTCTATTCACACTGACTTACACCAGTTTTGTTTAATTTTCTATCACAGAACAATGTCTGACCATTTCATTTGATGCACATCAAAAACGTGAGTGAGCCCAGAGGTGATTAGCAGTTAAAAAATAAAAGTTCTGAAATTCACAGCAAATTTTCTGAAAGGTGAAGGGGGAGATACCCACCCAGCGGTAATTATTTTTGTTACTGAAAGGGTTAACTCTATTTTCGGTTCTGGTTGATTTCAAGCTGAGAGTAGATTCCTGAAGCTTGGGCCAGGTTAACCCGATTTTTCAAAAGTTAGTTTGGTGTATAATTTTAGATTAAAAACTATACCTATAATATGCGTTCTGTTTTCTAAAGAGATCCTTGTGTTTTTTCCGCGACCCTTTAACGAAATTAGTGTTTTTTTCCATGATCTTGTGATGAACTTCAGTTTTATCCTAAATTCTTTGATGAAATTAGTGTTTTTTTCTTTTTGTGATCCTTTGATGAAATTTGCGGGGTTTTTTTCACAGCCTTTTGTCGAAATTTGCATTTTTCTGGGATCCTTCGACAAATTTTGCGTTTTATCAGCGATCCTGTGACAAAATTGAATCTTTTTCACGATCCTTTGGTGAAATTCGGGATTTTTTGGGCTGGCTCTTTGATGAAACCACATTTTTTCTGCGATCATTTGACAAAATTTGTGTTTTTTCTGCAATCCTTTGACAAAATTTGCATTTTTTTGGCAATCCTTTGATGAAATTTGCATTTCTTTTTCACAATCCTTTGATGAAATTGGCATTTTTTTCCGTGATCCCATGACAAAATTTTTTCAGCAACAATTTGATAAAATTTGCAATGTTTTTCCGTGATAATGGTGCAAAGAAATCAAATTTGGGAGCAGAAAGGAGAAACAAAATGGCTGTTTCAGAGCAGACACAGTCAAAATAACCCACTTGTAGCAGATAGTAGCAGATAGTTTCGTTTGGAGCAGTTTGGTGCAGTGTGACCCCTGGAAATATGAGCACATAAAATTGATCTTTTACACAAAAGTATTGCATAAATAGGACAAAATAATTTTACTCGAAAAAGAATCTTACAAAAACTTACTTTCCCTTTTAAAGTCTAAAAAAATTTTTTACTCAGGAAAGATAATTTAAACATGTTCGATTAGTAAATCCCCCCTCCCCCTCCTACTCTTACACGGTTCCAATATTTTCTTTACATTTTTGCATCAATTCAGATAATGTCCAAAATTGCTTTTAAAAAGGTGGAATTCCTCTTTAAGGAGGAAATCTTTCATACCTGCAGTACACACCAAATCATCGTTAGTCAGTTTGAGAAAAAGAAAGCCTTAAAAAAAAAAAAAAAAAAAAAAAATTTTGTTTTGTTGTGAAGCTATTGAATCTTTTTCAATTTATTAGTTCCATTTCGAGTTCGGCAAAGTTCTCTGTGGTCATCATAAATAAGGCATGAAAAAGCTAATTTATAATTATAATACAAATTTTAGACAGCTTTAACATTGCATTTAATAAAAAGAAATGAACTCTTTTAGCAACCTGACAACCAAAGTACTTAATTTTTGTCCTGCAGACGTGGCATATTTACTGATATTGTCTAGTTTAAAGGTCATTTACGAAATATTGTATGCAGTATAAGGAAAACTTAAATACAAAGAGAAGTTTGATAAGAAAAACCCTGATGAGCATTTTAAGAAAATTACATTCCATAAATTAAACAGTTTAAAGCAATTATTTTTTGCCAATTTTGTCTTTTCTGTGAAACAGTTTAGTTATAAAAAAATAAACATGTACTCAATAATTATCCAATTATGTTTTAATTTAATTTTTTTAAATGTAAATGTCTTTTTTTCATGGCCTTTGTGGCTATGTCAGAATTTAAAAAAAATCTATAACTTGTTAAAAATAAAACAGAAAACTTGAACACTAAAATAAGGTTACTTATGAAACATAAAAGAAAACATCCATACAATTTTAAAGATTTTTTATATACTTTTATAAAACAGATTCCTTTTTGTAAGAAGGACCCCGGCATACATTTTTGATTAACTTCAAAAATAAAACTTATAATAAATAAGTTTATAAATTAGATAAAAATGATCCAGTTAACACTGAAGTAATAATTTGAAACTCCTCTACAATGTCCAGTTATACTAAGCAAGCACACCAACTGAACATGTCTGTAATTCCATTAGACATACATACCTATTACTTAACAGAAAAAGGTTTTTAAAGGAACATATATTTTGCAGAGTGGTTTAGCACATTGCACCCATATAAAACTGAAATGCAGTGTTCACTGATGTTCCTGCTAAGCTATTACTTAAGGGTGCAGTGCTCTCTTTTATATAAAAATCATCAAAATGTACCATGACATTCTTTTAAATAATGACATGCTCAGATGAACTTATAGATTGCTAGTTAAAAATCTTCATATTAGAGTATTTCTAAATTTGTGCATCAGGAGAGCTTTAAAAAATATAGAAATTCCTCATTTCTTAAGGAAAACTAGGAGATAATTAAATCATATTGTAGTTTACGAGTATTTTTTTTTTTTTTTTTTTTGTAATTCATTAAATTAATTGGAATTAAAGGGTTACCTACATCATAAATTTTGATAAAACTAATTTTGAACAAATGTAATAATGCAAAAGTATAGTTCGTAGACTATTCAATTCCAAAATTTTAAGTCTATATGTTAGTAAGAGCTTATTTTTTCCACCTACCGAAATGAACACTGCACCCTACTTCACGGTGACAGTAGTCGCCGCACCAGCTGCTCATGGTCGTAGCTGTCTCTTTTTACTCATGCAAGCAAGCTGACCAGATTAAAATTTGAAACGTGTTACATAGCATCATTCTTTATGAATGTTATGTGAATTTTATTTCATTTCAAAACGACAATTTTAGATACTCTCTAGAGTAAATATTAGTGTTTGGTGTTATTGAACACTATTGTATACTAAATGGTTAAATTCAAAGTTTAATATATCAATTAACATATTACATTGCAATAGTAAAAATACTTTGTTATGAAGGTATTCATAAACACACAGAGTTCACATACATGCTCAGCATAACATTCCTTGTCTTTTTCATAGTCATTGATAAGATTAAGATACTCATTTTCCTTTTCTTTTAATGCATCAATTACTTCTAAACAGCTATCAAGTTCAGCTTTGGCATTCTGCAATAAAATTTTAAATTAAAATAATTTTTAACAAATTAAAATATAATCACAGGTATATAACATATTAAGAAGATAAAAATTAGTTCAATTTACTTGTTGGTTACAAGTTTTCAGATAATCAAATTTTAAATTGAAAATTTCTAAATACAGAAAAATAAAAGTTTTGAAATTTCAAAATAAAAAGTATGATAAATTATGTTAATTATTTATCAATATAATGATAAGTTAACTTTTACAATGATCCATAATGTACCGTAGCTTAAATTGATATTTCTCATAGCAACAGAGCAAATATTTAACTGCTAGAAAATCTTCTCAAGATTCTTATTCTCATAGCTCTAAATCTACATTTAAAAAAACTGTTTATACAAAACATTACATAAGATAAATCTTTAAAGTTTAAAAATATACAAATTCATTTAATTCACAGAGTGATAAGACTGATAACCAAATTTTAAAGAAATTATATCAATGGTCAAATAGAAAACAAATTAAATAGCTCTTTTGGATTTAAAATGGAAGATAGCAAATGTACTACATCAGGATCATCAACGTTCAAACTTCTTAATTTTTTCTGACTTTAATAGTTCATTTTCTCACACATCGATATGTGATTTATTTAAATAGTGATCATTTCACAATCATGGTATCAAAAGTTCTCTCTCTTATTAGATGTTTTATCATCAGGAAACAAAACAAAAATTTGGAATTTGTTTTGTTCAAATTCTATGAAAATAGCCCATTTTTATGCAAGATAGCACAAAAAATTTATTTTAGTGTTGTTTGGTGCAGGTTTTGAAATACTGAAGACCCTTCCTTCTCCCACAAGAAATTGTGCTGTGAGCAGCATTGAATTGAAATTTCCAGATCTTTGCCAGCACTTTTAAATTCTACTACTTTTCCAGGTTGGCTGGCCCTCTTAAATGAATATATATTTTATAGATATTATCAAAACTTTTGTGACATTCTATTTGAATGGCACAGATAAGAACAAATTTTTCTAATTATTTTGCCACATGAAGCCATATTCAAAAGTATAATATTTCCATTAAAAGCAAAACCAACATAAAAAATGCAACTAGTATTTATACCTTAATTCTACTTATAAAATAAGTTTTATCTTAAAATATCCAGAGTATTTCAAGTTAAGAAAAAATAAAATCGCCATTATAATAACAGTATTACACAAGGACAGCCTTTTGCATAATAAAATCTCATTTTTGTCCTTAAGGGGATTCTTCACGCACTTGAAAGCACTCGGCTCAGTCATGTTAAACCAATGGGGAGGTTTTTTTTTTAATTTCTCGTTTCAACGTGAATATTTTTAAATGATTTTTTTTTTTTTTTTTTTGCATAGGATAGCTGAGCTTTTTTAATTTTTCGATTTTGCTTGCAGATTTTTTTTTTTTTTTAAAAGGTACTTTCAGTTTCCAAACCAGTTTCGAAACTGAAAGTACCTTTTTAAAAAAAATCTACAACCAAAATCAAAAAAGTAAAAAAGAGTCATATTAAAGATTGGACTTCGCTATCCTACACACACACACACACACACAAATCTTTTAAAAACATTCAAATCTAAACAAAAAATTCGAAAATAACCTCCCCATTGGTTTAACATTACAGAGCAGACCAGTGGTGTAGTCGTAAAAAAAAAACAGAAGGTATATGTTCTAAGCAGAGGGTATACGCTCAAGGCAGAGGGTATACCCTAGTGTATATATACTATAACTTTCTTGAGAAACAGAGGGTATACGGTGTTCCTAAAAAAATCCAGAGGGTACACGGCGTATACCCCCGTATACCCTCCACGACATCCCTGGAGCAGACATTTTCAAGTTAGAAGAATCCCCTTAAAATACCAAGTCAGTAATGTGATGAATGAATGAATGATATGATGTGATGAATGAATGCTTAATTGCTCTACTTAAAAGTATTATATTACAGGCATATGCTGTATTGAATAATTGAGAACCTCAGATTATGAGGAGGAGGAGGGAATAAGCATAGCTTGTCAAATTTTAAGAACAGAAAAATTGCACAAAGTATTCTGTTAATTACTTGTTGCATATAAGAATGATATAGAATGACAGGAATACAGCACTTTGATGATAAACTGAATTATGACTAATGATATACAGAAAGGGATACAGATAAATATAGAACAACAAGAAATAACATTACAAGTGCAGTAAAATGCTATTTTATATATTTTAAACTGCAAAAAATCAAATTTATACAGAAAACAATGAAATAAAAAAAAACCTTCAATAAAATAAGTAAAAAATACAAACTTCAAGCTCTTCTGCTTGGTTTTCAAATTCCATTCTTAAATTTTCAGCTACAGATTTTTCTTCATTAAGGGATTTTTGTAAATTGCCAACCTGAAAATTGAATTTTCATTTAAATCAGGCAGAAGTAATGATTTTAAGAGATTTTAAAAAAATACAAATAATTACCACAAAAGAAATATTTGTTAGATAAAGTAAATATTAGAATATGTTTAATTATAACAGAGCTATGGTGTTATAAGAATAATTAATAGTGTACAACAAAATGAAGAAGTTGTGAAGCTTAATAAAGTTAGTTTCAGACTTTCAATTTTTTACAGAAATAAGAATAATGCAATAAATTAATTTGGTTAAGAAGGGTTCTCTACCTCATTTTGGACACTTTCTAATTTCTCTTCTAGAACTGCATTCGCTGCAGAAAGTGTATAAGCATTTTTCTCAGCTTCAGCAAGTAAGGCTAAATATTAAAGTTATCAAGCAGAAAATTAATATTCATGGTATTAATAATAAGATTTTAAAACTTTTATCAAAGAAAATTAATTTAAACAATGAATTATATACAAATAGTGTGTTCATACTCGGAAAAAAAGACATGGAGCTGATCACTAAAAAGGCCACTGGTTCAGCAGCAGAAAGTATACTTAATTATGCTTAACAAAAAAATTTCAATTTTTTATGTATACTAAATGAATTATTAATTTCAAATGTTTTGAACAAATTGTCTTTCTGTTCTAAAAAAACAATGCCTGGATGGGAATTGCTGAACATAGCTTGTAAGGAACAGAAAGACCCCTAATAAAAATTTTTAAAAAGCTGAAATTTTAAGCTGATAGAATAATATCTTATGTTTTTATTTTAACATATTACATTTTTCATGCTGCATTTTCCAAAACTTTCTTCATTCAATTTTACCTTCAATAAATTGCCAAAATTATCAACTTTTAAAATACTCAATGACAACCGTATACTATTAGTGAAATTTGGGAGAAAAAACACCCAACTTCTACTACTGATAATGGAAATGTGTTTACACGTAAATTTTATTAGTGAAATTTTTCCAACATTTCATCATTTATTTTATGAAAAGTTTTATCTAAATAAAAAAAAAAGACAAAAAAAGTCTACTACTCTATGATAAAATATGCATTTAAAATTATCCTATTGAGGCAGGCTGACCGCATACACCTAATTTGTAAAAAAAAAAGAAAAAAAAAAAAGCAATTTATTCAATTTCTTCAATTTCATTGAAGAAATAAAAATCACTGGTAATTTCTTTCAAGTTTCAAAGCATTGAGAAAGGTTATTACTGAAAAGTAATTCTTTTGTTACATTTTCAATTAAGCATGTCAATGAAAACTTTGACAGTGGATACAAAATTATGATTTGAATCATCAATCTAATAGGGCAGTAACATCAGTTTTATATGCAATTTCTTTTAATTTTTTAAAATGTAATCCCCCAGGTTTTCATAAAAAAAAAAATTTAAGGCATCTACAGCTACTATTACTTTATATTCAAAATTGAAATGTTCAGATCTTTCTTTTCTAAATCATAGTTAACTTTTAAATGAGGGCAAGTACATTATATAAAAAATGAATCAATAAAACTGCAATTATTTTATGCATTTTAGCAGATCTGCTGCAGTTGGACTTAACCACACTTCAAATATTGGCAGAAATTACTATGTTATTTTCTGGGTAATAGTTAAAAGATGAAAAGAATATACTTTTTTGCAGAATTAATTACTGAAAAATCCACTCATTCCATTGTCCTTTGCTTTTATTTAAAAAATTTGAACTTTAAATAAACTGGAAGTTCTTAAAGGACTGCTTTCATAATATTTATAGATGTTTCTCAAAGTTCTCAATATTCCACAACATTTTTAAAAATTAAGACTGTCTGTGACAAAATAAAAACAATTTTCCCCGGTGATCAATGGGTACAGCTCCAGATAAAGTTCACTCTTTTTGAAAAGGACAGGATGTGTTTTTCCGATTTTAGAAAAGACAGCTTTCTATGCCCTGTAATAATAATCTAGAGGGAACTCTATACAAGTATACATACAAATAACAGGGAGTTGAGTAAAACAAATTGCACATGATTACAAAGAAGCTTGCTATAAAATGTTTTAAAATCAATACAATTACAGTTTTTCCTGGTGATTTCATGTGAAAATTAATGAAATTAAGCAGAAAACCCCCCCATCAAAACAACCTTTTGTATGCAGAATTTAATTAAGGTAATAATTAAAATTAAAGATTAGAAAACACCACTTAATATCTTGACAACAATAAATAAAGTTAAAATCTTACCTGATAATCTATTTTCTTTAGACCGATCCTATATAAAAAGAAAATATCTATCACACTTATATAAAAGCTCTTTAATTATCAAAAGTATAAAAAAATATATGCAAAGAAATTTCAGAATTTTTCCATTAGCAAGGTACCACTTTGTGCCAAAGAGAAATATTCGCATGAAAACTAAGATGCCAGCTGCAAATATTAGGAAAAGTATACATGAATGTTAACTTAAGATTGGAATCCTATTGATACACTCATAATTTAATAGAAAGAATAACTATTTTATTAAATACAAAATATAAAAGAAAATTCACAAAGGAAAAATTTTCATTACTCAGCCACAATAAAGTTGACAATTTCATTTAGCACTGACAAAAAATATATTGCCTTTTTCATGCAACTGATACCATATAAATTCAATTAATTATGATTCACAGAATCAAAGTAAGTTTTCTCAAACAAGTTAAAAAATTTTTATTAAATATATTTTATGAATATTTTATACCCTGACTTATAGGCATCCACATTTTTTCAAGATAAAAAAGACAAAGCTTGAAAGATTGGTACATATGTCGCAAATGTACTGGGGTTTCTTTTTGGTGCCAAAACGGCGATTTTTTGCCAGGTATGGTAACCTGAGGATATTTGCTTTATACGGCAACATGGCGTTTGATAACAAAATTAAATGTGTATTTAATGTGTTAAATAAAGTTAAATGAGTGCAATAAGTAAAATTAAATGTTTGTGTTTTATAATAAAATTATAATTTCAAAATAATATAAAACTAACATGCTAGGCCTTACAGACATTCAAAAACTGAATTTTTTTTTTGCCAAAATAGCAGCCCCCCCCCCCCCTCCCCAATGGCACAAATCATGGTGCATCTGTGACATCTGTTCTAAAAGGTTTAACAAGAAAATGAAACACTGAATGTCAGCTGCTAACATTTATTTTAATGCAACTCTTCATTTAAGAATTCCAAGCCATAAAATATATTATCTTTAACACTAAATTTACAGGAATCAGACTACATTAAAATGCATATGTTTCATAATGATTTCAAGCATAAAATTGGAAACTTGTCAAATTGACAGGTTCCATAAGTTTAGTATTAAATATTCATAGTCGTAAAGTTATTTTGCATGATGGGTGCACTTTCAAGATTATGAAACAAAAAAAGTAATAATCTTAGTGAAGGGGGAAGAGAAAATCAATGCATCACTTACGATTAATGGGATAATGTTATCATCGTTATTAACCTCCTGAATTTTTTAATATCAATATTTTTATGCAGAAATACTTGCTTTTATACAATCTAGCAATTTCCGCAGTTAAATAAAGTGAAAACTTTTGTAAGAATTTACTGGTATTAAAAAAATCGAGAGGTTGGCAACTACATGTTACATAATTTACAGCTGATAACACAGACCTGCATTGAAAAAACTATTTTGATAGGGTTAACTGTTTCTTATGTAATTTTGGACGCAGAACAGGAAAATCATGCTAAAAATTACATATCACGTACCAATTTTTCACTCGATTTTTCTCTACTTGATGAAAGCACATGTCGGACGTCAATACAGTATATTTGACTGTGATTTAGGCAATGCTAGGTTATTTTTGCTGCTACAATTGCTTACATTTCATAGCTGTGTAATTTTATTATAAATTTTTATCTTTTAAATTAATTTTAAACTTTTAATTTAACCCTTAATGGACAAATGATGTCATATAAGGAGCATTGGCACTCTTACCAAATTTATTCGCTTGACACTATTTTTTTTTTAAAGAAACACTTTTACTTGTACTTTGACAACATGTGCAAGAGAAATTTACTAAAACATTTACTTTTAAAATATACTGGAGCAAATAGAATATAAAAATAGAATCATCTATTTAAAGCTACAGCCCATTAAGGATTAATTATGGTGAACTGTGACAGGATTATGGCTGCATGTGATTGTGTTAATTTTCCAGATAACTTCTGAAATATTAATTTCAATTAAAGTTGCTTTACTTATATTATACATATTGTATCAGTAGAAAACGTGTCAATACAAAATGTTGTAAAACTGTGCGTATGTGATGGAACAAAAATGAGCTCATTTTTGGAATCAGCATCCAAAAATCTTGCATAACCACCATAAATTATTAAAAAAGTTTTCACAAAGTTAAATTTTGCAGGCCTGTGTAATCATTAACTTTTAATAATCTTTTTTTCCTCCCACAGTGATATAAAATATTGATCAACCTTTGAATCATTCTAGAAAATTGTAGAACTAGGTATATATGTGTAAGTTATTTTAATTTACATCTTTTTCTGTAAAGAATAAATAAAAAGGAGAGGGGAATAATATATTATTTAACATAGTCTCATTTATTTAAAATTTGTTGTATGATCATAAAGAGAGGGGGGTAAAAAAGGCTGATAATATATATTTTAAATTTTCGCAACACACAAATAATTTACAAGTAGATAAGTACTATAGCTAAAAACATTAAAATCTTACAAAATAAAAATCCTATGCTATAAAACGTTTCATTTTTAATATAGATAGCAGGTAGTTGCTTCAACCATAATCTTACTATTATAAATTCTGATTTTTGAAATTTATTAGTTTTCAGATAAAACATTCAAGAATACAAGTTGAAAATTAAAATATATTACCTTGAGATAAAACAAAGGTACTATGAGAAAGATACATGTAAATCCACATATTGTTGTGAAGACAGGTACTCGGGGTGAAATGCCCTTATTTTGAAGATCCATTAAAGCTGAATACAAAGGTTCAGGAATCTAAAGATAAAAATATTTAAGCAAACAAAGATTTCAATGTTTTAGTTATATATAGAAAAAATAAATTATGAAACAAGATGGGAAAAACAAAACACTAAACTGATAAAAATAAATTTAAATAAAACGCTTATTATATTATATGATAAGAAATGTAAGTTACATCTGTAGCACATAACTCTGATAACAGTGTTCTAAAAACTCAAATAGAATAAATTTGAATATCTTAAATAAAATTGTGCTTCATTAGAATTATGTGAATACTTCTCTGTTTGCTGTGATCGATTTTTGAATAGGATTGAATAAGCTTTTGTTTTATATTTAATATAAACATTGAGAAGCAATTTTTTTAACCCTTTAAATCATTACGATTTTCATTTCACATGACACCTGCCCGTGAATGTATTGGGCGTGACGATTAAGAGGTTAATTTACACATAAATAAGCCATATAAGATTAGAAAATGTTTCATTAATGGATTTTTCACTTTCGTGATTGTTTACATAATATTCGGCATGCAATCATGATTTCTTAAGATTGAGTTATGCCAAGAACCCTATAACAAAGAAGTACCAAAATTTATTTACTCAAGAATTTAGATTAAGAAGAAAAAACTTAACCATAAATATTTGTCTAAAAAAATGAAATTCTATTGAAGATTTTAAGCTAGTTTTCTTTTAGTATTTAAAAAGACTGTCAAAATCATTAAAAAAACTACTTACCCAAGATACAATAGCATCAATAGTAGCTTTCAGGGCATCAAACCAGTTTCCATTTGAGCTGTAAGAATCTGAATCAGGCTGGGTATTATTTTCATCATTACTACCTTCAGAGTCAGAAAGGGGATCATCAGTTGTTCCATATTCTCCTTTTAAATTCCTATTTTGATATGTTGTTAAATCTTCACCTAAGGCATCAATATCTAGCGGGCTTAAAATTCGTTCCACTTCAGCTCTTTTTTCATTCTCCAAAAGAAAATCACTGACTTTTGGAGTAGTATGATCTTTCTTAAAAACACTACTTTCAGTTGTCAGAGGTTCATTATTATTTCTATCCAAATTTCCAGATAGATCTTCTGAAAAGGTGTTTGGAATATTTATTTTTTTTTCTTGAGCTGTTTCAATATTGTTTACAATAGGATCTACTGTATTTAAACTGACATCAATGTTTTCATTTAAGCTATTTTGGATGAAATTGTCAAATGGTTCTGTATTTCTGACACTCCCAGTCATACTGGATTCAAGTGTAGAATGTGCATCAGTAGAAACCTTAGTTTCTTGTGGAACAGCATTAACACCAGATGGTGAAGTAGTAGTGACAGTAAAATGCCTTCCTGATAATATATTAACTGTACTAGAATCATGAGTGGAATCTTTTTCAGAACTCTTGAGATCAGGAAGTCCTTCAGAGGTCTGTAAATTCATTTGAGATGAGCTTGAAGATTGCACATTTAGTTGATCTCCAATTCTATCTATGTTTTCTGAAACTGATTCATCATCAGTTGAAACATCACTTTCTCCCTCTTCTTCATCTTCCTCATTCTCGTCATCAGGTTCGTCATCAACATTATCTTCATCAAGCAATTCTAGCTCTTCATTTTCTTCCTTTAAATTATCTTCATTTATCAATTTCATGGTAGATTCCTCTACATTGTTGCTAGCAGGTACAGTGTTAAGATTCTCAGATGGATGATTCTCACTGTTAGTATTTTCAGAGAGTATATTGTCACTAAATTTTTTAGGATTATTTGAATTTATCATCTTATTTTCATTTATATGTAAAGTGGGATCCATGGATGAATGAAGTGTGGTACTACTACTTTCAATTGATGCCTGCTGTGATTGACTAGATATAGAATTAAATTCTGCATTAGAATCAAAATTCCTTTCAGCATTTTGACTAGATGTGTAACTATGGGCTTCTTGACCAACATACATCTCTGCACCTTCAAAACCCCTGCTACTTAACATGGCAAGAGTTTTTGAATAATCATCATCAAGATAATCATTTGTATAAAGAGATGGATGTATTCCTGGTGCTTGTGGAGATTGAATTTTCTGTAACTCTTCATAAGACGGCTGGTGAGGATTGTGAAAGCCCTGACTAGGAAGAACAACATTTGGATTAAAATTTCTACTGTCTAAGGAATTAGGCACATTCTGCAACTGTTCATAAGTGGGAGGCTGATGGAGGCTTTGAAAGCTCTGACTAGCAGAAACAACATTTGGATTAACAGTTCCACCCTCAAAGGAATTAGGCGCACTATTGATTGAACTGTCATACAAAGAAGTCATAACAGGATCACTTGGAAAATGCTGATGTGAGGGAGAATGTACATCTGATGTGTATGTTGCAGATGGTAAAATTTCTGGAGACTCCATATGATTCATTTCATGATGATTAAAGTCATTTTCAGAATGCATAAATTGACTAGATTGTTTGGGAAAATTCGAAAATTGAGATGACTGGTGCAACTGAGGTTGTACATCAGGATTTAAACTAGGGAATTTATACATTTGATTTTCACCGAGACCTATAAATACAACATAAACATGATTTAGAAACAAAATGGCATGAGCTTTTTAATTATTTTTATCAAGTGAATCCTACCTCAAATTAAAAAATTCAAATTGATCATGAGATGTTTCTGATGAAGAGCTCTTATTTACTTTTTATATAAGAAGATAATTTCTGAATTTTGTGAAATTAAACCATTTCAAGAAAGAATTACAGCAATGATTATGACACCTAATTATGAATCACAAGAATCAATTTAAATTAAAAGAAATCTTTTAACACAATCATAAAACAACTACATAAAAGCTTTCATTGATGAACAGTACTAAAATTAAGATTGGTACATTAATCTTTTATCCTCAGATTTATTTTTGCCTCAATAAAAAAAGAGAATTTATTGTTTCATGTTTAACATACAAAAAGTAATAACAAATCCACTCTAGGATATAGTTATACAAATGCGTGTGTTTTTCTTTCTTTATGGTAAAATAGCACAGTAGAACTAGATAAAATGAGCCTTGCTAAACTACATTATCAGTTAAATCAAACATTTTACATATTCCAAATCCTAACTTTTTTCCTTATATTTTAACTCAGGTAATGATTACTGCAAAACCTAAATATTATGTATAACCAAGTTTTAAATGAAAAATTACCAAAACTGCAAATACCAAATTAGATTATCTTCAGTTTCATTATGTATAAAAGCTTTAATTTTATATAACTCTGGAAACATTGATATGCATTCAATGTCATTCATCATATAAGTTATTCAACACCATTTTATTTCACCCTCATAACAGAAAACAGTATTAAAAATATAGTGTAAAATCATCTTGATCTAAAGTAAAGACTAGATGAAATTTTACTAAACTTGGAAAATACTAAATGGCTTAAAGATGAAAATACTAATACTGAAATAGACTTAAGTAAAACATCAAAATGCAATTAAATCAGGTGGCGAAGAAATTATTGGAAAAAAGAAAATCTGGAAATATCTGAAGTTTGAATAATCTGAAAATGTATCTTACATTGAGAAATATCTTATATAACAATCTTAATTAACACTGATAAAACTTGTTAACCCGTAACTGGAGACATGAATTTTCTTACACGTTCAGAGATATGTTATTTTCCTTTTTTGTCTTTTGTAAACAGCATTGGGATTTTTTTAGACACTCAATATATTCTGGAAATCATGTAATGATAAAATAACTACTTGTCGGTAATGAGGAATGTTTTTATTCAAGAACAAAAAAATATATGATAATCAGAGCCAAAGAATAACGCGGAGTCATTCTGACTCCCGTCTCCAGTTACGGGTTAAAACTGCTATTTAAGGGGGAAAAAACAACAACTAATGCTAATTAAAATAATCTCTACAAAATTTATACACATAACAAATAAAGCTGATTGATATAAAGAAAGAGTATTTTCTCTGTTAACCAGAGAGAGATATCCGCCACGCATACAATTGTTATGATAAATGCAATGAATATTAAATAATATAATTTTTTTAGTATGATATCAAGTATAACTAAAAATTAAAAAATTCTTATGGAAATAGAAAGTTTTCTACGTTATGTTACACACTGAAGTGCCAAAATTCATGGGATACCAATATGCAAATATCCAGATGGCAGTAGTGTCACTTAAGAAATGTATAAATAGGCAGTGCACTGTCAGGGATTTCATTTGTACTCAAGTGATTCATGTGAAAGGTTTCTATAATGATTATAGCCACACAATGTTAATTAACAAACTTTGAAAACAAAATACTAGTTGGATCTAGACACATGAGGTATTCCATTTCAAAAATTGTTAGGGAATTCAGCTTTCCTGAATCTAGTGTCAAGAGAGTGCCGAGAATATCTAATTTCAAGCATTACCTCCCACCATGGGCAGTGCAGTGGCCGACCTACTTAATGATCAAGACCAGCAACATGTACATAGAGTAGTAAATGTTAACAGACAAGCAAGACTGCGTCAAATAACAGTAATAATATAAGACGTACAACAGATGGGTCTGTAATGACCATGCAGCAAAATATGACAATTTGAGATATGGCAGCAGAAGATCAACTCGAGTGTCTTTACTGGCTGCAACACCACTGTTAGGCTTGTGAAAATATCAGATGGAACCTAGATGATTGTAAAAAGGTTGCTTGGTCAAATGAGTCACAATTCCAGTTGGTAAGAGATGGTGATAGGGTTCGAGTATGGTGCAGACCCAAGTTGTCCACAAGGCACTGTGCAAGCTGGTGATGGCTCCATAATGGTGTGGGCTGTTTTTACATGGCATGAACTTTGGAGACCATTTACAGCCATTCATGGGCTTCATGTACCCAAACAATGGGATTTTCCAGGATGACAATATGTCATGTCATCAGGCCAAAATCATTTGAGATTAGTTTGATGAACAATCTGGACAGTTCTAGAGAATAATTTGCTGATTGACTAGGTCACCAGACATAAATCCCAAACATTTATGGGATATGATCAATAGGTCAGTTCATGCCCAAAATCTTGCACTGGCAACATTTTTGCAATTATGGACGGCTCTACAGGCTGCAGTGATGCCACTAGACTTTTGAAATCTTGGGTCCCTAGGACCCAGACACTTCTAAAGAGAGAGTTCTTCTTGCTAAAACAAGACAGAAAATGTGTGTTTAATACAAAATATGCCACTTTTACGATCTTTGAAGAGTCAAATTATACATCCTGAAGGACTCATCACAATTTTTTTATGTATCCCTTCTCTAATTGTTTGCTTAAATGATGTGCTATAGCACATTCCCAGCATCACTGAGGCTGCATGGCTGAACATTCCTTCAGGGGACTTCAGACAACTTGTTGAGTCAAGGCAAAGTCAAAATGCTGCACTTCGACAGACAAAAGGAGATCCCACACGTTATTAGGAAATATCCCATGACTTTTGGCATTTCAGAATACATCAGTCAAAACACTGTATGTACAACTGGTGCTTATGATAAAGAAATAATTAAATTTCATAATTGAGTTATAAATGTTGTAAGGTTATAATGAGGTCTACGTATAAAAATTAATTTCCACTCTCTTCAGCTTCATTATAAGCAATTACCTGGATGTGGATATGCTTTTAAGTTTGAAATTCATGGCTTGAATTACATATGAGAAATAATTGCCAGTGGATTCTGTGAACTGTTTATAGTTATATCATAGATATGTATCCTAAAGACTTTTCTTTAGCATAAAGAATGACTAATTATCATATGTAAATATTGGATATGTTTGAAATTACTCAAAAAGTACTAAGGAAAAAAATCAAACTCAAATAACTGGAATGAGAACACAAGCTTTTGAAAGAAATAACAGTGCATGCAGGCAAGTAAGACAAATTCTTCCATAATTTCTTACATTGGATATAAAATGCTGTCTTTCAAAGAAACAGTGTCCTAGCAGCAAGTTAAAATATACCAAGAGTCACCAGAGTACAACCTTCTTCATCAAAGATAGTACAATCTTCAACACAATCAGAATTTGAAAGACTATAAATGGAAATTATTTGAAGATGAGTACAAGACTTCCAACATGTTGCACCAGATCAGTTATCTGAGACAGCAATATTGATGAAGAAATGAGGGGAGTGAGAAGGAGAAGGACTCTTTATTTATATCTCTTACTTTTAAATCTCTGAGTTGTTGCAAAGAGACATCAAAAGTAACAAATTGAGAATAATGTCTTTAAATTTATTGTAGAAAAATAAGTTTAGGTGACTCCTTCATTAAACTGAAAGGCAGTTAATAACTTTAATACTAACCTTTAATTTTAATGTTATAATATCAGTTTAGATCCTCAAATTAGCCTAAATGTAAATATTGACAAAATTCTTGAGATATTAAATATATAAAATTGGGTTGATTCTGTGGATGGTCTAAAAAGAAAAAAACCAATCCATTATCAACATATTCAAAACTAATACAAAGACTTGACTTATTCCCCAGTAGCAGAATTTTCTCCAAGTGTCTGCAATAGATACTTCATGTTAGATTAATTTTCAAACAATTATTCTAATTGGTAAACAAATCATATTAGATGTAAATTTCCAACTGGGCGAAAAATGTCCAGACCAGGATTCGAACCTGGAACCTCCTGGCTGAAGCTGCCAGTGCTCTGCCATCTGAGCTATCCCGGACGATTCTGGTCAAACTTTTTCACCCAGCTAACCTTGAAGATTACAGCATCTGGTCTGAAACCTAGTTCAGCTCAACAGAATAAATCTCAGGTAATGGAACTCCAGAAAACAGGAACTCAAGGTTAGCTGGGTGAAAAAGTTCGACCAGAATCGTCCGGGATAGCTCAGATGGCAGAGCACTGGCAGCTTCAGCCAGGAGGTCCCGGGTTCGAATCCTGGTCCGGACATTTTTTGCCCAGTTGGAAATTTACATCTAATAGATACTTCATGGGCAAAAAATAATCTCATTGTTACTTGCTTTCAAAGTTCAACTACTTTCTGTAAAGAAATTTACCTCAGCCATTTTAATATTAACGTTAAACACTTTTTTTTTTACATTTACTTATAGTTTATTATGAAATTAACCATTTTCTGAAAGAATATGATCTTTCAAAGTCTTATTGATGAAGGTTTTTTAAGCATAACTCAAAAAATAACTAGGGAACTGAGTTTAAATTTCGTATGCTTACATTAGAAGATTCCAGAAATAGATTTCTGTTAAAATATTGATAGATTGTAATTCATAATCTTTTTTAAATAGTAATTTAATAATTCATATTAAAAACACCACAAAAATGCATGATCATCAAATAATTGTATTTGGAATATTTAATAATGACAACAAAATATCAGTGTGAAAATATGGGAAATATGAAAGAATATAATTTGAAAGACATACAACGAATTTAATATTCAAGTTCAAAATTTTATGTGTATATAATTTCAAAACTTCATAACCAAATGATTTCAAATTTGGTATCTAAAGCTAAAATTTATCCCAGAATCAAAATATGTTAAATTTGGGTTGCTATTGAAATTTTTAATGTTTGTTATTATTTTGATATGAAGATAGCTCCAAAGTCTTTTTTTCATAAATAACTCTGATAAATTTTAAACTCAACTAAGATCCAATTCCTAGGTCGAATGGTGCTAACAATTTGGCAATCTTTTTTTTTTTTTTTCGGACTGGCTAAATACTCTGTTGGATTTATGAGCCATTCATATGTATTTTGTGGTACCAAATTATTTCAAGGGTAAGAGAATGTAGATTCATCATTACTTGCTTTCAAAGTTAACAAAACACTTTTGTTAGCAAACACTATTTTAATAAAAAATTTGATACTTTCTTGCTACAGCAGCCATTACATTTACAATTATGTCAAGGTTGCAGTTACAATTTTTCAAAGGTTATGGCCAAGCTTATATGTACATCATATATAAATATGCATCATTTTCCATATACATGTCAACTGCATATATATCTGCCATATGTTATACATAAAAATCATATTAATATCATAAATATGTCATATATATATATATGTCACAGATACATCATCATATGCATCTTATAAACGTATCACCTGACTATAATTTGGCCATATACATATTAAAACATCACATATGACTATATTCTCATGTAGCTTGGCAATACATCTCAGTCACTTAGCAGAATCCTCGAGGGCTGTTATAACAATGAAGTAAAGTTTTTTTTATTAAGAAAGAATAATGTATTTTTAGTGATTTTTTTCACCTAAAACTTTGGCTTAATCATGAACAAAATCACAAATACATCAAAATATAATTATGATTAACTGAACAGAAAAAGATAAAATGAAAAAGTCTAATCAAAATTACAAGATAGATATCACACCAATAAAAATTAAACTAAAAAAAATCGTATAAATTTAAAAAAGACATCAACCATTTTTAAATTACAAAGATAGCTTCAAAAAATTTCTTGTGCAGTAGAATACTCACTATTCCATTCTTGGTGAATACTACTGTGTGTTGAACTAACAAAATCAGGCTGTTGTTGAAAAGTATTTGGAGCTGAATTAATGAAATCTTGCTGCTGTTGAAAAGTATTTGGTGCTGAATGCATAGCATCATGCTGTTGTTGAAAAGTATTTGGTGCTGAATTCATAACATTTTGTTCCTGGGATGCTGAACTGATAAAATTATTTTGCTCTGGAATATTGTTTGATATTGAACTCATTAAATTATAGTCTGATGTATGCATATGTTGAATGGTCGGAGATACCATATCAGGCTGGTGGGGTTGTGAAGATACATGTAAATGGCTGCTGACTGTATAAGAATCAGTCCCCAAAACATGTGTTTGAAACTAAACAGAAAAAGAATATTTTAAAAACTATTTTATTAAAAGAAAATACACACAGAATACATAGAATGAATTCAATATGACATACATTAAAATCTTTAATTTATCAGAATGGCAGCACATGG
Source organism: Maratus speciosus (assembly GCA_963932465.1). Classification (NCBI taxonomy): domain Eukaryota; kingdom Metazoa; phylum Arthropoda; class Arachnida; order Araneae; family Salticidae; genus Maratus; species Maratus speciosus. Next base: position 8,703,023 of record OZ010792.1, on the reverse strand, counting down.
GCAAGAAAATTTTATTAGTAGAGTAGATTTTGGACATAAACTTTGTGAGAGTCTGCCATTAGTTTGGACTTGACATGACAAACCTGCCATTATTACCAAGCTAATGCTTGTTTGCTTGCAGAAGAGAATTTGTCTAGGAGAACATGAAGTTTTATAATATGGATAGACATAATTTTAGACAAAAACTTTTAATATGAGCATATGCTTATGCCACCACTATCTTATAAAAATGCTCTAAGACAGTTGAACCTCGAAAATCCAGTCATCCAAATTTCAGGAATCTCTAAAATATGGACATTTTCCGATTTCAGTTTCATTAATTCTTAAATATAAGACTTAGCTGTAATTTTCATATTTCTGGTGGAATGTAGTTAAGCCTTTTACATTTTAATTATTACAAAAACTGGCAAGTTAAAAAAGGGCATAAAAAAAAAACCTGGAATAAAATTCCCACTTTTTAACCCATAAGAACATACTCAACCTGATACGCTGATGACTCGAAGCTTCATATATTTTAATTCTAATAAAATCAGAGTTCTTTTTTTTTTTAAGCTAGCTGGATTTGTAGAATTTTTTTTTTCTTCCATAATAACGTTATGATGGGCAATAAAAGGGAACTAACTACATCCAGAGCCAGAAATATTTTTAAAATTTAGAAAATTATTTTTTTTTCTATATTTTTTCCTTACTAGTTGAGATTCTGGAAAATGGAAGTTTTTGGATCATTCTGGGTTTTCGAAAGCCATATGTCATGTGAAAATTACTTCATTTGGATTTGCAACGTAAAGGCGTGTGTAAAAACGTGTAATACCTTAACCAGGTGTGCATGTTTGTTCGCCTGTGTTATTACTTTCCACATGATTGTAGTTGCTACCTTGATTTTGATCCGCTTTTTAGAAAGCGTATTCATAATAATTGTTGGTTTCATCATCTAGCTCTAACAGCAGTTCTATTTCACAAAAGCAAAAATATAATTTGCTTACAATAGTAAAAACAGTTGAATTGCTACAAAAATTAGAAAAAGGGTCTTCAGTGCTGAAACTTTGTGATGAATATGGGATACGAAAGTTTACAGGGTATGACTTGCGAACAGCAAAAACATTGCAGTTTTTTGCCGATAGTGATACCCTTCTGGCGAAGAAAAGAAATTAATGCATTTTACTTTTAATGACTTTTAGTTTCACAAAGTTTCAACTCTTTGAATTTAATTTTAGTATTTGTATACATTAGTGCAAGTTAAAAAATTTTAGTCGCAAATAAAAATAAGTACCCTTTCTCCCACCACTGTCAGTCTTTTCCCCATTTTTTAGTTTAATTATGGATTTTCAAAAAACCTAAAGTTCAAAAGTATATAATTCTAAAAAATGAAATATAAGTTACAAAGTTTGAATAAATGTAGTATGCAATATCACGTAAAAAACTTATTCTATAGTATCATTATTATTTATCCTTCTAAGTAAGAAAATCATTTTGGAAGAAATTACTTAGATAAAACACTGGCCAGTATCTTTAAAGTATCAATTTAATGGGACTTTTACCTTAGATCAGAATTTTACAAATACGAGGGTGTATCAATAAATTTTTGCCCTCACATAGAAATAATTGAGTGAAATTTATGAAATTGCTACATTTTGTGATTCATTTTCTATATAGTCAGTGTGCACAGTAACACATTTGTGCAACCAGTATTTCAAAGAAAGGAGGGAGGATGTATTCCAGGAAGTGTGATAGTAGACCCAAAGGGAGGCATTTTTCTAACTTTTACCGACCCCCCACATATGACATATTGTAGGAGTAACTGTGGCCACTTATTCATGCTATGCACCTCCTGAGCCCCTCTTCCCAAATTTGCTCTACAGGGGATACTTTTGCTTAATTTTGCAGACATCATTCATACCACCTTTGGCCAAATTTGGAGGGAGGGGCTCAGGAAGTGCATAGCACAAATAAGACGTCACAGGCTTTTCCGACAACATGTCACACAACAACGGGTCGGCAAAAGTTAGAAAAATGACCTCCTTTGGGTCTACTATCACGCCTCCTTGAATACATCCGTTTATAGAAATACTGTTTGTAGAAATATATTACTGTGCACGATGACTATATAGAAAAGGACTAATACAATGTAACAATTTCATAAATTTCCCTCAATTATTTCTATGCGAGGGCAAAAACTTATTGATACACCCTCGTACTTTTTCTGACATGATTCTTCAAAAATACTTTCCCTACTTTTTCAGTTTCTGGTATATGTTCATGTACATATTTTGATTTTTTAAATTCAAATTACTACCTATCTAAAGCTTTCTTTAAAATCATTAAGTAAAAGGCCATTCAAGTGAACTATCATTAGGTCACTCAATTTTTATGCTTCAAATCAGCAATTAAAATATTTTGGTTGTCAATGGCAAATTGGCAACTGCATTTCACAAGCCCTGCTCCTGGAAGTACATGAAGAAACTATAAAAATGATCTCACTCCGTCAGATAAATTGAATATTTTCAAAGAAAAATTATTCTTCTGGATGGAAAAGAGTTATAATATAAAATGCAGTAGAAATGTTTGAAGTAGTGTAATCAATAGAAAAATCTTATTGCTCAAATTTTATATTTCATAAAATTTTGATAGTTGCATCCCCCTGCCAACATTTGATACAATTTTCCTAAATTAGGAGAGAAATACCCGATGAAAATTATTTTTAAGTACTTGTGCAAGTATACACTGAAAAATTTATAAGTTATGTTAGTAAGTGAATTAAAAGTGACATACATATTCCTTCTACATACTTTTCTATCACCATAATTTTAAAGTGCCACAGAAGTTTAACCATGGCATTAAGAGTAACATGTGATAACTAAAGATAAAAAAACCTTTATACGAACAAATCATCACTTAAAAAATAAAACATTTCTGCAACAACATGTGAGATAGCACACATTACACTAATAAAACAACAGATGTATAATACATATTAAAATAACTTACTTCAAAAGAAGCTGGAATTAACTTTTTTGCAAATAAATTAGTCTCTCGGATGAAATTTTTTGAAATATATCCTTTATTGCCTCTAACCTAAAATAACAAGCATAAACTTAGAGAAACACTAAAAAGAAAAAAAAAACTTTTACATATCAATTTAGCAAAAAATACAATATTTAAGAAAAGTTAATTGAAGAATTTTTTATAAATTCCTTTAAGACAAAATAAAGTACTGTAACACAAATTTACTTTTGCTGCTTTTCTGCACTTTTACAGAAGGCGCTATGAGCGCTGGTTCCTTGGCAGATAATCTTTTTAACCTCCCCCCCCTCCCCCCATAGTTATAATTTAGCCTGTGTGAAAGAAAGTCGCACCGACAGCCGACAAAAAATGTAATGCACTTGTCCAGCTGTTTAAATATGTGAAACATTTTCATATATCTACATGTAACTTTATGTTTTGTGCATGTGGTTGCCATAAAAAAATGAATTAACCACTAAATCTTACTGAATGAAATTTATGCATTACAAGAATTTGGAGACCACATTGGGTGCCACTTTTCTCATAGTGCGCATATTTCAACACAGTAAGGATTTACTCATTCATAATTACAAATCACATTTAATGTAAACAACACACACACATTACACAAACTTATACATAGTTGGACTTAGACATTTCACACCAATAATATACAGATTAAAAGAAATACATGTCTAGGACAGGCAAATTACATGTTACCAACCTCGACCTACGAATGTGACCTTTTTTTCTCATAGACTAAATCATAATTTCTGCGATATGGGGTAAAAAATTATCCTTGCAAGGGATGTAGGCAAAACATAGAAATAATTCGATATTTTTAGGTGTTTTATGTTTAATTTTTTATAACATTAACCTTATGTATTACTATTTTAAATATGTTGATGCAAAAATAATCTTTTTTTTAAATTAATTATATCCAATTTAAATTTCTCATTGTAACATTTTGCTTCTTTTTAAGAAAATTAGTTTCATTTGCAATATTTTTCATATTATATCTGCCATTTTTTGTAATTTGTATTATTTACTCAGTATTTATAAATCAGAAATCATGATTTTAAAAAAAACAACTACGGTTTTTGTTTTCGGTAATTGTCAACAGATGGTGACATCACGATAATGACATTGGTTATTTTTAAAAATTATTTTAGGACATTTTGAATTTAAATTTCTTAGTTTTTCTTAAATTTAAAATTATCAGGTTGCTTGCATTTTTGTATTGCCATATTAAGGAATGATATTAGTATTATTATATCTAAATGAATTCTAGTTTAAAAACTTCTGTAATCTAGCATTTTCTATAATCCGAAATCGTCGTGATCTTGATGATTCTGGATTAAAGAAGTTATACTGTATTAAAAATTCCATACATCGACTAGTGTAACATGTCTATAGCATACAAAATCAACTTAAATAGCTACAGCATACAAAAAATTAAAAACAAGTCAAAAATTGCATGTCAAATGAGGCAAATGATGAGTTCATATCTATAACTAGTTTTATAAATATTCAGAACTTGGTGCAATAGTTGTTGCACTCTTATGCAAAAATACATGAATACAAAATTTATTACGATTCTATATATTAAATTCAGTAATACGGAAATAATAGGACTCCATTTTAAATAGGATGTAATCAGCATGGCAACCTAGATCATTACCTATCATGGGATATCACTGAATTAATTACGTATGATAGGATTTAATAGAATGAAGAAAACTTTCATTAATATCTTTTCAAGTTTTGATTAGATTATCATCAAATTTGAAGCGTCTCGACAAAATCCTGCAACGATTATATATATATTAAATTTCAAACCATTTGGTTGGGTAGTTTTTGTGCTGTTATATGCAGACAGACAGAGCAGAAGACGACTATATGTGCTACATTGCTACGTATTTATATAATTACAAATGCACCTAAAAAGAATTAGGAAAACTTTCTTATAATAAATAGCATGTAAAAAAAGCACTATACAGAATCAATCAAAACTAATGTAGAAGTTAAAAAAAAAATTACTACTTAACATAGTTACCATGCTTACAATGTTTTATTCTTTATGCCCACATGGAACAGCAACCTTTATATTTATAAAAATACATTTCAAACTAAAACTATTGAAATCATTCTTTTTAATTAATAACAGCATTTTTAAAAAATGATCAAACGGCTTTTCAAAAAAAAAAAAAAAAAATTAATAAAATAATTACAGTTGAACCTCGTTATCCCGACACTCTAATGACCAGAAAAAAGTGTCTCGCGGTAATTGGAGTTGGAGAAAAATGTTTATAAAAAGCTGTATTTTTAATTGATTTAAGACAATTTTAAATTCATAACTGTACTTGCAATTTTAAGCAATAAAACATTATTATTAAGCAAAATCAACACAAAAACAAAATTGAAAAGAATAAAAATCAGATTTATGATGACTTGTTTTTTTAATTGTTACATGAAATATTGATGAATTAAGGTTTGCTTATCCCTAGACAGGATTCCTACAATTCTCTTTTCAATATTATACAATGAATTGTAATCAATATTCGTATTTTCAGAAATGGATGTTAGATAATTTCTGATCGGTTCAATGCAATGCAATGCTTCGGTTTTAGTCGCATGAAAAATGCTGTGCAACTACAAGAAAGCGCCGTCTGACCAGAACAAAAAGACCGCAAATAAACTGATACGCCTATCTGGAGCTTAAGTGGGTCATTCATAGTGTGTGGATTTATATATTCAGATAAAGGATTGAAGTAAAATTTCTCATTTATCTCAATGGGTATTTTAAACACTTTTGTGAAAAGTTTGGCTAAGACATTTCTTACCGCTTAATTTCCGCACTTATAAGATGGATTATGAAAAATGGACAATTTTCCTAAACTGTCGGGATATCCAGAGTTGAAAATTATTCAACGACGTAAAATCCGGAGTTTATTTATGTTAAAATCATATACAGAAAATAGAAACTTTGCAAAACTGACGTGATAAGCGGAGTGATGTAAAAACTGGGTGTCGGATAATGAGGTCCGACTGTATACCTAATTTTTTAAAAGGAAAAGGGAAAAAAAATCAGAAAAAACAACACATCTATGGCATAGTTAAAACTAAAATAAATTTCTTAAAACTTAAATTCGAAAATAAATATCGGATTTTGAAAAAAAAAAGAAACTTACAATAACACCCCATAGATCTTTTTTAGGTCCATAATCCTTCACATATATTTGTACTTCTTCATTAGGCTCAACACTAATTTTACTATCATCTGGACTGGAATACCGTAAAATTGTTATTCCTCTGCTGATAGGTGCTAAAACAAAAATTTAAATGAGTTAGAACCACCAATAAAAATGAAACAATTATTGAATCAAACTAAACATCAGCACTGCAGCAAAACTAAATACAATATGTTAAAGAGCAAAATTGGTAGCCACCACTGGCCACAGGGCAAGTAAATGGGGGAAAATTTTTTCACAAATCCAACAAACTACAACTTTTAATGAACTTTCACCTTGACATTAGCTAGTGGGACAGAATAAAAAATTCATAAATGCCATCAACAATTCCACTACTGCTGATCACAATATTAATATGTTTATTTAGTCTATTTAATTTTGCATTAATAATATTAACAGAATTCTTTTAACTTTGTGAATTACCACTCTTAAACAACAACAACAAAAAAAAGCTACTAATTAAAAAAAAAAAATGCTACTACAGGCTGCTGGCTATTGATGAAATTTCTCAGTTTTGAATCTTACCTGATGAACAAAACTTGTTTTTTCTATCAATTGCTCATTGAGAGTTCATTGACTGTGATAAGAGATGGTGGAAATGTAAGCACCTAAAAAAGTTTGTGCACGATTGCCGGAGCATCACCTGCATCACATTCAACATACAAACACACACACACATAAAAAAATGTCTTTATTATTATTAAGCAACTAAGCCCAGAATTAATAAGAATAAGTCAATTCAATTCAACATGGTATTTCAAAATTTAATCTTTAAAAATTCTAATATTCATTAAATTAGATTTTAAAAAGAAAATCACTTAGCACACTTTTGAAATACAGTATGGAACCGTTTATCCAGAAATCAGTTATCCAGAATGATATTTCCAACTGACTGATTTAAAAAATTTTCCAAAAAAAAAAAAAAAAAACACTGCCAATTTGACATGTGTATTACTTGAAATAATGAAACAATACAACATGAATTATATAACTTAATGCCAATATCTAGGATTTGGAATGGAAAAATATTTATTTAGATAGTTGACATTTAATTTTTATGCAGAGGAAATAGAAGAATTTTTGTTCTCAAGGTATTCTCATAAAATGCCTTTTTTTCAAACTCTGATTAGAATCTTTGATCTTGTTTGGATTTGAGTCTGAGTAATCTAATAGTTAATTTGAAATTAGAAACAATGTTATAATTACTTATACTCTATCAATCTGAACAAATGCATGTTGTTTTGATGCTCATCCAGTTATCCAGAAAAACCAGTTATCCGGAATACACCTGACCCTAATTATTCTGTACTGTATATAACTCCCATTTTAGTGTTAATTCCAGAATAAAAGGGTCACAAGGCAGGAATTTAATAAAAAGGACATGACACACTGTTCCCAGAAATGGCACTCTTGTGTGCAAGAAACATTTTGAACTGGTTTGTTTCAAGTTCCTTTTTGTCAGTAGAATTTCCTGATATTTTCCTGTGACTGATCGAGAAATTTTGCAGTTTCATCCTGTGACAGATTGATAAAATTCAAGATTGCCAAACTCCTCTCCCAATGAAACTGAAAAAATTCATTGTTTTTTCCTGTAACCGACTTAAATTTTGAGATATTTCTTCCCAACTGACCGATGACTTTCTCAATACTTTTCCTGTGACTGATGGTTGAATTTCATGGTTTTTCTTCCTCAACTGACTGATGAAATTCACGATTTTTTCCCTGAAAGAGATTGATTTATTTCTCAATGAAAAGAATTGAAAGCAGCATTCAAAATTTTTGATGGTCTGCTGAAAATATTAGAGATCACGGAAAATTTAATCGGATCACTAATTTAAAAAATTTAGTGGTCTGCAGGACCAATAATTTTTTTCACTTCTCTGACAGGCATACAAATTTTCCCGGCCCTGAAAAAAAAATCACGAATCTCAAATCACACAATTTTATTTTATTTAAAAAAATAAATATTGGACACAAAATATTTTGGCTGCAATTGATGTATTGCATTCCATTCTTTTATTCTACCCACTGAAGCAGAAATAGGGTTTCAAAACTTAGGGGAAACAAAAAATTGCTGGAGAAACCAGTTAAGAAATCAAGCTGTTTTGGCTTTAATGGAGTTTGTATGAATACACCAGAGATTGAAAAATTTGATCCATTTCCACCAGTAACATTCTGGCTTAAATCTGGAGGAAAAAAAATGTATTAAACCTTACAGTCAGTTGAAATAAATAATCGGAAATAAAATATCAAATTTATAATTTTACAGTTTTTGTTTATGTAGTACTGTTGTTTATTTAATTTTTAGCAAATTATAATTTTTCATTTTATTAGGCTGAAAATATTGGATAACTGAAAAGTAGGTTTGGTTTATATTCTAGGAGGTGGAGGTCACTCAAAGGGTTAAAGGGACTTAAGAGAATTTTATGTAGCAGACCAGTGATGTCTGCGGAACAGTAAATTCTGATGCTTACTGGTGCTTGGGTCCAGTGACTTTTTTTATTGAATTCTAACACGGGAGAGTAAGTGCCAAAATGAGCAGTAATGACCATCTGGTGACTAAAATATTTAGAAATGCCATTGAATATGTAAAATATTTAAAAAGAGCTGTCAAATTAATAAAGTAGTTAAAAAGGGCCACTGGATGTTGTATACTGCCAAATTAGCCTAGAATCAACACTATATTTTCAAATTACAAAAATGCTCTTACACTTTATAGCAACTTAGAAGCTGTCAAAAACTAGTACATGCTGTGGCCATCCTAAAACTTTTTTCTATATAAATCAGATCAATTAAATCATTTAAATAGTACAAAAAATTACATCAATTTAGCACCCATTCATATCAAAGTATATCTGAATTTAAATTTTGATGAAAATATGTGCATTAGTTCTTAAGATAGAGCTATAGTGGAAATTCTGAAAAATGTAGCATAGCAGTGCCCCCTGTTGATCAATTTACACCAAAGGGTCATTCCATATCAAATCAACCAAAAAAAAATTATTTTTGAACCTTCAGGATTCAGATTTTTATAAGTTTTTGTTTATTTGTTGTACCTGTTAAGTGGACAAGAAAAACCAAAATTTCCGATTTTTTGAGTTTTTAATTTTTGAGTTATCGACTTTCAAAAAATGAAAAATTGCCGAAGTTTGACTCCACTTTGACACCTTTAAACAGCTGTAGGCAAAAAACTATTTTACTTAGAAAGCTCAAATTGGTATCATTCTCCTCTGCTTTTTACGATCTTTAATTTGATATACAACATTATTAAAGTATTTAAAATTTAATTTTTTTTATTAAAAAATTAAAAATTTAAATTTTAAAATTTCAAAAACACCCCTTTTAATTTTTTTGAAAAAAATATATGTTTTAAAGACATCAATTGACTATGTGTATGCCAACTTTCATAATGGGATGACAATGGGTTCCTATGGAAATTAATATTTTTGTATTATCATATACGAAATTTGCAATATTTGTATTTTCATGTCAAAAGCGTAACTGTAAACTCATTGGTTAATGTTTGAATTAGAGGTCTGCACAGGTTGAAATTTACAGGCCCGGACCTGGTATAAAAATTAAGTTTGGCCTGAGCCTGGCCATAGAAAAAAAACTAAGACCTAGTATAAAAGTTTGGCCTGAGCCCGGCACGGTATAAAAGTTAACAGTTTGGGCACAGCCCCGGCCCGTACAACAAAAATAACGGCCCGGCCCAGCATAAAAGCTAAAAGTTTGGCCAGCCCAGCTGGGAAAAAAAGTTAAAATTTTTGCCCAACCCAACTGAATTTCTACAAAAAATGGATTTTTACGTCGATGTGATTAAAAATTGTCTCGTACGAGAAGTTCTGATCAAAAATATTTATTTTAGCCTTTTATTATTATTCGGGTTTATAATCTTTATTTTTAAAGAAGGGCCCTAGGGTGTGATTTTTTTCTTTTTTTATGAATCTCTATTTGCTTCTAAATATCTCAGTTATCATTAATATTGTTAATCCATACTCCAAGTATTGGAGACTTAAAAATCTGAAAAATGCTATACAGTAAAATCTTCTAAGACGGAATCGCATAGCAAAGAAAAAAAAACAAACATTATAGACAGGTTCCCTTCTTAGCAGGTGTGAATGTATTATATTCTTTTCTCACATACGAGTATTATTATACAGTAGACTCCCTCAAATCCGCAAATGCCTAAAATCCGTACATCATCACAGATGTAAACGATGAAACTTTCAGTTCAGATGTAAGGACAAAATTACAGAATTTTTTAGTTTTATAACATTCTGTATGCATTTTAATATGTAATTCTCGATAATATGACTAAACTCGTGGTTTTTCATGAAGCAAGTATAAATTTTTTTTCTGAAAAAAATCCAAGATATTGCTGATATCACTGGTAATCACAATATTTTTACCAAATATATTTATGCAGTAATCAAGCTTTTTTGGTTATTAAGACTGGCTAAACCAGAAATAAAACTTCCTTACTTTATGATTTTGATGTGAAATTATAAGTACCTTTAAAAGGGAAGTTTTGTTGAAAAATTCAAGGGATGTATCTCATCTTTATTATGCATATTTAATTATACATTATTAATTATCTTTTTGACCTTTTAATAATTTAATCATTTTTAAAAATATCTTACTTTTTATCATTTTAGTTTATTACTTAATTATTTTAATATTTTACTATATTGCAAGCATTCATTATAATTTTGATTGCATTATTACATTCAAATTATTGTTTAAAAAATGTAAACAAGGCAATGACCAGAAATCTTCAAAATTCTAAAATCCACACACCTTCTGGTCCCAAGCTGTGCGGATTTGAGGGAGTCTACTGTATTAATTTTGCATGGACTTTCACATTTTTCCTTTTAAGACAAGTTTCTGTCATAGGCAGGTTCTTTTTAACAGGTTTTGCTGTATTTTAATTTTATTGCCTAGAAATTTACTATTCTTTAAAAGGAATGAATTTTAAAGTTTAATCGTAGAATGACGATTTAAAAATATATGCATTTTTTGCTAAAATTTTTAAGTTGGGCCACATTTTTTGATAGCACGGCCCAGACCACACTGAGACAATGATTTTCATACAGGTTGGATCGAGACAAGAACTGAAAATTTTGACCTGTGCAGACCTAGGAAGAATGAAGCCAGCCCCCTGGCTGGGTTCTGAAAAAATAAGTTAGGCCCGATCCTTCAGAAAAAAGTAAAGCCCAAGCCTAGCCCGGCCCGAGAGTCGTGAATAAAAATAGCCCATACCTCTAGTTTGAATACTACTACTAATCTATGAACTAGTTTTTAGCTCACAGGCTATCAAAGCCTGAGAGCTAATGTGCCCGCCCGTTCTGTATGTATGTATGTATGTACGTATGTATGTATGTATGTATGTATGTATGTACGTACGTACGTACGTACGTATGTATGTACGTAACGCGATAACTCTTGATAGAAACATCCGATTTGCTTCAAAATTTTTTCCTAGGTTCACTGTGATAAGGCGCTTCCCTGATTAGTTTTGGGAGTTCATTGGTTAAGGATAAAGGGGGGGAAACGGGGTTAGTCCACACACTACCCCCTTAATTCAGTTAAATGGGTTTTTCATGCAGAATGATTCGATTTGCTCCGAATTTGGTATACCGGTTTATTATGTTAAGGAACTTCCCTGATTAGTTTTGGGAGTTCATTGGTTAAGGATAAAGAGGGAAAAACGGGGTTAGTCCACCCCCCTAGATCCGATAAATGTGTTTTTCATGCAGAATGATTCGATTTGCTCCGAATTTGGTATAGCGGTTTATTATGTTAAGGAACTTCCCTGATTAGTTTTGGGGGTTCATTGGTTAAGGGTAAAGGGGGAAAAACGGGGTTAGTCCACCCCCCTTAATTCAGATAAATGGGTTTTTCATGCAGAATCATTCAATTTGCTCCGAATTTGGTATACCGGTTTATTATGTTAAGGAACTTCCCTGATTAGTTTGGGGGGTTCATTGGTTAAGGGTAAAGGGGGAAAAACGGGGTTAGTCCACCCCCCTTAATTCAGATAAATGGGTTTTTCATGCAGAATCATTCGATTTGCTCCGAATTTGGTATACCGGTTTATTATGTTAAGGAACTTCCCTGATTAGTTTTGGGAGTTCATTGGTTAAGGATAAAGGGGGAAAAACAGGGTTAGTCCACACCCACCCCCTTAATTCAGTTAAATGGGTTTTTCATGCAGAATGATTCGATTTGCTCCGAATTTGGTATACCGGTTTATTATGTTAAGGAACTTCCCTGATTAGTTTTGGGAGTTCATTGGTTAAGGATAAAGAGGGAAAAACGGGGTTAGTCCACCCCCCTTAATTCAGATAAATGTGTTTTTCATGCAGAATGATTCGATTTGCTCCGAATTTGGTATAGCGGTTTATTATGTTAAGGAACTTCCCTGATTAGTTTTGGGGGTTCATTGGTTAAGGGTAAAGGAGGAAAAACGGGGTTAGTCCACCCCCTTAATTCAGATAAATGGGTTTTTCATGCAGAATCATTCGATTTGCTCCGAATTTGGTATACCGGTTTATTATGTTAAGGAACTTCCCTGATTAGTTTTGGGGTTCATTGGTTAAGGATAAAGGGGGGAAAACAGGGTTAGTCCACCCGCCTTAATTCAGATAAATGTGTTTTTCATGCAGAATGATTCGATTTGCTCCGAATTTGGTATACCGGTTTATTATGTTAAGGAACTTCCCTGATTAGTTTTGGGGTTCATTGGTTAAGGGTAAAGGGGGAAAAGGGAGGTTAGCCCGCCCCTCTTAATTTAGATAAATGGGTTTTTCATGCAGAATGATTCGATTTGCTCCGAAGTTGGTATACCGGTTTATTATGTTAAGGAGCTTCCCTGATTCGTTTTGGCGATTCATTGGTTAAGGATAAAGGGTTAGTCCACCACCTTAATTTAGATAAATGTTTTTTTTTTTGCAAGATTATTCGATTTGCTTCAAATTTGGTATACCGGTTTATTATGATAAGGAGCTTTCCTGATTAGATTTGGAGGTTCACTGGTTAAGTATAAAGGGGGAAACGGAGGCTAATTCCCCTTCACTTATTTTTTTGAGTGGCATTATTCTTTAAAATAAGAGTATAATATACAATTAGTGTGAATAGTCTGTGAGCTCAATGCCATCAGTTTAGCTGGGCACTTTTCTTTTTTATTGTATTACAAGTAAATATGAAAATTTAATCTATTAAATATATCAGGTAATAACAATTTGCGAAATGTTTATTTATTTAATGACAATAGAGTAGACATACTAATATATGGTTTACTTTTAAATTAAACAATAAAGATATTTAAAAGGAAATTAACTTACAGGCTCAGTGTAAAATTAACCCTGTATAATCAATTGCAAGTGAATATAAAATAAGCTTCCTAGATTCAAAGGGACCAACAATTTCATTTTTTTTTTATACACAATCGAATGATATATTAAATGTATCAAAGGACATCTTTTTGCAAAAAGTTGAGCTGTTACTGCAACTATTAAAGTTTATATTCCGAGTAATGAAGTTGATTTCGTTTGTAAAATTCCTAACGTAAAAGTCCTTGAAATGAAATTATTTTGCATATTTATGGTTTTAATTACAAAGAAATTTCAATTTTTAATAACATTTTATAAAATATTAATTGTGTAGCAAATATTATGAATTAATAAAGTCATATGTGCACTGAATGTTTCAAACAGCTGCTTCATGAATTAAGCACAATTGGATAGCAGGTGTTAAAAGAGTCCTACCTCTTGATAACTACACCTAAAGCTTCAAATATCAAATTCCATTGAAGTTAGCTAATACGTTTATATATAATATGTCAAGCAATTTTAGTGGACTGTGTGTTACAAGTACCTGATCTCCATTAAGATAATTTTAAATTGATTATAAAGACTAGAGAGTTAATTAGACACAGAGCCTGTAAGTTTTTTTTTTTTTTTTTTTGCATATTTTTATTGTTTAAAAGTTAACCATGTATTAGAATGCCTGCTCTACTGTCATTAAATAAACAAGCATTTTACAAATTATAACTTGATGTTATATTTAATAGATTAAATTTTCATATTTATTTGTATTACAAAAACTACTTAATAGATCAGTTGTCATATTCATTCAAACATTAACCAATGAGTTTACACTTTACATTTATGCTTTAAACATGGAAAACAAGCAAATTTCATATGTAATAATACAAAAATATTAATTTCCATAGGAACCCATTGCCATCCCATTATGAAAGTTGGCATACACATAGTCAATTGATGTCTTTAAAACATATATTTTTTTCAAAAAAATCAAAAGGGGTGTTTTTGAAATTTTAAAATTTAAATTTTTAATTTTTTAATAAAAAATTTAAATTTTAAATACTTTAATCATGTTGTATATCAATTTAAAGATCATTAAAAACAGAAGAGAATGACACCAATTAGAGCTCTCTAAGTCAAATAGTTTTTTATCTACAGCTGTTTAAAGGTGTCAAAGTGGAGTCAAATTTCGACAATTTTTCATTTTTCAAAAATCAATAACTCAAAAATTAAAAGCGCAAAAAATCGGAAATTTTGTTTTTTCTTGTTAACTTGACTGACTCTACCACAACACCAAAAATTATAAATTTCTGAGATGTCAAGGTTCAGACCATTGGTTGATTTGACATGGAATGACCCCAAAACATAAAGAGCACTAACTGATATTAAGGTATTCCTGAATCTGAAGTTTGATGAAAATCAGTACACTAGTTATTAGGCCTGGGCCTTAAATCGATTTAACTCTTAAATCGATTTAAAGCTTACATCGGAAATCCGATTTAACCATTGGTCTTAAATCGATTTAAGCTAAAATCGGAAATCGCGATTTAGCCATTATCTTAAATTGCGATTTAGCCATTGTCTTAAATCGCGATTTAGCCATTATCTTAAATCGCGATTTAGCCATTATCTTAAATCGCGATTTAGCCATTGTCTTAAATCGCGATTTAGCCATTGGCTTTAAATCGATTTAAAACAAAATACTGATTCAGAGCTAACATCAGAAAACCGATTTATCTGCTTTGATGTATCTACCACTTACATGCCAGGCTGGTGTTAAATCGATTTAGGAGGATCTGATTTAAGCAAACATCGCAAGCCTCAATGCTTTCCAATTTAAGACAAAAAAGGCAAGCTGGTGTTAAATCGATTTAGGATGATCCGATTTAAGCAAACATCGCAAGCCTCCATGCTTTCCGATTTAAGAAAAAGACGATTTAATGAAAACAAGGCAAGCTGGTGTTAAATCGATTTAGCAGGATCCAATTTAAGAAAAAGGCGATTTAAGAAAACGATGATTTAAGTAAGAATTGATATTTATTTTGTAAACAAGATTCAGAGTTTACGAGATTGGAATGTGTATTTTTCAGAAATTAAGAACTATATAGTGGAAAGTTGAAAGGAAAAAGTAATGTTTAAATCTTAAAATCCAAATTCATCGAATTTCAATTTATATGCTAATGCAATCTTTTGATGATAAATTAAGTTTTCACATATTTGAGTAACATTGCAATATGTATTTTTTATTTTCCAATATTCTGTAATTAATTAAAATGTTTTAAAGTAGAATCCTGCATTGTTTCAAAAGATTGTTTTCCTGAAATTCATTCAGCATTTATATGATTAAAAATAATAATAATAAAGTTTTATATTTAAAATCCAAACTCATCGACTTGCAGTTTATACTTTTATGCATTCTTATGATGAAAAATTCATTTTTTTACATGTTTTAGTAATATTTTAACATTTATTTTTTATTTTCTATTATTTTGTAATTAATGAAATTATTTTAAAGGTATAGTCATGCATTGTTTTGTGTATCACTATTTGGCCGTGATCCACATTAAATATTTTTCTTTTACTAATAATATTTTTTTCCTGAAATTGATTGAGTATTTATGGTTGGGAAAAGAATAAAGTTTCATATTTAAAATCCAAATTCATCGAATTTCAGTTTTTATTTTTATGCATTCTTTTAATGAAACATTCATTTTTCACATGTTTGGGTAATATTTTAATACATATTCTTTATTTTCTATTATTCTGTAATTAATTAAAATATTTTAAAATAGTCATGCATCAGATTTGACATCCGATTTCAATGCCAGTCACATGGATTGAGTATCTTGTATTTTAGTTTTAATTTATTATTATTTTGTAATTAATTAAAAATACTTTAATAAAGTTCTGTAATGAGTCAAGTAACTTTATTTTTACAGCAGAATGAGGCAGGGCTGGAGGAGGCATTCATTAGATTTTTCTGCAGATCTGCGATTTTTTGCTTTTTAGACATTTTTTATCATTAAAAAGAGATATATTTTAAGATTATATTTTATTACTAATCTTAAATGATGGCAACAACCACGAAAAAAATCAGCAATTTCAGTGATGTGCTCCAAGGGTAACACTTTCAATCCTTCTCCATCCGCTATATAAATGTCAGCATTTATGTTAAACAAATCTTATTTTAATCTAAAAGTTAAAAAGATATAAAATTGCACCTTATTTCTCATATCTCACCCCCCCCCCCTTTTTTTTTTTACTACTTTTCTCATAATGGTAAATGAATAGTTAAATTCATCATTGAAGTCTTTTAATATGCTTCTGTTTTACCTCAGTAACTTTTTACTTTCTTCTATCTTTACAAGAAGAAAGTATTGGATTCATGAAAATTTTCGACTTTCGGTTTTCGACGGATTTACACGTTTTAGGGGTCAGAGATTCCAAAAAACATGTTTTTACAAAATGTCTGTCTGTGACTCTGTGAGTCTGTCTGTCTGTCTGTGTGTATGTGACACAAATTTTGTGGGCGCTCTATCTCAAGAACTAATGCACGGAATTTAATAAAAATTTATATTAAGTTAGTCCCTAATACAAATTGATGCTGATTAGTTCTTGGTGTAAATCGCTCAACAGGTGGCGCTGCTATGCTGCATTTCCCGCGATTTCTGCACTAGCTCTATCTCAAGAACTAATGCACGGATTTTCATCAAACTTCAGATTTAGTTAATCCTTAATATGAATTGGTGCTGGTAACGTTTTGGTGCAAATCGCCCAACAGATGGCGCTGCTATGCTCCATTTTGCAGCATTTACACGATTTTCGTAATAGCTCTATCTCAAGAAATAATGCACGGATTTTCATCAAACTTCAGATTCTGTTAGTGCTTGACATGAGTTGACGTTTTGCACCTTGTGGTGTAAATCGCTCAACAGGTGGCGCTGCTATGCTGCATTTTTTGTGATTTCCGCGATAGCTCTATCTCAAGAACTTATGCTCGGGTTTTCAACAAACTTCAGATTCAGGTATACCTGGATATGAATTAGAGCTGTTTATGTTTTGCTGTAAATCGCTCAACAGGTGGCGCTGCTATGCAGCGTTTTTCTCAACTTCCACAATAGCTCAATGTCCAGAACTAATGCACGGATTTTCATCAAATTTCAGATTCAGTTAGTTCTTGACATGAATTGATGTTTTGTACCTTTTGGTGTAAATCGCTCAACAGGTGGCGCTGCTGTGCTGCATTTTTTGTGATTTCCACAGTAGCTTTAGCTCCAGAACTAATACACGGATTTTCATCCAACTTCAGATTCCGGTATATGAATTAGTACTGTTTGTGTTTTGGTGCAAATCGCTCAACAGGTGGCACTGCTATGCTACATTTTTCAAAATT
Organism: Maratus speciosus; assembly: GCA_963932465.1. NCBI lineage: Eukaryota > Metazoa > Arthropoda > Arachnida > Araneae > Salticidae > Maratus > Maratus speciosus. Next base: position 8,685,051 of record OZ010792.1, on the reverse strand, counting down.
TCTCCTACAGCTCTATTTCAATAACTAATGCCCGAAATTTCATCAAATTTCATATTCAGGTATACTTTTATATGAATAATTTGATGCAATTTATTTTACTATTTAAATGATTTAATTGACGTGATTTATATAGAAGAAAGTTTTGTGATGGCCACAACATACTAGTTAAATCTGTGTCTGTAAAAAAAAAAAAAAGTGTATGTAGGCTGTTAGCAATGAAGTGCTATTTGAGTGGGTTAGGGAAGCCCCCCCCCCCCCCCTCTTAAAGAAATTTAGATTGTAGCATGCATAACAAGTCAGACCAAAAAGAAAAAAAAATCATTTTCTTTTATATTACTTCGTATAGAATGAGTTTATAAATTGTATTACAATAGGTCACTAATTTTTAAAATGGAAAAAAAAAAAAAAAACTAGTGTTTTGGGACATTCAAAACTTTATGTGTAAAATATACCTTTTTTCAAAATTATTTGACAAATTAAAAGCTAAGTATACTAAATAATACAGGAGGGGGGGGGGGCACATAAAGATCGTATTTTGTTACTAAAACTTTAAAAATAGGCTTCCATATTCTAAAATGTAAAATCGGTGTTAAATCGCGATTTAGCACTAAATCGCGATGTTGGATGGATGATAAATCGATTTAAGAAATTTCTACATCGCCCAGTCCTACTAGTTATTGAGATAGAGCTATTGCAAAAAGTGCAAAAAAAAAAAAATGCAGCATAGCAGCGCCACCTGTTAAGCTATTTACACCACAATCTATAAAACTTCAATTCATGTCATGGACTAACTGAATCTGAAGTTTATTAAAAATCTGTGCATTAGTTCTGGAGACTGAGCTATTGTGTAAATCGTGAAAAATGCTGCACAGCAACGCCACCTGTTGAGCGATTTACACAAAAACTAAACAGCACTAATTCATATCCAGGTATACCTGAATCTGAAGTTTGTTGAAAATCCAAGCATTAGTTCTCGAGATAGAGCTATTGCGGAAATTACAAAAAATGCAGCGTCACCTGTTGTGCTATTTACACCAAAATCTATAAAACGTCAATTCATGTAAAGGACTAACCGAATCTGAAGTTTGATGAAAATCCGTGCATTAGTTCTTGAGATTGAACTATTTTGGAAATCATGAAAAATGTTGCATAGCAGCACCACCTGTTGAGCGATTTACACCAAAAACTAATCAGCACCAATTTATATCAGGGACTAACTGAATATAAATTTTTATTAAATTCCGTGCATTAGTTCTTGAGATAGAGTGCCCACAAAATTTGTGTCACATACAGACAGACATTTTGTAAAGACATGTTTTTCAGAATATCTGACCCCTAAAACGTGTCAATCCGTCGAAAACTGAAAATTTTCGCGAATCCAATACTTTCTTCTTGTAAAGATAGAAGAAAGTAAAAATTAATCTTTGTAACAAGTCGCAGTTTAAATGTTATTGAGCTTCATTAATAAGGTTGTTGCTACTCAAATCTAGAAAAATATTACACATGTTTTCCTGTATGCATACACACCATGAAAATGCTCAAACTAGGACTTCCCTCAGAGGGATTAGTCTGAGCGATATTACTGAGAACATAGATTTAATAATAACATGTGGAAGCAAAGAAAATGAGATGTTATTTTTAATTGTCCATATACTGCGAAAATTTGAAATGATGAAAATAAACGAATTGTAGAATTACAAAATCTTATATATAAATTCGTATACACTGTTTAAAAAAATGGGAAATCAAATCATTCAAGACAGCCATGCATGGATATAAAATTGAAAGTACGCAATATATTAAAAGTAAAATAGAAAATGAAACACTAATTTACTTATATCGGAATTGTAACTGTATAAAATGATGTCAAGAGCATAATCAGACGCTCCGCACCAATTTGAGTAACTTTAAATGACAAATATATGATGTTTAACAAGAATGGACTATACCTTATATGGTGTGTGCTCCCCCGGAATAGTTAATATTGTACAATATCTGTTTTCCACGGATGCAACGAGGTTGTCGATAACATTTAAGGAATTCTCTTCTCAAAATCTAATATAGTATCAAAGTACCGAATACATCAACAGTGGCATGCAATGCTTCGTTAGAGTGTGTTTTAGATATGCTCGATCGGATTTAAATGATGAGAGTATGCTGCCCACTACATACGCTGTATTGTTTTGTTTTCAAACATATTCTGCACAAGTTGAGCTGTATTTAGCATGTATTAAATAAAAGAAATCGGCAATGATTACAACATAAAGTATGACACAAGATCTGAATATATCGTCTGCATAACTTTTGAGCTGTCAAAGTGTCATTTGAAGTAATTTACAAATCCATACATATTTATTCAGCAAATCATGCAAGCTAACATACGCCAATATGAACCCGATTCCAAAATTTCACCAGAATAAGTTAATATATAAAAAATCTACTAATGATAATTGAGAATATGACATTATGATAAAATGTCTAGAAAAATGAATCGGATAAAAAATTCATATCACATTTAAAACGGTACTTCCCTCTGTTAGTGACCTTGGCGAGAGTGAGAAAAGCCTAGAGAAGGAACACTTTAACAAGTACTTTCGGGCAACTTACTCACTGTTTCATACAGGTCTTTATTCAATATTTACACAATTTATTTAATGCTAGGTGGGTATCTATCAGTTTTGTTGCATTTAAATCGCATATTTTGCGGAGGAAATGCAGCATTATGAAATATTTAAAGTTGCTGTACCTAATAATTCCAAATTAATGGTAATTGAGATCGCTTTCCGTTAATTTCATCTTTTTAAATTTTAAATTTTTTAGAAACCATTCATAGAGACAATTGTATATTTTAAAACTAACCCGAAGCAAAATTTCAAGATTTTGGGCTCAGCAGTAACAGAGAAATAGAAAATTTTTGAAAGTTTGTTGTTTCTGCACTGTTTTTTATAGCGACATTTTTAGAAATTGTTCTATTGCGAGAATTTACGTCATGATAAATACAGCCATGTCAATTTTCATATTTATATTCCTAACAGTTCCATGTTCTTCGTTACTTAGATCATCTTTAGATCTTTTTCCGCTTTGTTTAGTCTTTCTATTTTTTAGAATTCGTTCTACAACGAGCATTTACATCTTATTAATTACAACCATGCCAAAGTTCTAGTTTCTAACCCCAACAGTATCCCAAAAATTTCAGTATTCCAAATAAATCATAGTTTAGAACCTTTCTAGAAATTTTTACGTTTATCCGTCAAATTGAACCTTTTAGAGAGCGTTCATTACGAGTATTTACATCTTAAAAGTAACTACCGCACCAAATTTAAAGTTTCTAACCCAATCAATATCGCAGAAATCACAATTTTAGAACTTTTTTGCTCCTGCAGCGATGTAGGTTCTTGCACTGACATAAAATAGTCTTTTTTCGGAGCAGAGATGGCCACCAACATTTTTTTTAAGTTGGCTATGTAGTTTCAGAGATAACACCTCACAAACGTACAAGCATTAATAATATTATATACTTTATAATATTATAACGCTTTATAATATTAGCATTAGATGTACAGATACAAAAGCCATTTATCTGTTACAAGCTAAAGTGCCGGCGTTGCCCAGACTTTGAAGGATGTTTCTTCTGAAAAATCAATTTCAAAATTTAACATACAACACAAAACAAACATTAAAAAAAGCAGTCGAAATGTTGTTGAATGAATCATATGAAAACGCTATATAAAAATGTATAAATGTATATTACAGACGCAAAAGAATACAGCTATAAATGAACTTATTTCAATTTATAATTGGAGCAATAATGTTAAAATACGCCAATATTTCCCTAATCGGGTTTTTATTATGCTTCAATACATCTTGCACACTCATATGACGTTATACTATATCCACCATGCCCTTTATATTTCCAATATGACGTAATATTTTCCTCTTTTACGTGGAAACCTTGAAATAGAAAAGTTATGAAGTTATATTCACTTTCATTTAAATTCGTCAAACCATTTATTTCATTTTCATATTTCACGCGAATATCTTGCAATAGAAAAGTTATGGCGTAATATTCACCTTTTTTTTAAATTCGGCAAACTATTTATTTCATTTTCATTTTTCACGTGGAAATCTTGCAGTAGAAAACTAATTGTTGTAGTTAAAATTTTATTGTGTTTATTAATTGATGGCAACTGCTATAACGAAAAATGATTAAATTTGATAAGAAATTGCTGTTAAATTGGTGGTTTTTTATTAATTAAAAATTAACTATAAGTTATTTCGATTCCGGATTACTTTAGTTGTCTCGGCCATGTTTTAATACACATGTACGTATCTCTTCACAATTTTGGCTTCCAAATTGTGGATTTTTTATAGAATTACAAACAGACAGATAGACAAGTTTTCATTTTTATATATCTCTCTATTCTATGAAAAGTAACTAACGCTGTCACCACCGCCGCCGCCGGTTTTGAGTTTTTTGTGACCGGAGGTCTTTCTTCGTTAATATTAAGAAAACTATTGCATACAAATATATGAAAATCGGTGGTATTATAGCGAAATGTTTGATCAACACACTAATGCATACAGTTTTCAAATCGAAGAATTATTTTAAGAGATATTTAATGGTAAAGTTGGACAAAATCGTTCCATTAAAAATCTTTACAAGAGCAAAAGCTATACATGGGAATTTAATCATTTTTAGATCATTTTATTCAATAGAAGATCCCGGTCTGCAGATTTCATTAATTTTTTTTTTATTTGACTCATTTTTTGAGGTTTTATTTCTATTTTAAATTCAAATATTCAGCATTTTGACAGATATTTTTTACATATTTTAGAAAATGGTATTAATTTAAACTGTTGCCAACTGTATAAACAGCGCAAACAATAATGTTTGCTTCAAATAAAAAAAATATTTACACGTTACTATTATAAACAGAAAAAAACCTTCAAATTACAATTAAATAATTAGGTATAAAAAGCAGGCACTTATTGGAAATTACGCCATAAAAACTATATTTACATGTGAATTTTAAAAGAGAAAGGATATTGTAAAATAAATTCATTAACATGCGTTAGAAATCTGAAATAGAACAAATTACGTCACATTACACTTATTATGCAAAATGAACAAAAAATAGTATTGCAAAACAGTTTAAATTTAAAAATTGCGCGAGACAAAATATTAGAGGTTAAATATTAGATTTTTTCAAAATTTTATTATTTGTCGTTTGATGTGAGGTGTTCAGCTATAAGTATGCAATTTTTTATGTTTCAACATAATTAGTGCCTGAGTTAGAAAAATTGCTTAAAATACACAAGTTAGAGCCCAGAGGGTTAAATATTAGACCTTTTTCAAAATTTTATTATTTGTCGTTTGATGTGAGGTGTTCAGCTATAAGTATGCAAATTTTTATGTTTCAACATAATTAGGGCCTGAGTTAGAAAAATTGCTTTAAATACACAAGTTAGAGCCCAGAGGGTTAAATATTAGACTTTTTCAAAATTTTATTATTTGCTGTTTGATGTGAGGTGTTCAGCTATAAGTATGCAAAATTTCATGTCTCCAAATTAATTAGGGGCTGAGTTAGAAAAATTGCTTAAAATACACAAGTTAGAGCCCAGAGAATTAAGTAATAGACTTTTTCAAAATTTTATTATTTGTCGTTAGGTGTGAGGTGTTCAGCTATAAGTATGCAAAATGTCATGTCTCCAACTTAATTAGGGGGTGAATTAGAAAAATTGCTTAAAATACAGAAGTTAGAGACCGGAGGGTTAAATATGACTTTTTCAAAATTTTATGATTTATCGGGTTATCGCAAGTGTTCAGCTATAAGTATGCAAACTTTCATGTCTCCAACTTAGTTAGGGGCTGAGTTAGAAAAATTGCTTAAAATACACAAGTTAGAGCCCAGAGGGTTAAATATTAGACCTTTTTCAAAATTTTATTATTTGTCGTTTGATGTGAGGTGTTCAGCTATAAGTATGCAAATTTTTATGTTTCAACATAATTAGGGCCTGAGTTAGAAAAATTGCTTTAAATACACAAGTTAGAGCCCAGAGGGTTAAATATTAGACTTTTTCAAAATTTTATTATTTGCTGTTTGATGTGAGGTGTTCAGCTATAAGTATGCAAAATTTCATGTCTCCAAATTAATTAGGGGCTGAGTTAGAAAAATTGCTTAAAATACACAAGTTAGAGCCCAGAGAATTAAGTAATAGACTTTTTCAAAATTTTATTATTTGTCGTTAGGTGTGAGGTGTTCAGCTATAAGTATGCAAAATGTCATGTCTCCAACTTAATTAGGGGGTGAATTAGAAAAATTGCTTAAAATACAGAAGTTAGAGACCGGAGGGTTAAATATGACTTTTTCAAAATTTTATGATTTATCGGGTTATCGCAAGTGTTCAGCTATAAGTATGCAAACTTTCATGTCTCCAACTTAGTTAGGGGCTGAGTTAGAAAAATTGCTTAAAATACACAAGTTAGAGCCCAGAGGGTTAAATATTAGACCTTTTTCAAAATTTTATTATTTGTCGTTTGATGTGAGGTGTTCAGCTATAAGTATGCAAATTTTTATGTTTCAACATAATTAGGGCCTGAGTTAGAAAAATTGCTTTAAATACACAAGTTAGAGCCCAGAGGGTTAAATATTAGACTTTTTCAAAATTTTAATATTTGCTGTTTGATGTGAGGTGTTCAGCTATAAGTATGCAAAATTTCATGTCTCCAAATTAATTAGGGGCTGAGTTAGAAAAATTGCTTAAAATACACAAGTTAGAGCCCAGAGAATTAAGTAATAGACTTTTTCAAAATTTTATTATTTGTCGTTAGGTGTGAGGTGTTCAGCTATAAGTATGCAAAATGTCATGTCTCCAACTTAATTAGGGGGTGAATTAGAAAAATTGCTTAAAATACAGAAGTTAGAGACCGGAGGGTTAAATATGACTTTTTCAAAATTTTATGATTTATCGTGTTATCGCAAGTGTTCAGCTATAAGTATGCAAACTTTCATGTCTCCAACTTAGTTAGGGGCTGAGTCAGAAAAATTGTTTAAAATACGTAAGTTAGAGCCCAGAGGGTTAAATATTAGACTTTTTAAAAATTTTATTATTTGTCGTTTGATGTGAGGTGTTCAGCTATAAGTATGCAAAATGTCATGTCTCCAACTTAATTAGGGGCTGAGTTAGAAAAATTGCTTTAAATACACAAGTTAGAGCCCAAAGGGTTAAATATTAAGCCTTTTTCAAAATTTTATTATTTGTCGTTTGATGTGAGATGTGCAGCTATAAGTATGCAAAATTTCATGTCTCCAACTTAATTAAATTAGGGGCTGAATTAGAAAAATTGCTTAAAATACACAAGTTAGAGCCCAGAGGGTTAAATATTAGACTTTTTCAAAATTTTATTATTTGCCGTTTGATGTGTGGTGTTCATCTATAAGTATGCAAGTTTTCAAGTCTCCGACATATATAGTTTCTGAGAACGGGCTCTGTGACAGACGGACAAACAGACAGACAAAGGAGTGAGACAGGTAGGGTTTCGTTAGATGGACGAAACTCTAAAAACATGCTGCGAATGACTGTAACAACATCCTAAAATTACATTACCATCAGCGATCTACCAATCCCGAATTTAGTTTATATTCGTTTCATATATTCTTATTCTTTTGTGCGGCCCTGTAAAATAATTATCAATATTATATACAGTAAAACCTCTGAATAGCGGACACCCCGAGAATGCAGAATTTGTCCTCTATTTAGAGGTGACCGCTACTGAGAGTAAAACATGTACAGCTATTTAAGAGTTGGTAATCGAAAAAATGTCCGCTAAATAGAGGTATCCGCTAATCGGGTGTGTCCGCTATGGAGGTTTTACCAGTAAAACTTCTGAATAGCGAACACCTCGGGAGGGCAGAATTTGTCCTAATTTTGGAGGTGTTCGCTACTGAGAGTAAAAAATGTACAGTTATTTAAGGGTTGGAAATCGAAAAAATGCCCGCTAAATAGAGGTGTCCACTAATCGGGTGTGTCGTTATGGAGGTTTTACTGCATAATAATATCATCCTTTACAAGAAAATTGCATGCTGTATGATAGACAGACAGACATCCAGAGAAAGATAACCTCTGGATCAATAAACACTCATGTTTTAATCATCCACAATTGTATGTCATACAACATGCCAGATTTTATACAACAGGCTAAAAACGGTCACCGTGGTACGGAATACTGTATTATTATTTGTTTGCCCACCAAAACTGGGTGCCACGGGTTGTTGCAAGGTTTGTGATAACGTGGTTGAAAGTGATCTATTCAAAATTACTGCGTGCGTATTTTTTTTTTATTTGCTCCATCTGTTCAAACCAGTTGTCTACGAAAACATCAACCGGTGAAAGTGACGCACACCAAATTTCTGTGACGTATGCAGATAAATTGTGCTTTTTTAAGAGTTTTTTCTATATAATTTTTAAACGGTTTGGAACTTATTTTTCATAGTAGGTGCATTCAGTAGGCGACCCTCTTAGGTACCTTCTGGTGCAATCAGGAACGAAATCCGACAAATATTGTTTGAGTTATGCTTGACGAAAGGTTTTTATTAGGCTTTTTTTTTAGTAGGACATGGCGTTAATATCCATCGTAGTAGTAAAGTGTCCGGACAGTAATATTTCGCTGAGTATTAGCCTTCGCTTCGCTCAGACAATTAAGAAGAAACACTACAGCTATAGTCATTTTGTCCTTTGAGGAATAACAGAAAACATTTTTCCAATCTCAAAAACTATATTTTATCCATGAATTTTCCAGGTTTTTGAAGAAAATTTCAAAATTCAACTCCATTTTCTGTTTTTTAGGCAGTTTTCTTTTTAGTTCCATGTGTTTTCCAGGTTGCATAACGACCCCAGGGTCCATAAGCCGCGTTTTTGGCCCATGAAATAGAATAAAAATTTGATTATGTTATACTGACTTATTTATTTCACTTTTCAAAGGTAGATCAAAGGTATATATTGTACGATTTTAACAATAGTTTTTGTATTTTGTTTGGGATTTATATGACTTACACAAGCTCAAAGTTCATATAATTCGTAGTTTTGATGAAAAATACGCAATTTCTGCCATTTTTACCACAATTTATTCTATTTTTAATATTTTACTATGAGCGCAGCTTTGCAACACTTTTATTTTAACATATTTTGATGTGTTTTATAATGTATGTCAAGAAGAAAGTGTTACACGATTGCGCTCATACAAATAATTGAGGTAAAAATAGCAGAAATTGCGTATTTTTCATCAAAACAACGAATGATACGAGTTTTGAGCTTGTGTAAGTCATAAATCCAAACAAAATACAAAAATTTGTTATAAATAAAACAAATTGTTAAAATGGTACAATATATATCTTTTAATATTAAAAAGTGAAATAAGTCAGTATAACATAATCAAATTTTAGTCTATTTCATGGACCAAAAATGCAGCTTGATTTTAATGATGATTAAAATCACGATTTAATCAACTGATTTTTTTAAAACAATCATTGATTTAAATCAACTTTTCTTTTAAATTATTTTTAAATCAATTCAAGATGTAAACAAGCATAATAATGTACTTAATGTAATTTAGTTTTATAAAATACAGATAATCAAACAGTTTTTAGAAAGATAAAGCTTAATCTTTGCCAAAAAGTAAAGCGCAAATGTAAAGTTTAAGAAAAAATGCTTTCAAATTTCATTTGAAGCAAATTATAAAATAATCTTGCAACAATAAGGAATACATTAAATATTGGAATATTTACTTGTTAGTATTCAAAAAATACTTTTGAAAGTTGATGAAAAATAAAATTGTATGACTTTGGTGATACCTATTATATTAAAGTTTGAGTAAAATCTGAACCATTCAATGAATTTTTATTTGAATCCAATATAGTGGATCTCAGTCCTTTAGAATGGTGGAAGGTGCGTTACAATTATCGAAAAGATTAATGCTAAAAAACTTACTGAATACATACTTATAAAGGGGGGGGTTGCCTGCAAAAGTTCGAAAGGAAGCGTTTTTTTAGCAAATTTTTTGTGGAATAGAAATGAAGATTTTAGCTCCAGGTTTTTTTTTGCATGTTATTTGTTATCATTTGAAGAACAATTAAAAAAATATTTAATAAAAAAATTGATGATGTGACTTGAGTTGTGTGGGTGGATGCCCCAGCGTGCGTGCCATGCACTTCCAGTCAGGCAAGATCTGATAGATCACCAGAGTCATTTGTAATCCATTTCCGTTAAGCAATATGGGTACTACTTAGTTAATCCCGTCAACCAAAAATCTATCCCTAAACTATAAGATTAAATGCCAATAATGGCTGATCGTAAATGTCACATTCACTTGACTTTAAGCCCCAGTAGCAGAAAGTTCAAAATGGAAGTCGCAGATTTTCTTTTCTTGTTTGTAGATTATTTTTCAATTGAACCTTTATTTCGCTTTATATTATGTTTGGCTCTATATTACTTAATACAAAAACTTAAGATTATTATTTTAATTAATAAAATGCATAATAACATCAAAAGTGATTGTTTGATTAATGCTTCAATTGTAAAATATTTTACCTGCAGATTATTTTCTGCCCCTGAAGTATCTGTTGCAGACACTTGGAGAATTTTCTGCTACTGGGCTTTAAGCAAGTTACACGTGTTTAAGTCATCAAGTGATTTTTATTTCGACATTTTATTTGTATTTTTATTAATGTTATAGGATAGATGTGCCAGTAATGGACACCCCTTGATGTTTTTGGTTCATAAAAAAATAACTAATAAATATTTAGCTTTAATTATTTTTTTTTATAATCCTCCCTTGCATGTTTTATAAAACTGGGTTATTGTTGACACTTTTAATTAAATGAAGCAGGAAATGTTTCAAAGTTTCGCTATTTTTCTGTGAAAATCTTAATGAAGAGACTAAGAGCTGGCTTCGTTCAATTAATTTATATATTATTTATTTTCTTGCAAAATTTGAATGTTTTTGTTTGAGTAGCAATAAAAAACATAGAACTTTCTATACTAACGGCTATTTACAAAATTTCATTTATTTTTAAGGTTTTAAGAGGGGGTGTCCATTACTGAGATGATTAATTAGTCATTTTCTAGTAATGGACACCCCATGTAGACATAGCTAAAAATGCAATTTCAGTAATATTTATAGTGCATAAAGTATTTTGGCTTAACTGCAAACCTAAATAATCAAATTTAATTTTTAAATTATACTTACTAAAATGTAATAATACCAAAACTTTTATAAATAGCTGCTTTTAAGTTATTTTATGGGATTAATAAAATTTCAATGTGTTATTCTTTTTTTTTTTATGTATATATACCCTGCATAGTTTATAATCTGGCAATCAAACCAGCCAGGAAGCAGAAAATATTGTTTAACAGCACAGTGAAAAAGGGGCTCATACCTCCCCATTTACATAAAAACATTTAGTAAGTTACAGAATTTTTAAAAATCCATTTTCTATCTTAAATGTTTCCTTAAAAAAAAAAAAGAATAAAACTAATATTAATGAAAGTTACAGGTAATATTCATGAAACTAGTAAATCTGCAGATCAGTAGCCTCAAACGTCAGTTCTACAGTTTTATTTTGAAATTATTTTATTTAGTATTTAAAATATTCAACTCACAATCACAATATCATTTCTTTCATATTTGTAATATTAAATTATTATAAATGATATATCAAGTAGTCCCTGGAAGATTAATTGTTAAGAATAGTGAGACAAAACTAAACACTAATATTCCAAAACTTTTTTTTAATTACCTTTTAAATCCCCCTCCCTCCCCAACTGTTAGTATTTCAAACTATCCATCTAAAATAATTAAAACATCGATCTTCTGATAATTACAATAATTGATGCAAACAGTAAATGATTATCAAATATTTTATTAATTATTGGTATCCTAATTGTTAAATTTATCTGAAAATAACTATTTTATTTCATTAGTACGTAATCATTAAATTCTGGTTCTAAATATAGTCATAAAAACAATTATATTTATTACTTTTTATGGGGTGTCCATTACTGGAACAGAAGGAGTCCATTACTGGGACAGGAGGTGTCTATTACTGGACTTTTGGGTGTTTTGATATATTTCTGTTATTTAAAATTAAATTTCGATTTATATTGGGAAATGAGACTATAAGAATAGTTAAATATTGTTGGCAGGTTAATATAATATTGAAAAAACTGTAATATAATAATTATAACTATAAATAAAAAAAAATTTAAAAGAAATTCCTTAAGGGTGTCCATTACTGGCACATCTATCCTACATATTTATTTGTTCTTTCGTTATTTAAAATAAAAATTATGTCAATTTGTATAATTTGGCGAAATTGGCCGACGGAATAACTAAGCAGTACCGGATTATGAAAGTAGCTAGCATTGTCTGGAGCTTCAATTACTTTGAAATCAAAAAGTTGAAAATCAACACAGTGGCAGCGATTGGAAAAAAGAGGTCTATTTCTGACCTCTTTTATCGCACTTTGGGTATGCTTCTAAATATATTTATTTTTAATAAAAATAGCTGAAGTGGTCCAAGCTCTAATAAATTATATCACCTTAAATGTAAAAAAAAAAAAAAAATAGTGAGATCGGTTTAATAGCTTTTGCGTTCTGATCCCAGCCAGTTTGAGAAAAGTCATTTTGCGTAAGATGCATTTATTATGCTTTAAAACAGTGTAAACCTACGGACGCATTGCACTAAATAACTGCAGAAGGACTTTGAATTCGTCCAAAGCATTGCACATGGATAATCTACAGACTATAGGGAATAGAAAAATTTAAAACAATAAAAATTGATTTTTTTTCATCTGAATAAAGGCAAATCCCCTTCTTTAAGTTGGTTAAAAAGAATTACATTACTTACGATATTTCAAAATATAATACTGAACTATTATACCGTGTAATAAAACCAGTAAAGAGAAATAAAACTTTGATAACAAATTTCGTTAATAATACAGGGCATGTTTGTTGATAAGTGCTGCGATAGTTTTTTCATATTTTAGAAACTAAATAAGATGTACACCTTTTTTTATTTTTACACGGAATCGCGTTTGAAGCAATGGCAGATAATATATAGCAAAGGAAAGGAAGAATAACAACAAACAGCATTGAGATATTGAATCTACTTTATGATAAAATTACATAATGTAATACAGAGTCATTCAAAAGACGTACATCGACTATCATAATACATAAAATATATAGTAATCAATATAGGACTATATATAGTTCAAAATAAAAATAATAATCTAGAGAAAGATGCAAAATTTTTATTAAGCACAGTAATATTTTCAAGCATACGTTCAATAAATAACTAGCAAGGAAAGTATTTAAGCATATGAAATAGGTAAATAAATCACTCTGAGGATTAAAAAATACTGCGATTATTTATATGTAAAGCCAGTACATAAATTTATGTACTCGCTCCCTAACTTTTATACAAAAGTAATATGGCAAACTAACAAACTCAGTTTCAAGTTTACATAAACATTAAAAATATACATACCTGAGCATTCTGAATTTGCACAAAGTCCGTAAAGGAAATCTCCTTCCACAAAAGGATTAAAATACAAAACTAATAAACAAAAGAAATTTAAAAAAATAAAAGACTTTATATCCATATTTTAAAACATTACACGTCACTTCTAATACGAGGTTGTACAGAGAAAATAAACTACAGGCTGAACTATCTCAGTTAAAAATCCAGCTACAGTTAAGCATAACTTCAAATGTCAACATTTAAGAAACAGTTGCTAGAGTTGATTGATTCTTTAGATTTTTATTCAATCTAGCTACATTATGTAAGATCACGAAATGCTTGTAAATTTATTCATTAAAATTTCTTACACTAATTCATATTGTCGTCTGCTATGAAATCACTAGGAAACTGAAACTAAATTTTTTTTTTTTTTTTCAATGCAACTAATCATGGGTGTTTATCGGACCGAACAACTAGCTAAATTTTTGTACTCCCGATCCTCATGTAAATAAATCTCAGTCAGATATTAATTCTTTATTTCTCGTATTATTTAAAAAATGTATATATATCTTTTATAAATGACAATCAACGTATGTATTTTTTTTAAAGGAAAGGATGAAAATTTGGAACATCCCGAGGAACATCCACCCTTCTTTTTCTTTTTTGGCTAAAGGAGCAGTAAACCACTTAGTCGCCACACTGAGGAAATAAAGGTATATGTTTTTAGGCGCCTAATTTTGTTTACCTTTATATCGGAGCCTGTTTGATTTTCTTGAAACGGATGCAAGTTTCTCATTCAAGTTCTGAATAACTATTTTATTTTTATACAATATCATAATGGATGAAATTTCGAGCATGAGATATGCTCATTGCGATGGGTATACAGACATTTGTTTTGACGAATCCGGCTCGTAAGTTTTTATTTCTTTCTTATGTGTTTGATGCTTTTAACTCTGTGTTAAAGCCATTAAAGAATTTAATTAATTGAGAAAAATCTTCTAGATGTACTCTTTGTGATATTTCCCCCCTTCAAATGTTTATTTTATAATCAATTCTAAATAATTTTGTGGCATAAATAAACATAGGACAAATTTTAGCAGCACTCTAAATAAATCTAAACAAATCTGCTTTTCATAAAGGAATACTTGTTATTGTTTTATTGTGTGTATTTAAACACCCTGTTTCAAACCCTGACTGGGATCCCTTTTTGTAAACATTAAATTATTGCCGATTGTTTGGTTTTTTGTGTAAATATTTTTTAATTTTTTTTTTTACATATGTTTTTGTATGAAACTTCCCTTTATTCTGAATCGCCGTCTCATAGTTTTGGGATGAGTTCCATATCCTGTGCCGGAAGATTTTTGGCGAAAAAAGAATCTCGCCAAAATGCCGTTTTGGCGACATGAAAATTTTTCCAAGATTGCAGAAAAACATCATTTTTAAATATTTATATTATTTATAAATAAATGATTTTGCACCATTTTTAAAGGTAGAAAATGATATAAAAACAAGGATTTATAAATTACACAAAGATTTAAAAACGAAGTTTTTGCGCCATCTTGGAAATTTTATTCCGATACAATTACACAAATTTTAGCAGCATTCTAAATAAATGTTTTTTTAGATGAATACTTGTTATTGTCAGGGGGGCTCTGCCCCCCTGAACCCCCCGTTCTTAAAACATTTTCGACAATATAAAAGAGAAAAAAAACTGGCCAGAAACCTTTTATAAATTTCAACAATATTTCAAAAACTATTATTTTTAATGCAGGTAAAATCCCGCTCACAACTGCAGAAAAGAAAAAAAGTATTAAATCATAGAAAAAATGTATAAAAATAATTTAAAAATGTTTACACACAACAACAACAACAACAACAACAAAAAAACAATCAGCAAGAATTTAATGCTTATAAAATGATCCCAGTTAGGGTCTAAAACAGGGTACCAACTATTCATCTGAAAAAGCACATGTTTAGATTTATTTAGAATGCTGCAATTTATGCAATTGCATCGGAAGAAATTTTCGAAGTGGCGCAAAAACTTCGTTTTTAAATCTTTATGTAATTTTTAATCCATGTTTTTACATCATTTTCTCTTTTTAAAAATGGTGTAAAATCATTGATTTATAAATAATATAAAGATTTAAAAATGATGTTTTCCGCAATCTTGGAAAAATTAACGAGACTTTACTTACATCGACCGGCACAGAGAGTAATCCGAATGTGAGTGTTGTGGCGTCGGCGTGACCGCGGGAGCAAGTTCTTATCTAACCGAATTCAAAATTTGCTGACTAACAGTTCCCGTGATACTAGTAAACCAATAAGCTTCAAGATCTCACGTCATCCAGTTTTGAAAAGGCATTTCCGAAAAAAAGCAACCCTAAAGCCGTTCGAACGATCCGAAATCCGACGAACAAACTTAAACCAGATCGAAACATTTATCGCCAAACAAAGCGCGCCAAAAAAATCGCCAAATCTTCCGGCACAGGATACGGGACTCTTCCCATAGTTTTTGAAATAATGTTGAAATTTATAAAGTTTCTGGCAAGTTTTTTTTCTCTTTTTTACTGTCCAAAATGTTAACAATAACAAGTATTCATCTCAAAAAACACATATTTGTTTAGATTTATTTAGAATGCTGCTAAAATTTATGTAATTGCATAGGAAGAAATTTTCCAAGAAAAAACTAATGGCACAAAAACTTCGTTTTTAAATCTTTATGTTATTTATAAATCCATGTTTTTACATCATTTTCAATTTTTTAAAATGGTGCAAAATCGTGGATTTACAAATAACATAAAGATTTAAAAATGATGTTTTTCTGCCATCTTGGAAAATTTTTCATGTCGCCAAAACGGCATTTTGGTGCAAATTTTTTCACCAAGTTCGCCAAGCAGCACAGGATATGGAACTCTTCCTGAATTCCTTAATGATATATTTTGTAAATAAGCACTAGTATATGCAACTACAAAATGTCTTAATAAATTAAACTAAATTCTGTGGCACTGTAATCCTTAGTGATCTCTACAGAACCCAGCTCTGTTTTTTTGTCCATGGCCCTTGGGTTGCTATGCAGATTATGTCCAGGTCAGGTGGTCAATCTAATGCAAGACTCGCAGGGTTTGGTTTTCAAGCAAGCTTGGTACTCCTTTTATCGACTCCGAAGGGATGAAAGGTTGAATGCAAACCTTCGCCTGGCTGGAGTCGAACTCCGGACCTGTAGTGTGGCCGTGCGACATACTGACCACTAAGTTATTGGTCTTCAAAATGTCTTAGGCTGAATCCATATCAACTCAGGCAGGGGGTTTACCTTCATAGTCTTAGAAGTTTTTGAATTGAACATATGTTAAAATTTAAGAAAAAGTAAGATACTTGTATATTTTCATTTTGCCCAAAAAAATTCCTGGCCCGAGATTAGGGATTGACCGAATCAGCAATTTTGCCGAATACCGAATACCGAAGCTTCGGTCAAAGTGTACACCGAATATTCGGTATTCGGCAACCGAATATTTAAAAATTTTTAATACACATTTTTGCATATATTAGCTTTTTTAATAAACTTTAATTAAAATTAAATTCTTAATAATTTAATTCAGTTACATTTTTATTCTTAAATCTAATTACACAAAAAAATTTAATGACTTCTTTCAACTCACAGATTCATTAACCCATCACTTATTTTTTATTATTTTATCACTAGTCAATATCCAAATTAACCCAATGAAAGTATTAAACTAACAGGATATTATTAAGGATAAGGATTCTCAGAAAAACAAAAGTTCATTCAAACAAAAAGAAACAATGTTGTCATTAAGCTGATTTTTGATTGTCTAATTATATACATATTGAATTGGAATGTTCTCAAATATAAAAGGTATCATATCAATTTGTACATTTAACTATTTTCTGTGAAATTATTGATACATATTTATATTTTGATTAATATTTATCTTTATCTCTGTGGTGATGAAGATAAATTTGAGCGATTTTAATTTAATGGTTATGAAAACTATAGGATAGGCATAGGAGTATACTTATTTGATGCATGTATTTTCTTTAATATAAACCTTAGATATACAGAGATGAACTCTGATATACTTATTTGAGGTGTATATTAAAGAGAATACACATTAAATAAATTTAAATTGAAAAAACTAATGTAGAAATACTTAAAATTAAATGGTAATGGAAAGATGCCCATATTCCTTACTTTTTTTCCCTATATTGTAGACAGTTGTTCTGATTTCACCCCTATATAGACTATTTTAGGAAAGAAAAAAAAAGTTTTTTGTAATTAAAAATGGCCTTTGACTTGTTTTTGGTAGTGCAGCTGAACTTTGAACTCATGCACATAATATTGAAACTCATCATTTAGCCTATTCCACTTCTAAGTAAAAGAGAATTCTTCTACTTCTAAGAAAATACTTATCCGCAATTATTCGGCCGAATACTTAAAAGTATTCGGCCGAAGCCGAATATTCGGTTTACATGCCGAATCACCGAATACCGAATCGACTATTCGGTATTCGGTCAATCGCTACCCGAGATACAGGCCGCCAAAGATGACATCCCCGGCATCCTTTCTCATTCGCGATTTTTGATAAAAATTTTAAAGTGCTCTATCTCTAGAATGGTGCAAGATATTTTGTTTCGGTTTATTTTATTTTAAAGATAATGTTCTTCTGTTTAAAATGATATACCCAATTTTGAAAAATGTATTCAACTTTTCTTGTGGCAGCCTTTTGAAAAAAAACATTTTTTTTTCAAAAAAAATTTTTTTTTTTTTGGAAATGCCGATCCCAAAAATTTTGATTTTTTTGCTGTTGATCAATACCATTGGGAACTACCTTCACTGTAAAGGAGAACTTCCACTTTTGAGTTTAACAAATTTTAGAAACGTTTAAAAAATTCAGTGAAGTTTACAGGAACTGTATATATACAGTTCCAGTAAAAGTCACTGAATTTTTGCTTATTTGTATCATATTTGTAAGGATAAGCCTACTATATATCCTAAACAAGTTAGAAATGGCAATATCAAATGTGGCAAATGAGGTGCGTGCGTATTATAACTAGTTTTATAAATATTCAGATCTTGGTGCAATAAGTTACACTCTTGGGCAAAAAGGGCATGAATACAAAATTTATTATGATTCTACATATTAAATTCAGTAATACGGAAGTAATATGAATTCATCTTAAAAGGACTTAATCGCCATGGCAACCTAGAATCATTACCTATCATGGCATATCATTGAATCAATTATGTATTATAGGATTTTTAAATAGAATGAAGAAAACTTTTATTAATGTCTTTTATGTTTTAATTTGATTTTCATAGCATTTGAAGTGATACATACTTTATTGTCAATACTGAACATAGTAAAACAATCTCAATAACATATATCAATTACACAGCAATACAAATTATATTAATACAAGTTAGAGTTCAGACAGATGGGCAGACAAATCGAATCCATAAAGACTTTCAACTATGTTGGAAATTGTTAAAAGCACATAAATAGGTCGGAATTTGACTTTTAGAAATTTATGTCAATAGACGGAAGCATACTTGAATACTTTCATACAACCCTGTATTTTACCTACTATCTTTATATACATGCCACTATTTAGCTAATATTTAATTAAGATTAAAACATCCTTAAAACCAGTGAAATCACACTTCCAAAGATTATCATCCATAGACGGCCATGTATCTAATTCTTTGCGTGGACCTGTATATGGGTTGTTCTCTACAATACTTGCAAATTTGGCCAGCAGTCTGACTTGAATGATGCATATGTAAATTTTCATAAAAATTAGATAAATGGTAAGAAATCAGTCAATTATTGAAAATTTTAATAGCAACAGAAATTGTTTTAAAAATTTGACTTAACAAAAAAAATAAAATAAAAATTTGTGGAAAAAATAAAATAAAAAATGTGAGGGAATGACAAGTGAGGGAATGATGAAATAAGACATTTTTACTAGTTGTAGGGGAAAAATGCAAAATTATGAAGAAATCCAAACTGTTTCCTTTAAGAGAAACACTTAATATATAATGTATGATAAAATTAAAATTTTTGATATTTACAAAAAAATTAATATTCTGTGTGAGGGAATGACTGCTAATAAAAACGCTTCCGGATATACTGACTAAAAAAAAATTCTGTAAAATTAACAAAATCTTACACCACCAATTTATGTTGCTGGACTGACAAGTGCTCAAAATAGCTTCTTCTCTGTGAAGGATGCTAGACTGCTACTGCTCATTAGTGGTAGATATTTGAGATAATAGCAATGTGTGAGGGAATGATGGTCTAACATGGGGAAACATATAATTGATTGAGTAGACTATATAATAATAGTAAAAATTAATATTTTTATTATTTTTTGTAAGGTATCAAATAAGAACTTTATTTTGCTTAGGGTATTTTTAATTATTTTTATTTCTGGATGGAAAGAAATAGGCAATAAAATATGGTAGTACAGGTGGGGGAAGGGTGAGGGAATGATGTTTGCATGATAAATATTATATTTTTAAATACTAAATTTATTTATTTTTAAATTTTACTTTCTGCCCCTAATAAACTATGTTTAGATCTTCTAATAAAAATAAAAATAAATAAAAATGTAATAAAATTAAGAGCATTTATATGGCTGGGAAGCACTTTTTGCACTATTGCAGAGAATAACCCATATCATTTTATCTATATTCTCCAAACATATCTTAGTATACTAAATGTAGTTCAGTGTAAAAATGCATAACTCATTTAAAAATCACCTTTAAGCTACTTTCATTCATACTCAGTAAACCCTTAAGATTTCTTTTGTGTAGCCCTGTATATGATCTACAGCAGGTATGGCGAACCTTTTCACGTGCACGTGCCAAAAATGTAAAAACAATATCTATCAACATTGCAACGTGCCAAACTTTTACACAAACAAAATATTTTAACATATACTAAATATATTAATTAAATAATAATTAAATAGCTAAAAGCAAAAATCAAAATGCAAAAATCCAAATGCAAGAATAAATCAAAATTATTCTGTATATTGGAATTAGCCATTAAGTTAAACAAAAAAAAAAAAAAAAAAAAAATTGACTCGGAGAGGTTTAAGTAGAGCGTACAGCAGTAAAGAAATTTTGGAAAATTTATTTCAGTATTTTTTTATTTATTATTAATGCAACATCTAACGTATAATAATTTTAGTTGCATTAGAACGGTATTAATAATTTATTAACAAGGTTTCTGCTGCTGTACGTTCGATAGGAAATATTTTATACCTGATTCCTATATTGTTATTTAGTAATATATAAGATCAAAATTGGCTCCATTTGTCATTTTATTGCAGTGGCTGTTTCATAAAATTCATTTAATGAAATAAAGCCTTTTAAAAATCTTACACACAGTTGCTTATCGAAAACGCTAAGCATCACAGAAAAGAAAATTTTCTAATGTGTTATTTCATGAAGAAATGATTATACTATTTGTGCACTCTGTATATGTTAAGCAGAATTTTGTTTGTTATAACAAAACCAAAAATGAATTTTATCTAAAAAATAATTATGAAATTTAAATTTTTCGCTTGCCAGAGAAATTACCGTGCGTGCCACCTCGGGCACGCATGCCATATGTTCGTCAACCCTGATCTACAGCATTTATGCACACAACGTAATATGGAAAAATTTAGTTAAACTTAAAAACTCAAACACAACTAAAAATGCACTTCCAGCAATACCCTTACGATTTCTTTTGTGTAGCCCTGTATATGATCTACAGCCTTTATACACACAACGTAATAGGGAAATATTTAATTAAACTTAAAAACTCGTATCGCAACTAAAAATGCACCTCTAGCAATCATTCAATCATTGCTAATGTACAGTATTTCCAATAAGGTAAAGTATCTGAAATCTTTTGTGTGTCCCTGTAAACACTATGCACTTTCTATGACACAGGAAGTAATTTTTTGTAAACCTCTGCAATAAAGTATGTATCACTTCAAATGCTATGAAAATCAAATTAAAACATAAAAGACAAGACATTAATAAAAGTTTTCTTCATTCTATTTGAAAATCCTATAATACATAATTGATTCAATGATATACCATGATAGGTAATGATTCTAGGTTGCCATGGCGATTAAGTCCTTTTAAGATGAATTCATATTACTTCTGTATTACTTAATTTAATATGTAGAATCATAATAAATTTTGTATTCATGCCCTTTTTGCCCAAGAGTGTAACTTATTGCACCAAGATCTGAATATTTATAAAACTAGTTATAGTACGCACACACCTCATTTGCCACATTTGATATTGCAATTTCTAACTTGTTTAGGATATATAGTAAGTCCTTACAAATAAGCAAAAATTCAGTGACTTTTACTGGAACTGTATATATACAGTTCCTGTAAAATTCTCTGAATTTTTTAAATGTTTCTAAAATTTGTTAAACTCAAAAGTGGAAGTTCTCCTTTACAGTTAAGATAGTTCCCAATGGTATTGATCAACAGCAAAAAAATCAAAATTTTTAGGATTGGCATTAAAAAAAAAATTTTTTTTTGAAAAAAAATTTTTTTTTCAAAAGGTTGCCACAAGAAAAGTTGAATACATTTTTCAAAATTGGGTATATCATTTTAAACAGAAGAATATTATCTTTAAAATAAAAAAAACCGCAACAAAATATCTTGCACCGTTCTAGAGATAGAGCACTTTAAAGTTTTTATCGAAAATGGCGAATTGGAAATGATGCCCGGGATGCCATCTTTGGCGGCCTGTATCTCGGGCCACTAATTTTTTCGGGCAAAACCAAAATATGCAAGTATCTTATTTTTTATTGAATTTTAACATATGTTCAATTCAAAAACTTTTGAGACTATGAAGGTAAGATTTTTTCTTTGGCTGCCTGAATTGACATGGATCATTCCCTTAGTACTTCATTGTAAATTGAAGGAACAAGGTTGCAAAATTTTCCTTTTACCATATTTTGAAACCTATTGATTTGTTGCTATTGATAAAATCGCTTTCTATTGTTTAAAGCAGTATGCTGTACAGTAAATTTCCAGTAGGTATCTGACTAAAGTACTTTTTGAATTTCAGATTAATTAGGTAATTTGGTACTTACATATTATCTAGGCCATGAGATAGATCATCAAAAATGGTTGCCAATTGCCCATCTTGTTTATTGTTGCCAATCATGTTAGAAACAGTAATTTAACATTATTTAATACGAACATAAAAAATTGGCAAATTTAAAATATTATACCTATTTAAATTTTTACAATAGTCATATTCTGGTGTTTTCTTCTTCACAAATTTTCATCTTTATGAAAAAATACTCTGTAATAAGGATGTAGGGGAGACCAGGGTACAATGGTCCACTTTTGCAGTTAACATTTTTTGGCAGATTCCCAAAACAGCCGAGACACCCCATTTGGCGACTTTTCTGACAAGCACCAAATACCCCACATACGGCAATCTAAAATGCGGCAACCTGAAAACTAACGTGATTGGTCCATTTTCCTGAATACTTCCAGACTGTTTTTTACTACGTCATCACCCTGGAATCATAGGAAATACAACATTTATAAATAACGACGTATTAGAAAACACAGGAAAGCTGATTTTTATGACATTCAAAATAAAACAAACGATTTCAACATAAGTTTATTGAAAATGTGAAATTTTTAAAGTACCTTTCCAAATCAGAGTAATGATATAATGATTAAAATTTTCATTTCTCAACAACTTTCAGAAAAAATCATGGGGTCATTTAATATTGTAAGTACGTGTCTATATTATAGCAAACATTAAACAATTCATTTCTAATTTAAAGAAGTATGAACGCTTCGCGTTCATAACAAAAAAGATATATATATATATATATATATACAGTAAAAGCTCTGTTATCCGGCATTCAAGTAACCGGAAAGCTCAACTAACCGGAAAAATTCGGAGAAATTGTTTATTTTTTTTCCCCCATAAACAGTTGAAAAATTTTTACTACTATTTTAGGAAATTTACTGTTAGCATTCTCAAATTATCTCAGCGATTAATTTGGCGTAAAACAGATCTGTGTGTATGTTCATAACAGTGAACATCATAAAATAAAAATATAGCATAAAGAGCTGTCTATAGCTCGTTAGCGCAGAATAACTTCATGTTGCGTCATAGTACGCGATAGTCTGCCTCACCGGCTGTTTTTCCTTCTGAAAGAGAGAAGGAGGTGGTGGAAAAGGAAGACAAGAGAAGAGAGGCTTGATCTTTCTTTTCTGCTCTTGGCGAAACTAGATGGGGAGGGGGGGGGGAGGCATGATTAAAGGTAGAAAGCTACATCTTTTCCAAAAACTGAACTGCTAAGTGAGGAAGCCATGAGCATGAAGGAAAACTGTTTTCTAAGAATTGGGATGGGGATATGGTCATTTCAGATATCGTATTTTTCCCCCCAGATGCACAGTAGCCCCCCCCCCCTCCCTGGAGTTACTAGAAAATTCCATCTGTCTGTAGAACTTTCCATCTGCCCCGCCCATTTGGGTCTCTACACATTCAGTAAATTGCTCTCAACCTTTATTAATCATGTTCTGTCATATTTTTTGTCAAATTAAAAAATGGCAGATCAGTCAAATCCTAATAAAAGGAAACGAGTTGTTTTAACCATAACTCAGAAGCTAGACATTATTAGACGTTTAGAAAGAGGGAAAAATAAACAACAATAGATGAGTATATTCAACATTGGATCCTGAACAAATTACGATATTAAATCGCAGAAAGAAAAGTTGCTGGCATTTGCTTCCTCTGCAGAATCAAGCAAAGCAACGGATGAAAGGAAAACACTGCAGCAACCTCAGCATGAAAAACTGGATAAAAGTTTATATCAGTGGTTTCTATTAAAACGAGAAGAAGGAGTTCCTATTTCTGGGCCTATGCTGATTGAAAAAGCAAGAGATTTTTCAGAAAAATTAAATATTGCGATGGAATGCAAGTTTTCAGATGGGTGGCTTTCTTGCTTCAAAAAACGCCATGGAATTAGAAAAATTGACATATCTGGAGAACGAAAATCAGCAGATAACGAAAGTGCAGAGGAATATTCTACTTTTTTTTAAGATTTTATTTAAAAAAAATAATATTTATCTAAACCATATCTATAATGCTGATGAAACCGGAATCTATTTCCGTTGCCTTCCGACCTCAACATTAGCTGGTCCTAATGAAACATCAACAGATGGCTTAAGAAAAACAAAGACAGACTAACGATTCTGACTTGCGCTAATGCAACTGGCTCCAATAAATTAAAACTGTTAGTAATAGGAAAGTCGAAGAATCCAAGAGCACTTACAGGAATTAAACATCTCCCTGTAGTTTAAAGTTTTTGTGCCATCTGTAATTAGCGAGCTTGAAGCTAAGGGAAAAAAACTGGAAGATAATAAAATAATTCTTCTAATTGACAACTGCCGAGGGCATCCCAGCGAGGAAGAATTGAAATATGGCAATATTTCAGTAATGTTTCTCCCCCCCCCAATGTAACTTCTCTGATACAACCTATGGATCAACGGATCATACAAAACGTAAAAATGATTTATCGAAAACATTTCATGCATAAGCTCGTAAATGCATAGACAACAGTGGCAGAATTTCAATTAGCTTTCACAATAAAAGATGCCATTTATGATCTTGCCAGTGCATGGAATGCCATAAAACGGAAAACTCTTCGAAGGGGATGGAGAAAATTATTATTTACAGTAAACTTTGGTTCTGATTCATCAGATGAAGAATTTGAAGGATTTAAACCCAAGAAAAAGAACGATTTGCATGAAATTATGGAAACATTAAAAAATAGGCCTAATACTAACTTATCTCTATCGCAACTGGAAATGCCAGAAATCGAAAATTGGATAGCTATAGATAAAAATATTCCTGTCACCGAAACTTTAACAGAAGAGCAGTTAATTAAAAAAATGACAGCTCCAGAGGAAGAAACAAACGATAGTTCCTCAGAATCTGAAAATGAAATCGAGGAGAAAATTTCATGGAGTGAAGCTGAGAAAAGTTTATCTACTTTTTTAAAGTTTTGTGAAAAAAATTCGCAGTATTCGGCTCAAGAAGTTTTAGAACTGCATCTCATAAAATAACGCTTCATGAAAAAAAGAGAACTTTCTTTCAAACAGACGGACATCAGACATGCGTTTCGTAGTATTCCTGGCACATCGAAAGAAACACAATCAAACGCACAGTAACTGCTGAGAAATTATATCCCAAACTTTTTTTTTCTTTATTTACTCAAGAACAAGAAATTATTATTTTAAAAGAATTATGTAACGAAGATCTTTATACCATATTGTATTCAGGGGTCTGTCCAGACTTTTCTCACAGGGTCCTGTTTTTGTGAAATTGTGAAGTTTTTCTTATTTTTGTGAAAATTCTAGTCATAATTTTGTGAATTTTAAATTATCGATATCTTCATGTTCTATCCTTCATATATAAAAAGCTAAGTAATATGCTCTTTGGTGTGTTCAACTGCTTACTTACAGGCCAGATTTTATATTTAAATGACTAAATTAGTAAAATGTTCAATTAGAAGGTGAAAAAATTCTGTGAAAGGTCTATATAAGAAACAAATAATTTTGTGAAGGGTCCTGTTTTGGGATAAAATGTTTTGTGAAGGGTCCTGTTTGGGTATAAAAATTTTTGTGAAGGGTCCTGTTTTAAGATAAATTATTTTGTGAAGGGTCCTTTAAAGGACCTAATTTTTTCCTAAACTTATCCCTGGTATTTTAAATATATTTACTCAAAAATATTTTTTTATTGGATGTGTTTGGATCAACTACACTTAACTGAAAATTAAAAAAAGAAAAGACACTGCAGGGTAAGTTTCTTTCTTTTTGCTTTGTTTTATTGTTGGATTTTTATCAGTTCAAACTTTTTCTCCTGAGCCGGGAGGTTGCATCAAAGTTTTGCGTTGTTGAATTAGCGAGGAAAAATATTTTTCATCAACCTAAACAGTAAACAGAAATAATAATAATATTATTCTAGATAAAAAGAAAGAACGAAACGGTACTCTTTTTTCCCCCCTTACTTATTATATAAAAAAAATTGCTTTCTCCGTTGTTAGTTGCCCGATTGTGTTAAAATTTTCACCGAATTCAAATAATAATAAATTAGGCCGTTTACCTAATTTTTATTAACATACAATGAGTTTTCAGAAATTTAGAAATACCCCCAAAAGACTTGACTATCTGAGCCACTCCAACAAGAAAAACAAAAAAAGCTAATGAGTGTAGTTTGTTTTTATCATGATTGGAGAAGTCTGGCATTATCAGTTTGCATCTGATAACGTTTTTAGCTATGCAGAAAAGATTCATTATTACTGTGAGGTTAGGGTAACACAAGTGAATCATACCAAAGTTAATTTTCCAAGCTTCCATGTGCTTTTTCCGGAAAGGGGAGATGTCAAATTATAAATAATACAACTTTATAAAAGATTAATAAATAAATATAGAAATTTGTTTACTTTTATTTTTTATTCGAAAAGAATAACTTATCAACTGCAAATTTAATAATAATAATAAGAGTTATTTGATCGACTTCCTAATGGCAGGAAAATAGCCTAAAAATCATTTTCCTGTTTCATATTTACGTCGATGCCTCCTCCTCCCTTCTTTCATGACAGATTTTATAGCGCTCAACTATCCGGACTTTTCAAGTATCCGGCAATCGGCATTTCCCGAGCATGCCGGTTAGTTGAGCTTTTACTGTATATCACTGAATACAGCAAGTTCTGCAGCAATCTGAAAAATGCAGGAAACTCGTTAAAGCGGCAATCAGGGAGCATGTATGAACGCTTTGTGTTCATTAACCGAAAAAAAAACATCACTGTCACCAGCAGTTCTCGGTGTGTAGCAATCTCAAAATACAGCAGTTCTCGCTATCTAGCAATCTCAAAATTCAGCAATTCTCGCTGCATAACAATATCAAAATTCAGCAGTTCTCAATGCGTAGCAATATCAAAATGTACAAAACTCGTAAGGTCAGCATACATGAAAAATATACAATAAACGGCTAATATAAAACACTATAATAATAAATACATAAAATTATTAACATACCTTAACAAACATCATCTTTCTTGAAAACGAACTCTATAAAATGTTGAATTGCCATAATTTCGTAAATTTCTAGTCGTCGATAAATTTCATTTAACTTTCCAGCAAAAAAAATGAACAAATACTCACAATTTCAAACTAAATTACACAGGTACTTTAACTTTCAAATTTTACAACTAAAAACAGCAGAAAATATTAGCAATAACAAAATCTTACCTTACCGTCATTTAATTTTATAATATCAAAACGTCTTTCTTCAACACCTCGTTCTACAAAAATTACAAAACATGCGGAGTTGAGTTGTCAAAGGTAGGCGTAGCCATCCAATACACAAGAAATCAACCAATCTAAATTCAAGATCACACAACTGTAGGCGTGGAAAGAATTTATGAAACAAACTGGTAACAACAAAGATCCATTTATCGCCTCGCCAAATTGAACGATGCCAAGTGTCTTGACTGTATTGGGATTCAGCCCATTTTTTTTCTCTTTAACGGAGAGACCAATCTACCTGAAAATATTTTTGAATATTCTTTAAACATTTCTACATGCCTCATAATTTTCACAGAACATAATTTCCAATACATTAAAAAAAAAAAAAAAAAAAAATTACATACACTCGTGAAGTGGACTAGTGTACCCCGCTTCCGGGGTACACTGGTCCACCCACTGCGGCACAGTGGTCCACTATTAGTTATTGTCTAAAATACAATATAAATCTATTTATAATTAATCTAATTCTTTTTTATTTCCCCTTTACCTCCAAAATAATATAATAATACAAATTTGCAAGTAGCATTTTGAAACAAAAAACATATAAAACTAAAGAATTATCAAAAAATTTATTATATTTTGAAAATAACAATATAAGATACAGGAGTGATGACAAACAAGTTATTAATTAAGTACAAAAAATTCAGCAAACATTAAGACAAAAATGATAATGAAAAATTTATTAGAAGCTTAAAATAGTCAGGATAAAATAGTTTATTATGAGCTAACCATATGCTTTGAAGTTAAAAATGACCAATCCAGTGAGGTCATCTACTACTTATTAGGTTACAGTTATATTTTTCAAAGGCAGTAAATACAAAACAAAATATTTCTTAATATGTTAACTCTACAATGCATGATTTTCATTTCTCTCCTTCTCCCCCCCCCCCCCCCCCCAAAAAAAAAAAAAAAAAAAAAAATCTGCTATATTGAACAAGAAAACTTATTTTAAAAATCACATGTAAACTGTGTTAGGTGGCAGAGGTCTTGAAATGGTAAATTGGAGGCTTTGAAATATTTGATTGATTACTTTGAGATATTTAGTTGGTTATTCATTGTTAATTATTACAGATTCGGTTTCAGTCGGGTTTCACTTTAGAACGGTTTTATTTTTCTACAGGGGGATCGTTGATTGATATCAATGGTAAAGTGATAAATCTTGGTTTTAATGGTGTCGGCCAAAGTGGGTATTTCTTTTGTGGTTTTCAGGTATTGAATTCAGGATTTGGACATGGCGATCTTTTCATTCAGGGTCTTTGGCCTGGCGTTCTTTCATTTTGGGTCTTTTCTCTCTTCTGTGTGGCGGCACCGTCACTCGCGGGCTCGGCGGTTTTTGGATGTGGAGAGCGTCCTTCCTGGCGTCGGTTGCTCTCTCTCGCTTCTAAACGTTCTTTGGAGGAAGTCGTGCGGACCCGACCGGAGTGCTGTGTTATAACTTCAGTACTTCGGTGGGCCCGCAAATGGCCTCAATTAAAGGAAAATTAATATGCTCAACTAATATATTTGCATCCATTTGGGAAGTTGTAATTTCATGAATCAGTTGTGAATTGTGCCCAAACATCTAGCTCTCCAAAGGATCTAAGAAATAATAGTTCAGATCGGAGAGGAATTTTGAAATGCTCCAATATGCATCTCATGCTCGTGTCAACGATTCCTTGGAATCCTTCTCTAGGAGAAGTTCTGTGACTGGTACAACACTCGACTGGTATTACAGGTGACATTTTAATTTTCAAGGTTAAGGCGGATACCGTTAGCAAGATCCGTATGATTGTTACATTCAACCTTGCTACTCAACGGAAACTTAGACGATTGTCACTTACGTGTGATTCTACTAGTTCATACGACAAATTAATTTACTTTGATATATTCATTTGTTGTATAAGTGAATGACTTTGAACGACATTTAATATTTTAAGAAATCACAATGATAAAATTGTATGAGCTGCTTATTTTTAATATCAGACTGTATTCGTGAAGGACATTCTTCTCTGGGTTGCTTTTGGCACAGAGTCTTGCACCTGTGCACATAATATCGTGCTATTTTACTTTAAGTTGGTTGATATATCAATATGCTTGTAATGTTTTTATTTAAGTGAAAAAAGGATACTGCGCAGTTAGCCTTTAATTTCTTTCATACAACTATAGTAGAAAATACAGTTGATCAAATGTATAGTGTCTTTGGTGTTTTTGTCTATTGTGTGTTTCATTGTGTGGAGGAGCTGGGTGCCATGTGGGATGAGTGGTTCTCAAATATGGGTGTGGGTGGTGCTTGTGGGGGATGGATAGTGTGATAATATTGTGAAAGTGGGCCTTGGTTGGTAAAATAGATTTTGAATATTACTCGGCACCGCGTTTTGATTGAGTTATTCTGTGGGGGATGTGTGGGTCCATGGCTTTTCGGGTGAGTGCTGCTTCGGTTATTGTTTGGTGTCCATCATGTGTTTTCCTCTTTCTTTTTCGTGGTGCAATGTGCTTCTACTTATTTGTTTTCCACTATAGTCACGTGCCTCTCCTTTTCTTATTAAATTAAATTAATTAATGCTAACTTTAAAATCACTAATCCAATTTTCTCTTTTATTTATTTATTTTTTACATCTTACATTTTGGTACCGTGAGAAATCGATAATTTTTTTTATAAGGTCCTTACTGGGTTATTTATTGTGTTTAATATTGGTTTAAAAATTTTAATAAGTAACTTAAATTCAATTAGTAACTAGATACATTATTTTATGACATCCAGGACTTCATGAGATTCATATAGTGTTCATTTTTCATTGGTTGAATATGTAGTGTTGAACTTTAAAAAGCTATTTATATATTTTATGCTGAAGTATTTTATTGCATTTTATTAGAATTTCATTTTATGATGTTGTTGTAGAAATAATAAGTTTATAAAAACTCTTTTGTTTTTCCTTTTCTATCCAATTTTTGAAAATGGATACATTAAAATCAATTTTGTGTGCAATAATATAACATAATATTCTATTTTGTTTTCTATGATACAATTTTATCCAAAGTATAATTATAAGTTGTAATATTTTGGAAGGGATTGACAAATTTTTGTATATTAGTATTTTAGGGATAGTGTGGCGTTATTTATATGATGCATCCGGGAATTTAGTTGATTTTTTTCTTGTGGCTTAGCAAAAATTAATGCATCCGCTATACCTGGCGTACTATACAAAAAAATCTTCTTTTTACTCATATCTAACAATTTATGTTCAATATCACTTATGTATCTTGAAGCACATGATCTGATCAATTATGTCTTCCAATTTCATTAAAATTGTCCCTGATCAAGACAATTTTCAAGAGCAATACATATCTGATTTTGAACAAATTCAATTATTTAAAAAGGTTATTGATTTTATGTGCAATATTTTATAATATGTGAAAAGATTATTTAAATAGAATAAACAAAATTTAAAAAATATTTTTAACAAATGTTACGTAGGAAACTTTTTAAGGATTTTATCTATGTTTGATAACATGCAGTACATATGTACAGTGTACAGTTTTTGTGAGGTGTGATTTACTTTGATTTGGCTCTCAACACTTTTAAATTTATTTTACGTTTCAGTTTTTGATTTATAAAAATGTACACAATTGCTAATAAATTGGAAATTGCTGGAATTATTGTGAAAAATTATTAACAAGTGAATTTTAACTACTTATTTTATTCTCTCAAATATTACCACCATTACCCCTTATATTTTATATTTTTTTTTTACTATAGCATTCTCTTTGCCTCCCCCCCCCCTTAATTTTTACATACTTTCCTGTTTACTCTCTCGCTCAGTGTTTCTCAGAATTGTCCCACGCTTATGACGAAATAATTCTTTTTTTGGTGAGGAGAGTATCTAGTTAAGTCTTTTAGTTTAAAATTTCACTTGGAAATCTGCGGGATTGAGTCTGTTATGGAATGCAAGTTAACCAGGTCTTGTGGTTCTTGAGCTTTATGCTCTGACAGTAACGAAAATTCTTCGCACTTTTCTCTACGAAATAGTTAAAATTTAAATTGTTTGTTACTATTTTGCTGGGGTATTTAATTAACTAGGGGTTATTCAAAAATGTTTTAACCCGGAGATAAAGATTTGTATCTTGGCCGGATTTTAGGGACGTTTCACAAATGAAAATAGCTTTTCATGCGCCCTCCGGTGTGGCTCGAGCGTTATTTTAAATACTCTACTGAAATTCATGTTAATATTTTATTTTTTTTTGCTATAGTTAAATTATAATTTTTCATTTTCATGTACATTGGCAATAGATTTTATTTTATTTTTGAGAGAATTGTGTTTATATTTTGCTGAGGGATGGTTTATAAACAAAACATTAGTATTTTCCTAATTTTAAAGGGTACCCTGTAAGTAAATTCAAAGTGTGAAAAACTTGTATGAGACAAATATTTGAATTTAGAAAAAAGAATGATATGACAAATAATAAAGATAGAAAAATATGTATAAGAAATACATATATAATAAAAAATAATAATATAAGACCATGATTTCATTTTTTTTTCTTCATCAGGCTATAACGTGCTCATTCAGGTAACTAATTTGTGCGGCTTTGAGGAGAAAATATTTTTTTTGTGGTTTTTGGTATAACTTAGTTCAGCAGCTGAATTTTCAGGTCACATTTTGGGTCTGACTAGCCTTTGCCAATTTCCTTTTTTTTTTGATAGTGTGCACACTTTAATCAATTTTATAAATAAAAAAAAAAAAAAAAAAAAAAAAAAAATTATGAAATGATAAATATTTTAGAAATCATGGAGTCTTTTATCATTGTTGTTGGACAATACTACAGAGTACTGCCTCTAAGTTTCTTGTTCCTTAGCACAATG
Source organism: Maratus speciosus (assembly GCA_963932465.1). NCBI lineage: Eukaryota > Metazoa > Arthropoda > Arachnida > Araneae > Salticidae > Maratus > Maratus speciosus. The sequence continues at coordinate 8,652,312 of OZ010792.1, read as the reverse complement.
ATTATAATTTAAATTTTGAAGGTCATTTGTCTCAGTTTTGTTTATTCCTCAGCAATTAAAATTTTATATTTTCACAAATATATATAGTAACAATTACAGATAAGCTAAGTATTAGATAGCTAAAATTAAATTTTTTTTCCAGATTGTTTTGTTGTAATGTCTCATCATTGGCTGCGAATGCAGGTAAAATTTTATTTTACTTGCCTAGCGAATTCACAGCCATTCACGTGATATTTCTTTTGAACATGTACATTTGGGAAATTTTTAATAACACTTTATAAAATTTTAATATGATTTACTCATGACTAAAATTGAATTGCATAAATAAAAGTGCCTGCAAAGTCATAATATTTGACTTATATTTTCAAATTAACATTCATATATGATTAAAAATTAAATTATGTTATGAAAGTGTCCTAATTTAAGATATCTTTCCTGGGTATGTTTGGATGCCTCATGATTTGCTGAGAAGGCAGGGACAGATTTGACCTGCGGTTAGCTAATTCACGGCAATTCGTGTGGCTTTTGGCATACACTTGTTGGATGTTTTGAAAGCACTTCACATACAGTTTGTAATCATTGTTCATTCAAGTAGCAATTTGTTTTTCTATGTTGAAAAGAATTAATTTTATTTGAGAGCCATATATTTCACTTACCTTGTAATAAACGATGAAGTCTTGGATGCTTTTCTTTCTTCATGATGGATAATCTTCAATTACTTACCTGAACTGCAATTAAATTTTGTTTATTTTGTATATACTTTATATTTGTATTATTGGTGTCTATGTATGTTGTCCAAAATTATGAAAATTTGTTTTACTTTTGCATACATATAAGAAAATTCTCATTTAGTGTTTGTTTGTTTTGTATTTATATGTTTTGTGTTATTTCTAATGGTATTTATGCACATTACTGTACATAGCAGGTATTTCATGAGGTGTTTCCTTTATCTAAAATTAAATTTTTTTTTCTCTTAACTCGAAAATTTCAAAATTGGTCTTGCATTTTGAGACCATAGGTTTCAACTTTTTTTTTCATAATTTTTTTTGTTGGAGTGCGGTGGTAATGTTAGGTGGCAGAGGTCTTGAAATGGTAAATTGGAGGCTTTGAAATATTTGATTGATTACTTTGAGATATTTAGTTGGTTATTCATTGTTAATTATTACAGATTCGGTTTCAGTCGGGTTTCACTTTAGAACGGTTTTATTTTTCTACAGGGGGATCGTTGATTGATATCAATGGTAAAGTGATAAATCTTGGTTTTAATGGTGTCGGCCAAAGTGGGTATTTCTTTTGTGGTTTTCAGGTATTGAATTCAGGATTTGGACATGGCGATCTTTTCATTCAGGGTCTTTGGCCTGGCGTTCTTTCATTTTGGGTCTTTTCTCTCTTCTGTGTGGCGGCACCGTCACTCGCGGGCTCGGCGGTTTTTGGATGTGGAGAGCGTCCTTCCTGGCGTCGGTTGCTCTCTCTCGCTTCTAAACGTTCTTTGGAGGAAGTCGTGCGGACCCGACCGGAGTGCTGTGTTATAACTTCAGTACTTCGGTGGGCCCGCAAATAGCCTCAATTAAAGGAAAATTAATATGCTCAACTAATATATTTGCATCCATTTGGGAAGTTGTAATTTCATGAATCAGTTGTGAATTGTGCCCAAACATCTAGCTCTCCAAAGGATCTAAGAAATAATAGTTCAGATCGGAGAGGAATTTTGAAATGCTCCAATATGCATCTCATGCTCGTGTCAACGATTCCTTGGAATCCTTCTCTAGGAGAAGTTCTGTGACTGGTACAACACTCGACTGGTATTACAGGTGATATTTTAATTTTCAAGGTTAAGGCGGATACCGTTAGCAAGATCCGTATGATTGTTACATTCAACCTTGCTACTCAACGGAAACTTAGACGATTGTCACTTACGTGTGATTGTACTAGTTCATACGACAAATTAATTTACTTTGATATATTCATTTGTTGTATAAGTGAATGACTTTGAACGACATTTAATATTTTAAGAAATCACAATGATAAAATTGTATGAGCTGCTTATTTTTAATATCAGACTGTATTCGTGAAGGACATTCTTCTCTGGGTTGCTTTTGGCACAGAGTCTTGCACCTGTGCACATAATATCGTGCTATTTTACTTTAAGTTGGTTGATATATCAATATGCTTGTAATGTTTTTATTTAAGTGAAAAAAGGATACTGCGCAGTTAGCCTTTAATTTCTTTCATACAACTATAGTAGAAAATACAGTTGATCAAATGTATAGTGTCTTTGGTGTTTTTGTCTATTGTGTGTTTCATTGTGTGGAGGAGCTGGGTGCCATGTGGGATGAGTGGTTCTCAAATATGGGTGTGGGTGGTGCTTGTGGGGGATGGATAGTGTGATAATATTGTGAGAGTGGGCCTTGGTTGGTAAAATAGATTTTGAATATTACTCGGCACCGCGTTTTGATTGAGTTATTCTGTGGGGGATGTGTGGGTCCATGGCTTTTCGGGTGAGTGCTGCTTCGGTTATTGTTTGGTGTCCATCATGTGTTTTCCTCTTTCTTTTTCGTGGTGCAATGTGCTTCTACTTATTTGTTTTCCACTATAGTCACGTGCCTCTCCTTTTCTTATTAAATTAAATTAATTAATTCTAACTTTAAGATCACTGGTCCAGTTTTCTCTTTTATTTATTATTTTTTTTTATCTTACAAACTGTTATCCATAATTTAGGAGAAAACGAAAGTGTCAGATGGCTACATTATAATCCGAACAACATAATAACATGAAATTTAAAGTGTGCCAAATGGCTAATCTATGCATTGTAGGGTTAAAAAAATTGTCATTTTTCTTTGTTTACTTTATTTTATAATTTAATAACAATTTTGAAACAATATTTCTTTATAGAGAATAAGTAATTATTAAATATTTTGAAAATTCTTCATTACAGGAGCAGTATCCATTGTGGACCACTTGTACCCTAGCAGTGGGCGGTCCACTGTGCCCCATGTTGAAGTTCAATACATATTCATAAAAATATTTAAGAATTTCTTTTAAGCATATAAACTTTTAAATTAAATAAAGACCCGTGTCTTACCTTTTCAAAAAAGTTGGTTTTATCTTATTTGGGTTGTTCTCTACAATACTTGCAAATTTGGCCAGCAGTCTGACTTGAATGATGCATATGTAAATTTTCATAAAAATTAGATAAATGGTAAGAAATCAGACAATTATTGAAGATTTTAATAGCAACAGAAATTGTATTAAAAATTTGACTTAACAAAAAAAAATAAAATAAAAATTTGTGGAAAAAATAAAATAAAAAATGTGAGGGAATGACAAGTGAGGGAATGATGAAATAAGACATTTTTACTAGTTGTAGGGGAAAAATGCAAAATTCTGAAGAAATCCAAACTGTTTCCTTTAAGAGAAACACTTAATATATAATGTATGATAAAATTAAAATTTTTGATATTTACAAAAAAATGAATATTCTGTGTGAGGGAATGACTGCTAATAAAAACGCTTCCGGAAATACTGACTAAAAAAAATTCTGTAAAATTAACAAAATCTTACACCACCAATTTATGTTGCTGGACTGACAAGTGCTCAATCTAGCTTCTTCTCTGTGAAGAATGCTAGACTGCTACTGCTCATTAGTGGTAGATATTTGAGATAATAGCAATGTGTGAGGGAATGATGGTCTAACATGGGGAAACATATAATTGATTGAGTAGACTATATAATAAAAGTAAAAATTTATATTTTTATTATTTTTTGTAATGTATCAAATAAGAACTTTATTTTGCTTAGGGTATTTTTAATTATTTTTATTTCTGGATGGAAAGAAATAGGCAATAAAATATGGTAGTACAGGTGGGGGAAAGGTGAGGGAATGATGTTTGCATGATATATATTATATTTTTAAATACTAAATTTATTTATTTTTAAATTTTACTTTCTGCCCCTAATAAACTATGTTTAGATCTTCTAATAAAAATAAAAATAAATAAAAATGTAATAAAATTAAGAGCATTTATATGGCTGGGAAGCACTTTTTGCACTATTGCAGAGAATAACCCATTTATCCATAACCTTTAATTACTCAATAAAATAAAGAGGAGTATGATGATGAAAATTTTTACTTTTAGGAGCTCAAAACAACCAGTCAGGATAAAAGGGTTCATTCTGAGCTAACAATGTGTTCTGAAGGCTATAAGTAATCAATCCAGTGCTGTTATCAATTAGCCTAAAAGAAAAACTTTAAAAATAACTAAAATATAAGGGCTGGTCCACTGTGTACTTAGGTCCACTGTACCCTATCTCCCCTACGCCTAAAATGTTTATGTATATTTTCAAACACTTGTATTGTTAATAAAGAAATTTTGTTCTTATACCTTGTTATGAAAATGTGTTATTATTTTAGGAACATTGTTACTGGAGGAGCTGATGGAGATATTAGAATTTGGAATGGATTTGATGATGATGATCCAAAATCTCATAACATGGGAAAATCTGTCACAGCTGTTGCCCTGAAAGTATGTTTATTGCTATTCTGCTTTTCTCAAATATTTTTACTTTCTTCTATCTTTACAATAGGAAAGTATTAAATTCGTGAAAATTTTCGAATTCTGCTTTTTGACGGATTTACATGTTTCATGGGTCAGATATCCCAAAAAACATGTTTTTACAAAATGTCTATCTGTGACCCTGTCTGTATTTGTATGTGACACAAATTTTCTGGATGATCTATCTCAAGAACTACTGAACAGGATTTAATAAAACTTTAGATTCTGTTAATCCCGGATATAAGTTGGTGCTGAATTCTGATTACTTTTTGGTGTAAATCGCTCAGCAGGTGGTGCTGCTATGCTGCTTTTTCCACGATTTCTCCCAATTGCTATATCTCAAGAACTAATGCACGGATTTTCATAAAACTTCAGATTCAGTTAGTCCTTGATAGGGGAGACTGAGGATACTTTATCCCCACTTTCTGTTTTTATTTTTTTCTCAGTTGTCATTTAACATTTTTAAGAAATTTTTTTACCAAAATAATCGTGTGTCCATTTTTTATACAATATAATTTTTTTCTTGGTATAAAAAACAAATTCATTTTAGAAAATTGCATTTTTCAAAAGGGGGATCATGTATCCCCACTTAAAGGGGATCCTTTCGTTGGGGATACTTGATTCCTGTCAAAAATCAAGCTAATATTATTTCATTATGCATACATCACAGTATTATAAGTTAGTAATAAGCATTTAACTTTTATTTCTTTCATTTATGACTGCAAGATGAATATTTAAACACTTTGTTGATGACTTGACGTGTAGATATTTATAAAAACTATAAACGCAATTTAATTTTTAAAAAAGCTAGAAAGAAATCAACAAATAGTTAAATTTTAATAAATAATACAATAATACAAAGCAAAAGTAATGAATAAAGCTTTCAAAAAATAATGACACAGCCTCATTATCAGCAGGTATTTTGAAACTTTGAAAGGTTAAAGTGAAAGGTTGTAGCAGTTTTTAAGGTTCCTCCTACCATAAGTGGATTAGGTAACTTAATAATGCAATCTGACTCATCAACTATGCTTTTGGAAATAGAATTGATTAAGCGTGACTTTTCTACGTATAAATGTTTCTTGTGATCTGGGTAGTATTTTAAATAAAATTAGAGTATCACAAACAGCTTTTGCTAAATTGATGCTAATGTTCTGTATTTAGTAACAAAACTGGAGTATTTCTATATTAATACATGGAAATTATTCCAGAGGGAAACATTCGCCTTGCATACAATATTTCAAATGAAAATCAAATTTCAAAGTACAAAGTAAATTACTTAAAAGGTGCAAAGGCCAACATAGTGAAAAAGATTCCAAGCCGAGAATCGAACCCGGGCCATCAGTATAGCGCACTGACGTTCTACTGGCTAAACCACTTGGAACGATACCAAGCACGGAAAATTTCTCACTATTATATGTTGGCAAGGCTACAAACGCAGCACAAGATGGAATATTTAATGTGAGCCACCGAACTGGGGCAAACACGGAACATAATTAAATCCAGCATTTATTGCATGCATTTAACACATAACTGATGTAGCACATTTATTTACACCCTAAACGATGTCAGTACACTTAAGCATGCATCTTGAGCACATAATCATATTTTTTTTAATTAACTTTAATTCAAAATTTAATTTATTGCATACCTAAAGATAATTTTTGTAAATTCAAAAATTTTAATACAGTAGCTAGCATTATTTAAAAAATAATGGAAAAAAATTGATACATAAGAAGTACAATTAACGATTAATAAAGTAAATATGAAACTAAAACTGAACTCATCATTACTCATTCCAATATCTGAAATCTATCAAAAATGGTTACCTAGTAGCCACTAGCCGGTAGGTTAATTTTTTTTTTTTTTTTTTTTTAAGTAACCAGTAAGTACATTTGTCACTGAATATTTAATTTTAGAATAAATATAATGAGTTTACGTTTACAGTAAACAAGTAATTTATGTACTAAATAAAAATATTTTAATTTATATTGTTTTGAATAAAAAATTGATATACCAATTTCCAATCTATTTTAAATTTTAAAATAAATCAACAGCAAAGTTATGCACAACATGTCTATGTTGCTAACTACATAAGTACCTTTTTTTTTTTTTTTAATTATTTGTCTAAAATTAAGATCTGCAATAAGAAAATAGGTATGTTTATCCACTGACTAGCAAGTGTGAGAAGGAAAAGATTGTCAAATTGTGGGTGCAATATGAAATTGGAAAATTCCGAGGTGTACGGGAAAAAAGGAATGGGGAAAGATCAAATAGAAAATCTTGTATTTGGCCGATTCTTTTCATATTTTTAATTGCCAGTTTTTCAAGTTTAATCGCTGAGTGCTGACTGGCAAGCGCTTATTTTCATCTAAAGTTAATTGGACTAGTTACATGACATATGTGATAACAAATAAAAATGTCGATATTCTTGTGAAACTTTGTAAGAAATTGTTATGGTACAATAGTGTGAATTTGTTATGAAAAATTTTAATACATTCCTATTAACAGAAAATATTATAACATTTAATGCAATGGTATTTATTTTTATATCTCTGTTATACATTTGTGCTTCACGAGCTTGGCTGCAACCTTGGCGAAATTGACTGCAACTTGACATAATCGTAATTGTGGGTCTGCTATAACAAAGAAGTTTTGGAGTTACAATGTAGTAAATTACATTTAATGATACCAGGAAGCTATAGAAGGAGAAATTTCTCTTATGGCATCTTCCAAGCAAACTTAACCGTAACGCATAAATGACCGCATCGCGGCGCTGCACACAGTACCTGCATTACTTTAACACTGTTTTCAATAGGAATGCGTTAATATTTCCTTTATAAATTAATATTTTTACATTATAATTTGATATGGTACGGAAATGTTTTGTGTATGGATGTGACAGGGCTATGTGAAATCCAAAAATCGGAATAAAGAGCTGGGAAATAAACGCATTAAATAAATAACTTCCTTATAGGAGACGTCTTGTATATGACAATGAATTTTCTATCGGAATTTCTGTAAATAAAAGATTAATATATATACATTACAACTAGTATTTAGTGAAATTTAAACTCCAATTTTGTAAATAAAATATTTTATTCTGTTATATATTGAATAAATATTTAACAATATGAATTTTTTTAATCAATTCTAAAAAATCAATTGGAATCTTGCTAGAGCTGCCATCTATCGTATTATTTCGTAAATAAAGACAATGTATATTTTCTTATGTAATCTTTATTTAAATGTACACAGCTTTAATTTATCGAAATACCTTTATTAAATGCAATATAAAAACATCAGCTAGTTTTTTTATTTGGAAAAAAATGTCAATAAATTGACTTTATCCTAATTTGATTACACGAAATGATTCATACATAGTTGCTTGCTAACATCTTACCCTTTTTTGTATCATAAAAATTCTACAGTAAATTTTACCTTTTTTAATTTAAGATTAAATAAGGCAAAAATTTCTCTTAAATTTTTGTGTTAAAAAAAAAAAAAACGGAAGAATTGGCAGCTATGTTCATACTATAAATTTGCATTAATTTTGAAAAACAGTTAATTTCATTAGTATTTATTTATATTGCATTTAATATAAGAATAAAAGTACAATAATTCAACAATATATAACACATTTTCTCTTCCTTCCAAGGTCAGGTATTAATTGACTAAAATTTGAGCATTTTCAATCTGTTAAATTATATATTTATACTACTACTGACTCTACACAGCATTAACATGATACTGTCTAAATTATTTTTAAAAAATCCGAGTACAGTAAAATTGAAAAAAAAAAAGAATGTCTAGGACTTGTTTTGAATAGCAATTATTTTCTATCCATTTTGTGCTCTTTTTAAATAATACACCTGTAGGGGGGGAAAAAGGGTTTTTACTTATTTGTTTGTCAAATTTATTATGAAATTCACAAACTGAATTCTTGTTTTCGTGAGGTTTTAATAAAATAAAATGCAAATAAAACATTGCAGCATTTATTTTAGTTTTTTTTAAAAAGAAGTTAGTATTTGCAGTTTGTCAAATCTATTATGAATAATTAAGAAACTGTATTCTTGTTTTCATGGTTTTTACATAAAAAAAAAATACAAATTAAACATTGCAGTAATTATTTATTTATTTATTTTTAAAAGTTAATCTATAAAATATTTGCAAAAATTACATGCCAAATCTAGGACACAATTTTTATGTAGATACATCATTGATTACTTCGAACAGCTACAATAAAATTTAAAAGAAAAAAATGTATTCTAGATTTGTCTTCCACAAGAATGGATGTTTGTTCATTTTAAATACAACTGAAAAAAAAAAAGTTTTTAGTTATTTGCAGTTTGCCAAATTTATTATGAATATTAAGTAAGTTAACTTACTTAGATTACTTAATTCAGATTATGAATTCATAATCTGAATTCTTGTTTTCATGGTTTTTTAATAAAATAATAAATTAAACAAAAACATTGCAGCATTTATTTTAATTAAAAAAAAAAGTCTACAAAAAATTTATGAAAATTACATGCCAAATTCAGGATAATTTTATATAGATACTCTCGATTAAAATAATCTGAATGCAGTAAAATTTAAAAGGGAAAAAAATGTATTCTAGACTTGTCTTGAACAAAAATTAATTTTTTTTGTTCCATGTAAATAATACAGCTGAGAAAAAGGGAGTTATTTTCAGTTTTTAAAATGTATTATGAATAATTTACAAATTTTAAAATAGTTTGTTTTATGATTTTTATAATAATAATATAAAAAAATTGTAATATTAGAAAAAAGAAAGCGCTACATTATTATTTTTTTTTAAGTTCTCATTTTTAACTTCAAATGGTGATAATAGATGGCGCTCCGGCCAGTACCTGCATCATCGAACTTTTCTCTTGTGGTTAATTCTCACACACAGCGTTCCCCTACCTTCTATTCTAATACCATGATTGATACTATTCCACAGGACTGAAACTAGCCTTTTTTACACCCAGGTCAAACATGGATTTTAGTGCCCCCCCCCCCCCCCCCCCCTCTTCCACAAAATATATTTACAAAGAGAATTTTACTAATTTTCTAATAACCGACTTATTTTAAAATTTAAAATATGTAATACTGAACTACATAATCTGCTTTGTCAAATATTGATTCATTGAAATCTTGAAAACAAAATCGAAAAGAATCCAAAAAAATTCCACTTTATACAGGATCCTTATGCCATATCATCCTTAGATTCTTCTATGCTTTGGTATACCCCAGACAGGACGAATTTAACAATACCATGCTAAACGTAGACATGAGAAAAATAGACAAAATCTTCATTTGGCGCCCCTACGTTCTGGCACCCGGGGCATGTGCCCCTCCCCCCTTAGTTTTGGCCCTGCTATTCCAAATGTAGTAAAGAAAATGAATACTAAATCTAAGTAAATAATAAGTCTTGATAAACATTTAATTTTATAATTTTTTGTAGACCAGTTTATGTAACTTGTATATGAAAATTATTCAAGGTAAGCAAAATCATTTCATTTTGCATGAAGTAGAACAAGCAACAAATTGGTTTACAACAAATATGTGTTGTAAACCCAGACAGCACAAAAATGTCAAGAACAATCTTCTTGTGAGCATAATATTTGTTTTAATCCGTCAGAAGAATATGCTCTTTAATTTCCATTTATATGATAATTCATAAATTAACAGTCTACTCATTTATTGAATTATTATCAAAAAATTAACCTTAAAAAAGAAAAAGAAAGAAAGAAGGCATCATTTTAAGAAAATACTGAGGCATAGTTGATACAAGAATTATTTATTGAAATATGCAATGGGAAAGATAAGAATGCCTTTACCAAAAAAAAAATCTTTATGATAAAATGGCAAGATATGCTGTGTCCTTTCAAACATAATTTTCTTCTCAAAAAAAATTGTTACCGTATTTACTCATGTATAATGCACACTTTTTTTTTTTTCAAAAATTTGGGGCAAAAATTCTAGGTGTGCGTTATAGACGGAATAATTTTTTATTTCTGAATGTAATCACACGATATACATATGAATCAAGAAATGAGTTCAAAGAAATTAAAACTGGAAAAATCTTACTTAATAGAAGTATTGCTGCATCTTTATTTCACTCTTTGCACTTTTCTATGTAGCAGCGCCAGTAACATTGCTTAAATGCTAATTAGCAATTCGCATTGCTGCTTCTGCTGTTGTCCTCGTCATCACTGGCACAGACAATATCCTCGTAATGGTCTTCAGTTCCATCCATCTGATTGGAAATTTCAGTCACTTTGAATCTCTTTTTATCATCTCAGCTGAGATGGAATTACAAGCTTCACATATCCACTCACATACAGTTGGGAGTGATGCACACTTCCTTCTCCGCTCGTAGTGATGTTGTGATCTGTTGTCGTCATCCATGGATTGTAGAAATGCCGAAATGCAACCTTAACTGGTCAGTTGATGACAATATCTAAGGGCTGCAGTATTTTTGTCATCCTTCCTGGTATCACAACCAAATCCCTTGAGTGACGAATTTTCCCTTTTATACCAGGTGTCATGTGTCCATGGAAGCTATCCAGCATCAGCATCGATGACTGACGTAAAGCACCTAGACAATGTTCCCACACAACGTTAATCAATATTTCATGCACTCATCCGTGATCCATCCTTTTTCCTGTGCTCTTACAACTATACCGACTGGAAAAGATTCTTTTGGGATAGTTTTATGCTTAAAAATCACATATGGTGTCTCAATTTGCAGCCGTCAGACGTAATGGCCAGCATAACGATGCATCGTTGTTTGTCTTCTCCTGTTGTCCGCACTTAAACGCTTCTATCTCCAACGGTTGTGGCTTCCACCATATCAAACCAAAATGTATAGTTTGATATGTATTGCCGATTTGTGACATCTGAAATCCCTTTTGTTTTCGTAGCCTTAAAATGTACTGGAAGAACTTGGTGCGTTGTTATTTGTTAACTTCTGCGATGGCGTTATTCTTCTCCTGTTAGAGAGACCGTTACAGATCACAAAGCATTGAGCACCCAGTCATAACGCCCCTTGAAATCTTCTCTTGGAATATACATTTTCCTAGCTTATAGGCATCGAAAATCAACATTTCCATCGAGACTGAGTACCATGAACGGCGCAAATCCGTTACATGGGTTACGAGTTGTTCCACTTGTGGATATTTACACGATTTCCACCAAAAAGCAAGCTTTTTGGGTGGTGCTTCTTACAGTTTTTCTTCCATATTTTGTGTCAGCCTGTGAAAACATGGCTGAACAGAGTTACGGTGGTCATTGTAGCAGACTTCATTTCAAAAACACCAGCTATAAAACAGCTTATTTATTGAAGCGAGATGACATGATAGACTACACAAAACAGCGTTACTTCGCTGTTAAATTATATGAAAAACTAAAATAATATCTCTATGCAGCTACATAATGATAGGTGATATAAGCATAGAAAATATTTCTCGAAGCTACTGATCTACAATCTGTCCAGACATTTATACACCAGGAACGGCAATTGTTTTGCATAAAAACCATTGCCAATCCGCAAATACAAACTTATGCAAACACATCCAAAACGTCGCTTACGCAAACACAACTGAAACGCCATTGGCTGCAAACTATGACATTGCAAGTCAACCACTCACAGCGAAAAACGTGATTCTAAAATCACTGCTATTGGTAGTTATTCAGCAACGTCACTTGCCTCAGGAGCTAAACAAACGTATGAAACTGTCGGTCGTTTCGGATATGTAAACAACAAGAGAGGGTGAAAAATAAACGTAGATCAATAGCAAAAGTAAATACTTTAAAGCTTTATAGTTTAATTTAAACTTTACTGAATGATTAATTAAGCATTAAGTAATTGATGCATAACATTTTGCTAATCTCGTATACCTGACTCACCAGTGCCGAACTTCAGACTTGAAGCAGGGTTACCATTTTCTTTTGCATACTTAACTACAGACTTAGATAAAATGTAAAACGGTCTGCAAACTCAAATAATTTCTTAAAAATTTTCTGCAGAAAAATGCCACGCCCCTCCTGAGTCCTATATCCCCGCTAACAGCAAAAATGAAAAAGTCCTTTTTCCAATCCTTCGCATTACGTTACATGCACTCAATCCCCCCCCTCCAGTTTTCTGAGTTAGACTTTATTGAAAAGAGGATAATATTTACTAAGATGTTAAAACTGAATTCCCCTTTCAAATGTAAAAAAAATCCCCGCAAATCACAGAGAAATGTTAAACAAGCACATAAACATTCGCTAAAATTTCCAACCAAATAAACTTTATTTAAAAGAGATCAATATTTAACATTTACTTTTTAACACAAAATTTATTTTTAATCTGATAAATTAATCTGCAAAGCCTAAAATAATCTGCAGCACCTGCTACGGTGCTGCACTGTTTCTGCTACCGGCCCAGCAGGAGAGAAAAAAAATAAAAGCATTGTACCTGCCGTTCTGGCATAAGCGCCGCACTTACAATATTTTTAAGTTTTAAAAATATATATGCCGCAGTACTTCTTTCAAAAAATACTGTACCATGGTACATGGCAAATAATTTCTAGATAATTTTTTTTTTCCTCCAGTTGAAAAATAGTCTGCAGACCTTCTCACAAGTCTGTGAAAGGCCTCGCACCGATTCTCCACCCGGGGTCTTAATAATTTTGTTTTATGAAGAAATTTGTAAAAAAGAAACATCAGAACTGTCTGCAAACTTTGAAAATTTTCTGCGAACGGCGTTTGCGTGTTCGTCTATATTATCTGACTCTGCTTAACTATTTTCAACTTAATGTCGCAGTACAACTACACCGACTCTCCATCTTACTTGCATGTTGTCAAAAGACGCTCTCAAATATTTTGTTAACTGGGTGACATCACCACAGCTTGGTACATCACTCACTCATTCCTTCCACTCTCACTCCCTACCCAAAGTCTAAAAATAGATTTTTGCCTTCTTTCCAGGCCTGACGTAACATTTGTTTCAACTTTCTTTACTGAAATTACTGATCATTCATTCAATTGCATGTCAAATTTATGGTGTGCGTTATATATGAGATTTAAAAAATCACTGTTTTTTTTTCTTGCAAAGTACGGGGTGCATGTTATAAACGTGTGCATGCTATACACGAGTAAGTATGGTAATTCTTATTTGTTTAATGAAATTAAAATATTTAATTTGAATATTCTTAAGAACTAGAAATTTTCTATTATATGCCATCTTAACTTTTTTTTCTTGAACTGGACATACTTCTTTATTTATTTTAACTATAGTTAAAGTTCTGAAATTACAATTATTTTTTTTAATGTAAATAATAATAGAAAATGAATACTTATTGATAACATTCTGGTCTTTATTCTATTATACCCAATCTTTATTCCATGGAGTTATGGTTCTTGAAAAAGTACCTTATTACTGGTGATTCTCGAAATATGCACATGTTTACTAATTTGCATTTTATAATCTCAGAATAAAGAACTTGACAAGATGAACTAAATATTTAAATCACCAGACTCCAATAGAGTGATACATATAGGTTTAATAATAACAAAAAATGCAATTTTTTCTTTTTGACTTTTTATATGCCTGGACGTCACATGACATACTTTTCCACTTAGTGGCCAACAGATGACTGCCGAGAATTCGCTAGAAATGAATTCATCAAGAATGAGATGTTTGGCGATAGAAAAGGGGGTGCCATACAACTAAAGAATTGCTAAAACAGATAACTAATGAGTTTAGAAGAACAGAAGCATAAAATGAATTAATGTTAAACATAAAATACAGTAGACTCCCTCAAATCTGCACAGCTTGGGAACCGAGGTTGTGCGGATTTTAGAATTTTGAGGATTTCTGGTCGTTGATTTATTTACATTTTTGAAACATTAATTTGATTAGTTGTTAAGCAAGGAAAGTTATAATGAAAGCTTACAATAAAGTAAAGCATTAAAATAAGTAAAATATTAAAATAATTTATTAGTTTCAAATTAAGTAATTAGTAAAATAATTATGTAAAATAAAAATTTAGAAAAATATTAAATTATTACCGATGAAATCGATTCAATTGGATTCCAAAAGTCCTATGCTGCCATCTAGTGGTAAAGCGATCGTAAGATCGATACATCATTATTCGTTCTTAGCACTACTTAAGCGATTTTACATGTGGAGAACGGCAAGGCTTAACGATGCGGTTTTACATATGGAGAACGGCAAGGCTTAACGATGTTTACAAAGTAAACATCCCAGAAATAAATTAAATAAAGAGTATTTAAAGTTAAAGACTGCCGAGAAAAAGGTAAGTAAGTTACATATTTAAATAGATAAAGATGAATAAAAGTAAACTATTAATGTAACTGTAGTTAAATATAATATGTATCTCTCTATTCTAAAAAAAATAACTTACGCTGTCACCGCCGGCGCCGGTTTTGGATTTTTTGTGACCAGAGGTCTTTCTCCATTAATATTAAGAAAAATACTGCATACAAAAATATGAAAATCAGTGGTATTATAGAGAAATGTTTGATAAACACGCTGATGCAGACAGTTTTCAAATCGAATAATTATTTTAAGAGATATTTAATGCTAAAGTTGGACAAAATCGTTCCATTAAAAAAGTTTTATAGTAGCAAAAACTATACATGGGAATTAATTCATTTTTAGATCATTTTATACGTTAGAATTTCCCGGTGTGCAGACTGCATTCACTTTTTTAATTTGACTCATTTTTTGAGGTTTTATTTCTATTTTAAATACTAATTTTCAGCATTTCGAGAGAGATTTTTTACTTATTTTAGAAAATTGTATTAATTTAAGCTGTTGCCAACTATATAAACAGCGAAAATAATAATGTTTGCTTCAAATTAAAAATTTATTTACACGTGACTATTATTAACAGAAAAAAAACTTTCAAATTAGAATTAAATAATTACGTATGAAAAGCAGGAACTTATTGAAAACTACTTCATAAAAACTATATTTACATGTAAATTTTAAAAGAGAAAGAATATTGTAAAATAATAAATTCATTAACATGTGTTAGAAGTCTTAAATAGGAGAAATTACGTCACATTACACTTATTACGTAAAATGAACAAAAAGTAATATTGCAAAACAGTTTAAATTTAAAAATTGCGCGAGATATTAATTTGATATTTTGAGATTATATTAATAAGATTAATATTAATTTTATTAAATGCGTTTAGACTGCTTTCGAGCGACTATTTAGTAATTTAACAAAGATAAAAAAGATTACAATCTGAAAATGAAGTATCGTCAACAAAAAATATGATTTGAAAGAGAAAAATCTGTGAAGCAGAAAATAAAGAAATTGCTTAAATGGTTTAGTTAAGATTCGTTAACCTTCTGTCTCGTTTCTGTCAAAAGAAGGCATTGGTATTTGTAAAATATATTTGCATTTTGATGCAGATTCTTATTATATTAGCTTATTTTGACATGTTTAACTGATTTTATTTAATCAAAGACGAAAACAGCCATTCTATCTTTTAACAGCAGCTGATTTTTTCTTAAAATTCCCCAATCGAAGATAAATGAATAGAAACCAGTTTATAGGGAGATCGCCACTGTTTTTTAAATTCTAATTCAATCTTTCAAAATGTTTTTAAAGCCGATCAAATTAGCGTGCTTTTATGGCCGTATCAGACGGAGAAGGATAAAGAACAAACATTTGAGCAAACTTTTTACAAAACACGTTCGCCCAGCAAGCTGCGTGCTCGGTCAACAGGTTCTTCAAAATTTGCGGGTAGGGTTATTATACGTTGTGCATTGTTTGGAGGGGTTACCTGATACGTTGCCATATCTTTGGCGTGTTTTCATCTTGACACTGTTCGACTATTTAAAACATTTGGCGCGACAACAGAAGCACCACGAGGTTGCGATTACACAATTGTTATTTATTTATGTTTTAGTTTATGAGATTAAATAGAAATGGTTAAGGCCGCAATAGTTTCAAACACTGACAAAAAAAAGCTTTGCGCGTTAATTATTTTACTGTCAGCATCTTCAAAGAAAAAAGAAGTAAAAAGCAGAAAATTGTGGTCAAGACAATGGCTTTTAAAAAGAAAAAAACTGGGATGTTATGAAAATCTGATGAGAGAGTTAGCATTACAGGTAAGGCTTTTACTTTTATTTTATTTTATTTTGTGCATTATTCTGTGAAAAATTAGATGACATTTGAAGTGAGTTGAAATCGAATAGAGTATTTCATTTTTCAAAAAGTGTAATATATCTTAAGTTAAAATCAACTACTGCTTCACATCTTTTCATGGGCTACTGGCTTAAAATGCCGACTTTTACAGTATTATTTAAAAGGTGTTTTGCCTTTACTGAAAAATGAGAAACGCAATTCGATTTCCCTAGCATTTGCATAAGAACAACTGCAAATATTTAAGAATAAATTCATAAATGTGACGAAAAGTAGCATGTTTGGATCTGACAGCAACCGTATGTTAAAATTTAGCACTTGACTAAATTGTGAAAATAAATTATTATTATGTAGCATGTTCTCATAAAGTAAGATTTTTTTTTATTTAATTATAAAATTTCAAACACATCCAACTTGCTTCTGAATTTTAGAAATTTAATTCACAAGTAACTGTAATGAGCTGGCTCCTCCTGATCATAATCTTTTCATGATTATCCATTATAGAAAATTGACTTAAAATGCCAACTTTAATATCATTTTCTGATTTTTTTTTTTTTTACACAAGAAAATGAGAAGCTCTGTTGCAAAATTCTTGGCATTTGAATGTGACATGCAAATTTTATATTTATATGTATGTACCTGAAATTTTATTCATATGCAAATTTACGCATTTAATGAATGAAAATGAGTTTGTAAGTGTAAACAGTTTGGAATTGTTGATAAAATTAAAATATAAAAATGATTTGTCCCTCAGCCTTTTTAAAATTAAAGACACAACTCTTTTTAAATGTAGGGCTGGATCCTCTGTATTGTTTGGATGTGGATGGTAGCCAATTCCCTTAATTGTTTTAAGCCATCTGATTGTAAATCAACCTTCATAATCACTTATTCATTTTAGGAAAAGAATTTTGTATTTAGAGTCAATTGATTATTAAACTTGATAAGTTATAGAAATATACTATTAAAAGATCAAATTACTATTAAATGAACAGAGAATCATTTTTACATTTAATTTAGCATTAGATTCATCAATAAATCTTTATAAATAAAATATAAGTAATTAAATTTATAGCCTCGTTAAAAAAATTGCACTAAAAATGAAACTAATTTTTTTTTTTTTACATAAATGTGCAGGATAAAGAAGGCTATCGACAATGGATTCGGATGGATACTGCAACATTCGAATATCTACTTGAGAAAGTAACGCCATTAATTATAAAACAAAATACAGTAATGCGAGAAGCCATACCAGCTGGTGAAAGATTGGCATTGACACTTCGATATTTAGCCACAGGTAAGTAAATTGTTTATGATTTATTAAATAATGGAGTTTCATTAACTTCCCTATATTATAGCTTTTCTTAACTCGAATGTTTTTGTCATTTGTTTTTACAATAAAGTACACGCGTCGATCCAGACAAAATTTGGGGCCCATTTAGGACCTCTTCACAAATATTCATTTAATGAAACTGCCCCCTTCACAAAATTCCTTATAATAAAACAGCTCCCATCACAAAATTCTGCTCTTCATTATTTTTTTATTGCTGGGGTCAGTTCAGACTTTTCTCTCAGGGTCCTGTTTTTGTGAAATTGCGAGCATCATTTGCATTTACATTTGAGAAAAATCGAGTCCCAATTTTGTGAATTTGAAATAACCGTTATATCCAGGTTCTTTTTTATATGTTTTTAAGAAGATATATATATGTAAAATATATATATTTCCATATATATGTAAAAGTGACAAGTGAGATTTCAGTTTTAAAGATTAAATTTGTGAAATGTTTAGTTTAGAGGAGCAAAAATTTTGTAAAAAGATCTATTTTTAAGACAAATTTGTGAAAGGTCCTTCTTTAAGGTGAAAAGTTTTGTGAAGGGTGCTGTTTTGAGATTATAAATTTTGTGAAGGGTACTGTTTTGAAATGAAAAATTTTGTGAAAGTACCTTTAAAGGAGCCAACTTCTTTCTAAACAGATACTTGTATTGTTCAGTTTTAAAATGTGTAAATTGCAAACAAAACAAGTTCGCCAGAAATTTAAGCTTTAGCATAAGGATTTCAAGAAGATATTATTTATAAATGATTTGTACGAACTTCAGTAACTTGATTTCATATGTTGATACAAAAGGTTACTTTTTATAAAAATAAAATAAATTTCACAAAAATAACTTTTTTCATAAAATGGGCCCCAAGAAAAAATGCCTACATTAACCCCACTATTTAATTTTGCAAACAACTTTAAATGATTGCACATATAGATTCATTCTGCTAGTCTTATTTATAGCTAAATATTAAAGATAATCATATCCTGTTTACATTATGGTCAATTTATTCTTTTAGCTGCATTTGGAGTAAAATATTTAATTTTATCAAAGAAAATACCCGTTCCCTTTTTAATGTAATCAGTGTTGAATCCAGACACTTTTCTCCAACAGGAATTTCCATAGGTTCAGAGGAGATATAATAGGGTAAAATGGGGGGGGGGGGGGAGGCATCTCATTGCTTCTATGGGAGAGTCCCACTCAGGCCAATTATTTACTTTTATCTGTAATAATGCAAAGAACCCAATTGCTACTATCTCAAACAAATTTCAGAAGTTTTTTTAAACTTAAAATATAAAAAAATAGGAATATTAAAAAAAAAAAGTGCAGGTATGTATACGAATAAACTGCCTTCATTAAAAAAAATCAAAAAAAATCTTTTTTCCAAAGTGGATTGTACATTTTGTTAATACATATGCAAGACATTCTGAATTATCTTTTCCCCAATATCAATAATATATTGGTAGAGTTTTTGCAGCTGTTTGAAGCATATAAAAAATATTAACTTTTCAATTTTATTTTCTATCATCATTCTTCTCCTCTTTTACTTTAAGGGATCAAACCCGGGCTACCCGGGTTACAGAGTATAGGTGAAAACCATTTTTTAAATTTAAAAATATTTCATGCTTCAAAATTGCTATTAAAACCATAGACAATCAGGAAACCGGGATGCAGTCAGCAAACAAATATCATTTAAAAGTTTTTTTTTTTTTTTTTTCTATCCGGCACTGTAAATATTTAAATTGTTTGATTACACATATGTTAAATTTCTGTGCTTTTTTATAATCTTTCATTTATTTATAGAGGAAGATTTAATTTTGTTATGTAATTAGAAATAAATGCTGAACAATTTTTATTGCTTTATACGGGCAAAATGTTCATTATTATGTAATGAAGCCTGCATGTGATACAGATAAATTACAAAAATTCATGCTTGAAAAATACTGTTAAAAAATAATAAATAAGTCAATTAAGATACAGTTTCCAAATAAATTGCTAGATTTCTTTCCACCATATGACGGTTTAAAAATTATAAATGTACAGTTGTGGGGGAAAAAAAAGTAAACACCCCTACTAACTCCTCAACAAATTGTCATAGAAGAAAGTTACTGGTACTGAACGATTGGAAATAAAGTCTTGTTATGGACAGATATGTTTATTTTTTTATAATATTATAGATAATAGATAGATAGTTTCAGCAGTATTTGGAAATGAATAATATTATTAATGTGACAAAATCAAATATATTTAATTTATAAACCATTGATTTTTTTTTTACCTCTATTTCTGATTAATAATCTTTCTGTTGTGTTTGGCACATGTGTTTTCTGGAATTACTCTGTTAAAATTAACTATTTTGCATTGTTTTTTTTTTTCTTTCAGGAGAAACTCAACGGTCATTAGCCTTCACCTTTCGCATTGCACAAAACACAATATCAGGCATTATCCCAGTTGTCTGTCGGGCCATTTTTGAAGCATTAAAGGATGAATATTTACAGACACCCGATGAAATTCAAAAGTGGAAAAAGATTGCTTCCCGTTTCCAAAGCCTTTGGAATTTCCCCAATTGCCTAGGAGCCTTGGACGGCAAACATGTAAAGATTTGTCCACCCCCACAATCAGGCTCATCTTACTACAACTACAAAGGAGACTTTAGCATAGTTTTGCTAGCATTGGTAGATGCAGACCTCAGGTTCATTTACGTAGATGTTGGCACCAATGGCAGAATTAGTGATGGAGGAGTTTGGTCTAAGAGCACTTTGAAAAAAGCATTTGATTTAGACCTCCTAAATATACCATCACCTGATTACTTGCCAGGGACAAATGATAAAGTACCCTTTGTAATTGTAGCAGATGATGCTTTCCCATTAGGCAACAACCCAATGAAGCCGTTTCCTGGGGCAGGAAGAAAAACACTTCCACATCAACAGCGAATTTATAATTACAGGGTTTCAAGAGCCAGACGTGTAGTAGAAAATGCATTTGGAATTCTCGCAGCGAGATTCCAGATTTTTAAAGGGAAAATTCCACTGCATGTTTCTACTACGAAGTTGATTACTCTTGCTGCGTGTGTTTTGCACAATTTACTACGATCAAAAGTATATTCTAGATATATACCTGCTGGTACTTTGGATCGGGAAGACATGCGCACAAGAGAAATCAAGACTGGAGACTGGAGAGACTACAGAAGTAGTTTATCGAATTTTAAGAAGTCTCCATTTAAAAGCGCAGATGTTGCCAAGGAAATTCAAAGAAGATTCTGCAACTATTTTAATAGTGTAGGAGCAGTACCCTGGCAAAATAAGATGTGTGATTTACACTAGATTCTATTAAAAAAATGCCTACAATTCAGACTTTTCTTGTTTATTATACTTTAAAATTATCTAAATTATTTTAATTTTACTAACCCCTTCGGGACAAGTGCCCTTTAGAGAATTTTTAATCTTTTATCACCGGTTTTTCAAAACAGAAATTTTTTATGCAATTGAATCGAGAAAAATGTTCCGATTATATAAGGCAAAATTTACAATATAAATTTACTGGCGAGAATAATCAAGGGTTTTGAGCACCTTATGCAGCACATATACCGGTTACTTGTCCCCAAGGGGTTAGACATGTATTTGCATCTGCAAATCCAATATTAAATTGAAATTTTGTTGAAACGAAATTTTAATTTAAGTGAATAAAAATAGAAGTTCAAATTTAACTTGAACTGAACTCAGATCACGCATTTAAAGAACAACAAGAATTAATATCCTAGTAGAGCAGGCATGTCAAACTTGTGCATCATGGAGGGCCAAATTACGCATTATATACAAAGCCATGGGCTACATAAAAAAAAAAAAAAAAAAAAGTAGATATATTTAAGTACTGCATATAATAAAATACAACCATGTTTAAAAATTTTTCAGTATACAGTTCCAAAGTTATTATTATTCATAGTGTATTTGACAGTTTTCTTTTCAAAAAAAAAAAAAAAAAAAAAAGCTATTTTATAATATGATGTAAAATAGGTTGATGAGAGTAGTAAAATACAGAAGTAATAGAAAGTCCTAAGCACCCATAGAAAAGTTGGTGGACCAGGGCCACAAGTTTGACATGCCTGCTGTAAAATAACCATTCTGATCAAAAAAGAATTGCCAAAAATTCAGATAAATATAGTAAAAGACCAAGACATATTTTTTCAATTAGGATGCAAAATAAAATAAAATAACAAATTTTTATTCATATATATACCGGGTGTCCCAAAAAGGACTGACTGATTTTAAAATTCAATAACTTGCAAACGGTGACAGATATTTAAAAAATTCTTGCAGGAGGGTTATGCATAAGGTCAAAAGTTTTATTACAGTGATTTTCGATTTTAGTTCGAATTACAAACAATAGATGGCGCTGTAAGCAATAGTCGCTAAATACAGGCTCGATTTCTGGTCCTATCTCTTGTTCCATGCTGAAAAAGGAGATGGAAATGTATTATCCGGGCCACGAAGTACCAAAAATCGAGCCTGAATTCCGCGTCTAGTGATCGCAGCGCCATCTATTGTTTGTAATTCGAACTAAAATTGAAAATCACTGTAAAAAAACTTTTGACCTTATGCATAACCCTCCTGTAAGAATTTTTTAAATATCTGTCACCGTTTGCAAGTTATTGAATTTTAAAATCAGTCAGTCCTTTTTGGGACACCCGGTATCTAAGTAACAATTCTTGGATTTCAATCCTTGCCATGTGCCGCTTTTTTGGATCTTTAATTTCGTTCAACATTGACACGATAAATTGTCCGTATGCATCTTCTGAATCTGTTGTGTTTAATTTTTTTAACAGCTGGCCAGCTTCTTTTATTAATTCATCATTTGGGTCGTGCTTCCTTTTTCTGCTGTTTGTTGGTGCCTCTTTTGAGCAACCTGGGACAGCCAATTCCTCATTTTCAATAACAATTTGGGGCTCATCCTCCTCATCCTCTAAATCAAGGGCACAGTCATTCTAAAATAAGCAAGTCAATAAAAATTAGTTTGGCTATTATTATGAAAACATCAAACATTGTTTATTATAAGTACTTCATTTATTTATTTATTTATTTATTTTTTGCATTGGATTGCAGAGGTCCTACAAAGGCTGTTTTTTACTTTTTTTAATTTTGTTCACAGATTTTTTTTTTTTTTTTTTACTTGGATACTTTTACTTATGGAATTGGTTTCAAACAGTGTTGAATCCAATTTTTGTGGATGTGAGGGGAAATTGCACTTTTTGATCATTGAAAATACAAAATCTCAAATCTTCCAGGGAGGCATCTCATTGCTCAGGGAAGAGGGGGGGGGGGGCCCGGCTCACCACTTGAATTCGAATGCTGTATTCTCAGACGAATGCTGTATTAATCAGCTTTTAAGACAAAACCGAATGTCAATCAAATATTTGTTGCATTCCTATTTAGAATATCATGCATATATATTTTAATTACATACAAGATTTGATAAATGGGTGAAAGAATGAATATTGTCCTTCATTTCTCTTTAACACAAAATGTTAGCCCAATATGAAGAAAAAAAAATTAATGTTCTGAGAAAATTTAGACATCGCAGATAGCAAAGATTTTAAAGAAAATGTTTTGACATTTAGGGATTCGAGATTAATGTACATTGAATATATCTTAGTTACAAAAGAACTAGTATATAACCCCGTCAAAAATGATGGAATGTTGATTTGCATTTCATTTTTGTTAAGACCTCACATAAACAAAATGAAGATTTGATCATTGAACTTTTTCCTTATTTTTATTGTTTGTATTGTAGAAAAGTACATTTTAAAAATGACAAATGATTTCTACATATATCAATGATGAGAATATTTTTTTACTCAATATTAAATATCTGGAATAGTTCAAAAATTGGATGAAACAAACAGCAGTATTTATTGCAACAATAATAATAATTAGCAAAGTGAAACACTATTTCTGAAGATTTTACAAAACATTACAATTAAATATTCAATGTGTTAAAGTTTTTTTTAAATATATTATGTTTATAAAAAGAATAAATGTGAATAAGGATCTCATAAATGGCTGAATCAACCGCTTTGCATTAGCGGTGGATCAAGGCACAGATTTAACACATAGAGATATTGTATTGGGACTCTGGGGGATCACAACAGCGCTTTGAGTTTCATTTCTAAATACAGATTTGGCGCCATTCATCATCAAATAATATAAACAAAGGAACTTTTAATTTTTTAAAAAGAAAATATTCAAGATTTAATACAAGATAATTTTTGAAAAGCTTCAGTTATATAAATTTAAAATTTCATTTGTTATAAATAAAACAAAAATTACCAATTATCATTATTTCTTTTGTAAAATTTTAATTTAATTTTATCATTTTTTTAAAACTTACTTTATATCCACATGAAATTGTCTTGTATTGCAAATAAAATAAATATTTCATATCAAATGTAGTTAAAATGTAAGGGATGTACAATACCATGTTATGTACTACATATATTAATTATATCAACGAGATAAAATTTCGATTTTTAACATAACATTAACATTTGAACATAACTTTGGAGTGAAAACACTAATTTATAATAGGCTAGTTCCATGGGTTTTTGTAATGTAAGTAACATAGCTCACAACCAATATCCTTGTTGGTCACCGTTATTTTCGTGAAGTTTGCTTGGCCTTATTTAATTAATGAGATAACACCCATAAAATTATGTCACATTTTTCCGTTCTAAAATAGTCAAAAATCGTAGCATGTGACTTATACTACAAGTACTCATGGAAATAGACAATACAAATAAAATTTTGAAACCTGTTGAAAACTTATGCCTAATATGGCCGCAATAAGCTTTTTTCGAGGATTGGTTTGCCCCGTATTCGTTACACTGTGTTTTATTATATATAGATTCTTTAAAAAGAGAAACAAGATAAAATAAATGAAATCATAAGATGAAATGTAATATTTTGCTTTGATTCAATCACAAAATACACAATATGAACTTTAAAATGCTCGCTGTTTTACGTAAAAGGTGATGAAAAAATTAAATAGATGTTATAACTTAAGAATATAGGATTTTAATAAAAACTTCTAATTTTAGCCTGCCAGCAGTCATCGTCAGAGAAATTTCAGCTCTTCCTTTATTCATACAACATAATGCAATAACATTTTACTGTCCAGCTACACATTTAAAAATGTAAGTGACCTATTAGGATAAAGTGATGTAATAAATGGAACTGCAGTTAATACAGTGAAACTTGTTTAAGATACAAATCAAGGGACCGAGGAAATTTCTCATCTTAAGCGGGATTGTATCTTATCTTGGTAATTTTACACAGGTTTCATTTTCATGAAACAGCCGATCATTTGTAATTTGGGATTTTTATTTATATGTTTTAATAAAAGCTGTTTAATTGCCAACCTTGTATCGTAATTTTAAAAAAAACAAAAATTCAAACAATACTATATTGTTTTAAAGAATATGATTTTTACTATCTGGTATTATTGCTATAATTTTAGATACGATTTCATTTTTCATTGGAGAAATAGCATTAAATTACCTATTTCACAAGTTATTAATTTTATGTGAGAAGTAGAATTTCTGCATTTACAATATGTACTTCATAAAATCATAAATAGAAAAGAATTCAAGGAAGGAACTTACTTCATCAATATTTGATAATGTGCTTTGTTGAGAACAGTCTAGATTGCTGGTGCTGTCCTCAGCTTGAACAGTGTCCTCTAAAAAGGACATGGTTGCAAAGTGGATCCATCTGGGTGTAAACCCAATACCTGCGGATCCACTTTTCAAAATTTTAATTTTCTTCAATTCTCTTTTATATGACGATCTCAGGGATCCAAATTTATGTAAAACAACATCTGAAAAATCAAAATAAATCAAATAGTAAGACACATTATATAAAAAAATCAAAACAGAAAAAGCTGATTAAATTACTTTCATACTAGTTAGTGATGTAGCTAATTATTTTTATTAAATTTTTAATCATTTCAAACATGCAGACAATGGCGGATCCAAGGGGAGGTCACGACCCCTCCTCTGAACACCAACAGAAATACTCTAAAGATAATTTTTAAAATTAAATATACAGTACAGTCCTGATTATCTGGGTCCCGCTTAACCGAGTTATTTTCTTCTGATGAAAAAAAAGTAGCATTTTTTTCCCTATTCTGACCAGAAAATCAGAGTTCTAACTTTTTACGGCTGCTCTTACATCTTCACCTAACACTTCATTCAGAGTTTGCCGCAGGTTTAAAAAAGGGCAGGGTGCTGCCTGTGTGACAAGGGCACTTTTGGATTCTTAAGGGCATTTCTTGAAATTTTTAAAGGCATTCTTTTGATTTTTAAAACTACTTTTTAATATTTAATAGACAGAACACTATTTTAAAGACAGCAATGAGTCAATTTTTACTATGCAAGTAAATTTTTTAATAAACAAAGGAGTAAAGGCACTTTTTTCAGGTGGGGCAACAAGGGAGCTAATTTTTTAAATGAGGGGCAAGAGGGGTGCTATCTTGTAAACCTAAGGGCAGACAGGGTGCAGCACCCTCCTGAAACTGTCTGGGGGAAATTCTGCTTCATTTATAATGGCTATTTCGTAATAATAGAAGCCACCAGTCCATCAGAAGAAAAGGATCCATTCCAAAGGTATAAGTTCGATTGAAAAAACTATTTAATGTTTTGAGCAGAAAGAAGAGACTACACCTTCAATTTTCGTGACACTAATAGAATCACATAGCTGCCAATGTGTACGGTTTTGTTACCAGAGTTATATAATATAGACACACGCGTGAACACCGTGCGTGGAAAATTTTCCGAAAAATTCGGAACTTTGCAGAAAAAAGTTAAGAAAAGAAAAACATATGTTTTGTTTTTGTAACTTTTTTTAATACCAAAAATTTAAAATATTCCCTAATTTTATATACGATTTATATATTGTTTGTTCACAATTCAAAGTTTAAAGACTCAAAACATTATTGTGACATCATCTACCCTTTTACTTCTATTTTCCGCAGTCTAAAACTTGTCGGCGATCGGTTTTCTGCCGGCGGCTGCAATGACTCGGCAACGGCTGTTAAATCGAATAATTTCATAGTGTTATAAGAGTGACTGGCACTTTGTGCGCAGAGATCACAATATTAAGGATTGGGTTGTTTCTAAATTCATTGACAAAATAATTGAAAAAAATTCACCTTCCTATCATTGATTTTTGCTTTATTATTTTTAAATTAAAATAATTATTCTTTAATTAATATTAATTATTTTTTAATTTAAATAGCAATTATTTTAAACTATAATTTTTAGTTCATATCATCAAAATAATATAACACATAATTTTATTAAACATTAAGTTAATTTGTCATCCATTTAAAGAGTCATCCATATAGATTTTTATCTGAAGGAATTTTGATTTTTTTTTTCCGAAAAATCGGGTTCACCTGAACCCAACCTACAAGAATCAAAATTCAATCAGAAACCGACTTGTACCCGGAAGAATTAGTTTAGTCAATCCGACTTGAGGGGAAAAAAAAGGAGCTCCGAATCAGCCGAACCCGAACAGGCCGAAATTCAAAAGTCAAAATATTTTTCCTGACAACGTTAAATTTTTACCCCGGAGAGGGGTGGGTGGTGGATATTGACATTCAGACAAATCATCGTCATCAAATACATAAATGCAAAAATGTCATGTAATTACTAAAATTATCTTAAAATCAACAAAAGTAGGCTAGTGTTGTGTCTAGAAAAAAAGGGCCGCCGGGCAGGAATTTCTCAAAAAGAGAACACTTTTCATCAAAAAGTGCACACATGTACCTTGTTCACAAAAGATACTTTGAACTGGTTTGTTTACAGCCCTCTAGAATTTATGATATTTTCCCGCAGGAATTCAGACACTTTTCCCCAGGAGAGATATGTATGGCTCCAGGGAGGGGGGACCTTTTATTGCTCAAGGAGGAAATGTAACCCCCCCCACCCCCCGGGCCACCCCTTGAATTCAATACTGTTTTCCGGGATCAATTGAATTGCCATGGGGCACATAGGAAATGTTTAAAAGTGCCGCCTGGTGCATAAAAGAAATAAAAAGGGCCAACAGGCGCTGTGCCTTGCTAAAACAGCTTAGAGTCAGCACTATAGGCAAATGTGCATGTTTAAAATAAAATTCCTATTTTTTTTTTTTTTTTTTTGGACTGGACTGTATATTGTTATAGCTAAACCCTCTTCTTTAAATCAGGCAACAGGTTTAAATAATGAGATTTTTTATTTCTTGTCTTCCCTCCTCCACCCCCCTCCCCCCCCAAAAAAAGAAAAAAAAGGGAGAGGGATATTTTTAAAAACACACTGTCATGATTACTATTTGAAATACAATTTTCCAGATATAAAAATCACTAAAAAACTTACAACCAGTTAAAAAACCACTATATGCATGGTAATAGATTTATTGTTTTAATATTCACTTTATTATATTTATTTATTAGGGAAAGAGGTATTCAAATCATCTATTATATATATATAATACAAACGGAAATTTCGTTCCGAACGCCGAGATTTCGAGTTCTACCGCATGGATTTTGACGGAACTTATACCGTTAGATAGGTATCGTTTCAGGGAAGGTTTTAAGCTATAACACATCATTCTACCTAGATTAGTTATAGAATTATTACGGAAAATTCTTTTATATTGAACTTTGTAACTTCATATTTCCTTAAATATCTGGGCTCCTATTGGTCGTAGAGCTTAGATCTCGCGCCAAAAGTAGCTCCGAAGCACCCAAGCAAACTTTTCCCCGCGATTATTTTGCCGTCTTCCGATTTCCTCTAACTCTATTAGGGGCCCGCGTAGGGCCCCTTTAACATATTTTTCGTAGTAATTTCAGCAATTATCTTACATTATTCGTTAAGACCGCCACCCTCCCGATTCATGTATCTACGGAAAGGTTGCACGATGGAGTTTCGTTCGGATACGCTTTCGTTAAGAATAGAGTGCGCTCCCTGGTGGTGAAATGTGGAACTAACATAACGCGATATTGTTAAAATTGGGAAATCTAACAATGCGATCTGTTTTAAACTTTGAGATAGTTCATAACACATAATCTATTATCTATTCTATTATATATATATATAAAATCTATTATCTATTCTATTATCTATTATATATATAAAATCCAAACGGAAATTTCGTTCCGAACGCCTAGATTTCGAGTTCTACTGCATGGATTTTTACGGAACTTATACCGTTAGATAGGTATTGTTTCAGGGAAGGTTTTAAGCTATAACACATTATTCTACCTATATTAGTTTTAGAATTATGACGGAAAATTCTGTTATTTTGGGCGATAAGGTTACCATTTTATTTCTTGGCGAAATTCATCGTTTATAAAAAAAAATTGAAACGGCTATTAAACCTCGAAAAATAAAAGAAAAACTGTTACTAATTTTATTTAAATGAAAAAAAAAAGAAAAAAGAAAAAGAAAATCCGTTTCAATGAGTGATAATATTAAAAAACGGAAACATTTAATCAAAACCTGAAAGAAATACAATGGAATCGAATGCTTAAATTTCAGTGTGAATCTCTGCCACACATACATATTGTAAAATAATTTCATACTTTTTAAAATGTTTTTCGCCGTAATTCCGAAAGCATGTGATATTTATAAACTCGAACTCAGATCAACGAATATTACCCATTTTATATAAGCAAATATTATCTATTGTTTATTTCATTTTTTCTCAAGTCATATCGCCAATTTCATTTATAGGAAAATTCACAGATTCGAAATCTAGGAAATAAAGATAATTTTTAAGGAAATTTATGTTTTAATACGTTATTACTATCGAAAAATTCAACATTTTGAAAAAAAAAATACAAGTCTTTTGTAATTCGTCATTTCTTCTTCGTCTTTCTTCGTACTTTCTCCTCTGTTATGTAATATTTCAAATGATATTGGACTAATTTTCGATCATCGATTCACCGCAAAATGGAATATCTAATATAGTATATAAAATAAAGTCTGGATTAGGTGACTAATTAACGCACAGCGCAAACTACTGAACCTAAAATCTTGAAAATCGTGGTAAAAATACTTCTTATGACATAGACTTCTGCTAAGAAAGGACTTTCTAAAGTGTCACCCCTAATGGTTTTTGCACGTGGAGGGGAAAAAAATCGAATATAAAAATTATGCGTCAAATGATAGCATATTTTAATGTAGTTTTGTATGCTGAATCGAATGCTACCAAATAAATTTTTATAAGCCAACAGTTCATGGCACATTTCATATTTTTCTAATTTGGCGGTGTCTTTGGCATCTAAACCTCAAAATATCTATCATTACATCCGTTACTCTAGCAACGGAAAAAATTCAAATCAACCCTTTTGGCTAAAAAATAAAAACGGCTCTATGAGTTTGAAATAAAAATGCAAGCATCTTAATTTTTTTTTTTTTAAATAGTGATTTTATGTAAAATAAAAGGAAAAAAATTACTGAGAATTTAGCGTTATAAAACAAAAATAGAAAATGCACTACTTAGATATTCCGTCGACCAAAAATTTATCGTCAAACTATAAGATTAAATGCCAATAATGGTTGATCGTAAATATCAAATTCACTTGAATTTAAACAAGCTACACGTGTTTACGTCATCAAGTGATTTTAATTTCGACGTTTTATTTGTATTTTTATTAATGTTATACTAATTTATTTGTTATTTCGTTATTTAAAATAAAGATTATGTCAATTTATATAATTTGGCGAATGGTTTGGCGATTTATATAATTTGGCGAATGGTTTGGCGATTTATATAATTTGGCGAAATTGGTCGACGGGATAACAAGTAGTACCAATGAAAATATTTAAGTATGAAAGCAATGTTTGTAACGACTTAAAAATTATTTTCATATATATAAACTCGGTTTATGGCGTCAGATGCCGTCATCCGAAGAATCTACAAAAGTCTTTTTCCATTTTTTCCGGTCATAGGTTCCTCAATGAAAGAAATTGGAATTGGAATAATATTGTGCGATTTATAAATTGCTCCTCGATAAGAAGAAAAAATGGTTACATTTATAACAACCGTGCGCACATTTCGCTGATAGCATTTTTAAAATTCCCAGTAGCAGTAGTTACATTTTGCGTATGTAAATTAAAAATATTTTTTTGTTTTTAATTATGGCATTATTTCCTGTTATTGTTTATCTTTTCAGTTTTTTAAATGAAATTAGTATAAGGCATGCATTTTAAATGAAATGAGTGAAAGGTTTGTGTTTTAAATGAAAATAATAAAATAAGAATATGCTATGAAAACAATCTTTATTGATTTATTATCTGCGCCCGGCTGACATAAAAATATCACAAAAGCCACATATTCACTTTTCTTCGAGTAGTTGCTCATGAGAATTTAAGTTAACCTTCCGTATTCGGATACTTAACATATTGGTGTATTAGCTTTAATGTTGAAAGCATCGTTTATGTTTGAAGCGAAAACTTTACTATTACACAAAATCGCATCATCATCATCTACTATATATTTACAACGGAAATTTGTATTTCATTCCGATTGTTTATAATACTATCGTAGGATATACCACAATTAGTTAGGTAATAATTTTGGAAAGGTTTTAGTGTATACATATTGTTCAAGGGTACTTAGTTATAGAGCAACAGTAAAAGTTCAAAAATTAAGTGAACCTGATTATGAAAGTTTAGCCTTTTTAAAAAAATCTACAGACCATATTTTGTTACAAGTGGCCTGTTGCATGACTTTTAGGAATGGTGTTAGTATATACGATTTCATTATATGTTGATTAGTTACAGAGGTATTAATTCCTGTTGTCATAACGGTCTCATTACCCGACCATAAGTGCGCTGTTTATAATCAACTAAAACAATTACTTCTTAATTGCTAAATTTTGTCCAACGCTTAAGATAACATTATATCGCAATGGCGTTCGCATCGTTTTCAGTGATGAGCAAGGTCAAGCTGAAGATCCATATTGTTTAAAATACAAGTTCAAATTCACCATTTAGTTTAATCCAAAGTCCATTTGGAAATATTGACCAGCGCAGCGGGCATAGCCTGCTAGTTTACCATATACGAGAATATGTAATTATATTATAATCTAGAGAGTAACATGGGCTAATTGTTATTTACATTATTCAAATATTTTTCTTAAAAATCCAAAATTTCGCTTTTTTTCATAGAGAATCAACAGACATAATTGTAGACATGTAAATAATTCAAAAGCTGTAATATTAATTTATTTATTTTTAGTTGAATGATTTTCACATGAAACATGAAACTGAAATAGTTTTTTTTTAAGAATTGAAAAGAAGGTTAATATGGCGTCATAGTGGGAAAAAAAATGAATAATTCTTGATAATAAATCTTGGACTTTTTCCATTTTTAAGTTGTAAATATTTATACTGCAGATTTTGCATTATGTTTATGACGATTGTATATAATATGATAAGATACATGCAAAATGCAAAACTTTAAAAAAATCTAAAAGCTTTATTTCGATTTCATTTGAACGGAATCTAAGTATTTAGAGTGTTTAAAGTATTATATTGTATGAATTTCATTTTTATTTTTTAATGTTCAATTGGTTTAACTTATTTGTTACAAAAATTTAACATAAATGCAGAACGAATTGAATGAAATATCTTAATATCTGCCCTTTCTTGGACTTAAACAATTTAGGAAATAAATTTGGTTTTTTAATTTGTTCTGCAAATTAGGTTTTTGTTTAATTGTTTTTATGACTGTATTTAGAACCAGAATTTAATGAATACATACTAATGAAACAAAATAGTTATTTTGAAATAAATTTAGCAATTAGGATACCAGTAATTAATAAAATATTTGTGATAATCATTTACCATTTGCATCAATTATTGTAATTATCAGAAGATCAATGTTTTAATTATTTTAGATGGACAGTTTAAAATACTAAATATCAGGCAATTAAAGCTATCAAATTATTGAAACAGTGGGGGATTTAAAAGGTACTTAAAAAAAATGTTTTGAAATATTAGTGTTTAGTTTTGTCTCAGTAATTTTAACAATTAATCTTCCAGAGACTATTTGATATATCATTTGTAACAATTAATATTACAAATATAAAAGAAATGATATTGTGAGTTTAATATTTTAAATACTAAATAAAATAATTTCAAAATAAAACTATAACTGATGTTTGAGGCCACTGATCTGCAGATTTACTATCATGAATATTACCTATAACTTCCATTAATATTACTTTTTTTTTTTTTTTTTTTTTTTTTTCCCTGTCAGAAGCAAATAAGGAAACATTTAAGATTTTTAGAGCTTCTGTAACTTAATCGTTTCTATTTTAAACAGAGAGGGATTAAGCCCCATGAGCCCCTCTTTGACTGTGCTCTTAAACAATATTTTCTGCTTCCTGGCTGGTTTGATTGCCAGATTATAAAATATGCAAGGTACATATATATTTTTTAAAAATAATAATAAAATTTTGAAATTTTATTAAAAGTTTCACTGTTATTACATTTTCATAAATATAATTTAAAAATTAAATTTGATTATTTACGTTTGCAATTAAATCAAAATATTTTATGCACTATAAACATAACTGAAATTGCATTTTAGCAATGTATACACGGGGTGTCCATTACTGGAAAATAATTAACCATCCTAGTAATGGACACCCCCTCTTAAAACCTTAAAAATAAATAAAAATTTGTAAATGGCTGTTAGTATTATAAAATTCTAAGTTTTCTATTGCTACTCAAACAAAAATATTCAAATTTTGCAAGAAAATAAATAATATATAAATTAATTAAATGAAGCCAGCTCTTAGCCTCTTCATTAAGATTTTCACAGAAAAACAGCGAAACTTTGAAACATTATTTTCTGCTTCCTGATTAGTTTAATTAAAAGTGTCAACAATAACTCAGTTTATAAAACATGCAAAGGGGAATTATAAAAGAAAAAAATTATTAAAGCTAAATATTTATTAGTTATTTTTTTATGAACCAAAAACATCAAGGAATGTCCATTACTGGCACATCTACCCTATATATGAGAATATAATTAAGTATGAAATTATTTTGTAATTGTGTAAGAAAAAATGTTTAAAATAATTTTTCAAGAAAAGAAAATCAGAAATATTATTAAAACTGTATTTTACTTGAAGAAATAGCCAAATAAATAAAAGAAAAAAAGAAAATGAAACTGTTTCATGCGTTTTAAATTCAATACATAGATTATTTAATGAAGAACCCCACCCTAATTTAAAAGTGACCTTAATATAACGATTATTTAAAATTCATAAAATTTAGGCTAAATTTTTCACAAATATAAAACACTGTTGACTATTTTACAAATTCAGGACCCTCTGGGAAAAGCCTGGACTATTTTAAAGTAATAAGTGCGTCATTATTATTATTATTATTTCCAAGGGGAAAAAAATCTTCTGGCACTTGAAATAGAATATCTGAAATTTGTATTCGAAGTAGCCTCAGCTAAAACTCATATGCATTTGTTTATAAACATTGGCGACTTGGCGACGAATATCCTAAACTATAACATACATATACATTACGAGTAGTATGAACATAATCTTAGATAGAAATTGCATACTGCAAAATACTATAGATAATTAATAACAATGTAAACAGAAAACAATATATCATAATAAAGTTAAATATGAATTAATAGTACTTACCCGTATCAAATAGCGTAGAATAATCTGGCCATCGGTTTGCTAGATTGAGGGCAATTTCTTCATAGGCCACCCTTTTTAAAGTTTTCTTTGTGTAATGGGTATGCCTTGTATTCCACGAATATTCTTTTTTTTGGACCTCTTCGATGAGATCCGCTTCTATTTCCTTAGGCCAAATTTTTTTTGCCGACATAGTTTTAGTTACCGATGAGATAGCCGCCATTTTTTCAGTATGAAAACAAATTTCTATCTTCGCTCCTATTGGTTCAGGTGATCAGAGCTGGATGAACGGTCAGCAATTCCCGGGCGATATGGAAAACGCTCAATGAACAAGAATAGAGAGCAAAATCCTCTCCTTCAGCAAGGTCAGACAACTTTTGTTGGCTGAAATGTTCTGTTGTGTGAAAAGTTCTGCGAACGGGTTCTGTGTGATATGGCTATTAGAGAATGCGGTGTCTAAACGGGGGTTGGCGAGCGTAGCTCATAGGGGGCCGAGAACCCTAATAAAGTAATCAAAAGACTGGCATTTCAAACTAGTGATGACACAAGAAATAGGGAAAGAAGCAAGGAGAACAGTGTTAATGCTATTATCAGTATATATAGCTTATTGTGCTCTCTGTAACTTTTTTCATTGTTATTTATAGTCTTGAATGCTTTTCTTATACTGCTTTGTAGGCTTAGAAATAAATTTGCCTATAATTTAAAAAAAGAATTCCGCGAACAATAATTTTAAAATAGCATTCCGGTTCATGGATTTTTCCATTTCGAATCCTGGAATTTTTTATATAGATATGCTAATTTATATCAAAATCAAAAGTAATGTAAATTTATTTAGTAATAAAAAATACGTGGATTTTAGGCGTTCGCGGATTTTAGTGTCGCAGATTTAAGGGAGTCTACTGTATTAAAAATGCTAAATAAGGCAAAACACTGGGACACAATTAACAAAAGTTAAAAAAAAAAAAAAAAGGTTTTTTACAATCAAAGCTGATTTGCTAAGATTGTTGAAATGATGATATCATTAATGAGAGAATTGAAATGAGCTATGAACAAATTAAATTTTTAATTCAAAGCTGATAGAAAAGATGAAGTCATAGAAAGTAAGAAATTAAAAAAAAATAATTATAAGGAATGCTATACAGGAAAACCAAGTGAACAGGGTGCATAGGAAAAGAGAAAAATATGAAATAGATAAATTAGTGCTGAACAATGAAAATTAAAGAAAAGAGAATTTAATTAAAATGATCATACTTTCATTTTTTTCTTTCAACTAATTTCTTCGATTATCTCGTGTTTTTTTTTTTTTTTTTTTGACAACTAGGGGGCGGAGCCCCCTACGAGCTATGCTCGTCAACCCCCGTTCAGACACCGCAGACTCTAAAAGTACGCTAATTTGATCGGCTTTAAAAAGATTTCGGAAGATTGAATTATAATTAAAAAAACAGTGGCGATCTCCATTTAAACGGATTTCTATTCATTTCTCTTTGAATGAGGAATTTTAAGGCCAAATCCGCTGCGGTACTACTTGATGAACCCGTCGACCAATTTTGCCAAATTATATAAATCGCCAAAGCACTCGCCAATTATACAAATTGACACAATTTTTATTTTAAATAACGAAAGAACAAATAAATTAGTGCAACATTAATAAAAATACAAATAAAACGCCGAAATAAAAATAACTTGATGACGTAGAAACGTATAACTTGCTTAAAGTCAAGTTAATGTGACATTTACGATCACCATTATTGGCATTTAATCTTATAGTTTGGCGAATGATAGATTTTTGGTCGACGGGATAACTAAGTAGTACCAAAAATACATATGTCAATCGCTGTTTTCGTCTTTGACGTAGACACGTGTAACAACATTTCAAAATAAGCTAATATAAAAGGAATTAAGTAAACAGAGTCTTTGTCTCCCGGTATTTTTTAACAAAGTGAAAAGAAAGTTCTTTTAAATAAGACTTTTTAAATTAATCATTTTTAATCTGACGTAATTTTGACCAAACTATTCTTTCTCTTTTTAATATTCACGTGAAAATGCTTGTGTTAGAAATGAAATATTATTTGCGCTTTCCTAACAAAAATAGTTGAAAAGTATCCTCTCAAAATATCAAATAAATGTCTAGCGCAATTTCTGTATTTAAACCTTTTTGCAATATTATTTTGTATTCATTTTATGTAATAACTGTAATGTGATGTAAATATGACGTAATTTCTCCTATTTAAGACTTCTAACGCATGTTAATAAATTTATTATTTTACAAATTCCTTTCTCTCTTAAAATTTACGTGTAGTTATAGTTTTTATGACATAATGTTTAATAAGTTCCTGCTTTTTGTACATAATTATTTAATTCTAATTCCAAATGTTTTTTTCTGTTTATAATAGTCACGTGTAAATAAATTTTTAATTTATTTACAAGTATAAATATTTTTTTTTTTTTTTTTTTTTTAAGCAAACATTATTGTTTCCACTGTTTATACAGTTGGCAACAGTTTAAATTAATATCACTTTCTAAAATCTGTGAAAAATATATCTAGAAATGCTGAAATTTTGAATTTAAACTAGAAATAAAAACTCAAAAAATGAGTCAAATTAAAAAAAGAAAAACAGTCTGCACACCGGGAACTTCAAACGTATAAAATGATCTAAAAATGATTAAATTCATATGAATAGTTTTTGCTCCTATAAAACTTTTTTAGTGGAACGATTTTGTCTAACTTTAGCATTAAATATCTCTTAAAATAATTCTTCGATTTGAAAACTGTCTGCCTCAGCGTGTTTATCAAACATTTCTGTATCATACTACCGATTTTCATATTTTTGTATGCATTATTTTTCTTAATATTAACGAAGAAAGACCTCCTGACACAAAAAATTCAAAACCGGCAGCGGTGACAGCAGTAGTTACTTTTTTTTAGAATAGAGAGATAATTTACAAAGTCCATTAATTAAAATTTAGTGTAAAATATAATTTCCAAACAATGTTAACAAATAAATGCAGTTCTTTAAGCTTAAGTATATAGGTTTATGTTTACCCATAAGAAGCCATGTAGATTTTTGGTGCTCTGCTGTAGTAGGATTTTATAAGCATTAAGCACTTATTTCTTCTTCTAAATAAATAACAGTACTAAAATTAGTAGAATATTAATTAATAAAGATAGAATTTTAGGATTTTTTTTATTTGTAAAAGGTTTTCTACTTTCAACTATTTTTATTACTTTTGATGCAGTAAAATTTTTGGGTATTGTCAAAACTTTATGTAGATAAAATTTAAATCTATGAAAGTTGGTTTGTGTATAGGGTATCATAATTAAGGTTTTTGACAAAATTACTATGATAATAAATCTATAAGTTGCTACAGAGTCTAGCTGTCAAAAATTTGATTTTTACTTTTGTAGAAATATAAATTGAAGTATATTTTTAACATTTTAGGCCAATGAATATATTGTAAATTAAAAGATCTTTAATTATATTTTTGTTTTTAAATTGTATTGAATCATTTTAACTGACTATACATTTTCTTTTTATGTGCCTAGAATAAAATCCTCTATGTTGCAAATGATTCATTTGCGGTGTCAGCATATACATTTCCTGAAGTAGAATTTGAAAGTATTGTGGCCCAGTATAATTCTGGAGTTTATTGCATTGCATGTAATAGTGACGGAAATTTGGTTGCTTCTGGTGGAGGGTAAGTGTTATTTAATTTTTTGCTGGCTGAAAATTGCTGCTGTCTTAAAAGGACAGTTTACCTCAAAATTGATCAAAAAATCGATAGAAAAAGAAATAAGTAAATGAAAGCCTGTTTAATTGTGAATATTTTGACACTTCATTTTTACCCATATGGCAATTATATCGCATATCGCAAGATACTGTAAATTTTGTTAATACACCCAGCGCAATTACCCACACAAATTAAAACTTTAAATGGCTTTTTCTCCATGTTCATATTCTTCATGTTCCTGTTTTAAAAATGCTAAGCCTTTTTTTTTTTTGTATTTGAGATAGAGATTTAAATTTTTTTGTACATGTTCTTTATTATATATGCGATAAATCTGTGCATGGAATTAAATTAGCCTTCAAGTTTTTTGTTATGTTTTTTAAAAAAAAAAGTATATGAAGATATGTTAGATTTCATCGTTTTACACTGTATATACCAGTAAAAAAAAGTATATTAAATGTAATATTAGATGTATCTAAAAATCCATGCACAGTCTTATGTAATACATATTTTTTTTTTTTTTTTTTTAATTGAGCAAAAATATCATTATTTAAAAATGTAGTAGGGATTTTAAAAAATTTTAATTAAAAATGCAGTTAATTTTTTTTTTCAAAATGTACTTTTAGTTGAACATTGAAATGCAGTGAGTTAGTTCATCCTTTGAATGATAGATTAAAAAATATATATATATTGAAGAGGTAAACCTGCCCCCTTAAATGCTACTTGTGTAACTTCCATATCGACCTCTTTCTAAATAAAAATAATCTGTCACCAAGCAATGTGTTTAAATGCTGTTAATGTATAAACATGACGTCAGAATGTATTCATAAGATCTTTTCATAGTTTATATTGCATAACTTACATTCTTATTTATACTTTTGCTTTGATGAGAAATACTTGTAACTTCTTCCAAGTGAATCTGGACTGTTTATAATAATTCATGCTTCATGGATCATAGAGTTTTAATTTCTAGATTTTGTGAAACATGTGTTTGGTACTGTTTTGTCAATAAAGTTGCTAATATTTGCATTTGGCCTGCCATTATCACAAGACAGTAGTTGAAAATTGTAGTTGTAAAAACACAGAAGATCATTCCCGTTTTATGGAAATGATTTTCAAAGTTCATTTCTATACAACAATGCTATATTCTTTGTGATAATATGACTCTATAAGATTAAATGCCTTGGCAATAGAGTCAAGCTCTAATTTCTGGCTGTAAATGTCCATCATAGTATATTTTTTTCTTAGCACAGTCATGTCGATTTTATCCCACACCTTTTAGGAAACTTTCCAACATCTTTTCAGTGTTCACATCATGACAACTTCCTAATACAGTACAAAGTCCAAAGTTCGGACTTTCCAGCGGCAATATTCAAAGAGGGAGGAAAAAAACAAAATTGTTGAAACAAACAAACAACAAAAAAAATTGAAAGATCACATCAGATATTGCTCTCTGTTTTATTTTTTTCCGCAGCTTTCGATGCTTCCTCGCACACTTATATCAAGTATTCAGTTTTTTCTTTTCGTTTGCCCCCTTCCCTGCTTAAGGTGAGGAGAGAGGGCGGAGTAAAGACCTATACTTGCTAAGCTAAATAGAAACATGGGAGTGAGGAAGAAATCGCATTTTATCGGGATTATCAGCTAAGTCACCGATGTACTTGTGTTCTTTTTTTTCTTTCTCTCTAATTATTATGCACTAAGGAAATTGGTTGACAGATTTCAGATTTAAACAAATTTTGGCATTTTTTGCAGAAAGTGATGTACCCATTAGCAATGCAAGAATGAAAAACTATGCGTTTGGCTGATAATGAAGACATAGATAAAGTAATGATTGAATGGATCTGGCAGCAAAGGTCTGAATATGTTCCCATAAAAGGACCAATGATTATGGAATGTGCCAGAATGTTTCACAAGGATATGAATTTATCCTTCACTTGTGGATATTCTACTAGCTGGATTACCAAGTTCAAAAGACAGTACGGAAATACGTCATCTGAGAATATTCAGTGATAAAGCTTCAGCAGTAAGCATACAGTACTTTTTTAAGTAGTGAGGTTAATTTTTCTTTTTATTGGAAAAGCAATATTTTGGATGATCCAAAATCAGAAAAATCCAAAGTTCGGACTTGGTAAAGTCCGAAGGATTCCGAACTTTAGACTTTATACTGTATTCACTTTAACAAGCATGTAGCTGGAGATAAGTGGAAATTTGTGATAACACTGGATTATACATGGAGATGGAGAGCAATTTTTTTTATTAATTCATGAAAAAAAAAAAA
Organism: Maratus speciosus; assembly: GCA_963932465.1. NCBI lineage: Eukaryota > Metazoa > Arthropoda > Arachnida > Araneae > Salticidae > Maratus > Maratus speciosus. Next base: position 8,611,558 of record OZ010792.1, on the reverse strand, counting down.
AAAAAAAAAAAAAATCCTATAAAGTGGGCTCATGAATGTAAAAAAGTTTCCAAAAGGATTCATGGTTGCTGCTGGATTTAGTTATGAATTAACTATCAGTAAGTTCAACAATGTAAGTTGCCATAGTTTGGGCAAAAACTTTGAATCTAATCATTCGTTCTGTGCATATGTCACAACTTTTTTTTGTAACTTTATGGGAGACCTGACAATTGAGATTTCAAAAGGTAGAAAAACTGATGTTTCACTTTCGTCTGCATGAAAGACAGTGGAGCATCTGGACCCGACCTGAACCAGAAAATTCCATTTGAAGTCAACCCGCCAGAAAAAAATTTCATCAATCCACAACCTGACCCGAACCTGACAAAATAATTTCCAGTGATCTGCAACCCGACTCGAACCTGACATGTTTCAAACTGAGCCTGAAATGAAAGGAAAATAAATCGTGTTTTAATGCAAGAGTCCTGCATCGGTTAAGGTTGTCCCTAATATTCTTTTTTTTTAGTCTGGCTGATTGTAGTTTTCTTTCTGTGGGTTGGATTCAGCCTAGAATAATTCTTGTGGGTCAGGTTTAGATGGGCTATTGATGAGCTGAATTATGTTCCAGATGGAATTAAATATGTATTTGAATATGATTGAGTATACGAGATAAGATTCAAAAGTTCCCGGACTGACTCTATAACTGTAAAAATATTACCAATTATATTGCTGAAACACATCCGCCTTCGAAATAAGATCCTTGAGCAACAATACACTTTTGCCATTGGCTGTAAATGTCATCGAAGCACGTCTGGAATCCATTTTTAGCCATGTCCTTTAATTCAGCCTGTGATGCACTTTTAACTTCATCTGAAGATTGAAATCGACGACCCAGCGAGCGACGTGCCAGTTCAGGAAACAGGCTGAAGTTGCCGGGTGAGAGATCAGGGTCTTAAGCAGGGTGTGGCAAGCAGTTGTTTGCATTTTCGCAAGAAAGTCAGCGACGACTAGGGATCGGTGTGCAGGTGTGTTGTCATGCAAAAGCACCCATAACAGCTCAGTCCACAATTTTGGCCTCTTCTTCCAGACCGACTCACGCAAACAACGCAGGATGTCTACATAGAGTTCTTTGTTGACAGCGCGTCCTTCAGGGATAAATTCCAGATGCACAATGCCCTGGATATCGAAGAATACCTCTAGCATGACCTTCCCTTTAGAGCAATCTTGGCCGAATTTCTGCTTCCACGGTGATTCTTGTTGGAAATATTCAATTCTTTTAAGTTATTTTTAGCTTACCAACTGCTTATTTTAAGTTTTAAAACCCCATTTAATCATCTTGTCGTCCACCCTGCAGAGAACACGTTTTCACGGCGACTGCGGAGATGTTTACGTTCTCAATTGGCGCCTCACGGTTGCTTTTTGAAGGAAACTTCCATTTTTCAGGCTCTATAAATGGCGCTGTCGTTCCGGAGATGCACGACGCTTCAGCTTTTGTTGACGTTTGCTAGGCTGTGATTCGTCCAGGTAATTAACTGTCCGTTTCGCGATATTTTATGCAAATGTCTTACTTTTGAGGTGTATATGTACCTGTACAAATTTCAGATATGCATGCTTGCTCTCACATGCAAGTATCAGTTCGTTCTCATCTTGAACGAACATTTAATGTAATGTTAATGGGTATTCTTTTTGGAACACTTAGATATGTTCTTAGCTCTAGTAGAGCTCTGTCTAAAGTTAATGTCTCTTTTAGTTTCTAATAAATGTCTTTGCTTTTAAAATCTTTGTCATTTATCAACACCATCTCATATTTTACATTTTCAGATAATTTATTAATGAGTAGAAAGAATATGTTTTTCCATATTTTGGGAAACAATTCTGAGCAGTTGTTTTGCATGACAATGCTCCAACACACCGATCCCTAGTCGTTGCTGACTTTCCTGCGAAAACGAAATGCCACATCCTCCTTACTCCCCTGATCTCGCACCCTGCGACTTCAGCTTGTTTCCTGAACTGGCAAGTCGCTTGCAGGGTCGTCAATTTCAATCTTCAGATGAAGTTAAAAATGCATCACAGGCATAAAGGGCATGGCTAAAAATGAATTCCAGAAGTGCTTCGATGACACAGCCGATTTACAGCCGATGGCAAAAGTGTGTTGTTGCTCAAGGATCTTATTTCGAAGGCGGATGTGTTTCAGCAATGTAATTGGTAATATTTTTACAATTATAGAGTCACTCCGGGAACTTTTGAATCCTACCTTGTATATTCAATTTACTGTTAGAGAAATAAAATGTATATAAGAAATGTAATCATAAGTTATTCTTTGCAGTACAGTTAAGAACTATTTTTTCTTCTCTCGGAATATGAAAAATATTATTTACCGACATTTCGTTTTTGAAACACATAAAAATACGTATATTGTATTTGTGATAGCTTATGCACTCGTACGCATATTATGTATGTGTAGATTGTGACATGGCCACTATTCAGGTTCAGAGGTAAATGCATACAAATATATATAACTGTGTTACAAATTGAAAAGTGTTTGCTAAATAGAGATGTCTGTTTTCCTGTAGTGTCTGTTATGAAGGTCTTATTGTACAGTCAACTCTGTGAAATCCGCCTATGTAAAATCCACAAATGTCTGTTATCCGCACTACATGTTGGAATGTAAATAATGAAAATTGTCATTAAAAGTTCAACTCAAAAGCTAAATTTGGTACTATTTTTTTTTAAATCAATTTTCCAATGAATAAATATTTAAATATAAATTCGATATAAATATTTAAATTGCCTTGAGTAACAAAATTTTATCTTGAATCAAAAAGTAATGAATGCTCATAGACTACAGAAAAAAATTATTGACAACAAACCTAAACTACCATTGTGTTGTGTCAATGTTTAAAATAACGAATAACAGTAAAAATTGCATATAATTTAACTTTTGTTCAATCTTAATTATTAAATTTATTAAACCAATGTTACATTATGTTTTTCTTGTCCATTATAATTTGAATACAGTTGTTCCTAATTTGCAGCCAGACTTTAAAAAATAAAATGTTAACAAATTGATGATCTATAATCCACAAAACCCTCGGTCCCTAAGTGTGCGGATTTCACAGAGTTCAGTGTATATAGATTTTGAATAAGTGTTTTTGACATTCTTTTGAAAAATTGATTGCCGAATATGAAACAATGAAATTCAATGCAACTCCAACCTGACCTACTGTAGTAGAAGTCAGCCTGACCCACAACGGAAAAATATAGCTCCAACCCGACCCAAATTGCATGTCGGCTGTGACTGAAAGCAGGTAACCCAACCCAGTGCAGGACTTAACAGGAAGCTCCCTGTGGTTGGCTAGCTACGGTTTTTAATTAATATCTTGGTTAATTTTAAAAAATGAAAAATCTGAGCATCAGGTGCATTTGCACCAGCCTTCGTCTATTCACATCCAACTTTTCTGATCTCTCAATGTAATATATTTCAAATGTAAGTATACGTAAGAGTAATAAGTCTTAATTACGTCCACTAATAACCATATCACAATATATATTCTAAAAAGAAAAATTAAAACATTTATTTGCTTAATAGGCATTAACTAAAAACACATTAAAAGTATATTAATACCTAAATTTTGGTTATTAATATACTTTTAACGTGTTTTTAGTAACGTCTTTTAAGCAAATAAATATTTTAATATATGTTTTAACTTTTCCGTTTGGAATATATATTGTGATATGGTAACATATTTCCCTAGCCATTCCAGACACACACACAAATAATTGCCCTTTTTTTTATTAATATGGGTAATCAGAGTGACAAAAGAATGTGTTCTTACTCTCTCCATTCTTTTTCTTTCATATAATTTCAAGATTTTGTAAGTAGAGCCCTGTAATCTGCATAGTGTATTCATTTTATAAAATACTGTTACATTGTTGTAATCTCTTGTAAAACTGTTATAAAACAACTGTGAAATTTTAAATTACTTTTTTAGAGATTTTATCATCAAAGTATACAATACTTCGGATAAAAGCCTTATAGCATTTAGAGGTCACGATGGTCCTGTATTAAGCTTGGCATTTGATCCTGATGGAAGATACTTGGTAAGTTAATAGTTAATTAGTTGAAGCTGTTTTCATTAAATTATGATAGCTGTAATGAGCAATCGTTAAATATTTTAAATAATACGGCTTAAGTTTTTCATTTGATCCATCATTTGAATTTATTTCATGCATTGTAATGTTAATAACGGTAATTTCAAATGGTATTGCAAAATACAGTTCATTAAGAATTAAGATGAAATAATTTTGAAACCCTTTTTAATGGTAATTTAAGCAATCTTTAACCCATTTGTGCCTGAATTTTTGTTTTCTTGTTGTTCTTGTTGATAAGATATCTGTAATATGTTGCAAAATAAACTGGAAAATCACTAAAAAATATGCTAAAAAATTTTTGTATTTATTTGATAAAATGTAAAAGTACTAAATATGAGAATATGCATAATATTTGTAATAAAATAATATGCAAAATTATATGTTTTGTCTAAATTTATATAAAATAAGCTTTTAAATTGTATATATAATTAGCATTTTTATGAATTACTAAAAGAATATATTTATTTCTTTACAGAGACTAATAACATTATAAGTATTAGTAATAATAAACTAAGAATAATTGTATTTGAGGCTTAAAAACAATTTGTTTCATAATCATCTTGAAACAAACTTTACATAAATAACTGTCCCCTAAAAGGCTAATGAAAATATATACCCATTAATGCATAGCGCTCTATATTTTGTACATTAGAAAAATGCATAAAAATAGACTTGAACATACAGTTTCACAACTAAAAAAATATGTATTTCAAAGAAGTCTACAAACTAAGATTATGACTTATTTTTGGATCCTTGGTCCAAAAAAAGCCTTCATTTTAAGCAAATAAATATCCATTTTATGTTGTCATCTTTCAGTAACAGATAAAGACATTTATAGATAATTATTTGATACAAATTTATTAAAATTTGAAGCATCCCAAAAATGGGAAGCTAGGCATAAATGGGTTAAACATGGTTAAACATCATTTAATAAAAACTTCTATAATGGGAAAACTTCTGAGGTGAAAAACTGTAATGGCAAACTACATAATGAAACATTAGTGACATAAAATTATCTAAAGTGTGGGTGGACTTAGATACACACGATGGTTTTAGAAATTAAAATAATAAAATATTCTTAGTGTATTTTGTTATTTCTAAAGTAAATGAAATAAAATAATGGTAAATAATAACAAACTAGTTTTAACTGAATTATCTTATACTTAGTTTCATTTTATTCCCTTTTTTTTTTCTATTACATTCAATTCCATTCCATTTTTTTCTTGGAAAAATTGCTTTTATAATAATGCTTTGTACTCTTTTCTGCTGAAATAATCCATAATACCTATGTTTTACTTTTTTTTATAATAACATTTGATAAACATTTGTAAATGAAAAGAGTCAAGTTGCTGTAAGGGGTTTTTATGTATTTTACCTGGAGCATTCTCTAAACTTTCTATGTAATGTCAAAAAGTTTCTTGTCCTTTTATAGCATCTGATTAGTGTGGAACTATTACATCAACTTCAATACCATTGATTCATTTTCATTCTCATCTGGCATCAAATCACAAGTGTCATCAACTCATTAAATTTGGCTTGGTATTACATCTTTCTTTATCAGCATTAACATATTCACAAATCACAAACAGTGTGGTGCTATCCAATTCTTACTGCCGCCTGCCGGTCCTCAATGAACCCTTTAAGTGGGAAAAAGACAAACAGTCGGGTAGAGGACGCTATCATCCCAAACCAGCCACTTTAGCGTGGAAGGTGACCGGGCGGGAGCAGCTACCATGATGGGGGCGGGGGTCCCTTATGAATCTTGTCTGCCACAGGGAAATTGGATTCTTCTTTCTTGGAGTCTGCCATGGGGAATTGGGCAATGGAGTTCATAGTGGGCTCTGCAGGTTGCACTCAGTTACCTTTTGGTAGGATTTCTCCAATTCTACCTCCCTGTGTCCTGGCAGTCCCTAGTCGACTCCTCCATGGTAGTTGGGGTTAAGGACTCGCTCAGGGAGTGCTGTGATCTTGAACCGGCTAGTTCCTAGGTGCTTGAGGTTAGGCATCCTTCCCGGTTGTCCATATTCGGCCCCTTCAGTAGAGAAAATGACGGGGATCCTGGTTTGGACTGTGCTTTCTCATACTGGAAGTAGACTGGGTGCAATGTTTCTACCATTGAACCCGGAATGGGCACTAAAGGAGCAGTCATACCTTGGATTATTTGTAGATTATAAATGAAAGTTATTTTACTCTGAACTTTTAAAAAATCCCTTTCATGTTATTTTTTTTTTTTGTCTAAGTTTATTGCTCAGAAATCCTTATTATTGGCATTTTGTACTTGCAAAAACAATTTGAAATTTTAAACCACAATCATAATCAACTGCTTATTTCAAGGGAGAGGTTACTGTTTCACACTTACCCTGATAACTTTCATCATTTTCACAATATGCATTATAAAGGGATATATTTTCTTGAAGGAGTAGTTCCTTTATATTGGGATTTTTGCTTGAGTTTGCAGATTTTTCGCTCATTGTATCCAAGATTCACTTGTCATAAGCAATTTTCTTAGAATGAAGTTTTATATTGGAACAACAATTCCCCAATAATTCCTTTTTAAAACTCATTGCATCTGACCTCACTATAACTGAATTTGACCTAATCATCAAATTTCATTCACTTAGCTTTCTTACTGGTGTAGTTACCGTATACTCTGCCATATAACATGCATTTTTAATACAAAAAAATTATGAAAAATTACAGGTGTGTGTTGTACGCTGGTTATAAAAGTGAAAGATTAAGAATAAAAAAGATGATCATATGAACTAATGTTTCTAATTTAATAAACATGGTATTTATTTACAAAAAAAATAAAAAAGTAAAGTTTTTGCTGTGAGATTACATGAAAAATAATAGATATTATACTTTGGAGTAATCTTTATTTTATTTTTTCTACAAAATATAATGTAAAAACAGAAAAATAAAGTCTGAAAGATTATGTATGCATTATTTTCAGGCATGAAAGAGTTCCTCCTTTTTGGACATTCTCTGGATTGATGCAAAAATGCAAAGAAAATATTAGAAGCATATGGGGGGGGAGTCTAGAAAGCTTAATAATTAGACATTTTGTCTACTCAAATCCTTGTTTGTTGAGTTTGTTTCTGAATTGCTGTGCTATTAAATCTAAGGCAAGCTTTTATTATAAGCATCTAAAAGTCATGTAAATTAAGTTCTTTAACTAGGGAAAGGAAGTTTCCATAAGGTTCTTTTGGACTAGAATATTTTATTCTATTTATAAAGCACATCTGGGTAATTTCAGTGATGCATTTTGGGAAATTTATGTAAAGATCAATTTACAGTGCATATGCGTATTTAGCATAGAGATTTTTTTTTTCTCTTAAGTAAAGTCTTGAGCGTTCAAATCATGCAAACTAATACATTTATTTTGAAAAGTTAATCTCTGTACTTCACATAAGTTCATCAGATACATTTGGATGGATTTATACTTTTAGCAAACTGTTTCCAATTTTCTTTTTTTATTTAATGAATTTATACATGTATTGTTATTTATATTTTTTTTTTCTTTTAATACTTTCTAAAATAACAAAAAAAAAAAAAAAAAAAAAAAAAATGAACAGTCATATGTACAGTTATAATTCATTTTATTGTATGAATAACTATTGTAATGCATGTAAATAATACAAGTTTGGCCTAAGTGTGTAGATGGAAAAAAAATTTCACCTTTTTTCCCATTTCCCACTTTCATGCCTGTATTTTTCAGAATATATGGTATATGTATATTTTTGGCCATGTGTTATTAGTTTCAATTGTGAAATGTGTTCAATGTACTGTTATGAAATTAAACTGATAGTAATAGAAATCAATATTACTTAATATGACGTATTGTTTTGTTATGAATGATATTATTTTTAAGATTTTTCGTTGTAGGCTTCTACAGGATGTGATGGTACTTTCCGTATATGGAAATTAAGTGATCAAGAATGTATCAAAACTTTGAATATTTTCAAGAAATCCAATGACAAAAGGTATGGATTTTAGCATAGGGGTAGGAAATCTCTGTTATATACATGCTATTTTTAATTGCATTTGTCTTAAATTTAATTAAAGTGGCAAGTACAGTTTGTATGTAGTTCATTCTAAATTAAAAGATAATTTAAATAATCATAAGGGTTGCCAATTTATGTCATAGTTTTTTTTTTTTTTTTTTTTTTTTTTTTTTTTTTTGGGGGGGGGGGGGGGAAGGCTTATTTGGCAATCCTTCTATATATAAAAAAAAGTTTTGATTTGGAAATGGACCAGTGAAAATCTGCGTAGATATTCCCGGCAGATTGGCATCCAATTTGAATGCTTAAGCATGGCCTTTCTTCGTTAATATTAAAAAAACTGTTGCATACAAAAGTATGAAAATCGGTATTATTATAGAGAAATGTTTGATAAACACGATGATGCAGACAGTTTCAAATTGAAGAATTATTTTAAGAGATATTTAATGCCAAAGTTGAAAAAAATCGTTCCATTAAAAAAGTTTTATAGGAGCAAAAACTGTACATAGGAATTTTATTATTTTTAGATCATTTTATGTGTCAGAATTTCCCGATGCACAGACTGCATTTAGTTTTTTAATTTGACTCATTTTTTGAGGTTTTATTTCTATTTTAAATTCAAATTTTCAGCATTTCGAGAGATATTTTTTATGTATTTTAGAAAATTGTATTCATTTAAACTGTTGCCAACTGTATAAACAGCGCAAACAATAATGTTTGCTTCAAATTAAAAATTTATTTTACACGTGACTATTATAAACAGAAAATATAAAAAGCAGGAACTCATTGAAAACTACCTCATAAAAACTATATTTAAATGTGAATTTTAAAAGAGAAAGAATATTGTAAAATAATAAATTCATTAACATGCGTTAGAACTCTTAAATAGGAGAATTTACGTCACATTACACTTGTTACGTAAAATGAACAAAAAATAATATTGCAAAACAGTTTAAATTTAAAAATTGCATGAGACATTTATTTCATATTTTAAGATGATCATAATATTTCATTTCTAACAAAAGTATTTTTACTTGAATATTAAAAAGAGAAAAAAAAGTTTGGTGAAAATTACGCCAGATTATAATTGTCACATTCAAATTATAATTCAATCTTCCGAAATCTTTTTTAAAGCCGATCAAATTAGCGTGCTGTTAGAGTCTGCGGTGTTTGAACGGGGGTTGACGAGCATAGCTCGTAGGGGGCAGAGCCCCCTAGTTTCATAAAAATAAATTAATAACTATTTAATTTTTTTTTTTAATTGAAGCGAGCAAAATGCCAATTACCTTTAAATGATGCATGATGCATTAATTGAACGAATTATGCATGTATTTTGATGAATTTTTAGATTTTTTTTTTTTTTTTTTTTTCTTAATTAATGATTGTTGCTTTGGCAATGATCAAGACTTGGCTTGCCTTGGCTGTCATTGATTGTAGCCAAAGCATTGCAAAAGCTGCCAATCTGCTCATACATTTATTTTCTTGTTTTCACTTTTAATTTAGAATAAGCTGTAGAGTGTGCCATAATTAACTCTGCAACGTATCTCCTTAATAACTTTGAATTAAAACCCTAATGATTAGAAACGTCATGTCAAAATAAAATTTAATCTGTGCAAATTATTTATAAAAAAAATTTTTGTGTACAGCCACAACCATTTGAAGCCTTGACTTAAAGGAACAAATTATAATTAATATTTTCTTGAAGATTCATGGGTCAGTCCAAACTTTTCTCATAGAATTCTGTTTTTGTGAAATTTTGAACAGTTTTTTTATATTTTAAAAATATGTAGTCATTATTTTGTGAGTTTAAAATTATCATTAAATTCTGGTTCATGTTTATTTATTTTTAACATGATCCTTTATATATACATAAAAGCTAAATAATGTGTTCTTTGGCAACTTCAGCTGTTTTGTGACAGGTCATATTTTATATTATAATGATTAAATTTGTGAAAGGGAGATAAGTTTTTATTATTTTATTTTTAAGCCAAATATTTTTGTAAAGGGTCCTGTTTTAAGGTGAAATATTTTCTTAAGGGTGCTGTTTTAAGGTGAAAAAAATTGTGATTGGTCTTTTGAAGGACGCAAACTTTTGCTAATTAGATCCCTAAGACGTATTTTGAAAATTTAATGTTTGTGCAACAAGCATGACTTAAACATTGATTAATCTGTTTTTACTTTCTGATTTTTTCCTTCGATACAAACCCTTGTTGGTCTTTCTTCACTCTTGACATATAATCATTTGTTACACTTCTAGTGGTCTTGAACTTGGCTTCTGGAAATTTATTGTATTCCTGTGTGGTGTGTCTTTGGAGAATATTTTAATGTGTCTCATTATAATCTAGATTCATTGTACAATAGTAAACTCTGATAGTCATTTTCACTAATTTTTGTCAAATTTCCAAAATAGCTTATCTAGCATTATGAACAAATTAAAAACAGAGCGCAAGATAGTTATTACATATCTTCAATTAAAGTCTACAAAGTAATGCACACAATTTTTTGTTCTCATTATTAATCTTTTTTTAACCCTTAACTGGAAACGTACGTCTGTGAGATGTTTGCATCTACATATCTGCCCTTAATATTTTCTCTCTCCAACATTCCAAACTTATTTTTATGCTGTTATATTAAAAAATTGGTCCTGTTAATGCATTACTATTAAAGATTAAATGTTTAAGTTCACTATTTGGTAAATTATTAAGTGTTTTGTTTGTGCACGGGATTTTCACGTTTAAGGGTTATTGGAACCTAATTCATACCCTCTCACCCCTTCCTAAAAAATAAACCAAACAATAAAAAACACAGAAATTTTTCAAATACCTAGTAGCAGCATAAAACATTATTATCCTGGTATTATTTTATCATTGAATTTCCAGTCATGACATGTTTTTTGAAATGAAGTGAGGCTTATTTAAGATTTTGATTGCACTCTCTTAACTGAGACATTGTTAGGCTTATCTCCCATATATTCTCATTCTCCCAGCATTACAATCATATATCACCAATAACATCCATTGATATTTTAAATATGTATATTCTAATCAGTACTAACATATTTTAACGTATCACTTACCTTTTATTTTGGGAAATTCTGTTTCCGTCCAAGCATTACTTTAAAATCAATTTCCCTTACATTTTAAACTTTCATATCATTTATCCATCACTGATAGTTTGTTTTTTAATGTAAAGTCGTTGAAAAACATTTTGTAAATGACTATTGCACACTAGATATTGCAGACTAGGAACTAATTGCAGCCATTTGAAGATTAATGTTTGTGACACATATTTCTTGGATAGAATCTTAAAATTTTAGGCCTGAATCCTGCCCCCCTTCCCCCAATTGCACCTGAGCTTCAAACTCTGTACAACTGTTATTATTAAATCTACTAGTGTAAATGCCCGTCCTAGGACGGTGGGTAAAAATTGTGTTTTTCACTTAAAATTTGAAAAACTGATAAAAAAATAATTGACAATATGGAAGCGTTTAGATGAGCAAAGTTCGGCTAGTTTGCATTCTAATAAACACATTATTAGCATTTACAATACTTCTGGGTAAACCAGGCTTTCCGGCTACTATACCATAATAAAATTAAGATTTCTTAATAAAACAAAAATTTAACAAATATGCAATAAAGCTGCATAGTTTAAAAAAAAGCCTGCTGTGCAGCAACTATTAAAATAATATTAATAATTTTTTAAATAACACTTTGAAATTGTATTTTTATCGTCCCCCCCCCCCCCCCCCTCTTAAAAAAATAAATTTTAAAGAAATAAAAGTCTCAGTGTGTTTTAAATCTGCCATAAGCAAAAGACGAAAGCTATTTTTATTCAAGGATAAGTTTTATAAATGCCTTTTAGTGTTTCGTAACCTTAATTTTTTTTATATATCTATGTAGTTTTTAAATTTTTGTAATACAAAGCAGAATCAAACATAGTTAATGCCTATTTTTAATAACTGTACAAAATGTTTTTGCTTGAAAAGATGTTACATTAAAAAATATTCAGACTAAAATTAGCCGCTCCCTTTTCAACTTATTTAAATGAATTTGACTAAACGACTTTAAATATATGCCTCTTCAAACTTTAGTTTTATCAGTCATATAAATGTTTAATAAAAATATTTAAATAATGATAGTAAATAATGTTTAATTTAATATTTTCTTTTATCAATGTAATTTTGTTATTTTATATAATATTTATTTATACAACTAATTATTATAAAATTATAGACTATTATGTGTACATAATATTTTGCAAATAGCACATAAACTATATAAAATTTTTAGAGAATGGAAAACTCATATGTTAGCTTTATAATTTTAGTATGTATAGATCTCTTCACTATCAGATTTTCTTTTTTATTTAAATATAAATAATAGTCTAAATGAAAAATATAAATATTTTTTTATGCTAAAATAAATATTTAAAATAATATTCATGGTTATTTATTTAAATTTCATGCTTTCACATTAAATTATTTTAAAATACACGTAAGACATTCTGCTGATATTGTAAACTCCCTCCGCCCTCCTCGTTTCTTTTGCTATCAGAAATCAATGAAAAATTTCAAAAGCGAAGGCGATCCTCTTATTATTTTTGCTTACACTCATCTGACTGACTATCAATTATTCTTAAGTATAACACAGCTATTTTTTTTTAGTAAATAAATAAATAACAAACAATTCTAGGAATATTGAGGTAAACTTTAGACAAACATATATTAAACTCACTACAATTAAAAACAGGCATTAACTGTTTTTTCTATTTTGTATTACAACTCTTAAAAACTACATACATATCTGAAAAATTAAGGTTTTTGGGAAACAGTGTAAAGCGTTCATAAAACTTACCTGTGAATAAAAATAGCAATTGATATCCTTTTTTGTTTATAAATTTTATGCAGTTTTTTATGAATTTAATGTTGGTAAATTGTACTTAATGTTTTACTGTATCAAACGAAAATAATTGTAGCTTTCCAACAAACAACAAACGCCATTTGAAATTTGATTCAAACCGACCGCCAAAGAATCTTTTGCAACCGTTTTGACCTTGTCCATTCTAGAGAACCTGTTTCTCTAGTCCATTCTATAGAAGAATACAGGGTTGGTAAGTTTTTGCCATAGGTGGTAAAAACCATGGAAAAAACCTGGTTAAAACCGTCCCAGCAAAAATAGGTTTTTGCCAAAGTGGTGGCAAAAATAGGCTGCCCATTTAATTTTTTTCCCAGAAAAAGATAAAAAAATATTTCATGAAAAAAAAAAGAAACTTAATACAGTAGACTCCCTCAAATTCGAAACCCTAAAATCCGCAAATCATCACAGATGTAAACAATGTAAATTTCAGTTCAGATGTAGGGTCAAAATTACAGACTTTTTTATATTTTTATATCATTCTGTACATATTTTAAACGTAATTTTCATTAATATGAATGAACTCATTGTTTTTTATGAAGGAAGTAAAAATTTATTTCTGAAAAAATTCAAGCTATTGCTGATATCTTTGCTAGTCACAACAATATTTACCAAATATGTTTATGTATTAATCAAGCTTTTTTAGTTATTAAGTCTGACTAAACCTGAAGTAAAGCTTCCTTATTTTATGATTTTGATGTGAGTTAGTAAGGTACCTTTATGAGGCAAGTTTCATTCAATAATTCAGGACAAATGTATCTCATCTTTTATTATGCATATTTAATTATACACTATTACCTTTACTTTTAATAATTTAATCATTTTTAAAACTATTACTTTACTTAATTATTTTTAATATTTTAATATATTATAAGCATTCATTGTAATTTTGATTGCATTATTACATTCAAATTACCATTTAAAAAATGTAAACAAATCAATGTCCAGAAATCCACTAAATTCTAAAATGCGCGCAACCTCTGGTCCTGAGCAGTGCGGATTTGAGAGAGTCTACTGTACTTAGTTAAAAAATCAATATTCTTAATTTATTTTTGAACTCTTGAGTTAAATAAGTATAATTATACATTTTATGAAAAAATACTAACTTTTATAACAAAATTATAAATGAAAAAAATACTAATTTTATATAAATAAATAGAAAACTTGATTATTTATTTATGTTTACTAGGGGACTCGGCCCCCCTTACGAGCTACGCTCGCCAACCCCTGTCCAGACACCGCAGACTCTAAATGCACCCTAATTTGATCGGCTTTAAAAAGATTTTGAAAGATTGAATTATAATTTAAAAAACAGTGGCGATCTCCCTATAAACGGATTTCTATTCATTTCTCTTTGATTGGGGAATTTTAACACCAAATCCGCTGTGGTACTACTTGATTATCCCGTCGACCAATTTCGCCAAATTATATAAATCGCCAAACCACTCGCCAAATTATACAAATTGACATAATTTTTATTTTAAATAACGAAAGAACAAATAAATTAGTACAACATTAATAAAAATACAAATAAAACATCAAAATAAAAATAACTTGACAACGTAGACATGTGTAACAACATTTCAAAATAAGCTAATATAAAAGGAATTAAGTAAACAGAGTCTTTGTCTCCTGGTATTTTTTAACAAAGCGAAAAGAAAGTTCTTTTAAATGAGACATTTTAAATTAATCGTTTTTAATCTGACGTAATTTTGACCAAGCTATTCTTTCTCTTTTAAATATTCACGTGAAAATACTTTTGTTAGAAATGAAATATTATTTGCGCTTTCCTAACAAAAATAGTTGAAAAGATCCTCTCATAATATCAAATAAATGTCTAACACAATTTTTAAATTTAAACTGTTTTGCAATATTATTTTGTGTTCATTTTATGTAATAACTGTAATGTGACGTAAATATGATGTAATTTCTCCTATTTAAGACTTCTGACGCAAGTTAATGAATTTTTTATTTTACAATATCCTTTCTCTTTTAAAATTCACATGTATACTTTTTATGACGTAATTTTCAATAAGTTCCTGCTTTTTATACGCAAATATTTAATTTTAATTTGAAAGTATCTTTACTATTTATAAATAGTCACGTGTAAATAAATTTTTAATTTGAAGCAAACATTATTGTTTCCGTTGTTTATACAGTTGGCAACAGGTTAAATTAGTACAATTTTCTAAAATAAGTAAAAAATATCTCTCGAAATGCTGAAAATTTGAATTCAAAATAGAAATAAAACCTCGAAAAATGAGTCAAATTAAAAAAATAAATGAATTCTGCACACCGGGAAATTATAACGTATAAAATGATCTAAAAATTATTAAATTCCGATGTATAGTTTTTGCTCCTATAAAACTTTTTTAGTGGAACGATTTTGTCCAACTTTAGCATTAAATATCTCTTAAAATAATTCTTCGATTTGAAAACTGTCTGCATCAGCGTGTTTATCAAACATTTCTGTATAATACTACCGATTTTCCTATTTTTGTATGCATTATTTTTCTTAATATTAACGAAGAAAGACCTCCGGTCACAAAAAATTCAAAACCGGTGACAGCGGTAGTTACTTTTTTTTAGAATAGAGAGATACAATTATTAATGATTATTCACATAATAGAGGGATGAAAAAAAAATTCTAGTTTCCTAGCAAGACATAACAGACTTTTTCAAATGTATAGTTTTCGATTTAATTTAATTACTTTTTTATCTGTAACAGACTAGTTTCATCAGATAAATAATTATAAATTAGTACCAAAGACTTAAATATTTACATATTTTTAAGACTCATTACGTAAAACGAAAGTAGCAAGTTTATATAAAACCTTTTGATAATTAAAAAGTATTAATGGCTGACAAAATACTTAAGAAAAAAAAAAAATAGTTATCTGATTTTTTTATTTGGTTCTTAAATTCCTAAGTATTAGACTGAATCCCATCTATTTTATAAAGATTTAAAATATGTAAAAATACTTAATTATTAGCAGATTAAATAAAAATATTAAATGATATGTTATTAAATGTAATTGTTTATACCATTATTATCGTTATTAACTCATAGATTTTATTACACATTATAGACAAATAAGAATTTACCATTTTTGCCTGTTTTTTCCATTTTTGCCCTGGTTTTTTCTAGTTTTTGCCACTGTCCTGGCAAAAATGCCAACCCTGGAAGAATACCTCCATGGTTTAATTTTTTTTCAATGAATCAAGTGAATGACTCGCTACCGCTTGTTTATGCTTTACGCTAATGTATGCTTTTAACTCGATTTCTGAAATTGTTTATCAACTGCGCAAATCATTGAAATTTTGTTAGTTTTGAATCCTTTAAAGAAAATTATGTTGAACAGAAGGGATTACAGGTAGAAAATATTTGTATGTAAGCAGATAAGTTTTCTCTTACACATCTGAAATCAAAATTAAGTCTAACGTGGCTCCATCTTATCGGAGATTGGCAAAATCGGTCGGTTCACCACGGATGCGTTACACTGCATTTTATTATATAGAGATAGTGATAGTGTCAATTCTTTACCTAATTTCCATGTGTGAATAAATTTGCTTCTTTTTGTATATTTTAGTCTTTTATCTCTCTTTCTTAGGAGTGGCTTATCACTCCTAGGCCAGAAACTGCTGTTTTATCATCTATTTTGTGTTTTGGAGTACCAATAATGTTATTTATTTCCATAGACATAAATTTCTGTTACATTTTTTTAAAACTACTGAAATATTTCTATTACATGCTTTTTATATTTCAGTTTATCATCATCTCAGTGTCATCTGAGTTGGAGCCCTGATGGAAAGGTGTGTATAAAGTTATGATATTTTTAATAGTTTAGAAAATTAGCCAAAACTTATTAAAAATTTTTTAATTTCAAATTTTAATCTAAATTATGCCGGACAAATGAAATTCTGTAGCATAAAAGTTTTAATCTGTAAAGAATAAGTGTATTCTTATTAGTTATTAATAAAGTTCAGCATTAGTGTTAGACAAATGCTATTTGCCAGAACGCCACTAGCTAACTGTTTCTAAACCTTCCCATCCTTTCAACCTTTGTCTATAAAGTATCCTAAAGATGACGCTTTACAGATAGCATTCACTGTTTTGGTCACATATCTTTAAAAATATTTTTTTTTAATAATAATAATTCTAATAAATTCATTTTCATACATTAGACAGACTTGACTACACTTAAAATAAAAAATATATAAAAACATTTAATTAAAAACTAAACATATATACTAAAGGCGTTTCGCTGTGCAAACGCACAGCCTCATCAGTACATATATCAGCTTATTATGCTTTGTTCATTCAAATTTTGTAATATATATATTTCATTTTTTTCAGTAATATAATTCCAGTTTTTTGTTGAAATACTTATTATATTTCCCTTCTAAATTTATTAACTTAGTAAGAGTTAATGCTATTAGGATTTGTCATCATTATGTTTGTGTTTATTTTTTCTCAATCAGTTTATAAAAACCTTACTATTTTTTGAAATTTTTAGTATTTAATTAAAAAACTGGGGTTGGTAAAATAATGGTGGATGTGGAAAAATGTTAATATTATTATTCATATTCAAGGCTGGAAAGTGTCCAGACAAGGGGGTTAATATTTTTTATTGACAGGTAGATTTTTTTTTTTTCTCCCAATTTCTGAAGCCCTGACTATTGCTGTCATTGTATTATAATTTTGTATATTGTTTTCATTCCGTATATTCTCAAATTAAGATTTACAGTAATATTTTTATAGTATTTTTTATTAATGGCTTTGCTAAATTTTATTATTGTCTTTAGTAATTACTATTTTCCTTATATAAATTAGCTTTCTTTTAGAATGCCTTCATGATTTTCTAAAAATGTTCTAGATTAACACTATAAAAGTTCTTTTCTTTGACATTATAGATTTTACTACATATCGATCCTTAAAAGAAAACAATGAAGTGCCATTAAAAGGAAATCGAAAAGCCAGCTTATATTAAAGTTTTTTTAGGCTTTATATTGAAAAACTAATCTGCAAAATATATAAAAATTCTATTAAGTATTTTCATGCGTCTGTCTTTTAACTATTTTCATGATGGTACTTTAAAGAACCATTAGCAAAAACTTGTTATAAAATTCCTTTAACACATCGATTGCAGGTAATGCAATTTAGCACAAATTCTAGCTACTTTACTTTATCATGTTCCAAAAGCATTATTCATTGTACAAAACAAAAATATTTTAAGTGGACAATTTCTTTTGCAGTTATAACTGTTCAAATTCTTGATGTTTAGAGACATAGAGGAGAAAATTTCAGCTCTGAAAAATTTCTATACTTATATTACCAGGCTATTATATTTAACATTTTCTAATTAAATAAAATAATAAAAACTATATTTTTAAAGAAATGGTTTAAGTAGAATTGTAAATGTTCCATAAAATCAGTCTAAATATCGATTTAGGTCAGGGACGGCGAACTTATGGCACGCGTGCCACTTTTGGCATGCGAAAGAATATTTCTGTCGCGGCACTGCTATGGCTGTAAATCAAAATACACAAAATTATGACTGATCTTTTCTAAATTCGATTAAATGTAAATTGAAAAAATTAAATCGTGGCATATTATATATTCCAATCCAATTAATTATGGTCTCAAAAATTATTCGAACAAATACGATATTTGAAAACTATAGATAAGAATTGGTTATTAGACATTACTATTCGATGGTAAAGTTGTGGCAGCTTAGAATTTATTTCAGAACTTTTCAAAGAAACTGGCGTTTGCTATTTTAAGTTTTTCTTCCTATCTATTCTTTCAAGTCATTGTTTTCACAAAATAATAATATCATAACCGAAAGCACTTGTCGGATAAATCGGGTTCAGTTTGCATTACAATTAACTTGATATGAAGATGCAACACAGAAATCAAATTACATCGCATTAAATTTTTTAGATTATTTTCAAAAATATATTTGTTTCCATAATTATTATATTGTAATACCTACATGTATGTTACTCATATTTTTTAAATTTTAATAGAGAATTTTAAGTAATTTTAAACCATTATTCTTTAGTTGGCACGTCATAGTGTAGTCACGTAAAATATTTTTTGATCGAATTTGGCACCTGGCAACAAAAAGGTTCGCCAACCCTGATTTAGATTATTAAAGAATTGTACAAATCTTCTAACTTACTTTCAAAAATTCAGGTAAAATGTGTTTGAATGCAGAAATTTTGTAACAGATGTGGAACCTTTAGGCGTGACTTTTTGGAGCATTTTCCTAGTGCTCACCAGACTTGTTTTCTAATGCTTTCTTTTGTTGGAATCATGAGACGTGCCATACTTATGGATGACAGAAACAAGCCTTCCCCATAACATAGACATCATATCCAAAATTTCGTTAATTCATAATTTGGGACATAAAGGATTAAGAAAATAAACAATTTTTTTACAGAATATATTCTTGTTAATATGTTTGCCTTTTACTTATAGACAAAGTTATTTTGATTACTGTGCTTTCTGTCATTTATTTCTTTTATTAAGTTGATTGCTGTTCCTGTTGAAAATGAAATACGTCTTTATCTCAGAGATTTGTGGGAGTGTCAACATGTTTTGAAAGATGACAGCATTGTCCAGGTATTTAAAATAATACTCATTTCATATTATGTTATTATTAACTAAGTATTTTTATTGGTTTATCTTTTAAATATTCATGTGTTGTAATAAGACATGGTTCATTCAAAGTATCTCATAAATAGAACTTTTTTAAAATTCTCTGCAAGACACAAGAATTTTTTTTTTTAATTTCCCTTTAAGGAATACAGTATGACACCCCAAATCCGATATTTGGGAGTCCCAAAGTGTAATAATTAAAAAAAAAAAAAAAAAAAAAAATGAAAAGCGGAAATAGCTGTCAATAAATTAACTGATGGTAAAATTTGTTTTATGGTGTTGCAGCTTGAAGATAGTGAAAATAATTACGATGGGGAAGAAGAGCCAAGGCAGAATCATTTTTCTATTGATAAGTGTATTCATTTGACAATTCAGTTAATTATCAGACTATGAATTGAGACATTTCTTTCAGAAATAATAAATTATAATAATAATCTTCTAAATTCAAATCTGTAAACAAACTAAAATATAAATAATCCTAATTTATTGTATTCAATTCCTTTATTTAATTAATAAATTATGATTTATTTTAATTTTCTTTCTTAAAGATATTCATTATTTTTCAATATTATTAACATAAATAAAGCATATTTTCTTTTTTTAAAACTTTCTGAAAATCTGGCATTTGCATTTTTTCTAAGTCTTTAAGATTAAATTTTCATTTTCTACTATTTAGTAACAAAAAATATTTCTCCTCTCTTTGCTGTTAAATTTTCACCAAAATCGGATAAAAATTAAGCAATTGAGTGAAAAAAATCTTTACTTTTTTTTTTCATTTAAATATCACGCCAATAGTTTTTTGACACACAGTGCTTCACCATTTTAACTTCTTTTCTTTTCCTTTTTTAAACAACTTTCCTGGCAGGTCACAGCAAATGTCTCAATTTTCGGATTGCTTATATATGTGCCAAGGTCGTCATTTATCCTTCATGGAGTTTGTTGTTGCCGTTCATATAATTCTTTTTTTTTTTAAACTCTTTTCTGCAGGCTAACTTTGACTGTATCATGGGACATTGATGTTTAGCAAAGAATTTCTTGTAGATAGGTATTTGGCAACTGTGTTCTTACGGCATACTCCATACATAGCAACAAGTTTTTCTGGGTGCTGATTCGATGCATGGGCTTCGGATGAGTTTTGACTTTAAATAAGACCTGCAAGAGCAATTCTTTTTTTAAGAACTGTTGAATTGAGAAGACGTGTGGACGGGGACCTTGGCATTTGTGCCGATCAGGCTTCCCGTAGTGAGATGGCTGGTGATGATAGTAGAATGCAGATGTGCTTTTGATACTAGAATCTTGTATTAAAATGTCATTCTCTGTGGTCATACGTGGAAAGGTTGATGATGACGCAGCTGGTTCCTTTAAAATTAGTATTTCATTATTTAGCATCAATTAATTCTGCTACTTGTTTAAACTAGAGAATATTCTGCATTCTCTTCACTTATGCAAGGGTTTACTGATGCAGTATTGGATGGACCATTGTACAGAATGAACAAAGGGATAAAACGATCTTCACAACATCATAAATTTCTTCATAATACTGATTCATTCAGCAGAAAAGAATCTCCTGTTTACTTATCCTTAAAATTGTTATAGCAAATATTTTCTATAATATTTACTCTAAAATTTCTGCACTATTTCCATATTTCCTCATAAATTTCTGTGACATTGGCTCTTAGGATATCAATATTTTCTCAAATGTATGTGTAAAATCTATGACAGTTTTCTAGGCATGATTGAATTTATGATTATCAATATAATTGTTCAATTCATGATGTGTGCAGTTACTGTGCTGAAGAATGATCTTGTAAGTAGCATATTTCTCTGTTCGCTGTAAAAGAAAAAGTGTACTAAAATGATTAGATTCATTAGGTTTCAGAAGTTATTTTATTGCTTAAATTTATGTAAATTTTAATCAGTTTTTAGTTTGTATTTCTATAATGTAACTGAATTGAAGCGAGATTTTTTTAAACAGAATTAGCTAATTATTTTTTATATGTAAGCACATATAAGGCAGAAATTACTATATACTTTAAAATAGATAATAATTATTATTGTCGCCACTAAAAATTTTTTAATATAATTTTTAATTTGAAACATAAACAAAAATGTGAATCTGTAAGTATTTTTAGTGAATCATCATAAATAAGTACAAAATGAGCAAGTTTATGGACTTATACTGGATTAATTTATCTAATGTTCATACATACACATATGAGATCTGCAAGTGGGTGAGTTATTTTATTTCATTTCATTTTATTCCATTTGAGTAAGAATCATAAGGAAATTGGAAATTTTTAAAAATGATTATGAATTTATAAAAATGATTAAAGTTGACATAAATTTAAGCAATAAAATAACTTTTGAAATCTAATGAATCCAATCATTTTAGTACATTTTTTTTCTTTTACAGTGAACAAAGAAATATGTTACTTACAAGATCATTCTTCAGCACAGCAATTGGCATACATGCTTATCTTACTTATTCCCTGTGTACACTATCCACATACAGTTTTATTACAGCTGTTACAAATATTAACAGTTTTATTGCTTTCACTTTTCTTTATTTGGCATCTCCTGCACTTCTTTGATTCTGAAGAATTACTTTGTTGCATACGATTACCTGGAGCAATTACAAGCTTGTTTTTTTATCATAAATATGTATTTCTCTTAGTTCTGCCAACCACAATAAGAAATCTCTTTTGCTGATGTTTTCTTTTATTATTTCCTTGAACAGGATCCATGCCTTTATGCCAGATAAATCTAAAATATTGTAAAAAACATGCACTTGCCACTGACATCATGGTGCTATTACAGTGTATTTCCTCGCCATCTGATACAACGCAGCAATTCCAAATGTTGTTGAATTATGAAACTGAATTACATCTGGAGTTTTCTTTTCATTTGTTTTAAATTTAATGGATCAATGGAGAGTGCTCAGCAAAATTCAGGAATGAAAGTTTTCTGCTTTTTCCCCGAAATCAGTTTTTTTAATGTCATTTTGACTGTTACTGAGATTGATTCAAAAACATGGAGGGAAAAGGACCTAAAAATTTTCAGGTGGGTTGGGGGTAATTAGATAAAATTGTAATGGTGTACAAATTCTGTGCTTTTATTTATTTATTTATTTATTTTTTCTGTAATGTACATACATTTTTAATATAAAATAGTAATAAGAAAGTAAAAATATAAGCTTAAAAATTGATTTTAAGATAATGTAACAATAATTAATAACTAGACTACGTTTGTTCACCTTTTTTTCCCTAGTGTTTCCAGTTTTACCAAATACTCTTTCAAATATGAAATCAAGGAACTAACGCTGTCACCACCGCCGCTGGTTTTGAATTTTTTGTGACCAGAGGTCTTTCTTCTTTAATATTAAAAAAAAAATTTGCATACAAAAATATGAAAATCGATGGTGTTATAGAGAAATGTTTGATAAACACACTGATGCAGAGAGTTTTCAAATCGAAGAGTTATTTAATGTTAAAGTTGGTCAAAATCATTCCATTAAAAAAATTTTATAGGAGCAAAAACTATACATAGGAATTTAATCATTTTTAAATCATTTTATACATTAGAAGTTCCCGGTGTACAGACTGCATTTTTTAAAAAATTTGACTCATTTTTTGAGGTTTTATTTCTATTTTAGGGTATTATTTTAAATTGTTGCCAAATTTAAAAACAACGCAAAGAATAATATTTCCTTTAAATTAAAAATTTATTGACATGTGACTATTATAAACAGAAAAAAGCTTTCAAATGA
Source organism: Maratus speciosus (assembly GCA_963932465.1). Taxonomy (NCBI): domain Eukaryota; kingdom Metazoa; phylum Arthropoda; class Arachnida; order Araneae; family Salticidae; genus Maratus; species Maratus speciosus. The sequence goes on along the minus strand of OZ010792.1, from coordinate 8,588,086 downwards.
AAATTAAATGATTAGTATTAAAAGCAGGAAAAATATTGATAATTACATCATAAAAACTATATTTACGCATGAATTTTAAAAGAGAAAGAAAATTGTAAAATAATAAATTCATTAATATGCGTTAAAAATCATAAGTGGAGGAAATTACGTCATATTTAAAATTACCAAACAGTTTAAATTTAAAAATATACTTGCACGAGACATTTATTTCATATTTTGAGATAATCTTTTAAAACTAATCTATATATATATTACACTGTCGCACGTGGCACAGAAATCACGATTATTTGTTAATTCACTAATGGCAACGGGAGGATGCAATGCATCTCATTGGTTATTGAATGCATCTCTATACCTGTAAGAGGGATCCTGTTCTGTCGCCAACTTGACTATATATCGTCAAATTTGGCAACAAAATTTGTCACCAAAAGTGACGCCAACTTGGCTATATCTCTAATATTTCGCCAAATTCCCATAGACTTCCATTGTAAACCAATAGGATTTACTTGCTTACAGAAAATCAACATACTAAGATATTTTGAACCAATGCAGATGTTATTGAGGTGCCTACAAGAGTCGCATTGCTCGTGTTGAGAATTTTAAGACAGCCCAAATAATATTTCCTTTCTAACAAAAAAGTATTTTCACTTGAATATTAAAAAGAGAAAGAAAACTTTGGTGAAAATTACGTCGGATTTAAAATGATACATTTAAAATGTCTTATTTAAAAAAACTTTCTTATAGCGTTGTTAAAAAATACCGGGAGACAAAGACTCTGTTTACTTAAATCCTTTTATATTAGCTTATTTTCACATGTTTCACTGATCTGATTTAATCAAAGATGAAAACAACCGTTAACAGGGAGATAGCCACTGTTTTTTTAATTATAATTAATTCTTCTGAAATTTTTTTAAAGCCGGTCAAATTAGTGTGCTTTTAGAATTTGCGGTGTCTGAACGGGAGTTGGCGAGCGTAGCTCATAGGGGGCAGAGTAAAAAAACATTTCTTTAAAAAGCAGTAAACTAAATTTGTAATTTGCATGCGCATGGAAATTTTGTGATATCTCTGTTTTTCATTTTAGTGTATTTTCTAGCAACAATGTTTGCCTCAGTTTGAGTAACTATGCTAATATAGTGCAGAAATTTTAACATGAGGATGTGTTTGAACTCATAATATAGTATAAATAACGGAAAATAGTTGTGAAGAAAAACAATAATGGCTTAAATGTGTCCCTTAACTTTACTTGCACAGTTATTTTACATGTTATATACCTATGTTACATTTTCAATATTTCAGATTATTAATTTATCGTCTGCATTATTTCTCCATTTAAATTTAAATATTTAAGTACAAAAACAACTTTTAAAAACGTATTAAGTAAATAAATAAAAAGCATTTTAAATAATTTATATTCCGTTAATAACCTTATAATTAATAATTATTCAAAGTAATAAATATTATAATATGCAATTAAATATAATTCTAATAATGTACAGATCTTTTACAATATAAACATTACGGAATATCGTACATTGAAATAACTTACAATGCTTTTCTAACAATCGCTAACTTCCGAAAATATAAATTTAAAAAGTTATTTAATACTAATTATTTTATTCCCAAACTATTTTTATTGGATGCTACTATTTATTTCTAAGCGATTGCCAAAATTTCATTAATTTTTAACCGTATTTTAGCGAGATATCCGCATTACAATATTTAATCACTTCTGTCAGTTTCAAAAGACACGCGATCCATTTTTTTTCCTGACGCAGTTAGACATTTTTGATGTTTCTTCCTCACAGAAAAGAACATCATGACGTCACTCTATCCTCCATCTTGTTTTAGTATCAGGAGGCGATATCTCTGGGACTCAGGAATGCAGGGGGAATGCAACTTCGATTACGATACAAATCGTTATCGATATTTCGATTGCGATGAAAATCATTATCGATATGACTCAGAAGCGGGCGTGCCAATCACTCATTGGTTAAATTTGAGTTCAGCATTGGCCCAACGATCTTTTGGGGGGCCATGTGCACTTCGTCTCTCTCACTTTGTCAAAATGTAGCGTTGTTTTCGCACGTACGTTTGAGGCTTTGGCCTCAGACGAAAAAAAAATGATGGTTCAGAACAGCACTCCTTTCCGAATCTAAGAGGATTACTCCACCTTCCACAGATGTAATAGCATGCCGATGTTTTTTTCATAAATAGATCTTCTATCATCTCAGCGGTTTTCCGGTTGTTTTGGCATAAAATTCATCTGAGCGTCGATATCTTAAACCTTCAATCTTCAATCAATGATCAACCAAAAGCTGAAGTGTTGTTTAAATATATCCTCATCATCTGAGCCAAGCAGACATCGGCCAACATCTATAAAGTTCCTGTTCTCATTATATAAAAGAACTGTTTAAAATTAGCAATCATCAGAGCAACAAAGTTGATGATTATCTTCCTAATTGTCTGTATAAAATTTGTAACCATCCATGCATCAAAGTCCAAGATTAATGTCCTAACTGTTCCTGTTGCCGTGATATAAGTGAGCCGTTAAACAGTCCAAAACGATCTATGTTTATGAACTGATTTTTTTACATTACTCCGAACTGTAATACTTTAGAGACATTTTCAGAAATAACCGCGGAAAATATCATCTGATTGAAATATATATTAATTGATTTATATCTTGTATTCATCTTAAAAATGGAAAATAGTATGTTGCTTGGCCAAGTATGATTGTGTGTTGGTAAAGAAAATTAAATTCATATTCGCAGTACATATTTGTCTGTTTACTTCATAAATGGGTGAGTCTTTTTTCTTTTTATTTTTCAGCCTCCGCTCAGGATATTTTTATGGCAACATTTTCTAAATTAATTGTTTTGAATATTTAACTTTAATTCTTAATATTTTCATTGGTTGCCAATTCATATACTTTTTTTCCTGACATCCACTACAGCGATCCACGCCCACATTATTTTACAACCTACCTTTTTTTTTTTTATATATAATTGTTTTTGCATACGCATGTGCATTTATACATGGGTGTATGTTTTCCGTCCACAGGATGGAATTCTTTTTTTTTTTTTTTTTTTTTTTTTTTGGAAATGTCTGAGGATGGAAATGGGATGAAAAAAGTGCACAGGAACAGAAAAAAAAATCGTTTTCCTTTAGTGTGTGCCATAATTTTACTAGATACATTCAGTTTGTTTATTGCTTTTATAATCTATTTCTTCCTATATGTCATTTCTTTAAAACTTGAATGTGTAAATGAATTACATGTACATTTCAGTGTTTTGCCTTGTCTAATTTATTAATAATGATTTAGAATACTTCAGTTGTTGATTTTTCTCCTTTTGGAAATTACATTGCTGCAGCTACCATAGATGGTCAGCTTATCGTGTGGGATTCTGAAAGAAAATCTTGTGTTTCCAGGTTTGTAATTTATTTTTAATTTGTTGAATGAATTTCCGTTAGCTTGATAATAGAATTTACTTGTTTTATTATGCATGTCTGCTTATTATTTTAACATGACTTCAAAAACATTTTAATTAATTACTATAATATTTCTTTACAGCAGTGTTGCAACTGCTGCCTTAAACAGAGTATACACGTACAGATTAAGCCCACTTCAGTCTCAAATCAAATGAACCTTGAATTAGTGTGAAATTTTGTTTGAACCTTAATTACTAAATGCAAATTTTCAGCATTGTTGTTCATGTTGCTCTAAGAACTGATTTTGCATTTTTCTTACTTGAATTAAATCATGGCAGTAGCAAAATTTACCAGATATTTATTTCTATTAAAGTAAAAAAATCCCTGCTGAATGCTGAAAATAATAAAAGGTTTTTGAAAAATTGAAGAATCAAAGGGGACAAAATTTATATATATTAAGGTACAAAATTAAAACAAGATTCCTTTTACAAATGTAAAAAAAAAATCATAAAAATGCTAAAAATCACAAAGAATTAAAAAATTGGAGAGAATGTTTATTATATTGGGCCAAAAGGTTGAAAGGTTACTTTTACTAATGTGGAAAAAAAGGCTAAATATCATATAAATTTTTTCAAAAATCGCTGCACGAATTACGAATAAACTTATTGGAAAGAGGACAAAATTTACTGTATTGGGCCAAAAGATTTAAACCAGATTCCTTTTATTAATGTGGAAAATTAGTTGCAAAAAAATGCTAAAAATCAGATTAAGTAATAATAATAAATCCAAAAACTGGCTTTGAGGTGCATAATAACTTCAGACATTCAGGTACCTTTCTGGCAAATTTTGTTGCTATGTGCACAGCAATCTCTTCAGAAAATAGCACCCACGCACAAACATATATTTTTATTATTATTGATATAGACAACTTTTGATATTGTACATTCATTATAATTAATTGAATAAATGATTTGTTTTAAAAAATAATAATAAAATTCTGCCTAAAATAGCTTTGCACCAGGAGTTCAAAATCTATTTTGTTTCCTGCAAAGTAATTTTTCATTTTCTTATTCTGAAGAAAGCTTTGTAAGTCTATTAGAGAATTTTTCAAAATATCATAAATTGAAAATAAAGATGTAGCTACAAAAGAAAAAAAAAATGTTTAATTATAAGGCATTTATTTAAAGCAAAACTTGATAAAGTGCTGTCTTTTTTTAATTTGACTCTATTACTAAAATGCAATGCTAAAAGCACTTAAAGTGTAATTAAAGGAACTCTTAATAATTGTAAACACATTTACTTGTAATAAAGTTACAAATAACTGTTATTTTATTTATTTTAGATTAAATTTATTGATTTATTTTAATGCATTCTTTAGTATTTTCACCAAAAATTTAGCTCTTCTTATTTTCTTTCCTTGATGAGTTGCCAACACTAGTGAGGTGCTTAAATTGTGTGTCACACTAGGGGGGGGGGGGGGGAGTACTTGGCTCTCTTAAATCCACATAGTTTGAGAGCAGAGGTTGTGCATATTTTAGAATTTTGTGGATTTCTGGTCTCTGTTTTATTTACACTTTTTAAATAGTAATTTGAAAGTAATAATGCACTCGAAATTATAATGAATGTTTATAATGAAGTAAAATATTAAAATAATTAAATGAAACTATAAAATTTAATAAAATTTAAAATATGATTAAATTATTAAAAGTAAAAATCTAGTATGTAACTAACTGATAATGCATCTAAATATGCATAATAATGATGCATAATTTATTTTAATGCATTCTTTAGTATTTTCAACAAAAATTTAGCTCTTCTTCTTTTCTTTCCTTGATGAGTTGCCAACACTAATGAGGTGTTTAAATTGTGTGTCACATTGGGGGTGGGGGGGGAGGGGGGGGAGTACTTGACTCTCTTAAATCCACATAGTTTGAGAGCAGAGGTTGTGCATATTTTAGAATTTTGCGGATTTCTGGTCTCTGTTTTATTTACACTTTTTAAATAGTAATTTGAAAGTAATAATGCACTCGAAATTATAATGAATGTTTATAATGAAGTAAAATATTAAAATAATTAAATGAAACTATAAAATTTAATAAAATTTAAAATATGATTAAATTATTAAGTAAAAATCTAGTATATAACTAACTGATAATGCATCTAAATATGCATAATAATGATGCATAATAATTTTTTTTTAATATTCCATGAAACTTGCCTCATAGAAGTATACTAATAATTTACATCAAAATCTTTAAATAAGGAAGTTTTTATTTCATCTTTAGCCAAATTTAATAACCAAAAAAAGTTTGATGTATACGTAAATGCATTTGTAAAAAGATTGCTATCTCCAATGATATATGAACCTTGAATTTTTTAGGAAATAAATTCCTTCATAAGAAAGGATGACTTCAGTCATATTAACCAGAACTAGATATTAAAATGTGTACAGAATGATTTGAAAATAAAACGAATCATGAAATTTTCACCTACATCTTATCTGTAAGTTTGATTGTTTACATCTGCAAAGATGTGTGGATTTTAAATTTTTATGGATTTTGGGGTCGCAGATTTGAGGGAGTCTACTGTGGAACAAAATTCCACTAGGACTACTTAAATAAAAAAATTTGTTGAACTAATTGCATGTTTATTGAGTCAGCATTTTGTTTCATCATTATTGATACAGCACAAAATCAGTTAGGATCTAAATTTTCTGTTTAAATAAAAGTAGGAATTTTGTAGGATCAACACTTTTTTCTGTGCACAGCTCAATATTGAGAATCCTGACTAACCTGTTATCACCTTTCATTTTCTTTTTTTCAGAAAAAAATCGATTATTTGAACTTTGAGAATTCTGACTATCCTATTATCGCCTTTGATTTTCTTTTTTTCAGAAAAAATCGATTATTTGAACAGTAAACTGCTTAACATAAAATTTTATTGTGTATCATTGTTCAAATATGTATGCTTTTAATGACTATAACAAAGGCGCGTGGGTGCTAGTTTTCTGTCTTCAGGACATAAATCCATCTTTTGAAATTGTCCAAGGACGGAAGCGAGAGGGAGATGATCTTTCCATTTTTGGATTTACTATCAGGTTTTATGCAGATTTCTAAGAATCCCATTTAAAATAACTCTGCTTGTCAAACATCCTGCTTAAAACTTTAAGATCTGATGATACCTTAGATTCTTTTCTAGCAAGAACCCTGCATCTCAGGATTGAAATACTGAAATTTCCCTCTTTATTTATTTATTTATTTATTTATTTTTTTTTTGGATTTTTCAGGTCTGCCAAACCTTAAGTGACATAAAATTTTGCTTTTTTGTCGGAGCTCACAAGATCTGAAATAACATAAAAACTGTCATTTTTTACTCTTCCCCAACCCCCCCTTCCTCTTTTGAGCCCTGTATGATGTGAAATACAGCCAAAATTGTAAAATGTTCCCACCCTCCACATTTTCCCTTATATTTATTTATTTTCTACGCCATGAGACCTGAAATAAAATAAAAATCATAAAATTGATAAATTGTAAAATTTTTCCCATTTAAAAAAAAAAAAAAAAAAAAAAAAGCAGTTTGTGAAACTCAAACTCTTAAAATTTATACTTTAATTCTTCTTCCTTTCTCTCAGATTTTTCCGGTGGCACATATAATTTTTCTCCACATTAATTCAAATGTCAGCAAAATGAATTTGCTCCTTTTCTGCCGTAAATAGCTGGAACAATTTGAAACTAACAGTACTATGTATTGTATGTTAACACTACAACTCCTGATGTCATATATCTATGTTTTTTTATGTATCATTATGATACTGTAGTAAACACAGTAATGCTAATAGGCTTCACTTTTTTAGGGTACTCCTCCTAGTTTTTCCTTATATAATACTCTATCTAACCAAATCAAGTGGTTGTATTTAATTTCTGGTGTTAAAATTAAGTATTGTGTGCAAATATAAATAAATGAAATGCTTTTTTATGAATCTGGAAGAAAGTGAGAGTTCTGCATTTCCACAGCACCTATATAACTCGCACCTGATCTTGAAACTTAGGCGCATATACATTTTCTTACCCATGCTATTTGATTGAATTATGAGTAGCCCACAGAATGTTAACAATTTATTGATGTGGCCCATTAACCCTCTCACTGACAAGCCCGTGTTAATACGTTCACTAAGCTCCATGTTTTCACAGCAATACAAGCAATATTTAATGTAATATAATTCTATTATTTAACGTATTTTGAATACATTGAACAATGATTAATAATCCCAAGGATTGCATTCATATTCTTTTTTAGTTTTTTTATAAAATGCTGAAAGAATCATCTTTTTTTAGCATTTAAAACAAAATTCAGAAAAAACAACATTACAATTTTGCCCTTTTCCAAGACTGTCGGAGGGTTAATGTGAAACGTTGAATACTGTAATACATCATTATGGTTGGTAATCCCATCATTTATAGATTTCAGAGCACTTGCAGCTCAATTTCATGTTTGTATTGTCAAATACAGAGTCAGAGAATCTAGAAAAAATATGAACGCCATTAGTAGAAAATTTTAGACAATTAAGTGAAGTAATCCTTTACTTATTACTTGGTAACATTTACTACATAAAATTAATATTTTTGTAATTTGATTAATAAGTATTTTGCTTTAAGAGGTAATGTTAAAGATTTTGCTAATTCTCAATCAGTCAACAAACTTACATATAATAATTTCTTCTGTTAGTATATGTGTTGAATTTTATAACAAGTAATTTTTAATTCATTATAAGCGATCTGTAAGCAGCTTTATACAGTCGAACCTCTATTTAACGAAGTCGCTAAATCCCGGAAAAAAGTTCGTTATATGGAAAATTCTTAAAATAGAGATTCACCTTTTAAAATACTTTAAACTAGATAAAACAGATTTTAAAGTCATAAACACTAAATATTTTTGCTAAAAGTAATTAATCATATTTTTTTAATAAATTATATCGATTTGTTTTATTTATTTAACCCACCAATATCCATCATCAATTCATTTTTTCTATGTGTTTAAATCTTTGAAATCTGCAAAGAAAACAAAATATTGTACGGGAATACACTGTATAGTCTGTTTAAAGTAAGTAGTTTTATATTAAAATTAACGAATTTTAATCACATTATCGTATTTATTATTATTATAACAAATAATTTTAACCATACATTAACATATGCGTCCTTAAATTTAATTTCTGAAAAACTCTGTTAATTTTGCCTGAGTTTTTTCTTTTAAAAAGTGCTTTCTCTCATAATACGTCTCGCATCTTTGTAATGCACCAAAAACCCCTTCATGCGTATTCTCTTGTAACTGTAATCCACGTTGGATTGTTTCAAATGATTTTAGCATTTCATCATACGAAGTTTTGTTAATTCCTGCATAATGATCATTTCCATTATCATCATATAGTGAATATACCTCTTCATCGCAATTCATTGCTGTATTGTTTTTATTTTTCACACTGTTGAAAATATCCAATTCGGATAACGTTTCCCAGGTCTCAATTTCAGAATTAAGTGAAATACAATCATTAATCAGCACATCATGGTTAATTTCTTCTTTTTTTCTAACTGTATCCACATTTTAAAAAGTTATTCTAAGGGATTATCGTCTTCGTCCCCCGTACTTACCGAATTCTCACTGCTGACAAAGAAGGCGCCTGGTAAAACCAGTTAAAGGCCATTGAACATCATAAAATGTGTTTAAAGAAAGAATAAGTTTCAAATGTCCAGAAATATTTTGAGAAATGGGGAGAAAAAAGAATTTGATCACAAGAAAAAGTTCGTTAAATAGAGAATGCACTTCGTTATTTGAAGGTTATTTTACGAAGAAATTCGCAAAATGTTCTTGGTTCCAAGGAAAAGTTCGCAAAATAGAGGTTCGTTAAATAGAGGTCCGACTGTAATTTCAATTTAGTCATGTCATATTTAAAAAACAAACTTATTCATGTGTATGTGTGCGTGCATTTTAATAGTTTTTTATAGAAAATATTTAGTCAAATATTTGTATTAATAGACAATTTCCCATTTTATAAATTATTTTGGAAAACAACAGTCATGTACATCTTCTCTTGTCTTGTAATGTACTACAATGCATGTTGCCAGTTTCATTACTTTTTTTACAGACCTTGTATTACTCATAACCTCATTTTAATTTATTCTATTGATTCCTGTATTTTACTTTTTAAATATAGAATGACACATGAAAAGAAGATAGCAGTTTGTAAGTTTGCATGGAATCCATCAGGAAAGGATATATTATTTTGTGACATCGAGGTACATATCTTAGAATTTTGTGAAATTATTTCTTTTATACTTGATGTTTTTATTTATTGTTCTATTTTATATTATCTATCAAAGTAAACATAGCTAGTTACTTAAACATTATTTAGTAAAAAGAAAATTTCAAAATGTTGCCATACATTATATAAAACTGTAAGTCTTGCCTGTTGTTAGAGTATCAAGCAAAAACTACTGCATGAATTGTAAGAGAATTTTCACTAAATTGGTGTTTGATGTGCAATTTATCATTCAGGATATATTTTTTCAGAGACTTGGTAAATAATTTGTGAATATTAAAAAAACTAAAGTTTATGTCACACTTTTTTCATATAAATAAATATTTCCTATCTTAATCTCCAAACAAGCTGAATTAAAAATTGGTAAAAATAACACCTCTTTGATGCAATTTTAACAAAATGTTTTCCTTTGTTAATTAAATGCATGTTTTCTTTTAAATGCAATATTTTCATCAATAAAGATAGTTTTTCATATTTTTTGTACAAAAATTTTCTTTTATCTCAATCCAAAATTAGAAAAATTCAATCATAGAATTTAGTTTTTAGCTTTTCAAGATCATTATATCAGTACCAGAGAAATGAAATATCAGTAAAATGATATAATTTCATCACAATAATTAATAAAATAAATTAAAATGCATATTTTATTTTAATTATGAAATTTTTATCAGTAACAGCATTTTTGCCCATCTGAAATCAGCAATAGGTAAATAAATAATATATATGTTTTTTTTTTTTTTTTTAATATTAACCACTTCACCGGCGACAGGTATGAGGAAACAGTGCTTTTACCTCCGACTTATCTTGGGGCAGATGGTGAAGTGGTTAAATATGACGTTTTCTCAATTCTGAGCTCTTTTCTCAGAAAAGTTTGTTTATTGTGTGACAGCATTTTACATTTTACTTTATGTTTCCACTTTATAGTAGCTTGGTTATTAACATAGTGTTCACTGTAGAAAGAAAAGGGCAGATACTAAAATGTGCACTATTGCTAGAGAGAATGTATTATAAGTAGTAACAATAAAAGAAGGAAAGGGGGGGGGGGGTGATATGCAATTTTTAGTTAGGAAAAATAAAATAATATTAATTTTGGATGGTTTTATGAATTATAAATAACAAGATACAGTTAACTTACAACATGATCAAATAATTCCTTGTATTTTTCCTAAAAAAATGAGGGAGTTCTATAGTGTTGCTAGGTTCAATGTCCTAAAAAATGGATCAGAGATTAAAAAAAAAAAAAATAAATAAATAAAAGATAAAAATAAATGGGACAGTGGTTTCTAAATCAAAACATAACAAGTAATATAAAAATTTTGTTTTTAAAGTCAGTTCCTACTTAGGTCATCAAAGAAAAATTTAATATAATCCGTTAAGCTAATATTAGTTTTTGTTGCATTAAAATATCACAGTTTGTTGATTTTCTATAAGCAAATAGGTTTACAATGGAAGTCTGGCAAAATATTAGAGATATCGCCAAGTTGGCATCACTTTTTGCGACTCATTTTGGTTGCCAAATTTGGCGATATATAGCCGAGTTGGCGACAAACTTGGCTGTATTTGGCGACAGAACAGGATCCCCCCTATGGTAACACCCTTTATAGATATGAAGATGCATTAAATGTTTTTCAATAACCAATGGCCGCCATTTTGTCTCCCATATAAAACTAAAATTAATTAATTAAAATTTAATTAATGAGTCAATATTTGAGAAATCTGTATTAACATCAGTTGTCATCCAGTACAAGTTTAAAAAAATTTATTTCAACTTGATAGGATGAATAATAAGTATTTAATTAACGATTGAAAATGTGAACAAGATATATAAATAAATATAGGGAGAGTGTGAACTAATAGTAGGAATTGAAAAATACAGTAAATCCTATGAAAATGGAACCTGTTTGAAATTGAAAGGAAATCGGTCTTTGGACACAAGATTCCATCATAGAAGGTTAAATGAACACGATAAACTTATACAGTAAAATATGTGAAAGTGAAATCGCTAGGGACGAAAATCAAATTCTATTTCTATGATGTTTCCTATTGAACAGTTATGATTGTTTGGCATCCCTTTGTAAGAACTATGAAATTTTTATATTTAAAGCAAGATTCCTTTAAAAACTTTTTCTGTTTTCATAGGTTTTACTAAACAAAATACAGAAAAACCTGTAAAAATAAAATAGCTAAGAACTAGAAAAATATTCTGGCATAGCAAGTAGATTTGTACAGAATTTTTTTCTGGCAGAATCATAAAAAATTTAAGTCACAGACAAGTTCTGTTTTCACAGGTTTTGCTGTGTTAAGCTCCACTTGGTGCACACTAACAAATGCCATTATACTAAAAGAATATATGCATCATAAAAAATAGGGACTTTTGGCATCTCATACAATGGTTCTGCGGGACAGATTTTAAATACCTAAAAATCGGGACTCCTAGAAATGCTAGAGTTGTATAATTTTTGCAAGGTCTTGGGTACATGGGTTTAGAAATACTGTTAATGGAGGAAAGAGTTGCATTTCAGTACTTTTAAAAAGGACTGTGAAATAGAGGAAAGAGTTGCATTTCACTACTTTTAAAAAGGCAGGGTGCATTTTGCACTTAAAAAAAAAAGACAAGTTGTTGCAATCCTAAATAATGCCCTAGCAGAAACAGTAATTAACAGACAAGGGTTTTTTTGTCAAGTTTTAAATATTAGTTTGATATAAACCTATGTACTCTGTGTAATAAGAGTAATAAAAATCAGATTTACATTCAGATTTAATTTTAGTATTGATGATTATCAAGTTTTATGTACATGTTGTGTTTTAGATGTCTTCCTTTTAAATGTGATAATGTTTTAAATATTCAGGGCCAGCTGGGAATTTATGAGAGGCCTTTAACATCAAGTCAAGATAAGGTAATGCATTATTTTGATTTATTAATACTAAACATATTCACAACTTACTGATTATGAAATTATTATTATTTTAATTATTATTATTACTTTTTAATAATACTTATTATTAATAATAATAATTACTATGTGGAATTTTTTTTTTCTCTTTGAAAATTTTAAATTAGTATGCATTCTTTTTAGGCTCCAAGATTAGCAATGAAAGATGTTCCAATCGATTTTGAGTGTGAAGATGATGACAAAAATTTAGATGATGATGATGCTAATGATTTAGACTTACTTCATGATAATGATGATGCTGATAGTGATGTTAATAATTTAGATTTACTTCCCGATGATGGTGATAATGGTAAGACAAATCTAAAATAATATAATTCTGGGATATTACTCAATAAGACTCTTCATATAGTTTAGAGATCTAATTTTCCATTCATCCATATATTTGCCTTAAAAAAAATTCTATTTGAAAATCATATGTAAATTTTTATTTTTGTTATGCTCAGGGTGGCTGACGTCTGTTGTTTAACTTAGTTTTATGTACCGTAATTTCAGGTAGATAAGCCGCCCTGGTGTATACGCTGCTACATCCGAAAATTGTAAAAAAAAACTGAAATTCCATCGTATAAGTTGCACCGGCGTATAAGCCGCACTTATTGAAAGTGGTGTACATACTACTATAGACGCCATATTGAAGATTTTTGCACATTTTTTAAAACTGTTTTAAAAATTAGAATTTTAAATTTAATTCAAATAATGAAAATAAATAAATAAATTACTTACTTTTGGTTTTTGAATTTATCCAATTGCATCGCACATTTCAGCCTTGGATCGGCAAGTAGAAATATATTTGATGGAATTCTTAATATAAAACATTACACTACAATTACAAATAACACTACTTTTTATTCGAATCCATCAATTAAATAACACAACGTAAAATTCCGAAAATAACTAATGATAAATAATCATTTTGACAACATGAACTATTGGCAAAAGTTAGGAGAGTCGTATAAACAGAATTTTTTTGAAAATCTCTTCACTGCTAACTGTAAACATTAATGTCTATTAACAGAAATTAATTGGTACTCGATTTCATATATTCTGTAAATGCTCTAAGGAACTTTTAAAATAAACAAAAATTAAATACATACGTTCATTACTGAAAATAAAAAATACAACATTCGCAGGTGCACACACTTAAAGAAAACAAGAGAATGTACTTTCTTTTCTATTAAAATGTCGCGATTATGCAAAACTGAGCATAAAAAGGATTCCTTAAATGTGTCAGCAACTTCACTTTGCGTAAGTGCAGTAAAAAGAAATTATTGAGCTGCAAGCAAACAGAAAAAATAATTTAAAGGAAAAAAAAAAAAAAATGAAAAGCAAAACCCGTTTTTTCTTAGCTATTTTAAAAAAAAAATCTCCATTATTAATTGTCCGATTTTGTTCAAAATTTCAGCAAGTTGCAATAACAGTAAATTAAGCTGTGTAACAAAATTTTATTAAAAAATAATAAGTTATTAGAAAATTACAGCACTCCCTGGATAGAAGATTTAAGAATTAATTTTGAATAACTCGAATTTAAGTTAGTGACAAGAAATATGAATAATATGACAAAAGAATGGGACTTAACAGAATTCAATTCACGATTCGATTTTAAAACAAAAACTGCGAGTTGTCATTACTAGAATTTAGAATGAAGGTTAAATTTGCGTTACTTACCCATAGCTGCCAACTCTTCCGCTTTTTCAGACCACAAAAATTTAATAGAAATTTTTGCCTTATTTAATCGGCAGATAACGGTGATTTAAAAATACAAAATTTACTATAAAATTTTTGTCGTCTGAAAAAGCGTAAGATGTTGGCAGCTATGCTTACCCTATTTTCCCAGAAATTCAGGCAGACACTGACAAAAGAATGGCAGCAGTATAAACGCACATTTTTTATTATACAGATGGCACGAAACATCGACGAAGATTTCAATTTGAATAAGAATTTTCAATACAACATAGTATGCTTGTATGAAGGATGAGAATTATAGTTACGAAGAATAAAAATGGCCATAACATCGACCAAAGTGGGTTAGTTGAATTAGACACCTTTGAATGTTGACTTATTCTTGACTAGACTTGCAGTAAATGAATACAGGTAAATATCTAACATCACACTGCATAATTAATTCGTCTAATCAAAAGAGTAAAAGAATGCACGTACATTCATTATCAACATTCGAATCCAGACTGTTTTGGTTTTTTAAGATTGTACCTGTAGAGGCTGACGTCACGCTTTTACATCAGTTGCTCGGTTGCCTAGGTAACGAGTTTTTTCACTCGCAGTACAATCGTCCATAACCTCCGGGGGCAGGCGTGGACTTCAGGTAAAGCAGCAATCTGCTGAATCGAACACTTGAATGTGTCTTCACCGGTACGGATAGTCACAACTCTGAGAACACCATCCGCACCAGGATGGATGTTTTCGACCAGAGCTAACTTCCAATGAGTTGGATGAATTGAAGATTCTTTTACCAAAACTAGTTGACCAATCTTGATAATATGATTGCCCTTTTTCCATTTATACTGTAAGGACAATGTTTGGAGATAATCTTTAGTCCAGCGTTGCCAGAAATTATCTCGAATCTTGATACACAGTTTCCACCTGGAAGAGAGACTAATACATGGATTATTATGAGATGACATGTCAGGTAAAGCAAGTAATAGATCACCAATGAGGAAATGTCCTGGAGTTAAAATGGATAAGTCATTAGGGTCTGTTGATAAAGGAATAAGTGGACAAGAATTTATACAAGCTTCAATAAGGCATAGGGTTGTGGATAGTTCCTCAAAAGTCATAAGAGTACCTTGGCATGATTTGGTTAGATGCCGTTTGGCTAGCTTTATGGAAGACTCCCATCCACTTTGGACCATAAGGAGGTATGAAATGCCAAATAATTTGGTGTTGTGCGCAAAAATCTTGGACTTTTGATTTTTTGAGAATTAGGAACAGTTTTTTTAAGATATGAGGCTGCACCAACGAATGTTTTACCGTTATCAGAATAAATGTCTGTTGGATGTCCTCGGCGTGATATGAAACGCTGTAAAGTGCATATAAATGCTTCGGTGGTAAGTTCTGAAACTAATTCAATATGTACTGCTTTGGTACACATGCATATAAAAAGGCGGATATAGGATTTAAAAGTAGTAGACTTCCGTTTATGTTGGCATTTTGTATTGATTGGACCTGCAAAATCAATCCCTGTGTGCTGGAACGCTCTACAAGGATTAATTCGTGAAGAGGGCAAGTCACCCATGAGCTGAGTAAGAGCTTGGGCAGAAATTCGAATGCAACAAATGCACTTTCTTAATTCCTTCTTAACTGTTGATCTACCATCTGGAATCCAAAATTTTTGACGAATTAAGGAAAGAATTTGATCAGGACCCGCATGTAGACTATAGAGATGGAAGTACCTGATAATAGCTTCTGTTAAGGGATGGTTTTTAGGGATAAGCATTGGATGTTTGGAGTCGAATGACATGGTTTTGTGTCTGCTGAGAACTATTCTTGTATATGATATATTTATGCACAATCATGCACTGCACAAATTTGATTTACTGTTCTCACAGTAATTATTGCATTTGTATGTATAATTACCGTTGTCATGTTCAGTAAAATTTTCAAATATCGAACACCTCAGGGGTGCAGAATTTTTCCGCTATTCAGAGATAAAAAAATATACTTGTATTAGGGGCCAAAAAAATGCCTACCAAATAGAGGTATCTGCTGTTGGTGAGTGTCAGTTATGAGGGTTTTACTGTATTTATCAATAGATTTGTTTATTTAACTATCCAATGCATTCTTACTATGTTAATTGTATTGAGTTCTGTTGAGAATTACATTGAGTTCTCTAATTTTATATCATTGAAAATTACAGAAAAACAACTCTAAATACAAACAATAAAAAAAAATCTGAAAATAATGCAATTATGAATGATAAAACATGAAGATCTAATAATGAGTAAATAGACAGGTGCTGTCAGTATGAAAATTAATTCCTGTGGTGGATTAGTACTTTATTTTAGCAGCAAATGTCGATGGGAAAGATCTATAACTCCATGGGATGCATTGCTATACACTGCAACTGAGGATTGCTGCTGAAATCCTCAAATTGTTCAGCAGAATGAATTTTGTGCAAAAGATGCAAGTTATGGCTATATGATTTTTAGAATGACATATTTTTGTCTTGGAGTAGCGTTAAAAATAGCATTGGTTCTCGCTGCAAACTACAGTAAGTCTCGAAAATCTGAGGTTCCGCTTAATTCGAGGAGTCAAAAATGAAAATTTCTATTTTTTTTTCTTCACCCGAAGAATGCGTGAGAGATATTGTTTACTGGATAGCTGATACTTGGGAAGAAATTCAATCTACAACACTGAATAAATCGTGATTGAAAATTTTACCTTAAGTAGTAACATCCAATGAGAATCTTTATGGTGACGATGGGGAAAACATTGTTTTGAAAGATTTGGTAAAGGAAGTACCTGGCTGTGAAAATTGAAATGTAAATGACATTTAAAAAGAGCTAAATGGTGGTGAAATGCAGGAAATAACTGAATCAACTATTGTAGAAATGATAGAAGATTAGAAGGAATGTATATGGTGTTATATGGGAGCTCGAATTGCAGAAAGGCTAATGTATACAATGACAATTCGTTTGAGTCTATTTTGTTTGTTAAAACCCTGTCATTGCAGGGCAATGAGTTGGTGTACAGGAAAAAACTAAATTTGTTGAGCAATTTTTTTTTTTTTTAATTAAGCATTTAACATGTTAAATTAAATAATAATTCTCTATAATTTGCAATTATTTACTAATCTTTTAAATGTTAATTACTTTAAATAGCTTTTGACATCGGTGCAATCAAAGCAGAATTAGAACCAAAAATTTTTGGTGATGATGATGAGGCACTTGAAACTGCATCAACTAAAAGTGAAAAACCTGAACCTAAAATTCAAGTTATCGAAGCGCCTAAACCACTTGTACAAGCTGCATTTCAACCTAGCTCTAGTCCTATTCATTTGGAACGGCGTTTCATGGTAAAAAATAAAAAAAATTCTTTTTTTCAAAAGTTATTTTTGTGTAGTTTTTTATTTATTGCATGAACTGATACATGAACTTTGCTTTGAAGAGATGTATTCTGTTTTTGTTGCTTTGAAGAGATGTATTCTGTTTTTGTTGCTTTGAAGAGATGTATTCTGTTTTTGTTGCTTTGAAGAGATGTATTCTGTTTTTGTTGCTTTGAAGAGATGTATTCTGTTTTTGATAATGTAATGTATTGGCAGCAGTGTGAATAATGGTAAAATAGTAAAGTATTCCCTTAACAATCATTGTTTAATTTTAATGAGTATGGGCCTCGATTATTCACAATTTTAGCCCAATCAGTTTCTCCTAAGAATGCATAATGTTTGAGAATATTTCCTTAGCTGTGGATGAAGAAAGTGGATGTTGCAGGTCAGTAAAGGCAATCTACTACTAAAATCTGTTACCAATAGGCTGCTAATTGTACCTGAAATATTCAAAATTGATGCCAGGATCAATACAGGCAAAAATTGGGACTTGTTTGGGGTTCCTTCACAAAATGCACTGCTTCAGAAAATTCATTTTCATAAAAATGAATATCTTCATATTTTTTATTTTTTTATCATTTAGTAAAATAATTCTCTTTTTTCTAAGACACTTTAATTGTTTTAGTATAATTTTGAATCTATATTTTGGATCTATATATCACCGCAGAATTCGCAGAGCGCAGCGTCCTGCATGTCCATCCGACGTCTCAACCCACGCCCCTTCTGCAGGCCAAGAAAAAAGAAAGTGAAAAATTGAAACCGGACAAATTTAAAAAGACAATTGATTAAATTAAAGACATCGAAAAGTGGGAAGGATTGGGCCCGGGGCCCTGAAGCTATCGTACGACCCAATGGCTTCGAGCTCATTATTAGTCCAATTGATTTTTTGTTTGAAGATTATTCAAATGAGTTACATAAACCAGAGTGTCTAGCCACCTGGATAACCTGTAAAAGTTAAGGAAATTAACCATTATTTAGGAATAGTCAGGGAAATTTGAAAACTGAGAAAGTTACAAAAATTTGAAACTTCCAAGAAAAAATTAGGAAAAAATTTCTTATAAAACTAAGGATTTGAAATTGCAATACAAGAAAAATCAAATTTTGCTCTATATAAGTTAAAGATGAAAATAAGCACTCGCCAGTCACCACTCGGCGACTAAACGTGAAAAGCTGGCGACTAAAAATATGGAAAGTACCGGCCAAATGTAGGATTTTCCAAAGGGATTTCGTCAAAAGAATCGCGGAAAAAAACCCACGAATTTTGTCAAAAGATCGCGAAAATACCCAAATACCATCAATAGATTGTGAAAATACCACACATTTCGTCAAAGGATCGTAGAAAAACCCGAAATTTCATTGAAGGATTGCTCAAAAAC
The DNA here is from genome assembly GCA_963932465.1 of Maratus speciosus. Lineage (NCBI taxonomy): Eukaryota > Metazoa > Arthropoda > Arachnida > Araneae > Salticidae > Maratus > Maratus speciosus. The sequence goes on along the minus strand of OZ010792.1, from coordinate 8,568,955 downwards.
CCAAATTTCGTCAAATGATCGCAGAAAAAACGCAGATATCGTGAATAGATCGCGAAAAACACGCGAATTTCGTCAAAGAATCTCGAAAAAAAAAAAACCGAGAATTTCGTCAAAAGATCGCGAAAAAACACACATTTCATCAAAAGATTACGAAAAAAAAACGTAAATTTCGTCGAGGGATCGCAGTCAAAAACGCAAATATCGTCGATAGATCGCGGAAAAAAACGCAAATATCGTCGATAGATCGCGGAAAAACGCAAATATCGTCAATAGATCGCAAAAAAACGCAAATATCGTCAAGGAATCGGGAAAAAAACACGAGAATTTTGTTAAAAGATCGCGAAAAAACCACACATTTCGTCAAGGGATCGCAGAAAAACCTGTATTTCGTCAAAAGATCTCTAAAAAACCCTAAATTCGTCAAAGAATCGCGAAAAAAACTCAGAATAGCATCAATAAATCGCTGGAAAACGCAAAATATCGTCAATGGATCACAGAAAAAGCGCAAAATATCGTCAACGGATCGCGAAAGAAAACGCGAATTTCGTCATTAGATCGCAGAAAAAAAACGAATTTTGTCAAAGAATCGCGAAAAAGAGCACATTTTGTCAAAGGATCGCGGAAGAAACAGAAACATCGCTAATAGATCAAGGAAAAATGCGAATTTTGTTAAAGTATCATGTAAAAAAATGCATAATTAGTTCCAGGAGAGACTCCCCCCCCTCTTACATTTCAGATAATTTGTTGTAAATTTCAAGATTTTTTTTTTCATTTTGAAAAGTACCTAAGTATAGTGGACTTATGTAGTTAGCTATATAAGCATGTAGTTAGCTATATAACATATAACTTTACTGTTAACTTAATTTAAAATTTAAAATAGATTGGAAATTAGTATCTCAAGTTTATTCAAAACAATATGAATTAAAATATTTTTATTTATTACATAAATTACTTATTTACTGTAAACTTATATATTTTAAAATTAAATATTCAGTGACATAAATGTACTTACTGGCGACTAAAGAAATTATTCTTTCTAGCCAGTAACTGGCTACTAAAAAAAATCAACTTACTGGCCAGTGGCCACTAAGCAAAATTCCTTATTTTCATCTTTAATATAAGTACTATAAAGAGTAATATGCAAATAATTTTGTCTACCCCTTTGTAATCCTTCCTTGTAACACAAGATTTTCAACTCCTGCTTCACTGAAACTTTGTACTGAATGTTGTAGGACTCATTAGATGTTTCAGTCTGTTTACTTATCCTTGTTTTGGAACGGAACATTTGTTAGCTTAATTTATTGAATATTTATTACTTGTATTAAAATATGTCGAAGCAATCTCTATTTAACTGTGACTGGTGATATAAAAAATTTCATCCTGGTTGGATAAAATAGATAGAACCTGATGCTAAAAGTGTGTATCTGCTAAATGTTTAACAATTTGTAAATTTCACAAGAATCTGTTTAACAATTCAATAGTTGTTAGTTTAGAATCAGTTCTGAAAGTTCCACTCTCAAATTCACAACTTTTAAGAGTTTTTGTGTGTAACATCACAAAATCTCGGTATCTGCAAATTCTTTTCCAGAACCTGGAAAAGACAGGGAAATTTGTTGCTGACCTGGAACAAACACCCTGTATCAATTTGAAGTGCTCATAATACCATCATAGTTTTGCATATCTTATGTGAAAAATAATGTATAATTAGTTTTTTAAAAAAAATACCCTGTGAGGCTGCCAAAAATCAATACTGATCTACCAATCCCTTTTAATTGTAAAAAAGTATCTAATGTTTTAAAAAATCTTTTAATATTTTTTTTTTCAATTGCAATTTATATTTATTATAAATAATAAATATTTATGTATTAAATATAATAAATATTTATGTATTAAAATACATAAATTTGTTGTTGTTTTTTTTTATCATAATTTTATTCTATCTTGTAGAATAAATTTAAACATATTTCTATTGTTATTCTTTTCTGCATTATATATATTTAATATAACTTTCTTTAAAAAAAAAAAAAAAACTAGTTATGGAACACAGTGGGTATTGTACGATGTTATAATACAGAAGAAGAAAATACAATTGATGTGGAATTTCATGATGCAAATGTGTATCATCCATTGCATTTGAACAACACAAGAAACCACACTCTTGCTGCGTTGTCAACTGAAGCTCTTTTAATGGCATGTCCAAAAGCAGATGAAATTTCCAGGTAGGCAAAAACAACTGATTGATTAAATGTAATTTCTGATTATTATTAAATGCGAATGTTGAAGTTGCAATATTTGTATTCCATTTTTAATATTAGTTATTACAATGTTGTAATTTTTAAAATATAATCAACAGAGTTACAAAATATAGACGAAAGTGGATATGCTGTTTGTAAAAAATTTTCATAAGTTGTAGAAATGATTAGAAAGTTAAATAAAATAATGTTTGTTTTGTTTTTATTTTTTCATTTATTAGCAGTGGCTTTGAAAATATTATTAATTAATCATAAAATTAATATTTTTTCAAGACATTTTGCCTAAAAAGGTTACATTTACATTATTAAGAATGTTTCTAAGATTATTCCCGAGATGCTCATGCCTTCTTCCGCTAGTGTTGAACACCGTACCCGGTAGTGCAAAAGGCTTTTTTCAAAGCCGCGTATGCCAGTAGCATATTCCGGCAGGTGAGTGCACTGAGCCTTCTGACTGCTACACGGCAACGATGATGGATGCTACAGGTAGTATGTCTTGTAGTTCTGGCAGCGACCCCCCTAGTTTTGGGTTTAGGGAAAATCCAGATTTAATTCCGAAAAGATCCTTTTTGGCAATCTTTTTACATAGTAAAAGTTGGTCCGTTATGGACATGTCAGACGAAATTCTAGCCAGCTTCGACGGTCAAGGAAATTTACGCCACGAAAAAAACTTTCAAGAGATTAATGCTCTTCTTAAAAGCCAAAGTCAAAGTAAAAAAAATAAAACTAAGAGGAAAAAAGATAACAAACCTTTACCGGCTATTTCAGCAGGTTTAGTTGTTCCAAATTCAAAAAAGCTAAGAAATGCCAACTCTCGTAAAGATTATGAGTCAGAGTCTAACTTGGATTCTGAGTTTACGGATGATGTTATGTCAGTTGTAAGCTCACAAGATGGTGCCACTAGTGAGGCCCTTGATGAGGATTTTAGCGATAATGAGGGACTTATGCCTATAGTTGAGGATGAAAATAAGCCGTTTGATAACGATTCTACCGTTAAAATTGAGAAAAGTAACGAAATAAAAGTTAACAAGCCGACAGACAACGATTCTACCGGTAAATTAGTGCAAAATAATGAAATTAATGCAAAAAGTAGCAAAGAAAAACTCCCCAAACCCATTATGGTTAGGGACATTAGTGACGTAATTGAATTTACTTCAACACTTGAAAAAGAATGCGATCCGGATTTTTCAGTCCAAATTACCGGGAGATGGGTAAAAATTCATGCTAAAGATTTTGCTAGCAAAGAAAAATTCATAAATTATCTTAAGGAAAAATTGTTCCAATTCTATGTCGTCCCTGATTTAGAAGCTCCAATGAAAGTTGTTATTAGAGGTCTCCCTAAAATTATTAAAACGGAAGATATTGCTAAGGAATTAACCAAAAATGGCTTTGATATTATTAAAGCAGTGCAGATGATTACTAGGAAAGACTCTAGAGTCCTCCCTCTTTTCCTCCTGCACCTGCCTAAAAATAGTAACTAAAAAAAAATCCTTAACTTAAATGCGTTGTTTAAAATCAGAATAGAAATCGAATATTACAGGGGACTCAGAAAAGCTGCGCAGTGCTGGAATTGCCAGAGGTTTTTCCATATATCTGCACAGTGCTTTATGGACCCTAAGTGCGTAGGATGTGGCTCAGAGCACAAGTCCCCAGACTGCCCCAGGAAAAAAACGGATCCGGATCAGGACCCAGAAAAAGAGTTAGAGAAACTTCCGTCTAAGTTGCATCAACTGTGGCTCTGAAAAACACCCAGTGAATTTTAAGGGCTGTAAAAACTTTCCCCTGAAACCACAGTTCAGGAAAAGTTACGCTGAAATAACGAAAAACAAAAAAGATTTTCCTAAAAAGACGGTAAAGTCTAATTTACCCCCAAAAGAAAAAATTTCCCAGGCCGCTCCAAAGATGGCGCCACCAGAGCCAATGCAACTTTATCAGCTTGAGGATTTCAAAGCCGGTTTTCAGAAAATTTCTGAAAACTTGGAAAAAATAAAAAATGAATTGCAAATTGAGTCTTTTGTAAGCCTCTCAGAGTTTGTTGATAAACTGCTAAACCAAATTATTGCAGAAAGAGATATAGGATGCAAACGCCTAACCCTTTTAGACGGAATTTCTAAAATGGGAAAAGAGTAACTTGTAAATAATCTTCTCTAAAAAAAATAATAATTCTTTAAAATTTTCTTGTAAATATATAATTATAATGTAATGTTTTTTAAAGTAATGTAAAAATATGTGGTCCCTGAATTGGGTCTTTTTTTTTTACTCCCCTTTATTGCCTTGAACTACTTGACATCCGTCTTGGCTCCTCGGGTCCTGGTCACGGTCGTCTGTTCTACGGTGTGTCGGCCCTTCTCAGGGCTTGGATACTACGGTATCTAAGTACAACTGTAGGCTTTCGGCTGTTCGCGGGTTCTGGCGGGGGAGAAAGACTTACCTGCTGCAGCGATCAACTAGAGGGAGGGGCTTCAGCTCTGACCAATGGGAAATCTACTCAGCACTTCGATCTCAGCAGTCAGTCAACGAAGTGATGGTTCTCTACCGGATAGGGGATCATTGCGACGTATTGAGGTTATATTTAACCTCGGTGCTCCCAACTCAGGAATGCAGAAGGGACTTCGGTTTTTTCAACGCTTCACCTGAGTCTTCAAATTCTAAATTTCTTTCTTTTCGTTTTTCCAGTGTTATGTTCTGCCCATGTTCGATGGAGGTTAAACAGGGGCTACGACCCACTGTAAGTACTCCCAAGCACCTGCGTTGACTTGACTTGAATGTTTCTAATTCTTAAGTCTAATTCAGTTGACAAACTTATAGATAGAAAATCATTTTCTCTGTCAATAGATTTTTTGAGCATTTTTAGCAATTCATCTGCTTGATAAATTACTTATCAATAATTTTAATTTATTCATATTATGAGATGTAAGTGTATGTATGATTCAACTTATTTTTGTAGATTTTTTTTTTTTTTTTTCTGCAAACACTTGTATTCACAGTAGAGTGGTTTAAAAAACTTTTTTTGAGCTAGAGTCCAGGCCACCCCCTAATTTTTTTTAGACTCACCAATAGTATATTGCTGGTAAATTTTTAGCTTCTTACTCGAATTCTAAGAGGGTGCTCAATAACCCCATAATTTAACCTTAGCATAGGAAATAGAACAAATTGTTTACACTTCAGAAATATTTAATTTTTCCCAGAAGTTTTTAGAAGAAATTAAATTTATTAGATATATATATATTTAAATATTTCTGAAATAATTTATTTTATGTAGCAACACTTCTGAGAATTATTTACATGACGAAGTTATAGACAACTCTAAACCAAAACAAGAATTCTACAAACTCATTTTACTACCAACTGAAATCAATATCCCAGTGAAACATTTAATTTTACATAATAATTTTTATTTAAAAAAATTGTCTTATATATTTTCAAATTCTGCATCCGGCAATTCTGATAATTGTTTGCATTTAGCTCATGGCTATTCCTAAGTGAAAGGTGACAAATGAAAATAGTATAAAATAGATTTAATTATTTGTTGCAAGAGTTATTACTTTTAAATAAGTTTCAAGAATTATAGTTAGGTGACATTACTTACATTAAATATTAATGTACTGTTATGATAGGCTAACATTATTCATGTTACAGTTAATAAGGCAAACACTAAGCTTAATACAAAATAAAATAATCACAAAATTTGTGCATTGACCAACAACTTTAATTTAATGAAAAATAGCCGTTCTTTTCTGTTTAAAGAAATTTCAAAGCTAAAAATTTGCAATGGCTCCCGTTTCAACTCGCTTTAGTAATGAAATTTTTCTGAATGCTCTAAGATCAGTAGATCAATGGACTAGATTGAAACAACTAGCTATGACAAGACAAATCCTTCAGCGCGTTCATTATCAGTTGAAAGAATCAAAATTGGTACAATATGTTAGTCATTTGACAGTTAAAGAATTAATGTAGCTATGGCAGAAATCTGTAATTCCTACAAAACAAGAGAAACACATACATAATTAAATAAACCAAAAGACATTCATTCTTATTAGCTTTTGTTAAAGAAAAAGGCTTTTCTACAGTCCAACAACGAGTAATTAGATTTCTTGGACTCACTCTTTGATATTGGTCATAAAGGTGTTATGAAAACGATAAGAATTAAAGAACATTCTAATTTTCTTCCTGATCAAAGAACCAGTTGTAAGATGTATTAGGTTTAAAAGCTAAAGACTTACAAAAAAAGCGAGAATGTTCTCTTAAGAGACTCAAAGAAGAACGAAGCATTAGAGCCTCTTTACCCTCAGCTAACACTTGTTCATCCAATATTTGTCTAAATAGTATAACAAAAAACTCTAAGCCTTCAGACTTTGAATCAATGAATTTACAGTTAAACATCTTGAAAGTTATTTATCAACAGACTAAGAATCCTCCATCACTTTCTGCTAGAAAAGTGACGGAATGTCACATATCTGAGTGTTCTTATGACTAAGACTTTTTTTCTTTTTTCTGATAGAATTTCAATGGAAGGAAAATAAATTGTTGTAGAGCAATTTACAGTTATGCAAGCATTTAAGGAGCTATATAAGATGTAAACTTGAGATTTTTAAAGAAGATGGTGTGATATTCTCAGACTTTGCGACAGAAGAGAACAGCAGAACTCTTATCTTGTCTGAATTAAAGCAAGTTATTGTTAAGCCTTTCTCCTGAAAAATGAAATGAAAATGCTGATTATCGCCAAAAAAGAAATGGCTTAAAAATTTACTAGTAGTGAATGACAGTGCAGAACAAGGAGTTAAGCTTATGGGGATTTCAATAAAATAACAAATGATGAAGATGAAAAGCAATTTTTGCTGCTTGCTGCAGGTCATAGAAGCAAACAAAAAGTGCATTGGCATTCCATCAGAAACAACGAAAAAGTCAGTTTTTGACACTGTTTTGTAAATATTAAAGACCAAATATATTTACATTTCCATTTTTTAATTTTATAATGTTTTAATCTTTCCTAAGAAATTGTAAAATTAAAAAAATATCTATGAAATTTTGTAGGTCCTTATTTTTTCTAACAAATATGTAGAAAAATTACAATGGAATGCACTAATTTATGAAGTTAGTAGGGTTTGAGCACCCTCTTTCAATTGAAATATGAAGTTCAAATTCTGCCAGAATATTACTGTACGCAAGTCTAAAAAAATTGAGGGTTGGCCTGGTATGTATGTGAAAGTTTATTTTTTTACGTAGATGGCTGAACCACCCCAATTCACTGACTTTCTAATTTTACACAACTAGGATAATAAATGGTAGTTCTTGCTGTTTGCTTTTTAGTTTCGGTTTGTGGGTTTTTTGTTGTTGTTGTTTTCTTTCTTTTTTTAGCAAACGTTTCATAATATGTGCAGTAAATATTGAGTTAAACTAAATGTGAATATCAGATAGAGTATTTAGTATTGATTTCTGATGTACTCTTTACAAAAAATTAAACAATTTATTTATAAATAGTTCTTCTTTTCATTTGCTTTATTTGATGACTAGAATATAGCCCGTCAGAATGACGTGTTTGCATTTTCAAAAAAATTATGTAGCATTGCATTATAAAAAGAATTGTGGAGTAATAAATTTTGTCTTGTCTGACTGATAGGGTGGGGTGGGGTAAAGTAAAAACAGCCCATTTTTCATTTAAACTTAATTTGCAAGAAAATTATTAATTGAATTGGTAAAATACTGACATAAAGTATGCAATTGAACTTCACTCACAAAATCTGAAGAAATATTTCACAAAAACATTCAAATTAGTACTAATAATGCTATTTTAAAACATATTGTCAATTAACTATTATATCTGATGGTATGGGGTAAAATAAGAGACAATTCCAACAGAAAGTTTATTTGTTTTTATTAATTGCCAAAATAATAATTATGTAACTTAAATTTTAAAAAGTTGAACAGAGAAAATCTCGATTTTTTTTAAACATGCATAAAAGAAACCTGTAATAAATTTTGATAATTAAAAATCATCTTTTATCACATAAGTAAATTGCAACTCTTAATTACATTAACAATTTATTTTCTCAAATTCTGTTATTAAATACAAATTTATTTTCCCTACAAAATACAAAATTTTATTTGTTATAATAATGCATTGATATATATATACGGCATTACATATTTCTGATATTCTAATTTCATTTTATAAGAAATATTCACCCCCCCCCCCCCCCCCCAATGTCTTCAGAATTCAAAAAACATTTTAAAAAGAAAATTTTTTTTAAACTACCGACAGATGGTGCAACAGAGCATATAAACGTTTGTTTTAATATTTTAAAAGTTCAAGACGAATGAATCGTTTGTTTACTTTCATATAGGGATAGATAGAGCTACCAATCTAATTTTAACTGAAGTTATCGCAACAGAATATTAGATAATTGAATGTAATCTCTTAAATGTTAATTTATTTTGAATAATCTGTCTAAAAATGTAACTTTTGCGGAAAAGAAAGCTAGTTACTCAACGTTTTAAGATGGAAAATCAAATCAACATTCACTCGTGATGCCACATGTACAACACAATCCAAATCCAGAATGATTGATAATTGAATGATTCATTTGAACGAATCATTAAAAAATACGGTCGACATCCGATTTTGCTCTTAAAATATTTGTAAAACCATAATAAAGCCTTTAAATAATTTGAAATACGTTTGTTTTTAGAAAGGAAACGTTAATCCGGTACAAAATAATTCACGGGAATGAATCACAGAATATAGCTATATTCACTGAACACCATGAAGCGTTCTCATTGGTCAGAAAATAGATAGCCTTGAAAAACAGAGGTATTTTTTCGCGATATTTTTAACCGTGTATACTGAATTCAAACTGTAAATAAATGTAAACAAAGGTGAAAAACGCATTTCAAAATATTAATATGCTTTTGCAAAATATTTTAAGAGCATTTAATGAATAGCTGAAAGAGTCATTCATTTGTTTTTGGATTTGTAATTTGTGCTTATGAATGGCAACGGTAATCGCTTGCATACATCGGAACCCTGTTGTTGGTATGTGGTTATTTTTAAATTAGATCTTAAAGCGTTATAATTGTATACTTTTTGAAGGTTTGAGAAAAATTGAAGAAGAATATGTTACACAACAAATAGATACCCAGATTCAATAAGGTAGTCGGCAAATACGGCATCCGAATGCTTAAGCCTAACGTGGCCGCATTTGGATTATCAGGAAAAGGATGAGTTCAACCCCGGAAGCATTATACACTTAGTGTCATTCTATGTATAATTTTCAATATTTTATAAATGTCTTCAGATGTTTGACCAAGTTTTTTCTCACAGTCTTTGCCATTGACATCTTTTACTACTTGTGTTTAATTTTTGGATATTGAGAATTCATTACAAATGCTTTGTGAATTTATTAAAATGCAGAACTTAGAACAAGAATTCCGTACATTTGTTGCAGTTTTCTGTAAAAAAGAAGTGAAAATGTAATTAAATATCTTATCAATGTTCTTGACACTCAAAAAGAAAGAAGAGACAGGAGGGAAAACACGCTTGATTCAATTTAAATCTTCATTTTATTAGCCATAAATTTTTCAAAATAAAATGTCCACTTTGGCTGTACATCTCACAAATCCCAGTAGCAAAAAGTGTGCGACGTGCATCACAGATTTATTTTGATCCTTGCAGATAAATTTGCCAACTTGAAAAAAAAAAAAAAAAGTATTTCCGAAAAAGAAAAAAAAAAAAAAAAAAAAAAAACGGGTGGACAAAATGAAAAAGTAGGCAAAAAATGTAAAAAAAAAAAAAAATTGTCTCCAGGTATTTTTAATACTTTTCTTCTTTTTCCGATAAATTATCACCCAAATTGTTGAATGAAAGATTCCTTTCCTTTCACAGACACAAAAATGTCAATCATAAAAATTGCTGCAATTCTGACTCTCGCCTTTTATTCTCAGTTAGAATGGGTGATTGGTTTTCAACTTTCAAAGTGTTCTACCCAAAAGCAACCAATCATAGTGATCCAGCGATGAGACCACGAACATAAAAAAAAGCAAGAAGCTCCACTACTAGCGGATTCTGATTGGTTGCTTGTGAGCCTAGCTTCCTATCTCCTAAGGTCTAGTTGAATTTGCACTTTTACCCTAGTATTTCGCATTGCTAAATTGTTCCCATTCTTCTTCGCACGTTAGCTTCAACCTTAAAGAACCACTTTACACATGGTTCACAATTCATACGCTTTGGAAAAAATAGAAAAAGTGCTGAAAAAGGAGTATTCATTTTCAAGGAATGAAAGGGGCTGGAAAAAGGGTATTCATTTTCAAGGTATGGAAAGTGCTGGAAATTTTTCAAAAATCTAATAATAGTCCTTGGATTTTAAAATAGCAAGCTTCATCAATAAGATACGAAAAAAATCGCAAATTTCTTCAATCGCTCGCAGAAAAAAACACGAATTTTCAGGGGTGATTCTGGTCCGAATTTTCCGAAAAATTTTAAAAATTGGTCATCAGTACGAAAATTCTGACAAAAAATATTGCGCATATGGTGAACGGTCGCCGAAAAATATCAATTTCGACAATCGTTCGCATAAACAAATTGGTAATTTTTAGCCAAAGGATCGTTGTAAAAACATAAGTTTCGTCAAAATATCCCAGGAAAAAAAGCGAGAATTTCGTCCCAGGCTTGTGGAAAAAATGCAAATTTCTGTCAAAGTATTGCGGAAAAAACACAAATTTCGTCAAAGGATTGTGCAGAAAACGCACAATTAGTCTAACAATCCCGAAAAAATGCAAATTTAGTCTAACGATCGCGAAAAAATGAAAATTTATGTCAAAGGATTTCGGGGAAAAAACACAGAATTTCGTCAAAAGATCCTGAAAAATGTAAATTTTTGCCAAAAGATCACTGTACAAACTTAAATTTCATCCAGAAATCCCAGAAAAAACATGAATTTCGTTCCAGGGGCATGGGAAAAACGCAAATTTCTGCCACAAAATCGCGGAAAAATCACGAATTTTGTCAAAGGATCGACAAAAAAACACAAATTTAGTTAAACGATTGCAGAAAAAAAAATTGCAAATTTCTGTCAAAGGATTGCAAAAAAAGTGAAATTTATGTCAAAGGATTGCAAAAAAAGGGAAATTTATGTCAAAGGGTTGCGAAAAAAAGGAAATTTATGTCGGAAATTCACCAAAAGATCACGAAAAATGCAAATTTCTGCCAAACAATCACTGTAAAAACATAAATTTTGCCAAAATATCCCAGGGAAAACGTGAATTTCGTCCCAGGGGCACGGAAAAAAACGCAAATTTCTGTCACAGGATCATGGATAAAACACGAATTTTGTCAAAGAATCGAAGAAAAGACACGAATTTAGTCAAAAGATCGCAGAAAACATGCAAATTTGTCTTAAAGGATTGCGGAAAAACACGGAATTTTGTCATAAGATCGCGAAAAACGAAAATATCTGCCAAAGAATCGCGGTAAAAACTCGAATTTCGTCAAAAGGACTCCAGATGGGTGTTAGAATTCCTAAGTTTTAACTTAGTTTACTGCTGACTTCTACTCTTGTAATGATACCGTATCTTTTATTTTTTTTTTTGGACTTAAAGAAAAAAAAATCAAGCTCTGTTCTCTTAACTTTTTATTATATATGAAATTTCTTTCCATGGTACCTTACTAAGTTGAAACATATTTTTCAAAAATTCTCTAGTAATATGATGTCTAAGATACCTTTTATAAAAATGAAATGATCTGATAAGATTTCCTTGAAATAGATAATCAATGTGGTCACTATTTTCCTTATGTGTTATTCTATGTTATTTTTATGCAGGTATCTAAACAGTCCTTGAATAGTGTGCTGGAATAGTGATTGAAAAGCGCTTTAAATTTATTTGTTCTTGAGTGTATGAACCATGTGGTGCATTAAAAAGCAGAAAACCAATGTTTAAAATGCACAAATAATACGTGAAAGGCAGCAAACAGCTGTTTCGAATCTACTAGCGAGATTCTTCTTCAGTGCAAGATAGAGCAAGACATAGCATGCTAGAAAAAGCAAGGCTCAGTGCAAGGTAGAGCACTCTGTGTCTTGCTCTATCTTGCACTGAAGAAGAATCTCACTAGTAGATTCAAAACAGCTGTTTGCTGCTTTTCATGTATTATTTGTGCATTTTTAAACGTTAGTTTTTTGTTTTTTAATATTCCTGCACAAAGGCATTAATTGCTATTTTACATGTGGTACATATTCATTATTATGTAATTCTTCATAAAATATTAATTTTTGCTATTTACTTATTTAGGTTATATTATAGTTGGAATATAGTTCAGTTTATTTATAGTATTAATCAGTAAGAACCCTATTTATTTTAACACTTATAATGTTTGTATGCAAGAAAATTGTAACATGCTACTCCCGCAGACAATTTTCATCCCACTAAATTGCTGTCGCAGACAAATCATAACTTTCTGCTACAGGGTCACAAATCTTGCTTAAATACTTTGATAAATCCCAGGAAAACTTTAGTAACATCTTCGAATTTGAGTTTAAAAGAATAGAAATGGCAAAACTGTTTATTCAAGCATAACAACACCTCATTCACAACCCCATCAGACTTAAACTGATTTAAATTTTAATAGTCAACATTTTTATATCAAACAAATGGGGCAATACATATAACAAAAGAAGAATTTTTAAAATCATTTGCTAAAATGAAAACGACAAAATTCTCGGAAAGCAGTCAAAATTAATCAATACCTTTTGGTATGCAATCGGTACACGGCATCAAAGGCATTCATCTCCAGATAATAAAGATAAGGTTTTTTTTTTTTTTTTAAAGCGCACAATGTAATCAAACCACGCGTCTAAGGGTAAAAGTCGCATGGCGATGCACAAGCCAACCCTTAATGAAGAACAAGTAAAGGGGAAAATATCTACCAGGAAAAATCAACTTGCCGTTTACGACAAAAAGTGTTTGACACCTAACATAAGAATTGATGGCATGTATGGTAGAAAAAGCCAAAGATCGCCGAAGTGATAGGAAATAGAATTTTGAAAAATGCAATTGGGATATAAAGACAATGTGAGAATTACTATCATTCCTCACACTAATGTCTTTAGGACAAAGGGTAAAATTGTCATCAGGATTAAGAAAGAAGTTAATTGAACTTGAATGTTTTCTATTAAAACAAAAAATTTCTAAAAATTTTGGGAAGACTAAGATGAATGGAAATAAGAATATACATAATTTAGTATGATGACATTTTGTGTTAGCTTAACTATACATCTTTTTATTGTTCATTGAAATGAAGACTTTAAACTGGAAATAAACTAAAAACTGGAGAAAACCATTATTTCTGATAAAACAAAAACTGGAATTGAACCTAAAAATGTTATTTTTAAGGAGACGAAAGGTAGATAAGGATCAAAATTAAATTATTTTTTCTAGACCAGAAACAAAAATTTTAAATAAATCCAGATTTTCTAGCAATTCAAGTATCACAGATGCTGTGATAGTAAAGAAAGACATTATATAATTTGAGTACAGATTTGTTGTGCACATGATAGTAACTTCCCTTTGTTCCTTGTACAGCATGCTGTACAATAATACTCACTTCTCTAGTGTTTCCTTATAGTTCAAAAGCTATACATGCAATAATAGCAATACACCTGCAAGCTGGCTACTAAATATTGTTACACTCCAAAAAATAAGAATTAATTTTAATCATTTGGTAAAACAATTTATTTCTGTATTTCAGCATTTGGCAATTTTCTATTAGTGCAGACAATTTTTGTATAAAGCAAATATTTAAAAATGGATCCAAAAGAATGATGATTAAACAGCTCTTTGATTGCAGATTTTCCACAGGTAAAATGTTTAAGCAACTAAAATGCCTTTCTTTTAATAGAACATTTGTATATAGAACTATAAATCGATTATTGGATACTAATATCTGTAAAGATCGACCTAGAAGAATGAGAAGCTTTTATGCATTGAAAGGTGTTATAACGCTAAAAATGATGTCGTATATTCCGAAGCCTTTGAAGATAAATCTGAAAACCTTCGAACTGTTAAACACTTTCAGAAAAAGAATTCTCTTATGGTTTGGGCTGCAATGTCAAACAATGGAAAATTGCCTTTGAAGTTCATCGATAAAGGAATAAAAATTAATGTGAATATTACAAACTGGACATATTGGCTACACGTTTAGTGCCACATGCTGACATATTGTATCCCCTAAAGAATTGGATATTTCAGCAAGATTCTGCACCTTCACACCGAGCTACTTCAACACAGGCTTGGCTCCATGTCAATTGTCTGAACTTTATCATGCAAAAAGATTGGCCACCTCCTTCACCGGATCTAAATCCTTTAGATTATTACGTCTGGGGGATTTTAGAGGCTAAAGTAAATAGCAAACAACACAGAAGTTTGGACTTTCTCCAAAGCTTCCATATTGCGTGAATGGCACTGATTACCTCTTAAAATGATTCATGCCGCAGTCGGACAGTGGAATAAGAGATTATTTTTGGTAATCGATAAAGATGATGGTCGATTTCAGTAAAATTATTTCCCGGTAAACTTTCATTTCTGATGTTCATCATATTACTGTATTTATCATTTTATATTTGTAAAATAAAATGACTGAATATTTGTAACAGTACTTAATAGCCACCCTCTATATATAAGTTTGCAGCAGAGTTTGATATACATATGATATTTAATATAACTAGTGTTTTATTTGCCTTACATAAAAAGGATTTAGTAATTTGTGAAAATTCTGTATTTGATATGCTATTTTAAATTTCCCAAATTTGGATATGCTGATTTGAATTTTCCATTGTATTTTTTTTTTTTTTTTTTTTTTTTTATTACCTTACCTGACTATTGCTTTTTCTTAAATGTTAGAAAAATAAATTCCATTATTTTGAATAATGCTTTTCATTTGCTTATTATTTGAGTAAACTAATATAATCTTAATCCCATTTGGTTTCAGTAAACTTGAATGTCTTCATTTTGGCACATGGGATTCTAATAAAGAATGGATTGTTGAAATGCCTGAAGATGAGGATATTGAGGTATTAATCATTTAAAAATGTTATGCTTGGTGCAATGTCTCTTTATATTTGTGTTTTCATTTTCATTGATAAAAATATATTTATTAAGCTGAGAGTTATTTTGTAAATATTTTACTATTATAACTAAATTCTAGTTGTTGTTCTCAACCCTAAGTACAGGCTTTTATTTTCTGTTATGCAAATACAGATGTGTGAATTAATTTTTGAGTTCTTTTTTTGTCTGAAATTAATAGATTAGAAATTTAATTTTGAAACAGACATACTATGTGAAAAATCAGTCAGATATACATAAAATAACTTCCAAAAAAAAATTCCAAACACAAACTATTTGTGTATTTATATTCATACACAGATTTTTTTTCTCTCTCCTGCTGAAATGCTGATAAGAAATCTTTTTTAGTTTTGTCAGCTAAAAATAATCAAGTTGTAAGCTTTGTAAGGTGTCATCCACAAATGATGTCACGCTTGGAGGGGGGGGGGGTCATCAAATTGTGACAAGGGAATGGGAGGGGGTAAGAAGAAGTGTGACATCACACATTTTGATTAAAATAAAAGCATTAAAAATCAGCAGATTAAATTTTAAAGTTATTTTAAAATTAAAGTATTTTGTGTTCATACAGTAAAGATAACATTTAAAGCCAAGTATATTAAATTCCATTTCCAATTCCAAAATACTACTATTTTTAATTGTTCTTTCATATTAATATTTTATTACTATTGTATATTAATTATGTTCTTTGTTGTAAATCTTAATATCTTATTTCATACAAAATAAGTACTAGAATCATTTTTATTATTATGCTCACAAATGTAATTAAAACACATAGTTAAAAGTTTCAAAATAAAATTTGAAATATGTTCTATAACATAATACTTTGTTTTTGAACTGCAAATATGTTTATGTAATATAGCGTGACATGTGACAACAGGGGGGGGGGGGGGGGTGTATGGTGAAGTGTGACACTTTGTGGCAAAGGGGGGGGGAGGGGGTCAAAAATATTGAAAAAAAAGTGTGACATCATATATGGATGACCCCTAAGAGTGTCAGTTACACTTGAAGCAAATAGAGAAACATTATAGTAATTCTTTTAAGAAGTAACTTTCCATGGAAAAGGTAATCAACCCTCATAGCCATTTTAAAACATGAGCTGAGCTTCAAATGGAAAACTTGAGATAAAAAACTCTTATCAACCATATAAAGTGATTATAGCGATTGTAGGTCTGTTGTTTAGAATTAGCTGTTCACTTTACTTAGTTGGCAGTAAAACAATTCCATGATTCACTTAAAATTAATTTTAAAAAAGTCCCATATGTATTGTTTGTGTGTGTGTTACATATTATTAGAAGTAAGACTATAAAAAGTTAATTATGGGAGCAACAATTTCTCCTTTTCTACACTTTTAACTCCACTTTGCTTTTGTATCTAAAGATTGAATTTTGTAATCGATTTTTAATTCATTTTCTAATATTCTATAATTATCAAAATTGTATACAAAAGTGTGTTTCTGATGATAATAAAAACTTAATATTTTTTAACTTAATTATAAATAAATAACTAATTTTAAGCCTGCCATAGCTGATAAATCACAAATTATTCTTTATAGTTACAATTGTATACGAGTTACAACAGCAATGAATTTAATCATGCACCAAAAAAAGCATGAAAATGAAACTAAGAAATATTTTAAATGCTAAAAAGTAAAAAATAAATAAGTAAATAAATAAATAAAAAGTGTAATATATTTGTAGAAAAATACACTTTAATCAATTAATTAAATTATGATTATACGTTAAGAATTTAATTTAGAAATCATAAAAAAGGTAGTTGAATAATGCTTTTCTTTTCTTTCCTGTTGCAATATCTAAAAAAAAAAAAAATTATAGATATTTTTAATAAATTCACTAGCTTGCACTTTCTAGCAAGCGTTTAAAAGAAACAGTGAATTTTCCATAATCTGGTTTGGTGCCCATGTCAATTTAATTTATTGTAAAAGAAATTTTTGGAAAAATCATAAATGGTATGATTTTCAAGAAAAACATTAAATGCGTATAAAGAGTGTATTTAACAAAAAAAATCTATTTTTACTTTTATACTTTTTTTTTAATCATTTGTTGAGAGATTTCTTCATATAGAGACAAGAGTCTCGACTTCAAATTAAACATAATTATCTGCTGCTTTAATCTATATTATGAAGTATAAACATGTTCATCAATAATCTTGAGCTCAAAAGTAACATTATATGTTGCAATATATACTATCTCTTTTGATTTGATCGCATATAATTCTCTGGCATATAATTCTCTGGCGGGCATGTAATTTTTAACCCATCAACATATGACATAACAAACAACAAACATTTGTTTCCTGTAATAATTCAAAGTAACATCTGCAGTAAGATAAATATGCAAAAGTATGGATAAAGTGATGGTCTTATAACAGCAGTCAATTACAGTTATCTTAATTTCAAATTAAACATAATTATGTGTGTCAATTACAGTTATCTTAATTTCAAATTAAACATAATTATGTGTGTTTTTACTTGCTTAAATATAAACTACAACAAAAATATAATCATTCTTTCTATTACAATTGGCAATTGATCATCCAAGCTTGCAGAGGGTTCCTTTTGTTTTTCTTTAATAATCATCCATTCATCAAAAATCAGTCTATTATTTGATGTCAATAACAGCTATCTTAATTTCAAATTAAACATAATTATGTGTGTTTTTAATTGCTTAAATATAAACTACAACAAAAATATAATCATTTTTTCTATTATTTATTTTTTAGTCAGTTTGTGTGGGTGAAGGTTTTACTGCCTGTGTTACTGATAAAAGGCTTCTTCGGATATTTACTATCAGTGGTGTTCAGGTTGAAGTGGTATCAGTGCCTGGACCTGTTGTCTGTAGTGCTGCTAAAGACAAGCAAATTCTTGTTGCTTATCACAGAGGACTAGGTAAATAGGTTCATACATATGTGTCCATCAGAGCTGCCAACTGCTAAAAAAAAATCATAGTTACTACGATTTGGAGCTAAAAACTATGATACTACGAAAATTGGTCTAAAACTACGATTTTCTGCAAAAAACACAAACTCTTTTTTTTTTTTCCAGTTGCTGTTTTTCAGTCCACACAGCATGTTTTTCAACTTTTGAAAAAATCGTGTTAACCCGAAGCCAACCTGCAGGAATCTAAATTCATCCAAATCGAAAGCAATTAGAGTTAACCCAATTTGCAGCATAAAAAACAGAAACCAATCAACCAACATCCAGATTAATTTGAATTTTGTGTGCTACTATTTCTCATTTTCAAAGGTTGGCAGGTCTGGTCCATATATCCTAGTTTTACTTAAAAGCAATCTATAAGTAATTTTAAAAATTACATACTAGAGATAATACATATTAAAAAAAAATGTTAAAGATCTATAAAAAATTTTAGACCAATTTTATTTAAACTAAATTGTCCATGTCAGAGTTTTATAGCAGTTGCTTTTCACATTAATCTGTGTTACTTTGCAGTTTATTTTGCATTATGACAAAGAATTCATTTTGCAAGAAAAGTATATTTTTTGTTCAAAATGATTTCTTTGATCCATTTTTAGAAGATAAGAGTTATCAAAATAATGTGCTAGATGTCTTGTTTGTAAATTTTTCTTCAAAGAGACTGACAACATTTAAAACATCATTCTTTAAAACTATTTATCACAGTTGAATTTTTTCGCCTTGTTAACAGCGACTTACTAAGAATAGCATTCAATAAAATGGATTGAAAACTTTCAAAAGTACATAATTGTAGAAATCAATTTCTCAGTTAATCTTTTTACATATTTTTTAAACATTAGATCTCAAAGAAAGTTGTCTAGTTGAAACATAATGTGAGTTTTATCTAAAAAATAAGAAACATGTGTTAAATTGGATCTTTTTGTGACATGAAAATATCTGCAAAACTAAATTCATCTGCCTCTAGCTTGTTGAATGTTTTTATTTAAGAATCAGCCCAGCTTGGTTGAATAATAATAATAAAAAAGTCAAGTTTTGTGTAAATTCATTTTTGCCTGTAGGAAATTCTTATGTCAATTTACGGCTTGGACATTTTTATCATGATTTACCCATATAAAAAAAGAAAAGGTGCAGTTTAAGTAGTCTTAGATTTTACTCCCAAAATTATATTATTAACCATATTATATTTTGAATTGAGAAATGATACTTAAATCACTCATTATTTAGTATTATTGGCAGTTGGAATTAATTTTTATTTATGTATTTTTCTTAGTTCCCTTATTATTTCTTTGGAAATTTATCTATCTATTTAAACTTCCACCATCTTACTGAATTTTCAGAAATTATCCAATGTTCATTTAGTTGTCAAATTTACTACATTCCTTCAACATATTTTAAATGTTTTATTTACTCATTTTTCTATTGTTCTCTTGCCTGTTTTGGAATGGCTTTTTTTCCCTCCCCATTTTATTGAACTTTATTGATTTTCATATATTTTTTTTTCCTTTTATTAGGTATTGAGAATGATCAGTCACTTAATCTCATGATTGTTGATGTTAAACTTGGTGGACATTGTCGAATAAGAGATTACAGTCTTCCCCTTTGTTCTAAGTCTTTTCTAAGTTGGCTGGGGTAAGCATATTTTTATATATCAACATATCATATTAAAAGTTAATTGACAAGGATCCTATTTAATTAAAATTAAAATTACTGAATGACACCTAAGAGTGTGTAATATTTGTTTAGAATTAAAAAAAAGAGACATATACAAAATTTATTTCTTTAAACAAACTAAACTAAATAAGCTTTATTTGGATTAACATATGTTTCATCGCACAAACGGCGACATTTTCAAAATTATTCTTGACAGAAATATTTTCGTAAAATTATTTCAAAACAAGAACTTGGTAAATAATGTCATGAGACTTCATGCATAATAAAAATCAGTGCGAATATAAAATAAAATGAAATTCAATATTTGTGAGCGTGAATTAATTTCTACTATTGTTACTAAACCTGCATACATCTCTTTCCAAATTTTAGGTAACTCAAGGGGCATTGATTCATTGCAAATATTCTTACTGTGTAAAAATATCTCTATTGATTCTCAGATAATAGATTGAAAATAAAATCTTGACAGATAAATTATTCTGCTATTTTTAAAATCAATCTTTAAAGGTCCTTTGCTGCATAATCTGGCGAAAGCTGTGGTTCTCTTGTGGTATTTGATGTCTGCTATATGTTCTTTGATTCTAGTTTTAAGTTTTCTGCTTGTCATACCTATGTAAAACTGTATTGTTCCATCTTCTTTCTGTAACATACAGCAGACATCAACTACAACAAGACAAACACAGCTTTGGCCAGATTATGCAGCAAAGAACTTTTACAGATCAATTTTTAAAATAGCAGAATAATTTGTCCATCAAGATTTTATTTACCATCCATTATCTGGAAATCAATAGAGATATTTTTACGCAGCGAGAATATTTGCAATGAATCCGTGTCCCTTGAGTTACCTAAAATTTGGAAAGAGATGCTATGCAGGTTTTATAACAATAGTAGAAATTAATTCATGCTGACAAATATCCAATTTCATTTTATTTTATGTTTGCAGTGATTGCCATTATGCATGAAGTCTTGTGACATTATTTTCCAAGTTCTTGTTTTAAAATAATTTTGCAAAAATATTTCTATCAAGAATGATTTTGAAAATGTCACCGTTTGTGCGATGAAACATACGTTAATCTAAATAAAGGTATTTTAGCATTTTTATAGCATTTTTTATCTTAGTTTGTTTCATTATAAGTGATTATCATACATATTTTTATTTCTTTAAGTGAAATAAAATAAACTTTTTGCATTGTTATCCTGAATTGTTGATGTAATTTTTTTTCAGTGATACTCTGACTTGTGTCAGTACTTATGGTTAATTTAAATAACATGTAAAATAACTGCAGGATTAAAGATGATTTTCTCTCTTTCCGAAAGAGTTTTACTTCTCACCACTTACAAATATTGGTTGAAAACTGCCTTGCTTGGAAAAATAAAACAAAAATGAATTTCAAGCTTTTGTCATATAATATAGTATTCATATAATCTCGTATTGTAATTAACTTTTTAACCTTTTGACTACTAATTTATTTTTTATTGGAAATTATTGCAACTTGTGACTATTTTTTTTAATTCTATTTGTAGTATTTTTTCAGAAACAAAAAATCTTTGACACACACTTCAGGACAATTTCAAGAGAAATCTACAATGAGCGAATTTTTTTGTAAATAGTGGTATGAATAGAATATAAAAACTAGTTGGATGTGCCAATCCCAAAACTTTCTTCTATCTTATATATCTTAATATTTCAAAAACTAGTTACACATGTTAATACTTCAATATTATATCAACTTTGATTTTCATCTTAAATTCCTGCTTCAGTCAATTAAATGAACTAAAAACGAGTTAATCTATATCATGATATTTCTTAAAATTAATAGTTTTTCCTTATTCTGTTGTTATCAGATGTTTGCCAATAGCCGGCTTAGCAAGAAGCGAGTTCCCGCGTTTGCACGAGCCGCCGATGGACAACAAAACTACGAAAAATCAAGAAAAGTATACAAAATTCGCTATCACAGAGCCCCTTTACCACGCGATATTTCCAAATTCGAGGAGGACCTGTTGGCCATAGCCAAAAATATGCACAAAAAATTTGGTTCATTTGCATGTATAATTTTATACACTTTTCGACTGTACAATAAAGAAAATGTCACAAATATCTCTATTACAGTGCCCCCCCTTCCGGCAGATTTTTTTTCAAATTCAGGGAGGACTTGTTTGCCATAGCCAGAAACGTACACAAAAAATTTGGTTTAATTCTATGCATAAATTTATACAATTTTCGAGGTACAATAATGAAAATGGTGCAGAGATCCAATTATAGCGCCGCCTTCTGGCGGTATTTTTTCAAGTTCAGGGAAGACTTGCTTGCCATAGCCAGAAACATACAAAAAAAAAATTGGTTCAATTCTATGCATAACTTCATACACTTTTCGATGGTAGAATAATGAAAATCATACAGACATCACAATTATAGCACCCCCTTCCAGAGGAATTTTTCCAAATTCAGGGAGGACCTTCATGCCATGACCAAAAACAAACACAAAAAATTTGGCTCAATTCTATGCATAACTTCATACGCTTTTCGATGGTACAATATTCAAAATGGCACAAAAATTGCTATTACAGCGCCCCTTACCGGTGAATTTTTCCAAATTAAGGAAAGACCTGCTTGCCATAGCCAAGAACTTTAAATAAAAATTTGGTTCAATTCTATGCATAACTTCATACACTTTCGGATGGTACAATATTCAAAATCGCACAAAAATCGCTATTACAGCGCCCCCTACCGGCGAATTTTTTTCCAATTTCAGGGAGGATCTGCTTGCCATAGCCAAAAACTTAAAATAAAAATTTGGTTCAATTCTATGCATAAATTAATACACTTTTGAATGATACAATATTCAAAATCGCACAAAAATCGCTGTTACAGCGCTCCCTACCGGCGAATTTTTTCCAAATTCAGAGAGGACTTACTTGTCATATCCAAAAACTTAAAATAAAAATTCGGTTCAATTCTATGCATAACTTCATACACTTTTAGATGGTACAATATTCAAAATCTTACAAAAATGGCTGTTACTGCGCCCCCTACAGGCGAATTTTTTCCAAATTCAGAGAGGACTTACTTGCCATATCCAAAAACTTAAAATAAAAATTTGATTCAATTCTATGCTTAACTTCATACACTTTTTGATGGTACAATATTTAAAATCGCACAAAAATTGCTATTACAGTGCCCCCTACTGGCGAATTTTTTCCAAATTCAGGGAGGATCTGCTTGCCATAGCCAAAAACTTAAAATAGAAATTTGGTTCTATTCTATGCATAACTTCATACACTTTTTGATGGTACAATGGCGACAGACAGACGGACACACGGACAGACAGACATTTTTTATAAACATGTTTTTTGGGATCTCTGACCCCTAAAATGTGTAAATCCATCGAAAAAAATTTCGATTACAATACTTTCTTCTATTGAAGATAGAAGAAAGTAATAATCCTAATGGCAGCGTTGCTGTCAGTCCTTGGCATATATGTGTCCCGTCATAGTCAAGGAGTTAAATTTTATGATCATTTTTTTTTTTTCAAAAATTTTTTTTACGCTATATGTTATACTGTCTGAAAATCATAAAATGTTTCTCCTGTTATAGTTACACTGATGAAGGGCATCCTTGCATCGTGGATTCTTCTGGAACTGTTAATATTCTAAACTTGAGTTTTGGAGTGAAGTGGATACCTGTTTGCAACACAAAGAGTAATGTAAGATTAATTTTATAACTCTTAGTTGATATCTTTTTGCAACTTTCTGAATCGCTAATAAAGACAAATTTTCTTGTAAATATTCAAAATGAATATGAATAAGCAAATTGGAAAAGTTCAAAATTAAATTTAATCTATCATCTAATCATAACATAAAAGGGATTATCAGTGTTCAATTTTTTGAGTATCAAAGTTGAAAATCTTCCTCAAATGTGTGATTTTTTTTTTTTTTTCCATTCAATTTTTAGTACTTTAAGAAAAAATTCTATCTATTGCCATTCTTTTACTAATATTTATATTGTGAAATGAGATAATATGGATAGAAGATGTACTGTAAATACATTCACATGAAAGTTTAAAATGCATTAATACATACAAAAATTATTGTATTTTATTGGTTGTTTTGTTTGACAGCCATTGATTTTGTAATACTATAATAATAGCAGTCATGATGCTGCCAAGTTTTGCTATTATTTGTTCACTACTTGCTTGCAATTAGTCAGCTATTGTCTAGTAGTTTGAGATCTTACATCTTGGGTGCTGCTGTATAATAATTATGAAGAAAGTAAAAAATTGTATTTCATTGTTGTACAAAACTTTATTTCCTAAGTAAAAAGTTCTATTTTAATTAATTTTTTCAACTACATTTCAGCAGTGAAATTACGCTTGAAATTATTGAATATTAATTATGTGAATTATCACACTGCTAACAAAGCGTAAACCAACTTAGTGAAAAATGTCCAAGCCGGGAATCGAACCCGGGTCCCTGGAATAGATCTCCAGTGCTCTACCACTAAACCACAAGGACGATGTCCAACTTGGCATTTCTCACTTATATAAGTCGGTAAGGCTGCTACCGCAGCACAAGATGGAGAAGTCTTCATGAGCACACATTCTAGCGGCATAACATGAGACGCAAACAAACCCAGCATCGGTGAATATACAATTTTAATTAATTTTTTCAACTACATTTCAGCAGTGAAATTACGCTTGAAATTATTGAATATTAATTATGTGAATTATCACACTGCTAACAAAGCGTAAACCAACTTAGTGAAAAATGTCCAAGCCGGGAATCGAACCCGGGTCCCTGGAATAGATCTCCAGTGCTCTACCACTAAACCACAAGGACGATGTCCAACTTGGCATTTCTCACTTAAATAAGTCGGTAAGGCTGCTACCGCAGCACAAGATGGAGAAGTCTTCATGAGCACACATTCTAGCTTTGTTAGCAGTGTGATAATTCACATAATTAATATTCAATAATTTCAAGCGTAATTTCACTGCTGAAATGTAGTTGAAAAAATTAATTAAAATTGTATATTCACCGATGCTGGGTTTGTTTGCGTCTCATGTTACGCCGCTAGAATGTGTGCTCATGAAGACTTCTCCATCTTGCGCTGCGGTAGCAGCCTTACCGACTTATATAAGTGAGAAATGCCAAGTTGGACATCGTCCTTGTGGTTTAGTGGTAGAGCACTGGAGATCTATTCCAGGGACCCGGGTTCGATTCCCGGCTTGGACATTTTTCACTAAGTTGGTTTACGCTTTGTTAGCAGTGTGATAATTCACATAATTAATATTCAATTTCAAGCGTAATTTCACTGCTGAAATGTAGTTGAAAAAATTAATTAAAATTGTATATTCACCGATGCTGGGTTTGTTTGCGTCTCATGTTACGCCGCTAGAATGTGTGCTCATGAAGACTTCTCCATCTTGTGCTGCGGTAGCAGCCTTACCAACTTATATAAGTGAGAAATGCCAAGTTGGACATCGTCCTTGTGGTTTAGTGGTAGAGCACTGGAGATCTATTCCAGGGACCCGGGTTCGATTCCCGGCTTGGACATTTTTCACTAAGTTGGTTTACGCTTTGTTAGCAGTGTGATAATTCACATAATTAATATTCATTAAAAAGTTCTATTTCATTGTTGTACAAAACTTTATTGGGCAAGAAATAATAGTAATTGATCTTCTGCTAATGAAACTCACACTGTTACTGTATCTTGTATTCTGTATTCTATAATAGTATTTAAAATTTCTTTTTGCTATATTATTAATTAGTTTTAACTAATTAAGCTAATTTTGTCATTTTTTTAATCTTTATTGTAGTTAAAAGGGAAATCGGATACATATTTTGTTCTTGGACTTTCTGAAATCAAGCAAGAAATAAGGTAATTGTTTTGTTGTATTCTATTCTTTTGAATAAATAAATGTTTGATTTCTTTTCTTTTTTCTATTACTTTCATTATAAACAAAAATATTAATAAATTATTTTTTTTTAATTAAAATTAAACCAAATAATTGGTAATATATATATATATTTTTTTTTAACAAAGTTTTAGTTATTTAAATTCTGTTTCTTTTTTTTTTAAAGTATAAAATACATGTAGTGATAAAAAGTATTTATTACATTTTTACGCTTATGGCATACAGTGATAAAAAATAAGACTGATGTGATATTTCTATTATTAAACTAATTTAAAAATGATTTTCAATATTTTATTTAAATTTCAATTTGTATGACATACTGACAGTATTAAATGAAATAGTTGTAAAAGTTTTTTTTCTCTTTTTCTTTTTTTCCCATTTATGTTTAAAATTAAAATTCTTTTGCTCTTATTATTTTACTATGATAAATGCTATAGAGATGTATATTCTAAAGATTATGGTTGTTTTTAGCTTAGAAGAACCCCACACTGCAAAAATATGCTATCAAAATATTCGTACATACTGATTTTAGTTAACTGAACTTTTTGTTTAATTTAATATTTCATTTGTTCACTGATCCCCCCCCCCCCCTCCTCCAAAATCACAAAGTAGTAAAACTTGTAAAAATGAATCCTATATATAACAGATTACTACCTTAGATGGGAGATTCATAGTTTACCATACGAGCTAAGAATAGAAATCTGTTTACAAGAGGTTGTTTTTTTTTTATTTTTTTTTTTTATCCCTTGCAATTCCATCTTAGTAAGTTTTTCAACAGTTTGATTTCTTATTTAATTGTACATAAGAAAAAGTTCAAAGGATCTACTTTCTGGCACTTTTTTTTTTTTTTCCCCATAAATGCATGAAATTGGAATGAAACTGTATAATCTGATGGTGTTTTCCATTTTTGGGTAAAAGCAGATCTTTCAGAAAATAATGTCAAACTAAATTTCTGGAAGTGACAGTATGGGAAAGGAGAAAACCTATTGTCACATGACAGCAATTGCTTATAACTCAATAAGTAAATTATTTATCCAAAAATGGAAAACACCATTAGATTCCAAATCACTTCAATAGTCAGGCCTATCAATTTTATGCATTTATGTTTAAAAAATTCTCAGAAAGTTTCACACTGTTCAGCAGGAAATTTGAGAACCGCCTTAATTGTACTAAAGGATTTTTTAGAAGCATTGTTCTTTGCACATTACTCTGTCATGTTATATAATTCTGTTTCTGATTAAACAGGATTTGTTTTTCTTTTTACCAATGTTATTTTTAAACATTTTTTAAAAATGTATTTGTGATGCTTAAGAGTATTAAGTTCATATTTTACTTTAGAATATGTATTATTTTCTAGGTGCATTTTCTGCAAGGGTGCAAAATATCCAGGCTTACTTCCAAGACCTACTGTTGTTGTCATACCATTTTCTTTGCCATTCTGTGAAATGAATGCTGACAAGGGGCGCTTAGAAGTAAGTTTCTGGATATGAAATTTTCTTCATTGCTTTTCTCAATACGATAGCTTGGCCCTAATAGTTTTTGTCTCTCTTAATACAAAAAATCTAATTTTGCTCTCTCTTACTTTAATACAGGAGTTGTTATTAAAATTTCACCAATTTCCAGTATTTTCATTTGATGTTTTTGCTTTATTTTCAGATTTTTTAAAACATTTTCAACTACTTGGTCTGTGAACTCAGATTTACTTAAAGAAACTTTGAATGGGCTTTTAAGATTTAAATTATAATTTAGACACTTGCTTTAATTCATACTGTGTTTAAATCCCTTTTTACTTGTTATGTTCTGTGAAAATATTCAATTGAAATCCAATTTATTTTTCTTTCATAAATAGTTAAGACTATTTTAAGAACAGTCTCAAACTCTCATGTTAATATTACTTTTTGCATAGTCTAAACTTGTGCTTTATTAAATGTAGGTTGGGTTTCATTGACATGTTCTTAAAAATTTTCATTTTCTGCAAATAATTAAAACTTTTCCTTTGTATGTATGTGTGCATTTTTAAAAAAGTGTGCTTATAAAATTTTATGTTTTTATAAATTACATTGTAATAATTTTTTCTTTACCTATTTTTAACCTTTTAATTTTTGTACATCACACTGAGATTTCAGTTTCAGCATATGTGGTAATTTTTTTTTTTTTACTCTGTCATGTATTTTTTTCAAACAGTGGTGACACTTTTCTGATACAAGGGAAATAGATGTATATGATGAATCTAAGTCTTTGAATCTCCATAAGGCTTATATGAAAAATAAAATAAACAAAGTAATGTTAAACATGTTGTTAAAAGCTAGGAAATCTGATTTTTAGCCTTCTTGTGCTGCTGTGAAGGTAAAATATCAAACATAGAAAAACTAATAAATAAATAACATATCGTCATCTCAGAGCAACAGTGGGACATCTAGTAATAATAAAAAATGAGGTCTGACTTACTGCTATGAATAACTGTGTTCGCATCTAATGGAACAACTTCTGAAACACAAAGTTATGTTTAATACTATATCTCAGATGTGTTTCATAAAAATTCCCTACTGTTCTATGAGATGCAGACACAATTTTTCATAGCAGTAAGTCAGACATCTCATTTTCGATTATTACTTGATGTATTATTATTGCCCTGAGGCGACGATATGTAAACAGAAGCATGATAATTTACATCTGCTTAAAGACTTTATTCTTAAACATGTTTTTCAAGGCAATAAGAATTTTGACGAAAAGCAGTAGTAAACCTGCAAAGAAAACCTAGGCGTTTAAACAGAACTTCTGTATACAGAAGTGCTTGAAAAAGCAATTAGTCTTGAATGCAGTAAAGCTCCTATCATCAAGTGAAGCCCTGTGTTCTACCTGTTAATGATCATATGTTGCCTGATATAGAAAATTATTGCAATCAAAACTAGAGATTTTAAAAGTATTTCGTAAGCTGTAAGATTTTTTTTTTTTTTTTTTTTTTGTGCGTGTGTTTTACTTTTAATGTTTTTATTGCAACATTTATCTAATAATCCAGTGGTCAATCCAATGAGTCACCCTTCTTCCAGTATTTATTTATCAAATACGTCACCTGGTGAGAGATAGTGATAATTATAGCCATTACAAATTTATGTTTTTGCATCTATAAAGTAAAAGCTTAATTACTCGGATGGTCATCAATTTGTATATTTCTGCACTGCTCTTTCTAACAAAAATAGATAAAAGTATTTTTCTTTTTTTAATAATATATGGTTCGTAAATAACTGATTAGTAATCTACATTTAATTTTAGTTATTTAGAGTTTTCTATATTATCTTATATCTTTCGGTTTATTAATGTAATTTTACAATAAAAAACGCTTTTTGAGGAAATAATTTTGCATTTTGCTCTCTAGAAAATCTGCATTATTTACAAATACCATTGTTAACTAAAGCTGAATTAACTAACCTGGAGGCTCTGTTTTTCTTCTATTGCCTTTAGTGGGATTAAAAGAAATGTCATCAAATCACACCTCCCTTGCAAGTGTTCTGTGAACTTCTAAGAGAGGCACTTTCTACTGATTGGAAACCTTTGGTCTAGATAACCTCCATGCACTTAATTCAGTTTTTCAAAATTAGTTAGTGACTTACACCACTCTGCCTTTAAATGCCTCATTTATAACTTTATTTACTAGGATAAAACTGCAAATTTAATAGAGTCAAACTCGGCATTATTTCACTGTATATCTATTGGTATGTTGGTAATGTTTTTTTTTTCATGGTGAACTAGCTGTTTAACCCGTTCTATGCACGGGAGTTCAGGAATTTAATTCTAAAACCAAAATTAAAAATAACTATTTGATTTAGTAAAATATTTTTCTTCTACTGTGCCTTTTTTTAATGAAATTTAATTTATCATGTTACTATGGCAGCAGACGATAAAACAATATCTTTGGAATAAGGGAATAAAACGAATAAAAAGTTTTGTTGATGTTTGTGATAAAATGTGTTTCTTTATTTTTAAAAATTTGTAATAATTAAGCGCAATTAAATAATCTCTAATTATTTGCATGTGAGGTAAAAGAATTATCATAATACCCGCTAAAGCTTCTTATTATTGCAGCATGGCATACGTAATATGTATATATCTAATTATTTGCATGTGAGGTAAAAGAATTATCGTAATGCCTGCTACAACTTTTTACAGCAGCATGGTGTACGTAATATGCAATGCGTCTTGCAATAGAAAGGTAATTGTAGTAAGAATTTTACTGTGGATTTTTAATTTTTGGCAACTGCTATAACGAAAAATGGTTAAATTTGATAGAAAATTGCTGTTAACTTGGTGTTTTTTTATTAATTAAAAATTAACTATAAGTTATTTCGATTCTGGATTACTTTAGTTGCCTCAGCCGTGTTTTAATACACATATATGTAACATTTCAGAATTCTTGCTTCCAAACTGTGGATTTGTATATCATTACAGACAGACAGACAAATTTTCATTTTTATATATTAGATAGCTAGTGAGAAAGTATATAATACTGTAAAATGGAAAATAAAGATGAATAGGTTTAATATGCAATAATATTTTGATGACATTTAACATTAATACATACTGTACTTGGTGGAGAGAGGAAATGACAGTAAATGCATTAAAATGGAGAAAGTAAAAATAGATAGGCTCACAGGAATTCAGGAGTGTTTCAATATTTATCAGTTTACAATTCTAATACTGTACAGTCCCAAAGATCTGAAATTCTTTTGAACTCAGTGATTCTAGACTTTATAGAATAGTAACTTCTATTTGAGGGAATAAATAATATTTCTATTTTTAAAAATCATACAATATGATTGAAAGTAAAAATTAAGTTTAAGCACTTATTCAAACTTTTTTCTCCTATTATCAAAAGCCCCATTATCTATTTAAAAACGTTTCTAATAAAAAAATTTTTGTCATAATTTTAAGTTGTGTACAATAATTATTTTTCTTTGGTTATATATACCGATATTAATTAATGTTCAAAGAAATTTTATCTTCTCCAAGTCTATTATTTGCTTATTAAACATTTCTGATAAATTTGCTGTTGATTTTTCAGTTTCAGTAATTTCGGAATGAGGTCCATTTTGAGTTGTGCTTTCTATAATTTCTGCATCATTTAGCAAACTTGGAATCGGTACATAATAATAAACGCACAAAATTTTATTATTAAGCTTACATTTCATTTTTTACATGATTTATTAATTGTGAAATTTCAACTTTTGAAATATTGAATATTTCAAAGACATTGTCATTATTTTCACCATCATCATTATATATAATCCTTTGCAACAGATGGCTCACCAGATAAATATAGGTCAGGTAATAATTTTCATTCTTTTAAGTAATAGAATTCAAGCTTTTATTGTACACCAGATTGCAATCTTACTGATGAAATATTTCATAAAATTGAATCTGGATATTACAAATTCAAGTAATATGTTAAAACTATGCTGTAAGCCTCAAGAAATAATATAATTGTTCTCATGTAAACTTCTGAAAAAAAAGAGCTAATTAAAGATCCGACATAGGAGAGATTGGACATTCACAAAATAACTTCTGTTTTTGTTTTAAAACAGGTGGATCGCCATAGAATGCAATATAGTTTCATCAGGGCCTAACACCTTTTTATTCTATTAAAATCATGGAAAATTTGTTTTATATCCCTTCAGAAAGTCATGCAGAATGTAAAAAGTATAAGTGCGTGCACTTTAGTGAAGAAGAATTCTTTGAAATAGCCATCCTTTTATGGGAATTCTTATTCACTAAAGTGAAAATGCATTTATATTTATGTTCTGAATAATGCATATGAAACAAATTTTTTATGATTTTATTTTTTATTAGAATAAAAAGTGCTAGACACTGATGAAAATCTATTGTTCCATGGCAACCCATCTGTTTTTGAACAAAAATAGCAAACATTTTGTCACCTCTCTGTTATGTAGGATCTTTAGAGCTAATTGATCAGTACTGTCATTTACAGCAAAGTGGCAAAATAAATGTAACAATCGATGAAATATTGAGAGCTGCATTTATACATTCCAGATTTAAATTGCATGGGCTTCAGTGAGTGTACTGTAATAATTGCATGACAAATTGAAAATTCTAATCTATGGTCTTTCTTTAATTTTAAGTATATATACTTGTTTACATTTGTTTTGTTTATTTATTGTTATTAGGAAGAAAACAGAAGGCATTGCATGACTTATAAACGTCTTGAGACTTTATTAAAGGAAGGATTCGATTTAGATTCAGAATATAGCACTGTAGAAAGGAAATGGATGGATATTCTGTTAAAAATGTTTGCTGTAAGTATATTAATCAGAGCATTGTTATTTTATACTATTTATTTTTTTCAGTAAAAAAAAAAAATGTCATGAAATGTAATTCTAAGATTAAGGCTAATTGTGTTTCTTTCATGTAGCTTGCTACTAGAACAGATCGAGAATATCGTGCTTTAGACATAGCTGAATTGATGCCTACACCAATTATAGTTCAAGGAGCTATTAGATATGCCACTCAGAGACATAGAATGGCTCTAGCTGAACGCCTTGGAGAAGTTATGAATAAGAAAATAATTGGAAATGATGAGGATATGGAAGTTGATCCTGTTGAAGTTTATCATTCATTTAATGCCTCTAGAAACTCCAGTTACTCCAACTCTATGAGGTAATGTATAAATATGCAAGTAAAAGTTTCACACTTGTAAATTATTTTACATTGAACTGTGTCAGTATATGTAGTATAAAAATGTTATTTTTGCTGTAACCAATTTTAACTGTTGTTTTGAAAATTTCAATTGGAAGATTAAGTATAGTCTGTTCATAAACATTTGGCTGATGATTAATGCAAGTTTAGATTCATTTATCTGTGAATTAAGGTGACAGTCAGTACTAGCAACTAGCAGAATCTAGTTTTTAATTGAAAAATACATTTTTAGGTGCGTTCGTAATTATATAAATACGTAGCACCTATAGTCGTCGTTCAGTCCGTCTGTCCGTCCGCATATAACAGAGCAAAAACTACCCAACCGAATGATCTGAAATTTTAAATATATGATTGTTGCAGAATTTTGTCAAGCCATTTCAAATTTTATGAAAATCGGATGTATAGTTTAATTACAGGGACAGTCAAAAGTTTTTCTTTACATTACGGCCAATGGGGAAAATTATTGCAAGTTCATTTTAATGATGTTACAGCCTTCCAAATGGTCTGGAATTTTAAATATATCATTGTTGCAGAATTTTGTCGAGCTATTTAAAATTTTATGAAAATCGGATGTATAGTTTAATTACAGGGACAATCAAAAGTTTTTCTTTACATTACGGGCAGTAGGAAAAATTATTGCAAGTGCATTTTAATGATGTTACAGCCTTCCGAATGATCTGAAATTTTAAATATATGATTGTTGCAGAATTTTGTCGAGCCATTTCAAATTTTATGAAAATCGGATGTATAGTTTAATTACAGGGACAGTCAAAAATTTTTCTTTACATTACGGCCAATGGGGAAAATTATTGCAAGTTCATTTTAATGATGTTACAGCCTTCCGAATGGTCTGAAATTTTAAATATATCATTGTTGCAGAATTTTGTCGAGCTATTTAAAATTTTATGAAAATCGGATGTATAGTTTAATTACAGGGACAATCAAAAGTTTTTCTTTACATTACGGGCAGTAGGAAAAATGCTTGCAAGTGTGTTTTAATGATGTTACAGCCTTCCGAGAGGTCTGAAATTTTAAATATATGATTGTTGCAAAAGTTTGTCGAGCCATTTCAAATTTTATGAAAATCGGATGTATAGCTTAATTACAGGGATAGTCAAAATTTTTCCGTTTCATTACAGGGAATGGGAAAAAATTATTACAGTGTATTTTAATGATGTTACAGACTATGCACTTACGAAGTGCAAAAAACTATACATTCAGTACAATATGGGGTGCAAAAAATAATTATAAAACTAGCTATAGTACGAACGCACCACATTTGCCACGTTTGACGAGCAATTTCCAACTTGTTTACATCTGTCAACAATTTCTTTTTATTTAGTATCATGAACTCTGATGGTTATCGGCCATGTTTCCGTGAGTGGAATATAGTTGTTTTTGCAGTCCAAGAATTATTATCTTATAGAGGTTTAGCTTTAGTAACTAATTATTACAGTTTTTACGTTCTACATCCTATTTATGGTATGATTAGATTTTGTTAGTTTCTTAGGTACTGTAACTTCAGGCTTCTCTTGGGCACAAATGTAAAATGCCTTAAAGCAGTCCTGTGTAAACTCTGTTACGGGTTAGCACTTTTACCTGTAGAGTATTGGTGTATCACAACATAGTAGATCCAGGATTTTTTTTTTGTTCAAAGCCCAGTAGCAGAAAGTTATGGTTGTGTCTGCGACAGCAATTTAGTGGTATGAAAATTGTCTGCGGGAGTAGCGTGTTACATTTTCTTATGTACAAACATTATGAGTGTTAAAATAAACAGCGTTCTTACTGATTAATACCAGGGGTGATTCTGAGTAAAAAAAATAAATAAATAAATAAAAGAAAAGAAAAAATTCTGAAATTCACAGCAAAATTTCGAAATGTTACAACAGAGAGGGGGGGGGGGAGCGAAAATCCACTACCGGCACTAATTATGTGTTTTTCTTGCGCACTTTTGATGAAATTTGGGTTTTTTCGCGATCTTTTGGCGAAATATGCCGTTTATCTCGATCTTTTGACGAAATTTGCCGTTTTTTCGCGATCTTTTGACGAAATCTGCTGTTTTTTTGGCGATCTTATGAGGAAATTCCTCTTTTTTTTCGCGATCTTTTGACGAAATTTGCCGTTTTTTCGCGATCCTTTGACAAAAATGAGCTTTTTTTCGCGATCCTTTACGAACTTCGTGTTTTTTCCTCGATTCTTTGACGAACTTCGTGTTTTTTCTGCGATTCTGTGACAGAAATTTGCGTTTTTTCCGCACCTCTAGGACAAAATTCACATTTTTTCCGGGATCTTTTGACGAAATTCGCGTTTTTACAGCGATCCTTTGGCAGAAATTTGCCCTTTTTGTGATTTTTTGACGAAATTCCGCAAATTTAATTCCAATCTTTTGACAAAAATTTTCCTTTTTTTCGCGATCCTTTGACAGTAATCTGCGTTTTTCGTGATCCTTTGACAGAAATTTGCGTTTTTTCGCGATCGTTTTACAAAAATTTGAGTTTTTTCGCGATTGTTTTACAAAAATTTGCGTTTTTTCGCGATTGCTTTACAAAAATTTGCGTTTTTTCACGATCGTTTTACAAAAATTTGCGTTTTTTCGCGATCGTTTTACAGAAATTTGCATTTTTCCGCGATTGTCTCACTAAATTCCTGTTTTTTCCTCGATCCTTTGATGAAATTAAAGTTTCTTCCCCGATTTTGTGACAGAAATTTGCGTTTTTCTTGCGTCCCTGGAACGAAATCCACGTTTTTTCGGGATATTTGGATAAAATTCAAGTTTGTATAGCGATCTTTTGGCAGAAATTTACGCTTTTCGAGATCTTCTGACGAAATTCCTCCTTCTTTCCGCAATCCTTTGACATAAATTTGCATTTGCTCGCGATCCTTTGACATAAATTTGCGTTTTTTCGCGATCGTTTGACTAAATTTGCGTTTTTCCCACAATCGTTTGTCTAAATTCGCGTTCTTTCCGCGATCCTTTTACTAAATTCACATTCTTTCCGCAACCCTTTGACGAAATTCGTGTTTTTTCCTTGATCCTGTGACAGAAATTTGCATTTTTTCTACAACCCTGGAACGAGATTCATGTTTTTTTCCGGTCTCTTTTGACGAAATTCGTGTTTTTATAGCGACCCTTTGGCTATAAATTACCGATTTTTTATGCGAACGATTGCCGAAATTGATATTTTTCGGCGACCATTTGTCGAATTCGCGATATTTTTTGTCAGAATTTTCGTACTTTTTTTTTTCTTTTTTAAGAAATACTTTTTTTTTTTTTCAAGTTGGCAAATTTATCTGCAAGGTCCAAAATAAATCTGCGACGCACGTCGCGCGTCTCGAACTTTCTGCTACCGGGGTTCGAAGTAATTTAAATTTGTTAAAACATATTGTAAAATCAGTGAGAACTTGTGTATTTTAAAGACTTGTGTTATCTTCTTTCTACGTAAGGCTAAAAGCAGATCATAATATCAGTTCCAAAAATATAACAAATAAGAAAAGAATACTTTAAAGTCTCCTTATGTTTGTTTGTAAAGTGACTGGGATTTATTTTCTGTATCTCACTGTGAGAAAGAATGCTATGTTGATCTAACTTCTTAGACTTGAAACATGAGGCTGTCTCTTTTATTTTCTCTTCAACGGTTAGCTTCAAATGACTGAATGTTTTAATCAGTATCTCAAACATTTCAGGAAGAATAAAAATTCCCAAATTTTGATGCACCTATCATATCTTAACTTCACTGCTACATGTCCATTTGGTATCATTCTTGTTTCCTGAGAGACATTTCAACTTATTTTCTGTAGCCAGGACTAAAATAGCTGTAGTATAGCTGTCTGTATAAAGGGGGGAAAAAACCTGCTGTAAAAGTTAACGGGCCAAGTACAGTTGTGATCAATGAGAAACAGTAAGTATTTATGTTCCGTTTTCTTAGCAATCACTGAATATATTGCATTAAAAAAATACATATTTTTTTTATTTATGGAAGATCAATTGCTGATTAGTAACATTAATTAAAAAAGAAAAAAAAAAACTAGATATGTTGTTTGTTTGCAAAGTCGAATAACTACTGCAGTTTTTATCTTAATCTGGAGTTTTTATAAAAATTAAAGTGTTGAAAAATTATTTGCTATTAAAAGATATAATAAAAAAATTTTAATATTAGTTTATTACTTTTAAAGCTTTGGTTTTGAAAGTTATTTATTCTTTGCTTTATTAGATGAAATTGGTTGATCCCTAACCAAATTTTTTTAAGTGGAATGTTCAAAAACAGAATTTCTTTAAATGGTGTTCTTAATATTATTGAATGTATGTGCAGTGTGACTTCAAAAATCCAGCATTGAGAAATCCGGCATCAGAACCATCTTTTCCCTTCTTTTTTTTTTTTTGTACGCTTTCAAGTTATGGGAAAAGAAAAATAGCAATTCTTTATGAATTAAAAACTTCAAGATCGAAAGTAAAAATGCAATAAAAGAATATTTGACTTTTTTTTTTCATTTGTGATTATTTTCAGGGAGCTGCAACGTTGCTTAGGAATGGGAACAACTTTAGTGAATGCATGGCACAATATATGGCCGGAACGAATTTTCGGCAACAGTGACAACAATGATGAGGAAGAATTTTCACGCTTTCACATTTCCCGTGAAAAGGCCGCAATTTATGAGCTCATTGGCCACGCAAAATCTAAAAATGCATTAAGTGTCAAAAAAATGTGATATAGACGATTGTCTAAGCATTGACGAAAATGCATCAACAACGAACAATTTAACGGGCAGCAAGATTGCTGGTGCTATGCTAAATAGAACAGCCGATAATGCTAGTAGCAGCTCAGAAGCTGAGGATGAACAACTGGCAGAAAATAAGGTGTCACTAGAAAAATGCATAAATTTGTCTGGAGAATTAATATATGTTTTAGAGAAACAAGACTGTATTTCCAAAATTAATATTCTTCATTTGTATAAAATGTAAAAATAAAATTTGTTAAAGAATGACCAAAAATTTTGAAGCAAACAAAGTTTGTATTAATGTTTTAAAAATTACAAGAGGGTGAAATAATTTCACTCTTTATTAGATTTTTTTCTATTTTCTCTTTTTCTTACATAGTTATCACTTAATAATAAATTAAAATATGACTAAAGGCACCATTAAGAATACAGTGCTACTTTTGTTATTCCTAGCTACTACTTTTGATATTCCTTCAAAAATCCGGCATCGTCTCGGTCCCGATGTTACCGGATTTTTGAAGTTATACTGTATATTTATGAGTTGCATAACCCTGCAGTCTAAACATGAATTTAGAATATATAAAGAACTGTCTTACATTTACAGAATTAATCTATTTAAATTGTTTAAGAAAACCATTTCTAAATTTATGTATTTCATAGGTTAATGAATGGTCAAGATAATGAAACTGTTTTAAAACCTAAGCCACTTATTCGGACAAAATGTGACACTCCTAAATCTTCAGAAACATCAGAGTCTTCATTATCAGGTAAATTTATTTATTCTTTTATTATTTGGGTGTTTATTATCTATTTGCAAATATTGTGATTGATTTTACATTTCACCCTTAGATTTGTTTTTAAGTTAGTGTATATGAATAGAAATGATCTCTCTCCCCTAAAACTAAAATCAAAATTGGCTTTTTATTTTATTTCAAAAGATATTACAATAATTCTAAATTTATTTTATAATGTTTTAAATTGAAACTATTGTTATTTTTTATTAATTCTGATATGTAGTATTTGTTTGTTAAAAAGGGAAATTTAATAATTATATAATTACAATTTCTGAATTAGTGCATTTTCGTTTTTAATAAAAGATCTATATTGGAATTTCTTTCAGATGTTAAGCCAAATGCAGAAGATTCTGAAAGTACTTCTACCCCGAAAGTTTCTGCAATTTCAAACCCTTTTAAAGTAATTTACGTTTTTCCAAACTCATTAAATTTTTTTTTAACTACCGTATAATAAGCGTATAATTCAGCGTTTATAATAAGCGTTAATCTGCTTGTCTCTCAGATTTACTATTTATTTAAAAAAGCAAATATTTTAAAAAGGTGTCTTTGCATATATATATATATATATATATATAATACCAAAAACCACACACTACACATCCAATCCCAAAACTACTGAACTACAGAGAATATTAACAAAATAACCATGTATATATATACCATATATATATATATATATATATATATATATATATATATATATATATATATATATATATATATATATATGCAAAGACACCTTTTTAAAATATTTGCATAATAAATATTATTAAAATAACTCCTTTTCTTTTTCTGTGAGTTGCAAAACGTGGGAATATTATTCAAAGAGCAAAGCAATTAGTTAAAGACATTTTCATTTCTGATGCAATGAAAAGTAAAATTCTGCATTGTATTTTTACCCATGGCAGTGAAAATTTGAAATATAGCTAGGAGGCATATTGTCAAAGACTGTATTTTATTATGGATCCAATAAAGCTTCCTTATTTAAATATTAGTATAAAATTGTACAGATGTGAATTTTAAAGATTCAACTTATAAGGGAAAGCAAAACTTAAAAACATTTCTAAAACATGGCGTCTATTTCATCAGAAAAGTTCATAAGGATTAGTCAACACAATGCAGTCTTAGAGACCTGTCCTATTATGGATTAAATAGAAATTTAATAGTTTGCCTTTTAAAATACCACATTTACATGGTTTTAATACCAAATATTTATCTTTAAATCATGGATGCATGTGATACATGAAGATTTGATACTTAAAGAGCACAGAGTGACGAGCACAGAGTGACAGCAATAGTGATTAAATTATGCAAAAACTTCTGTTTTAAAAAACTGATAAAACATTAAAAATTGTGTAAAGGATGCTTGTCACAAAGAGATTAAACTTTAATAGAATAAAATCTATTTGCAATTATAGAAATTTGTTATTGTTTTTTTTCCTACAGATATTAAAACACGGGTGCACATGTTACACAACAGCACGGCATGCATATGTAAATATGGTATCTGTTACACAACGGCTTGGCATGCATTTGTAAATATGGTATCTGCCGGCTTTTTTTCTTTCTAGAGTGAATACTGTGACTGACAACTATGTTTTTTAGA
This sequence comes from Maratus speciosus, assembly GCA_963932465.1. NCBI lineage: Eukaryota > Metazoa > Arthropoda > Arachnida > Araneae > Salticidae > Maratus > Maratus speciosus. Next base: position 8,529,242 of record OZ010792.1, on the reverse strand, counting down.
GTTACTGAAAATTATTTACATCATAAACAACATCTACAAATGTAAACAAGTCCAATGGACTAGTCTATAGTAGTATTTATTTATTTATTTATTTTTTTTCAATGTAAGTAAAACTCTGTAAAATCTGAATTTGGTGTGTTAAATTTTTACATAGACTAACTTAATTTTGTTTCTTAAATGATTTTGGAAAACAAATTTTGCATTGATTCATAATTTTGTATTCACAGTGTGTAATAAATTATTTTTATGGGATTTTTTTCTTCTTTCTTTCAGTCCAAGCTGAAACCTATGAAAAAAGATGATAATTGTTCAGCTAATATTGACAGTCTGTTGGATACCAGCATGAAAAATCTTAGTAACAAATCTAATACATCGACTCCTGTTTCAAAGGTACAGTTTAATGTTATTTATTTATTTTATCTGATATATTTAACATCTCTTTCTTCATTTATTTTATCTGATATATTTAACCTCTATTTCTTCATTTCTTTTTAAAGTAAATTTAAAGCGACAAATTTTTTTAGCCATTTTAAAGTACAAATTTTAGTTTTAAAAAAAATCAATTTTCTATATTTACCTTAATGTTAAAGTTTGACATCTCAGCTTTCTAGATCAGTTTGAAGAGTTTTTTATTTTTATTTTGCATAGAACTTCAGTTGTAAGTATTTATTTGAATATAAAGTAATTTAATAGGTAGAATATTTGCAAGGAAATCAATAAATGATTTTAATTATTTTATACAACTGTTAATAATTTTAGATGTGTTTTGAGTAATTTTAAAATATTTTATTTAAAAAAGGAAAAATAATTTGTTATTTTAATATTTAGTTCTGTGACATGTTGATAAATCTTCCTACAAGGCATGTTCCATGCAAACTGATTGTCAGATACCCAACCTACCAGCTCCCCCTCCACTTTTTTCTCCCCTGAAATTTTTCTTTTTAATAGTTTCTGTTGTGGATAGTTGAATTTAGATGAATAACTGATGTATAAGATGTCTCAAAAAATTAGGTTATTGAGGTACACTAAGGAGTCAAAGATAGATTTTTCAGTTTCATGACGAATCTATTTTGCTAACATTTTTTTTTCATTTGGCTACTGTTTTTTATTTTTGATTAGTCAAATTGCTAACATTCGTTAAAAATCAGGGAGATCCCTTGCTATACATGTTCCTAAAAATATCTAAAACTTGATCAAAACATAAAATATAAGCTTCAAAAATTTAAAAAACAGTGCTTTTCAATACCGTAGCTCTGAAAGCTATTCCAAAGCAGACTGAGTTTTTTAATCTCGAAACTAAAGGAAGGATATTGTCCATAGCGTTGTTATAAAAGTCAGAAATATCAAGACATTTTTAACCCCTTTGGGACGAGCGTCTTTTACAGAATTTTTAATCTTTAATCACCGGTTTTCTAAAACAGAAATTTTTGCCTAATTGAATCTGGAAAATGCTTGGATTAAATAAGGCAAAATATACAATAAAAATTTACTGGTGAGAATAATCCCCGATTCTGAACACCTTACGCGGAATACCAGTCGCTCGTCCCCAAGGGGTTAACCTAACCATTTTATACAAGCTGGTTTTCAAATGTGTAATTGATCTTACTTATCAATCCTGAAAACAGCCATAAGTTGTTATGACAGCGTTGGATGAGGCCATGGTAACCGAAAAATACCCCATTCAAACGGAAAAGCATGGCAATCAAATTACAGAAGATAGCTGCTGTTATATTGATAATTCGTTCAGTCTTTCGTAACCTGGTAATATTTTTTAAACAGGGTACATTACTATGTTTTTAGAGGCTGTGAAGCCTTAATGGGCATTGGTGGCTGTAGCTCACTAGGGGCAGAGCCCCTAGTTTATCAATAATATCTGGTTTCTAAGTTATTATACAGGGTGTCCGGTCTCAACGGTGTCCAATGGCTAATCCCTAAACCGTTAGTCGTAGACATATAGTTCTAATTGCAAAAACGTTTTAAATAAGGCAAAGAAATATTTTAAAAGCGATTTGGGTCAATAAAAACATTTCTTAAAAAACTATGAAATTTAAATTTTTATACGATCCCCCGGTCCTATAAGTTATATTTAGTAAAATTTTCCTTTTACCCTGACAAGTAATACAAAAAAAGTCCCATTCATATAACACTAAAATTGAGCGAGTTATGAAACTTTAAAAATGCATGACTTATACCACTTTTCTGCTCTGAAAACAAATGAGTTCGGCTTGCCTTTGAGGGTCCACATACCAAGTGCTTAAAGTATTTGAAGATCTTATTTCATGTGTATCTGCGCTTTGAAAAAAATTGTACAAGTATTACAATTAAGTTAACATTCATTAAGTTTCAGATTGGCTAAAATAACATGTTTTATTTTGTCAGGATTTGAGACTGTTTCTTTTATGATTTCTTTTAACAAAAATTATGTTATTTTTATGAGTTTTTATGTTACTTCAATGATCATATGTATGTTTTTCCACTTCAAAATTTGTAGTTGAACTTTAACTAACTTTCAAATATCCGATCGAGATTACATTTTACATACGGGCGCAAATCCGATAACAATCTAATATTATTATTATTTTCGGTGGTTACCATTTATACTTATTTTACAGGATAACACAAAAAATTGCGGATAGATTACCGCCTAGAAGTTTAAGAAAAAGTTCTAGATTAGGTAATACAAGACTGCAATTGTTGGGTTTTTAAACTTTTATGTAATTTTTAGCACTGAATCCAAAAATTACCTTATTTTTTAACCATCATGTCAGGATATTTCGTAAATCATAAATTGTCAAAATAAAAGAATAACAAGAATTGGATACTATAAAGTAGAGTAGATGGCTGTATTTTTTAACTTTTGATAATTCATTTTTACGTACTTTTTAGCGATGAATCTGTAAATGACCTTCATATTTAACTATCACATTAGAATATTTTTGCAAATCGTAAATGTGTAAGTTAAAATATAGCGAAAATCTCATACTATAAAACATATGTAAAACTTTTTTTATTTTATTTTGTGTTATTTTATTCAATAATTTATTCAATGTTTTTGCTTATCTTGGGACTCCTACAGCTAAACAGCTGAATGGTCCGATGAGATGGGGGAGGAGGTTCAATTTTAACTTTGAAATTTGCTATTTGCGAAAAATCCTGCTGTGATGGTTAAAAAAGAAGGTCAATTTCGGATTCAGCTTTACATAATACATAAGAATCAGTTATCAAAAGCTAAAAAATATGACATAACCCAACTTTTGCAGGCTAATGCAATCTAATAATATTTTAAAGTATGTATCATTTTGTAAAGAATTGAGGCTGTTAATTTAGCATCATTTTATTTAACAAAAATTCTGTTTTTTCTTTCTTCTTAAATGTTTATTACAAATTGTATATTTTGCATTAATATATCAGAATGATTAAAGATTTCAAATTTATATTGTAATGTTAATGTTGCCCTCAACCATTTTTTTTAAATATATCTGACAAAATAATAATTTCGACTAAATTTGTGAATGACCCCCAATTTGCAGCAAAAAATATGCTCCAACTTTAAACAGCTGTTACTCAGTCAATTTTAATCGTAGAATAACGGGACATTTTTTGTATTACTTGTCAGTGTAAAAGGAAAATTCTACTAAATATAACTTATAGGACCGGGGGACCGTATAAAAATTTAAATTTCGTAATTTTTTAAGAAATGTTTTTATTGACCCAAATCGCTTTTAAACTGTTTCTTTACCTGATTTAAAACATTTTTGTAATTGGAACTATGTGTTTACGACTAACGGTTTAGGAATTAGCCATTGGACACCGTTGAGACCGGACACCCTGTATTCTACTTCTTCATGTAGTGTTATTGATTGTTGTTCATGGATTTCCTGTTGGAAGTAATATATCTTTTTAATGCTGATTTGTGTCATTTGTTTAGTCTATCCTCAAATCATATCAGAACTTAATATTTGTAAGAGAAAACAACAATTATTATTATTATTATTATTATTATTATTGTAGAGAAGAAAAGCCTCTGTTCTCTTTAGTATACCTTTATTTATCTCTCCTCATGATACTCAATTTTTGTTCTGTTTTACATATGTACACATTTTTTAATTTACTATTCAAATCTGCCTTGTCCCATGTTGCATTTGGGTTCTCCCCAAGTTTTTTTTTTTTTTTCCTGCCCCTTGTTAGGTTTTCGGTGGGTTCAGCTCTGGCTAATCATTGTAATTTTTATTTATTTATTTTTAAGCCCTTAATAAAAAAAAAAAAAAAAACCACGAGGGACGTTATGCTCTACAGACTTGGTTTCCTCGTCTGAGCAGTCCTTCTTGTTTAGTCTATCCTCAAATCATATTAGAACTTAATATTTGTAAGAGAAAACAACAATTATTTTTTTTTTATTTGTAGAGAAGAAAAGCCTCTGTTCTCTTTAGTATACCTTTATCTACCTCTCCTCATCATACTCAATTTTTGTTCTGTTTTACATATGTACACTTTTCTTTTAATTTACTATTCAAATCTGCCTTGTCCCATGTTGCATTTGGGTTCTCCCCAGGCAGGGCTAAAGTTTTTTTTTTTTTTTTTTTTTGCCCCTTGTTATCTTTTCAGTGGGTTCAGTTCTGGCTAATCATTGTAATTTTTATTTATTTGTTTTTAAGCCCTTAATAAAGAAAACCAGGAGGGACATTATGCTCTACAGACTTGGTTTCCTCTTCTGAGCAGTCCCTCTTAGGCTGTCAAATCAAATCAAATATTTATGTTTTAAAATTTATTGAATTGTTTTCTTTTCTATCTAAATTATGCATGAGTGTTTAGATAAGTTATAATCTAGAATAAGAAATCGGTCATATATTTAGCTTACGCATTTCTTAAAGGGAAAGGGATGTGGAACCTCCTTTGTTTTTTTACTATGGTTTTTAATGAAATAAATCAAACAACTAAAAATCTTTATATATGTATGAGGGAAGGGTGGGGGATATTCATTCATAGTTAAAAAATCTTTTGTAGAATAAATGTTTCTAAAAACCAAAATTCTTCATTTATGAAGCAATAGTAAATTTAAAAAATACATTGCTTTTTTTATTTCCATAAAATTGTTTAATTTTACTTCTATTGTGGCTGTAAAATGACAAATAAATAGTACATATTTAGCAACATACCATATATTCTGGTGTATAACACGCACTTAAACTTTCTGAGGTACTTTCTTGTTATAGCGGCCTCCATTATTACGATTATGCCAAGGTTGCGGTTGATATTTCCAAAGTCTTAACCAAGTTCGTAAAGCATGAACAAAGCATATATTTATTAATAGGGATAAAAATAAATACCATAGCTTTAAATAATATAATATTTTATGTTAATAAGAATGTTACAATGTTTCAAAACATTCATACCACTGTTGCATAATAATTTCCCCAGATCTTTTCAAAAATAACAACTTTTTAATATTATGCCTTATATTATAGACGATATTTCCGAAATTCCTTTCAATTGTTCATTTAAAAAAAAATTCCTAGATATTTTTTCCACATAAATTCTGTAAAATATCATTCGAGGAGATGTCAAGTTGTGCCTCGGTGTTTTTTATTTTGCCACTTAGTAGAACCCGACATTCTTTCAACATTTTCTGTGTGAGCTCCTGCTGTTGGATTAACAAAATTGTACTAATGATTCACAGTACAGTGCTTGTAACCTGCTTTTTCTATTTACCCTGAATAATATTCTTTCCAGCAGTCAATGTACTCTTGATCGTTCTTCTATATGTTTTCAATTTTTTCCACAAGTGTACTAGCACCTCTATTTCAGATTTGAGCAAGAAAGCATTTGCCATTTTCCTGTCATATATCTTCAAAAACTTACTGTTGTGGGAGTATCCTGCCTTTTTTGGGAGGGGGGGATCACCAATTCAGCCATTAAATCATTATATTAGCTGTAGGGACACTTCTCTCATTTAGCTATTCCAATCAATTGTGGTATTTTCATCCGTATTTAGTTGTTTCTTACACCATTTTATGAATGTCAATTCATGTGCCCAACAGTATAATAATGCAGATACAAATGGTATTCTCTAAGCACTAAACCAATTTCCAACACAAAGGCCTCTTTTTTTTTATATATAAATATTTTTACGTTGCATATCCATATAGTTTCTTCATTAATAACATACGTATAGTTTTATATCATGGCCATTTTTGCATAGTTGTTTGTTAAATAAAAGCACTCGTTTTTGAAAAAATGGTTGAATCTATCTCAGTATTAAATAAATCAAAGATTGTTTACATGTTTATAAAAATACAGGCGATTTTAAGAAAATAAATACAATTTTTTTTAAAAAAAAGGAAGTATGTTGTGTATTAACAACAACAACAACAAAAAAAAGCAGTATATTAATTAAACAAAAACATAATTTGCAGAACAAGTTAAAAAAGAAAACAATTTATTTCCTGCATTGTTTAAGCCCGAGAAGGGACAGATATTAAAATGTTTCATTCAGTTAGCTCTTCATTTAATGTTACATGTTTGTAACAAATAAGTTAAACCAATTGAATATTAAAAAATAAAAATGAAATTCAAACAATATGATACTTTAAACACCCTAAAAACTTGGATTCCGTTCAAATGAAAGCGAAATAAATCTTGGACTTTTTTTTAAAGGTTTGTATTTCAGACGTGCCTTATGATTTTATGTACAATCATCATAAACATAATACAAAAATCTGACATACAAATATTTACAACTAATAAATGGAAAAACGCCTAAGATTTATTTCGCTTTCATTTGAACGGAATCCAAGTTTTTAGGGTGTTTAAAGTATCATATTGTTTGAATTTAATTTTTATTTTTTAATATTCAATTGGTTTAACTTATTTGTTGCAAACATGTAACATTAAATGAAGAGCTAACTGAATGAAACATTTTAATATCTGTCCCTTCTCGGGCTTAAACAATGCAGGAAATAAATTGTTTTCTTTTTTAATTTGTTCTGCAAATTATGTTTTTGTTTAATATGTCAAGTTTTTTAATAACTACTGCATTCAGACAAACTCTCAGATGAACTCATTTCAAAATTAACGGAATGAACCACCATTGTGGTTTGATTATCGCATCACAATTTGTGGTGTAATTTACCAATGATTAGTCCAAAATGGTTCATGAAAGCAATACTACAAATTGTCGTTGTTTGGACAAAAACTTCCAATCTGAGCATAAAAAACCAAAACTTACTTAAATTTAATTACCCCCATTTTCCACTTGGGAACTCTATGAATGCAGAAATAGTGTTATATCTTTAATGCTAATATTTAACAACAGTATAGCTGTTATACAGTAAGACATAAAAAAAAGCCAGTTTTACTTTTAAAATATTTACCCTTTTTGCTCGCAGGGAACGATCTAAACTCAAAAGGAAATTGTTACCTAAGTTAAACTTCGGGTATTTATTTTGCTGCAACACCAGTAATTTCTGTGCCAGGCAAAAAAAATGACAAAAGACCTTGAGGGAAAATTTAAGATAAAAAATGCCATAGACATAACGTTAAAAGTCCCCATCTGTTTAAAATTTACAAATAATGGACCCCATCAGTGGTGACGTCAAAGGCCACTCAATTTCGCGTACCAACAATAAATTGCATCCAAATAAACCACAGATTTCAGAGACAAATAGGGAGGAAGCGTGATGGTTCCGCATGAAGCTAAAAATGTAACCTTGAAATCAATTAAAACCTGTCACAATTCGGTCCAAACAATTCAGTGTACATTTAAAAATCTCTCCCATTCCAAATAATTCAACCCTGGTTCCCCATGCTCGTCTTGTTTGGGCCGAATGATTTCAGCGATATCTGGCTTCATATTGACGCCTTTTTGACGCATAGTGCATTTCTTATACACTCTTAACTTTCTGGGTTTGTTTGGATCCAATTTGCGGTTCATACGCGCAGTTGAGTTGCCTGTGACGTCACACTGATGGGATCCATTAGTTTTTATTTCTTGTTGATACAAAAAAGAAATTGCCTATGAACAATTCATGTATTACACAGCGAAAATGTCAGTGTGTAACACTGACGTAAATATTGACGATGAAACCGGCAAAATAAATTTCATTTATTTGAAAATTTATTAACTTCTAAACGTCTGAAAAATTCAATTAACCCATTAACCGCCAAAACTATTACGATAGAAACTTTCAAATTTCTTGTTGAAAGTAGTTTCCCACCACAAATTCAGTAAGGTAAATTTCGCTTTACTGAAATAGCAAAATTCCTGCCAATAAATAAGATATTTTTTTAAATTCTAAAATAGTGGTGCCAATGTAATTAATTCATTGCATGAGCAATTATTTTGACTGTTGCGTGAACTCAACGTCAGCGGTTAATGGGTTAATACGCCATCTTAAAACAATAGAAACAGTCAAGAATTGGTTTCCAGCTAATATTACTTAACGAAATTAAAACTTCATCTATAAATAAATAAAAGAAAACATAAATAAATCACATAATTAACGTCTTTTTAGTCGAACTATGCGCTCGTCTGTACGTAACTTATAGCCACGTTTAAAAATCAGTATCGGTAAAATTTATTTAATTTTTTTGACGTCATATTCACCTACTTTCTGTATTTACTCATATTAATGTTTCTTATATTACTTTTATTTCCACTATGACGCCATATTCATCTTATTTTTAATTCTTAAAAAAAAATTATTTTAATTCCGTTTTTCACGTGGAAATATTTCAACTGAAAAGTAATTGCTGGAGACAAAAATTTATCACAGCATTTGAAATTTTTGCAACAATGAAGAAAAAATGTTACATTTTCTATTAAAAATGTCCGTTGATTCTTAATGAAAAAAGTGAAATTTGGAATTATTAAGAAAAATATTTGAATAATATACAAAAAAATTGACCCTTGTTTCTCTCTGGGTTATAATTCACCCATATGCGAAGGTATTTTGCCATTCGTTTTGACCCTGACGTCAGGCAAACGTTTTTAAACTTTAAATTTATAATATTATTAGAATTAGTAAAGATTAAAAAATGAGTGGCATCAGGGACAAAAAGGTGGGAAGAAAAAATGAAAAAGTTATCATCTCCATAGGCTTTTCTATGTTAAATTAACATTGAGAAGTGACACTGGAAATAAATAAGTATTGCGTTGCCACGCAATACTTAAATAATATAAACAGATGCTGTTTCTTTAGGACTGCGAACCATTTGACAAGATTTTACTTCCTAATTTGGCAATATATTTTTGTCACTTAGTAATTCATCCTCAGGGACCACTATAACAAAGAAGTACCCTTTCAGATTTCATTTTTTCTATTTTTAGGTATGTTTGCTGTGTAATGTGCATCCTTTCCTTTGCAAAGAAACCTTCAAGAGATATAGAGCAAAAAAAATAAAATAAATATTATTATAAAGTATAATAACTAATTTTCATGCAATCTGATAACAATTTTTTTTCTGTAACTGAATAACATGTTTATTAAATCGGAAATCTTATTTTTTATTGTCATCTTTTTCTTAATTTTTCACTTATACAACTGCCATATAACATGGACCTGTGAATTTTGAACAGTATTTTTGTATCAAATGTGCCGGAATATATGGTGGTTTAAATTTTGCAGTAGATGGAAAAAAAAATATATATATTTATTTGATTTTCTCTCAAAAAAACAAAGATGTAAGATTATATTCTTTCATAATTTTATTTGTATTTTTCAAAGTTGTAAAAAATGTTCAGACTACAAACTAACTTTTTCCTTAATATTCAAGCTTGAACCTGAAAAAAAAAAAAAAAATGCAGTAATATTTTGTAAATAATTAAAATAATGTGACGAATTAGAATACATATACCAAATTTAAGAAGCTATCTCTTGTAAAACTCTATTTGACACACAGTAATTTAATTAAATTTTGATAATACATCATTGTATTGCTTTTCAAAAAATTCCATTGAAACACTTTCTGGAACATTGCTAATATCTATATTAAATGAGGTGGAGAAGAGCCTGAAATCACTTGTGTATGAGTGAATGTTCGAAAATTGAGATGAATTTACAAAAAAAAAAAAAAAAAAAAAAAAAAACCTTGTTGGTTGGATTGATATAACATTGCTCAAGGACAGCAAGCCAGAGATATTTTACTTGCTGTAGGCCTGATACCTGCTTTAAAGTAATGGATGGAGAGCTAGTGATAAAATTTACTTTGATGGAGGTTGTTACCTTTGAAAAATGATTTTTCTTGTTTACCTGATCCTGTATGTAAAAGCGCACTTAGCGACATCACACACCTGCTGTAAAGCTAAAAAGAATGGCATCCTGTTTACGGATGACTGCCATGTTATTGGCATGACATCTGTTTGTTGTAACATCCAATCCACTTTCCAGCGCATTATGTAAGTGTGCTGTAAGCAAAGCTCTTGCTGCTGATCGACAGTGCATCAAATAGGGACAAATTTCTGCATTTGACGAGGAAAAGAATGATCAAAATATCCAAATTGCATGAGCTGATTTTTTCCTTCTGTGTTCCTTCTCATTCATGTTTCTGAATGATTGATGTTATTTATCGCATTTGGTCATACATATTTATTTACACCATTCTATTTCTGGTGGGAAACTTCTGGATTTTGGCAGATTATTCAGCAAAATCCCCCTCCCACAAAAATTTTCCTTTTCCCCTTTCCCCACCTGCAACACACAAAGTTAAAAACATTTAAAACTTTCCAATTTTTTTCTGCCCTATCAGATAACATTCATTACAAAAAAGTAGGAAGCTACCAATTTACAGCTGTTCGGAAAAAAAACAATTATGCACAATTTCAGCGATCATGACACCCAGACCCCAAAATCACCCTCAGTCCAAATTTTGATTTAGATATTCATTTATATCCCATTTTTATGTCATGCAATAGTACTGATATTTAAGAACCGGTTTGGATGTGACTGAGCCATACGTACAGGACTTAACAAAAGGCCTCGACAGAGTTTGTTGGCCAGCTTCATTGGCCATCTTCTCTCAACATGGCAGCCACTTGAAGATTTCCAATTCAAAAAGATGTAAAAAAAGATTTAGAAATCCAAAAAGTTCTTTTCCCTGTAAGTGTTTAACCTTGATACAAGGATTCCAGATCATTTTTGTGCTTTGATCTTAAAAAATGGCTGAGATATAGCAGTTTAAAATTCCAACTTCCAACGTGGCTGATTTTTCCATAATCAGGTTTCATTTATGATCTTCAGAATGCATGGTTCCTCGCAAATTTACTTTATTTGTTATAACCCTTGTTGCTACTCTCAACAACACACTTCTCTCTTAAAACAACACAGTCATATCCCCTAGCGTTGAATTCTTGCCAAGTTTGACAATACTTGGCGAAATATCACCAAATTTGGTGACAAAAATAAGTCACCATAAATGAAGCCAACTTGGTGATAGCTGACTAATTTTTCAAAATTTAGTATTGACGGAAGCTAGGAATCTTCTATAATTGGGTTCCGTACATTTTACCTTTGTCTGTTTGAGTAAAGTTAGCTGAATCCTTATAAACAAGGAGTTAGGGAAGCTACCTTTTGCTCCCGGTACTGGGCAGAAGGACTTTTTTTACATACTGTACTAATAAATAATCTAACTCCCCTTCCCTCCAAAATTACTACTTCTGCTTTTGCCGCTCACCACCAGCATCGAGCACACAAAGTTAAAAATATTTAAAACTTTTCATTTTGATTTTTTATGCATTGTTATGCTCTGTATTAAAAAAAGCCAATCATCTAAATGACCTTATGTCTCCAAAGTTTCCATTTCTCCCTATTTGGCCTCCCTCAGCTGTTTACTTAAACAACAACACCAAAAAATAAAAGATATTTGTTGTGACAACAAATAATCAATCATCTATATTTCCTGCCCCCTTCCCCAAAATTTCCACTTTTTTGAGCACACAAAGATTAAAATCTTATTATTAGATTCTTATTATTATATATCTTATTATTATTGTTATTTCTGTCCTTGTTATGTTCTAGCGACAGTCATCAAAATATTTCCTCTCTCCCTAAAACAAGGGGAATTTCTAGTTATATTGAAGGGGGAACAAAAATTTTCCTCTTTTTGTACTATAGATGCTTTTATCTCCTTTTGGAGATGCATCACGCAACATCACTTCACTTTAGCAACAGTTAAAGCCAGAGCCAGGGTTGTGTGTGTTCTGGAACCAGGTGCCAATACTTAATTGAAAAAGGAGGTTAAATAATTGAAGATTAAAGAAAGGTTTTAGAATCAATGTTTCACAATGGATCTAGTTTGCTAACATCTTTTTTTCATTTGGCTACTTTTTTTTTTTTTTTTTTTCTTTTGCCGATTAGTCAAATTGCTAAGATTGATCAAAAGTCAGTGAGAACTCTGGCTATGAATGTACTTTTAAACTAATGGCAACCTGCCGAGTCATCCATACCTATCTGATGTAATCAAGGTAAACATTTTTTTTAGATTTAAACTTTAATTAAATGCAGAAGTAAATTTCTTCAAAAGCTCTCCAACTATAAAGGTACTTTTTTCAATAAGATTTAAAATGTTTTTGAATGCCAGATATGATCATACCTTTCAAATGCAAACACAAATAATCTTCTTTCTATTTAGCAGCCAAACAAAAAGGGAAAATCACAGGAGCAGAAAAATGAAATCCAGACCAAACTGAATAGTTTTCAGCCAGAAACAACACCTAAGAAATATGGCTTTCCATTATTTTTAGAGCAAAATCGAGATTCCATAGTGTGCTCTTCTGAGGCTGAAGTGAGTGAAACCGAAATTGTTAAGACAGCAATGAAAATGTACAGAGAACTTCCTGAAACTGAAAAACAGGTATTTTACACTTTTCCTGAATGATAAAATTTATTAATGTACTGCGAAAGATTTTACAGGAATTCTGACACTTGTAAGATAACATAATGTGTGTACCATAACATGTAAACATAATGTAGATGCAGGGGTGCAGAATATGTCCAATCTAGGATCGGGGGAATTTTTGTGAAAAAATACACAATTGATTTTGATTTTAACAATAAATTACATAATTCCTTAAAATAGAAAACTTTTCACTACAAATAAAAAGATCCATATGGCGACCTTCACAAAATCGAATCTCAGAATACTATGTACTGTATATACTCACACATAAGTTGAGAAATTTTAGAAAAATAAAAGAAATTTCTATACATACAGTAATACAGAATTTATGTAAGCCTATAACATATCGTAAAATTTTGGAGAAATTTGCATGTGGATTGGGGGAAATCTTAAGAGTTAAAACATTTTTTGCACCCCTGTATAGATGTACATTATACTTGCCAACTTTCTCTTAAACTTCCATAAAATGTGAGTTAACTTGACCCAGGTTAAACATGTTTCGAACCAGAAATTTACTAAAGAAATTAATTCAAATAGATTTCATAGAGAAACATGATTTTAAATATATAATGAAATATCAAATAAATTTTTTGGTTTGTAACGCGTATAACCTGGGTCAGCTTAACTCACATTTTATGGAAGTTTAATTGAATGTTGGCAAGTTTGACATTACATGTAAATATAACTAGAATGTCTAAATACATGTAGAACATAATCCATGAAATTTGCATATCCATATTATCCACTCATATAAAGTTGGCCAATGAATAATCAAATTTAGATTAATTTGTTGATTGATTAAGGTTACAATCACAACCAGCAACTAAAATAATGTAGTTTTTCACTAAATAATCTCTTTAGTAAAGTTTGAAACTGTGTACCTTAACTTTTTTATTTGAGCATTCCAAACTCCTTCAAAGTCATCGACCAAGTTATCATAGTTGAAGTCTGTCTGATATTTTACTTGTTTTGATATAGTAGCTAGAGGTCAGCAGTTTCTAGGATTTTCAACTTTCAGTACAGTGTCTTTTTATATTATTTTTTTTATCCTTGAAAGCTCTGCCACAAATTATCGTATAAAAATGTGATTGGTATCAATAAATTAACAATAACATCTGCTAATTAATGCTGTACTTAAATTTTGTTTAGGGGTCATCTTCATATTGAAATTGCATCAAACTTAAATTTTCAATACAAATGAACTAGGATGTAAAAAATCATGATTTTTTTTTTAATAAAAAAAATTGGATTTTTTTATTTAAATCAAATTTTTATGATTTTTTTCCCAGCGTTCAAATACTGAATAGCTACCAAGATTTTTAGGTTTCCAAAACAATTACCCTCTAATTGCTAACATAATCTATGTTTTTGTACTTTAATTAAGAGAATTATAATTATTAGTTAGTAATTACAGAAGTTATAAAAACTGAAAATTAGTAGTTTCATTAGTTAGTATCATACAATAATGTTATGTACATTAATATTGTAATAATTATGTAAAACTTCATTAAATACTAGTTATATTTAACATTTATTAACAATTTAATATTAAATAGTTAACATTACTTCAAATAAATAATTGTTAAACAATTAACTCTCTAATTAGGAACACATTATACATTTTTAAGCTTTAATTATTAAAATGATAATTAATAATGTAGTATTCATTTTAGAAAGGAAAAGGGGTGCTCAACAGGAAATACATTAGTAATGTGTTTAGTAATGATATAAGGAAAAATAATTTTTAGTATGATAAATAAAGTGTCCTTAATTTTTAATAATTTTATTAATCACAAATTGAAAAATACAATTAAGTAATGACATGTTCTTTCTAAAGAAGTAAAGTTTTGTTATTTTTGCAAGGTCTTGGGCACATGAATTTAGAAATACTGTTGAAAGGTAAGTTTTTTACAAGAAATCTCTGGCTACAACCACAGGTAAATTTAACTCTTTTTTTTTTTTTTTTTTTTTTTTAAGGTAGGTAGGGTGCAGCACCCGTAAAAAATGGCCTAGAAGAAACAGAAAGTAATTACAGAATTAATAAAAACTACAAATAAGCAATTTCATTGGTTAGTAGCACAAATAAATAACAAAACTAACAAATATTATTTGCAGCTCGTTTTGCATTTGTAGTTAGAAAAATTACTGTTAATCACCAAAATCTAAACTTACACACATGCATGTGTATGCTAACCAAAAAAAAATATGAAAATGAGTTAAACCATCCATACACACATGCAGAAAAAATATAAGGATAGTCAGTTATATCTGAAATTCTCGAAATATTTATATATCAGCATTATTACATCTCAGTGTGAATTATTAGCTTTCAATGGTTCAATTTTTTTTTTCTTTTCAAGAAAATTTTTGCTGTCTTTTCAATTCCTAATTAATTTTTTTATTTAGTATATATAAGTTACAAAGTTAAATAAAAAAAAAAACTTTTATTCAACATTTTTATACCAATTAGTTGTTTTTCTCTTATGCTTTCATTTACAATTTAGCTATTGAGCAGATGTCAGTCTTTCATTCGAGATTGCTATTAATTTATTATTACAAAAGTAGAGCGAGAAACTAAGACACTGACTATTTATTCTTTTATTTGTAGAAATTTAATACACTTGCTATATTTATTTTATATAAAATAATGCATAAATTAATTATCTAAAGGAAATTATGACATTGCAAAGTATATTAGATTTAAATATCATTTTTAAATGAAACTGTTGTATGTTGGATAAAAACAATGCTTTTTACAAACTTGACTGCTTTTTATTTTTTACAATACTCAGGAATTAAGCTTAGAAACAATTATTTAAAACTCTTTTTTTTGTCTATTCATAAGTCAAAATACCTGTAGAAACTTTCAAATTATGTTCACCGTAGATTTAAAATTTTTGATTTTAATCAATGATTTAAAAAAAAAAAACAGTTGATTAAAATCACAATTTAATTGCTGATTTAAATCAACTGATTAAAATCGCTGACACCCTAATACGAAAACATTATTTTGACCTCATGTTTGGATTTTCCAGTAAATGTTACCTTTGGATTCTAAGAAGGAAGTCATTCAAACAAGTAGTTTACAAATTAGGATGATTTAAAGTTTGGAGCATCTAATGTTACAATCATTTTAAATCGTTGCAAAACAGATTGCAATGAGCATAATTTTTTAAGCATAACTCAAAAACTATTCAGCAGAATGAGCTGTAATTTTGAATTCACATATTTGAAGCTTCTAAAAATTGATTTCTGTTAAGAAAAAAAATCATAGGTTACAATTCTTTTCTTTTTTTTAAAATATATATTTTTAAATTATTTTTTGAAAAAACATGAATTGTAATCTATGAATTTTTTTAACAGAAATCAATTTCTAGAAGCTTGAAATATACTAAGTCAAAATTACAACCCATCATGTCAAGTACAGCCCTCCCCACTTAATCGGGTCATGGATAATCGAATACCCTGCCTATTCGAATAGAATCCTCCGGAACCGAATTTATTCTTATTGGATTTATGTTACTTTTCCCCGCTTAGACCAAATACCTTTTACGAATGTCCCCGCTTAATCGAATAACAACTGTGTGACCCATGTTTGAAAATAAGCATGGAAAGCACATTTCAACGGGAATTTCCTCCCACATTTTGTCATTTTCGGTTCCTTTACGCTGAAAACAAATTTTCAGTTCTTCCTGCAATGATTGCGGCTCTTAGGTAGGTGTATAATGGACAGGTCAAATGATTTCCCCACCATCACTTTGTGCTGTTAACTAGGTTTTAATGACAATGCACCGTCACTTCGAGACTCGAGATGGCAGTTGTGATATTTTGCACTCATTCGAAAAATAACTCGATATTTACTCCTTTAAAATTCCACTTTAAATGATTTTTCTTAAGGCAGTATACGTAACGTAAATTAGAAGTAGCAAAGTTTTGACCAAATTCAAATGAGCTGCATTAAGTGTGATGTAAACAATATAAATGTATGCACTGACGTTAAATTAATACGTATTTACTTTATATTAGCATTTGTATTTATTTTAGTTTATGTTATTCTATTAACAATTTATTATGATGTTAATTAAATATACTGTAGATGGTTATTTTGCCTTTTTATTATGCATTAAATATTACAGTTATGATTCCCCATTTAATCAAATACCCTGCTTAATCGAATATTATTTCTGAAACCATCAATATTCGTTTAAACGGGGACGATTGTAGTTTTTGAGTTATGCTTATAAAACCACACACATCGCAATATATTTTGCAACGATTAAAAATGATTAGGAGTTCCAAACTGACCTTCATAATTTTAAAACTACTTGATTGAATGACTTCCCACTTGATACCATGAGAGGTAAAATTTACTGGAGAATCCAAATATGACGTCAAAATTGATGTTAATATTGAAAATTTCAGAGTCTGATACAATTTCAGTATGAAAACAATCCCTAAGCAAAATATAAGTAGAGCATTAATTAGTTGACTTTATTATGAATTGATTGGTACCAGTCACATTTTTATACGAAGATTTGTGGCAAAGATTGGTAACTTTTTTTTTTTTTCTGTGTGTGTTCATACATAAATACTAATATGCTGAATAGACAGCATTAAGTAATGGATTAGATATTCATTAAAATGTATTCTTATATTCTGCATTGAAGTTTTTCTATGTATAATAATTTCATGTTTTAGCATATAGACATTGTTACATAAGTAGCAGGATAAATATGAGGGGCTTTCGAAAAGTAAAGATACAATGCTGCATACTCATTGAAAAAACTTTTAATGGATAAAATGTCCATTACAAATTACTTGTTGGTATATGCCTTATTTTTTAACATAGTTGCCATCATTGTCCAAGCATTTGTTAAGTCTAGGTACAAACTTTTGTACCCCCCCCCCCCCCAGTTTACTGCTTGTTGTCAAAACTACATTTCAACTACTTAGATTCTCATCATCGCCATGAAAGTTTTGCCCTGCAAGATGTTTCCTTTAGACACAGAAATAGTTAGTAGTCTCTGGGTGCATGGTCCGGACTGTAAGGTTACCTACCCGTTCTGGGTTCTTCGTGAACATGGGTCCTACCTCCAAAGAAAGCACGACATCATTTTGTCAATTCATAATGTTCCCATAGACGGAAACAATTTCTTTCATATCCGGCATCCATAATCTTTCATATCATGAGGGGCTGCATCCAAATACAGTAGTACGTGCAATATTGTGTATGCTATATTGGTGCTAATCAATGGATATATGGATACTGCTCCTCATCTTTTTGCTTCATTTTGGGAACTACAGATTTTGAGAGTAGTCTATCGACGATAATTTTCAGAATTTTTAAGATATGTTTTTGAGACTTTCACAAAAGTTGCTCTATACACTTAGCTAATACATTATGCATATTATATTTTGATTGCATTCGCGCATGTGCAGTGAAACATGTTGTCCTGGTCCGGGTACCGAACCAGGGTCTGAAGCAGGTCTAAAATTGGGTAGCAGAGTAAAAATAGTATAGCTGGGCAAAATATGGCATAGATCTAAAAATAAAAGTAAATGACAAAGTGTGTAAAGGTAGATGAGAACAGAGAAGAAACAGTATTTAAGTTTTTCATGGAGCTAACGTTTATTTGTCTAAAACAAACAAAGTAAAAATAAGCAAGTACATATCTTAAGAGTAAAATCAAATGGTTAATGACAATGACAAAACAACAATTCAGTATTGTAGAATAGCATATATGATATCTGAGCCAGCATTTAAATTATCATGATATCACAGTAAAACAAGTAGATATATAAATATTCACTCACATTTAGTTGAGGCAGACCATCACACCATTAAAACATTTCCAAAACGTATCACTGTATATCCGTACCTTATTGAAGATTTGATGTTTATTGAAGTATAAGTATTGACGGCATGAAACAACATACAATGACAACAAAGTCTCAAAAAAGATGCTCGATATATTTCATGACAGAGTTCAGCAAAAAAAACGTCAATATCACTTTGAAACTAGGAAATTTATACTCCAACATTTATCCATGAAGAAAAAACTAAGTTCTTAAACAGCACTCAATATCTACTAAAAACGATGCTTAAAAGACGGCTTCAACATTTCATAATATCTTTCAACTTGTAATAGCTGGCATAATGTTTAATTAAAACTATAATTTAAAAGACTAGAAACCATTTCGAAATAAAATGTAACTGAAACAAGGAACAGAAAAATAACACGAACAGAACCAACAGAAAAACAACCCAACAAGCAGCACAAAGCACACCGTACAGAGACTAACGTCTCTTTAAATATCTTCTAACTATAAGCACATGTCTACCGGCGAAACCGCCCACTTCTTCAAAACACACATTCAGCGGAGTTGAATAACACACGTACTACTGTACAGAAAAACTATTTCAACTCCGGAACGGGGAAAAAGCGATACGCAGTGCATCTGAGTTGCGAGGAAGAACTAAGCGAAAGAGTTACGATCGGAAGTGAAAAGTCCAATGACGTGGATCGATTCTCAATCGAATTGTAAAACGAATAATTAAACCACGTTTACGGCAAAATGAAAACAACAGGTAAGGAAATTACGAATGGATATTTGAATAAACTAAAAGGAATAAAGATAACCAAACATAAGTAGAATGTTAGAATGAACTTATTTGAAAAGTAAAAATAAGAAATGATTGAAATAAAGCATATAATTTTAAGAAGGTATAAACGTCAAGGAAAGCAGGGCTAACAAAACATTTTTCAGTAAACCTGCTGATTTTTCATCCAATTTTTATTATTTTTTTATTCTGATTGCAGAATATTGTGTACAATGTTGTTTGTCATAGTTTCTGAAAAGATCATTTTTTTATATTAACTCTGCAAATTATAAGCAAAAAACTTGGCAATATTTGGGACTGTTTTTATAAAAACCTTAATTTCTCTACTAGTATACATGCTATCCTCATAAAAATGAGCATAGTTCATTAAAATAAGCCTCTTAATCATGTTCTACAGTTTGAACACTTTTGCTACATTGGTTTTTACAGGGTTATCCAAGATATTCGTTCTTTTTCAATTTGTTGATGGTCCCCTATGAGGTTTTGGGAAAAAATCTTCATGGAAATGTATGACCTATACTATTCTGTTTACACACCTGGAGTTTGAGGATAATTCCTCATGTATTTTTCTAGATATTTAACAAAATCTCGTAAAATCGCAAGTGACCGGTCATCATTGGCCATATAGTGTATAAATGCTATAAAACTGTTATGATCTTGCTCTTACTTCAAATTTTGAAAGAAATTTTTTATTATCTATTTAAATCAAGATTTGTTTTCCAGCTTTATAGTACAAAAAACTCATAGCATTAATCAAGCATTTTGTTGCTTGCATGAGCATTATTAATTAAATTTCCAAGCATTATTAATTGAATTCCAAAGCTTAAGAATGTTGTTCAGTCAGATCTCAAATTCCTTGTGCTAATGTTAAACCTATTGGCATGGAATGCATTTATATATTTTTAATATCTCCTCATAAAATTGATATTTTAAACTTCCTTTTTCATGTGTATCCTTTTTAAAACACATCTCTTTCTTTCTTAATTGGACAATATATTTCTAAAATAAATACCTAATTTTATTTCAAGTATTAAAATCTTACTAACAGCTAATTGACTTCTCAGATTTTAACACATTAAATATATACTTTATCATCTAAAGAAGAGACATATTTTAATAAGTGTACACAGAAATTTTTTTTAAATATCTACTTTCTGAGGAGATATTTTAAAAATATGAATGCCTTCCATGTCCATAGCTTTAACATTAGCGAGGGAAATTAGATATTTGATTGACCAACATCCTTAATTAAAAAGCAGAAATTTGCTCAGCCTTGCTTTTTCTAGCACGCTGTTCCTTTTCCCCTATTTTGCACTGAAGAAGAATCTCACTAATAGATTCGAAACAGCTGTTTGCTGTTTTTCATGTGTTATTTGTGCATTTTTAAACGTTCATTTTTCTGCTTTTTAATATTGTTGCACAAAGGCTTTATTTGCTACAACATCCTTAAGTTTTATATTTATAAAATATTTTTTAACACCCTATATCAGGGATGTTCAACATGGTGCCATTGCATCTTTTGAAAGTTCTTTTTGGCACATTTTTTAAGTATTTCCTGCTGCTCACTTAAATAATAATAATAAAATAAATCTTAAAAGATGGTTCACAAAATCCTTAATATTTGTATAATTTATTATTTTATATGGGGTCACTGTAAGATGAGTGTGTATCATTACCGCTACTTATAATGAGATAACATTGTTGCATTTTTCCAACTATGCGAATAATAGCACTCTTCATTATTGTCACTTGTTGAAATTTGCCCTTTTGTATGGAAAGATTGGCTAAGTCTAACAGGATGTCTAGTCACCAGGAAAAGTCAGGGAAATTTTTCGTGCTTGAGGAAATGTCAGGGAAATTTGAAAACTCCGAGAAAGAATTTAAAAATTTGAAACTTCCAAGAAGAAATTTCTTATTTTAAAAACTAAAGATTTAAAATTGCAGCATCAGGAAAGTGAAATTTTGCTCTTTATAAGTACTGTAAAGAGTATTTTAGCATGTTTTGCAGATAATTTTGTCTTCTAACCCTTTTCAATCCTTCCTTGTAACTCTCATATTTTCAACTCCAGCTTTACAAAACGTTGTAGGATTGATTAGGTGTTTCAGTCTGTTCACTTATCTTTGTTTTGGAACTGAACATGTGTTACTTTAATTTATTGAATATTTATTTGTATTAAAATATGTTGAAGCAAAATGTATTTAACTGTGACTAATGTGATTAAAAATTTCATCCTGATTTGACAAAATGGATAGAACCTGATGCTAAAAGTGTGTATTTGCAAAATGTTGAGCATGTAAAAAGTTCAACAGTTTGGAAATTTTGCCAGAATTTGTTTAACATTTCAGCAGTTGTTACTTCAGCATCAGTTGTGAAAGTTCCACTCGCAAATTCACAACTTGACTTTTTAAGAGCTTTTGTCTGTAACATCACAAAATCTCAATACCTGGAAAAGTCAGGGAAAACACCTGTAAAAGTTTTGGGAATTTGTTGCTGATCTGGAATAGACACCCTGATTTTGCAAGAATTTGTTTAACTATTCAGTAATTGTTACTTCAAAATCAGTTGTGCAAATTCCACTCTCAAATTCACAGCTTTTAAGAGATTTTGTGTATATCACAAAATCTCGATATCTGGAAAAGTCAGGGAAATTTGTTGCTGATCGGGAATAGATAAGCTGGTCTAACTTATATGTTATTAAAGTATTTTTAAGTTGACTAAGTTAAGAATTATATAGTTAAAAATTATATAGAGGTAAAGAGGTGTTTTGTTAACATGCAATAATATAAGCCATTTATTTTAATTATATATCATATTTATGATTGCTCTGGTATACTAAATAGCAACATAGCTAAAAGATGGCAAGCCAATCCAGCATGATATTAGGGAGAGAAGTTATGTGTATCAGGCATGCATGTGTTTCATTTATTGCTAAATATCTGTCAAAGTATGACTTGATTATTATGTTTATAGCTTAAAAAGTCAATATTCTTCCCTTCTCCTTGATGCACTTTCATGCCTAGTGTATGCAAGGGCAAAAGCAGTAATACTGCATTTAATGAACAGTAAGTTTTCTGATGTATGGAGAAAACCTCTTCATATAACCATAAAAATGTAAACTGTACAGGTCTTGAAAAAATGTAGTATTTGTTAATGTGCAATGATGTGCTATTACTTTGAAAGAAGGAACAAATTAAGAAGTTTTCTCCTTATATTGTATATTACACCAATTTTTAAACTTATCTAATGATTTGTTCTTTTCATTGCTAGAAATACACTGAGAAGAAAGGGAAAGAAAATGTGCCAAAAGATTCAAATAGTATTAATGTGGACAAAACTGGAGAAACAATACCAGACTCTCTTGAAAATTCCAGTTCTCTCTTGGATAATGCTTCACCTTCAACTAGTGCATGTTCTTCAAAACGGAAAGAAAATCCTGAAGATGAAAATGATGTTCCTAAACCAAAAAAATTAAAAAATACTACTAACAAACTTTCTGACACAACTGTCAAAAAATTAACTCAGTTTGCTTTTACTAAAAGTAAAGCAAGCAAATAAATGTAAAAGAAAAAATTTTTTAGTGATTTTTTTATTTTGTATATAAATCTACTTTTAATAAATAAATTATTTCATTTGAAATTAATATTCTATTGTATTTGATGTGTTAAGAATATATAATATTTTTCATCTTTTAAACTTGACATTTTCTCTATTTGATGACAATCAAATGTAATCTTCTGTTTAAAAAAAGTACCAGCTTAGTGTGTTTATAAATAGATAATTAGTAAAATCTTTTTTTTTATTTTCAAACGAAAAAAATAAATTATTTTAAAATCGCATTTAAAAGTCACAGCTAATTTCATAACAACTATTCATGTAATTCTAAAAAAAATTCTTTGATAGTACGTTAATTACCATGGGCTCTGATTATTGAAAGTTTGCCACTTTGATTTACACTTAATAAAAAATGTAAATTAATGAAATTATTTTTTTAATTCAAATTTTTGCTCTATTTTCTTAAGGTGAAAAAAAGGATTCTTTAAACTGTATTTAAGATTTCTAAATAGTTTCCACAACAAATAATCATAATTTAATATTAAACTATTAGATAATGAAAGAATATTTAAAAAAAAAACTATTTTTTTTTTACTTACGACATTTTAGTATATTTAAAATATTTTTTTATGCAGTTTTAAAGCCCATTAGCCTATTTTGGTGAAAGTGGTTTGGTGCTTAATTAATCCCATTATTTTTGTATCTCATAAACAGTTATAATATTTGGTGATTTGTCACCTGTGGCTGGCTAACAGAAAAATGGCTTAAAATTATTTTATTAATTTATAATTAAATTCTAAAATTATTAAAATGTTGTATTGTCATCAGAAAAACACCTGTGAACATATTTTTTATAATTCTAGCCTTTCAGGAAGTGAGTGAAAATGCTATTATAAAATTACATCTTTACAAACAAAAACAAAGTTAAATACAAGAATATAAATAAGAGGAGGGTGGGATAGGTTAAACTTATCATAGTTAACTTTGATTATATTTATTAAAATAGAGATTCTTGTTATATGTGCTTGCTTTTCATTCGTCAAAGCTGGTGGCCTATTACTGGTACACTTATCTTATAAAAAAAAGAAAAGAAAAATTTGGTAATTGAATTTTTTAATTTTGTCATTATTTATTAATTTACATCGACCAAACTACTTAGTTAAGTCAAAAACGGAAGACATATTCTGAAAATTTGTTACTCATATGCTGCAATCAATTAAAAAAATATATCACAGTTAAGCCTTTAATATTTTTTTTTTTTTTTTCAAAGGGTTATTTTTCTGAAAAACGTTTTTCTCCTCTATTGCAATACCCTTCAAGGGCATAATTTTAGGGGTACCGACTAACCAATAATATGTTTTTAAAGCTAAAACCTTCTTCTAATTGATGGTGCAATCGTATTTTTTAAAATATTATTTTTAACGCTTTCAAATACACGGGGAAACACAGATCACTCTGCAAACTGAATATTGTTGGTTAAGAATTTGTTTCTTTGTCGCATACAAAAAGTTTCCTAACTACTAGAACAAATTTTCATGGATGATAATACGTAGAAAGACAAATTTTGTATAGGAAACCAGTACTGCAAAATACTTTGTCAGTCAAAAATATAGATTAACTCACTCTCAACACATAGTTTGATGCTCCATAATTTGGCATGCAGCTGGTAGTACATACTGAATCACTGACCATCTTTATCATGATGTCATTACATTTATACAATACAAAGTTAATCTGATGAAGATCTTGCTAAAATACCTTTATTATTGTAAAGTTGTG
The DNA here is from genome assembly GCA_963932465.1 of Maratus speciosus. Classification (NCBI taxonomy): domain Eukaryota; kingdom Metazoa; phylum Arthropoda; class Arachnida; order Araneae; family Salticidae; genus Maratus; species Maratus speciosus. Next base: position 8,504,397 of record OZ010792.1, on the reverse strand, counting down.
AACAAGAATTCAGATTCAATTTTAATGAGACATTCTGTACTTCTGACTGAATAAGTTGATTGAGATCACTTATGGTGGATTGAAACTCTGGTTTCCTGCACAAATATACTTTGCTTTGACCTGCATTATCACTCCTGTGTTAAGTTTGTTCCATTACTTTAAAATCACCCTGGATATTTCCAGTGCTTGAAAATAATTGCTCATTCGAGACACTGCTTGTAAGTGCCCTTAAAAACTCTCTTGCTAAATCAACAGGGATGTTATTTTTGTCGAGTTGTCACGATTTTAATATTTTTTCCTTTTGTATTTTAGCTCACTTAAATGCTGGACGATCCCACAAACATTACAATGTAAAAAGTGTAATATGTTTTAATTATTGTATTTCTATGTGGTTTGCAACATTTTATTCTAAAAACTCAAAGAGTATTTTTTAAGCCAGAAAAGCAAAAATCTGAATTTTTCAGTCTTTAATCACCTTAAAATACACTTATCCCCTCTTCCTCCCAATTATACTTTTTATACACTGGCAGAAATTATGCTATTTTCATGGGGTTAAATTTGATATGTATTTCTATCTTATCTTTTGAATTTATAACTTTACTTTTCTTCCTCAGAGTCACAACCATTCCTAACTTACCCATCAGATCAAATTCTTTTCAAAACATTGTTAAGTTAAACAGAAATCCCCCATACATAAAAATTATATAAGAATTTAATTAGTTTTAAAGATTTATTATTACAGTCGGACCTCTATTTAACGAAGTCGCTAAATCCCGAAAAAAAGTTCGTTATTTGGAAAATTCGTTAAATAGAGATGAACTTTTTAAAATACTTTAAACTACACAAAACAGATTTTTAATTCATAAACACTAAACATTATTAAAAACTTAACTAATCACACTTTATTTGTAAATCATATTTATTTTTTTATTATTATTCATTTTACCTATCAAAAAGAAATCTGTAAGGACAACAAGATTTAAAAAAATATATTGTCCGGAAATACACTATATTTTCAGTTTTAAGAAAATATTTACATTAAAATTAATGAATTTTAATGACATTATCGTATTTATTATAACAAGTAATTTTAAGCATTGTATTACTACATGCGTCCTTAAATTTAATTACTGAAACTTATTTACTACAGAACAGCCCTTTTGGGTGTGAAAAGGGGGATATTGAAAATTTGCATTTCCTGGATAAAATGCAAAGAATGACAGGGATTTTACTACTCTCGTTGAGTTAGGCACCTGGTAAAACTAATTCAAGGTTATGGGGCATTATAAAATGTGTGAAAGAAAGAATAAGTTTGAAGTGTCCTGAAATATTTTGAGAAATAGGGAGAAAAAAAAATTATATCAGAAGAAAAAGTTCGTTAAATTGAGAATACACTTCGCTATTTGGAGGTTATTTTACGAAGAAATTCGCAACATGTTGTTGGTTCCTAGGAAAAGTTCGCAAAATAGAGGTTCGTTAAATAGAGGTCCGACTGTATTTTCTAAAGATACATATTACTGAATTTCTCTACCTTATTTTAAATTAAAATTATGTAATAAATTCTCAATAATCCAAAAATAAGCCTGTTGCTTTTTTTTTACATATATATCAGACAATACTTTAGTTCAGCAGTTCTTAAACTCTTATTAGATATCACAGACCTGTTTTAATATTTTCTGTATCTTTGCAGACCCATGGGATTATTAGATGCTTTTTAGAATATTAAATAAATGATATATAAACATAAACTAACAGAGATAAAGTAAAACCTGCTAAGGCAGAATCACTAGAGTTTGGGAAATTCAAATGATTTCTCTCTGATTCTACATAAATAATAATAATAATAAAATACATTGAATGTGAGACCTTCAAAAAACCCCTGAAGATGAATTGCAGATTGAATGGGATCTGCAAACAAGTATTTAATAACCACTGCTCTAGTTTTTTTTAATATTAATATCAAAGTTTACTTTTACAATCAGAATAATTTATTAATATAAAGAAATAAAGCTTCAAGAAAATGGTTTACATTGTACAGTAATACAGTAGACTCCCTGAAATCCACAAACGCCTAAAATCCGCACATCATTGCAGATGTAAACAATGAAACCATCAGTTCAGATGTAAGGGCAAAATTACTGAATTTTTTAGTATTATATTATTCCATATGTATTTTAATATGTAATTCTCGATAATATGACTGAACTCTTGGTTTTTCAAGAAGGAAGTATAAGGTTATTTCTGAAAAAAAATCAAGGTATTGCTGATATCACTGATAGTCACAATCTTTTTCTCAAATACATGTATGTATTAATCAAGCTTTTTTGGTTATCAAGACTGACTAAACTTGAAATAAAACTTCCTTACTTTATGATTTTGATGTGAATTAATAGGGTACCTTTATGAGGAAAGTTTCATTGAATAATTCAAGGAAAATGTATCTCATCTTTATTATGCATATTTAATATTAATTATTTACTTGACTTTTACTATTAAACAGTAAGGTAATTTAAAAAATATTATCATTTTAGTTTATTACTTTATGTAATTATTTTAATATTGTACTACTAGGGGGCTCTGCCCCCTGCAAGCTACGCTCGCCAACCCCCGTTCTGACACTGCAGAATCTAAAAACACGCTAATCTGATCGATTTTAAAGGAAGGAAAAATTTAGGAAATAAATTAATAAATAAAAGATTGAATTATACTGAAAAAAGCTGTGCAGATCTCCCTGTAAACGGGTTTCCAGTCAATTTCCTTTGATTTCAAAAATTTAAGGCTGAATCAGTTGCTGTTAAGACATCCAATGGTTGTTTTCGTGTTTGATTAAAGAGGATCAGTTAAACGTTTGAAAAGAAGCTAAAATAAAATGAATTAAGTGTACAGAGTCTTTGTCTACCGGTATTTTAAAACAATTTCTATAACAATAGCCTAAGTCATGTGACTATCAACAGCTCCAGGCGAACCACTTCGCTTTTTATATTCCTGGTGCCATTTTGGTACTTTAATATTAGCCAGGTACAGGTGATAAGTCGCCAAATATTATTTTATCTCCATCATTTCATCTATATTATAATAGTCCAAGTCATGTAACTGCCATAAATAAATACGCTCTGATCCCTTCACTTTTCATATGAAAGTTTGGCCCAGATATCATATACGGCCCCATATTGGCGCGATTTTTTTCCGACGCTAATTTGGGGAAAAGATCAACAGCATAAACAACAACACCCGGCTTATCAAATCAAGCAAAATAACGATACTATGGCGCCAGTTAAGTACCCGTTGCGTATATGACATTGGCGTCAGAAAAAAATAGCGCCAATATGGGACCGTATGTGGCATCTGTACCGAAAGTTTTCCATTTCGATTAAAAAAAATCAATATTTTTTTTTCGAATAATACTACATTAAAGCATTGTCTCAAAGAATTCTTGGTACTGTTACGCTAGCCGGGTGCAAATCTCGCCGATAACTATTTTTCAACTCGCCAGTTAGCATATTTTTTTTTTTTCCGAGTGGTAAATTATAGCATTGCTTTGAAGTTGAAATTAAATGTCATCGTTTGTCACATCATTTAATATTTGGCCAGATGCCATATACGTGCGTGATTTTTTTAACGAAAATTTGGCGAAAACCTCGTTTTCGAATACTAGTTCCATATGTATTTTTGGTACTACTTAGTTATCCCGTCGACCAAAAATCTATCACCAAACTATAAGATTAAATGCCAATAATGGTTGATCGTAAATGTCACATTCACTTGACTTTAAGCAAATTACGCGTCTTTACGTCATCAAGTGATTTTTATTTCAACATTTTATTTGTATATTTATTAATGTTATACTATTTTCTTTGTTCTTTTGTTATTTAAAATAAAAATTATGTCACTTTGTATAATTTGGTGAGTGGTTTGGCGATTTATATAATTTGGCGAAATGGGTCGATGGAATAACTAAGTGGTACCGTATTTTTTAATTATTTTCTATTATTTTTTATTTTTAAAGGAAAATAACCAAAAAAATAATTAACTATAGAACAAAACAATTTACGTAATTTAAAAAAAGAAAATAAAGTAAATAAACATTTATTATTAAACAACAATAGCCGGGTTACCATGTCAACCAAAATAATGCCATTTTGGTGCCAATTAGGTACCCTGGTGCGTATATGACATCTGTGCCTAATATTTTTCTTTTCATTTCGTTTAAAAAAAATAAAGAAGTGAAAGCCATTTATTTTAAAATTTTCAGTTTGTATTAAATAAAATGATAATGAAATACAAATTGAATTATGAATAAAAGTAACATGATACATTTCTTAGCATACATTTAAGGGAGGCCAAACTTCTCGCAAAAGTTAGTTTAAAATAGTAACCTTTTCTAAAATCTGAAAAAAAAATATCTGTTATGATTAAAATTTGAGTTGCCATCATTAGAGAAAAGTATATAAAATTAGAAAAAAATTAATATTTCAAAAACTAATTCGAATTTTAAAATTCTAATACCAGTTTTGAGATCTGCAGATCAATACGGATTTTTGGTGTTAATTTCATCGCATTCCGTATTTTAGGAGAAATCGCCGTGAAACATAATCAGTCGATTCATACTTCCGTTTCATTAGGATTTTATATATATAGGGTATATATTGCAAACATTCATTAGAATTTTGATTGCATTATTACATTCAAATTACTGTTTAAAAATGTAAACAAAGCAATGACCAGAAATCCACAAAATTCTAAAATCAGCACAACCTCTGGTCCCAAGCTGTGCGGATTTGAGGGAGTCTACTGTACTATCGTATCTCTTACTCCGACTGCTGCTCTTTTTTTCACAACTACATCTTCCTCCTAAAAAGGGAGGGAAACTGTAACTCAGTAAAATTATCTTCCTATAGCAGTTCTACCATGTTTAATCCAAAATAAGCCCTGGCAAATCTGAGGATGCTTGTAATATAAGATATTACAAAATAGATGTGTTTAGAGCTCATTCCGACAATAGTTTTGAAGATATAAAGAAATGCTTTTTGACCAGCCTAAGTAGTCATCTCTTATTATCATTTGCATTCAAGAAGAAATTTTTTTTAAGAAAGTCAATAAAATGAAGTGAATCATAGAAAATAACCCATATTTGGAACAGGCAGGATATGTTTTGAATAAATAGAATGTGACAAATCATTTTCACAATACTGGGTTAATTTTGAAAAATTTAAAGCTAATATCTAAATGACCTCTCATGGTAGCAAATATTTCAAATTCAATTATTTGTTGAGAACGGTTTAAAAATTACAATGGAAGTACATTTTTTTCTATGCAGTTAATAAACTGACTTTATAAAGTATATATTGTCTACTTGACATGATAAATTTACCTTTGTTTGCTACGTGAAATATGAAACCATTAATAAAAATGATTCATTAAAATTTATTTCTAAAATAGGTATTGATGAATATATGCAAAAAGGTTTTAAAAAAATTAAAAAACTTAGGTGTTAAAAGTATGTATTAGTAATTTCAACCGCTTACAAAAACTTTTGAAGGAGTTTCCTGTCACCTGGTGTCAGTCGGCATAAACTTGATATTGAGCTTCAGCCAAAAGTGCTCGGAGAGCTTTATATACTTTTAACATATCTACGGTTTTTAATTTTTTTAAAAATCTTTTTCGTATATGTTTCATCAAAATCTTTTTTAATAAAAAAATTTAATGAATCATTTTTATGAATGTTTTGTTTTCATACAGGGTGCCCAGTAATTAACCAAAAATTTGAAACTTCAATAACTGTTCATTGTGACGTAACATTTGGTGACTCAAACTATGCGGTTTACAATTTATGAAACCAGAACAAGTAGACTCCACCCATTTAAAGTATCACACTTTATTCCTTATTGCCACAGAATGAACTGTATTGATGGTTTTTTGTTTATGTAAGATGGCGTCAGACCCCACAGAACAAAAGAAAATTTTGAACTTTTAACGAAACATGAACATTTCCATGACAGAGTTTTGGGTTTGAATTGTGCTGATGCAACAGGACAGGGGATTGATTGGTCTGCCTATTTTCCTGATTTGAACACCCCTGAACTATTTTCTGTGGGACTACTTGAAGGACAATGTGTTCAAAAATCCTCCACAATCATTAGATGTGCTTCAACAAACCATTTCTGCTGAAATTTTAGGCATCACACTGCCAACTCTATTCGTTCAGTTTGGACAACTTTGATTTTAGGCTTCGCCATTTTGTTGCAAGTAATGAGAAGCACTTTGAAAATCTTGTGCATTAAATCAGAATAATTGTACTTATTTGTGAAGTAAATATTTTTCTTATCTCTTCTCAAGCTCTTTTACTAAGCAATTCAAATTTTTGGTTAATTACTGGGCACCCTGTATTTTATATACTGTACAGTTAATTGAAAAAATAAAATTTTACTAAATTGTAAAGAAATTTATTAATAAGTTTTTATTGTGATAAAAATTACAGGCAAGAGAGAGAGTTCTTTTAAGAAGCCCTTTTGTTTCTTTTAAAATTATCAAAAATATCGTGATATAATTAATAAGATATGATGTATTTATCAATAAACTAAACACAAAGTTTCTATAGAATAATGATAACAATACAGTTAAAGTGAAGTTTTATTCATAACTACAGGTATTATTTACAATATTTATAAAAATGCTACAAGTAATTTTATGGAATAACTGTGTTCTAAAAAGAAATTAACATCGCTTTCATCTCATAAAAAGTCTATAATCATACAATTCAGATTTCATCAAATGATAAAGTATAAATTATTATAAATTCTTTGCTTCCTTTATCATGATTTTCACTAATTTTACTTTTGCTTCCATCATTAAAATTGAATGTTTTAATCGATAGTAATTACCTCTATTTCTTCTAACTCCTGGCATATTACTTCACCAACATCTCTCTGTTCAAAATTTAAACAAAGATAAGAAATGTTCTTAATTTCTTGATGTAACATGTCTAATACCTCTTCAGTATCATATTTCATGATAAAACAATTTAAATATTCTGTCATGTTTCCTTCATTATCAAAACAAATATTATGTAATATTTCAAACATGGAACAAGTTATCATTCCTCCACCATACAACAAATGAGATAACTTTTTAGGGTCAAACAGTTCTTCTTTGGCTAAGAAATGACATAAATATCTTCTTTTCTTATGGAAGCAAAGTTTATGAAATGTACTTAAAACAGAAGCAGCATCAACTCCTGATCGAGATAGTATGCGAGACAAATTATGCATTGTAAAACCTACATTCACAAAATCCTCTAAATATTTTGTTTTATTGCCATCTTCTTTAAAGCAAACTTTATAAAAATCTTCCAAAGCAGAACAGACATTACTTCCTGCTCCATATAACACTCTAGATAAAAATCTTGGTTTGAACTCTAGTTCAATAAAACTACTTAAATATTTCGTTGGATTTCCTTTATTGTCAAAACAAAAATCATGGAAATCTTTTAAACAAATTATTCCTTGACTCATAATATGGCATAAATCACGTGGTTTGAAATTTATTTCTCTTTTAGTGAAATTATATAAATATTCTGTTGGATTACATGTGTTATCAAAACAAAGATTATGGAATTTTTTTAAATTATGAGATGCTTTAATTCCTGATGAAGATAGTGCAATAGATAAATGACATGTTTTAAAATCTGCCTCGGTGAAATTCTCTAAATATTTTCTTGGATTTCTAATTTCATCGAAGCAAACTCTATGAAATTTTTTTAAAGCAGAACAAACATTAACTCCAGCACCACTTAAAATATCAAATAAATTACTCACTTTAAAACCAACTTTTGCAAAATCTTCTGAATGTTTTGTTAAGTTTCCTTCATTATCAAACAAAAGTTTATAAAATTCTACAGAAGTGTCTTTAGCTCTTGTTCTGTATAAGACACAGGAAACATTAGATAGATCTGCTCCATTTTTATACAGAATTTGTAAGTACTTTGTTGGATTTCCATCTTTATCAATCCAAATATGTAAAAGATCTTTAAAAGATTGTTTCATTTTAATTCCTGCACCAGATAATATATTAAATACAGTGAACAGATAAATTCCATTTTTATACAGAATTTGCAAATACTCAGTTGGATCACCATTTTTATCAAACAAGAGACTATAAAATCCTTTAAAAATTTCTCCAGCTTTAACTTCTGCTCCTTGTAATATATGAAATATGTCAGATGCATTAATTCCATTTTTATAGAGAGTTAATAAATAATCTGTCGGATTTCCTTCTTGATCAAAGCAAAGATTGTAGAGCTCTTCAAAAACCTGCTTATCCTTAGTTCCAGTTCCATGTAAAACATGACAAATACTACATAGATTGATTTTATTTCTATGCAGAACTTGTAAATATTTTGTTGAATTGCCATTTTTATCAAACCAAACATTGTAAAGTTCTTCAAAGGTCACTATAGCTTTGATTCCCATTCTTTTTCCATGTAAAATACTAAATATATCAGATAAATTTACTCCATGTTTATAAAGAGTTTGTAAATATTTTGTAGGATTTCCTTTATTATCAAACCAAAGATTATAAAGATTTAAAAAAATCTGCTTAGCTTTTGCACCAGCTCCTATCAAAATGCTAGCTATAATAGACAAATTTATCTTGTTTTCTTGAAGAATTTGTAAATATCTTGTTGGAATTCCGTTTTTGTCAAACCAAATATTATAAAGCTCTTCAAAAGTTGATTTAGCTTTCATTCCTGTTCCATGTAAAATAAGAGATATGTTAGATAGATTTACATCATTTTTGTACAAAGTTTGTATGTAATTAGTGGGTTTTCCATTTTTATCAAACCAAATGTTATAAAGATCTTCAAAAGCTTGATCAGCATTAAAACCAGCAGTTGCCAATATGTTAGATAAAGTGAATAGTTTTACTCTATTTTTATTAAGAGTTTGTAAATATATTGTGGGATTTCCACTTTTGTCAAACCATAAAGTATAAAGCTTCTTGAATGCTTGTTTAGCTTTAATTCGAGACCCATGTAAAATACTAGACATATTACATAGATTTACTTTATTCTTATGAAGAGTTTGTAAATACTTTGTGTAATTTCCATTTATATCAAACCAAAGATAATAAAGGTCCTCAAAAGCCTGTTTACCTTTAGAAGCAGCACCACTTAAAATGCCAGATATACTTTTCATTTTTACTCCATGTTTATGTAGAGTTTGGATATATTTTGTAGGATGTCCATTTTTATCAAACCAAAGATTATATAGCTCTTCAAATGCTTCTACCCCTTTAGTTGCTGATGCACTTAAAATACTAGATAAAATAGACATTTTTAACCCATTTTCTTTTAGAGTTTGTAAACATTTTGATGGATTTCCATGTTTGTCAAACCAAAGATTATACAGATCTTTAAAAACTTGTACAGACTCCTGTTTTGCTCCTTTTATAATACTAGACATATTACGATACAGTTGATTTTTATACAGAACATTAAACATATTGCTGCCTTCTGATGTATTTAAAATTTTTTCAAATTCCTTAGAATGAGACAACGTCTCTGCAATAATTTTAGCAAATTTAGTTTTTACTTCATCCTTATCTGTTCGAATCCTTTTTGCTTTGTTACCTTCAGTAACATTTGTTCTTTTTTGAGCTGTTATGCTTCCATTATGAGAAACTTTTTTATTATTAGTCCTATTTTTCAGTTTTGAGTCATGTAGTATGGAGATTCCTGTGATTGACTGCATTTTAAAATTCAAAAAAGTCTTCAAGTACACAATTTTTAAAATAAAAGACTGAATAGCTTAATTCAATTACAGCTATTGCTTATGAAATACCTTTAGTTAATCCCATATGCTTAGAAAATCACTGTTGATATGCAGTATATTTTTAAAGAAAATAAATGCATACTTTATTATAAGTATTTCAGCTTTTTTATCTACTCTATTATTCAAAAACCAGCAACCAGTTTGAAATGTTGACATTTTATATTACATTGCATAAAAAAAGAAAAGAAAGAAATTACCCTTTGAGACTGGTTAAATTCCCACAGTTCTTAGCAAAATTATATTCTTCAGGATTTTACAGTATATTTTGTAAACACCAACTCTTCTGTCCTGATATATCTTTAACATTATTCTAGCATTGACATTGTTATCCTAGGAAAAGATCACAGCAAGATTTAGGAAAAAAAAAACTTTCACGTTTCTTTGTTGAAAATCTGACAAAACAGCAAATGTTATAGTTTGTAAAAAGAGTTTTCTACAATTATAAAATGAGTAAAAAATTAAGCTACATAATCATTTTCTAAAAGATAAAAATGCTAAATTACTCATGCAGGTATAAAATGGCATTAATTAAAAGCTAAAAGTGAGTAACAGAAACATCTCTAAAATCCAGTTTCATTTAAAATCAGTAAAGTTAATATTGCACTGGAAGAACATTCTTTTTAAAACAAAAATAAAAAAAGTTTTTTTTTTTTTTTTTTTTGACAGCATAATCAAAAATAAGTTCTTTAACAAAGTAAAAATATGTAACTATTGCAATACTTAAAAGTTTTTTTCACCATTGCTAATCTTGTTAGCTTAAAACTAAGTACTACAGTAATGTTTAACATTGCAATAGTATTAGTTTCAACCCAGAATTATTTAAATCCAGAACTATGGGGCAAATCGAGGCTTCATGGCCCATTTCCCATCACAAATTACATTAATGATTATATATAATTTTGGGAACTCAAATCAGGCACTGAACAAATGCCTAGTTTGCCCATTATGACAATATTATCTGGAGAGGGTACTGGAAGCAGAGAGGGGAAGGGGGACTGCACTACCTTCCTAAATGTTTGAAAACATGAATTTTGGCTATTTTTGGCTAATTTTAATGAAGATCCTGACTACTCTCATGGGGGCCCGGGACAGCTGCCCCGCATAAGTCGGACCCTGACCAATTCTCTTTGTTATTATTTCCTCCTCCAATTAGCACAGTTAGCATTCTCTGTATATTATAGACTTAAGCAACCTCTATGCTTCTTCATACAATAGCTAAACTGTTTGCAACTTTAAGAGCCTGAGCTTGCCTTTCTACTATTTTTATATTCTGGTTGTTGTACTTTGCTGTTTTGACACATTTTCAAATAGTAATTTTGGCCAGTGCATCGTGATTGCCGAATATTCGCTAAATAAATTAGCAGAATAAACAAATATATTGTAATGTATGTCAGAAAATGTTTTGTAATCTATGTGTGACACATCATTTTCATTTTCTTTTTTATGCTTGAAAAAGATGTTGGAGGCTCAGATTTAATTGTTAAATGATTTGAATCAAACCACTGGTTAATACATATAAAAATATTCTGCGACTGACCTTAATATGACAACTATCTATATACGCGTTTAACACTAAATTGAGGGGGCCGAAAAATTTTTTCGTGTTAAAAAAATTTTGCGTTAAAAGATTCGTAAAAAAAAAAGAACAAAACTCACAAATATTTTCGACGTCGTTAAATTTTATTTCGATTTCCTGTTTAACTAGTAGTAGGTTGCATCCATTAGGATAAAAAGCTAGTAAAAAAAAAATATTGTTTTTTTTTGGGAAAAAATCATATCTTTTTTTGAAGTGTCTTTTTCAGCATTCTGAGATCTAGCTTGTTTGATTCAAATAAGCAAAGCTGTCTCTAAACCTTCGTGCTCAGCGGTTCTCATATGTTTTCTCTCTGGCTTAAACTTACTGCTCTTAAATATTAACGTAACGGGATTCCTGTTTTAATGGCAATGCCTAACTCTGTTTTTGTTCTTCTTTTTCATCAACTGCATCTTCATTTGAAGTGAAATAGCAGTTTGTTTTCGAACCGATTTTTCAGTGATTGTGCTCATAAAACAAACTAATTTACAAAAAAGTATGAAATTCACAGATTTTCACCCAAAATTCAGTGGTTTTGATGCAAAATTCACCAATTTCAACTCAAACTAAGTAGATAGAAAGCGAATTTTTTTCGTGTTAAAAGAAAAGAAAATGTATTAAATTGCATAGCATACTGCGTGGACCGCTAATATCATTTCGTGTTAACCGATTTTTCATGTTAAGCGTTTTTGTGTTAAACGTATTTCACTGTATTTAAAAGACAAAGCTGTTTTTTTAGTAATCCGGCCTGAGCTTTTAATTGAACCGAATTTTATAATTATTTTTTAAATGAAAGAACTTTATATGTAGATATACCCGCACTCGCTAATTTTAAAAATAATCCATTTTTGTATTTTAATTTCAAAAGACCTTTATGAAATTTCTTCACATTGGTGGTAACTGGGTTACTCCCATTGTTGAAGAGAGAAGGGAAACAATGGGGAATTAGCATATCATTACGGGTGCCATTTTTGTATTACAATTAAAAAAAAAAAACCCTTTTTTAAACTTCTGAACAGAAATTGATATCACGATTTAAATTAACGCATTTTTACTCATAAAGCTATAACATTTCAATATTATTTTTATTCTGCTGATACTGCAATTGAGACACTAATCTCCAACGTCTTCAGTAGAGGAAAATGATGTCATATTAAAAATGAAATGAGTATTTTCTTTGATAAAACTAAATATTTTACTATGGATGTGTCTAAAAGTAAATTTCTGGATTTCGCCAGCCCTCAGAAGAACCTCAAGTAAAGAGTGTGAAAAATTGTGAGTATGCAAAACTGTAACTGGCAAACGTGACATCAAGTTTGGGAATATATTTATTAATAATCTATGTCACGTTAAAATATTTTTTAAATAGGGAATATGAAAAGTATGCATGTAAATTTTGCGACAGTGAAAAAGATGTTATTTTTAGATTTCGTTGAAAACAAAAATTATAATTCTGTCACAGTGGCACAATTTGATTGATTTTTCATTACATAATACCAAAGATCAAAGTTTCAATTAATTAACTTCATGATTTCACTATCTTTATAAGAATAAAGTTTAACATTTTAATAATTTGAAAAGTTGAAATTAAACTGTAGTTAAAATAAATGCTTGCTTTAAGAGTTAGGCTAGCCAGTGTAATATTGATTAATTATTGTAATTATTTTTTCTAATTTTTTATAAATGCAGTTAATCAGTTCTTTTAAACATTTTCATTCATCGAATTAGACTCATAAATATAATATTAACTATGCAGTTACAATGAAGAAAGAAAGAGAGAGAAAAAAAAAAGGTTACTGTAATTAATATTTTTGCGCAATGAATCTGACCTGGCACATACAATAAGTAAATAACCAAAATTATTATTAAATGCATAAGTTCTCACTACTATCCAATAGAAAAGTATGTAGGGTAGATAGATGTGCCAGTAATGGACACCCCTTGATGTTTTTGGTTCATAAAAAAATAACTAATAAATATTAACTTTAATTATTTTTTTTATAATTCCCCCTTGCATGTTTATAAAACTGGGTTGTTGTTGACACTTTTAATCAAACCAATCAGGAAGCAGAAAATAATCTTTCAAAGTTGCACTGTTTTTCAATGAAAATCTTAATGAACAGGCTAACAGGCTTCATTTAATAAAGTCATATATTCTTTATTTTCTTGCAAAATTTGCAGTCTTTTGTTTTGTTAGTAATAGAAAATTTTGAATTTTATAATACTAATAGCCATTTATAAAATTTCATTTATTTTTAAGGTTTTAAGAGGGGTGTCCATTACTGGGATGCTTAATTAGTCATTTTCCAGTAATGGGCACCCCAAGTAGAAATTGCTAAAATGCAATTTCAGTAATGTTTATAGTGCATAAAATATTTTGACTTCACTGAAAACCCAAATAATCAAATTTAATTTTAAATTACACTTAACAAAATGTAATAACACCAAAACTTTTATAAATAGCTGCTTTTAAGTTATCATAGCAAACGTGGCAGCGTTAAGCTATAATATGATTAAGAAATAGAAAATGCAAACGACTTTCTTAAATTTCTGGCGAACCAGTTGACATACGACAATGATTTTTCTTTTGAAAGATAGAACTCGACGAGACGAATAAACTGATAGCATTTAAAAAATTACTGTAGCTTTCAGTAGTTTTTTATTTAATCTTAAACGAAAAAATGAAGACACAAAATTCAACAAAGTGTAGCTAACGTTCCAGTGAGTGGATTGACTTCGTTTTTGTTTTATTTTGTTCCTCTTGTTAAAACTTAGAATAGGTTTTTTTTTCATCTTTGTATGTTTGACGGTCGCTGAGAAAATCAAATTTGTCTTTTATAATGTCTCCATAAAATTATAAAAATCTCTCCTTTTCATTTTCGTATTTTCTAATTCAATAATTTCTTTCGTGATGCCACTCCCTAAAAAGCAGTACAATAATTTAAAAAAAAAGGATAACACGTGTACTTTTGTTTTTATTAGTCAATAAAAATTGAAATTCAACTGACAGATTTTTGTACTTTTGAAACTGACGTCAACCTAAGCAGATAACGCATAATTTTCATAAATATGTATATAAACTTTCTTGATTAATATTTTGAACTGCAGTAATAGACATAATGGAGCAAAAATGAATTAATAGGAAAAAAACAGGGTAAATCCAAAGCTTCTGTTCAGGAGGTAAATGTAAGGTTTTTTTTAATTATCATAAATACTTCACATACTAAGCATACCTTAAAAACAACCATCCCATCTATTTTAAATAAGGAAGAGATGTCGTATACGCACCAGTGTGCATAACTGGCGTTATTTTGCCTGATACGGAAACTGAGCTATTGTTGTTTATTTATCAATTATTTTTTTATTTACTTTTATTTTATTTTTTAAAATTATATAAATTGTTTTGTTCTATAGTTATTAATTAAACTTTTCTTTATTTATTGTTATTTCCTTTTTAAAATAATAGAAAGTAATTTAAAAATATATCTGTAACTGCTATTCGAAAACGCGGTTTTCGTTAAATTGGCGTCAGAAAAAAAAACCCCGCCAAACCCGTTGTGTATACGACATCTGTGCCTTAAATAATTAGGGTTTCGTTTAACTCTAGGTACTTTTGCTTGAGATATTGTCGAAAAGTACAGCAAAAATATACGGTACTATTTGATTATCCCGTCGACCAATTTCGCCAAACTATTCGCCAAATGATACAAACTGACGTAATTTTTATTTTATATAACGGAAGAATAAATAAATAAGTAAAACATTAGTAAAAATACTAATAAAAACTGGTCATATACACTTCATATTGACGCAATTTTTTCTGACGCCAATTTGACAAAAACATCGTTAATATATCATCTATATCCGGGTTACCATACCAAGTAAAATAACAACACTTTGGCGCCAGTTAAGTACCTGGTGCGTATATGACATTGGCGGCATCAAAAAAATCGCGCCAATATGCGTATATGACATCTGTGCCAAAACTTGAATTAAAAATCACTTGATGACGTAACAAAAACATGTATCGTGTTTAATGTCAAGCGAATGTAACATTTACAATGATCCGTTACTGTCATTTAATCTTATAGTTTGGCGATAATTTTTGGTCGACAGGATAATCAAGTTGTACAAAGTATGGTACATATGTCATATACGCACCTCGTTCGCGCGATATTTTTTCTGACGCCAATTTGGCGAAAACCTCGTTTTCGAATACCAGTTACATATATATTTTTAAAAAGGGATTAACAATAAATTTATAAAAGTTTAATTAATAACAATAGAACAAAACAATTTATATAATTTAAAAAAATAAAATAAAAGTAAATAAACATTTTATTAATAAATAAACAACAACATTCGGGTTACCATATCAAGCAAAATAACAAAACTTTGGCGCCAGTTAAGTACCCCGGTGCGGTGCGTATATGACATTGGCGTCAGAAAAAAATCGCGTCAACGTGATGTTCATATGACATCTGTGGCGGTTCAAGTACACTTCGGAACGTTACTTTGAAATCGGTGAGTTTCATCGCCAAAATCGCCAAGATGCTTAATGATCATCACCACTGAATATATAAATGATGCCATATTTGCAAACTTATAGGTCAAAATATAAGTGGAACCTTGGTTCACGACCACCTCTGTTTACGAACAGTTCGGTTTATGTCCAACTTCGATGATCAAAATTTGACTCTCTTGGCGTGCAATATCTCGGTTCACGACCAAGGCTGCCGAATAGTTCAGTTGGCAACCTTCACATAACTGTTGTTATTAGTCAAGTTTGGAGTAAGGTGTGCATATCAGAGTGCTTTGTGTACCTTTTTTACTGTAAAAAAATTAACTTTTTGTTTTACTTTTACTCAGGTTTGCGCTAATATTAGCTCTCATTATGACTTCTAAGAATGACAAAGTGCTTAGTGATAGCAGTAGTAAGAAGCTTAAGCGAATTACTGTTCAATAAAAGAAATTGTAGAAAAACATGAGAACGACGTTAGTATAACCGGTCTAGCTTAGCAATACGATGTGGCCTAAATCTTCGATTTCCACGCTAATCTATATATATATTACGCTATCGTATATGTCACAGAAATCACGATTATTTGTTAATTGTTTAATGGCAACGCTCCAATGAAACATATCTCATTGTTTATAGAACAGCATTTAATGCATCTCCATACCTATAAGTGGGGTTACCATAGGCTGGCTCCTGTTCTGTCGCCAAATAATGCCAAGTTTATCGCCAACTTGGCGATATATCACCAATTACCTATAGACTCCCATTGTAAACCAATAGGGTTTACTTGTTTAGAGAGAATCAACAAATTGAGATATTTTAATGCACCAAAAACTAATATCAGTTTAAGGAATTATATTAATTATATTTAAGGGAGCCCAAGTAAATTAAATTATGAATAAAAATAACTTGAATTTGATTTAAAAACTTTGAACCTCTTAAAACAGTGTGCATTACTTGGTTAACTAGTGCGTTATTGTGCGAAATAAGATAAAAGTATTGGGAATATTTAAAAGAACTCACGTTTATTTGTATTCAATATATAATTATCAAAAAATTTAAAAGACTAGTATTAAAAAATGCTCTGACGAGCACCAAAAAAGGCTAATATGTTTTTAAGTATGAAAAAGGGTTTGACAAGTGCTTCTAATTGAGCATGAAATAGGACAAGGGGTACCTTCTTGGCTGCAGCTCACTGTCAATGCCAACTTTGAAAAAATCATATTTGCGCTTATTCCATATAAAAAATAATCAGCCACAGTTACGATAAAATTGTGTAGTGTAAAGACACAGACAGTAAAGACGCAGCCTGATTAAATATGAATGTAAGGCAACACAGTACCAAAAATCTTAGTTCCTGCAGCGTATCACACTCATGCAGTGCCACCAAGCACTCCCGCATTGTAGAACTGTACAGAAAACTGATTTGTAGTGCAGTGTAGACTGATGCAGCACTCTGCATAGGAACAATTCCACATGTGCATGCATTACAATATAATGCATTTATTGATTGTTGAAATTATATCCAAGTGGATATGACTGTAAGATGTACTATGCAGTACAACAGTGCATATGTAAATTATAAACGAACATTAGACGCATACACCTTTAATACGGAAGTACAAAAGCACAATGTGAGTGTGCACTGAGGTTCAAATGCATAATAGGAATGTACAGTGTAGTATAATTTGTAGAGAAATAATGGTACACAGTGCACTGTACAAAGTTGCATTGCAGACGCATGTGCAGTACAATAGTGGAACAGTGCAGTTAACATGTAAAGCACGACAGAAAATTTTACTAAAGTACTGCGAATTTTCTTTTGTATAGAATAAGCGCAAATATGATTTTTTCAAAGTTGGCATTGACAGTGAGCTGCAGCCAAGAAGGTACCCCTTGTCCTTTTTCATGCTCAATTAGAAGCACTTGTCAAACCCTTTTTCATACTTAAAAACATATTAGCCTTTTTTGGTGCTCGTCAGAGCATTTTTTAATACTAGTTTTATATGGTTAATAAAATTTCAATATTTTATTTTTTTTTATGTATATAATTCTGCTTTGTATATTTTATAATCTGGCAATCAAACCACTCAGGAAACAGAAAATATTTTTTAAGGGCACAGTCAAAGAGGGGCTCATAGAGCTTAATCCCTCCCCATTTAAACAAAAACAATTAAGTTACAGAAGTTGTTAAAAATCTATTTTCTGTCTTAAATGTTTGCTTATTCATCTCAGACAAAAAAAATAAAAAAATAAATAAAAATAAATAAATAAATAAATAATAATATTAATGAAAGTTATAGTAATCATGAAACTAGTAAATCTGCAGATCGGTGGCCTCAAACATCAGTTCTACAGTTTTATTTTGAAATTAATTTATTTAGTATTTAAAATATCCAACTCACAGTATCATTTCTTTCATATTTGTAATATTAATTATTACAAGTAATATATCAAGTAATCTCTGGAAGTTTAATTGTTAAAAATAGTGAGACGAAACTATACACTAATGCTTCAAAACATTTTTTTTATTATTATTACCTTTTAAATCCCCCTCTCTCTCAATAATTGATAGCTGTAATTGCCTGATATTTAGTATTTTAAATTGTCCATCTAAAATAATCAAAATATCGATCTTCTGATAATTACAATTGCAAACAGTGAACGATTATCACAAATATTTTTTTAATTACTGATGTCCTAACTGTTAAATTTATTTGAAAATAACTATTTTGTTTCACTGGTATGCTTTCATTAAATGGCTTAGATGCCGTATCTTCCCTCTGCCATTGTTGTTTTGAATTGTTTGGCAATTTTTTGTTGGTGTGTTGGCTGTGTTTACGGATATGACAAACTCTATATGTAAACCCCGTGTGACGTGTCATGTTCTGGCAACCCCTGAGAAGCTTAGAATTTTGTGGATGTATTTTGATATCGTGTTCTATCGTTGTCTTTTTATTTTTATGTTAAATTTATTGGATGTATTTCTTTGACTATAGTTTCTGTAGTCCGTTTAAACACTCTTGCTGAAGTAATTAAGAAATATGAGGAAATTTTGACAAGAAAGGAAAGTTTGTTTATAGCGTGTCAATGTGTATTAAGCCTATTTTGGAAAATGACGGCGATGTTATGAGAGATATTTCGTGCTGGAGGTTTCAAGAAAGCAGATGCCTGTCAAGGTATGTTGATAATTTTATGTATATTTTGCTGCTTTAAGAGTTTTTTACATTTTGTGATTGCTACAAAACGAGAACTGATGAATTTTGAGAATGCTATACCGCGAGAAATGCTGAATTCGGAGATGTTTTTTTTGGTAAATGTGCGTGAAGCGCTCATACAACTATTGCTGATTGCCACTTTAGCGAGTTTCGTTTTTTCTGCATATTTTACTACTTTAAGAGTTTTTTACATTTTGAGATTGCTACAAAATGAGAACTGATGAATTTTGAGAATGCTATATCGCGAGAAATGCTGAATTCGGCAATGTTTTTTTTTTTCGGTAAATGTGCACAAAGCGCTCATACAACGATTACTGATTGCCAGTTTAGCGAATTTTGTTTATTATTTACATTTTATTTTCGTTAAGCCAAACATGCGTATAAACCGGTGCTTGGCAACATTTACTACTTGGCGGAAAAGGGGTTTTCACGCCAAGAAGAATTCCAAAATGGCGGCCGTGGGAACTTATGACATCTGTTCCCATTAAATTCTGGTTTTAAATAGTCATAAAAACAATTATATTTATTACTTGTTTATGGGGTGTCCATTACTGGCATTTTAGGTGTTTTGATATATTTCTGTTAGTTACAATTAAATTTTGATTCATATTGGGAAATGAGACTATGAGAATGGTTAAATATTGTAGAAAGATTAATACAATATTGAAAAAATTGGAATATAATAATTATAACTATTAATTAAAAAACGATTTTTAAAGAAATTCCTTAAGGGCGTCTATTACTGGCACATCTACCATATTTAACATTTTAGAGAGTAACTTCATACAATTTAAAACGATTTCAGATATTACAGTTGAATAATGTTTTATTAAAAAACAAAGTTTATTTGATAATCCAGAAATTTTTATTCCAGGTCCTCTGACAAGAGTAGTTGGAGCCCTGTTAATTTATGAAGTCCCCAATGTAGTATATGAATTGTTTTATCCCTATTTTATAAATTTAAGAGACAGATATTTGAATAAGTATATGACAGACAAGAATGATGTATGAATTTTTAAAACAAAGTAAATAATTACGCATCACAGCACTGTTCATCTTGAAAACAAATAAAAAAATCATGAAGTTAACGCATACGAGGAATCGGTAAAGATGTATAAAAAAAAATACAGCTGTTTTATCCAAAGATGAGGGATAAGTTTATGTTGTACCTTCAAATGAATTTGTATCAATCACTCGATTACTTTTTTACGAAAAGTAACACCACCATACGTTCTATTTTTCTTCATCTCCAATTTGCACTAGCACTATTCTATGTTCATGGCACTGCACGTGCACATGGCTGGAGACAAAATCAAAATATTTAGCATGACGTCACTCTTAAATCTGCGCGGTGAATCAGTTTTATGGAGAAACTGCGCGTTCGTAAAATACGCTTCGTATAATCAGATTCTGATATCTAAATTTTTATGTCGAGTTGCCAGCCGTACAACCTAAAATTCAAAGTATGGCTGTCTGTGTTGTTTATGTTTCACGTGCGATTTCCGCCGCGTAAGTTCATTATTGTTCATTCTGAAGTGATTTTCATGTAATTTTTCTTCAATATGTTATTATGATTAAGCAGTTGAATTACTTTTTCGTCATTTGAACCTATTTAAAGCTGATTTAGGGATAAAAATATTAGATGTCATGTCAGTGAAATTTTGGTTTTGGAAAACTGTCATGCAAAACCTTAAAATCTCTTGACTAAATATTTTTCTTATTTTATTACTTGGCGGAATATTCATGTTGAATAGTTTATTATTTGATTTCCCATTTATTCTTATCAGAAAAAAAAGTGATCATTCTATTTATTGTATTGCTTTCGTTCCCTAATTTTAGATAAAGATAATCATCATTCTTATCCAGAAATTACATTTAATGCATTTACTCAATCTACTCCTATTGCTTACGGTTTGTTTATTTTATTAATGTCAGTGATTAGAGATTAAATTTCTTTATCCGATGTTTTATTCTATTGCTTTTTATTTTATTTGATTGATAAACGTATTTTTAATTTCCTTATTTGTGTGTTTTCGGTGTATAAAATATATACGGACTATTTGTCGTTTTTTTTTCGCTTCAGATTGTCCTGTTTGAATATTTCATATGTTTTTCTGCATGTTATGCGATTAGCATATTGCAGTAACCAATGCAAAATAAACGTACACTTTTCTGAAATAAGTTTACATTATTTTGAAAAAAAAAAAAAAAAAAACTTTTCTTTTTTGCTACATTTCTGCTGTATACTTTGCATTTAAAAGTTAAATAAAGCTTTTTGCTGAAAATAAGTAAGCAAACTATTTTGTTGTACTGAATTTTTTTTCTATAACTTGTCTGAGTTTGATTACTACTATATTGTGTTACGCTGGTCTAGATTTGCCAAATTCAAGGTGTTCCTCAGTCAAATGTAATTAAATTGACTAGTTCCTTAAACTTTTCTGCTTGTCATTTAAGGTAATTTTTATTTGACATCTTTCACTGAGAATCTTGTTGTTTGTTGCTTTGTCAGACTTAAGGTTATATTCTTATTGAATTAGTTTGTTAAATTTAGAATTAATATCATTTAGGGTACATTTCGGTTAGCTGGGCACCAGTGTTATATATACATATATATATATGTGTATTATATACAATATATGTATATAGGGTAGATGCACCAGTTTTGGCCACTTTTAGAGAAAATTCAAAATAGAAATTTTACAGTTCTTGATCGATTTAAGCATATTAAATCATAATAACATCATTCTTTAGTAAATTTAATTGTCTTTCTGTTAGCTATAATGATTTTCTACAGAATATTTTAGATTGTGAGTAATAACTCATCAAGTAATTTATTCCAATTTGTACCAGTTTTGGCCACCCCTACACCAGTTTTGGCCATCTCTATGCACCAGTTTTGGCCACTCCAATATCATGTAGTTTAACAAACGTTTTAATTGATAATAAGTAAAAATAAAGCATTTTTATGCAACATCTATTTTACCACACATATTTGTTTGCTGTATTAAGAGAATTTTGCAAATTTCTTTATGAATTGATAAAAACATCAAGTAAAATATACTTATTTTGATTTTAACTGAAAGTTTCAATTAAAAAACAAAAAAATATATTTAAATTTGATTAATAAACAGGACAACAGTGCCTATAGGACATAAAGATTAACTATTTAATCAGTTTTATAATTATTCATGGATTGTGGCTTGTTTAGAGCACTTGAATCTTCATCAAAGTATTATATTTCTTGAAAGCATTTTCTGATTTTGGTTTGATTTTCATCAAAAAGTTATATTATATTATTATCTTTTGATTTATATTAGCTTATGCCTTATTTATGTACCCTGTTTCTTTGCAAGTTATTTTAGGGTGTGATTTCAGAAGCGAATCATACCATTTCATGCCTGGTCTTCCATCTTGAAATGGAGTTTCTATCTTACCGGCTACAATTTTCTGGACAGAATCTTAAAAGTTGTTCCATTTTTATAGGAAATAGTATTCTGACAATATCTAAGATCCACTTTTCTAATTGATTTTTAACTTCCAATTCCTAGTACCTAGATCTACTACTTGAGATTCAACATTATTACTACAGGAAAGGGGTGTTCGTCCTACAAACTTCTGATGTAAGGCAAGAACGGGTTACTCCAAAACTTTGCTAGCTTGTAGTGCTGGCATTACATTTTGAATGGCCTTAATTTTACTTCTTATCTTAGAGCAGTGTTCCTCTCTAGGCCATTTTTTAAGAGCACAGAATCTCTTTTAAACTTGTTAAAATGAATCCTCTTCTTTTTAAATAATGTGAAATACATTCTTAGTTGTATTTAGATTCTCTAGTAAAGATTTTCACAATATTTAGTATTTCTAAATCCGTGTGCCTGAAATATTGCAAAAATTATGGAACGTCTTCATTTCTTTAGGAAAAATACAAGCAATTAAATCATGCTATAATTTTATTGAACGTTTTAATTTATAAGTTGTAAAATCTTTCAAAATTTATGTTTTAGTTTATTTATCATACATAAAAATTACATATCACCTCCCCTTTTGCTTTATCAAAAATAAACACAATACTATATTTTCTTTAGTGACTAGCACAATGTCCTTTCTAAAGTGAATTATCTATTGGACAGAGAATAACAAATCTCTTTTATAGAACTGCAATTAGCCTTGCTTTATTATTATTATTATTATTATTGAAGACATTACTATATAAAACAAAATTAAATTGATCTTCCCAGATGTTCTTAAATTTATTAAATGGCTAAAATTCCCTCTATAATGAATCATGTGGCCAAAAGTGGAACATAATGTTGTACCCTTTTTGGCCACCCCCATGGCCATAACTGGTACATATAGCAAATTTAATGCACCAGTTTTGGCCACCCCCCATTAAACTGTTAAAATAAGTAATTTAAATGTAAAATTGCAGTAGACAGAAAGCTTACCTCATAAAACCTAATAGAAATTTGTTTCAGAACAAATAGAACTCTATAAGTGCCTAATGTTGAAAGATTCTGAAAACTTGTCAGCTAAGCAAAAATCTTAATACATGTAAGCACACACTGCAGTTTCACACATTTATTTTTTTTGCAAGTCACATTTTAGCAAAAAATAAACAAATGATATTGTAAATGATAAAAGAGAGTTTGCTTAAAGTGTAAGAATGCATATTATTTGTTAGCATGAATTCACAGGCTAAATATTGGACAAATTGATCCAATGTGGCCAAAACTGGTACAGTGGCCAAAACTGGTGCATCTACCCTATATAAATATATGGAAATAACATAGCACCAAAAATTTTTGTAGTTAAAAATGAAGTTTGGTGTTTCTATCAGAGGCCGATTGAATCAAAACTGGGGCTTCTTTGCAGCCCCTTCACAATTCTCTTATTTAATAAAAAAGGCATTCCTCAAAAGATTTCGCTTGATAAAAGCAAATACTTCTTTTTTTAGATTTAAAATGTGTAGCATGAAAAGAAAACAAGCTGAATATATAAGAATTGGGTGTCGAGTACTTATAACAGCTTGCTTTCAGACAAAACTGAATTTGTTATTTGGCTGAGTATTCAGTGTCTGGCCAAATGACTATTCATTGCATCCCTAGCACAAAACAATCAATGGGATTTTGATATTTTCATATGATATTTATTTTCAAAATATTGTATGACAGGGACTATGCATATACACTGGTTTCTAAAATTTAAGGAAAAATCACAAAAAGAGCAATAACTCATTCAAAAAGAAACCTATCTGTATGAAATTTGGATGCATTCTTAACTAAAAGATGCTGAATAAAATTACAAAATGCAAATTAATAGCGCTGTAATTGGATTGCGTCATCTGTGGTGAGCATAAAAATCCATGCTAGAGAATACAGGCTGCAGGTGTCGCTGTGATTATAAGATATGAAAACTGAGATAGCCAATTCATTAGTATGACCTCGAGGTATCATTTGTCCACAGAGCTGCGATATAGAGCTGTTGGAAGATTGGATGCAGGGCAAAATCAGACAGAGGTGGCCAGATGGCTAAATGCGAGTCCTTCTGTAGTTCATAGGCTTTGTCAACAATTTCAAATCACTGGTTCAGCCTCCAGAAGGTTCCGTCAAGGATGGGCCAGAGCAATGACAAGCACCGATGACCGATATTTGCATTTATTTTTACGAAGAAATAAACAGCAACCCCCTCTCATCTTAGAACTTTCTTTGCTGCATTAACTGGAAGGTTGGTATCAACGTCTATTGTGCGCAGAAAGGTACATGAAGGTAGTCTTTATGCGAGGCGACAAGCCATTTGTGTGCCGATCTCCTCACGTCACCGGAGGGAGCGTTTAAGATGGGCACGTCAACATGTCCACTAGATAGCTGATCAATGGAGGTGTGTTCTCTTCACTGATGGGTCCTGGTTTAGCCTCCAAAGCGATAGTAGGCATAGTTTGATTTGGAAAGAACAGGGGACATGCTATCTTCCATCAAACCAGGGATCACTCTAGAACATAAAAAAGGGCAGGGCGCATATTACAAAAAAGGGCAATTTTTTTTGTAAAGGGCACATTATTTAAAAAAAAGGGGCATTTTTGTAATAACTGCATACTGTTTAGAAAACACATTAATATTACTTTTATATAATCTCAGAAATAATACACTTTCATATCACCGGAGAAACGCAAATTTCGCTAAAGGATCGCGGAAAAACGCAAATTTCGTCAAAGAATCGCGAAAAAAAAAACGCGAATTTCATTCAAGGATCACGGAAAAAAACTCGAATTTTGTCAAAGTATCAAGGCATAAAACCAAAAATTTCGTCAAAGAATCGCGGAAAAAACGAAATTTCGTCAAAGGATCGTGAACAAAAACGCAAATTTCGGCAAAAGATCGCGAAAAAAATTCAAATTTCGTCAAAGGATCGCGAATAAAAACGCAAATTTTGTCAAAAGATCGCGAAAAAACCTCCCACAAATTTCATCAAAAAAATCGCGATAAAAAACGCAAATTTCATCATAGTACGAAAAAAAAGCAAATTTACTCAAAAGATTGCGGAGATAATGCAAAGTTTGTTATTGGATCACTGAAAAAACGCGGATTTTGTCAAAGGGCCGCGGAAAAAACGCATAGTTAATGTCGCGAGGGGATCCCCCCCCCAATTCTGCTGTAACCTTTCAGAAAATTTTCTATGAATTTCAGTTTTTTTTTTTTTTTTTACTCATAATCACCCCTTATCTGTACATAAGTTCAAACTATATACTTATCGCAGAAATTGTGAAAAATACAGCACAACAGTGCCACCTGTTCGGGCATTTACACCAAAACTTAATCAGCGTCTATTTGTGTCAACGTCTAACAGAATATGAAGTTTGGGGAAATTCCTTTAATTAGTTCTTCAGATATAGTTATCGGGAAAAATGCAGCACAGCAGCGCCACCTGTTGAGCAATTTACACTGAAAACTAATCAGCACCCATTTATATCAAGGTCTAACTGAATTTTAAGTTTTATTAAAATCCGTGCAATAATTCTTGAGATAGAGCACCCATAAAATTTTTGTCACGTACGGACATACCGGCAGACTGTTTTCAAAAAACAGTCAAATCGTGTTCAGGACGTTCTAAAACGTATAAATTTGTCGAAAATTTTCACGAATCCAATAATGTCTTCTTGTAAAGGTAGAAGAAAGAAAGGTGTGTGGGGGGGGGGATTCCGTCTTATCGTTTGCATTTTCCATTCTTTATTAAAGGAGCATTTTGTCACAATTTGAAAAAAACTTTGAAAAACAATTATCAGACTGATATGGCCAAAGAAATCCAGATCCGGACCATATCAGCAGAAAAAAGATTAATGGCCGGCCCGAATCTAATAATAAAAAAATCGGCCGTGGATCGTGCCAGGCCGAGCCGACGAAAAAATTAAACGGGCCTATAACAAAATTAAGTATTTTCTGAAAGATCTTTTGTCTGTATTAAAACATCGAAACGCCATTCGATTACATAGTTTCTGAATAAGGGCACCTGTTATTTTTTTTTGCGTTTCTGAAAAAAATGAATTCAGATATGTGTCAGAAAGTGGATCTTTTAGATTTCAGCGTTAATAAATTAAATATTTTCAGAAATGTTTTTATTATACAGCTTAAAAAGTTATGGTGCTTTTAAAGCTACTTTTTTCTTTTATTCTAAATTATTATATTGTGTATTTTTTGTCATAATAACACGTAATCTAAAACGTACTGCAAAATTTTCCCATAAATATGTGTGCAGCATTCCTTAAAATAATCTTAATTGCGTATCTAAAAGAAAATTGGAATTTTTTTTGCAGAAATTGAGTCGGGCTGGAAAGGGCCCGATTTAATTAACTTTGCACGGACCGAATCGAAGTTTTTTCTTTCACACTGTGCCGAAGCATAAAAATATGGTCGCACTGACCTCTGCTTCCAATGCATAGTTAATTTTGTTTTTTCTTTCTTCTGATAGTAAATTCTAACTCAACTATCGTTTATTTTTATCTGACTTTGCAGATTCCGATTACGTGATATACCACGTTCAAGAAAAATGTTTGTTTATTGATGCGTATTATGAATAATCTTTGAGTACTTGAGAATGAGAATGTAGTTTAGGTATTTCATTCTGTCATGATTTAATTTATAAACATCTAAAAGTAGTTTAACAGTTGAGCAGTATATTTTAGGAGTTTTGTTTTTGATTGTATTATATGTGAAAGATAGGACGATAGGAGGGTAAAAATGGAAATAAATAAATGGCTGGAAAACATTTATTTTGTAAAAATCCCGTACTTGGATAAAATATATATACAAAACGCCGTTTTTTTTTTTTTTTTTTTTTTTTTTTTCTTTTGAAAGTAGGCTATTTTTGCGCTCTGCCGAGAGATTTGGGAACCAAACTGCCTTCTGATGCAGCTTTTTTGTCTCATGTAAATTTCCTAGTTAACATTTTTGCCATGAATTCTGCCATCCCGTCTCCCCTGCGCCTAAAGGAATTTATTTATTCCTTTTATCAATAATTTTAATTTGTAGATTTCGCCTAATTCATGATTAAAAATCATTTTTACAGTTTGCAAGATATCGAGTAGAGAAGGAAGGGCGGCCGTAAGACTTTTGAGACGCTACTTCCCTCACGCAAAAGCACCCGCTCACTAATGTTAATCCTATGGGTGAAATTTTTGAAATACCTAGTTTGCATTTCAATACATTTTAAATGATTTTTTTGCGTTAAATAGCTAATATCGATCTCCACAAAGGCCGCTTTTTATTTTGCGATTTTGTTTGCTTTTTTCTTTTTTTAAATGAAGATATTTGAGACTTAAGAGAAAGATTTTATCTATTGAAAAAGATGACCGAGTGGAAGTTTAATTTGTGATGGGATAATAAATTAATCATGAAAAGACTTCCTTTCGGATGGAATTTAGATCTCTTGTAATTAGTGAGGGGGGGGGGGGGGAGGGGACTGCTCGGGGCACTAAAAACTATGAGAAGGAAAATACACAAAATTCTTGATTAAAATTTAAGTTTCTTTACAATATATCAACCGTAGGGCGCCGAAAAAAAAAAAAAACGTAGATATTAAAGCCGCCCTTCCTTATAAGAACATTTATAATTTACGTAATTTTACTGTATGAAAAGCATTAAAAATAATGGAAGTACCTTCTCGATCTTTTCCATGAAATAATCCGTTACTTTAGCACATCTGTTTGTGTATTTAGGCTAATATCAGACGTACGTAAGCAAAAAAGCGTGCAAGAAGACGTTCGTCTGACATTAGCCTTTAATATATTCACGTTCATTTTCCCTTTTCCTATGATTTTTGAATGACATTTTTAAAACTTAAGGTAACTTCTTCCTTTTTTTTAGAAAAACGGGTTGATTTGACTACAGAATAAAAGTAAAAATTCTTTTTCTCGATTTTTTTATAGACTTCCTATAAGCTATCATGTGGCCAAAGATCAGAACAAATGGTCATAATACTATTTCACCAGAGCTGGTGAGATGAATCAATGACAAAGAATTTTTTGCTTCAGTTACCCCTTTAAGTTTTGTTCAATGGAGGTCTAGTGACATACCACAGAGAAGAGAACAAAGAGAGTGGGAGGAAAAGGGGAGAATTACTCCAGACTTATCAATCTAAAAAGGAACGATAGTGGGGAATTTTTGAAAGTACAATACAAAGAAGGCAAGATTTTACCCTAGAAAAAAAGGAGGGCGGATTTCTACCTGGAAAAGGGGCAAGAAGGGCGGGATTTTTCTTGAAAAGGGCACGAGGGCGGGCCGTCCCGCCATGTGAAAGAGATTCAGATGGAGGAGGCAGTGACAATGTTTGGGGTGCTATCTCTTTGGTTGGACGTACAGACTTTCAAGTTTTTCTACATGGAACTGTGAATGCTCATATCTATATAGGTAACATTCTTGATGCTTATTTCTGCCCTTATACCAGCGTAATAGGTAATTATTTCCTGTTACAGGACAATAATGCTAGACCGCACAGGGTTCGTATCATGGAAGATTATTTTCAGCACCAAACAATTTGGCCCAGGGAATGGTCAGCTCTATCACTGGACTTGAATCCCATCAAGCATGTTTGGGATATTTTAGGAAGATGTATTGTTGCTCTCAGTCCCGCTCCTCTGACCCCTTACCATGCTTACAACTGCTTTTGAAGAGCAATGGCTCGTACACAGCAGGGTTAGCAGGTTTTTGACAGTTTAAACTGTGGTTTAAACCGTCATGTCAAAAACCTCAAATACTTACAGTGATCTGTAAAATTTCACATTAAATGTCACACATTAGATGTAATATTTAAAATTCACTATTACTGTATTGTATAATTAGTATATAGTATTAGTAATAATTACAGGGTTGGCAAGTTTTTGACATGTGTCAGTTTATGTCGGGTTTAAACCATATTTTAAACCATCATGTCAAAAACTTCTTGTCAAAAACCTCAAATACTAAATTGATCTGTAAAAATTCAAATTAAATGTCACACATGACAACATTACATGTAATATTTTAAATTCACTCTTACTGTATATCAGTAATTAGTACATAGTAAAGTATTATTGTTAAGTACTACAACTTTTTAACTGGGTAAAATTTTTATTTAAATTTTTTTTGTCAAATTGTGTTTTTCTAAAAAGTTGACATTAAGCTCACCTGAGCTATACATTTATTCTCTTACTTAAAATCGTTTTAATTTCGCTTACTTTTGAGAGCTTAAAGCTAAAGCTAGCTTTTTTCATGGGAAAAAAAAAACCTTAGAAAAGTGCAGATTTTTTTGTATATATATATAACAAGATAATGTGCATCAATGTTATTCTAGTCTAGGCAATAACCATTCCATTCAAAATTGAAATTGGATTATTAATTTTAAACATTTACAAAATAAGAGAAGTAATTAAAAAAAAAAAAAAGCTTAAAGTCAAAATCTTTTTAAAACATGCTTTCTTTCAATATATAAAAATGTTTTCGATTTTAAAACTGAATAAAATTGGCTCGGTCATCTAAAAGAAAATTCCTTTTTTAAGCCCATATTGAAAAAGTACATAATAGAAGGAATCAAATCATGAAACCATGCCATTGTTTGGCTTATACTTTGCATCCCAACCATCAGGGGTAAGGGTTGACTGCTGTATCGTTGATTCAGCTCGCGCTTGAGCTACAGAGAGAATTTATGGATGCTTACCCATACTGACTGTGTATGAAGCTAAAGAATCCCCTTTCCCGTCTTCTTATTTCAGTGCTATAGGGAGGACTCCATTGCTTGGTAGAAAGGTATCATTAAATGCAACAGCTTTTTGAGCCTGCTTCAAAACTTGCTCATCTAGCAATGCTTTTGCTATCAAGTCCTACTAGCTCAGCATCAATTAAGAGACAGACTATTTTTTAACGCTTCATACACTCTAAACCAGTGGTTCCCAACGTGGGGCATACGCCCCACAGGTAGGACTGGGCAATATTAGGATTTCTACATCACGATGTATCATTGAGGTTAAATCGTGATATCAGACAAGGTATTGCAAACATTGTTGCAATTTTAATTTAAAATTTAACAGTTTTACATACTCAAGCTCGTTTTATGTTTTGAAAAAACTTTTTTTTATAAGTAGAGGTTTATGTACAACAAATTTTAATTAAAATTTGTATAATAAATACTTTAACTAACAAATTGATTTTACATATCTCAGGCTTACATATTAATTCCATATACTTATGTATTACTATTTTGTATTTTCAGCAGATTTTTTGGCACGGGTGGAAGGGGGGGGGGGGGTAATAATATTGTCATAAGACATTGTTTTATTAAAATAAAATATTTTTATCTTTAATTATGATTTTCTTTAAATGTTTAATTTTTTAAAATCAATTAAGAAATATTTTTTACATCATGAAAGTTAAGAAAATATTTTAAAATTAGAAAATAGGATAAATAGGGATATTTCTCCTTGTATGTGCTCATTACTCAGCTTAACCCTTTCGAGAGCGGTGTCCTTAAAAAAGGACACCTTCCAAAACTGACAAACGGCACCAAGAATATTTAATTAAAATTTTCTTTTTATAATGTACGTGAAAATAAGCAAGTTCATATTTTCTAATAAATTCCTTTATAAATGTTGGTGTCAGTCCATTATTTTATCAGTTTCTAAACTCCGGGCTGGAAAGTGTTAAATAATATGCAAAGTGACTTCTTTGCTTTGTTTTTTAAAGCAGTTTCACAAAGTACCAGATTTATAATTAAAGATAATATTTATATTTTACGAATTTCGTCAAAGGATCGTGAAAAAACGGCAAATTTATTCATAAGATCGCAAAAAAAACGACAAATTTCGTCATAAGATCGCGAAAAAGCGGCAAATTTTGTCATAAGATCGCGAAAAAACAGCAAATTTCGTAATAAGATCGCGAGAAAACGACACATTTCGTCATTAGATCGCGAAAAAACGACAAATTACGATGAAAGATCGCGAAAAGTGACAAATTTCGTCGAAAGAGCAGGAAGAGCGCCAAATTTCGTCAAAAGAGCGTGAAAAAACCGCAAATGTAGTCAAAGGAGCACGGAAAAAACAGTGGCGGGAGTGGATTTTACCCTCCCCCCTGTTGTAGCCTTTCAGAAAATTTCCTGTGAATTTCAGAAATTTTTCTTTTTACTCAGTATCACCCCTGTTTTAGCCTGTATGTAGGAAGTTAAGCACTTCAAAGTCGATTTTTGGATATTTTAATCTCGTTATTAAATTCGTTCTTTTTTTAAAAAATCTAATTTTTAATTCATTTTTTCATGTTTTACGGCAGTTTTTCCACATAAAGGAAACCAGTTTCAAACTTTTAGTTCAATTTAATAAACTTTTTGACCTCTTTTTAATAAAATTTAATCTGAATTCGTACAATGATTTTCGCGGTTCTTCCCCCCCATCTACTTCGGTGATCGTAGAAGAAACCAGTCTTGCTCGTCATCGATGCGATTTCCATATTAGTGCTGCTTCAAGCGAGTGTTTGAAGTTCGTGGGAAAAACTGGTCTTACCCACCGATCTCGCTCATCATCCATGCGATCTCCGTATTAAAGATGCATCTCGCAAGCGTTCGAAGATCGTAGGTGAAACCGGTCTGACTCATCGGCCTCGTTCGTCATCGTACTGGCGTGATGCATCGTATGGACGCGATTCATCACTAAACGAAAGATCGGGAAATCGGTTTGACGATTTATGATTTAAATCGATATCACGTGATGTATCGATGCATTGCCCAGTCTTACCCACAGGGGCGCAATTTCAGATTAGTTATTTACTAGTTCTCTCTCAGAATTTCTTTATTTTTTAATGAAAGTCGTGTTGTATGCTTAAAATAGAAATAATACATGAAATTTAAAAAATACCCTAATAAAAATAATCTTTCGAAAAATTCTCACTTAAAAGCTGAAAATACAACTGTTACCAGAATAATTGTATGAAAAATTATGTTGTATTTTTAGACTCGTTTATATATTTAAAAACTTTTACAATTTTTCTACTTTTAATATTATTTTAGTGCTACACACCTCTTTTTTTAAAAACTATTTATTGACTCTGGCATTTCTATTTTCAGTACAATGTGCCACAATGAAAAATCTTAAAATTGACTATTTTGAACATATTTAACCTAAAAAATGTTTGTAATATTTTAACGACGTACAACTTTTATAAAATTAATAAGAACCCAAATGAGCATCACAGAAGGAAATGGGTAAAACGTAAACATCTTAACGTCTCTTGTGCATACTACATACACAATGTATAAACATACAACATGACATATGCATTTAAAATTGAAAACAGGATAACACATGGTGGTAAACTACCGGTAATGGGAAAAAGAAAGCCAACTAACAGATAAGTATGTTATAAGGGGAAAGAAAAACCGTTGCTTAAAATTGATAAAGTTGCAAATCCAGAATTGCTATTTGTGAATTATATTATTCATACAGTCACGGTGTTTAAATAACTTCATATGTTCTTAATGAAGTACAAAAATCAACTATCAAATGTATCACTTTTATCAAATAAAATGAAAAAAGAAATTCAAGAAATTCCTTGGAGATAAAAATGCGGATTATTTAACACTTTTGTGGCTGAGGTAAGTTGCCAAATAACTGCACAAAAGTTTTAGATGTAAATGAGAAGAGGTGTGGTCTGATTGAAATTCAAAGAGTTGTGTTAAAATCATAATTATATATTTTTTTAATCCTTTATCCTTTTGAATGTGAAAGGATTTATCATACTTAATTATCTCTCTTTAGGCTTCTTCAGTCTGAATAACAGTTAATTTTTTTGTATAATAAAAATTATACGTTGCAGAAGGGAGGAGGGGGGACATCATATTAAAGATACTTAGGTGGGGCGCGGCCAAAAAAAGGTTGGGAACCACTGCTCTGAACTCAAAAATCTTTTGGGTGTAAATAAATGTGCTAAACACGTGGTGTGCTACAGCATGCTGTGGGGTAAAATTGATCTGGATTATTTAATTGTACTAAATTATTTTCTTCTTGTTGAAAAATTGAAAAAAAAAAAAAATTATTGCAAATAATATATTTTTTAAATTATTAAATTTCAATAAAAGATCACATAAATCATTGACTTATTTAATGTTTACCTATTGTTAAAATGTTTTAGCGTGTTACATGTATTTGGCAGTTTTCGACGGTTTAAACCAGTTTATGACAGTTTAAACCAGTTTTTGACGCTTGTCATGTCAAAAACCCAACCCTGGTACACAGTATCTCACATCTCTGTATGTGCTGTATTGCTTCTAGGGGTCATTATGCTCCATATTAAAGGTACTTTACCTATACCAAACTGACACATTTATTTTGTTTATTTTATAATTGTTTTAATTTCTGAAACACTACAATCGTCTGGTAATTTCTTTTAATGGTTTTTTATAGCGTACTAAACTAAAACTAAACTCTGTGGCTATACAATCCAAGAAGGATCTGGGCCGACAGTGCCCATCTCTGTTTTCTTGACCCTGGGCCCCGAGGTGCTATGCAGCATGCGTCCCGGCCAGGTGGTCAACCTAACGCGAGACCCTCGGTGTTTAGTTCCCAAGCAAGCTTGGTACTCATTTTATCGACCCCGAAGGGATGAAAGGCTGAGTGAACCTTGCCCAGTCGGGAGTCGAACTCTCGACCTGCGGTGCGGCAGACAGTCGTGCTGACCACTACACCACTGGACTTCTTATAGCGTACTATGTGTTGTATATTGTGGATCAGTTTTATTAAAATCTACACATAACATTTTGAGTAATCGCTATTTTTGTTGTTTTTCCTTAATTTTTAGAAACCAGTGTATAATATTATCACTTCAGGAGGTAGGAGGACACATGGTATCATAAGATATCTCAAGGAGAAGGGGAAATGGGGATTTATCTTTTGATATCATTATCATTTTTGTTTCAATCAAATTTTTTTCTTTTTATTTGTAATTTGTTCTTAACATCAAAATATTCTGTTATCTATTTTTATGAAAATACAAAGTAGAACAGCTGCCATATTCGCCTGGAGTCCGCCATCTTGTTTCTTTGTTGGTCATTTATAACCACTTTATACTTAATTTTTGAAAATTTAGAGATTAAACATAAACAACTACAAAATTTTAAGAATTCAAACAAATTCAAAATTAAGAATTTAAACAAAATTTCAGAAAATCAGCACGCCAGACATTATTTGTAAAAAAAAAAAAAAAAAAAACTCTAAGCCGTTTTAGCAAGGCGCAGTGCCCGACAGCCCTTTTTATTTCTTTTTTGCACCCGGCGACTCTTTTAAACCTTTTTGATGCATCCGGCTGCCCTTTTTAACACTTCCTATGCGCCCCGTGGCAATTCAGTTGATCCCAGGAAAATATTGCAAATTCTAATGACTCTAAATAAACCAGTTCAAAATATTTTTTTGAAAAAGGTACAAGTATGCCTTTTTCTTAGAATAGTGTTCCCTTTTTGAAATACTGTACCCTTTTTTTGAATAGTGTCCCCTTTTTGAAAAATTCCCGCCCGGCGACTCTTTTTTCCTAGAGTCAACACTACTATTCTTCTGTCGTATGTGTAGGCATATGCTATCCACTGTTCCAGAAACTAGGTCCAAAATATGTTTGAAATGATTTGTTGTGTTTACTAGTAAAGAAAAGAGGTAATTGTCCGTCCACCAGTTTTGTTGATAAGAAGTTCTATCTGCACACCCCATCCCAGGTGGGGGCAAGTAACAAGAACACATTATTACTGTTAAATGCATATGTAACAAAAACCTATTATTAGATACTAGAGGTGTTGCAAACCGCATGTATTCGTTACTGAGTAACGGGTATTCTCTCTGATACGAACTACCGAATCGTTAGTTCGGAATATGAGTCGTTAGTCGTTACTGCAGAACTAAGAAACTAACTTCAAACGTTACTTTCATTTCGTAACGGAGCCGCATTGTCTGATGCGGAAAGATGCTAATTTGTGCTCGGTCTTTGGACTCGGAAATCAGTTGTTCCCGTATTTTAGTATCACATACGGGTATACATATACATTTATAGTCGTTTCGTTACTTCAGCACTCGTTCATTCGCCAAAAATGTCCGTGCGAATACTTTTGGAAGGAAGATTTTGAAGTCACGTGGTCAATAGCAAAACAAACTGCTTTTAGAAGAACGATTACTGTGAGATCGTTTATTCTTTCAGGGATTTTACTTTTTATTTCACAGATATGAATGTGCTTTTTTCAAACATGGAGAGAATAATTGATTTTATTTATTTATTTATTTATTTTATTTTCGATCAGGCGGTTCTATGAATGCATTTTAAAGAAGGAAGCATGGATCCAAGTAATAAAGAGACAAGATGTGTTTATCATTTAATATTTTAATTAGATTAATTTCGTATTAAATATGCATTTGATCTATTAAGATTGCTCATAATTTTACTGTAAAAAGAGCTGAAGCTTATAATAGAATAAAATATTCCTTGTAGATATATTTAAGGAATGATAAAGTTTTTATGAAATATATTATGAAACTTTTATGAAATATAACTTTTTAAATCATTGATTTTTACCCATACTCGCATAAAATCCGTAGGCGCTTTTTATCAGAAATTAAGAAATGGATTAGCGTCTCTCTTTTTCCTTTAAATTCAAAAGATTTGTTTGACGATACTATGAAAATGGGTGTTTTGAACCAAATTTCTGGACGCGACAGTAATTGAAGGGCAGTCATATAAAAGCATTTGATTATAGATTGAACTGCAATAAACTTATCGAAAAATGTAAAACGCTATTCGATTCCATATCATTCCCATGACTGCCAATTTTATGATTTTATGCATTAGACTGAGTATATGAATGTGTCAAAATTTTGCCATCTTGAGCGGAGGTAAATATGTTTTTGAGAACCCGTTTAATGATAGTTTCCGTTATAGACAGGTTCCATTGTCGCATGTTTTACTGGTTTCAGTAAGCAGTGGACATTTCTATTAAGATACTCAATTACTATTTTTTTTTTATTTAATACATACAGTAATACTTGCAAAGACGGAATCGCGAGAAATCACAAAGGAATTTCGTTTTAGAGAGATTTTTTGTATTAGCAGATGGAATTTCATTGTATTATTTTCATGGGAATCGATATTGGAATATTTCAATTCAATGTACAATTCCACTTTTACAGGTTGCATTTATTTATTCATTGTTATATTGTGAATTTTTCCACTTTTACGCTGATTTCTGTTACAGACAGGTTTCGTACAAAATTTTATTATGGGTCTATGTAACGGTAACAAATTTTTGAAAAGACCTCACGTGCGCTATATAATTATAATTACTGTAGTCTTGTGACCATATATTTCACATGCAGCGTTTTGAACGCCTAGTTTTATCTATACTTTATGAAATGTTAAATTAGTGCAAGCGTCCCGATAGATTTTATCTTTTATTTTAAGGAACAGTTAAAACTAATAATAATCGAAAAAACACTCAGAAAATTAGAAAATACACCGAATATATGTGTACTAGTACTTAGGATGATTTTTAATATCCGTTTTCTAAAGAGTAACGAAAGTAACGAGTAACGAATATTTTCTAACGGGTAGTGCGTTTGAAAGTAACGAATACATACGGGTGTTCATTTAGTCGTTACTTTTACAGCACTATTAGATACCTTTAA
The DNA here is from genome assembly GCA_963932465.1 of Maratus speciosus. Lineage (NCBI taxonomy): Eukaryota > Metazoa > Arthropoda > Arachnida > Araneae > Salticidae > Maratus > Maratus speciosus. The sequence continues at coordinate 8,467,094 of OZ010792.1, read as the reverse complement.
ATAGTAGCTATTTTTTTAAGGGTTATTTTATATAAAGTAATTTCACTATAATAGTGATATCAGAGTTCATTCTAGGATCAAGGGCAGGCAGGGTGCACTTTGCCATAAAATGGCACTTTGGAGGAAAAAAGTTTCACATTAATGTAATGATAAATAATCAACTAATAGCTCTTCCCCCCTGATCTCCCACCCCCTCTAAAAGGTCTTTGCTTCTCCCCCTTTACACCTCCCTGCCATGACAATTTGCAGTGGCAATGTAAAATAATCATCTTAATTTCCCTTTAAATATTAAATAGCTTTAACATTTTAAAACTTTATGAACTTTGTACAGAGTGGGGGGGGGGGGGGGCATGGAATTTAGATAAGCAATTATTTATTGTTACAATAAAGAAACAAACAGAACTGAAAAGTTTTACAGATTTTAAACTTTATAAGCTGAGAAGCAAAGTGAGCTTTGTAAGCTGAAGGGTTAGCAAAATGAGAAAAGCAGACTTTTTTGAGAGGTGAGAAGAAAGAGGTTGATTAGATGATTACATAGTTATTTATCATTGTTAACAATTTACAATTGGGACAGAAAAAGTAAAAAATTAAAAAGTTTTAAAGACAAAGTTTTTTGTGGTAGGAAAGAGGGGAGGGAAAAGGAAAACAATTTAGGGTGGGGTAAAAGATTTTAAATAATTATATATTATTACCGTAACAGTAAAGTAACAAATATAGCCTTTTTTAAAAAAGAAATTAAAGAGGTATGAAAATTTTAACTTTGTGAGCTGGGAGAGTAGATAATAAAGATTTTATATAGGGCAGAACAGTTTTAAAGATTTTAAATTCTGTGTGCTAAGAAAAAAGGGAGAAGTGGAAAATGTGAAAGTGAAGAGGATTTTAAACAGGTTAATTATTTATTGTTACAAAAAAATAACAAATAGAGCATTTTTTTTTTTTTTAAGGGAAGATTTTAAAAGATTTTATAAACTTTGTGAATGGAAGGAAGGGGGGCAGAGGGAAAAGTAGTGTTTTTTGGGGGGCGGGGGAGTTTATTAGATGACTGATTATTTACTTTACTAAAAATTTACTAATAAGACCCCCCCCCCCCAAAAAAAAAAAAAAAAAAAGAGTTTTAAACTCTTTAAATTTTGTTTACTAGGTAGTTGGAGGAGGGGAATATTCAATTTTGGGTGTGTGCGGGGGGAAATTATATGATCGGTTATTTATTGTTACAACAAAATAAAGTAACAGTTAGAGCAGGAAAGTTATAAAAAGAAAGACTGAAAGATTTTTAACTTCATGAGGTGGGGATCAAGTAAGGGAAGTAGTTTTTTTTTTTTTTTAAGAATCTATTAGATCGCTTATTATTTCTTTACCTTATTAAAGATTTACAAATAGGAAAAATAATTTAAATTAAAGAGATTTAAAGGCTTTAAATTTTGTGAGCTTACTAAGAGGGGGGGGGGGATGCCAATCTCGCTAGGGGATGGGGAAAGAAAAACTTATGATTGATTATGATTATTTATTGATATAATAAAGTAACAGATTAGATAGAGCAGAAAAAAAATTTAAACAAAACTTTTAAAAGTTTTTAACTTCATGAGCTGAGAAGGGAAAAGCAGTTTTTTTTTTTTTGTGTGGGTGGGTGGGGGGGGGGGGGGTATTTTTTATGCGCTTTTTAGAGTTTTTCATCTATTTTTTGAAGGAACTTTTCGTCCAAGATAGTAAATTTTGTCCTCTGCAATTTTTGAATTTTTCACTAAATTTTTGTGCAATGTTTAGCGTTTTTTCACGTTTTGTTGCGATTTTTGAACATTAAGTAACAACAGAAACTGATTTCAGTCTTTTAGCACAATATAATAAATGTTCTCCTTTACAATATCTAAATTTTTCATGAAATTTTTGGCGTTTTTTCGTTTTCCCGCGGCGATTTTTTTTTTAGGTTCAATCAAAGGAATACTGTTTCCATCCGTTAGTGTATCATAGTAACTGTTATTCACTGCAATTTTTGGAATTTTTCCCGGATTTTGTTTTTGAATTTTATCGTTTTGCTGTGATTTTTTTACACTTATACGAATCCCGCTTCAATTTTTTTTGCCAAATGTAGTAAATTTTGTCCTTTGCTACATTAATTTTTTATGTGTTTATAGTTTTTATTTATTGTTTACATTCTGTGGCCTTTTTTCTTTTCTTTTTTTTTTTTTTTTTTTGACAATTTTTTTCCCGAAACTGAACGAACTCCAGTCAATTTTGCGATTGTCGTTATTAAATTCGAATTGAAAGAATCTCTGATCGATCCCTATAGCAACGCATACAACGATGCAGACAATTTTAATGTAATCTGTATCAAAATAAAATTACATTATAAAGGATAAACTTGTCCGCCCGCAAAGCTAACGCCATTTTGATGTTGGCAATAGCAGGCGATTAAATTTCGCTTTTACTGCAATTTTTTTTTTTTTAAACGTAGCACATTATCACTTTTTACCTCATTGAATAGAGAAAAAAATACACTTACAAATGCAATTATTTTCAAAATTGTACTGCAATTAGTTTGAAAACTGAATCGCAATTTAATAATTTTTTATAGTTTTAAAAATCCATCTATAGCGCACAGAGATTATGAAAGATAAATCTGTTTGCATTTAAGTAACCCCTTGGAGACGAGCGTTTACGTATACGTGCTCAGAATCCTCGATTATTCTCCCCAGTTATTTTTTATTGTAAATTTTGCCTCATTTAAGCAGGGCATTTTCCCGGTTAAATTAGGCAAAATTTTCTCTTTTGAAAAATCGATGATAAAAGATTAAAAATCCTGTAAAAGATGCTCGTCGCAAAAGGGTAAGTGTAAACAGTTCATTTGTTTACGGTTGATATTTCATAATGATGTTTCAAATTCATGGGAAATAAAATAATATAAATAAACCAATAATATAACAGAGTTGTAATCAAACTATGTGCTTAAACAACCGAAAGAATCATAATTAAAAAGGACTGCTGTAAGTTACAAAATCGTTGGTGTTTTTTATATATTTATACGAAAATATCCCTTTTAATAAATTTCGAAACTTTAATTTGAATATGCAAAATTGGTACTTTACAAATAAAAATTCCTTTTGGTTTTGTTAATAGGCAATTAAAAAAAAATAGTTTTCCCTTATGTTCTATAATCCGGGAGGTCCGGGTTGGAAAGGTAAAAATAGTTTAACAGAAAACACTCTTAACATTCAGTGTTCATCTTTAGAAAATTTCTCATTTTTTTAAACTGAAATTTCTGTTTCTTCCCAAAAATTCTGTTACATTAATATCGATAACGTTGCAAATTAAGAGGAAAAACAAATATTTACTCATATTTTCCTGGGTGATAAGATGATCAATCTGTGGCTTTTTTCTTCTCTCCAAACTGTCGTATAATATTAATATCCCTCATATTTTTTCGAAGACATTAGCGTTGAATAAGAGATTTTTTTTTTTTTTTTTTATCTTATAAAAATTAACTCTCTCAACTAACTTTGAAAGGAACTCTACGATTCTGATACTCGAATTGTTGACTTTACTGAAGCTGAGAAAATTTTCATCAATCGCCTCTGCTCCAATGAAAAATGGGTACATCTCCTCCCCTAAAAATATGGGGGAGCAATTCTTTCATGCCTTTAAATATTCCAAAAAGATCGAAAACAAGCACATTTTCTTCTTTTCTGTTGCCTCAAATTAGCCGTAAATCTGACTGACAAACAGACGACAATACGTCATTTACCAGTGCGGAAAATTTTCAACACTCTCTTTCAACTCTCTCTCTTTTTTTCTTTTGGTACTAAACAATCCAATTTAGTAGTCTTATCTCTGTCCTTTAGAAAAAGCCTCACAGTGGGGAAGAGTGTCCTGCAATTGTACAATACCTTTTGTTGGATTCCTCTTCCAAGAATGATAAAATCAAAGGGACAGTGGGCACCGTAATTTACAACTTATTTTGCTTGGTTTTCATTCGTAAAATCTTTCAGACTCTTTAAGGTGCAACTTACGAATAAACTTAATTGAAAAGACGAAAAATTTACTATATTGGGCGGATAGATGGAAATCTGATTATTTTTATTAAAGTGTAAAAATCGATTTAAACGTTAAAAAAAAAAACACACTGAAAATTGCATAAAAAATTACATAGCAAAAATGTAATAAACCTAAAATCGGGGTTCGGTATGCATAGCGACGTACATAGATAAAATAAGATCCCATTCACTTTAAATCCAAAGTTTTTCTCATCATTACAACCAAGTCATATCATCCAAAATTATAAAATGGCTACCAAGTATTATAATGTAACAGCAAGTATTTTGTTATTCATTGAAAAATGATAACTGATACCTGTAACATACTAACTTGGCAAAACAATTTCAAAAAATTGCAATTTATTTTTTAATTAAAAAAAATTGAAACCTACCTATTTTACCTCACTTGATCCTAGTTGTTTTAATTTGAGTATACAATAGCATTTTTTAAAACAGCAGTAATATGTAGAAAAGCTGCCCTGCATGTGATATGGAATGTTTCTTAAATAGGTGTTAAAATCTCCACATTTTAAATTGTAGACCTAAGTAATCTTCCTGTTTCAAGGCCATTCCATGAAAAACGGACAAAATGTCTTTTTTTTTTTTATCCCCTAACATATTGTACAGTTTAAATGCCATATGATGCAGCTATTTCAAGTGCCTTCTGTCGAACAATATTCCCATCCACAGGAGTATTTGATGCACGAGACTACTCGTACTAATTTAAGAGAAGTCTTTCCAAATCACTGTAAGTAGACAGTTTGTTAGTTTTTCTCTTTTTTGCAGAAGTTCCATACTTATCAGCCTGCTCTCTAATTTCTTTCTTTTTCGAAATTATCGAATTCAGAGTTCAAGGAGATATACCTAAACCTTTAGCGATATTAATTTTTTTTTTTTTTTTTTCAAAAGGATTCTTTTCTACCTTATCTATGATGAGAAGCTTTTCTTCTAGAGTTCGGACTTGTTTTGCCATTCTTAAAATTTCCAGAACGCATTAAATTGAAAGCTCACACTCTTGAAATTAAACACGTGCACTGCACACAACAGATTAGCTAGGAATGTGAAAGAATGTGGCAGCTGGAGCTGGCCAAAGTGGATGCATCCATCCTCCCCTTTACACAGAATTGAATAACCCATTCTCCAAACAGAGTACCTGTTCCGTATTTATTTATTTGCATGTACATACATGTCGCAATATCAGCGCTAATCCCTGTATTTCCGCCTAAAACAACACAAATGAATTATTTTAGGATAAAAGAAGTAATTCCAGTTTGTATGTCATACGGATCCACTTGATCTTCAATTTCATTTCGGTGATAAAAAAAAATTTACAACGATGAATGCGGGAAAACGACTTTTTGAAGAACGATGTATGTGGGTTTCGTTAACATTACTTAAATATAATTTGTGCAGAGACCATAGAAATAAAACAATGGATGCGGGAACGATAGATCGGGGTTTCACTGTATATGTGTTTTGTTATTTATTTTTGTATATATACTAAAATATAATTTTATTATTTCTAGCAAAAACTCTAAATGAAGTTTGATCATCAATGTTCCTAGCAAAATGGATCAAGAAAGGATGTCACAAAGGGTATAAAAAGCTTTACATTTCTATTTTATGTGTTTGATAATGTATTTTTATATCGTTTTATTTGATCATGGGAGACGATAGTATCCCGAGTAGGGTGGTTCAAAAAAACTTTTTTTGAGTTAGAGTCCAGGCAGGGTTCGTTGATATATATCAATGGATATATATCTTGATATATATCCGATATTTATTTTTAAAATATCAAGATTTTTGATATTTTCGATATTTTCAAATTCTTGATATTTATTTTCAAAATACTAAGATGTTTGATATTTTGCATAGTTAATATTTATTTTCAAAATATTACCGTGCAAGATACTTTTGATATTTTCTACACAGTCAAAGCAAATGTAAATGAAATTCCATCTGTTATTGACCACATATTGTCATTCTGTAGATAATGAACTTTTGCACCTGGCAGTAACTTTTTTAAGAAAAGAAGAAAACAGATATTTTCCAAGCTTTATGTTTGAAACTTTTATTTTGAAATGTAGAACTAATAATTATGTGAGACAGTTAATTCAGAACAACCTTTGAAAGATAAAATGTAATTTAGATAATCATTTATATACAGCCAAGGTTCGTTGATATATATCAATGGATATATATATATATATCCGATATTTATTTTCAAAATATCAAGATTTTTGATATTTTCATATATACTTGATATTTATTTTCAATTTATCAAGACGTTTCATATTTTCTGCACTTGATATTTATTTTCAAAATATGAATGTGTACAAGGTATTTTTCATATTTTCAGTCGTAATTCGTAATATTTCAGTGTAAATTAAATAAATTTTCAACTGTTATTGACTGTGTGAATCTGTAGATAATGAAATTTTGTCTCTCTTTATGTGACTTTTTAGACAAAAAAGTCAACAAATATATTTTTCAAGCTTTTGTTTTTAAATGTTGTACTAATAATTATGTGGGACGTAATTAATTCAGAACAACCATTAAGTGTATAAAGCAAATTGTTACTGTTTTCAATCAGTTCATATTCAATTTTGTTCTAAGTAAAAAAAAAAAAACAGAAAAAAAAAATGCATTTTTAGAATATTGTTTAAGTTTTCATGTTAAGTACAATATATTTTAGTTTTTAATCTATATTATGTTCGAAAACATTTATTATCAGAGGTAAGTTGGCTGCTTTGAAAATATCAGATATATATCGAAAATATCGGATATATATCAAAGTATCGGATATTTTTGATATTTTCGAAAATATCATGATATTTACGAACCCTGAGTCCAGGCCATCCCCTAATTTTTTTAGACTCATCAATAGTATAATACTGGTACATTTTTAGCTTTTTACTCAAATTCTATGAGGGTGCTCAATGACCCCACACTTTAACATTAGCAGATGCATAGGAAATGCAACAATAATTTGTACTTCAGAAATATTTAATTTTTCTCAGAAGTTTTTAGAAGAAATTTAGTTTGTTATATATATTACATATATTTGTATTTAAATCTTTCTGAAATCTTTTATTATATGTAGCAACATTTCTGATAATTATTTACGTTATGAAGTTACAGACAGCACTAAACCAAAACAAGAATTCTACCAACTCCTTTTAATTACAACCAACTGAAAACAATTTCTCAGTGAAGCATTTAATTTTTATTGATAATTTTTATTTTAAATAATTATCTTATTTTTTTTTTTTTATTCTGCATCCGGCATTAAACATCTGTCTGATAGTTGTTTGCATTTAGCTTATGGCTATTCCTAAGTGGAAGCTGACAAATGAAAATAATATTTAAAATAGAATTAATTATTTATTGCAAGAGTTTTTACTTTTAAATAAGTATCAAGAGTTACCTTTAGGTTACATTACTTACATGAAATATTAATCTACTGTTATGGGATGCTAACATTATTCATGTTACAGTTAATAAGACAAACACTAAGCCTAATATGAAATAAAATAATCACAAAATTTGTGCATTAATCAACAACTTTAATTTTATGAAAAATAGCCATCCCTTTTCTGTTTAAAGAAATTTCAAAGCTAAAAATTTGCAATGGCTCTGGTTTCAACATGCCTTAGTAAGGAAATCTTTCTGATTGGTCTAAGATCAGTAGGCCAATTGACTAGATTGAAACAACTAACTATGACGACAAATCCTTCAGCGTGTTCATTATCAGTTAAAAGAATCAAAATTGGTACAATATATTAGTCATTTGACAGTTAAAGAATCCGTGCAGATATGGCAGAAATCTGCAATTCCTGCAAAAGAAAAGAAACACATAATTTAAAAACTAGAAAACATTCATTCTCATTGGCTCTTTGTTAAAGAAAAACAAAGGTCTTTTTCTACAGCCCAACGACAATGAGTGGTTAGATATCTTGGACACTTTTGTTGGTCATGAAGGTTTTGTGAAAATTATAAGAATTAAAGAAGATTCTAATTTTCTTCAGGATCAAAGAACCAGTTGTAAAATGCATATGGGTTTAAAAGATAAACAGTTACCAAAAAAAGCTTGAACATTCTCTTCAAAGAAGAATGAAGCATTAGAGCCTCCTTACCTTCAGCTACCATCTGTTCATCCAATATTTGTCTAAATAGTGTAACGGAAAACTCTGAAAGATCTTGAAAATTATCTATTAACTAGGGTTTAATCTAGAGCTAGCCAAATAGCCAAAAAGCTAAGTGGAAGTGCTTTTTGCCCCCAAAGCATTTAGTGAATTAGCCAAATCGCGACAGCCAAAAAAATATGCTATATCATTCCCATTTTGTTGTTCCACATTTCGTAAACCTGCTGCCATTGCACAAAAATAAAAAAAAAATCTCATATTGCATCCATGCTGTAGCAATACTTAAAAATTTGTCTCATGCTTTCTATGCAAGCGTCTTCAAATAATGCGACGTCATTTACATCAGACAACTCCAGCATATGGCGAAAACGAAAATCGCAGATTGTATAAGCATGGGATGTGATGTGCACTAGCTTTGAATCATCAATGTGCCAGATGCATGTGGTATAAACTTTTCAGACTTGAATTTATTACGTGTAAAGAAATGAAACTAGCTTATTGTATTATTTTTTTTTTCATAAAAATGACATTACTGGCATGTTTTCCAATGTGACTTCTTTGTATGAATTTGTAGCATCACTTTTGTTGTCTACAGCAGACTGTGAAGGGGGATTCAGTCTCATGAAAATAACAAAAACTGACTTGAGAAACAAACTGACAATCAAGAATTTAAGTAACTTACTTAATGATGATTAATTTGGAAGGGGAATTTTAAAAAGCATTTGCTGTGTGGTATACAGCCAAATCTTGAAGGGTCAATCTTACAGAGTGATGTATTTATTTGTATATTGCATAACTAAAAATAATACTCATGTATATAGAAATTTTGTATAAGTAAAACTTTTTTTTCCCTTGGCTAAAGCTATTTTTATTTGGCTAGAAGTTATTGGCTGCAATTAGCCAAAAAGCTAAAAATCCCTTTTTTCTAGATTAAATCCTAATTAACAGACAAAGAGATTGCGCTTTCTGCTATAAAAGTGATGGAACATCACATGTCTGAGTGTTCTGATGACTTAAATAAGACTTTCTCTCTTTTCTGACAGAATTTCAATGGATGAAAAACAAATTGTTTTAGAGCAATTTACAGCTATGCAAGCACTTAAGAAGCGTTATGTAAGATGAGAACTTGAGATTTAAAGGAGATGGTGTGCGACTGTCAGGCTTTACAACAAGGAGAACAGCAGAACTCTTACCTCATATGAGTATAAGCAAGTCATTGTTAAGCCTTTCTCCCATAAAATGAAATGACAATGACGACTATACAAAAAGAAAAGAAATGACGTCAAATTTTACAAGTAGTGAATGACAGTGCAGAACGAGCGGTTAAGCTTATTGGAGATTTTAATAAAACCATAACAAATGATGAAGATGAAAAGCAATTCTTGCTGCAAGTTGAGAAGCAAACAGAAAATGCATTCCATCAGAAACAACGGAAAAATTAGTTTTAGACACTATTTTGTATTATTAAAGACCGAATATGATTATATTTCTATTTGTTACTTCTATATATTTTTTTTCATTTCTAAGAAATTAATTTTGGAGGCCATTATTTTTTTTTAACAAATATATAGAAAAATTACAATGGACTACACTAACTTTTGAAGTTAGGGGGCGTTGAGCACCCTCTTGCAGTTGAAATATGAAGTTCAAATTCTGCCAGAATATTACTGTACACAAGTCTTAAAAAATTGAGGGGTGGCCTGGTATATATGTGTAAGTTTATTTTTTTACATAGATGGCTGAACCATCCTAATCCCGAGTGATGCAGCTTTTAAGCCCAAAATCGTAGAATGTTGGAACTCCATACAATACAGCTAACTCGAGATCAAAAGAAATGTGAAAAGTCGTCATTTAGTAACTCAGCAAATATAGCTTATATTTTTCTGATTTTTTAAAAAAGTCATATCTGCTGCCTAATTCCATTCTGAAATTTTTACATGCAGTATATTTTTGAGATCTCGATACCCATTTTTTAAGTAATTATAGACATGTAAGTTTGTCGTTTTTTTCCTCTCTGAAATGGAATGGGTGATTTTTTAAAAATTAATATATAATATGAATCGTATTATATATGTGTTTACCGATGCTGGGTTTGTTTTTATCTCATGTTTCACCACAGGATTGTTTGCTCATGAAGACTTTTCCATCTTGTGCTGCAGTTGCAGTCTTACCAACATATGTGGGAAATGCTAAGCTAGGCATCATCCTCGTAGCTTAAATGGTAGAGCACTTGGAGTGCTATTCCAAGGGTTCTGGGTTCGATTCCCGGCTTGGACATTTTTCACATTGTTGGTTCTGCGCTTTGTTAGCAATGTGATAATTCACGTATTTTAATAATTTCTAGCGTAATTTCACTGCTGAAAATTAATTGAAAAATTAATTATAATTAAATATGAATCGGTTTTAGATGAAGCAAATAAAGCTTTCTCTGTTTTTAGGAAAACTCTTACTTCTTATATATTCCTCATTAGAAATTGAGACTATTTTCATCGCGGATGACATGTATTCCTGTGAGAGTTCAGATAAATTTGTGCAAAGTAGGTTGCACGAAATTAAGGTCTTGGAGCAGTTTTCAGTGTCACAGTTAAAACACCTGAATTATAGGCTATAAATTATTTAGATTCATTTTTTTAACTTCAAAAATAGTTTATTATGTGTTTTAAATATTTAATATGTATATATATATTAAATCAAATTTCTATCTATGCATTTTTTCTTCTTTGTTATGAAGAAAATATTTTATATTTTAATATTTCACATTTCTGCATCCAGAACTTAATGAAGTGTTGCAGGAAAAAAAATCTTAAAATTTGTTGATCGTCTGCGGGAAAAATTGTGAAATTCATTGATCGTCCACTGGAAAAATCTGCAGAATTCATCCATCAACCATATTTAAAAACTCCAAGAGTTTCACCAATTGGTAGAAATGTAATATCGTGAAATTCGTCAGTCAGTTGCGGGAAAAAGTTTTGGAAACTGTCATTCAGCCGTGAGAAAAAAAATAATGAAATTCAGCATTCGATCATTCAGAAAAAAAACTCGGAATTTTTCAGTTGGTCATTTTAGGTTGTACATATATAATGTTGTCAGTTTAGAAAGGAGGGGGGGGGTGTAGTCTGTTCAGGGTCAAAGTTTAGCGCTGGTTGTGATTCTAGAAAAGATGCAAGTCGATCTGGGAGTCTATCGACATCCAATACTGACAACAATAAGCGGGCAGTTGATGATGCGATTAGGATGGAACGCAGCATATCCATGCGCTTTTAAAAGATCTCGTCATAAGCTTCGGTAGCATGCAACACATTATCCGGCCTTCGATCTCTTAAAAAAGTCCTTAAAAGGTTGATGGTTTCTGTCAGACGGAGAAGTGCAACAGGCAGTTTTGGACTTCTTCAAGCAGCAGTATGTTATATTCAACATTATATTCAACCTGGTGAAGCAGTGTGGGATGCTTGCTTAAATGCTGAAGGCTATTTTACATGACTGGCATACCAAATCTGGACTGTATAGCCTTCGAATGGAAACTTTTTATCCCCCCCTTCTATTTTATTTAAAAGGGCTAAATACATTTTTATTTTTCTGTTAACAATATAAATATAAAATTAATTAGGCTCTGAATATGTTAAGGTCCGAATAGACTTATCATTTAACTATTACAACTATCAGTGTCTTTTTTGTGGTCATGTGATGCCTTTCATCTTTAACAGCTTTAGACTGAAACAGACAAACATTCTGAAAGAGGAAAACTTTTCTTTCAAGTCGATCTAATCTTCTTTCCATGGTTGAATCTCAGGATTGCAAAAAACCCACCTACCCCCCCAAAAAAACCTGGGTGGGTTTTTTTGGGTAAAACCCACTCTAAAAAACACATATCAAAGCACGTTTTATTGGGTTTTTTTACAATCCATGATATTATTATTTAATATTCAGCAACTCTTATATTGGTTTTTAAACCTTTTGTGTTTAAAAGAGTTATACTATCCTATTGAAACATATTGTGGGTGTACAATATGACAGTCAAAATGAGATAATGTGCTTAAGTCTTTTAAAAGCCTGTTAATATTATGAAAAAAAAAAAAAAAAAAAAAAGCCAAAACCAATATACATAGCCAATCATAACATTTTCGCATTGATCAAAAATGACAGTCTTTTATATCAAGATTTAATAAATTAAAACTTCATAATATAAGTTCCCAACTGGATACAAATTTGAGATTCACTTTTTTCCAGGATTGGCCAAAAAAGGGGCTTTTTTCAAAAAACCCAAATAAACCGGCTTTTGTTTGTTTGTTTAAACCTGCTTTTTTTGTTTAAACCTGTGTTTTTGGGGTTTTTTAAATACCATTTCCAATTACATATAGATGCATGTTTGTTGATAAAAATAAATATTGTTGGATATTATAGAAGTATTATAACTTCATTTCAAAATATTCAAATTAAATAATTACTAACAGTTATGTAGATAATTGAAATCATTTGTAATTTAAATATTTTTAGTAACAGCTATATTATGTTCAAAGAACAAGCTGTTCTATACAGTGAACCATAGGTATCTTTGAAATATTATCAAACATTATTTGATAAATAAATAATAAAAGATTAAAGATTTGTTTCTAAAATGTGTTCTTAGTGGGGAATACAGGTGAAAAGTAATCTATTAAAGTAACTTTTAAATATGTGATATGTGGTTATTACATAATATTATATGATGTCAGAAGTAAAAGCTTTTTTACACTGATTTATTTGTGTTATTTCAATTCAAATTGCTTGTCTATTAAGTTAATCAATAAAAATATAATAAGATTTCTTAATTCATTTAATATATCTACTTTAAAAAGATAAAGGACTTCCCTGCCCTCACTTCTTAAAAAAAGAAAAAACCCTATAAAACCCGACCAAGTTGAGGTTTTTATTTAAAAAAAAAAGAAAAAGAAAAAAAAAAAAAGTTTTTTGCAACCCTGTTGAATCTCCCCATCCTTTTGTGAATAACCACAAAGTGTTTGGAGAAGAAATATCCTGGACAAGGCAAAACAAGTGTCTAAACACAGCCTTAATATTAACTAACACTTTGTAATTGATAAGAGTAGAATTGTATGGCGTGCAGAATTTCTTTTTCTGTACTACTAGGCATTGACTGGATTACTGTAAAGCATATACTTTATGTGAATACCAGTATATTTTGTTATCTAAAATACTGTCATGCATGAATATATTTTTAATTTGGCTAGGTGGGTATGCGGTTGAAAGGGATATGTCCCCTTCAACCCCTCTCGTTATTTATTATTATTTCAACAAAATATTATTTACGTTTCGCAAAATTTAAGTTATGGTTTTTTGTTTTCTATGTACAAAAAATGAATGTTTTATTATGTAGAACAAAAATATTGAAATATTACAATAACATATACTGTCAAATACGCGGATTTTAGGCGTTCGCGGATTTTAGGGTCGCGGACTGGAGGGAGTCTACTGTATAACTAAATTAAATCATTACAAAAACTTAGCTCCATAAAATTTATTATTAGTTATTGATACATGATTTACTGTTAATTGTTTAAATATAATCACATATATAATATAATTTAATGGCACTGTAACATTTTATTTTGGTACAGTACTTGAATGAAGGAAATCTATGATTGTTAGTTTTAGTTCACATATTAATTTACTTTTGGGATCTTTTTCTTTTCGTTAAAGGGATGGCAACCTGGTACAGAAGTTGTTGCTCGATACAGTTTTAAAGGGAGTTCGGAAGAAGATCTAGTTTTTCATAAAGGAGATATCATGACCATCGTAACTCCCACAAAGGTAATTTATTGATTTATCATTATCATAGAGCAAAATGTCATAGTTGAAAAAAAATATATTTAATGATTTCTAATTGTATCATTTTTTTCTTTGTAAATATATTTTTTTATGACTGTTATTAAATAAAATGAAAATAATTTTCTCGTTAAAGAATTTCTTTTATTGTAAACAAAAAACAAAAAAAAAAATGATAAAAAAACAACTGTTTTTGTGTGTGTGTGTGCAGGGTTTGTTGATTTAAATCAACTGATTCTTTTTTAACCCTTTCAGGGGCAAAGCAATTCCATTGCTAAAGTGTTGAAATTAATGATTGACACTGGACATTTGAAAACAAATTTATTTGTAAATAAGAAAAATCTATATTTCGCATATATAATAAACCGAAATTCATTTTACCAAAATTCTGGTGCCATTGTGGCATTTGGCAATTAAAATTAAGTGGTTTCATAAAAATACCACCACCTCTCAAGGGGTTAATCATTGATTTAAATCAACTTTTTTCAAAATTTTTATTTGAAATTTAGTTTAAGATATTTTGTAATAAATATTACGTTTTGCCAAAAAATACATTGTAAATTTAAGGAGTGGAAGAGACTGAGAACTCAAAATCGATGCTTTTTTTTATTTTATTTAAATCAATTATCACACTTTAAAATAAAAATCATAAATTAAAAATAGAGAATCTCACCTGAAATTTTTTTAAAAAATTAATGCATGCATTTGCCTATTAAAAAAATCTAAATCTTATGTGAATTTTTTAATACAAAAACATGAAGACTGTGAGGATATGGAAAACTTTAGAATAAATAAATATAGATCATTCAAAACAATTTTTTTTTTTTTTTTTTTTTTGTTATTTATATAGAGATCTCATTATGTCCTGGTGCACAGTAATTAACGAATTGTTCAATTTCCGATATAGTTTATTTATGGAAAGATTTGGAAAATAAAAATAATGATTTTATGTTTAGTAATAGTCTGAAATACGTTTTTATATATATTTTTTAATATAATTTTAATTGCTTATAAATGTAAGCTATTTAATAGCTCAAGTTTTAAAAGTCTTTTGAAAAAGAAAAACTAATTTAAAAAAAATAATTGAAATTAAATCCAACTTTGATTCAATTTAACCGTTTGAATGCGGAACAAATCTTGTGGATATATGCCAAAAATGTGAATGTATTTGGTTTTATATAAAATAAAAAAAGTACTTGTAAGCCGACAATATATACAGAAATCGTACGCTTCGCTATTGCAACCAGCTTAAATGCACACCACACTGAGACAACAAATAGGAACACTATCACCCTCTCTGCAATTTTAGCATAAAACGAAATGAGAGAAGCGCTATTGCGCTGCTCCGCACTCAAACGGTTAAACTCCGTATTCATCTAGGAACTCATAAAGCTGGAAAATCGGTGTTTCTTTTCAGACATTAGATGGCTTCCATTGCCAAGAGTAAGAAGCTACATACGGCAGCCATCCAGAGAAAAGCAATTCTGGAAATTTTGATATTTTTTCACCAATCATGACTCTTAGACTCCAAAACCACCCTCCTGTTAGATGTTGATTTATATATATTGTACATATATATATGACTATTACATATCTGATTTTGTTATGTGATATAACTTGTATTTATAACCAATTTAGATATGACTGAGCATTTGTACAGTACTTACCAAGGTCTCGAAAGAGTTTTTTTGACCAGCTTCTTTTGCCATCTTGTTTCAAAGAAGCCAGCCACTTAAAGGTTTCAAATCCAAAAAGATGTATAAAAATAAAAAATAATTAGAAATCAAAAAAGTTTTTTCCCATAAGTGTTTGGGCTTAACATTAGGATTCTGGTGCATTTTTCGGTTCACATCTATCTTTAAAAATGGCTACGGTATAACAATTTGAAATTCTAGGTTTGTTGACATTTTGAAACAAAACAATGGATTAAAAATAAGGGATTCCTCCATAAGCAGGTTTAATTTATGAGTTTTATTGAATGTGTTTTCTCATGATTTTCCTTTCATTGATCATTGTACCTACACTTAAAACTACATAGTCATACAGGGGTCGATCCAGGCAAAATTTAGGGCCCCTTCACAAAAACCCTTTTAATAAAACTAGGCTATCGAACCTGAGCTCCTCGGGTTACAGAGTATAGGTGAAAACCATTCTTTTTTTTTAATTGTAATTATTTTTTTTACATGTAATGTATATTTTAGATTGCCCACTGACATCAAAAAGAATTTTTATCTGAAAAATATCAATTATGCAATCAAATAAAGTTTTAAAATTTATTAAAAGCGATATTTTCACATGTCACCGCATGCCAGGATTTTTTAGCCCTAGATTTTGAAATTTGTGGCAGTCTTTCCGATCATTTCAGTGCTTTAAGCGCGTGGTTCAATCACATGTCTGTTAAATTTGTTTCTTATTTACATTATTTTATTTATTTTCTATAGAGGAAGTTTTAATTTTGTTATAGAACATTAGACAGAAACAAATACTGAACTTTTTTCATTGTTTCAAGGGCAAGCGGATTAATCTTTCGTAATCGAGCTACACGTGATAGATAAATTTAAAAATAATTCATGCTTGAAAATCTATATATATTATGCAATCGTACATGGCACAGAAATCGCAATTATTTGTTAATTGTTTAATGGCAACACCTGAATGAAATGCATATCATTGGTTATTGTGTAATATTTTTAAAAAGGGAATAGCAATAAATAAAAAAAAAAGTTTAATTAATAACTATATAACAAAACAATTTATATAAAAAAAAGTAAATAAACAATTTATTAATAAATAAACAACAACATCCGGGTTACCATATCAAGCAAAATAAATCACACTTTGGCGCCAGTTAAGTACTCCGGTGCGTATATGACATTGGCGTCAGAAAAAATCGCGCCAACGTGGTGTGTATATGACATCTGTGCCATCTTTTATTCATCTCATTTAAAATACAATAATTAAATAAATAAAGATATTTTTCCAGTATAGGTACTTGGCGAAATAGAGAAAGGTCCATGGCGAGAAAAGAAACTTGGCAACGTATTTCATCAAAATATTTTTTTCGAATAAAACTACATAAAAGTTGCTATGATCGCAAAAAGTTCGTACTTTTATGTTAGCTAGGCACAATTCTCGCCAATAGCATTTTTTAACTCGCCAGCAGCATTTTTTTATTTTTCGAGGGGTAAATTAATGCTTGGATGTTGAAATTAAATGGTTTATGGTATTTATTCTTTTCTTTTCTTAAAGAATTTTTTTTTTAAATGAAATTCATGAATTTGAAATGTTTCAGTTTTAAATTAAAGTTATCCATTTTAAAATGAGTGAAAGGATTATATTTTAATCTAAATTAATGAAATATGAAAAAATGCGACGGGTACAATGTTTGGCGATTTATCACCTGTGCCCGACTAATAAAAAATAAAAATAAATAAAATAAATACCGAGTTCTTCATTTCTCTATCACAATTTTCCGATTTGGTGAAGGATTAAGCAAGTAAATTAAATTATGAAAAAAAAGTAACATGATACAATGCCTAGCATACATTTAAGGGAGACCAAACTGGTCACCACGGGCGGCTAGTTATTTTAAAAACCGTAATAACTCAGTCAATTAAGATACAATTTTCAAACAAATTGCATTTGAAAGTATATTTTTTTTCTCTATTTCACGGTGTAAAAATTGAAAATGTGCAATATTTGGAAACTTAAAAAATCGCTGACATAGCACGCATTATAATTTCAATTTTTTTTTTCAATTTTTGTGAGAAAATGGCAACAAAATGAACAGTAATATATTATTTTCTTTTCTCCGTGATTATTTTCCCTCTACTTTCAACCCTCCATGACTTTCAACAGAAATGGAGTACTTCAGTTGCCACAATTACAAAAAATGTATTAAAAACTACAAAATAATTAATATCTCAAAATTAAATTGAGATACAGCTTTCAAACAAATTGCATTAAAAAGTACATTTTTTTCCTTATACGACGGTGTAAAAATTTAAAATGTGCGATGTTTGGAAGTTTGAATTTTGCAGTAAAGAAAATTGCAAAACCAAAATTTCATTTCAAATTTCAAAGTGTTGCCATTCACAGAATGACGTATGCGTTACGCACAGATATGTTTGTCCTTTATAATATAGATAGGCCCCTTCACAAAAATCCTTTTAATAAAATAGGCCCCTTCACAAAATTCTTTTCCATAAAAACTTACTACAATTTATTATTTTTATTTTGTTATGTTTTAAAATGTGTGATTTGCAAATAAAGCCAGTTTACCAGAAACGAAAACTTTAGCAAAAGCGCGAAGGTTTTATTAATAAATGCTTGGTTCGAATTTGAGTAACTGTATTGCATCTTTCATTACAAAATGTTACTTTTCACAAAAATATGATAAAATTCACGAAAATAACTTTTGCTTTTCACAAAATGGACACCAAGAAAAAAAAAAAAAACCTGCATCAACCCCTGTCACATCCACCAGCATTGAATCCATGCCAAACCTGAGGTCGCTATAAATGAAGCCAACTTTGATAGTAGCTGACAAATTTGACCAAAAAAAAAAAAAAAAAGAGAGAATAATGTGCCATGGCGCAAAAATGTAATTTAATATGAAGCATGCAGCAGCAATTTAATCATCAAAACCATCATCTAAAAAGACAAAGACAGATGCAGGTCCAAGCATTAAATTATGTGAGTCTAAAGGCCCTGAGAGTTTGACAATAAAGGAAAAATTTTTATTGTTTATATTTAGACTGTGATAGCACTTGAACTATGGTTTAGCCAAAATTTAAGAACCGTTAGCAATTGTTACTTTCAATAGTAAACCTTTTAAATGTGAAGTAAATGCTTTAACTTTCTGAGCGGTTTGGATGTATTTTTCGGTTTCCCCAAAAAACTTAAATCTGTTGTAGGTAAAAATATTTTAAACAGCATTGTATTTTAAAATACATGTAATATGAAAGGGCATTTTAGAAACAAACAGGGAAAGAAAATTTAAATTAAGATTATTTTTATAAGCATTTTTTTGAAAATGCAGTAAAGCCCTCAAGATGCTCGGAGGGTTAAATTAAGGATAAACAGTCTAATTAATAAGGAGTTCAGTGTCATGTTTTTATTTTAGTAAAAAAAGGGGGGAGGGGCTGTAAATATTGTTATATGTCATTTTTAGTTTAATTTATAGGAACTAGCAGATGTTCAATTGTTCCTCTCTCATTTCTATCAGGATCTAGTCTTTATAAATTTTATTTATTGCAGTATATAATTTATTCAATTAAATGGTGTATTTTTAATTTTGGAAGATTAATTAATTTTGGCTAAGTCCTAAATTACTATTTGTATCCAATCTCAGGAAATAATAAACCAATTACAAAAGTAATGGTTGCAAATCAATGGTGACAGTCTGTGATCCTACACAGGCTATATTTTATGCTGGTTCCAGTACCACCTGAAGTTTGTAGGAACAACAAACATTTGAAACAAGCTAAAAACTTTCTAAATTGTGTTTTCTATTAGTGTTCACTCTAGGAAAAAAAGGGCAGGGTGCTAGCCACAAAAAGGGCACAGTTGAAGCTGAAAGAGGGCACTTTTTTCAGCAAAAAAGGGCATTGTTTTTTCAGAAAATGTAGGGCCGAAACTAGCCTTTTTTGCACCCGGGGCAAACATGAATTTTGGTGCCCCTCCTCCGCAAAGTATATTTACAAAGAAAATTTTATTAATTTTCTAATAGCCAACATATTTTAAAATTTAAATTATGTAATCATAAAATATGTAATACTGAACTACTTTAATCTACTTTGTCAAATATTGATTCATTAAAATCTTGAAAACGGAATGGAAAAAAATTCTGCTTTATACAGCATCCTTATGCCATATCCTTAGATTCTTCTGTGCTTTGGCATACCCCAGACAGGACGATTTTAACAAAATAGTGCTAAACATGGACGTGAGAAAAATCAACAATTGGCGCCTGGGGTACATGCCTCCTCTGCCACCCCACCCCCCCCCCCCCCCCCCCCCAGTTTCGATCCTGAGAAAATGTAGATCTTCGAAACTGATATAAGAATTATACAGTACTACAAACTCATCATTGTTTATGCGCACATTTAGTAACAGATTATATATATATTTTTTTTTCTTAAATTGATATTTCAAAGATCTAGGTAAGTAATTTTGTTTCAAATAAAAAAACTAAAAAATTATTAGTCCCATAAACTAGCAGTTTTAAGGGTAAAGCAGAGATTTTAAGGGGTAGTAAAATTTAGATGGGTGACCAATTAATTATTATTACAATAAATCACCAAATATAACTTAAAGATCATAAGCTTTGTGAGCTGTGAAGGTGGGGGCAGAGAGACAAAAGCGATTTTTTTTTGGGGGGGGGGGAGGAGGTTGATTATATAATGAATTATTTATCGTTAGTAAAATTTTAACAATTAGGACATAAAAAATAAAAGCCTTTAAATTTCGTATGTTTGATAAGAAAGAGAAGCAGAATTTAGATGATTGGTTATTTATTGTCACAATAAAGTGGCAGAGTTGCAAGTAAAAAAAATTAGAGTTTTAAATATTTTAACCTTCGAAGAAGGAGGGAGGCGGGGGAAGAAGAGGTAGATTAGATTGGATGATTGATTATTTATACTTTACATTTATTACAATACTTTATATTTATACTTTATTTATAATTTTTTTTTTTACTTTATACTTAAAATTTACAATTAGAATAGAAAAAATTATAATATTCTAAGAGTTCAAATTCTTTTATAATAAAATAACAAACAAAACAGAAAAAGTAATAAAGTAAATAATTTTAAATATTTAACTGAACTGTGGGGCTGATTAACCCTTTATGCACCAATGGTACTTTAAAGTACCATTAAAATAACTTGTAAAATTAATGTAATAAATCGATTAATAGTAATACCGCAGTAAGAAGTGGGGGGGGGGGAGAGATTTTTCACTGGTCTACATACTCAATACATTATTAAAGTACACTGAAATCATGCTGTAGTTTTAAGAATCTCATTTAAAAAAAATTAAATCCCATTTTATGAATGTTCTACCGATAAGTTTGGTTTGCACATCTTTTTTGGTGCATTGGAGGCTTTGACTAAATTCGCCTTTTTTCCGCGATCCTTTGACGAAATTCGCGTTTTTCCGTATCCTTTGACGAAATTCGCGTTTTTCCGCGATCCTTTGACGAAATTCGCGTTTTTCCGCGATCCTTTGACGAAATTCGCTATTTTTCGCGAACCTGTTATGAAAATCGTGTTTTTTATGCGATACTTTGACGAAATGTGATCTTTTTTTCGAGATCCTTTGACAAAATTCGGCTTTATTCCGTGATTCTTTGACGAAATTCACAAATTTTTCGCGATCTTTTGTCGAAATACGCTATTTTTTCGCGGCCCTCTTACGACAATCGCGTTTTTTTCGCGATATTTTGATGAAATTTGTGCTTTTTTGCGATCCTTTGACGAAAATCGGCCTTTTTACCTGCGATTTTTTGATGAAATTCGTTTATTTTTCGCGATTTTTTGATGAAATTCGCTATTTTTTCGCGATCCTTTGAAGAAATACGCTATTTTTTCACGGCCCTTTTACGAGAATCGCGTTTTTTCCGCAATATTTTGATGAAATTTGCACTTTTTTTGCGATCCTTTGATGAAAATCGGCTTTTTCCGGGATTTTTTGACGAAATTATGCGTCCCATGGACACGTAATAACTATTTTTTTGCGTCCCGTCTCCGATTTTTCGCGTGATTTATGCGCTATAGCGCGTCCGTGGCATCGCTTAAAGCGATCGCTGAGAACGACTCCGGGCACATTTGACTATTTTTGAAATATGAAGGGCGCAGTTTGCCGATTTAAAAAACGGCAGGGCGCGTTTTTTAAAAGGGGCAGGGCGCTGCGCCCTTCAAAAATGGCCTAGCGGGAACACTATTTTCTATTAAATATTAGGAAATACCAAACCAATTTCAAAATTAATGTTGGTAAATTAACAGTGACAGTCTCTGTTTCAACCTGGGTATTTTATGTTAGTGCCACAACCACCAGAGAGATGATAGACCGTTAGACAAGAATCTTGAAATTTGACATGATGGTTAATTTTAAGATGTAAATGCATACTAAGAACAGTTCCTAATGTAAATGCATACTAAGAACAGTTCCTAAAAAATTCAAAACTTCAAATGAATACTGAAATGAGCATAAAAGCTTTAAAATACTCTCTAAATTATCATTTATTTAGAATTAGTTTTAGTTCTTATTAATTTAAGTGACATGTCTGCCTAATGCTGTGTAATAAGGAAGGTTAGTCAAACTGTGACTTAATTAGTAATTTTTGAATTATTCCTAAAAGTGCAATTTCTTCTAATAAAAGTTAGGAATATAAATATCATTTGGCATATTTCAACTATTATACGAGCAAAGCCGCGGGTTTTGCTAGTAAAATATAAAATTAAGCATTGGATTTTTCTTAATGGCAAAACTAGATCTACAAATAAATTTAATAGAATCCAGCTAAATACAAGCCTGGTTGTGTCAAAGTATCAGAGTTTTTTTTTTTTTTTTTAATTCTGTGCAGTCGTGACCTGTTAAGAATAAGGATACTGGTTATAACAAAATCTGCATACAACAAATACTTTCATGCTCCCTCCAGCTTCAATTTAAGTGTACTCCTTTATTTAACTCAACTTTGTTTTTGTATGTATAGGTGGAATTATGTAATAAATTTTTCATTTGTTAACTGATATACTAGAATTATAAATATTATGCACAAAGCTGTGTTTCCGATAACAATACAAAATTTTAATATATTTAGAACATAATTTTAAGGCATTTTTCTGTTAGCCTGCTACAGGTATAAATGGCCAACTATTCCTTATGGTTATGTACGAGTTACAACATATATGGATTTAATTATGTCTCAAAAGCATGCTCACCAAAACAGGCCAACTGTTTATGAAATTTCAGCAACAAAATGTTTTAAACACTGAAAAATAGAATAAAAAAATAAAAATAAATATTTTTTAAAAGATACGCTTGAATCAATCAATGCTTTCATATTCATTGAATTATGATTGTACGCTAAGGAATCAGTTTAGAAATCCTAAAAAGAAAATTGAAATTATATTTAATTTTTTCTTTCCTGTTACCATATCTTAAAAAAAAAATATATATATATATATATATAACTTTTTTAAAATAAATTATTCACTAGCTTGTGCTTTCTACCAAGCGTAAAAAAAGCAGTAAATTTTCCATATTCAAGTTCGGTGTCCATGCTGAATTAATGTGTAGTAATTTAAATTTTTGAAAAAAATTAATTGTATTCATGAAATTATGCATGACTTTTAAGATAAACATTGAATGATTTTAGAAGTACATTTTAAAAACTATTATTACTTTCATACTTATTTCTAATGTAATATTATTATAATTGATTTTGTTTTTGTTTAGGACCCTAACTGGTACAGAGCAAAGCATGTGGACAGCCGAGAAGGGTTAATACCTGCTAATTATATTCAAAAACGCTCAGAGGTGAAGCTTCATGCGATGCCGTAAGTTTATGTTCCCCATTACTCTCTTATACGTGTTAAATTTGTTTTGACACGTGATTAAACTAATATTTATTTTGTGGTTATTCTTAAAACTACAGTGTTAAGATTGTTTTTTTTTTTTTTTTTTGGTGGGGGAGGATGATTTTTTAGATTGTGTATTTTGTGTTAGTATTTGGCATAATTTATATATTTAAAAATTTAAGAAGTAAAAAAAAAAAAAAAAATCAATTTTTTAGACATTTTGTACCATTCTAATAAAATCTGATATTTTAAAAATTCTATGCAAATTATGTTTTTTGAATATAAAATAGAAGAAGTATAATCAAGCTTACTTTTCCATCAACCAATCTGTCCTATTAAAATCTGTGCGTGAATCTATGTAACCTCAAAAACTCAGAAATCACAGGGCTCAGGGCTATGAAATTTGGCACATAGGTTGCTGGTAGGGGAGGGGGCCCATAAACGATTGGGGCAAAAAATTTAAAAAATTTAAATAGTTTTTTTTGCCAAGTTTTTGTCTTTTTTTATGTTTATCCCATAATCATGCGAGTTCTAACCAGTTCTAGATGTTTACTGCAATGTGAGATATACATGTTACGTATGCCACGCTGCAATACTAAGAAGCTGTAGCAGGTATTACGATAATTTTTTTACCTCACATGCAAATAATTAGAGATTATTTAATTGCGCTTAATTATTACTTAAGTAAAAAAAAAAAAAAAAAAAAAAAAACATTTTATCACAAACATCAACAAAACTTTTTATTCTATTTATTCCCTAATTCCAAAGATATTGTTTTATCGTCTGCTGCATGATAAGTTAAATTTCATTTAAAAAAATGCGCAGTAGTAGAAAAATATTTTGCTAAATTGAATAGTTATCGAACAACTCAACACTTTAATTGCAAAATTCTTATTTCTGATTTAGATATTTTTATGTTGTTGTCATTGCGTTTTTAGGCTAATTTTCGTTTCATATTCGATTATTATTATGTCTATTTGATGTGAACTTTTTATGTACTATTACTTTTTACTACGGATTTTAATTTTAAAAACAGTGAAAAAGGTATTATAGACTTTTACATGTATTTTGCTGTTGAAAACAGTGACAACCCGCTCACGGACTGTTACATATTTCTTTATTTAATATTTACATATTTTTTAATATTTGATCATAACCTTGGGAATTGAAATTTTCAAAATAAAATGCCTGTCAATAACTGGCAATTCCTCACGAAAACAGAGAGCTATAAGGCAGCGTGAAAGGCGAGCTAATGAGACAGGAAGAAGCTGCTGCAAGAAGACTCGTCATGGCAGAAAGAGACGGGGAAAGATGAATGGAAGAAACCGAGGAAGAAGCTGCTTCAAGAAGATATGAACTGCACTGTGACAAAATGTCAGCAACAAAGACGTCACGATGAGGGTACCCAACCACTGGCTGTGAGGGAAAATCACTTACAAGCCATTGCTCAACATGAAACAATGAATAGTACAAAAAATGTCAGAAGATGCGGGTTACACCCAATAGTTGTAGAACAACAATGCGGTGATATGGACAATGTTTGCACCAAGTGCAGTGCATTTTTTTTTTCAATGCAGAGAAGAATACAAGAGAAATTTATACTCACTGTTGTCACAACGGCAAAGCAATTTTGGAACCTCTTCAACCATATCCAGATCAGATGAGACAGCTTATAGATGTCAGTGATAGATTGTCGGCTCACTTTAAGGAACACATAAGGTCATATAACAGTGTGTTGTCTTTTGCCTCTATGGGTGCACAAGTTACACCGCCCTCAGGTAGCGGCCCGTATTGTTTTAGAATCCATGAACAAATTTATCATAATATTTCTAATCCATCTAAAGTAGGACAGGAAAAATATGTTCAATTGTATGTATTGGATTCTGATATCGCACTACGCCAGTGTATGAACAGGAGAGAAAATTTACAATGTAAATGTGGGGGTGTGGGTTGGTTGTTTGCCCCTCTATCTTTGTCACTTGAAGGGTTAAACCCACGTAAAAATTCAGCAGAGTGACTTGATAAAATAGATTAAGTAATGCATGAAAACCTTGAAAATATTGTTGAAATAATAACTTTGAATAAAAATATGTTGAAATATATGCAACTTCATGAATCCTATATATATATATAATATGTTTTCAGTGATAAGGTAAGTGTAAAATGTACTTACAGTAATGTGCCAAAATGATGAACAGAAGATTTCCTTTATTGGAGCTTAAGATACATGAACATTACTTCGTTCCAGGATTAAACTAATGGACACTTGCGACGATAGTCTACCTGAACTCGAGGGCACCTCATTATTCAACAACATAAGTAATCTTTAAGCGATTAGCAACTTGAAGTATATTATACACAACTCTATCGCCGATTTAAATTAACAATTTTTCACTGAAACGTCTTCATACTAAAATTTGAGTTATTACAATTACATCGGTATTTAGTCATAAACTTTAGATATTCGCTGAAACTTCATAAAAATATACCGGACAGTACCATAAGTCAGCTATCAGACATCGCACACCGAAAACATGAAATCGCTGTCCCTTTAAATCAGGACTAAAACCTATCGGCCAATCAGAATCGACTACGCAATTTGCATAAGTCGGAAGATACTTAACATTTACTTTTAATTTGAATAACATTTAATAAATATCACGATGACTTTAGAAAAATTACTTTAATATAAAAATGACTTAAAAAGATGATTTTACATGTTAATTAAATTTAAATACTTATCTTATAAAAAAAATGAATACGAGCGAATGCGATCGCAAGTAAAATTGCCGTATACGGTTCACGACCGAAACGCGATACGCAACCATCCAACCGTGGCGGTAAAAACGTAAACAAACGTCGAAAGGCGGCAATGAAAAGAAAATATCGTGTTGTCGAGTTCAGGTAGACTTTACAAATTGTTTAATGGAAAAAAAAAAGAAATAAAAAATGCTTGGGAATACTTTTCCTCAGAAAAGAAGAAATAATGAGCAAGCTTGACAATGTTATGAGACGAGTTAACCCTTATGCGCATGCATTTCAAATGCTTCATGATATGGAAGAACGAGTCATTGCAGAACAATAACCTGAGGCAGCAGAAAGCGTGTGTATGTATATATGCTATAAAAATTTATCAGCAGACTAGCATCGAGGCAGATACAATGCACGTCAAATGAGATAGCCATGGTTTTCCACAGTTCGGATGGTGCACCATTTACCAATAGGGGTATCTGCATATATCCTGTGTAGAATAAACGCCCTGAATCCTAGTTGTGACCCCATGACTTATGTTTTATTTTTCCCACATGGCGAAAAGGGTTGGAGTGTGAATGCTGGATGCTTTACTTCGACTTTCCAGGTTTCCCAATTCTTAGAGGTCAAGAGGGCAACATTCTGGAACTCCATCTTTTTTACGGCCCCCGTCAAAGTATTCGGGAAAATCTTTAAAAATGTTGGAAAAAGTAAAAAGAAAAATGATCATTGAAAACACAAGGCACCAACTGTAGACGCATCTCAGAACAGGAAAAAAAAGTTCATCATCGCTCAGCAAGAGAAAAACATATCTTCACTTCCACAAGGCCTCTGGGCCCATAACCTGTCAGCCTGTGAAAACGTGGCTGAGCAGAGTATTGCAGTGGTTGATGTGGAAGACTTAATTCAAAACATCAGTTCCATAAAAGAGATATTATTATACTCGAGATGAGATGAATGTTACACTTAAACAGCATTACTTTGCCGTTAACTTAAACATAAAGTTAAAATAATATTTAAATGCAGCTACATGATTAAAGCTATGATATACGTACAAAATTATAAGAAGCTAATGATTCAAAACAATCCAGACATTTATACAACAACCTAGCAGATGTTTTGCATAATCTTGTTGTCAATCTGTTAGTATAAACTTATATCTGAAACACCATTGTCTACAAAGTATGACGTTACAAAGAACTAGTCATGGCAAAAGACGCGATCCTGAAATCACAGTTACTGGCAGTCACTCAGTAACGCACTTGCCTCAGAAGCTAGTGAATGAAATGAAGAGCCAGCCGTTTCAGATATGTAAACAAGTTGCTCAGAAGAGGGTGAAAAATAAAACATGCATCGATAATAAAAAGTAAATACTTTTTTAACTTATGATTTCACTAAATCTTTCTGAATGCTTAATTAAGCTTTTAAAGTAATAAGCAGCGTTTAGAATGTCACTTCGTATCAAACCGGATTTACAGATGCTGCTATCATTCCTGCTTTCCTTTTGCACCCATTTACAAACGCAAGCTTAAAACTCCTCCCTTGCAAAAAACCGGAAGCTGCGTAATTTTTTCTTCTGAATTATGATTGGCTGATTAGGGTACTGCAGACCTGCCAACTGCTACGAAAAAATCGTAGTTGCTACGATTTGGACCTATAAACTACGATGCTACGAAAATCGGTCTTAAACTACGATTTTTTTAAAAAAACACAAATGCATTTTTTTTCTAGTTGCGATTTTTATCAAACGCAGCATATTTTTCAAGAGTGATTCTGTTCCGAAATTTCCAAAATTTCAAAGTATTCATTTCCGAAAGTTTAAAAAAAGGGTTCATTAGCCCGAAAATTTGGACATTAAAAAATGCTCATGGGGAAAAAAAAAATCTGGGCTACAAAGGCTGGGCTACCTTTTAACATAAAACTCTCTTTATGTACATTAACCACGAGTGAATCGTGTTTCTGTAAATATTTAGTACAGGAATTCCCTTCGTTACAAACAGGGGTGCCATTTTAAGAATATCGGGGGGGGGGGCTTTCTTTGAGGGGCAAGGTTTGAAATAGTGTGCAAAATCGCACGATTTGCGCACGGAAAAGGAATGTCCTGCATAATGAAAAATGTTGTGTAGTATTTACCCCTTTAAATTCTTCCACAGACCTATAATTCTTCTGCAAGTATATTTTGAAATTTCTTGGAAGTTCGCGAATTTTTTTTTCCTTGCAGAATAAAGGAATTTCCCCAATTGGGAAAAAATTGTGAATATAATTGTGTATAAAAATTTTCTGAGAGAAAAAATTACTATATTGAGTTGAAAGACAAACCTTATTCCTTTTACGAATATCAAAAGATGGCTGCGAAACACGAAAAACCAACCAACCAACCTCTAGATTAATTTTAATTTTATGTGCTACGATTTCTCATTTTTAAAGGTTGGCAGGTCTGGTATTGCGGCACAAACTTCCAGTGTAAACATACACAGAAACCGTTTACGGTCATTTTCGCGTGTGATAATCTTCGTTCTTTTGCTTTATTGAGGATTAAAATGTTTGACCGCTTAATGTTAATGCAAACTTTGATTGACATCTTTGTAACACCAGAGCCAAGACTGCCTCTAGACAATTTTCTGCTTGAGGCGAACATTATTTTGCTGCCCTTATGACGCAATCGTTTTTTCATCATTACACAAACTTTTTTTAAAAATAAGTAAATAATATAATAACTATAATTTTTTTTAAAAGAAAACAAATATTTATAAAATTTGTTTACATTTAAGAAATTTAAAATAATCAAACTACGTAAGATATTTTGCATTAAAAAAAAATACTACTAATACCGCTAACTTAGCATTAAATGAATAAATCATATTCTACTAGTATTTACAAGAAAGATTCATACAAAGAGTAAAACTTACACTTCAAAATCCCTTTTATAGGGGGTCCCAGAAAAGACTAAAATTCCATTTTATTTTTTTAACTAGAATTTTAATTATTAAAAATAAAATATTTTCATCTTAATTAAAAAACATTATCTATCTAAATGAAGACAGATAATGTTAAGCGAAGACAGTTAATGGAAAGCTAATGTTAAAACTGTGGGAGCATTTTTGACAAATTTCATTTTCACTATCTATGAAAATAAAATTCTGGCGCCTGGGGCACAAGCCCCAACTGACCCACTCTTGTTTCGGCCCTGACTCTGCCCGACTCTCCCCCCATGGGATCGCTACAGCTCTTTCAGGGCCATCGCTACGAGATTTTAATGGAGGGGGGAGGGGGCCTTAAATTACCAAGTGAAATTTCA
Organism: Maratus speciosus; assembly: GCA_963932465.1. Lineage (NCBI taxonomy): Eukaryota > Metazoa > Arthropoda > Arachnida > Araneae > Salticidae > Maratus > Maratus speciosus. The sequence continues at coordinate 8,437,468 of OZ010792.1, read as the reverse complement.
GTATCTGCCTACCCATTGGCAAACGAAAATAGATAGTTCTTAAGGTTTGCCTATTAGTTTTATAATTTTGCCAAGTTACCACAATTAGAAAATATAAACAGTTTTTATTTGTAAAAAGCTTAATAATGTTCACAATTATATTTTTAATTTTTGGCCAAGTCTATCAGAAATAGAAAGTGTATTATAGTTTTTATTAATGTTTAAACAAATTTGCCAACCAAGTTTTAAAATTTGCCAAGTGTAACAGCATTCGCGAAATTTTTTTTTTTTTTTTTTTTGGGGGGGGGGGGAGACTCCCCGCCCTTAGCGAGGGCTGTGGCTAAGTTTAATAAACAGTATTGAACATGTCAAACATTTAATCAATCAAATTATGTATAAAATTTGTGTATGAATTTCAAATAGCAAAATAATGATATCAGTAACAAGTTAAATATCTTTTTGAAATCGTATACACAAAACAAAATCCCATTATATGTTAATTGATATAGTATGTTATAAAGGTCTGCACGGACCAACCCGACCCATAGAAAGAAAAATTCGCCCCAGAATAAAAATTAAAAGTTCGGCCCGAGCCCGATTAGCCCCAGTATAAAAGTTTGTCCTGAGACCGGCCCGGACTAGAAAAAAGTTAAAATTTCATCGGCCCGGACCGAACTAATTTCTACAAAATGTTGATTTTTCGTTGACTTGGTTAAAAATTTGTCTCGTACGGGGAGTTCTGACCAAAGACACTTATCTAGTTTTTTTTTTTTTTCATGTTTATAATTTTCATTTTTATAGAAATGTCGTAGCCTGCAATATTTATTTATTTTTTTTAATGAATTTCTATTTGTTGTATGTAAATGTTTCAGTTATCATTAATATTGTTAATCCATATTCCATGTATTAGAGATTTAAAAATCCGAAAAATGCTGTACAGTAAAATCTTCTAAGACGGAATTGCACAGGAAAGAAAAATAATGCGTTATAGACAAGTTCCCTTCTTCGCAGGTGTAAATATATTAAATATTCTTTTCTTACGTATTAGTATAATTCATTTTGTATGGATCAACACATTTTTCTGTTTAAGACAGGATTTCATTATAAGCACGTTCTTTTTTCACACGTTTTACTATATTTTAATTTAGTTATATTTTAATAAGCCTAAAAATACACTATTCTTTAAAAAGAATAAATTTTAATGTTTAATTATAGAATAATGGCGATTTAGAAATGTATGCCTCTTTTTTTTTTGTTCCAGGCCAAATTTTACTGATCTTTGAACGGATGCCGAGCTAAGACATTGATTTTCATAGTCAAAACCGGGACTTAAAATTTTGGACCGTGAAGAGTAGGAAGAATGAAACCAGTGCCGGCTCGGTACGGTTGGTTGTGTTTGTGACGGCCAATTATCAACACGGGGGATATAGCCCCTAAGGGAAGGGGGAGTGCCCTCCATGGGGATCTTTATAAGGGAACCTAACCCGTATTTATGCTTGGAAAATCCAAGGTTTGAAGAAAACCACGAAATCTCCGAACGATTAGGCCGACGTGTGCGATTGGGTTCGAACCCAGCACCTCCCGTCTACCAGCTTCGAGGGCAGAATCTCTCGGCCACTGGTGGGGCGGCTCGGTACGGAAAAAATAAGTTAGACCGGCCCGGCCCAATCCTTCAGGAAAACAGTAAGGCCCAATCCCGGCCCAGCCGGAGCTTTCAGAAAAAATATGGCCGGGCCCGGCCCGAGTGTCGTGAATAAAAATAGACTCGAGCTCGGCTTGTGCAGATCTCTGCCATGCTACCAGGCTTTATTATTATTGTGGAAAGCAACATCAGTACAAACCTTTCGTTATATATTATATTTTTTGGTTATTACAAAGACACACCATTTCTCTCAAAAGAATCTTCTATATAGTCTGTAATAATTTACATTTTTGACTCTCATTAAAAAAATATTTAGTTATTTAAAAAAAGACGAAGTGCCTGTACTGATGTTGCTCTCCATAATAACAGTAATGCCTGATAGCATGGTATATCAATTAACATATAATTATAATACGTGCATTACAAAAAGCAGATTTTTCTGTTAATAAACTATCAAAAATCGCATATTGGTAATATTTAAAAGAAAATAGCTATTAAAAATAAGGCAAATCTTTAAGACCTAATTTCCCTTTATTTTGCTCTGGGGGAGTCATTTATTACGATATCGGAATCAATATTATAAAGCATCAGATTATCAAGCTAAAAATAAATAAATAAATAAATAGATAAACATACTGGAGCAAACTTCACAATATATTATTGAAATTAAATAGAAAAATTATGATATGCAGAGAAAATTACCTTATTTCAAATTATCTGTATGAAGATTTAATTTTACAATAGTAATACTATTTTCAAAAACACAACTATCAACAATGAAGTATTTAACTCTATAATAAATTCACCTTGAATTTTCTTTGTCAAAGGAGTTTTTTATATTGCAATAATCAATATAAAAAATAATCTTGCAACCAAATTATTCTTACGAACATAAAATAAATAAATGAAAATATAATCGCCGCAAGATGCGGGAAAAAATTCCAAAAATCCCTGTACGTAATTGCGAATAAACTTTATTGAAAAGAGAACATTTTTTTTTTTTTTTTTTATTAAACTTAAAGATTAAAACCGGATTCCTTATTATTAATGATGAAAAATCGTCGAGAAAACGAAAAAAAAAAAAAAAAACCTTTAATTTTACTACAGTGAAATTTACTACAGTTACTTTGAAATTTACTACAGTGAGAGCTAAAACATTCTAACAGGAATTCATTTTTGAATATAAAAAAATTGGCGCAAAAGAGCAATAACGCAAAAAATCGTATTGAAAATCGCGGGAGACAAAATTTAATTTATTATGCTAAATGTTTAAAACAGAATTCCTTTTGTGGTCATCAAAAAATCATCGCGGAAAGAAAAAAAAAGGGGGGGGGGCTAAAACTTGCATTGAAAATTACAAAAACTTCCAAATTCGTGGTGGACAAAATTTACTATATTAGGCTAAAAGTTTAAAACAGATTTTTTTTTTTCTTAGCGATTGTAAAAAATCGCAGCAGAACGAAAAAACCCCTGCCAAGAATCGTATTGAAAATCTTATTAAAAATCGGTAAAAAATCAAAAAACTTGATAAAGTTGTAAAAAAACAGTAAATAGCGCAAAAAAGAAAAGCATTGACAAAACTCTCAAACGATGGAAACAACAACACGCTAAAACGAGTGAACTGGCGATGTTTGTTTACCCGAAAGGAATCATGCGTAAATGCTGGATTACTGCCCTAGGAGCTAGCAGGAGTGAAAATGACCTAGGCTAGTTTCATCTTCAAACTGGCTTTTTCATTGGAAACGGGGTCGGAAATACAATGATGGTATCGGCGTGGATTGAATCAGGATTAGCGGTGGCATTATAAACCGTGCTATGGATGCATAACAGGGTCCCATGGCCGGAAATTATGTTTGCGGATTCGGCTCAGATGACAGGTTGACTTAAAATGGAATTTGCAGGTAACCCGACCTGTGCAGGACTCTTATCGATACTAAGACTAAATTAATGTATTTAATGGTAATAAAACATAATGGTATGAAATCATCTACTCGTACTTGTCCTGTCATTTTTTTTTTTTTTTTAATTACTAGAGGGCTATGCCCCCTACGAGCTATGCTCGTCAACCCCCGTTCAGACACTGCAGGCTCTAACAGCATGCTAATTTGATCGGCTTTAAAAAGATTTCGGAAGACTGAATTATAATTTGAATCTGACAATTATAATCTGACGTAATTTTCACCAAATTTTTCTTTCTCTTTTTAATATTCACGTAAAAATACTTTTGTTAGAAATGAAATATTATGATCATCTTAAAATATCAAATAAATGTCTCACGCAATTTTTTAATTTAAACTGTTTTGCAATATTATTTTTTGTTCATTTTACGTAATAAGTGTAATGTGACGTAAATTCTCCTATTTAAGGCTTCTAACGCATGTTAATGAATTTATTATTCTACAATATTCTTTCTCTTTTAAAATTCACGTGTAAGTATAGTTTTTATGACGTAATTTTCAATGAGTTCCTACTTTTTATATTTTCTGTTTATAATACTCACGTGTAAAATAAATTTTTAATGTGAAGCAAACATTATTGTTTGCCCTGTTTATACAGTTGGCAACAGTTTAAATTAATACAGTTTTCTAAATTTTGTAAAAAATATTTCTCGAAATGCTGAAAATTTGAATTTAAAATAAAAATAAAACCTCAAAATATGAGTCAAATTAAAATACTAAATGCAGCCTGCACACCGGGAAATTCTGACGCATAAAAGGATCTAAAAATGATTAAATTCCTATGTACAGTTTTTTCTCCTATAAAACTTTTTCAATGGAACGATTTTGTCCAACTTTGGCATTAAATATCTCTTAAAATAATTCTTCGATTTGAAAATTGTCTACATCAGCGTGTTTATCAAAAATTCTCTATAACACTACCGATTTTCATATTTTTGTATGCAACAGTTTTTTAATATTAACGAAGAAAGGCCATGCTTAAGCATTCAAATTGGATGCCGATCTGCTGGGAATATCTACGCAGATTTTCATTGGTCCTTTTCCAAATCAAAACTTTTTTACTTTCTTCTATCTTTACAAGAAGAAAGTATTGGATTCATGAAAATTTTCGAATTCCGGTTTTCGACGGATTTACACGTTTTAGGGGTCAGAGATTCCAAAAAACATGTTTTTACAAAATGTCTGTCTGTGAGTCTGTCTGTCTGTCTGTGTGTATGTGACACAAATTTTGTGGGCGCTGTATCTCAAGAACTAATGCACGGAATTTAATAAAAATTGATATTCAGTTAGTGCCTAATACAAATTGATGCTGATTAGTTTTTGGTGTAAATCGCTCAACAGGTGGCGCTGCAATGCTGCATTTTTCACGATTTTCGCAATAGCTCTATCTCAAGAACTAATGCACGGATTTTGATCAAACTTCAGATTTAGTTAGTCCTTGATATGGATTGATGCTGATTACGTTTTGCTGTAAATCGCCCAACAGGTGGCGCTGTTATGATGAATTTTGCAGGATTTATACGATTTCCCCAATAGCTCTATCTTAAGAACTAACGCACGGATTTTCATCAAACTTCAGATATTAAGCTAGTCCTTGATATGACTTGCTACTGATTAGGTGTTGGTGTAAATCGCCCAACAGGTGGCACTTCTCTGCTGCCTTTTCCACGATTGCCTCAATAGCTCTATCAATAGAACTAATGGACCAATTTTCATGTAACTTCAGATTTAGTTGTATGTTGACACATGTTGTTGTTAATTAGGTTTTGGTGTTAATCACCCAATAGGTGGTGCTGCTATGCAGAAATTTTCACGATTTTCGCTATTGCTCTATCTCAAAAACTAATGTACGGATTTTCTCCAAACTTCAGATTCAGTCAGACATTGACATAAATTGTTGCTGATTAGGATTTGGTATAAATCAACAATAGGTGGCGCTGCTAGGCAGATTTTGCTGAATTTAGATGATTTCAGCGATAGTCATATCTCAAGAACTAATGCACGGAATTTCATATCGTTAGAATCCTCATGAGATGCATAGATTGCCATTTGATTTTGGCAATGTGATAGCAAATTTTGAAGTATTAACATGTATGAGATAGAAGAAAGTTTTGGGATTGGTACATCCGACTAGTTTTATATATAGAAGGATACTTGTGGGGACACATGAAATGAACTCGAGGGTTGTGTGTGGATGCATAGTGAATACCCCTGTTTTATATGATTAAACAGCATTAAATGATTCTAATTTCATTAAGGAAAGATTTATTTTTTATTTTGGACACCACACATCTTTTATAAATATTGCAATATTTTTTCCTCTTCTAAAGTTAAATTTTAAATTATTGTTATTATTATTATTTTTTTTTTTTTTTTGTAATTTTGAAGAGTTTTAAAGAATGTTAGTTGGATTTATAGGTGAAAATTAGCGGTCGCCACTCGCCACGTGGCGATTAAAGTTGTAAAAGGGGCGATTAAAAAATTGGCCATCGATCGCCACTTTAGTCGCCACTCGCCAAGTGGCGATTATAAATTTTGTTAACGATCGCCAATGGAAATACAGCATTTTTCATGGAAATATGCATCTCTACTTTGATTACACCTAAGTTGCAAACTGGTTAATTCTTTTTCCTGCCAGATGCAAGCAGATTTCAACGATTTAGCTGTATTTTCAATATTTCGACTTTTCGTCAAATGCTAGCTCCTCACTTATTTTTTACAAGTAATTTCTATTTTTTTTCAAGAATTCTGCAAAATATATTCATCAGCTTTGATTCCACATGCATTTCAAATAATTTATTCTTTTTTTTTTTTTTCACTGGATGGAAGCAGGTTTTAAGGACATTGCAGTATCTTCAATATTTCAACTCCTGCCACATTCTCACCAGTTAGATTATTTTTCTTCAAGGGATACTGTCTAATCCTGAGAAATACACTCACCAGCTTAGATTTCAACTGTGTGTAATTTGTGTAGTATATTAATAGCACATTTACTTATTAAATAAAATCTAAATAACATTTTATTGTGTTTTATTTGATTTTTTTTATTATTATTATTGTATACACTTAGCTGTTGGAATTTTGATTTAGTTATTTTTTATATATAAAGAAAGTAATAGTAATTTGGTTGATAATTGTGTTTATAAACATATACAAATAATCCAAAAATATATTCTAAAAAATTAATGTAACAGATTTTGTGGTTTTAAAGTAATTTTCTTGAATTTTGACTGCTTCCCTATTTTTATCATGAATAGTTGGCTGGTATAAAACTCTGATTTATAGAAAAATATGTATATATACACCGATTATAGTTTATCTAGATGTCAAGAAAGTTTGAAACATTATAGTGGCCACTAACTTTAAAAAGTGGCCACTAATGAAACTGAGTTTACCGGCCACTGACTACTAACTCAATTTCCCAGTTTTCACCTATAGTTGGATTATTCTATTATAATTGAACCAAATTGAATTTTTTTGTAGCTCATGGGTGAATGCATTGTCATTAGATTGCTTTTACTATTGCATAATTCTTATTGTTTTAAAACTATTTATCTTGTAAAAAAAAATACAATTTTTCAATTCATGAACACTATGACATGTATTGTCTTCTTTCATTGCTTGTCTGCACATGATAACTTGGCCTATATGTAACCCAAAATAAGATGAAATATATTCATTAATTAAGGTGACAATCATTGCCAGCAACTGGCAGAACTAATTTTTAATTAAATAATGCATGTCCTACGCGGTCTGTGTCTGTTCACAACTTTCTTTTTCTGTAGCATTGCAAAATCTTTCAAGGTTATTGGAAGCAGACTATAACACTCAGTGGTGAGAGGTTTAATTATGCTATCTACAGCAGAAATTTAACAGTCCTTTTAAATGTTTTCAAATATGATTTTTTTCTCTTTGTGATTTTAAAATTTTTAACCTATACTGTATCTATTTCTTTTTCCTATATTATTTAGATGGTTTCATGGCAAAATAACACGTGATGAAGCTGAAGCTCTTTTACAACCTAGAGAAGATGGGCTTTTTCTTGTGCGAGAGAGTACTAATTTTCCTGGTGACTATACTTTGTGTGTCTGCTACAAGAATAAAGTTGAACATTATCGAGTTATTTATAAAGAAAATAAATTGACGATTGATGAAGAAGAATATTTTGAGAATTTGTCTAAACTTGTAAAGGTGAGAATTTTACAATTATTCATTTTCTTTTGTTATTTTTAATGCATTTAGTGAGTTATTTAGTTTCTGACATTCAAACTACAACATGTAGTTTAGTATATGTATTTATTTTGTGGTTAGTAATTTATAATTCTTAACAAATAATAATGAAATTTTGATTTAATGTTTTTTCTATGGCATTAAAGATGCATCTATAACTAAGGATGCCACTTTTCTGCCAAATGGCAGATTTCCATTTAAAATTTTTTTTTAAGAATCTGCGATTTTCGTTAAATGATTGCGGGAAAGATATCACAGGTAAAAAAAACTGAGATTTTTGTCAGATCTCGAAATACTGCCGAGATTTTCGTCAAATGATCGTGAAACCAAACTGCAATTTTTGTCAAACGATTGCGATATCAAACTGCAATTTTCGTCAAACGATCCTGAAATAAAATCTTGATTTTCATCAGATGATCGTGAAATCAAATAGCGATTTTTGTTAAAAGATCACGATTTTTGTCAAATAATTGCAATGCAATATCAAACAGCAATTTGCGTCAAATGATCGCTATATCAAACAGCAATTTCTGTCAAATGATAATATGAATATCGGGATATCAAGTCTCGATTTTCATCAACGATCGAGATATTAAGCCTCGATTTTCGGCGAACAATCGCGAAGTAAAAGTACAATTTTTGTCAAACGATCCTGTAATAAAATCACAATTTTTGTCAAACGATCCTGTAATAAAATCACGATTTTCGTCAAACGATAATGAAAAAAAAACCCTGCAAAATTTCGCTATTTGTTCATGGAATAAAACTACGAAGTCCATCAATCGATTGCAGTAAAAATTGTGAATTTTACAATCGGTGGCTAAAAAAATCACAAATTTTATTAATCATTCGTGGACAAAAAAATCGTGAATTTTGTCAATTGGTCACAGAATAACTGCTGGGCATTTCAACTGATTTAAAGTGAAGCAATATTAAATTCCTCACAGAACTCGTTGCAGTGTTGCTGGGTTGCCTCAATTGATATTTTGAACTAAAGAAAAATTGTTTATTTACTCGTGTATAAGTTTTCATGCATGATGAATTAATAATATATTTCAAACTGTTTGGCCGATTTGCATTCAGAAAGGTACAAGTGTTAAAGGTTAAAGGTTTACCCCCCCCCCCCCCCTCCCAAAAAAAAAGTTTCATTTTTTAAGACAGTTTAAAAATAGCTTTTTATAAATTTTATTGTTTTTAATTTATTTAATTTATTATAAACAAATAGTTTAGAAAATTCACGCATAAAGATTGTGAAATATGTCGCAAGTTTTATTTACGTGTAATTTCCTCTTTTTTGTTATTTTCTGAGTGGCATTCCTGTATAACAAATCAAACACTTTCACATTTCATTTCACCTCATTTTGCAAACAAAATGTTAAATTAAAATATTGTGTAATTTTATAAATGTTGCATGTGTGTGTATAGATATGTGTGTGGGATTATCTATAATAACAAGGGAAGAAGTTTCTCTATCTCTGCTGTTTTCTGAATAGACCTCACAGAGTTACAAGATTTAGCAGGAACATACCCCTATGTCTGTGCTGTGCAGTTCGTAGCCATTTTTTGTACTTTTTTTTAATTAATTAAAAACCCATAATGAAATCACAAAATGGCTCGAAAAGTCAGTGATATGGCCGAAAGCTCATTCCATAAATAAAATACCAACAATAACAAAAAAAAATTGTCAGCTTTTTTAATTCTTGTGCTCTGGGCTCATAAACAAAAGTGCGAAAAAATAAAAAAAATACCCACTTAGTACCTTCTCCTTACTAACAATGTCTTTGTTAAAATATATATATATATATCAATATTTATTATTTAAAAAATATTCATTTCCGATTGTCGTGTCTGAAATTAAGTCTGTGTCAATTTTTCAACATTCATAACAGGAATCCAGTTTTAATATTTTAAACCAATATAGTATATTTTGCCCTCTGTTATTTATTTATTTTATTTTATTTTGCGATTATTTATTTGATCTTATGCCCAGACAACGTCAGGCGTGTCAGCTACTTAAATATTAAAATAACTCTCATGAAATGTTTCAATTGACTGCTCTGGATTCAAACACATCACAAGCATTTAATAAACACAAAGTACATAAGAAAGTAAGCAGTAGATAGCTAGGCGATCATTGGACACAATTCAAAATGGCCGAATGACAAATTTACAAGAATAACATTATAGAGAAGTACTTATCCATTCTCTAATAAAACAACAGTCAGCAACCTATGCTGTCTTCAACTACATAGCCAAGGAATTGTAGTCTGAATAATTCTCTGAACAGAGTCACAGTATTTACATATCTTTGAAATTGATTGCTGGATGTGCTTAAATCGAAATAGCATTTCAGAAACTCATATCCTCCTATGTGTTTTACAAACGCTGTATATTTCCTACTTTTCTCATCCATTTTGACATGGAAGAAAATGGGCAATCCCACAGTGTCTGACGTAAAATTTGCACAAATTTTACTCTTAAAAACTTGAAAATCTCAGAGATAAAATAATTATACTGATCCAACTATTTTTGTTAATACTAACCCATGCATGTACAATCATAAAAAATAAAAATAATTTCTAGCAAAAATTAAACTAAAAAAAAATAATAATAATAACAACTCATGGTGTCAGACGTAAGAGAAAAGGACACAAGAATGAGAGACATCAAAGTAAAATCTAATACCGTAGATTCCCTCAAATCCACAAACACCTCAAATCCACACATCATCACAGATGTAAACAATGAAACTTTCAGTTCAGATGTAGGAGGAAAATTACAAAATTTTTTAGTTTGATATCATTCCGTTTGTATTTTAATATGTAATATTAACTATCTATAATATGACTGAACTCATGGTTTTCATGAAGAAAGTACAATTTATTTCTGAAAAAAAAAAAAAAAAAAAAGACATTGCTGATATTTTAGTAAAAGCACTTTTCAGATAGAGGCAACAAGGGCGCTAATTTTTTAAATGAGGGGCAAGAGGGGTGCTATTTTGTAAACCTCAGGGCAATCAGGTTGCAGCACCCTCCTGAAACTGTCTGGGGGAAACTCTGATAGAGCGTTTGCAGACACACAGACAGACAGATGGCAATTTATTTTTTCTAAAAATATGTTTTTCAGAATCTCCAGTGTCTAAAATGTGTAATCTGTCTCCCCCCCCCCCCCCCAAAAAAAAAAATTGATTTTTAAAAAAATGATTTCAAGACTTACGCTAAAGATTCTGATTGTGACTTGAATATCTGAATTATTTTTTTACATTTCACTGTTACAACCAATTCTTCATTTAACAAATCCTTCAATTCTGTATATATATATATATATTTTTAATTTATTACTTTCTTCTATCTTTACAAGAAGAAAGTATTGGATTCATGAAAATTTTCAAATTCCGGTTTTCGACGGATTTACACGTTTTAGGGGTCAGAGATTCCAAAAAACATGTTTTTACAAAATGTCTCTCTGTGAGTCTGTCTGTCTGTCTGTCTGTGTGTGTATGTGACACAAATTTTGTGGGCGCTCTACCTCAAGAACTAATGCACGAAATTTAATAAAAAATTATATTCAAGTAGTCCCTAATATAAATTGGTGCTGATTAGTTTTTGGTGTAAATCGCCCAACAGGTGGCGCTGCTATGCTGCATTTTTCGCGATTTCTGCACTAGCTCTATCTCAAGAACTAATGCACGGATTTTCATAAAACTTCAGATTCAATTAATCCTTGATATGAATTAGTGCTGGTAACGTTTTGGTGCAAATCGCCCAACAGATGGCGCTGCTATGCTGCATTTTGCAGCATTTACACGATTTTCGTAATAGCACTATCTCAAGAAATAATGCACGGATTTTCATCAAACTTCAGATTCTGTTAGTGCTTGACATGAGTTGACGTTTTGCACCTTGTGGTGTAAATCGCTCAACAGGTGGCGCTGCTATGCTGCATTTTTTGTGATTTCCGCAGTAGCTCTATCTCAAGAACTAATGCTTGGGTTTTCAACAAACTTCAGATTCATGTATACCTGGATATGAATTACTGCTGTTTATGTTTTGCTGTAAATCGCTCAACAGGTGGCGCTGCTATGCAGCATTTTTCTCGATTTCCACAATAGCTCAATGTCCAGAACTAATGCACGGATTTTTATCAAACTTCAGATTCAGTTAGTCCTTGACATGAATTGATGTTTTGTTCCTTTTGGTATAAATCGCTCAACAGGTGGCGCTGCTGTGCTGCATTTTTTGTGATTTCCACAGTAGCTCTAGCTCCAGAACTAATACACGGATTTTCATCAAACTTCAGATTCCGGTATACCTTAATATGAATTAGTGCTGTTTGTGTTTTGGTGCAAATCGCTCAACAGATGGCACTGCTATGCTGCATTTTTTAGAATTTCCCCTACAGCTCTATCTCAATAACTAATGCACGAATTTTCATCAAACTTCAAATTCAGGTATATTTTTATATGAATAAATTTATATATTTTCTTTTACTATTTAAATGATTTAATTGACGTGATTTATATAGAAGAAAGTTTTGTGATGGCCACAACATACTAGTTTTTCTTTGTTTTCAGCATTATCAAAAGGATGCTGATGGTCTTTGTACACGACTTAAACTATCTGTACCCAAAAAAGGTGGTCCTGAATTTTCTGTTGACTCTCAGGAATTTGAAAAAGCTGGTTGGACTATAAAGTTGGATGATTTAAAACTCGGGGAAGTACTTGGAAAAGGAGAATTTGGTGGTAAGATTATTTTTATTTTCTTCTGTATGCGTAAGAAAAAGTATTTTAGATCCATAAAAATTTTCAACTTTTATTCTTTTTATGGATTTAGCCATGTCCTAAATATGATTTGACTGTTTTTTACACTCTTTTACTTAACTGAACTTAGTTTTTGTATGTATAGATGGAATCTAGTAAATAGATTTTCAACCCTCCTTAATAGGATAAAATTATAATAATTTACAAAAATATGTTTCCGATTAAAATACAACATTTGAAGATTTTTAGAACATGATTATAAATTAATTTCTTTATTTTAAGGCATTTTTCCATTAGCCCCCTACAGCTGATCAATCGCCAAATATTCTTTAGGGTTACAATTGTATACAAGTGACAGCAACAATGAATTTAATTATGTGCCAAAACAGTCGGCTGTGAAGCTGCAATAACGATATATTTTAATCTCTAAAATGTAGAAAATATAAATAAAAAATAAAGGGTGTAATAATATTTTTTAAATATGCTTTAATCAATTAATAGTTTCATATTAAATTATGATTATATATATACTCAGAAATCTTAAAAAAGATAGTTTAAATATTGCTTTTTTTTTCTTTCTTTCATGTTTCCCTATCTTAAGGAAAGAAAAAAAAAACTAAAGTTATATATTTTTTAAATAAATTCACTGGCTTGCGTTTTCCAGCAAGCATAAATAAAATTGGTGAATTTTCCATCGTCAAATTCAGTGCCTATGCCAAATTAATGTGACAGAATTTTTTTTAGAAGTTTCATGAATTGTAGTCGTGAAATATTGCCTAATTTTCAAGATAAACATTGAATGCTTATAAAACAGTCTATTAAAAGAAATATAACCTTTGATTTTATATTTATTAAAAAATATCTGGCATTTATCTGTGAGTTACACAAATTGCAACTCAAAAACTAATGCTCAGAATTTCAAGAAACTTCATATTTAATTAGACCGTGACATAATTAGGGCTGATTAGGTTTTACATTGCCCGCTGTGCCATGTTTTCACTGATTTTTTTGTGTTAAGTTTACAGTACTGAGTGTTCACTCTAGAAAGAAAAGGGACTGGACATTAGTACCTAAAGGGAGTGTTCTTGAATCGGAGAAAGTGCTCTAGTTTAGCAGAAAATCAAATTATATTGTGTTTAGTTGAAAGAACTTTTAGTTAAGATAAGTCAAGTAACATTAAAATTAAATTACATAATGAATTATAAATTAAAGAAATACAATTAAATTATAACTATTGAATAATCTGTTTTTCGTAGTTCTATCATTTTTATAACTTTCTCAGTCATACCTACAGGCTAAACACAAAAATTTTTATGAACTGTCTCTGGGTGCAATTTGAGCTGCATATCAATATATTTTTTAAAAAGGCAGGGTGCATTTAACAATTAGGATTAACTTAACACTTAATGAAAACAATTAACATCAACCCGACCTGCAGAGTAAAGGTAAGTGTTGACAAAACTGGATTACCCAACCAGCTATTAGACTCTAATTCAGACATTTTTCTCCAGGAAGAATTTCTGTAGCTTCATTCGGATGGGAGTGGGGGGAAGGAGAGAAGCTTTCAGAAAATTTGCAGTGGAATTCAAAACTTTTTCTTTTTACTCAAAATTAGTGTTCCCTCTAGGCCATTATTTAAGGGTGCAGCACCCTGCCCATTTTAAAATTAGCAAAATGCACCCTGCCTTTTTTTTATAATAGTGAAATGCACGTCCCGTCCATATTTGTATTCTAGTGATCTCTTGTAAAAATCTTCCCCACTAAGAGTATTTTTAAATTAATGCAGCCAAAAGCTTGCAAAATCATAACCTTCCGTATTTATTTATGAAAAACAGAAGAGATTATTAAATATTATATAATTTTTATCATTACTTTACAAAATAATTTTTTTCACTCAGAAAGAATGCCCTTTTTTGCTGAATTAAGTGCCCTTTTTTCTGCTTTAGTTGTGCCATTGTTAGTGGCTTGCACCCTGCCCTTTTAGTTTCAAGAGTGAACACTACTCAGAATCACCTTTGCTACAGTTTTCCAATTGCCATTTTGATCATCATAGTTTATTTGTTTAGGAAGTGCAGAGACATGCCTTTTTCCGTGTGCTCAGGCCAATCTGAGACAGGACCTTGGTCTTTCCAGTCAGAATCTAATGAAAGAAAATTTATCTGAATTTGCTTCTCATTCATTTTTCTTGTAAAAAGAATAGTGATATTGTACATTTGTTTAATAAAATCTTTAGAAATTTAGTTTAACAAGTTATAGTGAAATATTTTTAAAAATCTACTTTTTTTTTCTTTATGAGGGTTTAAATTTATGATTTTCTTTACCCTTCTTTTTCTATAAACTGCTCTAATTTTTCAATGAATGTTCATGTAATTATCTCTGAATGATCATTAATATTGCAATTCTGTATTCCATGAATTGTGGATGTATAATCTGCTGTATCGAAAAATTTAATGATAAGATATTGTTGGTTAAGAACTATCGGCATGTTTTTACAGAAGATGTGTCTGGTCAGAACCTTAAACTAAGAAAAGATAAACAGCTTAGCCTGGGAGGAGATTGATTTTTTAGCTCTTATGATTGGCTGAGCACTGCCAAAAAAGGTCTGGACTGAACTTGTAACTTCTATGATGGACTGGGCCAAGCTTTGAAATTTTAATATCTATGCAGACATTTTCTAGCGCCAACCAGAAACATTTAGTGTTTACACTGTGTGTGTGTAGGGGGAGCAGAACCTACTCAAAAAATTGGAAGCACCACACAAAATTGGCACAATGTTTTATGAAAAGTGTTGTCATAGATTTATTAGGTATTTTATTTTTTTCTTTTAGAAAAAATAAAATAAAATATACATATAAGTTGCTTTAAAAAGGAAACGAATTGTAAGAAGTGGTAGAGCACACAACAACAAACAAATTTTGCATAGAAAACTAGGGTCACAGTCTCTTAATTCAAACAAAAATATAGGGTATGTACTTGAAGTCGAACTCTGCAGTTCACGCTGTCATTTAACAATAATGCAGATATTTTAACAAATTTTTCAGCAGACTTATCTTGCTTTTTGCAAAAGACAGTATCACAAAAAGTGCTTGATATGCACAGTAATTCGATCAGAGACATCCTATGGAGTTTCAGCTACATTTCAAAGCCTGATGCATCTATTTCAGTGCTTTTTGGATGTGGATGATGATAACTTCCATCATTTCTTATCATTACATTTGACATAAGGCAAGTCTATTGAAAGTTTTGTCACAGTATCTTCAGTATTGTTAAATTTATGAACCATTTGTTCATGTTTGGCTTTGAGTGAAACATCCCATTTTTAGCTTTAATAAATGGATTGTGGCCTAATTTTCTACAAAAAAAAATTACTTGCTGTAGTATGTTCTTACTCCCCTTAAATTCTGTCCCATCTTTTTTGATATAGTTTGCATGAATACAATATTAATCTTATATTATTTTATTGGTGCTCTTTATGTTTTGTAACTCTAATATAGTAAATGCTGTAAAATGAATCTAACAAAAACATAGCTGTGAAAAAAAAGGAGCCAAGTTCTGTAAAGACAATGGCAAGAAAAGAAGTGATATCTAAGTGGGTGCCAAGTTCAAATAAAATTCACTCAAACTTAACTACTGAAGTATTATAGCATTTTTAAAATTGTTTAGAAATAAAAATTATTGATAGCATATTAATAATAAATCTAGAACTTGGCAAGTTTTTACCTACGAGTCATTTATTTTTATTAATGACATTATTATATCAAAACTTGTTATTTCATGTTTGGAAGCCTTCATTTGAGTGAGCTGCTTCCCCTTGAAGGGTGGTGGAATAAAATATATCCCACCTAATTTTAACTGCAAAATGCCACATTGACAATAGAATTCAGGACTAAAAAGTTTAATTTTATTAAATACGTGAAAAGAAGCTTTTACCCATTTTGAAATAAATTTGTTTTTAAATTCTGGTGTGATTCAATCATTTCAGCATGTCACGAATAAAAGCTCTTTGCCTCTGAAGGGTTAAAGGGGTGCAGTTTCTAGAGGGATGACCAAGAACAAGCGTAAGGGTATCTGTCTCTTTCTCAGGCCTTTTAGTCTGTTTTCATTGAGGTTTCCGAAGGGTGGGTGATAGAGTGATAACCAAAGACAAGCGGGAGTGTATTTGTGTATTTATTGCTTTATCAAATCTTTAACATGAGTCATTTGTTTATAATAATAACTATATTAATTTTTTTATAATGACATTGTTGTTAATATTAACATCATCATTTTATTAAGACATGAAACTGATAGGGCTAACATTTTTCAAAAACTTGCCGAGTTCTAGATTTATTATTAATATGCTACCAATAATTTTTATTTCTAAACAATTTAAAAAATGCTATAATACTTCAGTAGCATAGATGCCAACATCTCCGGAAATTCCGGAGTTTCTCCGGAAATGTAGGTTAAAATACGGTAGTACGGTAATAAGTTAGAAAATACGGAAATTCGCGGCAAAAAAATGGTGAATTTTTTCGATCAATATCGGCAAAAATTCGCGAATTTCTTCAATCGGTCATTGAAATATATCACAAAAATTGCCTATCAGTCGATAAAACCACGAATTTTGGCAGTCGCTCGCGGCAGAAAATCGCGAATTTCTTTAACCGGTCAGTGGAAAAAGTTGCAAATTTTGTCAATCAGTAGTCGCTGAAAATAATCGTGAAATTCATCAATCGGTCGTTGATAAAAATCGTGCTCTGCAAAAACGCGTTTTTTGGGCTGTCAGCCGTGGCAGAAGATCGCGAATTTCGTTAATCAGTTGAGGAAAAATATCCTGGAATTCGGCAATCAGCCGTTGATAAACATCGCGAATTTTGTCAATCATTCAGTGCGTTGCAAAAAACGGGAAATCGTCAGTTGCACCAAAAAACGCGAATTTCGCCACTCATTCGCAGCAAAAGATCGCGATTTTCGTCAGGCCGTCGCGACAAAAGATCGTGATTTTTGTAGGTCAGTCGCGGCTAAAGGCCTCGATTTTTGTCCGTTTCGTCCGTCGGTCACGGCTAAAGACCGCGATTTTCGTCCGTCATTCGCGACTACAGACCGCGGTTTTCGTCAGTCCTTCGTGACAAAAGATCGCGATTTTCGTCTGTCAGTCGCTGCAAAAGATCGCGATTTTCATCAGTCAGTCGCGGCAAAAGATCGCGATTTTCGTCAGTCAGTCGCGGCAAAAGATCGCGATTTTCGTCAGTTAGTCGCGGCAAAAGATCGCGATTTTCGTCAGTCAGTCGCGGCGAAAAATCCCGAATTTTGTCAATTCGTTTGTGGAAAGAAGAATCTTTATTACAAAAAATGTTAATTACATAAAAAGTAAAAGTAAATTAGTATTTAAATTATGTTTGTATGGGTAAGCTGTCAGGGAGTGAGGATTCATAAAGTACCTAAAAAATATTTTATATTTTTATATAAAAATTTATATAAAAAAATTATGTGCAACTCTGAAATGACTCCTGAAACGTGACTATTTTACTCCTGATGAGTGTCCAAAACTCCTGAAATTTTACTAGTTTACTCCTGATACAGTATTTACAATGTTGGCATCTATGCAGTAGGTAAGTTTGAGTGAATTTTATTTGAACTTGGCACCCACTTAGATATCACTTCTTTTCTTGCCATTGTCTTTACAGAACTTGGCTCCTTTTTTTCACAGCTATGTTTTTGTTAGCTATCATTACTTTTTGTAAAATTACAATGTATTTAGACACTTTACTTAATGCTTTTTAATGTGTTTACATGTGACTATTTTATTCACCAAGCAACATTCAATTTTAATTTAAATTTCCTACAACAAACTATTTGGCTGTCAATTCGCGGCAGAAATCTACATTTTAATACTGCTACATTGAATGCATGTTTTGAAACGAAATGTACTGATTTGAAATTTTTATTGCTTCTGAAACAACAATTCCTATTAAATTCCTATATTAAATTTTCCTGTTAAATTTTCCAATTAAATATCTTATAGCTGGGCCTGCTTTTTTGTATTGAAAGTTAAAAATAAAGTTATGTGCTTATGCAACACTATGTATCATTCATCCATGGGTGCCGGCAAAGAGGCAGTGCAAAAGAAGGACATTGCCCCTCCATGGATTTTCAAATTTAATTAACTAAATATCCTTTTATCTGATGATTTTGAAAATAACAAGCGGGTAAGTGTGACCAGGGATCGCACAGAGGGTTTCGTTTAATATTCCTTTCAAAACACTTTATCCTTTTGAAAAATCTGTTAGTTCCACATTTCGCAACCAGGGGCGCACTCTATTCTAAACAAACCTCTATCCGAACGAAACTCCGTTTTACATACTATCCATAGATATATTAGTCGAGGGGATTGAGCCCATAGCACCCGAGATAAGTAGGCGCCCCAGGCGGTAAAAAGTGGATCTATAATATGTAAGGTTATGGTACATAATATGAAAGAATGGTCAAAGGGGTGTCGCCAAAAGTTGGAAAAGTGCTCACCGGGTGAAAAGGGCGGAGGTTAGAAAAATTCCTTTAAATACACAACTTAGAGCCCGGAGGAGTAAATAATATAAGACTTTTTGAAAATTTTATGATTTGTCGTGTGGTCTGAGGTATTCAGCTATACGTATGCAAAAAGGCATGTCTCCAACTTCATTAGGGGCTCCCTTAGAAGGAATTGCTTAAAATACATATGTGGTAGCTCAAAGGGTTAAGCGCAAGACTTTTTCAAGATTTTATGATTTGTCGCCTGGCCTCAGGTGTTCTGCTATAAGTTTGCAAAATTTCAAGTCTGCAGTTTAATAAGGGGCTCGTTTAGAAAGCATTGCGTAAAATACGCACGTGGAAGCCCAAAGGGTTAAATGTACAACTTTTTCAAAATGTTATGATTTGTCGCATGATGGTGTTCAGCTATAAGTATGCCAAATTTCACGCCTCCAACCTAATTAGGGGCTCACTAAGAAAGAATTGTTTAAATTACACATGTGGGAGCCCAAAGGGTTAAATGTACGACTTTTTCAAAATTTTATGGTTTGTCATTGGATGTGAGGTGCCCAGCTATAAGTATGCAAAATTTCACGCCTCCAACCTAATTAGGGGCTCACTAAGAAAGAATTGTTTAAATTACACATGTGGGAGCCCAAAGGGTTAAATGTACGACTTTTTCAAAATTTTATGGTTTGTCATTTGATGTGAGGTGCCCAGCTAATAAGTATGCAAAATTTCACGTCTCCAACCTAAGTAGGGGCTCACTTAGAAAGAATTGTTTAAAATACACATGTGGGAGCCCAAAGGGTTAAATGTACGACTTTTTCAAAATTTTATGATTTGTCGTATGATGTGTGGTGTTCAACTATAAGTATGCAAAATTTCAAGTCTCCAACATGTATGTTTCTGAGAACGGGCTCTGTGACGGACAGAATATGTCAATTTGTTGATTTTCTGTAAGCAAATAACCCAGTAAGTAGATAGGTTTACAATGGAAGTCCATGGGAATTTGGCGAAATATTAGAGATATCGCCAAGGTAGCGTGACTTTTGGCGACTAATTTTGGTCGCCAAATTTGGCAATATATCGCCATGTTGGCAAGAAACTTGGCGGTATTTGGCGACAGAACAGCGTCCCCTCCTACGGCAAATTAAAATTTCGCCTAATAGACGTAATGTTAAAGTAAAAATGGGCACCCCCAGGTAGGTAATTCATCGATTTTCACAATTTTATTTTTTTCCTTAGTTTTATGGTGTAAACGAACTTCGCACCAAATTTGAAGTCTGTAGCTGCAGTAGATATACGAGATCTTTTTGATGAGTGAGTGAGTCAGTCAGTCAGTGGTAAAATTATTGATTATCAGACATTTTCAAATGTCATTATCTCGGAAACTAATTATGTGTTATTTATAAAATTCTGGATTTTAGGTAATTAGGGTGGCCTTACTACGCATTTCGTATAACAAGTACGTAGGTCTCATAGATTTTCAGTAGTAGAGCATTGAAATTTGACGAAAACAGTCCGAAATGGTTCGTGTAAATAACACACGGCTATGTCAGGCGAACTTGGCTGACACACTGCCGTGTGTCTAGATCATGTTAAGATAATTGCTGATTCTAATATACGGAAAGCACAGTATTTTGATTTAATTTATTAAAAAGACCAGCTCTAATAATCGGCAACTACTGGTCTAGCTAACAATAACTCAACACCCACCAACCACCCTTTAGAGCCGGTTTCTCTGTGTTACTGCGTAATAAAAACAATGTGTTACAAATATAAAGTAAATATATTGTAAAAAAAATAATAATAATAATAACAACTTTCAAAAGACTGTGTTTTAATCAATTTTTTGTAGAAAGAGGCTTGAAGCTAAAACAAAGTTTCAATCTGGTATAGAATATTGCAAAACCAGGCGATAAATCACACTGATTTTTAAATTGCACTTTTTATAATGGATTTTAATAAGTATATTTTTTTTACTTTGTAAAAGGTTTTGATAAGTCTGTTTTCATGTTAGTAATACCTATTGTTGTTCACATGTGTGTGCTTTATGCAGGGCTCCCAAATGGTCCCCTTTTTCCCCCCAAAGTCCACCTTTTAAAAAAGGGTCCCCTTTAGTTCCCTTTTATGCATTTTGGTCCCCCTAATCCCCTTTTCAGAGACTGAAAAAAATCACCGCAAAATAAAAAAAATTACTTCAACCTCCTTGTTCAATATTGCGCCGGCCCTGCTAACAGCTTATTACCTCATAAAAAGAAAAATCCTTTTTTATGTTCTTGGAAACAATACGAAATTGTCAGAATTCTCCTATTTATCCTCCACAAAACAAAATGTAGGGAAAACTTTTCTATTATTACCCGCTTTCCATTTATCAAGGATAGACTTGTCTTAGCCAGACCTGTTACTCACATGACCAGTTTTTGCAACCGAATGTTAAAGAATTATCGCAAAATAAAAAAAAACAAAAACAAAACCTCAAACTGCATAAAAATTAAAAGATGCTGCATACCAATTCTGGATAAATTGTATTCAAAATATGACAAAATTTATCAAACTGGGCTAAAATATGGAAACTGGATTCTTTTTAAAAATTAAAAAATTGCATAAAAATTTGAAAATTTCTGTACAAATTCTGAATAAACTTCATTAAAAGGAGGACAACATTTTCTATATTGGGCTAAAACATTGAAACCAGATTCTAATGTGGAAAGAATCGCTGCAGAACACACATATATACGTACAAAAAAAAAAAGTCTAAAATTAGTTACAAATTGAAGACGACGCTATTACATTAGGGCTAAAAGTTTGAAACTGAATTTCTTTTATGAATGTCAAAAAATTGCCACAGAATGCAAAAAAAGGCTGAAATTCACATTAAAAATTTCTGAAAGATTTTTAAAATGTTGTACAAATTTCGAATAAACTTTATTGAAAAGAGGGAAAAAATTATTGCATTAGGCTAAAAAATAAAAATTTCATAAAATGTAATAAAAAAAAAAATCCAAAAACTAATTTAGATATACAGGTGGTATCTTCCTGCCAAATCTTGTAGCTCTATGTGCACCAATCTCTTTAGTACGCAAACTTTTAACTTTATTATTATAGATGTAGTTTTGTTTTCAATTTTGATGGAGAGGTATATCCAATCTATTAAAGGAACTCTTAATTACAATGTCTTCTTGTTTTTGTTTTTCCGCCCTTAGGCTCTCTTCAGTCTATATTTCTATATTCTTAAAAAAAGTAACTAACTCTGTCACCGTCACTGCAGTTATGAGCATTGGTAGTACTCATATTACACAGAAATGATTGATAAACACGCTGGTGCAGGCAGTTTTTAAATCGAAGAATCCTTTTTAAGAGCTATTCAATGTTAAAGTTGGTCAAAATCATTCCATTAAAAAAGATTTATAGCTGAACAAAAGCATACATAGGAATTTAATCCTTTTTTCTAAGGATATACATTACAAGCCTGTGGTACGCAGACTGCATTTATTTTATTTTTTGACTGATATATTTTTTTTCAATTTTTTATTTGAATTTTCATCATTTTAATAGATATTTTTATTCACGTTTAGATAAAGTTATTATTTTAAATTGTTGCCAATTGTAAAAACAGCACAAAAAGTACTATTTCCTTTTAATTAAAAATGTATTCGCATGTGACTATTAAAAATAGAAATAAAACTTTAAAATAAGAATTCACTGATCACGTTTTAAAAGTAGGAAAATATTTAAAATTTCGTCACAAAAATTGTATTTACACGGGTTGTTAAAAAAGAAAGAAAAGTTTTAAAAATTAACAATAATGTATGCTAGTTAAAAGCAATAAATAAGAGAAATTACATAACATTTAAAATGCACAAATAATAATATTGCCAAAGAGTTTAAATTAAAAAATATATTTACACGAGAGATTTATTTCGTATTTTGTGGTGATCTTTTTAACTATTGTTGTCAAGTCTAAGACAGCGCAAATAATAATTCTCTCTTTCAAACAACAAATGTATTTTCACGTGAACGCGAGAAATAAATTTTTGGTGAAAATTAGTCAGATTTAAAACAATATATTTAAAATGTGTTATTTAAGGCAATTTTCTTATAACGTTGTTTAAAAAATTCCAAAAGTCAACGACTCTGTTTGATTTGTTCATTTTATATAGGCTGATTTTCAAATGCTGTTTACTGATCTTATATAATCAATCACGAAAACAGCCATTAAATGTCTGAACAGCAGCTGATTATATCTTAAAATCCCTCAGTGAAATTGAAATGAATGGAAATCTGTTTACAGTGAGATCATCACTAGTTGTTTAATTATTATTCATATCTTCCATAATCTTTTTAAAGTGGATCAAATTAGCGTATTTTTAGAGTCTGCAGTGTCTGAACGGAATTTGTCGAGCATAGCTCGTTGGGGGCAGAGCCCCCTATTTTATCAGAAGAAGGTATTGGAATCATGAAAAAAAATTTCCATTTTTTTGATGGATTCACATGTTTTAGATTGACCTTCAATACGATTTGACTATTTAAAAAAAAATCTCTCTCTATTTGTGATGCAAAATTTGTAGCTACTCTATCTCAAAACTAAAGCATAGAATTTCATCAAATGCATATTTAATTAGACTTTAGCACACATAGATGCTGATTAGGTTTTGGTATATATGGCCCAACAGGTGGCATTGCTATGTTGCATTTTTCATAATTTACACAATAATTATACCTTAGCATCGTTACGGTGAAATTCCATCAAGCTTCACATTCATTTAATCTTTGAGATAAATTGGCACTGATTAGATTTTGGTGTATTTCGTGATAGGTGGCAGCCACTACTAGGTTTCAATTTTAATTATTTCTGTGAAAGCCAGATCACAGCATGGTTGGGATTAAATTTTACCAGATTTGATATGTAAGATGATTATGAATAACTGATGATTCAATATTGGTTTTGATCACTCCCCACGGAGCTTTGCCATACTAGGCTTTTTCCTATGAATATTATAGCTTATCCTAGCTTCTATCTCTCTATTCTAAAAAAAAGTAACTCCCGCTGTCACCGCCGCCGCCGCCGCCGCCGCCGGTTTTGATTTTTTTGTGACCGGAGGCCTTTCTTCGTTAATATTAACAAAAATAATGCATACAAAAACATGAAAATCGGTGGTTTTATACAGAAATGTTTGATAAACACGCTGATGCAGACAGTTTTCAAATCGAAGAATTATTTTAAGAGTTATTTAATGCTAAAGTTGGACAAAATCGTTCCACTAAAAAAGTTTTATAGCAGCAAAAACTATACAGGGCAGTGTAATCATTTTTAGATCATTTTATGCGTTAGAATTTGCCGGAGTGCAGATTGCATTAATTTTTTTATTTTGACTCATTTTTTCAGGTTTTATTTCTATTTTAAATTCAAATTTTCAGCATTTCTAGAGATATTTTTTACAGATTTCAGAAAATTGTACTAATTTAAAATGTTGCCATCTGTATAAAAAGCGCAAGCAATAATGTTTGCTTCAAATTAAAAATTTATTTACACGTGACTATTATAAACAGTAAAAAAACTTTCAAATTAGTATTAAATAATTACGTATAAAAAGCAGGAACTTATTAAAAATTACGTCATAAAAAGTATACACGTGAATTTTATAGGAGAAAGGATATTGTAAAATAATAAATTCATTAACATGCGTTAGAAGTCTTAGGAGAAATTACGTCATATTTACGTCACATTATAGTTATTACATAAAATGAACACAAAATAATATTGCAAAAAAGTTTAAATTTAGAAATTGCGCTAGACATTTATTTGATATTTTGAAAATTAATTTAAAATGTCTCATTTAAAAGAACTTTCTTTTCGCTTTGTTAAAAAATACCAGGAGACAAAGACTCTCTTTACTTAATTCCTTTTATATTAGCTTATTTTGAAATGTTGTTACAGGTGTATACGTCATCAAGTTATTTTTATTTCGACGTTTTATTTGTGTTTTTATTAATGTTGTACGAATTTATTTGTTCTTTCGTTATTTAAAATAAAAATTATATCAATTTGTATAATTTGGCGATTTATAAATTTGGCGAAATTGGTCGACAGGATAATCAAGTAGTACCGCAGCGGATTTGGCGTTAAAATTCCCCAATCAAAGAGAAATGAATAGAAATTCGTTTATAGGGAGATCGCCACTGTTTTTTAAATTATAATTCAATCTTTCGAAATATCTTTAAAACAGATCAAATTAGCGTGCATTTAGAGTCTGCGGTGTCTGGACGGGGGTTGGCGAGCGTAGCTCGTAGGGGGCCGAGCCCCCTAGTTGTGTAGAAAGAAACTAAATTTTATGTTTGAGGTTAATAATTAATAATATATATCTTAATCCAATTTTAATGTTCAACAGGAATCGTTATTATGCTGTGCTCTTTTTATTCACTGATCATTATTTTTTACCTTTAAAGAGAATTATCAAGGTGAATGCCGAAATATTGAATACTTTCTATATTATTGCAGTTGGATATTTAAATGTATTTCTATAAAACTGTGTACATTGTTTAATGACATCTTATAAAGATAACCTTCTAACATATTTTCTGGAGTAATTTTAAAAATTTACTAGCATATTTAGGAAAATTAGTGCAATGTTTTTACTCATGATTCTTTTTTAGTCTCCTTTTTTAATAAAAATAGTCCCCCGAAGTCCCCTTTTTAAATAAAAATGGTCCCCCGAAGTCCCCTTTTTAAATAAAAATGGTCCCCCAAAGTCCCCCTTTTATATAAAAATGGTCCCCTTTTTCCCTTTTTGAGGACTAAAATGTGTTGGGAGCCCTGTTTATGCTAAAAGTCATATTTTTCTTAAGAAAGATTATACAAAAGACTCTATACCACCTACATATTAGGCATTTCGTGAAAAAATATGAAACATTTGAGTGAGTTGCACAACAATGAGGTTTGAGAACTGTTGTTTTAACCAGTTCATATGATTATTGGCCAAGTTTTCTTATCAGGGGTGATTGTGTTCAGGTAATGTACCTGAATTCAGGTATTTATTTCATTTTCAATACAAGAATTCCGGTTTTCCTGATACTTAAATTCATAAGATAAGACTAAAATATCAATTCCATATGATTGCTAAACATAATTAAAATTAATATTTTTCATAATCATAGGATTCATAGGATTGGACCTCCCTGCAATACACTATATGTTTTCTCTTCATATGAAAACCTTTTTTCCGTAAAATTTCAAGTATTTTTTCATGAATTCACAATCATCCCTGTCTTATGTTCATCTTTAACACATACTCTTTATTGATAGCTAGCAAATTTTCATTTTTTAGTATATTATAGTCCATTTATTTTACCTTCTGTTGTTGATGATGTAGTATATTTATGAAATTTTCTCTTCTGAAAGTTATTTTTTCAATTCTAGATGTGGTGTTAGGTTGCTTCCGAGGACAGAAAGTTGCCGTCAAAGTTTTGAAGGACAACAGTAAAGCAGCACAAACATTTTTGGCTGAAGCATCGCTTATGACGTAAGATAAAATATTAATTACTTTGTTCCGAATTTTTCAAAAATAGCCTTGTATTTAATTGTTAGTCTTGATTTTCCTATACTTGCCTTATTTTAGTTAGCCTTGATTTTTCATTTTTTGTGAAAGACCTTTGGGCTTATTTAAACATTGTTAGTACATATGTGTTTTCTTTTAAGAAACTGTAATTTGTGGCCAAAGGATATAAACAGACGTGAAAACAAACCTCAATAATGAAAATAATTTTGTATTTATAAATTTTAAACCCAAAAAATTTATATAAACATTATGAATTAAGGCCTAAAATAAGTATGGGATTCACCAATTTTTGGAAATCAATTTTTTTTTTTTAGATCAGCCAGCGTGTGGAAAAAGCAATATGGTGGCCACTATTAAATTAAGTCTGCTGAAACTGAATAAGCCCATTTATTACAGATACATAACATTTGGTTAAAATTTAAAAATAGATATATATAAAGCTTGATTAAAGAAAATTATAACTTTTAGCATTGTTGTATTAAATCGTTGGCATAAATTCTTTCTGTAATACTCTGTCGTGTGTTAATATTTATGGTTAATTAAAATAGCATGTTAAAATAAATGCAAGGTTATTGATAATTTTCTTTTTGCAAACAGTTCTACTTGCCAGCATTTGCAAATATTGGTAATCTAATAATAATGGCTTAGTGGCTCTCCTAGAAAGGGGGGGGGGGGAATCAAATCATGTAAAATTTAATTTTAAAAATGTCTAATACATTACAGAAATTTATCAATTAAAAAACTTAAAAAATAGCTTCAAGTAAAAATAAATTATAAATTACTGATTCAAAACACAAGTTCGAATCTATGAAATATTATTGTTTTTTTATGTATATAATAAATAGCTTCAATATGTCTATATTAAATGAACTGTTTGTGATTATAAAGCGGTGAATAGGATAGAAATCATTACTTTTCCTTTTTAATTATTTTAATGATCATTGACATTATACTTCAACCACAATAAGTTCGACTTGTAACTTTGAACAGTTAACTACAGTACAGGAAAGAAGGTTGTGTAAAAAAGACTTTATTTAATAGAAAACCTGGTTCTATTCGTTTCTAGTTCTAGTTGCTGTGACGTTTTTAAATTTAAATGTTGAGAATAAACATAAATGGTGAGAATAAACTTTTTCTTGAATGCCGTAAATGGAGATAAATTGAATGATCGTATAGCTAAGATGATAAGGTTGACTTGCAGTAAAAATAAAAGGAATAGTCTTACTAAAATGACAACAGTAGACACATTGAAGAGACAGCAGTTATAAAAAATCTTCTTTATTCGTTGTTTCACTTGAGAGGTGGAAGGCAATTAGAAGTAGGTCACTGTACACATTCGAAGAGCGTTCCACGTAGAATTATTAAAACTTGGAAGTAATTCCATGATAAAGATGAATACTGGTTAAAATCATTTTTTTAAAGAAGGTCTTGATAATAAAAAGTCCGAAATCAAATATGCGTTAAATTAAAAAAAAAAAAGTCAGAGACCGAAGATAAACTTTTAGATATCGCGATACAGATATTGAAGAACATCGCTCTTTGAATTTAGGCGCAAGGCCCGAAATTCAAACGACAAGTCACATTGTCAAAAATAATACATACTTTCGTAAATCTTAAAATCTGATCCGATCTTAAAATCTTAAAATCTGAACCAATCTTAAAATCTGTTAAAAAACTGGCTGCATTGATATATATACTACATAAAAGGGGTTTACAAAACTACCTCCAGAAATGATTTAAATCTATTTGTTAAATTAAATTTACGTATTAATTGTAGAACGAATGACAGCACGGAAAAACGAAACTACAGTCAAAAGGCAAGAGGAGAGAGACACACCTCCAATATGACGCGGTCGACGTCACGCTTAATCTAAAAATAGATCAGGAAGAGGGGGAAAACCTGAAATCAAAGGTTCTGTTACTTGTGGTAAAAAGAAAAGGAAAAAAAAAAACGATTTGAACGATGTTTTGCGTTGAAAATAAATAGTTTAAAACATGAGATAATAATGCTGCATTACAATTTAAAAAATAAATAATAAATGTGATTGCTACATCACATTACCCCCATTTGCCGAACAAAATTTTGGATGACCAAAAGGTGAAAAAGGTAAATCTTGAAAGAGCTTTTTCAACAAAGGGAAAACAAAATTTTACAAGCCAAGGAGCAAAAGAATGTAGAATAAAATTTAAGTTAAAATTTAAAAGTCATAATAAAAATTTTAAGTGCATTTGCACATTTAGGGAACGTACATGTACAGTGACCTAAAGAGAAAGAAAAAGAATATACATCAAGTAGTACATTCAAATTTCAATAGTATTCATAACATGATAACATAATCACAATAATATTAAGCCCCATTGCAATCATAGGCAAAGAAAGGCACCTTCCTGTGTAAAATGATCTCTCTAAATTAAAATATTACTCTTTTAATATTTTAAAATTTTATAAATCCAAAAGCTAAATAAATTTTTAGCCGAAAGAGACCACAAAAAAAAAAATTTGAATTCAATAAGTTAAAAAATAAGGTACACTTATGAATCAAAATTTATAAAGTTGCAAAAGTAAAGCAACATAAAGTCAGAAGTACCCTCTCTAAATATACTCTGACTGCCTAGGAAAAATAAATCATAAAATTGAAACATTCAAAATGAAAAATCATTTCTACTAATCAATTTTCTCATAATATTGAAACATTCAAAATGAACAAGTCATTTCTACTAATCAATTTTCTCATAAATATTGAAACATTCAAAATGAATAAATAAATCATTTCTACTAATCAATTTCCGCATATTTATAAAAATAAATTGCAATGAGAAAGTCGAGAATATTTTACTTTTATATTCCGACAACCTAGGACTTAAATTTCATTAATCATAATAATAGTTAAAAAAAAATTGTCATAATCAGGAAAAAATTTTAAATTACCAAACAAGTGTACCATAAAAATATTTAGTTTAATTCCTTCAATAATTTACTAATAAAATTTAAATTTCTATGCTTGTAAAAAAATTATATTAAATTAACTTTAAACAACAGTTGAAATTAAATTAAAGAGCTGCAAAAATTTAAAAAATATTGTAGAATAAACAGACAATCCTTCATGATACCTTGATCAGTGGACACATTCAGGAACTCTGTAAACACATTTATACAAAACACAAAAATACAGCAGACTCCAATGCGCATAAGAGACCTCTGAGATCTTGTGCAAGAGATAATCAAATAATCAGCATAGAAAAAGAAAAAAAAAATAGTGTATTTTACAGATGTAAAGAAGCTCTTGGTATAAACCACAAATGGTTGGATATGAATAGTACTGTGAACTATTCAAACACTTCTATTTTGTTGAAAAAAAGGCACAGTTAGCACAACAACACATCACCAATTATGAACATTTAGTAGAATATGGTGAATAAATATACTTTGAAGGAAAAATCGGTAGACACTGCTGGCAAAAAGAAGACAATGCATGGTGGTACATTTAGGAGTAACACTTCACTTAAGGATGATATAAATACATACACCATGATGAGTAGAGGACAAGATCGGTAGTCAAAATCAGTAGTGAAGAAGCACTTTTTAATTATGATTCTTAGAGAATTGTTGAAGATTCACTGACGAACACTTCAAAAAAAAGGTGCGCTGGTAAATATTTTCACTAAGAACTAGTGCTTTTCTTCATATGAAAGGTGCAAATAAAAATTTTCTTCATTTAAAAAAAATATATCTTCATGATCAATTTAAAATAATTTTCTTGCATAAATTGAAAAAGTGAGGCATATGGCAGATTAAAAATTTTGAAGTAATTGGGTTATGAAATAAGGAAAAGGCACTATAATAATAATTAACATATAAAAATCTTCAGAAATAAGCAAATAAACAAACATTCTTGAGCTTAAACATTTTCTGTAATTCAAATAACAGTAAATTTTATAAATAGTTGTGGAATATGGTATGATGTAGAAGTCAAACACTTCCAATGCGAGGATGAAACTTTGCCGCTTACCCCTACGTAAGGATGAAAATTTTCCACTCACAAGTAAACGTTGACTGGGAAATTCTATTGTTTGTGAAAAAATAATATGTATATTGATTTAGCTTCAAAACCAACTTCAAAAACACACTGGAGAAGATCAGAGATAAATGGATTTTTTTTTTACTACATAAATTACTGATAATTCACCAGGAACATCAAAGCCGAAAATGGAGCACAAATCTTTATTGGTTGCTGTAAATGAGGAACAGAATTTTTTTTTTGCAGGTATGTATTATAATATTTTCAGTACTTTCAGAACAACATTCCCACACACCAGAGAAGCGTTTCAAAAAATGGATTAATAACAACACTCTTGAAGGCAACTTCAGTAGGTAAGCAAATGTGAATAAGAAAGATGAGTAAAACTATTGTCATTTTAAATCATGTAGAATTAAAAAATTTCAAATTATTTCAGTCATGAGGATAATACAGGAGAATGAATTTTTTAATTTCTTCTTTAAGCAAAAAAAAATATGTCATTAAATTTTGATGAAGCTACATAATTCTGGAAAATTGAAGCACTGAGAGTTACGATGAGAACAGTTTGTAGAAAGCAAACAGAGTTCTTGAAATTTAACTTAGTAAAAGAACACTGCACTCACCAAACACCAAAATCGATATTAGCAGTCAAATCGTGCACTAGATGACAAAAATATCTTGAGAATAAAAGTGGAAGGTGGTACAAGCAAGTTAGATATATTTTTTATAAAGAGTTATTGAAGGTATTTTTGGAACAAAAATTATAAATTGATACATTTAAAAGTAGAGAAGACTTCAAAAAATTATGCAGGATATTTACAGCTACGAATTCATGAAGAACTTCAGCTCCTTTGCAAGTAATAGATAAGAACAACTTCAGTAAAACAATTTAAACTTCAATAATTATCACAGATTCCAAGGGGAAAAAATAATTTTCTTCAATAAATATCTTAATTTTCATAATATATCTTCAAATTCATTAAATATTTTACTTCAATATATTAGTGCCATAAAATAAAATTAAAAAAACCCAATGTAAGAATAAGTATAAAAACCATAGCCTCTTGTTAAATAAATTTGTTCTTAAAATCAGAGAACAATTGTTGGAATTCATTTCAGAATTTCAAAATTCATTAAAGATTTTCTATTATATAAATATCTTGTAATGCACCATAAGAATAAATAAATTAGAGAATAAATAAATAAATTTCTTGATTTTTAAAATAATATTTCATTCTTCAAAAATTTAAAAACAGCAATAATTTTGTCAAGACATATCTCAAAATGAAAACCAGTAAAGGAATTTTTTTCTTTTTTAATTATACTATGCTCAAAAATTTAAAATCATGGAATAAGTATTGCAAATAAAACTTGAGAACAAAATTTTCATTACGATGTTTGATCGATCTTCAGCCGTTAAAAAAGCAAAATGTTCCATCTGAGAACAGCAGAATATTATAATTTTCTTAAAATTCCATATTAAAAAATACTAATTTTTAAAACAATTTATTTGAATTTACGTCAGTATTTTTCTATAAAAGTAACAAATGCAAAATTTTATGCAAAAGAAAATTCAGTTAGGAATAATTTTCAGGAACAAAATTTCTTCTAAGATTAAAAAAGATTACGTTTTCTTTTTATAAGAACAGAAAATATTGCAAAAAAGAATAACAGCAATTATAATGCTAAATCATTTTCAGAATTCCATTTAAAAAAGCAGTTCATCTGTTTGAGAACAAAAATCTTCTTTAAAAAAAATGCATCAATCGTAAAAATTACGGCAACAAAATACAGTCATTAAGTTATTATTTAAGGCATTACGTTGTAATCAAAAAGCAACAACGCCGAAATGTTCTTTTTTGTCACGGAAACCAAAGTGTGACGAAGTTAAAATATTGATGAGAGATGCCGTGAATAAGATAAATTGAGTTGCAGTAAATATAAATAGGAATAGTCTTACTAAAATGACAACAGTAGACACATTGAAGAGACAGCAGTTATAAAAAATCTTCTTTATTCGTTGTTTCACTTGAGAGGTGGAAGGCAATTAGAAGTAGGTCACTGTACACATTCGAAGAGCGTTCCACGTAGAATTATTAAAACTTGGAAGTAATTCCATGATAAAGATGAATACTGGTTAAAATCATTTTTTAAAAGAAGGTCTTGATAATAAAAAGTCCGAAATCAAATATGCGTTAAATAAAAAAAAAAGAAAGTCAGAGACCGAAGATAAACTTTTAGATATCGCGATACAGCTATTGAAGAACATCGCTCTTTGAATTTAGGCGCAAGGCCCGAAATTCAAACGACAAGTCACATTGTCAAAAATAATACATACTTTCGTAAATCTTAAAATCTGATCCGATCTTAAAATCTTAAAATCTGAACCAATCTTAAAATCTGTTAAAAAACTGGCTGCATTGATATATATACTACATAAAAGGGGTTTACAAAACTACCTCCAGAAATGATTTAAATCTATTTGTTAAATTAAATTTACGTATTAATTGTAGAACGAATGACAGCACGGAAAAACGAAACTACAGTCAAAAGGCAAGAGGAGAGAGACACACCTCCAATATGACGCGGTCCACGTCACGCTTAATCTAAAAATAGATCAGGAAGAGGGGGAAAATCTGAAATCAAAGGTTCTGTTACTTGTGGTAAAAAGAAAAGGAAAAAAAAAATGATTTGAACGATGTTTTGCGTTGAAAATAAATAGTTTAAAACATGAGATAATAATGCTGCATTACAATTTAAAAAATAAATAATAAATGTGATTGCTACATCACAGTTGCCATAATAATCAACAAATAAATTAGCCTCTTAACTCATAAACCAGCTTATCATGGTTGAATAGTACCTATTGGTATTGCATTAAACATAATGCACGGTATAGCAATAAGCATGCAATGTTTAAAGAAATTGTAATAGTATCCTCTTTAAGGAATGGTTAGCATGCTGTTTGTGTATTAAAAAGTTAGTTTCATTTTCGACTTGCAGTCATTATGTCTGATAGTTCATCATTATTCATAATTAACAAAGCATCTTAGATTACCTTTTGATATTTTTGTAGGTCCCTTTTCTTGGTATTTAATAGTGTGTTTCTCAAAGTTTAATCAGAAATTGGTTTGATGTGAAAAGAGAGTGGATTGGTGTCGGTGGGATTTGAACTAGTGATCTTATGATCAGTAGGTGAGAATATTAGCGTCAAGCAAAAGGCCATGCCAGTTACTCTAAGCTAGTAATTCGCGTTATACTGATCAAGTGAGATGAGATCGCTACACTTGCATCAGTTAACTGCTATGAATAATATTTCCTTTGAAATTTATAAAAATTTTTTCCAAAATTTGAATTTTCTTAAGATGTGTGTAACTAAGGGTGGAACAAGAATTTCTTTTCATTTTGATTCATAATAAACAAAATTTGCAACCAATTCATAATGTTATTTTTCACCCTACTGAATCATTGTCTTTTATATATTTTTAACTAAGAATATTTCTTTTCTGCTTGTTTGACCTGAAAGAATATGCAATATTTAATTTGTGTTTGGGTTACTGCTTCTGAATTTAATAACTATCCTGTCACAATATAAGATTGTCATGGCACCTTTAAACATTTTATTATCATCTTTTTTAATCTGCACAAATATATATATATATATATATTTCACCACACTAAGTTTATTTAATTACTTGGATATTTTTTCTTGTAGATCTTTAAGTCATAGAAATCTTGTACAATTACTGGGTGTTGTGTTTGACTGGCCTTCAATATATATTGTTACTGAATTCATGTCAAAAGGATCTCTAGTTGATTATCTGAGGTCAAGAGGACGTTTGCATGTCACTAAAAATGATCAGATACATTTTGCAACGTAAGTATTATTCAAGTACAGTTCTTTTCATTCTTTAGATTATCATTTATGTGTATGTTATGTTTCATTGATTCAGAAGTTTTTCTGTATTTAAAGTTGTTTTTTCATCATTTTAGAGATACTTGTGCTGGTATGGAGTACTTAGAATCAAGACAAGTGGTTCATCGAGATTTGGCAGCTCGTAACGTTTTAATATCAGATGATAATGTAGCTAAAGTATGTCTGAACTAAATCCTAATTCCTCTATTTTATTTTTTTAAGTTATGCTATTATGATGTAATAATAAGAATTATTTTTCAATAGAGCTGTGTAATTTAAAACAATTTATATCAATTAGAAATTTATATTTATTACAGTAATTTAATCATTACCATTTATATTTTGAATTTAAAAGCTGGATTTTTAATTTATTCATCAACTTTGAAAATTATAATAAAATTTTATAAGTTAATAAGTTGAGGGGGGGAAAAGTAATAGTAATTATAAGGAACAGTAAAAACATGTAATAATAGTTGTAAGTAACAGTAAATAGTATTATCAGAATTTTGTTGTGAAAAATATTATGTTTAAAAAAAAAATTAATAACACAGGTGTTAGGCCATTTTGTTTATTTATTTAATCATTGAATTGTTTTAAATACTGTCTGTATCTAAAAAAAGGGAATGTTTAAAGATTTATCTCTTCTAAAAATTTAAATTGTGTAATTAAATAAGTATGCCAGAGCATATAAATCTCTATAATCTTCAAAAGATGAATTTTTTATTGAATTCAATTTATCTTACTATGCATGTTTTTTACAATTTCAATTGACTGTAGTTATTGGTGAAAAGATGCATTAAGAACATTTAGATTTAGACACATCACACATGTGAGAATGTGACAGAAGATCAATTATCGCAATTGAAACAATACTTGGAATTTTATCATTTATAGCAATATTCATTTATGATTGATTGTGAAGATACAACTGCTCTTTTTTTTTTTTTTTTTTTTTTTAATGTGTTTTTGGAATTGCAGGAACTGCACAATCTTGTGTTTTAATGTAATCTCTGGAACTAGGGTTCAATTTTTTTTTTTTGTGTGTGTGTGTTACAAATTGAAATTTATATTTTTGTCTTTAAATTAATACCTAGATTATTATTTTTATTGGCATTCAAATTAGAGATGCAACGAATATTCGACCCATTCGGCCTGTCTGCCGAATATTCGGCTTCGGCCGAATATCTAGTCCATTATTCGGCCTTGGCCGAATAATACTGTAATAAATGTTTTTATATTTACACAGTATAACTTTTTAATTTGTCAATTTATATTCATCATATATAATGAAAATTTTATTTGAAATTAACTAACACTTTTTTTTTCTATTAACTTTCATACTCCGAATAAGTTTTATCTACCCATTTTTATATAAGAGGTTAATTTAGGAATCATGTTAAAAAAATTTTATGCTGTATCAGTAAGTACAAAAAGTATCTGTAATAAGCTAAAATAATCTGTTAAATTTAAAATTAATCTATTCAAAATTGTTTTAATACAGCTGTACCAGCTAATTCAATTTTTTTTTTTTTTTTTTTTTTTTTATCATAATGGGAAGTTTAACATTTAACCCTTGTTACATAAAAAAATATTTTTTTCAATAATATTTTAAATTATACCTATAAAGAACATAAATATATGATTGATTAGATATAGATGTATTATATGTATAAGATATTTAAGTCGTATATGTTGCAATACTTAAGGGTTTTTTCTTTTAGTAAAATACGCTTAAAAGTTAAATATATTTTAAGTTATTTTTTTAAGTCTGTTACTATTTCTTATTAAATAATGAAAGAAAGTAAATACTAAATTCTTTTAATTAGTATGCATTTACGTTTTAGATATTTTTTTCAAGAATAGCATTGTAATGCCTTAAAAAACAGTTAAAATGTTTTCAATAAACGTAGATTGTGATGCAGAAATAATAATAATAATTCAGCATTCTCAGGTGATAGTCTATTTCTTTCTTTTTTTTTTTCGTAAATGTTACCTGCTTCTGAAAATAATCTCTCACTATATATGGTATTTCCTGGTGCAGAAAGGTACTTTTTGGCTAATTGTGAAAGGTTTGGAAAGTCTTCCGAATTTTTCGCGCACCACTCCAAAGGACACTGTTGTCTTTCTAGTAGTGGCTGGGAAAGAAAATTACTAATTTCTTTTACTTCTTCACATTGAGAGGCACTTTCTATAGAGGCTTCACTGCTGACAGCAAAGAAAAAAAATAATAAAGATAAATAAAAATTTTGTTAATTGTGAGCTTTATAAATTCTACAATGATTTCTTTCCGCCATTTTAGAGGATATTCCTTTCACCCTTTCTATCAGTGGTTTTTCTTAAGATATTAAGATTTCTTATTTTTTATTTTATTTCATCTGAAAGCTGAAACTTATGTTTCCTAGTACTTTTAAAATTTTGTCATTATTTTAAAATGTAACAAC
Organism: Maratus speciosus; assembly: GCA_963932465.1. Lineage (NCBI taxonomy): Eukaryota > Metazoa > Arthropoda > Arachnida > Araneae > Salticidae > Maratus > Maratus speciosus. Next base: position 8,400,472 of record OZ010792.1, on the reverse strand, counting down.
AACACACATAATATCTATTAAAATGTAACTAGACAGTACCTGATGAGCAACTTTTGCTAAGAATTTTTTTTTTTTTTTGGGGGGGGGGGGGCATCCGAATTATATTATTGAGGCAATTTTTAGGCTGAACATAGCCGAATGTTTTTTCAGAATAAAATAATGCTTTAAAAATTAAAAATTTTTATATAAATAATTTTTTTAAAGAAAACAATACATTTTAATTGTGAAATATACAAGAATTGTGCATATAGTGCATATTATATTTTGTTTTTAGGCAAAAATAAGTTCAGTATTCGGCCGGCCGAATAGGCCGAATATTCGGCTGTAACTTGGCTGAATATTCGGCATTCGGTTATTCGGCCAGACCACTATTCGTTGCATCACTAGTATGAACGCTTCGCATTCTTAAAAAATTAATATATATCACTGAATACAGCAACCTAGTTCTGTAGCAATCTGAAAAACGCAGGAAACTCGTTAAAGCAGCAATCACTGAACATTGTATAAACGCTACAAGTTCATTAACCGAAAAAAAACATCACTGGATGCAGCAGTTCTTGCTGTGTAGCAATCTCAAAATGTACAAAACTTGTAAGGCCAGCATACATGAGAAATATACAATAAATGGCTAATCAGGGTTGACAGGTTTTTGACATGTGTCAGTTCATGTCTGGTTTAAACCGTCATGTCAAAAACGATCTGTCAAAAACCTCAAATACTAAATGGATCTGTAAAAATTCATATTAAATGTCACGCATGACAACATTATATGTAATATTTTAAATTCACTATCACTGTATATCAATAATGAGTACATAGTAAAGTATTATTGTTAAGTGCAACTTTTTAACACGGTAAAATTTTTATTTAAATTTATTTTTGTAAAATTGTGTTTTTTTAAAAAGTAAACATTAAGCTCACCTGAGCTGTACATTTTTTCTCTTACTTAAAATCATTTTCATTTCTCTTATTCTGAGAGCTTAAAGCATTAGCTAGTTTTTCTTTTTAAGAAAAAAAAACTTAGAAAAGAGCAGATTTTTTTTGTTATATAACAAGATAATGTGCATCAATGTTATTCTAGTCTAGGCAATAACCATTCCATTCAAAATTGAAGTTGGATTATTAATCTTAAACATTTACAAAATAAGAGAAGTAATTAAAAAAAAAAAAAAAAAGCTTAAAGTCAAAATCTGTTTAAAACATGCTTTCTTTAAATATATAAAAATGTTTTAGATTTTAAAACTGGACAAAATTGGCTCGGCCTTTTAAAAGAAAATTCCCTTAAGCCCCATATTGAAAGTGCATAATAGAAGGGAATCATGAAACCATACCATTGTTTGGCTTATATTTTGCATCCCAACCATCAGGGGCAAGGGCTGACTGATGTGTCACTAGATTCAGCTCGCGCTTGAGCTACAGAGAGATGCTTACCCATACCATTTTTATGGATGCTTATGCTTACTCATAATGATAAAGCTAAAGAATCACCTTTCCCGTCTTCTTATTTCAGTGCTATAGGGAGGATCCTATTACTTGGCCCGGTAGCAGAAAGTTCGAGACGGGAGAGAAGCGTCGCAGATTTTCTTTTCTCTTTTGCAGATTCTTTTTCTTCAAACCTTTATTTTGCTTTATATTGTGTTTAGTTCTTTATTACTTAATACAAAAACTTAGATTATTATTAATAAAAATTTAGGCAGATTCCCAAAACAGCCGAGACTCCCCATTTGGCGACTTTTCTGACAAGCGCCAAATACCCCACATACGCCAATCTAAAATGCGGCAACCTGAAAACTAACGTGATTGGTCCACTTTCCTGAATGCTTCCAAACTGTTTTTTACTATGTCATCACCCTGGAATCATGGGAAATACAACATTTATAAATAACGACATATTAGAAAACACAGGAAAACTGATTTTTATGAGATTCAAAATAAAATAAACGATTTCAACATAAGTTTATTGAATATGTGAAATTTTTAAAGTACCTTTCCAAATCAGAGTAACGATATAATGATTAAAATTTTCATTTCTCAACAACTTTCAGAAGAAATCATGGGGTCATTTAATATTGTAAGTACGTGCCTATATTATAGTAAACATTGAACAATTCATTTCTAATTTAAAGAAGTATGAATGCTTTGCGTTCATAAAAAAATAATATATATCACTAATTACAGCAACCTAGTTCTGCAGCAATCTGAAAAACGCAGGAAACTCATTAAAGCGGCAATCAGTGAACATGTATGAATGCTTTGCTTTCATTAACCGAAAAAAAAAACATCACTGTCACCAGCAGTTCTCGGTGTGTAGCAATCTCAAAATTCAGCAGTTCTTGCTGCATAGCAATATCAAAATTCAGCAGTTCTCAATGCGTAGCAATATGAAAATTCAGCAGTTCACGCTGCATAGCAATATCAAAATGTACAAAACTCGTAAGGTCAGCATACATGAGAAATATACAATAAACGACTAATATAAAACACTATAATAAAAAATACATAAAATTATTAACATACCTTAACAAACATCTCCTTTCTTGAAAACCAACTCTATAAAATGTTGAATTGCCATAATTTCGTAAATTTCTAGTCGTCGATAAACTTCATTTAACTTTCCAGCAAAAAAAATGAACAAATACTCACAATTTCAAACTAAATTACACAGGTACTTTAACTTTCAAATTTTACAACTAAAATCAGCAAAAAATATTAACAATAACAAACACTTTCCTTACCGTCATTTAATTTTTGGGTTGTTCTCTACAATACTTGCAAATTTGGCCAAGCAGTCTGACTTGAATGATACATACGTAAATTTTCATAAAAAGTAGATAAATGGTAAGCAATTAGCCAATTATTGAAGATTTTAATAGCAGCAGAAATAGTTTTAAAAATTTGACTTAACAAAAAAATAAAATAAAAATTTTAAAAGTGAGGGAATGATGGTGAGTCAATGATGAGTGAGGGAATGATGAAACAGATATGAGGGAATGATTGTTTACAAAGCAAGTTAATTAACACATTATTTTTAATATGAATTGATACAATAAAATAGTATTATAATAGTATAAAATAAAATTAAATAGATGAAAACATGAAAACTGATGATCTATTATCACATGGCTGAGGGGGCTCAGTCTTTCTTTCCCCATAAGATGTGTGGTAATTATGTTCATCTTTTTACTTTCTTCTATCTTTACAAGAAGAAATTATTGGATTCGTGAAAATTTTCGAATTCCGGTTTTCGACAGATTTACATGTTTTAGAGGTCAGAGATCCCGAAAAAAAAAAAATTATTTTACAAAGTCTCTGTCTGTCTGTCTGTCTGTGACAGAAATTTTGTGGGCACTCTATCTCAAGGACTAGTGGATGGAATTGAATAAGACTTTAGATTCAGTTAGTTCCCAAAATAAATTGGTGCTGATTACTTTTTGGTGTAAATTGCCCAACAGGTGGCGCTGCTATCGTACATTTTTCACGATTTCCACAATAGCTATATCTCTAGAACTAATGCTCGGATTTTCATAAAACTTCAGATTCAGTTAGTACTTGATATAATTTGGTGCTTATTACTTTTTGGGGTAAATCACCCAACAGGTGGCGCTTATATGCTAATATTATTCATGATTATTGCAATAATTATATCTCAAGAACTAATGCTCGCATTTTTATCAAACTTAAGATTCAGTTAGTCTCTGATATAAATTGGTCCTGATTAGTTTTTGGTGTAAATCGCCCAACAGGTGGTGCTGATATGCAGAATTTTTTATGATTTCTGGAATAGCTCTATCTCAAAAACTAATTTACTACAGATTTTCATCAAACTTCAGATTAAGATAGACTTGACATAAGTTGTTGCTGATTAGAGTTTAATGTAAATCACCTAACCGATGGTACACTGCTAAGCTGCATTTTTCAGGAAGTATTAACATGTATGAGTTTTGGGATTGCCACATCTGACTAGTTTTGGTTTGGTTAATTATACTTTGTGTTTCCCAGATCCATTTCTTCAGCTTTAATAAACTTGTTTCATCCTCAGTAGTTTATAAAATTAAGTTGCTTTTACAATTCTCACACTTCCTTTGAAGGCAGGTTATATTATTTTTCTCACAACATAATTCTAGTAATACATCAGGTGTTTTAAAATTTATTATTCCTGTTTCATTAAGTTTTAATACAATTATTTTTATGTTGAATGAGCTTCACAAGCAGCTGTATCTCTTTCTTCAACATTAGATTTTTTCACCTAAAGTGGTTTCGGGCGACAGAATGATGAATAACTCAAAACATAATTAACTTCTTTGAGAAACTTCTTGTATAAATATTTATGTGTCTCGCATAAAAGCCTTCTTTTGTTTCTTTATTTTGCTTTTTGAGGTATAATCTTTTTTTTATTCTTCAAGCTTCGATATCTAAGAATATATATATATTCAAATAAAGAGCAACATCATGATTATAATTCTTATTCATCAAAATATCAGAAAAGTTGTATAAAATATTCTGTAATAAGAAAAAATTTCACTAAAACATTTATGATTTTTTTTTTTTTTAATGCAGTGTAACTTCAAAAATCTGGCATTCAGAAATCTGGCATCAAAATCATCTTTTCCCTTCCTTTTTCTTTTGCACTTTTAAGTTATGGGAGAAGAAAAATAACAATTCTTTGTGAATTAAAAACTTCAAGATTGAAAGTAAAAATGCGAAAAAAGAATATTGGACTTTTTTTTTCCATTTGTCAGAGACTATTATTTTCTGAACAAATTTTCTGGGAGCTGATCTGCTGCTTAGCAACAGAACAACATTGGCAACAACTTTGGAGAACGCATGGCACAATAAATGGCCGGAACGAATTTTCGGCAATGATGAGGAAGAATTTTCAGACTTGCACAGTTCCCCTGAGAAAGCCGCAATTTTTGAGCTGATATAACACACAAAATCTTAACATGCATTAAGTGTCGAAAAAAGGGATATAAATGATTGGCTAAGTATTGACAAAAATGTATCAACAACGAACAATTTAACAGACTATGAAATCACTGACGTTGTGCTAGAACTGCCGATAATGCTAGTAGCAGCTCAGAAGACTAGGATGAACATCCAGCAGAAGAAAAGGTGTCACTAGAAAAATGCATAAATTTGACTGGAGAATTAATATATGCTTTAGAGAAAGAAGACTGTATTTCTGAAATATGCATTCTTTATTTGTATGAAATAAACAAAAAAAAAAAGAAAAAGAAACTTGTTAAAGAACGGCCAAAAAAATTGAAGCAAAGTTGACATCGATATTTCCAAAACTACAAGAGAAGAAATAATTTCCCTCCTTATTAGTTTTTTTTTTTTTCTGTAACATAGAAAATATCAATTAAAATAAGTTTTTTTATATCAAATTTTTTGTTTTTCTTACAAAATTATCACTTAATGAATTAAATTATGGCTAACGGCACGATTTAGAATATAGCACTACTTTTGATATTCCTTCAAAAATCCAGCATAGTCTCTCAGTCCCAATGATGCCGGATTTTTGAAGTCATACTGTAGTTTTCTTTTTCCAATTTTTATGGGTTTTTTTTTTTTTTTTTTATGAGTTTTGTAATATGTAATACACTGGTTATCAACTGGTGGACCGTTAATATTTTAGTTCTATCAAGATTTTACAAATTAACAGAACTATCATTACTAGAACATTCATTTCACATTATACAATTTATAATGAGGTTAATAAAGCTGAAAATTCTACTTGCTATAAATTGAAAAATGCTCATGTGATTTATATGAAATATAACTCCTAGACTAATTTGATCATGAGAAAACAAACTAGCCAGGTACCAAATTTGAAAAAGTTTGTTTTGACAGGATAAAACAAACTCAGCACTAAAAATTTTGATATAACTTTGCTTAATTAAAATGGCTTTAATGGTTTTCACAAAACTTGGCTCCTATACAGCTCCTTTATATTGGCTTCTTCAGCATGAGAGAAATATATAGCTAGGTTTCTAATTCTAGAAAATTCATTTTATATGATAACAAGCTAATTACTCAAAATGATTGTATTAATCAAAAACAATTCTGATGATTTTTATGAAATAAGCTTTATTCAAATACAAGAAAATTATTCAACTAATTCTTGACCTCAGAAAAATTTGTTTTGATAGGTTTAAGCAATTTTTTTTATATTTTTAATCTTTCATAATTGAAATTGTCTGCTATGCTATGAATCATTGATCATCAACACTATAAAGGATGATATGGTAAGGTAAGCGGTGCTAGTGGTTTTGCCTTCTATGCTAAATCGGGCACAAGATAATGGCCTATATGGGTCCTGAATATGGTACAGTTTGTTTTAATTGGCTAGAACAAATAAAATTAATTTTTCCAAATGTTGATTTGGTGAATTTAGTGCCATAAAGTGGCATTTCTCGGAACTTTATTTTAGTGTTTGTATACTCTGTATGTAGGGAAATCATGATAATGGTCTTATGCTTTCACAATGAATTTATACTTTTAGAGGAAAAATTATTTCACTTTAAGAAACAAAGCCACAATGTAAAATGCAATAAAAATGTTTGAAATAATGTATGATATATCTAGACAAAAAAATTACTGCCTCTTGTGTTTTGTTGTGGCTATATTCTCGTTTATATTTTTCTTTTTCTTTTTGAGCTTTTATTTAATTTTTTTTTCTTCTTCATTTTAAGGTTTGTGATTTTGGCTTAGCTAGAGAAAGATCATATAATCTAGAAGGTGGAAAATTTCCTATAAAATGGACAGCTCCTGAAGCCTTGAGGCACAGTGTTAGTAATTATTCTAATACATTATTTTTCTAAAATATTCAACTTAATGAATGTTTCTTATTCAAATTAATGAATGTTTCTTTTATAATAACTATAATGTATTTTGCTTATGTATAAATATTTATTTGTTTAGAATTTTTCAAACAAATCTGATATGTGGAGTTTTGGTATCCTACTATGGGAGATATATTCGTTTGGTAGAGTGCCTTATCCCAGAATAGTAAGTAAATTTATTAATTGTTTGTGAATTTGGTTTTATTGTGTCTATTTTATCTCCAAGTATTTTTAATATACCTTAACACTGAAAAGAAATTAACATGTTAATTGCATAGGGCGCGGATCCGTGTCTGTCATTCATTCAGCAGGGTGCGGTGGCAGATTTGCATCCTGTCCAAGACTTGCATGCAATGCATTAGTTTAGCTACAGTTTTACATTGAGTGTACAAAATTTTGCCAGCATATACATAAAGTGTCCCGCTTGCCGTGTTTTGTCACTTTGTTTTGTGTGTTTGTGTAATGTGAAATTTTGTGCGTATCTGGGCCAAGTGGTATTTCCCAACCCTTTGGTACTTTATCAGTTATTTTATTTTTTATAGATTAAAATATGATCTAATGTTCTAAATATTTTTAGTTTTGCTGAGTAAAAAAATAAAAACAAATCAAATCTGCATTGTTTATTTCCGATTCTAGCAGACAGAGATCCGCATCAGTTAATACTGAAAATGAACATTTCAGATATAGTGCTAATAACACGGTTCTGTGTCCAAATAGTAAGATATGTCAAAAGGAGTTATTGTGCCATGTATATGATAGTAATCAAATTTGTATAGCCATATGGACTTTTTCTGTCTTGAAAACCAGTCTGTGTCTTTCCTATACTACAGATAAGGTATTACAGTCAACATGTTAAAAAGTAAAGCCAAACTCACTTTAAACAAGAGAGACTATACAACTTATTTATATGATTGCATGATTTTTGAATAGATGATATGATTTTGATTTTTTTTCTGAAAGGGGATGTTTTTCAGATATTCTACTATAAATTTCATCAGCATCTAAGTTGGGATATTTGTCTACCTATGCTTTTTCTTGCCTCTTATAAGTGCTTAGACTATAACATTTGAAAATGTGACCAATTGCCATGAAGTTTGAATGTTAAGGTAAACTGCACTTCTATAAATTTCATCATTTTATTTACCAAACATTCTTAAGCTAATCTTTACATCATGTATCATCTTTACATCTAGCAGTCTTCAATGACTGCTTGAGTGGCGCTTAAGATGCCTTGATCAAGGGGGCCCTCTCGTCAACAATCGAGTACCGAATTTCCATTTGGATACTGCCGCTAAAATAAGCTTGTTTTTAAATGATTAATTTCTCGGAATCTTATCATATGAATTGCATGAAAATTTGTTTTTAGGCTAATTGAAGGGTGTAGAGTTCATTTATGCTGTCAGAATTATGTACTGCTATTATTTACTTATTTCTTTAAAAAAAAAAAAAAAAAAAAAAAAAAAAAAAAGTAAAGAAAAGAAAAAGAATAAGTAATATCATAAACTGCGTGATCATTTACCATGCGAAAAATAAAAAATGCTAACTGTCGAGTTAAAAAATGCTATTGCCAAGATTTTTACCCGGCTAACATAAAAGTACCAAGAATTCTTTACGATCATGGCAACTTTTATGTAGTTATATTCCAAAAAATAATTTTGATTTAAATGGCCAAATTGCATATGAAATGCTTAATTTTTTATGACAGTTACATGACTTGAACGATTGAAATATTGATGAAATGATGGCAATGGAACAATATTTCGTGATTTATCCCCTACGCCAAGTACCAAGACGGCTGCCTGGCATATAACAAACAAAGTGGTCAGACCGGAACTGTTGATGACGGTCACATGACTTAGGCTATTATTAGAGAGATGTACAGAATTTTTTTACAGAGATAGTTCAAAAATTTTAATGTAATGTCATATCAAATATGAGCGACACAGACAACGTGGTTTGAAATTAATGTGAATGACAATCAAAGTTTTTCATAAAAACACCGCATTGTGCAAACCACTATTGTTAAATATGCCTTTTATTGTTCTATCTTTCTTTCTTCAGTAGCTTTAAACTCAATACTTTACTCTTATCATTTTTTCACAATTTTATTATTATAGTCCTGGAGGCAGCATCAAATTTTGTAACCAATTGTAGCATTGATGATTTTGATTCATATTATAGATCAGAGGGTGTAGATAATGAAATTGTCAGTTAGCTGGTGCACCAGTAGGCGGTGTTGCTGTACAACATTGTATACTGTGATGCAATGTGAAATGAATGACAACCCAACTACGGATTATGCCCCTGTATCAGAGTTACATCAGTAATTGAATTGTCATTCATTTCACATAGCCATACAGCAGGCTGTACACTGTTACTATGGCGACACCAACCGCTGGTGCACCACCTGACCAGCAGTTTCGTTATCTACACTATCTAATCTATCTTATATACTATCAAAATCTTTGATGCTACAATTGTACTTTCAAAAACATGACGCTGCCTCCCAGACTATTAGATAATGATCTCTTCCCTCTTGCATGTTGAATTAACCTAAGATTATTGCTAAATTTTTTATTCAAAATATTGTTCATTGCATCATAATTTTTCTGCATTTACAACATTCGTCAAGAATATTTCTTGATTTGTTTAACTTTAATATTTTAAAATTATTTTTCATTGACTTATTAGGTCGGAGAAAAGTCTTTTTAAAATGTAGATGTGTTTAGTAATTTAATATTTTTAAAATGCAGTAGAAATGTTTCTCTACTGTCTTGTATGTTATAAAATAACAAAAGTAAACAACAAGTAGAAATGTGAATTTTTTATGTAATTTCTCAAACACCTCTGCAGTTATAGGATTAATTCAGCATTGCCAGAGGTAAACTTGGAAGTTGTGAAATTTAACAATGCTGGAAAAACACATGGAATTTTGATAGAAATTAGAAAATATCAGTGCAATTTTGAAATTGACCACTCACGGCACGATTTCATAGAAGAAAAAGACCATCTCTTACAAATTTCATAAAATTTGTTAAACAGCTGCTTTAAAAAAGTTTCAATCTCTAAGCAACATTATTATTTTTCAAAGTTGATAAAATTATTTTTGTTAACAACTTTATTTTCTTTTTATGCTTATCAAACAAATATAAAATTTAACCCTTTCATGACAAGCTTGACATATATATTGCATCAAGGTGCTCAGAATCCTTTGTTGTTCCTTCCAGTAAATTTTGCCTTATTCGTTCAGAGCATTTCTGTAATTAAATTTGATAAAAAGTTCTTTTCTGAATTACAGATTGTAAAAGATCACAAATTCTGTAAAAGGCGCTCTCTGCAAATTCTATAAAGGTAATTCTTTCGAAAAAGCCTGTGACTATGGAGTTAAGTAGGTTGAATAAGTCAGGGAAAATGAAGAAGTTTAAAGACTGGCCAATTTGCAGTTGTAAACTAAAATGTCATATCCCCCTCTTAGTTTCTTAGAGCTCATCCATTAATTATCTACTAAATATTTTGTATGGTTTTGGGGTTTTTTACTTCCGCCTCGTTGTTGTTGTGTCACATATTTTTGCATCTCTGGATAACTTTGGTGAAAACTGTTATGTGTTAAAAACATTACATAACATTTCCCATTCAAATTACCATTCTCGATAATATAGCTTATTTAAAAAATCTTCATTATTATCAATATCTGTTAAATTAAATAATAATAGCATTTACTTTTAGCAATTTACAAACTTGTATTTGTTTTTCAAACATCGCGATAGCAACCTGACAACAATATTAACCAAGTTTTAAATATTAAAATTATAAAAGCTTTATTCTTAAATATTCGTATTTCAAATCATGTTTATTGGATTTTAATATTTATTCTCATTCCTCTGGCAAAATTTCGGCATTGCTCTTCGACTGACAAATAAACAAGAAAATATGTTTCTAGCTTTTTCGGTCTTTAAAATGGCGCTGGCTTTTGGTTTTCGAATTCATACATCAACATTACATCCACGCGCTTACACAGAAAAGCATTTTACCCCCAAGTAGAAGCCTTATTGAGGAATGCTAGACGGAAATTCCAATAGCATGTGACCTTGTTCTTAGAATCGGTAGCATCTGTGAAAATTCCGCTTGATCTGCTGTTGCCATTCACAGATACTTTTTGCCATAATGCAAGTGCAAAATCCTTTTTCATCGGCTATGCATCCGACAAACCGTTTTTCCCACATTCTGATTGGCTCTCGTACTGAAATCGCAATTTCAGAGATCGGCGTTTGTTTCAAAGTTAGTTGAGTCGATAAAAATTTCTGAAGGGAGGAAGTCATTTCTATTTTTGGGGGTGTTTTCCCCACTAAGCCTAGAGGCCTAGCCAGTGCATAAAAGAATTTAGCAGATAAGATCTTTTTTCTTAAAAATGTATTTTGCATTCCAAGATTTAATTAAGTTCCCGTTTATTTCACTTTAAGATATCCCCACAGAAGAAAACTTTTTCCGCTACCTTTGTTCCTGTCACATGCTATTTACAAATTTTTTTCCTATCGTTCGTCAGTGTATATAATATACTGTTCAGTACTTCACTAATAGTGATTGCAGCAGAGTTATTCCTGTTACACCCCCAACAAAAATAATTTTGAGATTGTTATTTTTTGATTTCTTAAATATTTTGATCTTACTGAATTCATGGTGTTCTTAGTCTTTGATATTAAAAAAACATATAACTATCAAGATTTTGTGTGTTTTTACTCCAGGGTTTAAAAAAGGGCAGGGTGATACTGGTCAGAAAAATGCACTTTTTAAATTTTTAAGGATACATTTTTTTATTTTTAAAGGTACTCTCAATATTTAAAAATAGAAGTATTTTCAGGGCAGGACAATTAGCCAGTTTTTACTATGCAAGCAAAATTTTTAGTACAAAACACAGTAAAGCATAAATTTTTAATAGAGGGGCAAGAATTTTTTTTTTTTTTAATCAAAGAGCGGGAAGCATGCAGCATTCTCCTGAAACTGCCTGTGGAAAGCTGTTGCATTTCAAAGGAAAAGAAAAATACATCTAATTTTTACCTGATTCATATATTTCATGAAATTTACAATCCAAACAATACCCACCTAATTGTTTTTAGATGTGATATGTGTTACCCACCTCCATGAGTGCAAGTTTTCTGTCCACAGACGGAATTCCGTCTTTTGAAAATTCCTGAGGATGGAAATGGGACAGAAAAAATCTCAAGAGGACAAAAGAAAAAAAAAAAAATAATAATAATCCATTTTTAGATTTACAGGATTTGCATAAAATGTTTAAGAACAGGACTTAAAATAACTCCACTTCCTTCAAAGGATTGTAATCTAAAAGTAGATACGAATGGGATATTTTTCAAACCATGTTTTCGTTTTGTAATCAAAGATTTAAAAAAAAAGAAAGACATTAACAGGACACATCGGCAGATATTTGAGGTAAAAAAAAAAAATCATTTATGGGAAGATATTTTTAAAATTACAAAAACTTTTTGTATAAGTGTGCCCATGCACATTCTTGAGTATTTCGCAATTTTATTTGTCATAGCATGTAAACTTCATTGTTTTTAGCTGTAGCCTATATGAATTAAACTTTTCAAATACTGTTTACATGAATATGAATATTTTACATTCAATGCCATATGCACTTTTTTCAACATAATTGAATTTTACTCAGGTTTTACTCAGGTCATTTTACTTATTTTAGCACGGGTTTTGTTTTATCTAAGTGGTGTGTCAGTGCATGCATATGTGCTCATTCAATGAGGGAGGGTTTAAAATATTTTCAGTCTTGGCCAACTTTCAAACTTGCACCCATGACCACCTCTCTCTCTGTCTCTCCCTGTGACACACTCTGCAGGATCCCTTCCTTCTATTAATGTAATTAATTCATGGATGACCCCTTACATACATACTAATTTATTTACTCTTATTTTTATATAGCCACTAGCAGATGTTGTTAAGCATGTAGAAAAAGGTTACAGAATGGAGGCACCTGAGGGCTGTCCCACTGAAATATATGATATCATGAAACAAGCTTGGGATTTAGAACCAGACAACAGGCCTACATTTTCAGAAGTTCTTAAGAGACTTGAACACTTGAGATCCCTTGCTGACTGATACACACACAAATATATATAAATTTATATATATTTATACATTATGTAGATTTGTTTTTCTTTTTCTGTTTGTTTTGGTAAACAAAAATGAACTGAAAATCATTTGTTGAGTCTGGATTATATGCTGATGTTTCTTACATCATACATCTTTCTTATATATTGCTAAACAAATTTTGAAGGCATTTTCAGTGTCTTTGCTTGAGAGACAATTTTTGCTTTCCCTAATAGTTTTTTTTTAAAGATGTTTTTTGTAAAATTATAACATCATCAATTATAGTGATGAGAACCACACAGCTTGTTTAAAATTTTAGTTGATGTTAAGTAAAATTGAAGTTTATTTCGTTTTCCTTTTCTTAGTAAATTTGCTGTTATGTTATTTTGAACATACATTTGTATGATTTTGCTTGTAACTTCCCATTGCATATAATCTTGACTCTTATCTGTTACATTTCAATTCTTTAAAGAAAAAGTAGCCCCTTGTTACATAATTAAATATTTATGAAGATTGATTGAACTCTTCTTTCAAATTCACAAATTGATGATCAAAAAAAAATTTTTTTTTTCCTTTATATGGTATTTACTTTTTAAGAGTAATGAAGTAAATAATGAATTTTTTTCTTTTAAAAGAACATGTACTTTCCTGTAATAGGGACCTTGGCAATTTATGGAAATTTTTCATACTTATTTTCTAGAAGCTTATTCCTTGTTTCATACTCTCAAGCATTTTTTTAAACAATATTTATACATTTTTTTTTTAAATTTACAGATAATATTTATACAATTTCTTTAATTTACAAAAGCTATTGATCTGCTATTGTGTAGAAACAAAAGGAATTTATCTAATAATGTGTGTAATCAAAAATTTTCTTTACTTACATACATAAACAAGCATTTATTTTGTTTTCATGGTTCTTTATATCATTTGGCAGCGAATCTTTAAGTCCGAATTGCTTTAAATTTTCAAAAAAGTGCCAAATCCACTATAACAAGAAAGTAAAAGACAGTAATCTTGCATTAAATATATTTATTTTATTTTTTTTTATAAAAGAACAAGATTTCTGTATTATACAAGAATGAGAAATTCTTTGGTGGAGTTTCGTAAAATCATTTTTAGTAATATAGACTTTCAAATTGAAAGATATGAAACATATATTTTTTAATGCATTTTATTATTATTAACGTATGAAATTTTAAAATTTAGTGTAATTTTTTATAATAAAAATAAAACAATTATAGAAAATATATATACTAATAATATTTTATAACAGTTATGTTTTTGATAAGTTCAACTCAAATTTCTTATATTTTAATGATTTTTGTTTCACTCACACATATTGAATGTTTCTAGTTTTAATTTGGTGAATCAAGTAAACAACATGTAATAATGTTCTTACATTGTATTTTCAGTAATGTAGTTCTAATTATCTCTTAAAGTATGTGTATGTGTGTTTAGTGCTTGCCTAAATTTTAATCAATAGTTAAAGAAATAGTTTTCTTCTTTTTTTTCTGCTGTTACAATGATAAAGCATTTTAAAAACATTTATTGCAGAATTGAAAACCACTAAATAACCTCAATCCAGAGTACAAATATTACTACATTAAAAAAAAAAAAAAAAACACACACACACACATTTTTATATAATATTTTTATTTATTACAAATTCATATCATTGTTATGTTCCTGCATTTTCCATCTGTGAAGATTTAGGACATTGATAAATTTTCCTTTTCTTATTTGTTGTATAATATCTTCAAATTATCTGTGTAAAAATAATTAGTTATTAAGTTTTGTATGTAACTTGTATGATTCACTTATCTAAAAGAAAAGTATAAGCTGGGGCTACTAAAGAATTGTGTGTTTGTTTTGGTTCATATTCATGTTTCAGTTTTGTTTTAAATATTTCATTGATAGTTAATTTTGCAAAAGGTTTTATTAAAAAGTTAATTTTTGTTGGAAATAATAGTGTTTAATTGAGACGACCATTTCAGGATGTAGACTGTTTTCCTAAACCTGAACTCTTATGTTTGTTTGATTTTGACTAGCTTTCCATTATGCAAGCATTTGTGAACTTTAAGGGGACAGTTTACCTTTTCAACGATTTTGTTTATTTTTAAAAATAGGGTTCAAATGGTGAACCCACTGCATTTCAATATTCAACTAAAAGTACATTTAAAAAAAAAAAAAAAATTAAGTAGCATATTTAATTAAAATTTTTGAAAAATTTGAATTTCTTAAAATTTTTACTATTTTTTAAAGTATTGATATTTCTGCTCAATATTTAAAAAAAAAAAAAAAAAAAAGATTTTCAAATGTGTATTACACAAGACTGTGCATGGATTTTTAGATAAATCTAATATTACATTTAATATTTTTTTACTGATATATATAGTGTAAAACAATGAAATCTAACACATCTTCATATACTTTTATTTAAAAAAAAAATAACAAAAAACCTGAAGGCTAATTCTGTGTGCAGATTTATCACATATATAATAAAGAACATGTACAAAAATGTTTAAATCTGTATCTCGAATACAAAAAAAAGCCTTAACATTTTAAAAACATGAAAGTGAAGAAAATAGGAACATGGAGAAAAAGCCATTTAAAGTTTTAATTTGTGTAGGTAATTGTGCTGGGTGTATTAACAAAATTTACCATATCTCACGATATATTTGCCATATGGGTAAAAGTGAGGTTTCAGAATATTCACAATTAAACAGGCTTTCATTTAATATTTAAAACAAAAAATCGACTTTTCAATCAATTTTGAGGTAAACTGTCCACTTAAATAAACTTTAGTATTTTGGAACAGAATAAAGAAGTGTTAAGGTAGAGGAAAACTTTCTTGTCATTTAATGCTTTAATATTCGAAATTCAGTTTGACTTATGTGACTGGCATATACAGTAGATTTTAATTATTTGGAACATTGTTTAATTGGGGACAGTCATTTGATTGGGACAAATTGTGCAAAATTGATGTGCACCAATTAATCAGAATCTACTGTGTGGTTTTTTAATTATTAATGATATTGTTCAATGCAGAGGTATTTGTCAGAATATTTCCAGGTTTTTGGAATTTGTATTGATTCTAATAATTCAGTTTAATTTAAACATAATATTTTCTTTTGCTTTTAAGGATATACTTTATTAGTTACAATATATGTTAAACTGCTTTAATCCAAATTCTTTTATTATTATTAATATTCTCCATATATATATATATATATATATATATATATATATATATTTTAGTATGGCTGCAAATGCCTCTGTTAGTAAATTTTTATTTATTTTCTGCATATTTTTAAAATAATTTTTTGTAGTGTATTTATGGGCTGAAATTGTTTTTTCATTTACAGATTTTGCATAACTTTTCAACAATACAAGTAATTGATATGTATTTGATTACTAAGCCTAGTGTTATTGTTTTACTTTAACTGTGACTTCTTTAATGCAATTTCATTCTGTCTTCTGCATAATTAAACAGCCCCCTGTATTACAATAACTGCATTTTTAATGATTCATCTGAGCTCCACTCCCAGCAGCAATTTAGTACCAATACTATGCCTTTTACATTCGTCCTGATGTGCAAGATGGTGCATTTTTCTTTTGTTTATATTCTTGAAATGAGTATAAAGTAAATTAACTGACTATGTTATACTGTATTTACATGTGTATGAAAGGCATCCTGTAACTGGCAAAAATTCAAAATTTTATCAATCACCAGTGGCCAGTATTATGTAGCCACTTTTTTAAACTTGAAGTCTTTACTTTATTTTGTGTTTGTAAGGAAAGTGCTAAATGATAAATTTCCTTTGCATTTCTATTAATATTGTTAATATAAAATTAAATAGGCTGAATAAATATATTAATATTTTGTGACTCATCTATAGTACAGCCATTGATGAAATACAAGAAGATTTTATCCTGTGCTAGAAGATAGTGTCAGTAAGGATCATAACTCAGTAGCCTTTTGGGTGTTCGGGAGCCAGAGGGAGGTATTGATTCCAGATCTTCTGTATAACAATATGAGAAGGAACAAGCACATTCTTTGGAGCATGTGGGGATCATTTTCAGAAAAATTCCCAACCAGAAAGGTGTAGGAGTCTGCAATATATATCATGATATGTGTTCAATATTTATTTTTAAAATATCACGATGTTTGATATTTTCATATTTTTTTTAAATGTATGGGATACAGTAGAGTTTTGACAATCCGAGGTAATTGGGGCTGACAGACACCATCTCGAATTACTGAAAACTCAGATTTTCTGAATAAGTAGAAAATTCTTACCAATTTTAATTTTACTCAATTCGGATGACAAAGAATGTACATTCCTTTATTCCTTTTGTAATGAGATACTAGATATTTTACAATTTAAAAAATATTTCAATTTTTTTCTGCTTTAACACATTACTTCTCCAGGGTGTCTACAGAATCTGGAAATCAGGGAATCATGGAAAAATCAGGGAGGTTTATCACTCTGGAAAAATCAGGGAAATGTCAGGGAGCTTTGTAAAAATACTGGAAAATCAGGGAAATTTGTCTATATTGCGAAAATATTTGCATTTTCACCTTGCCAACGAGACTGATTCATCTATTTTATGTACCATATTTTTTCACATGCTGATTAATCTTTCCCAATATTATTTTAAAAGATGCGCTTGGTATGAGTTTTTGATATTTAACGTAAATTAAGGTGATCACATGTCCTGATTGTACATTGCACTTATATTAAAGGCAATTTACACATTAAAAAAAAAATTAAATGATACATTAGCATAACCTGACCAGGTGCCCAGCTTAATCCAAATAGTTATCCCATCAGATTTAGATAAGTCTTAGAATTGAATATTTTTCAGAAAATGAGGAAACTTTCTGGTCACCCTATATCCATTGGCTTCTATATTATGTTGGATGCTATGAAGTTAGTTGAGTTCGGATTTATAAAACTGTCAACCAATACTTAATGACTGTTAGGCAATTTTTATGTTTTTCTCTTGTTTTTTTTCCCAAATGAGATATTATCAAGCTGGATAAGTGTGTTATACGGGGAATCGGCATACATGAAAAAATACCTTATGTGTATTGTTAATAATGGAAATCAGGGAAGTCTGATAAAAATAGTCAGGGAAATCATGGAAAAATCAGGGAACTTTTTTTTAGAATTTCTGTAGACACCTTGTTCTCCTTTTAGATGCAATATCTAGCCAATGCTTAAATAGCATAATGTCAGCAGGGGTAGTTTCATTTTGCTGTTCTACATATTAAAGCCAGTTCAGAACATTCACTGTGAGAGATTTTTTTTTTTTTTTTTTTTCAAATGACAGAGAGTCGTTTTCTCCTTCTTCCTTACATTCCTTCTAATCTTCTATCATTTCTACAATAGTCGATTCTGTTATTTCCATCATTTCTTCCCTGTTTAGCTATTCTTTAACATCACCTACATTACAATTTTCACAGCCAGATACTTCCTTCACCAAACGTTTCAAAACAATGTTTTCACCATTGTCGTGATTAAGATTCTGAATGGATGTTACCACTTTCGGTAAAAATTTTGATCATGATTTATTCATTGTTGTAGGCTGAATTTCTTCCCATGAATCAGCTATCCAATAAGTAATATCTGTCATGTTTACATTCTTTAAAATGTTCTCAATACTTTCATCATCAGATTGCATTAAATGTTCCAACAAACGGTGTCAATATCTTTTTTTTTATTCTCCAACACACCCTGATCCATTGGCTGTATTAAACTTGTAACGTTGGGAGGAAAGAATATAGCACAAATTTCCTTACACCGTGGCACATCTTCGTCTGGATGAGATGGAGCATTATCCAAAAACAAAATTGCTTTGCAAGGTAGATTTTTTTTGTTTCAATTTTTTATCTGTTTCTGGAATAAAATGTTCAAAAAACCACTTTTTGAAAATTTCTCGATCCATCCAGGCATTTTCCTGATTTGTGTAATTTACTGGTGCCTCGGGCTTTCTTTATTAATGTTTTTTAATGCTCTAGGCTTGGCCGATTTTCCAATCACAGTAAGTTTCATTTTATGAGTTGCAGATGCATTGGTGCATGCTAAAATGGTTAATCGCTCCTTCATTTTTTTGTGAACCGGAGCTGACTTTTCATCATTTGAAGCAAGGAATTTTGAGGACAATATTTTGAAATTCAAACCAGTTTCGTCACAGTTATATAACTGATCAGGTGTAAGATTTTCTTTCAGTATAATGTCTTCAATTCGATTTTGAAATAGCTGCACTGTGAATGTATCTGCCGAGAGTTTTTTGCCGCAAATGTTTAGTTGGCCTACACCATAACGTTTATTCCATTGGTCTAACCAACCAATGCTTTTTTTCCTGGTGGACCGGATCACTTATAGGAGTTCCTTTGCTGCACTGTTGAGTAAACCAAAGAAATAAAACCTTGCTAGTTTTTTCACAGTCAGATGTTCTCATTGATTTTCTTTTTCTGCTCGTGTCTCATTTCTCATTGCAATTCTGTGAAGAAAACTGCACAATTTTTATTCGATTGCAGCGCCAGTCACCAACTATTACCTCTCCAACACCCAAATCAATAGCAATGGTTTTCATTGTTTCACCTGCATCTAATTTTTTTTATAGCTTCTAACTTTGTTATCATAGATAAAAATTTTCTGTTATTTTTTTCCGTCATTTTTGCCATGTGCAGCTTAAAGCAACTTGCACCGATCACTTTCAACAGTAATGCTTCTCCAAAAAGATAAGGATAAGGCATGTGAAAAAGCTGACTTTGAATAAACGACAGAGATCAACTTACAATGCAACTGGTCACGGAGTATACCTCCTAACACCTAAGGGAACTTGAAAAAAGAAAAATTTTGTAGAACTAGTTTAATCCCTTTCAAACCAACCCCAACCCTTAGCCATTTGCCTGAACAAGAGAACAAAGGGTGGTGGGTGACTCAAAACGGTAATGACATTCTTTCCAGGAAAAAAAAAAAAATTGCATTCTTTCATGCAAGGGGGGGGGGGGGGGGGTTATTTTTGACGCCTTGAATTAAGCGGAATCTCAGACTTCTGAGATTCTGATTTTTGAGACTCTACTGTATTTTGCTATTTTCTGTCAAAACAAGTGTAAATGAATCTTTCAACTGTTATTAACTGTGTTGTTCTGTGGATAAAATCTTTTGCCTCTGGCAGTGTCTCCTCACCCCCCAACTTAAAAAAAAATTATTCCCAAGCTTTATGTTTGAAGCTGAATTATTAAAGTACAAACTGCTTAATTTAGTTATGTTTTACAGCTTCATTGGAAAATAGATTATTCTGTGTTTGGTTGTTCAGTTTAAATTGCTCAACAGGTTAGAGAATGAAAAAGGTGTAAGAAAAGAAAAGACATTTCTTTTGAATATTGTTTTATTCAGTTTTCAAATAAAATGCAATACGTTTTGGTTTCCAATTTATATTAAGCCTGAAGAATTTATAATCAATAGTGAGTTGGCTATTTTGAAAATATCAAATATATATAAAAAAAATATTGGAAATATCTGAAAATATCAGACATGTTTTATATTTTTGAAAATGTCATAATATTTGTGAACCCTGGAAAGGTGGCATCTAGTAGATAATTTTTTAATACTGATGCATTTAAAAATGTGATTATTTTTCTTATTACTTTTATAATCTTGCACTTTTATTATATAATGTACTTGTTGCATAACAATGACATGGTGAAGGCAAGTATCGTTTCATGTAGATGTTAAAAGTGATCTGTATCGATACACTGTGCACTTTGCATACATGTAAATACAGTAAATCTATAATCTGATAAAAAAGATTATTTTTTGTATAATGTTGCTTTTTTTAATCATTATTTTCAAAGTGCTTTTTCCTAAAATTAGATAATTTAGATGTAAAGTAAAAATGATGTCTGATCAAATCCCTCTTTTCTTCCATTATTATGGTTCATTATCTATTTCCATAAATTTTATAACTTTTTTAATGTGTAAATATTTTAATCTTAATGATGAAAGCCATTGCGCTTCTTTGTTTCTAAGAATGAAAATTATCATTCTGTAAAGCACAAAACAAAATTCGGTTTAAAAGTGCATTGCTGTTTGCAAATTACAATAAAGTATTCCTTTATTAGAATGAAAAAGATAATGTTTCATAAACGCTGTACAAACAAAAAGAGAACTAAGCCCTTTTTTTCGTTTCAGATTTTGATTTCTTCTTATCTTTTTCTAAATTAGAATTTTCATTTTGTCTGATCTTTTTTTTTTTTTTTTTTTTTTTTTTTGTCATCAATTGTGTAATTTTTGGTTTTCTAAAAGTATTTGACTCAGTGCGATTTGGTATCTTCTTTATTTATTTATTTATTTATTATTATTGATCACATTGCTACACTTTTGTATTTTTAACGTTTAGTCTTTCTGTGGGTCATATATAAAAACATAAGAAAAGTCTATTTCTTATGTTACCTGTATTCTGATTTAAAACACAAAGATAACGAATAATTTAAAAAGATATAGTATTTTCCTCCTTCAATATTAATAGTTGTTTGCTGCGTTTATATAAGGAAATTGTATATAACCTTTTAACAGTGTCATTTAAACCTATTTTGTTTTGTGCTTTAAATTGTTTTGATTGTTGTTTACCTATTTATGTGTCAATAAATCAAGATGTGTAGGTTTTATAAAATTCTCTGTATTTGTTTATTTTATTTTTACTGATATTCAGTGTGTATAAAAAAAATTAAATTATATTTGACATAGATTTGCAGTGCCTTGTATAACCATGGTGAAGTATTTTAATTTGTGTAAAATACAATTTTTTAAACATTCACCATTAAACAATGTTTCCTGATAGATGAAAACTGTATTTCCAAGCCCTTATTGGATTTGCTTTGGAATAACAAAAGAAAAAGTTTTCATGTTTTAAAAAGTTTTTAATTTCATTTTGTAAAGTTTTGATGAAGAATGTTCTTAAATATTTAACTTACATGATGCAGTGTCCTAATTCATCATTTGTGTAAAAGTCATGTCATGTATACTGCCGAGCCATATCATAACTTGGCCAGAATATTTTTTGTATTGTTTTAAATGTTCTAGGATTTGATATGCATATTATGTGGTTTATACAGCTTGTTATACTTTGAACAAGATTGAAGTTTTTGTAAGTATTTCTTACAAATTGTTACTCAATTTTTCGTGGCGTGGGATTATTTATTCCTCTTTTAATATTTCTGCTATTTCAACAACTTCCATTGACTGCCAAAAAAATTTTAATGTTTTCAGTAACTTCTGAATTTTATTATTATTATTTATTTACTATTATTTTTTTTAATGCGTACAACCCTTGTATATAATGATGGAAATAAAGCTAGACAAAAGTAGTTGCAGTATGAAAGTTGCTCAATGTTAAGTTGAAAAGTTATGTTTCAAGGAATATAAGACGGAAAACTATTAATATTATTCAGTAAACTTTTTATTTTAAGTTTTATTATTAAATTATTAAGCATTGTGAAGATTATGAATGTATTGATGAGAGTTACATAACATTTCTTTTATACGAGGGTTACTTGTATATGCATTTCTTCTCTTATGTCTGAATGTGCATTTATTATTGCTTCATTTTCTGTGTTATAAAAAAATATACATTTTTCGCTTTTATTTATTGAATTCAAATTTGTATTACATAATGCATGCTGTAGTTGTAAGACTGTACAGAGTTTTTCTTTAACATTATTATACTTGTACTTAAGTATGTACTTGCAATACAATTTCTTATTAAATTGTGCCTTACTTAAGCTAAGTATTAAACTTTTTTTTATTTGATTTTCTCTTTTTAAGTAAATAAAGAATTATTTTTGTGCATGCTGATAATGGGGGAAAGCATGACTCTTAAATCATTGGTATGCATTAAAGTAGAGTCCCGATTATCCGAGTTAATATGGACCAAGCACATCTCAGATAAGCAAAAAACTCGTATAAACCGGATATACACAAATTGTCGCCAACTAAGAAGATGAAATATAAATGTTCACTTAATTCATTCATTTTTATGGTACTGGCAACATTTCTTTGATGTACATTTCTGTTACTTTTAAGAAAAACGGGGAATGAAATTGTTTATAAAACCGTAGATAGTTTTTTGTTTGTTGAATGTCAATTTTACTGCAGTATTACGCTACTGCATAGCTACCAATTTTTCTTACTACTAAAACTTACCAGCAAATCCTACCTAATTCAATCGCCGAAATCTAACAATTGTCAATGATTAAACATGGCAAAAATTTGTATTAAATTTTAGAGGGGATTCTATTAGTGTCATGAAAATTGCAGGTGAGACTCTTCTTCCAGCGCAAAGTATTAAATGTATTTTTTCAATCAAACTTATACCTTTGGAATCGATAATTTTCTTCTGATGGACTGATGGATTCCATTATTATGAAACAGCCATTATAAATGAAGTGTTAGGTGAGGATAACAGAGCAGCTGTAAAAAGGTAGAACTCTGATTTTCTGGTCAGAATATGGGGAAAAAATGGCCATAATAAAAAAAAAAAAAAAAGAGGCCCATCTCTCCCCCCCCCCCCCCCCCCCCCCACTTTGACCAGAAAATCAGAGTTCTAACTTTTTATGACTGCTCTTTCATCTTCACCTAACACTTCATTTATAATGGCTGTTTCATAATAATGGAATCCATCAAGTCCATCAGAAGAAAATAACTTGGTTAAGTGGAACTCAGATAATCGGGACACTATTGTATTTAGGTAGCTAATTTTTAAAATTAATGTATTTAATCAGTAATAGTTAATGATTAATATGTTAATATTTTTGTGTATATAGGCTATAAAGATGCTTTTGTTCTTTTTTGTTATATTATAAACTAATAAGTTTGCTAGGTTTTAAAAAATTTATATATTCTTTGTTTTATCCATTCTAGAAATGTATATTGTGCTTTTTTCCTTTTGTACAGTATTGTAGGTTTCTTAATTTAAATATAAAATATTTTGTCTCAAAATATATTTCATATGTATGGGTAAACTTCAATACACTATATACATAAACTAAAATTTCTGAATATTAACCTTTAACCCTCTCACTGACAAGCCCGTGTTAATACGTTCACTAAGCTCCATGTTTCACTGCAATACAAGCAATATTTAAAGTAATATAAATCCATTGATTTAATGTATTTTTAATACATTGAACAATGATTAATAATCCCAAGGATTGCATTCATATTTTTAATTAAGTTTTTTTATAGAATGTTGAAAGAATCATCTTATTTTAGCATTTAAAACAAAATGCAGAGAAAACAACATTACAATTTTGCCCTTTTCCAAGACTGTCAGAGGGTTAAAATGCATTTAAGTTTTTCCCAATCCACCATCATAAATTAGTACTGTAAACTTCCGATTATGCATCACTCATGGAACCGACGGTGTGGCAGATAGTTGAAAGACAATACAAAACCGTTACTAAAGTTACAATTATTTTTGCCTTTTTATAAATAAGAATATTTAGACACTTTTTTCATCTCTTCTGCACATTCGTTAGTAAAAAGCATAATTGACAATATGAAATCAATTTATGAGATGAATTTAGAATTTTTTTACAGAAAAAATATGTAGTACCTGCTTTCATGTAAAGTAATCCATTATACATTTTTGTTTGTGTTTTGCTTTCGCTTTTACTGCAGCAAGATTATAGATTCTAAATACAGTAAAATCTCCCTAAAGCGACCGTGTTCCGTTCCAATAAAAATGGGTCACTCCGAGAGGTGGTCTCTTAATGGAGGTCATGTTTAAATAACTAGATATTAATTGTTGAAAAAAGGTTACAATTAACATTACTAAAATTTGTTTTTCTCATTTGGAAAAACTATAAAAATTTAAGTACCAAAACATAAGTTAAATACATAAGTCAATTACTGCAGGGTTTAAAAAAGGAATACATTGACGTTTGCTTTGATTTTACGGCTTTATCTTTTATAACTTTTATTTCCAAGTCCTTTCGAAGTTCAGTAAATAAATGCAACTTTTTTTGGACAGAAACAAATAATGATGATTTCATTAATTTATCTATTTCTTTGAGAGTTTTCTGACATAAGGCAGGAGAGTTTATTGACTGTCATTCTTAATTTGTCATCAGAGTTAAATTCATTGCCTAAAAAGGCACAGAGGTGTTTAAGCACTTAAAAGTTAGCGAATAAAAAAAAAAATCTAAACTTAGTTTAGAAGTTTGATGAATAATGCGTTCGCTGGAATTATTTTTCAAATAAAACCTTCTTCAAGCGACCAGGAAAAAACGGAATTTGTTTCATCTTTTTCAAAGAAATCGGTCGCTCATGAAGGGAGTTCAACTGAGATGGTCTCTGAATGGAGGTAAAATTTGTATTGAGCCTATGGGATTAAATTTCATTCCATGAAAAAATGGTCGTTCAGGGAGGTGGTCGCACAGACAGGTTTCACTGTACTTGGGTTGCATCTGCTTCCTCTTGTATCTCAAAACAATTAATGCACTTAATTCTCAAATAACAAATTAGTCTCTACGTCTGTATGAGTGACTCCTGAATCATCATTCCCAAATTCATCATGTTCATTCACTTCAAGTTTTGGACTAAAAATATTTTGAATAATTTCATCCGTTAATTCTTCATAACCAAGCATTTTTCTAAGAATAGCACCAATTGTTTCGGGTTTACTGTGCAGTTGAGTTTTTGTAATTCATTTCTGATTTTTAAAAAATATATTTAGCGGCAGAGGTGGCAATTAACTGAGAGTGCCAGATAATAGGAAGTTTACTGTATATGATATTTAAGAAATTTGTCATATTTATATATAAAAAATTTGTAAGCCAATATAATACGTTATCCTAAATTCTTTAAAATCATAATTCTGAAAAATTAATACTATAACTCTGCTTTTGAAAATTAAAATGTAACATCTTGTAAGATATTCCAAATTTTATATCCATAAACTTTCTTGATATTAAATTTCAAATGTGTTTAAATTTCATAAACTAACATTATAAATTTAGTATCTCTAATTTAAGAAATTTTTTTGCCATATTCATATCTGAAAATATTGATGAAAGCCAATATAATATGTTATCCTGAATTCTTTTAAATCATACCTGTGAAAATGTAATGCTGTAATTCTCATATTGCTTTTAAAAATTAAATGCAACAGCCTTTAAGATACTCCAGAAGCATAAAATATAAATGGAGTGGGAACTTAAATTTAAACTTTCAGTTTTTCATTTTCTTAAAAATTTATTATAAACCAAATATCTGTGATGATAATAAAAAAATGATTTTAGGTCTAAAAAAAAAGAATAACGATTGTAAAAAAATATATACTTTACTATTAAATTAAATATTTTTAATTTTGAACTATATAATAATTAGGACTTTCCATGCATTGTTTATTATTATTACTATCTGTCTTCGACAGCCAACTTTTCTGCCTTACACTCCTTTCAATTTTGTCAAACCTTGGTAAAGAAAGAAAATATTTTTTTTTTCTTTATTACATGAATAATCTTGTGATATTTCACTTTTTAAGGAAACACAATTATGATGTTCAGGTTTTAATCGTCTGAGTACTTTTTAAATGACTCTAAAATTTACATAATTAATATTTAAGTGTTTTTAATTTGCTAAAAAATTGTGAAAAAATTTTCACAATCCATTTATACTGTCTTCCTTATTTGGTTAAAAAAACTTTATGCATGCGGAAACGATAGTTATAATTACAATGAACATTACAATCGGGGTTCAACAATGGAGCAGTAGTGGATCAAGATGTTTATATTATAGATTATTTACTCTACTGAACCAGGCCCAAATAAGTTATTAAATTTGACAGATTATAATAAAATTTTATTTTTACTTATGTAATGTTAAATTGTAATCTTATCCCTAAAGGAAATTTTTATCTTGAAATATACAAATTTCACTTTCAGTTTAAAATAATATCTTGAAGTTTACCCATATCATGTTATGTATAGTCTATCATTTAATGTATTTTTTTTTTTTTTAATCTTTTTGGCCAATTTTATTAGCTGTGTCTGTACTTAATTTATTAAAATTTGTAATCTTTCTCAAAGTTTTCTCATCAAAGTGTAAAGACATTTAAGCTCCATTTTTTAAATTTAAATCTGTAGATTTCTGTTGTCGAATTTAAATTGTATTTATATTATTTTTCTAAAAAAAATTGTTATCAAATTAATTTTGATGTAAACCGTCTTTTGCTATACATATCTGTGAAAAATCTGTAGCAAAACTGATACTTTTTAAAAATCATGTATAGATATTGTTTGCCATAAAATAATTTTTTTTTAAAATGTTTGGTTTTTTTTTTTTTTTTTCCATTTTTGTTTAGCTTTGATATTAATTCACATTTTTTATTCCATAACTTGCTCTGATAATTAAAATATATAACTATGGTATGATAAATCAACTGGGTGATTCAAAATAAAGATAAACATGTTCTTCCATTATTAGTGTTAGAAAACACCATAAAATTCAAAGTACAGTGTAGTCTTAAAAATCCGAGGTAATTTCGGTTGACACCACCTCTGCTTATTGAAAACTCACTTTCTGAAAAAGTAGAAAATTCTTACCAGTTATAATTTTACTCAATTAGGATGACAAAGAATGTACAGTCGTGGAAGAAAAAAAGTAAACACCCCTACTAACTCCTCAACAAATTATCATAGAAGAAAGTTACTGGTACCGAAAGATTGGAAATAAAGTCTATTTTTAAGTGATGTATATAAAATCTGCTTAAGGGACCATCTACATATTAAAACAAACCCAAACTTCATTTTTTTCAATGGCAATACCCAATTTTAACAAGATATTTCGGTTCAAACTATGCCTAGACGCTAAATTTCAAGTCTTTTGAATTATAAACATTCAAAATTTAGTGCTTCTAATGTTAAATTATATTTTCATATTTTTAATAATATCTCCTGAAATTATACTCCTAAAATGCTAATTTTTTGTATATCAGTAATACTAAAATACCCAAACATAAATACATTGAATTTGCATATTTATAATTTTATGATATGAATTATGAAATTAATACTCGAAAAAATTATGGATTGCAACATACAATTTTTTTTATGGCCTTAGATTTATTATGTCCTGCTTTATGGAAATCCAAAATTTCACATTTTCCTTCAAAGTAGTTTTCAAACTATACTTAAAAAACGGCAGAATGATAGTCTAAGGGGCCGTCTATGATAGAAGTGACTAGATATTTTGAAATTTCTTATGTTATCCTGTAATCTAGCAGTCATCAATGACTGTTTGAGTGGCGCTTAAGTTGCCTTGATCAAGAAGGGAGCTCTCTCGGTCAACAGTCTAATACCGAACTTCAATTTGGATACAGCCCATAAATATGCTCGTTTTAAAATAATTTCTCGGAAACTTATCGTACAAATAGCATAAAAATTTGTTTTTAGGCTAATGGAAGAGTGTGGAGTTCATTTATGCTGTCAGAATTGTGTACTGCTATTGAAAAAAACAAAGTTATGGTTTGTTTTAATATGTAGACGGCCCCTTAAGCAAATTTTATATACATCATTTAAAAGTAGACTTTATTACCAATCATGTGGCACCAGTAACTTTCTTCTGTGATATTTTTTTTGCAGAGTTAGTAAGGGGTGTTTACTTTTTTTTTCCACGATTGTACATATCTTTATTCCTTTTGTAATGATATACAGGATACTTTACAATTATTTTTTGCTGCATTATTACTTATCTTTTTAGATGCAATATCTAGCCAATGCTTAAAAAGCATAACGTCAGCAAGGGTGACTTCATTTTGCTGGTCTACATCTGTGTCAGCTAACCTTTTCACATCTGTGTGCCAACAAATTTAGTGGATCAAAGTAGCAAAATGAATTAAATTACTGATCTTAGGATTTAAAATATATAGGTAATATTTTGTAATATGCTTAAGTATTTTTAAAAATCATATTTCTCTTATTCCGTTTTAGGTGCCAAATAATTCCAGATCAGTTTCGAATTTCAGTTTTTCCTTCAGAGGGTGCTAGCTTAAATGAAGACACCTGACAACAGGTTTCTACTTAAGTAATAAAAATAACTATCAGAAGAAAAATATCAAAGCTTCTTTTGAAAAACTTCTTATTTGGAACTGAATTCGAAATACCGTTAATCTGCCCCCCCCAAACACGACGAAAACTCGTAAAAAAAAAAAATCGCAGGGGATGCTTACACAGTATTAAAATTGTAGTATATCATATCTGTGAGTGGAGGATGGTAATGGCCGATCGTCGCAAAGTATGCATTATTTTAATAAAGTGAGAAAAGAAAAACATTTAAAAAAAAAAAATTACTTACAAAATAGAAAAACAGTACAACTTCGCGATTAACATCGATTTCAAATTATAGAAAATTCTGGATTTCAGAAGCTTTGAAACTGGAATGCATTTAGGTAAATAACAACACTAATATCTGTTATCAATATGGTAACAAAAATAAAAGGAACTTATTAATTTAAAATAATTAAAAACACTAAGAAATTTCATTTGAAAATGTCCTGAAATACTTTGGTGTCACCACCTGTTGTAAATCAGGGAGACTAAATAACAGTACTTTTTTTTTTTTTTTTTATCATCATTTCTTATATAGATAAATAAAATAAATCACAATAATAACATGAAAAATATTGCAAATGAAAATATTTAAAAAAAAAAGAAATGTGTTATAATGGGAAAGTTAAATCGGACTAACATAAAGACAGCACAAATATGCTACAAATTCGACTTTGGTGCCATCTACTGATCAATCAATCGATAAATTTTTTGTGATTAGTTTTCATAATAATGTTAAATACGATTATAAATTCTTTGATAAAATAAATAGATTGTTTTTTAATCAAAACATTTCATGCACAACATCAAATACACATTTTTAGACTTATTTCATGAGAAACTTTCACTATCGATATTTTTACTATCTTCATATGGCCATGGAGATAAATCTACAGCAAAACTAATGTTTGGTTATATTGCTTTTTCAGATTGGCAACAGTTGAAGTTGTATGTTACTATTCACGTTTGCGATATGTTAAAGAATTGTCATGCCTTTCTGATCCGTCGGGAAAAAAAAAATCACTTGCGAGATAAAATTTTTGGTATTGATCCTGACATGTGCGTCAAAATTTTTTTTGTGGAGAGGGCACTTTCTCGGGATTTCTTGAATTTTCCAGTTTGTTTACAAAGTGGGAGGGGGGGGGGGGGTGCACTTAATCGGGAAGGGTGGTTAACAGGATTTTACGGTAGGAGATTATCGGGAAATAACTATCATAATTCTCTCACAATCAAAATTTCTTGATCCAATATTGAGCTAGATTGGGATTTATAAAGTTACATTTCAGTTTATTCAATTTGTATAACAGCGACAAGCAATCTAATTTAGAAAAACTCAGCAAGTCTAAATTCAAAATAGTACAATTTGTGCATTTTCATTATATGAAAAGCTGGGTGTAAAGCATGGCAACTAACATTTTTTTACATTTTTTCTGATTGATTTTTATTTTTTATTTTTATTTATTTTTTTTTTTTTTGTAAAATTGCTTAATTGCATCGTAACAACTTTCTAGAAGTACAGAGATTTTGTGCAATTTATATTATATTTATTCAATTGTTTTTACATCTGAATTTACAAAATGAAAACTATTTGCAAATAAGTCCTAAAATAGTCTATCAGGGAAAAAATATTGCACATAAGTTAACAGAAATTCCATTCTTAACAAATCAGCTGTTTTGCAGGAAGCAATCATAATAGTTTTGTGTGTATTTTCTTTACAAAGTTTGAAAATTGAATGTATCAAAAATTCCATTTTGTTAATTACCTTGGTTTACACGCGATCCCTGCAGTATTTTAATTTAGAACATGAGTCTATGCTGTGCCGAAAATATCTCCCGCATGCCATAGGTTCGGCATTCCTGTTCTACATATTTAAAGAATAAAGTTCTACATATCTAAAGATGCAGGACCTTCACTTTGAGAGATTTTTTTTTTTTTTTTTTTTTTTTTTAATGGCAGAGAGTTGTTCTCTTCTGTATCATTACATTCCTCCTCATCTTCTGTCATTTCTGCAATAGTCGATTCAGTTATTTCCAGTGTTCCATCATTGTTTAGTCATTCTTTAACGTCATCTGCATTACAATTTTCACAGCCAGGCGCTTCCTTTACCAAATCTCTCAAAACAGTGTTTTCACCATTGTCGTCATTAAGATTTTCAATGGATGTTACCACTTTAGGTAAAAATTCCAACCACAATTTATTCAGTGTTGTAGATTGAATTTCTTACCAAGAATCAGCTGTCCAGTAAACAATATCTCTCATGTTAAGTCTTCAAAACGTTCTGAATATTTTCATCATCAGACTGCACTAAATGTTTCAACAAATTGTGTCGATATCTTTTCTTTAAAATTCTCCAATACACCCCGGTCTAGTGGCTGTATTAGGCTTGTAATGTTGGGAGGAAAAAATATAGCATGAACTTGAAGGTTGCCACAAACAGGCAACTATTTATAACTATTTAAAGATGAAAATTTTCCGTGGATCTATGGTTTTCTGTTATTTATTACCATATTTTTTGGTGTATAAGCTGGCTGTTTAAAGCATCAAAACACAAAAAAAATTCAGGGTGCGACTTATTTATTGGATCCGAGAATCACTGTTTTCAGCTGAGCCAATAGTTATGAAGTGTGCGTGCATTGATTTCTTATAAGAAATATCATTGCTTCCAGGCCAATCATCTCAGTATTTGCTTCTCTTTATATGGTTTTTTATGCTTGACTTTACTCCCAACACTTAGTTTCCCCCCCTCCTCCCAAAAAAAATAATAATGTTGCTTTTGTGAGTAAATCAAAGAGTTTTATATTTGACATATTTTTTTCCAAAGACTGTGTAAAAATAAATTGAATTAACCCATTAAGGACTAGCGTTACCATATGGTCACAGCATAACTGTCAACCCTTTTGCTGTTTGAATACCAGTAATTTAGAACAAAAATCTTCCCTTTCTTTAATGACAGAAATTCTGCTATAAAATAAAATAAATATTGCTTTTCTTTAAAAGCGGTACGAAAGACAATTTTTGTATTTTAAAAAGAAAAAATAATTCCGTCTTTAATGGGTTAAAATACAAACATTGTTACTTTTAACGTAGAAAAAACAGTGTCTCAGAGCCACAATTTTTTTGAAGGGTTAATATTCATATTTTTTATCGGCTCTCACTGACGTAAGGAGAATGCCTGCAGATTAAATGGGTACCCATAGTATCTGTAAAAATGAGACTGATGGAAGCTTTAAAAAAGGGGGGCTGAAAGAAAAAACACACATTCAAACTTACTAAAAAATTTTTCTGAAAGGATTAATATTTGTATTTTATGTAGATTTCATAAGAAATACTACCTATTGCAGTCGTTATCATGATGAGACTTTTGAAAAATTTCTTCATAACTTTTCATTATATGACCCCAGGAACCCAAAACCACATCCACCTAAAAAGTTTATATCTATATGTATGCATGTACTAAATTTTGTCCGCACGATAAAAGTCTCAATTATGCACAGATCGCCTTCAAACTCACCAAAAACATTGAGATTGCTAATATCTTGTCGGGGTTTGCAAATGAGTGAAATTGGCCCAAAGGGGTGGAAATAAGGAAGGGTTTTGTGAAAATCAAAAAACCCCATAACTTCTTAATTATAATACATATCAAATCAATTTAAAGTTATTATTACTTCTAGAAAAAGGTCCAAAAATTTAGGTATGGCAGATTTTTTATAAAATTAAAAATGGGCTCAATGGGCAAAAAAAAAAATTCATAACTTCGTCAATTCTCAAGATATCAAATCCAATTAAATTTATATAAATCTTCTTAATATTATCTACAACTTTTTTATTGACAAGTTTTTGATAGAACCAAATCTTTCTGGAAAAAAAGAAAAAAAAAAAGGTGGAGGGGGGGGGGGGGGTGAAGAAGAAAAAAATCCATAACCTCTTCAATTCACAAGGTATCAAATCCGCTTAAATTCTTAATAATAAATCTATAAATCATCTTCTAATCTATAAATCTTCTTAATATTATCTACAACTATTATATTGACAAGTTTTTGATAGGCCCAATTCTTACAGCAAAAACAAATTAAAAATGCATAGTTGCTGAAGAAAAAATTATCGTATTAACATGATTCTGATAAAACCTGCTCTTACAGAAAAATGAAATTAAAAACTTGTCAAAAGTGGCCAGATAAAATTGTTAAACTGGGTTTATCTCTAATCTTGATTTAGTTTTTGTTGGTGAAATTAGTACTTGACTTTGAAATCTACCTGCGCCTGTAGCAGGGTTCGGATGAGTAATGCAAAAAGTTCATTGTTGATCGCAGATACATCTTTAGCGGCAATTGCGAATAGTGAAGTACCCATACTCGATAACTGACGCGAGCACACTACGTGCACCAACGTTGCTCTCATCCATATTCACAGAATATCAGCAGTGTTTGAAAGTATATTATCTGCATGTACAATGTAAATTAACAAGTACACAGCAAGCAATACTCTTTCAACCAATAAAAGCTCAGTTGAAAACTTCCTCTGAAATAGAAAATATTCCTATCGTTGAAATTTAATTAAATTTAGAATAGAAGCATTTTATAAACGTTTTAAAACCATACTTTAATATATACGTAAAATATCAACATGAGGTCATCAAAATAATGATTACTTGAAGGTCTCTAAAGCATTCTTCTTTAAATTAAAGTTTCATAAAAGATATTTGCATTTTGGACAACTCTAAATGTTTAAAATATAAATGGGAATGAATCAAAAATACTTTGCTTGTGAATCATAAAAATAGTTTTAAAATCATACTTAAAAATCTTTACAAATGGCCAAATTACGCTGTTTTTTTTTTTTTTTTTTCGGTTGTTTGGAGGTGCATTGCACTAAGTGCTACAAATCTTGTAGATAATCGGGTTAATTATACCCAAAATCAATTTTTTCGTTAATATTTATTAGGATATAACAACTTATCTACCCTATATATAAAAAATCCTAATGAAATTAACTCCAATTATCCATATTGATCCACACGTGTCAAAGCTGGTGTTATAATTTCAAAATTTGAATTAGTTTTCAAGGTATTAATTTTTTTGTCTAATTTTAATGACATTTCTCTAATGATGGCAACCAAATTACTCCATTATTGTGGGAAAAAAGGAAGAACAGGGAAAAATTATAGGGATTATTAGATTTCTTCTTTTTTGTCATTTTCAAATTGAAACTATCTTTTATGTCAATCAATAGTGAAGCAATATTGTGATTAAATTATGATTTTCACGAAAATTTGAAAAAATAAAAATTAGATTTGTTTTTGTCCTCATTTTCAAATTGAAAAGGGAAATTTTAAAAACAGAAAAAAAAAATTAAAATAAGAATTAAATGATCACGTGTTGAAAACAGAAAATAGGGAAAATTACGTCAAAATATTTACACGTAAATATAAAAAATGTACGAAAACTTTAAAATAATTCGGAGATCGTATCTGGTCTTCCCGGGGTACAGAATATAGGTAAAACCATTTTTTTT
This sequence comes from Maratus speciosus, assembly GCA_963932465.1. Taxonomy (NCBI): domain Eukaryota; kingdom Metazoa; phylum Arthropoda; class Arachnida; order Araneae; family Salticidae; genus Maratus; species Maratus speciosus. The sequence goes on along the minus strand of OZ010792.1, from coordinate 8,365,872 downwards.
TTTTTTTTTATTAAAAACTAATAATTTTTTTACATGCAATATATTTTTTAGGTTGCCCACTAACAATAGAAAAGCATATTTCATATGCAAAATATGAATTATGCAATCGAATAAAGTTTTGAAATTTAGCAAAAGCGATATTTTCTTATTAGCCGCATGCTAACAGCTCAAGATTTTGCTGCTTACGGCATCCTTTTATTTTCTGATAATTTCAGAGCTTTAAGCGCGTAGTTCAATTACATGTCTGTTAAATTTGTATTTTATTTATATTTATTTATTCATAGAGGATTTTTTTTTTCATATGCAATATTAGCCGTAAGAAAATGATGAACTCTTTATGTTGTTTTAAGGACAAACGGATTAATCATTCTTAACCCATTCCGGCGCGGAGTAATTCCGTTTATAAACTAGTGAAATAATCGACTGACACCAGACTTTATAGACGAATTTATTACAAAATATGAACTTGCTTATTTTGACGTACATTATAAAAGGAATATTTTAATTAAGTATTCTTGGTGCCGTTTGTCAGTTTTGGAATTAAAATTAGGTGTCCTCTTTTAAGGACACCGCCCTCGAAAGGGTTAATGGAGCTCCACGCGATAGAGATAAATTTAAAAACATTTCATGCCTGAAAATTATTTTTAAAACCGTAGACAATCAGAAAACTGAGATGCACTTTGCAAACAAATTCCATTTGAAAGTTTTTTTTTCTATTTGGCTGTCTAAAAAATTTCAATTGTTCGATTACAAATATGTTAAATTTGTGTGTTTTTTTAATATTATTATTTTATTTATTTATAAAGAAAGTATTAATTTCGTTATGGAAAATTAGTCAGAAATAAATGCTGAACAATTTTTGTTGCTTTATGTGAAAAATGTTTATTATTATTATATATTGAAGCCGGCACGTGGTAAGATAAATTACATAAATCATGCTTGAAAATTGTTTTAAAAACATTAAATCAGTCAATTAAGGTACAGTTTTTAAAGAAATTGAATTTGAAAGTAGATTTTTCCCTATCGTACGACGTTCTAAAAATTGAAAATGTATGATGGTCAGAAGATTAAAAAATTGCAGTATCAGTTATTATGATGAAGTTATCAATTAAGGCTCTTATGCTTGGTATTCCGGAATGAAAAAAAGCAAAATTTATTCCACTTTGACACGATCATAGAATTATTTTCTCTATGAAATCTAAACCCGCATTCATCCGTTTTTTAAAATTGGTATTTTAATTTGATCATTTTAACTCAAAACTTGAAGTCACGATTGTCAGCAAAATCCTTGCCTTTGAACAGTCGCACTTTTAACTCGAGATTCTAATCTCAGTACCGAAGAGTAAAAATTACAGTAATTTATGTTTTTTAGACGCATTTGCGTAGTTTAGTTTTATATAAGAAAATTATCGTTTTCTTTTAAATATAAAATCATTTTCACTTACTTCAGGCATTTCGCCTAGTGTCTGAAACTTAGGACACATACAGAAGGGGAAAAAAAATATGGAAACTTTATGAGGAAAAGTGCGTGTTTTCAAAAGCAGTACGTAATTTTTCCTTCAAAATATTATGCCCCTAATGAGATTTTGCGCCCCTAAACCCTATACAACAATTCTGAATTTTTACCAGATAATAGCATGAATAAAGATAAATAAACCTCATTATTTCTCTCTTCTCTGCAGTAATGAAAGCTAGTGCGAACAGATCTACAAATGAATAGCTTTCAGTTTAAAAAAAAATAATTATCAAGGGCTGATGACTAAAAAAAAACAACCTTAAATATATAGATTATATAAAACTAGAAAGATAGCCCGTCAAAAATGACGGAAAATGATATATAAAGATATACAGTGAAACTTCTTTTAAAGGCCACCTCTATTAAGGGTCAATATTTTTAGGAATGAAAAATTTTCCCCATAGACATGTTAAATTTACTCCCATTAGAGGCCGCAGCTACCCCTCATAAAGGCCTTTTTTTTTCCTTCCACATGTGCCTCAATTCCTAAACAGGTGTATTGAATTCCTGAACCAAGAGTTCAGCAAACAACTGCACTTGCAACATTGAAGGTAGGGGGAGAGGGGGAGTATTTAGTAACACATTGAAGGACCACAAACTTTTCCTCAAGTGAAACAAACAGATGTTCCTCACACTTTGTTTGACCTTTCAACCTGTAGGGGTTGGAAACTGGACCGTTTGTTTTGGGCACACAAAGGATAACAGGTTATCTAGAAAAACTAATTCCATATTTACTAAAGCTGTAAAAGTATATTGAAGCACAACTTTTACACTAGAAATTCTATGCTCAGGTTTATGTAAAATTTCAAATTATGTCACCGAAATCAAGCCAAAGAGTACATTTGGATTTGAATGACAAAATCAAAGTTCTTAATTGTCATGATCGATGAACATCTGCAAGAAAATTGGCTTCACAGTTTAATCGCAGCAAGAATCAAATAAACAATATTGTTAAAAACAAAGAGAATTTACTGAAAGAATATGCAGATTCTAAAAATCGCGGGATAAAAAGAAAGAGAAATGAAAAATTTGGTCACCCCTATTCAAGGGCCAATTTTCAATGGAGCGGCAGGTGGCCCTTACAGAGAGGTTTCACTGTATACAATAAATGTGCAGGAATATGAGTAGTTTTTCTCACTTGTTCCGCTGTGATAGATGAAGATAACACATTTTAAAATGCGGAAATAAGTTGCCAAATTTTCTTCTTCGCCAAAGCAGTTTTCTCTATTGCGCCAAGGCCCCTATACTGCAAAAATGCCGAAAATTTAATTTCTGTATCCGGCTATGTAAAGCACATTAAAATTGGCAGTTAGGATCTCAGATATCACAGCGCCGTCTAGTGGCGGCTATTCTATTAGTAGCATCGGGCTGAAGATGTAAAGACGTACATTTTCGTATATTACCCTTTAAATTTTGATCCATAGATTTTGAAAAAAAAAAAAAAAAAAAACCTTCAATGCGCGGAGTTTAAATTAAATAGTGGTGAACTCGATTATGAAAGATTAATGGGTTTTCAATGAGAATTTTGCCAAATTAGCCAGCTATCGCCAAGTTGGGTTCATATATGGTAACTTATTTTTGTCGCCAAATTGGGCGATATTTTGCCAAGTTGGTCAATAAGTGGTGCTATTGTGGCAACCCTGCCATTAGTATTTTTCAACAATTACTCTTTGTTGAAGCTTACCGATTTCTCCATAGGAAGCCTAACCCTAGCATAGCCGCGATCAATGAGGCAGTCCAACCGGAATTGTGAGGAACACACAGAGACTTTGATTCTATATAAATAGATTGTGAAAAATTAAATTAAACAAATAATGTTATTTTGATAAAATTACAGTAGAATGTCTTAAAGAATAGCAATAAAATTTTATTAGTCGACAGAATTTGGACAAAAACTTGGGGAACCTGATATTGTTGTAAACTTCGAATTATTGCCAAGATCTTCTTTGTTTGCTTGTCTAACTCTGCGAAGCGAATTTATCCACGCGAGAATAATCAAGTTCTGTAATATAAATCGCTATTTTTCGGACAAAGACTTCCGATCTAAGCATGCACACTGTATGCTACTGCTGTTCTATAAAGACACTCTAAATTTTTGTAAAACATTGCGTTTTATCAGTGTGTCATTTCGATTACGTTATTTTAAAAAACGAAGCATTTTAACCTGTGAAGAATTTCAAATCAGCTGGGGTGAAAATGACGCACTTCTACAAAACATATTTCAGTTTTAAGAATTAAAATATAAGCTTTTTTTTATATAAAATGACGTCAATTGTATCTGCTAAAGCATTCCACTTTTACGACCTAGTCTTACAGAACATCTATAGACGGCTTGCACATGACGTCACAGGTTCAGAAGAATCTAGCATCGCTTCATATGGCGCCCAAATATAAGGCGAATGTGGTGCTTTCCATTTGACTTATTAGCACTATAATAAGAAAAATCTAAATTAAACAGAAAGACAACACGTGCTTTTGACGGCAAACGGGAGTTCTGACGTTCTGTGTGGGCTCCAGATGCAAAAGTATCAGTAGTTGCTAATAGCAAAGTGACGTAAATGCAAGCTGTCCATAGAAAGGTATGCATATGACATCATTATCGAGGAATAATACACAAACCCAGCAAAATGCAATGACGTCATTTAAGAAGCTCGGCAAAACAAATCGGGTATGCAATGATTTAAATGACTTCATTGGTTTGTTTATAATAGCACCATGTTTTATCAGAAGTCATTAATTTATATATTTTTTTTTTAAATCGGAAAATGTTATTACACACGGATTAATCAAATTGCATTCTTTAAGCTTTTTGATAAAAGAGAAAATACTGTATCGTTTGTAAAGTTAGTTTGCAATAAACTAAATATCATTTAATTGATAAATAAAAACGAAATAAAACCTAAATTCAGACGATATTCTTATGACATACAATATAACAGACGATATTCTTGACATAGTATATATTTTAATTTCAATTTTTTTTTTCAGTTTTTATGAAAAAATGGCAACAAAAAGATATAGCAATCTACTATTCCCTTTATTTTCAACGACTTTCAACACAAATGAAGTACTTCAGTTGCCACGATTACAAAAAAGTATTAAAAACCACGAAAAATCAAATTAAATTGCGATAAAGTTTTCAAACAAATTGTATTTAAAAGTACATTTTTTCCCTACACGGTGGTGTACAAATTTAAAATGTGCGATGTTTAGAAGTTTAAAAATTTGCAAAACCGAAATTTCATTTCAAATTTCAAAGTGTTGCCAACCGCAAAATGACGTCAGTGTTGCGCACATATATGTTTGTCCTTTAGAATATAGAAATGGCAACAAAAAGATACAGCAATCTACTATTCCCTTTATTTTCAACGGCTTTCAACACAAATGGAGTACTTCAGTTGCCACGATTACAAAAAAGTCTTAAAAACCACAAAGAAATCAATTTCTTAAAACTAGGACTTCCCTCAGAGGGATTAGTCTGAGCGATATTGCTGAGAACATAGATTTAATAATAACATGTGGAAGCAACGAAAATGAGATGTTATCTTTAATTGTCCATATACTGCGATAAATTGTAATGATGAAAATAAACGAATCGTAGAATTACAAAATCTTATAAATTCGTATACACTGATTAAAAAAATGGGAAATCAAACCATGCAAGACAGCCATGCATGGATATAAAATCGAAAGTACGCAACATATTAAAAGTAAAATAGAAAATGAAACAATAAATTATCTTATATCGGAATTTTAACTGTATAAAATGATGTCAAGAGCATAATCATACGCTCCGCACCAATTTGAGTAAATTTTAAATGACAAATATATGACGTTTTAAAAGAATGGACTATACTTTATATGGTGTGTGCTCCCCCGGAATAGTTAATATTGTACAATATCTGTTTTCCACGGATGCAATGAGGTTGTCGATAACAGTTAAGGAATTCTCTCCTCAAAATCTGATATAGTATCAAAGTACCGAATACATAAACAGTGGCATGCAATGCTTCGTTAGAGTGTGTTTTAGATATGCTCGATCGGATTTAAATGATGAGTGTATGCTGGCCACTACATACGCTGTATTGTTTTGTTTTCAAACATATTCTGCACAAGTTGAGCTGTATTTAGCATGTATTAAATAAAAGAAATCGGCAATGATTACAACATAAAGTATGACACAAGATCTGAATATATCGTCTGCATAACTTTTGAACTGTCAAAGTGTCATTTGAAGTAATTTACAAATCCATACATATTTATTCAGCAAATCATGCAAGCTAACACACGCCAATATGTACCCGATTATGAAATTTCACCAGAATAAGTTAATATTTAAAAAATCTACTAATAATAATTGAGAATATGACCTTATGATAAAATGTCTAGAAAAATGAATCAGATAAAAAATTCATATCATATTTAAAACGGCACTTCCCTCTGTTAGTGGCCATGGTGAGAGAGAGAAAAGCCTAGAGGAGGAACACTTTAACAAGTACTTTCGGGCAACCTACTCACTGTTTCATACAGGTCTTTATTCAATATTTACACAATTTATTTAATGCTACGTGGGTATCTATCCGTTTTGCTGCATTTAAATTGCATGTTTTGCGGAGGAAATGCAGCATTATGAAACATTTAAAGTTACTATACCTAATAATTCCAAATTAATGGTAATTAAGATCGCTTTCCGTTAATTTCATCTTTTCAAATTTTAAATTTTTCAGAAACCACTCATAGAGACAATTGTATATTTTAAAACTAACCCGAAGGAAAATTTCAAGATTTTGGGCTCAGCAGTAACATAGAAAATTTTCGAAAGTTTTTTGTTTCTGCACTGTTTTATATAGCGACATTTTTAGAAATTGTTCTATTGCGAGAATTTACGTCAAGATAAATTCAGCCATGTCAATTTTCATGTTTATATTCCTAACAATTCCATGTACTTCGTTACTTAGATCATCTTTAGATCTTTTTCCGCTTTGTATAGTCTTTTGATTTTTTAGAATTTGTTCTACAACGTGCATTTACATCTTATAAATTACTACCATGCCAAAGTTCTAGTTTCTAACCCCAACAGTATCCCAAAAATTCCAGTATTCTAAATAAATCATAGTTTAAAACCTTTCTAGAAATTTTTAAGTTTATCCGTCAAATTGAACCTTTTAGAGAGCGTTCATTACGAGTATTTACATCTTAAAAGTAACTACCAAACATAATTTAAAGTTTCTAACCCAATCAATATCGCAGATATCGCAATTTTAGAATTTTTTTGCTCCTGCAGCGATGTAGGTTCTTCCACTGGCATAAAATACAGTCATTTTTCGGAGCAGAGATGGCCACCAACATTTTTTTAAGTTGGCTATGTAGTTTCAGAGATAACACCTCACAAACGTAGAAGCATTAATAATGTTATACACTTTATAATATTATAACGCTTTATAATATTAGCATTAGATGTACAGATACAAAAGCCATTTATCTGCTACAAACTAAAGTGCCCGGCGCTGCCCAGAATTTGAAGGATGTTTGTTCTGAAAAATCAATTTCAAAATTTAACATACAACACAAAACAAACATTAAAAAAAGCAGTCAAAATGTTGTATGAATGAATCATATGAAAACGCTATATAAAAATGTATAAATGTATATAACAGACGCAAAAGAATACAGCTATAAATAAACTTATTTCAATTTATAATTGAAGCAATAATGTTAAAATACGCCAATATTTCCCTAATCGGGTTTTTATCATGCTTCAATACATTTTTCACACTCATATGACGTTATACTATATCCACCACGTCCCTTATATTTAAAATATGACGTAATATTTTCCTCTTTCACGTGGAAACCTTGAAATAGAAAAGTTATGAAGTTATATTCACTTTCATTTAAATTCGTCAAACTATTTATTTCATTTTCATTTTTCACGTGAATATCTTGCAATAGAAAAGTTATGATGTAGTATTCACTTTTTTTTTAAATTCGGCAAACTATTTATTTCATTTTCATTTTTCGCGTGGATATCTTGCAGTAGAAAATTAATTGTTGTAGTAATAATTTTAATGTGTATTTTAATTGTTGCAACTGCTATAACGAAAAATGTTTAAATTTGATAAGAAATTGCTGTTAAATTGGTGGTTTTTTATTAATTAAAAATTAACTATAAATTATTTCGATTCTGGATTACTTTAGTTGCCTCGGCCATGTTTTAATACACATGTACGTATCTTTTCACAATTTTGGCTTCCAAATTGTGGATTTTTATACAATTACAAACAGACAGATAGACAAGTTTTCATTTTTATATATCTCTCTATTCTAAAAAATGTAACTAAAGCTGTCACCGCCGCCGCCGGTTTTGAATTTTTTGTGACCGGAGGTCTTTCTTCGTTAATATTAAGAAAACTATTGTATACAAAAATATGAAAATAAGTGGTATTATAGAGAAATGTTTGATCAACACGCTGATGCATACTTTTTTCAAATAGAAGAATTATTTTAAGAGATATTAAATGCTAAAGTTGGACAAAATCGTTCCATTAAAAAAGTTTTATTGGAGCAAAAACTATACATGGAAATTTAATCCTTTTTAGATCATTTTATTCAATAGAAAATCCCGGTGTGGAAATTCCATTAATTTTTTAAATTTGACTCAATTTTTGAGGTTTTATTTCTATTTTAAATTCAAATATTCAGTATTTCGACAGATATTTTTTACATATTTTAGAAAATGGTATTAATTTCAACTGTTGCCAACTGTATAAACAGCGCAAACAATAATGTTTGCTTCAAATAAAAAAAATATTTACACGTTACTATTATAAACAGATAAAACCTTCAAATTAGAATTAAATAATTAGGTATAAAAAGCAGGCACTTATTGGAAATTATGCCATAAAAACTATATTTACATGTGGATTTTAAAAGAGAAAGGATATTGTAAAATAAATTCATTAACATGCGTTAGAAGTCTTAAATAGAAGAAATTACGTCACATTACTCTTATTATGCAAAATGAACAAAAAATAATATTGCAAAACAGTTTAAATTTAAAAATTGCGCGAGAAAAAATATTAGAGGTTAAATATTAGACTTTTTCAAAATTTTTATTATTTGTCGTTTGATGTGAGGTGTTCAGCTATAAGTATGCAAAATTTCATGTCTCCAACTTAATTAGGGGCTGAGTTAGAAAAATTGTTTAAGATACACAAGTTAGAGCCTATAGGGTTAAATATTAGACCTTTTTCAAAATTTTATTATTTGTCGTTTGATGTGAGGTGTTCAGCTATAAGTATGCAAAATTTCATGTCTCCAACTTAATTAGGGGCTGAGTTAGAAAAATTGCTTAAAATACAGAAGTTAGAGACTGGGGAGTTAAATATGACTTTTTCAAAATTTTATGATTTATCGTTTTATCGCAAGTGTTTAGCTATAAGTATGCAAACATTCAAGTCTCCAACTTAATTAGGGGATGGGTTAGAAAAATTGCTTAAAATACATAAGTTAGAGCCCAGGGGGTTAAATATTAGACCTTTTTCAAAATTTTATTATTTGTCGTTTGATGTGAGATGTTCAGCTATAAGTATGCAAAATTTCATGTCTCCAAATTTATCGTGTTATCGCAAGTGTTCAGCTATAAGTATCCAAACTTTCATGTCCCCAACTTAATTTGCGGCTGAGTTAGAAAAATTGCTTAAAATACACAAGTTAGAGCCAGAGGGTTAAATAATAGACTTTTTCAAAATTTTATTATTTGTCGTTTGATGTGAGGTGTTCAGCTATAAGTATGCAAAATTTCATGTTTCCAACTTAATTAGGGGCTGAGTTAGAAAATTTGTTTAAAATACATAAGTTAGAGCCCAGAGGGTTAAATAATAGACTTTTTCAAAATTTTATTATTTGTCGTTTGATGTGAGGTGTTCAGCTATAATTATGCAAAATTTCACGTTTCCAACTTAATTAGGGGCTGAGTTAGAAAAATTGTTTAAATACATAAGTTAGAGCCCAGAGGGTTAAATATTAGACTTTTTCAAAATTTTATTATTTGTCGTTTGATGTGAGGTGTTCAGCTATAAGTATGCAAAATTTCATGTCTCCAACTTAATTAGGGGCTGAGTTAGAAAAATTGCTTAAAATACAGAAGTTAGAGACTGGAGGGTTAAATATGACTTTTTCAAAATTTTATGATTTATCGTTTTATCGCAAGTGTTCAGCTATATGTATGCAAACATTCAAGTCTCCAACTTAATTAGGGGATGAGTTAAAAAAATTGCTTAAAATACATAAGTTAGAGCCCAGAGGGTTAAATATTAGACCTTTTTCAAAATTTTATTATTTGTCGTTTGATGTGAGATGTTCAGCTATAAGTATGCAAAATTTCATGTATCCAACTTAATTAGTGGCTGAGTTAGAAAAATTGCTTAAAATACACGAGTTAGAGCCCAGAGGGTTAAATATTAGACTTTTTTCAAAATTTTATTATTTGCCGTTTGATGTGTGGTGTTCAGCTATAAGTATGCAAATTTTCAAGTCTCCGACATATATAGTTTCTGAGAACGGGCTCTGTGACAGACAGACAGACGGACAAAGGAGCGAGACAGGTAGGGTTTTGTTAGATGAACGAAACTCTAATAAACTTTTTTACCAAAAATAAAACCGACTTCAAAAACTACTACAAAGTAAAAAATAATTTTTTTACATAATAGTTAATAAGAAATTAAATTAAGAGCATTGTATTTACCATGCGTGTTATTATATTTATGTACATTAATTTGATTTTTTGGAGTCGGTGCCAGCCAAACGAAGTTAAGTATAATCATCCAACAGACACACATCCAAATATCTACGAGTTTTTTTACGATTTGTTATTTAGTTTTTTAAAAAAAATTGAATTTTACCATTTTTGAAACGTTTCATCTGATTTTATAAACGTGTATTTTCAAGTGAGATTAGTTGTAATTATGTGTGCTAAATTAAGGGTTATTGTAAAATTAATGCGTTTATACAGGCTATTATGTAAAAAAATCGTAGCCAAACACAGATTTTCAAATGTAGGATGGTGTCAGAGTTGATTGAGAATGGATTTTTTTCCCTAAACGGTTTTGCTGAATCATGTTACGATTTGTATTGGATAAACAATTTTAATTTTGAACTTGGCTTGGCTGGCACCGACTCCAAAAAAATCAAATTAATGTACATAAATATAATAATACGCATGGTAAATACAATGCTCTTAATTTAATTTCTTATTAACTATTATGTAAAAAAATTATTTTTTACTTTGTAGTAGTTTTTGAAGTCGGTTTTATTTTTGGTAAAAAAGTTTATTTTTCACTTTTTAGTTCTTTTTTAAGTTACAATTTTTGCATGATTCTTTTGGAGGAAATTACGGACTTTTAAAGAAACTTTTAAAGATGTTATTTTGATAAGTAAATACTTTTGTCCAGATTTCTGTGTACATTAATAACACAGGTTTTTTGTGAAAATTCTTTATATATATATATTACATTTATTCTTCTTCAGATTTAATAGCTTTATTTTTTAATTAAATATTTTTGTTTCTCTATTTGGACATGGGTAGAACGACAAGAGATGCTGCTCGCATGAAAAAATATCGAACTTTGGAAACTGACAATAAAATGTTCTTCGGCTTACTAAAAATGCTCTATGAAATACAGAAGAGAGACCCAATGACTTATTTTTATACTTTCTAACCGATGGCCAGGCCCTTATCTTCCGGGTTGCCCTAGATGAACGGGTTTGATACCTGTCATCGGCGTAGGAGACCACCTAATCGCCACGTAGCGGCAATAAACCTGAGGAACGCCTAGATCGTTTTACTATCGGCAGTGCCTATTTCTTAATTATGAACTTTTTTATGCCAGTTATTTAACATTTATATCTTGTTGTTTAGCACCTGCGCATTGCTACTCATGTTGATCTCGTAATTTAGAAGCTTAATCAGATGACGAAACCTTCATCTGGCAAGACACCTCAGAGGTATAATTCATAGGTAAATTCGAGGTCTTTGCACCTATCGACGGAGTTTACATGCACCAGGAGCCATTAGAATACATGACAACCGAATAACTTATCAAAGAATGATCGTGAAAAGACTACAGGGGGAAAGTCTTAAATGGCGTTCCCTCAAATGGCTGGTCATTGATGAAATTTCTATGGTGTCAAAAGATAATTTATATATAATTCATTTGAGGTTTCAAGAATTTAAAAACAATTTATTTTTTGGTGGCATTAATGTTTTCTTATATGGAGATATTATGCAAGTGCCAATATGTAATGTATGTATGTATACGTAATGCCAATGTGCTTAAATGTATGCTAAGCATTTCAGCATGGTACTTTTATTCATAATTTAAATTATTTGCTTAATCTTTCGCCAAATCTAAAGATTCTGATAGAGAAATTGAGAACTCATTGCATCATGACGGCATTTTGTTTATAATCTTTCTTGACAAAATCAGCTTAACTCACTTAGGCATTTATACTTCTTATTGCATCATCATTTGCAATACGTTGGGCAGTGGAGATTTTAAAACTATTAAGTAATCTACCGTTATTGCGTCCACTGCCAATTGTTGTTTCTGAGCTAATATGATTTGGTGCATTGAAGCGTTTTGCGAATTAAATATTTTATGATACCCACATTTACATTAAACCAATTGCTGCTGATATCTTTTTTGTTTCACGCTAGCCTTAACTGTGGGCTCGATTACGGAAGATTAGAAATTCATCGTCATGCTCATTTAATAGTCTTGATTAAAGTGTCATTGGTCAGCATAATAACTGACGTATTTCAGCGAGTATAGTACTTCAAAACATATAGAACTTTCGGAAGCAACTTATGATATTCGCATTTCCTTTAAACCATGTTTGCTGTTATAGTATCTCACACTTTTTGCTTTTATCGGGCAACCTGATTCAAATTTACTTGCTCTCATTTCTTGATACAATTCAAATGTTTTCATGACAGCGTAACTCACTGACTTGCTTTTGCCATTATGCTTATGCCTACTGATGTTTAAGTTCTGTGGCATGTAAATACACCGCACCATAACAATGCCGTCTGTAATACTAATTAGAGTAACTCCTTTTATTTCTTTCTATGTTGTTTATCTTTTACTTTAACAGCATAGGGATCTTGGCTCAACTTCTGTTTGCATATAAAAGTAGACAAATGGTTGTTTACAATAAATAAATTTATAAATATTAAAAAACTTGCTTGTATATATGAGACAGTGGTACTACTTAGTTATCCCGTCGACCTAAAATCTATCGCCAAACTATAAGATTAAATGCCAATAATGGTTGATCGTAAATGTCACATTCACTTGACTTTAAGCAAGATACACGTGTTTACGTCATCAAGTGATTTTTATTTCGACGTTTTATTTGTATTTTTATTAATGTTATACTAATTTATTTGTTCTTTCGTTATTTAAAATAAAAATTATGTCAATTTGTATAATTTGGTGAGTGGTTTGGCGATTTATATAATCTGGCGAAATTGGTCGACGGGATAACTAAGTAGTATCTAGACAGTTAATAGGTTGTCAGAAAATATGCGTGAAATTTTCATTTTCTCTTCAAGGCCCCTATACAGGAAAGTTATCATTAATGTTATCCAGTGGAAATATTAAAGGCAATCAAAAAGCATTCATACATATAACTGTTTAATATAATATAATATAGGTATGTATATAATATTATGGTAATTCTTAGATATCCCGTCGATCAATTTCGCAAAATTATATAAATCGCCAAACCACTCGCCAAATTATACAAATTGACATAATTTTTATTTTAAATAACGAAAGAACAAATAAATTAGTAAAACATTAATAAAAATACAAATAAAACGCCGAATTAATGGTTTTATTGGCCATTATTGGCATTTAATCTTACAATTAATTAATTAATGGCAAACCATTATTGGCATTTAATCTTGCAATATGGCGACAGTAATTTGGTCGACGGGATAACTAAGAAGAACCAATATTATATATATATATATATATTATGTGCCGCCAGTCTGATGTTATGTGTTTAATTAAACTAAATATTGTATACTAAATTATTGTTTTGTATTAAGTTAGTTTGCTTCCGTATTATTTAGCATTTGAAATAATGGTGTATATTTAATTAATGTGTATTAAATTACTATTTAGAATGCGATTGCCAATTGAGTATTTTAAATATGACTGTCGAATAGAAAATGCGAAGAAACAGATTGGGGAAGATCCATTACTGAATTTGAATGGGAATATCGCCAAATTAGTCAGTTACAGCCAAGTTGGCTTCATTTATGGCGACTTATTTTGGTCGCCAAATTTGGCGATAATTAACGTAACTGCGCCAAGTTTTGCGACAACTTGGCGCTAACGTATATGAATACATAGTTTTATGCTTATGATTGAGAAACCAGTTACAACAATGAAAGATAATTTCGGTGAAATCCTTCATTTTATTGGTTTTTGTTGAATTACTAAAAAACTACTCAAACAATTTCGATGAAACGGAAGTGGTACCAATTCGAGAGTATCCTCTTTCAATTAAAACAAAAGTCACATAAATCGGACAAAAAGTTCCGGAGCAATCGGTGAACATACATAAAAAAAAAAAAAACATACATACGCGTCGAATTGATAACCTCCTCCTTTTTGAAGTCGGTAAAAAAATATGCTGCGGATGACTGTAACAACATCCTAAAATTACATTACCATCAGCGATCTACCAATCCCGAATTTAGTTTATATTCTTTTCATATATTCTTATTTTTTGTGCGGCCCTGTAAAATAACTATCAATAATATGTACAGTAAAACCTCTGAATAGCGGACACCTCGAGAATGCAGAATTTGTCCTCTATTTGGAGGTGTTCGCTACTGAGAATAAAACATGTACAGTTATTTAAGTTTTGGTAATCGAAAAAATGTCCGCTAAATAGAGGTATCCGCTAATCGTGTGTGTCCGTTATGGTGGTTTTACCAGTAAAACCTCTGGGTACAGATGTCATATTCGCCCCATATTGGCGCGATTTTTTTCGGTTGCCAATTTGGCGGAAACATCAACAGCATAAACAACATAATCCGGGTTACCACATCAAGCAAAATAACGACACTTTGGCGCCAGTTAAGTACCTGTTGCCTATATGATATTGGCGACAGAAAAAAATCGCGCCAATATGGGGCGAATGTGACATCTGAGCCAACCTCTGAATAGCGAACACCTCGGGAGGGCAGAATTTGTCCTCTATTTGGGGGTGTCCGCTACTGAGAGTAAAAAATGTACAGTTATTTAAGGGTTGGTAATCGAAAAAATGCCCGCAAATAGAGGTGTCCACTAATCGGGTGTGTCCGTTATGGAGGTTTTACTGCATAATAATATCATCTTTTACAGGAAAATTGCATGCTGTATGATAGACAGACAGAGAGAGAAAGATAATCTCCCGGAGCAATAAGCACTCATATCTTTTGTTTTAATCATCCACAATCGTTTCTAAATTTCGTTATACGAGTATTAAAAAAATCTGTCAATTTCCAGTCGATAGACTGACAATTATCTTTTAGCCTGAGTTTTTAGCCGGATTTATACAACAGGCCAGATTTTATACAACAGGCTAAAAACGGTCACCGTGGTACGGAGTACTGTATTATTATTTATGGTTTTATTATGTATTATTATTTGTTTGCCCACCAAAACTGGTTGCCACGGATTGTTCCAAGGTTTGTGATCACGTGGTTGAAACTGATCTATTCAATGCCGATCTATTCTGCGTGCATATTTTTTTTATTTGCTCCATGTGTTCAAACCAGTTGTCTACGAAAACATCCACCGGTGAAAGTGACGCACACCAAATTTTTATGACGTATGCAGATAAATTGTGCTTTTTTATCAGTTTTTTTAATATAATTTTTAAACGGTTTGTAACTTATTTTCATAGTAGGTGCATTCAGTAGGTGGCCCGCATAGGTACCTTCTGGTGCAATCAGAAACGAAATCCGACAAATATTTTTTGAGTTATGCTTGACGAAAGGTTTTTATTAGGCTTTTTTTTAGTAGGACATGGCGTTAATATCCATCGTAGCTGTAATGTGTCCGGACAGTAATATTTCGCTGAGTATTAGCCTTCGCTTCGCTCAGACAATTAAATTGTGATACAGCTTTCAAACAAATTGCATTTAAAAGTACATTTTTTCCCTATACGTTGGTGTAAAAATTTAAAATGTGCGATGTTTAGATATTTAAAAATTTGCTGTAGAGAAAATTGCAAAACCGAAGTTTCATTTCAAATTGTTGCCAACCGCAAGATGACGTCAGCGTTATGCACAGATATGTTTGTCCTTTATAATATAGATAGATAAAACTATTACATAAGAAATGCATTTACAGGTGATAATTACGTCATAATTAAAATTCCCAAATATTAAATATCGTGATATTTAAAAGGGCCTAAAATAATTAAATTATTACGCATGAAAAACTTTTAATGGTGAATAAGGTCATATTTAAAAAACTCAAATAATAATATTTCCAAACACTTTTAAATTAAATAATATATGTACATGTGAATCTTAAAAGAGAAAAAAAGTCTAAAATAAGTAAATTATTATATGACAAATGAATTTAATAGTAAAAATTACGTCATATATTAAAACGATAAATTTAAAACTATTTTCATGCCGGAGAATTTTAATGTGACATCACATGGTATAAAATTAGTGCAACTAGCAAATTTGTTTATATATTATTATCCCACTTAATGCAGCGTAAATACAGGTAAATGTATGCACAAAATAATTTCGTTTTATTTTGTACGAATTACTATTCGATAAATATAAGAAAATGCGATTATTCTTATTAATTAATATAAACAATATACATTGTGAAATATGCATGATGGGGTAGGGTTAGGTGGGGGAAAATGGATCTATATTAAAAAATGTCCTTTATATATGTCTTTTTCACTACATAAATTTACTTGTTTTAGAATTTTTTTTTTTCTGTACGAGCATTCTCTGAGATTATGCGAAGTATTTCTAATCAAATTTTAGGATCTGGAAACAAATTTATAGATACTTAAATTTTGTTGTTTACATTCACTGAATTGTCTAATTGCAATTTGTTGTGAAAAACTTTCTTACTTCTTCTTTAGATAGTGAAAATACTGTTTTATTTTGATACAGACTATTAGAGGACCCTTTTAGGAACATAATTGTATAAAAAGGCAAGAATAACTTTATCATTTTAATTTTTTATATTTTTTTGTTCTATGGTGGGGTAAAATGGGTCTATAGTTAGGCTTAGCTAAAAGCTGTATGATGCAACACATTCTAACTCTGTGTTTACTTTTGAAGTATTTAAAAAAAAAAAAAAACAATTATTTCATCATTAGTTCTTGTTTTATTAACCTAGTTTACAATTTTTTACCTATAAAAACTATTTTCCATTTATTTTCATCACATATTTTGAAAAAAAAAAAAATGCAATCAAAAGAGAAAGAAAGGTCATTCAAACATCAAGTAAAATAAGAATTTTTTAAAAAAAGGAAAAATGAAGCTGGTGAACTTGAAAGTAAAATTAGTCCTAATTTAAAAGTAGCAGCACCACTCTCAGAAATAAAGCAAGCTTCTTGGGTAGAAGTTAAATACTACAATGACTTAAGAAATAAAGTCAAACGTTCATAGGCCAAGGGAAAGAAATCAATGAATTTTATCACATAAAATAAAAGTTTTATTTTATGAAATTTATTGTATAGTCTAAATATAAATTAGGGAAATGTTACATTTTTCGTGATATTGATGACGAAGATGATCAGTCAGATTTGCCGCATAGTAAAGGAACCAAAATTTGACAACCGTGGACATTATTTCTTTAATTGAATATTTAAAAAAAAAAAAAAAAAAAAAAAAAAAAAAAAAAAAAAAAACACCCATTTTTCAATAATATGTTTGTATTTAAATATGTACTTAATACAATAAAATGAGTTTTCTGTAGATTAAACATTGTATTAGCCTCTTTTTATTCAAATATTCACTTAATTTAATACTAGGCCCATTTTCCCCCACCATGGGGGAAAATGGGCTTATGAATACTTGCCTGATTAAATAAAGTACTGAAAAGTAACATTTAAATTATAGTGAAAAATAATGTTATATTTGTATTCTATATAAGCCAAATGTATATAATATGTATCAAAAGTTTCATTAAGAAAATTATAAAAGGTTGATATATAAGCATTTTTTGAAAAATGCTTGATTTTAGATCCATTTTCCCCCACCTGACCCTATTAAAATAAAGAAAAGAATTCGTGAATAAGTTATCTAACAAAAACATAGCTGTGAAAAAAGGGAGCCAAGTTTTGTAAAGACAATGGCAAGAAAAGAAGTGATATCTAAGTGGGTGCCAAGTTCAAATAAAATTCACTCAAACTTACCTACTGAAGTATTATAGCATTTTTAAAATTGTTTAGAAATAAAAAATTATTGATAGCATATTAATAATAAATCTAGAACTTGGCAAGCTTTTACCTACAAGTCATTTATTTTTATTAATGACATTATTATATCTAAACTTGTTATATCATGTTTGGAAGCCTTCATTTGAGTGAGCTCCTTCCCCTTGAAGGATGGTGGGATAAAAAATATGTCCCACCTAATTTTAACTGCAAAATGCCACGTTGACACTAGAATTCAGGACTAAAAAGTTTAATTTTATTAAATACGTGAAAAGAAGCTTTTTCCCATTTTGAAATAAATTTGTTTTTAAATTCTGGTGTGATTGAATCATTTCAGCATGTCACGAATAAAAGCTCTTTGCCCCTGAAGGGTTAAAGGGGTGCAGTCTCTAGAGGGATGACCAAGAACAAGCGTAAAGGTATCTGTCTCTTTCTCAGGTCTTTTAGTCTGTTTGCATTGAGGTTTCTGGAGGGTGGGTGCTAGAGTGATAACCAAAGACGAGCGGGAGTGTATCTGTGTATTTATTGGTTTATCAAATCTTTAACATAAATCATTTGTTTATAATAATAACTATATTAATTTTTTTGTAATGTCATTGAAATTAATATTAACATCACCATTTTATTAAGACATGAAATTGATAGGCATAACATTTATCAAAAACTTGCCAAGTTCTAGATTTATTATTAATATGCTATCAATAATTTTTTATTTCTAAACAATTTTAAAAATGCTATAATACTTCAGTAGGTAAGTTTGAGTGAATTTTATTTGAACTTGGCACCCACTTAGATATCACTTCTTTTCTTGCCATTGTCTTTACAAAACTTGGCTCCCTTTTTTCACAGCTATGTTTTTGTTAGATATCACTACTTTTTGTAAAGTTACAATATATTTAGACACTTTACTTAATGCTTTTTAATGTGTTTACATGTGACTATTTTATTCACCAAGCAGCATTCAATTTTAATTTAAATTTCCTACAACAAACTATTTGGCTGTCAATTTGCGGCAGAAATCTATATTTTAATACTGCTACATTGAATGCATGTTTTGAAAAGAAATGTATTGATTCGAAATTTTTATTGTTTCTGAAACAACAATTCCTATTAAATTTCTATGTTAAATTTTCCTATTATATTTTCCAATTAAATATCCTATAGCTGGACCTGCTTTTTTGTACTGAAAGTGAAAAATAAAGTTATGTGCTTATGCCACACTATGTATAATTCATCCATGGGTGCCGGCAAAGAGGCAATGCAGAGGAAGGATATTGCCCCTCCCTGGATTTTCAAATTTAATTAACTAAATATCATATTCCCTGATGATTTTGAAAATAACAAGTGGGTAAGTGTGATCACAGATCGCACAGAGGGTTTCGTTTAATATTCCTTTCAAAACACTTTATCCTTTTGAAAAATCTGTTAGTTCGACATTTCGCAACCAAGGGTGCAGTCTATTCTAAACAAACCTCTATCCGAACGAAACTCCGTTTTACATACTATCCGTAGATATATTATTCGAGGTGATTGAGCCCATAGCATCCGAGATAAGTAGGCACCCCTGGCGATAAAAAGTGGAACTAAAATATGTAAGACTATGGTGCATAATATAAAGAATGGTCAAAGGGGTGTCGGCAAAAGTTGGAAAAGTGCTCCCCGGGTGAAAAGGGCGGAGGTTAGAAAAATTGCTTAAAATACACAAGTTAGAGCCCGGAGGAGTAAATAATATAAGAATTTTTGAAAATTTTATGATTTGTCGTGTGGTCTGAGGTTTTCAGCTATACGTATGCAAAAAATCATGTCTCCAACTTAATTAGGGGCTCCCTTAGAAAAAATTGCTTAAAATGCATATGTGGTAGCTCAAAAGGTTAAGCGTAAGACTTTTTCAAGATTTTATGATTTGTCGCCTGGCCTCAGGTTTTCTGCTATAAGTATGCAAAATTTCAAATCTGCAATTTAATAAGGGGCTCAGTTAGAAAGAATTGCTTAAAATACGCATCTGGGAGCCCAAAGGGTTAAATGTACGACTTTTTCAAAATTTTATAGATTGTCATTTGATGTGAGGTGTTCAGCTATAAGTATGTACAATTTCACGCCTCCAACCTAATTAGGGGCTCACTTAGAAAGGATTGTTTAAAATACACATGTGAGACCCCAAAGGGTTAAATTTACAACTTTTTCAAAATTTTATGATTTGTCATTAGATGTGAAGTGTTCAGCTATAAGTATGCAAAATTTCACTCCTCCAACCTAATTAGGGGCTCACTTAGAAAGAATTGTTTAAAATACCCATGTGGGAGCCCAAAGGGTTAAATGTACGACTTTTTCAAAATTTTATAGATTGTCGTATGATGTATGGTGTTCAGATATAAGTATGCAAAATTTCAAGTCTCCAACATGTATTGTTTCTGAGAACGGGCTCTGTGACGGACAGAATATCTCAATTTGTTGATTTTCTGTAAGCAAGTAAACCCAGATAAATCCCCAGTAAGTAGATAGGTTTACAATGGAAGTCTATGGGAATTTGGCGAAATATTAGAGATATCGCCAAGGTGGCGTCACTTTTGGCGACTAATTTTCGTCGCCAAATTTGGCGATATATCGCCCTGTTGGCGAGAAACTTGGCGGTATTTGGCGACAGAACAGCGTCTCCTCCTACGGCAAATTAAAATTTCGCCTAATAGACGTAATGTTAAAGTAAAAATGGGCACCCCCAGGAGGGTAATTCATCGATTTTCACATTTTTTTTATTTTTTTCCTTAGTTTTATAGTGTAAACGAACTTCGCACCAAATTTGAAGTCTGTAACTGCAGTAGATATACGAGATCTTTTTGATGAGTGAGTCAGTCAGTCAGTCAGTCAGTGGTAAAACTATCGATTATCAGACATTTTCAAATGTCATTATCTCGGAAACTAATTATGCGTTTTTTATAAAATTTTGGATTTTAGGTAATTAGGGTGGCCTTACTACACATTTCGTATAACAAGTACGTAGGTCTCATAGATTTCCACTAGTAGAGCATTGAAATTTGACGAAAACAGCTCGAAATGGTTCGTGTAAATAACACACGGCTATGTCAGGCGAACTTGGCTGACACACTGCCGTGTGTCTAGATACCTGTTCCTGAAAATATCTAATACGCGATAAAAAACATAAAACTATAAGCTTAAAAATTTCAAAACACTATACTTTTCAATACCGTGGTTCTAAAAGCTATTCCCAAGCAGACGGGGTTTTTTAACCTCGAAAGTAAAGGAAGGATATTGGCCATAGCAAGAGCATTATTATAAAAGTGAGAAAGATAACAACATTTTTATCCTAACCATGGTATACAAGTTGATTTCCAAATGTGTAGTTGATCTTACTTATCAATCACAAAACAGCCATCAGTTGTTATGATAACGATGGATGAGGCCAATGGAAACTGAAAAATACTCCATTCAAACGGAAAAGCATGGCGACCCGATTACAGAAGATAGTCAGAGTTATAGTGATGATATCATTCAATCTTCCGTAACCTGGTAATATTTTTTAGACAGGGCACATTACTATGTTTTTAGAGGCTGTGAAGCCTGAATCGGGATTCGCAGGGGGCAGAGCCCCCTTGTAAGTATATAATATCATCAAATCTAGAATGCAGCAGGATATTTTCTTATCTGAGTAAAATATATTTTCTTCAAGATATTGTTTAACTTGACAATATAAAAGTTGTAGATAGTATTAAGAAGATTCATAATAAGTTTAAGTGAATTTGATATCTTGAGAAGTATCCGCGAAGCCATTCAGTACTACTGATTGGACGTGCACAGTTATGAAGCATCTCGGTACTTTAATGGACTTCAGCCCTGGCAATGTCACGACGAAGTTTTCCCATTGTTTGGAAATTTGCGAAGGTAAAGTTTAATTCCATTCTAATTTAAGCAGCCACAATTCTTGCATGAAAGTTTTTGCCTTTGCAATCACTGGCCCTAGGATACCAAGAGGGTCATAAATGTGGGCAATTTGCGACAGCACATTTCTTTTGGTGAAATTATATCTTACTGTAACGTTGACTTTATACATAAATGTATCACTAGAACTGTTCCACATTGTACTCGTGTTGAAGAATTTCATTGTATATTCATTGTAATGATTCATATATGGAAAGTTTAAAATATTTATTTATCAAATAATGAGAAAGTTATATTATTAGCTGCACAGCACAATAAAAATGCCACTTTCTGTTGATAAAAGTTTATGTTCTTTAAATTTGCTGTTTAAGGCCAAAGTCATAGATATCATGTTATGCTTCTTTAGAATTATAAAGTTACATTATTGTTCGTGTTGTTGCAAAATTTAGAAATGCGTAGCTATACATTAAAATTTAAGTTATATTTTAAAAAAAAAATGGAATTGATGATATAGAAAGCATTGATGTAATGTTATAATTTGAATATATTCTTCTTTATATTTGCATTTTAGAAAAAAACAAACAGATTTTTCTTTCTAAAGGACAATGTAGGTTTGTTCTCTGTAATAATACAAAAACGCTTTTTATTCAACACTGGGGAAGTTGTAGATAATAGTGTAGGTTTTTTAACTGAAGGAATAGGACAAATTCAGTTTAATAATGAATATTCCTGGCGTCCGTCAGTTGCAACTTGGACGTCAAGTGTAGTAGGTAGAAAATTAGAGGAGTTCCTGTGACCCAGATTTTATTAGCTTTTTACTTGTCAAAACACATCTCGGGACCTCTATTATCTCTGCGGAACTTTAAGCAGTTCGTTGTCAGTTAGTAAGCGCTTGGCGATCAATTTTTCTGTTATCTACTGTAAAAAGATCAGTTAATATATTTTTATTGTATTCAAAGTGTCTTATACCAGATGTGGCGATTAATAATTCTTAATTTTTTTCAAGAGATGTCGATGGAAAAAAGGGTTGGTTCACAGCCTAAATTCTTATGTCATTTTGTAGCTATGACAGAATACCTTTCAAAATGCCACTGGTGTTTAAGCGTTCTCGAGTTAGCGTCACATATTTTTTGTGTGGTAAATATGCCAAGTTTCCAGTCGAATAAAGTTTCGTGCGGTTAGTTCTGGTTTTCTTGTTCAAACAATAGGAAAACGCGATTGGAAGTCATCATATACTTGTGGAAGCTTACGGTGACAATGTCTTAACGCAAGACCAAGGGTTGACCCAGGACAACCATTAACATCGACCGCAAAACCGATCGGTTTCGAAAGAAGACAATGGTATGCATTTGGTGGGATCAGACGGGTGTCGTGAACCATGACCTTCTAAAATCATGTGAAACAGTTAATACCATTTCCTACCGTCAACGAATGATCAATGTCAATCATGCATTGATCCAAAAGCGACCAGAATGTGCTATAAGATATGAAAAAGTGATTTTGCTTCACGACACCTCCTCTGCCCTCACACACAGCGAAAGTGGTCACAGATACAATTTTTACATTTGGGTGGGAATTCTTATTCACCTACCGTACTCACCAAACTTGTCCCCTTCCGACTACCGCTGTGTTTTCATCGATGCCTCAAGCACTGTCCATGAAACACTTCAACAATTACGGAGATGTCGAAAAATGCCTTGATGACTGGATCACCTCAAAAGGTGCATGGTTTTTCATGGGGGGGGGGGGGGTAACCACAACTTGAACAGAGAGATATGGGGAAAATGTGTAGCGAGAAATGGCACGTACTTTTAATAAACCATTTTTTACCTTTCTCCCAAATTATACACGTTTTTTAGTGAAAAAGTAAGAATTATTAACTACCGCACCCAGTATTAACGTACGATTTAGAGGTCACATATTTAATACTATTTACAAAAATATGTATTATGCCTTTATGCAGCATAATTACATATAAAGGTGCATAGTTTTTTGAGATAATAGCGTAGAAACATTTCGGTAAAATAAATACAAATAATGAAAACGTATCAGAGAGAATTTTAATATGATTTATCCTGCATGTTTAATATTTGGAAAGTTAGATTCATATATTTTAGAAAGATCAAGTATTCTTCAGGCATCAAATTGATTCGGAAGAGATACAGTTTAGAATATTTATTTATCAAATAAAGCGTATGAGAAAATCATATTATTATGAGGCACAATAAAAAAAAAATACTTTAGTTACATTATTGTTCTTGTTAAAGAGTTTCTTTCAAAATTTTAGAAATTTTTAGTTTCAAAGTAAAATTTAGTTTCTATTTTTAAAGTGATGAAATTGATGATACAGAAAATATTGATGTATGTTATAATTTAGGATACTAGAGGGCGCTGCCGCCTACGAGCTACGCTCGCCAATCCCCGTTCAGACACCGCGGACTCTAAAAGCACACTAATTTGATTGGCTTTAAAAAGATTTCAGAAGATTGAATTATAAGCTAAAAAACAGTGGCGATCTTCCTATAAACGGGTTTCTATTCATTTCTCTTTGATTGGGGAATTTTAAAGCCAATCAGCTGCTGTTAAAAGGTACAATGGCTGTTTCCGTCTTTGATTAAATAAAATCAGTTAAACATTTCAAAATAAGCTAATATAAAATGAATAATAATAATAAAAAAAAACAGAGTCTTTGTCTCCCGGTATTTTTTAGCAAAGCGAAAAGAAAGTGTTTTTTAAATAAGACACTTTAAATGTATCGTTTTTAATCTGACGTAATTTTCACCAAACTTTTCTTTCTCTTTTTAATATTCACGTGAAATTACTTTTGTTAGAAATGAAATATTATTTGCGCTATCCTAATAAAAATAGTTGAAAAGATCATCTTAAAATATCAAATAGATGTCTCGTGCAATTTTTAAATTTAAACTTATTTGCAATATTATTTTTTTTTATTTTACGTAATAAGTGTAATGTGACGTAATTTCTCCTATTTAAGACTTCTAACGCATGTTAATGAATTTATTATTTTACAAATTCTTTCTCTTTTAAAATTCACGTGTAAATATAGTTTTTATGACGTAATTTTCAATGAGTTCCTGCTTTTTATATCTTCTGTTTATAATAGTCACGAAAATAACTTTTTAATTTGAAGCAAACATTATTGTTTGCGCTATTTATACAGTTGGCAACAGTTTAAATTAATACCATTTTCTAAAATATGTAAAATATATCTCTCGAAATGTTGAAAATTTGAATTTAAAATAGAAATAAAACCTCAAAAAATGAGTGAAATTAA
The DNA here is from genome assembly GCA_963932465.1 of Maratus speciosus. NCBI lineage: Eukaryota > Metazoa > Arthropoda > Arachnida > Araneae > Salticidae > Maratus > Maratus speciosus. The sequence goes on along the minus strand of OZ010792.1, from coordinate 8,340,688 downwards.
AAAAAAATAAATGCAGTCTGCACACCGGGAAATTCTAACGCATAAAATGATATAAAAATTATTAAATTCCCATGCATAGTTTTTGCTACTATAAAACTTTTTTAATGGAACGATTTTGTCCAACTTTAACATTAAATATCTCTTAAAATAAATCTTCGATTTGAAAACTGTCTGCATCAGCGTGTTTATCAAACATTTCTCTATAATACCACCGATTTTCATATTTTTGTATGCAATATTTTGCTTAATATTAACGAAGAAATACCTCCGGTTACAAAAAATTCAAAACAAGCGGCGGTGGCGGTGACAACGCTAGTTACTTTTTTTAGAACTAGGGGGCTCGGCCCCCTACGAGCTACGCTCGCCAACCCCCGTCCAGACACCGCAGACTCTAAATGCACGCTAATTTGATCGGCTTTAAAAAGATTTCGAAAGATTGAATTATAATTTAAAAAACAGTGGCAATCTCCCTATAAACAAATTTCTATTCATTTCTCTTTGATTGGGGAATTTTAACGCCAAATCCGCTGCGGTACTATTTGATTATCCTGTCGACCAATTTCGCCAAATTATATAAATCGCCAAACCACTCGCCAAATTATACAAATTGATATAATTTCTATTTTAAATAACGAAAAAACAAATAAATTCGTACAACATTAATAAAAACACAAATAAAACGTCGAAATAAAAATAACTTGATGACGTATACACGTGTAACAACATTTCAAAATAAGCTAATATAAAAGGAATTAAGTAAAGAGAGTCTTTGTCTCCTGGTATTTTTTAACAAAGCGAAAAGAAAGTTAAAGGTATATATAAATATTTTACCATTGTGTTTTCCTACACCCAAAGGTATGAAAACATGGAGGACTGGGAGCAGGAAAACACAATGGTAAACCTATGAGTCAGCCGCTAAAAATCGGGTTTTCCAATGTTTCCCGCCACGATATGGCTTGGCAGACCGACTGCGTTTTAATATGCGAATCAAGATTGAACTAATCCTAGAATTTCATCCGTGAACTCGAGTTCACGAGGCAGTTGGGTTCGTGTATTTTAGAAAAGATTATCTAATCGTCATGTATAATATTGATTCAAAACTAATACTGTTTAGGCTATCTATTTATTAAAAAAAAGTATTTGTGGGATTTTTTTATATTATGCTGCGCTATATAAATGTTACTTCGTGTTTATAAATGTTTTATGTTCTTTTAATTTTCTGTTTAAAACCCTAGTCATGGATCTCATATTATACTTCTTTTGAGTTAAGTTAAATTATTGTACTTGTGTTCAAGAAATTGTTCTTGTTCATGAATTTCGTTGGAAATAAGAAAAAATCATAGCCCTAAAATAAAATTTAAGTTACATTTTTAAGCAGGTGAAATTAATGATACGTAAAATATCAGTATACTAGCAAAAGCCATGCTTTGTTTGGATTCGCGAAGCATTATTTAATAACATAAATATTTGAAAATAACAATATTTTTTTATATTACTAGGGGGCTCTGCCCCCTACGAGCTACGCTCGTCAACCCCGTTCATACTCCGCAGACTCTAAAAGCACGCTAATTTGATCGGCTTTAAAAAGATTTCAGAAGATTGAATTATAATTTAAAAAACGGTGACGATCTCCCTATAAACGGATTTCTATTCATTTCTCTTTGATTGGAGAATTTTAACGACAAATCAGCTGCGCTACTACTTGATTATCCCGTCGACCAATTTCGCCAAATTATATAAATCGCCAAATTATACAAATTGACATAATTTTTATTTTAAATAACAGAAGGACAAATAAATTAGTATAACATTAATAAAAATACAAATAAAACGTCGAAATAAAAATAACTTGATGACGTAGACACGTGTAACTTGTGACATTGTGTAAATGTGACATTGACGATCAACCATTATTGGCATTTAATCTTATAGTTTGGCGATAGATTTTTGGTCGACGGAATAACTAAGTAGTACCAAAGGTACAATGGCTGTTTTCGTCTTTGATTAAATAAAATCAGTTAAAAATGTCAAAATAAGCTAATATAAAATGAATTAAGTAAACAGAGTCTTGGTCTCCCGGTATTTTTCAACAAAGCGAAAAGAAACTTCCTTTAAATAAGACGTTTCAAATGCACCGTTTTTAATCTGATGTAATTTTCACCAAACTTTTCTTTCTCTTTTCAATATTCACGTGAAAATACTTTTGTTAGAAATAAAATATTATTTGCGCTGTCCTAACAAAAATAGTTGAAAATATCATCTCAAAATACCAAATAAATGTCTCGCGCAATTTTTAAATTTAAACTGTTTTGCAATATTATTTTTTTGTTCGTTTTACGTAATAAGTGCAATGTGACGTAAATGTGGCGTAATTTCTCCTATTTAAGACTTCTAACGCATGTTAATGAATTTTATTATTTTACAATATCCTTTTTCTTTTAAAATTCACGTGTAAATATAGTTTTTATGACGTAATTTTCAGTAAGTTCCTGCTTTTTATACGTGATTTTTTTTCTGTGTAAATAATCACGTGTAAGTAAATTTTTAATTTCAAGCAAACATTATTGTTTGCGCTGTTTATACAGTTGGCAACAGTTTAAATTAATACCATTTTCTAAAATATGTAAAAAAATGTCTCTTGAAATGCTGAAAATTTGAATTTAACATAGAAATAAAACCTCAAAAAATGAGTCAAATTAAAAAAATAAATGTTGTCTGCACAGGAACTACTAACATAAAAAATGATCTAAAAATGATTAAATTCCCATGCATAGTTTTTGCTCCTATAAAACTTTTTTAATGGAACGATTTTGTCCAACTTTAGCATTAAATATCTCTTAAAATAATTCTTCGATTTGAAAACTGTCTGCACCAGCGTGTGTTTATCAAACATTTCTCTATAATACCACTGATTTTCATATTTTTGTATGCAATATTTTTCTTAATAATAACGGAGAAAGACTTCCGGTCACAAAAAATTCAAAACCGGCGGCGGCGGTGACAGCGTTATTTACTCTTTTTTAGAATAGAGAGATTTTTGCATCTTTATCAAGCAAAAACGTTATTTTATGTTTTGGCGCATTTTAATTTTAGAAATGTAAATTCAGCCAAATAACTAAGAATTTCCTCGGAATTTTTTATTTATGATATAACGAATGTAACAATTAATTTTATTTGTTTACAATTATTTTGTTGCCACTATACAAAAAAAAAAAAAAAAAAAAAAAAAAAATGTATATATATTGGATCATTAGAGCCATCAGACATGCTGCTTAGTGGGCTCAACCGCTCACCCCCCCCCCCCACCACCACCACCACCACATAAAAAATAAACAAAAGATAAATCATAATGTAATTCTTTTAAATGCGCGTGTTGTCTGCGTAAATGATTTCACATAATAAGAATAAATTGTGTATTTGAATTCTTAACACTGAAAAATACTTTTATAATTGAATGTAAATAATCGAATTTTCACAAATTTTAATTCATGAAAAATATGCTATAATTTTCATAAAAAAGGTATTTTAAAAATTTCATAAAAGAAATTGTGAAACAATTATTTAATTAGTCATGATTCTATCTATAATTACTAACTTAATGATTTTTTTTTCTTCTGAAAATATACGTTTCACTTTTTATTTGCAAAAATGCGTCCGTAATGGAAAAACATGTAAAATAAATTAATTAAAATAATAATTTTTTTAACGTTATTCTGTAAAAAAAATAATATTGTGCAAATATACAGAACATAATTGATTTTTATGTTTAATTTCAAGTCAAAATACTGAATAGTTTTTTTTTTTTTTTTTTTTTTTTTTTTTTTTGTAAAGTGTACGACAAAATGTAATTTGTGTAGCCTAGTAGAGGATTCGCTTCGCTCATCCTATTAGCAAAGGCCATGCTTTGTTTGGATTCGTGAAGCATTATTTAATAAAATAAATATTTGAAAGTAACAATATTTTTTATATTATTTTTGCATCTTTATTAATCAAAAGCGTTATTTTACTTTTTGGCAGATTTTAATTTTAGAAATGTAAATTCAGCCAAATAACTAAGAATTTTCTCGGAATTTTTTATTTATGATGTAACGAATTTAACAATTAATTTTATTTGATTACAATTCTTTTGTTGCCACTTTACAAAAAAAAATCATAATATAATTATTTTAAAATGCGTAAGTATCGTCTGCGTAAATGATTTCACATGGAATTCTTAACACTGAAAAATACTTTTATAATTGAATGTAAATAACTGAATTTTCATAAATTTTAATTCGTTAAAAATATGCTATAATTTTCATAAACAAAAGGTTTTTAAAAATTTCATAAAAGAAATCGTGAAACTATTTAATTAATCATGATTCTATCTATAATGACTAACTCCATGATTTATTTTTTCTTCTGAAAATATACGTGTTTCATTTTTTTATTTGAAAAAATGCGTCCGTAATGGAAAAACATATAAAATAAATAAATTAAAATAATAATTTTTTTAAGGTTATTCTGTAAAAAAAAAAAAAAAAATAATATTGTGCAAATCTATAGATCATAATTTATTTTTATGTTTAATTCCAAGTTATAATACTGAATAGTTTTTTTGTAAAGTGTACGACAAAATGTAATTTGTATAGCCTAGTAGAGGGTTGGCGTATTCGTATTTTAATGAGTGTACCTCACACCTATTATGGCATGCGCTTTTGTTTAAAACAATATAGAACGGCTTATGTTTTAAGTGAATATCTGGGATGCTACTCGATTACAAAATACTAGCCTGTGCAATAATGCTTAAGGTGGTTCTGCAGTTCCCTGCTCAACAACGCGAAACTTTCTGACTCAGTAAACGTAAAGGCTTAAAATTTGTAGGCCTGTCTATTAAAGCGATTTGGAATTGAAATGAGTTTTCTATTTTTTGATAAATAAATTACTTATCGAGTTATGAAAAATTATGGTTACGTGACGACCGGTTTTTCTCCTTTATAGTGGCGTTGCGTCCGAAATTCAGTTCAAAACACCAACTGAAAGATCTTATACCTTTACCAAAAAATAGAAACAATCTTTCGATTACATAGTTTTTAAATAAGAACTCCTGCCAATTTCACGCGTTGCCGAACAAAAATAAATTAAAAATATGTCAGAAAGTTGCTCCTTTGGATTTGAGAACAGCCTTAACTTGACGTTTATGAATAAACTCACATTTTAAGTTTTAAATTTGGAACTCGCGAAATTTAAATTAAGAAAAAGGTTGTTCTTTTGACACATTGGGGTAATTTTTTTAACTTTTAAAATTAAAATACATGTTTTATTTGGCACGCGTAACAGAAATAGACGATTTCCCACAATAGGGGGAAAATACAATAAATGCATTCAAATGAGGTAGCAGTTACTGAAATTTTATTTGGAAAATTTGAAATTTTATTTGCTTAAAACTAAAACTTTCACTATAAGCTTTAATTAAAGTATTAGATCAAGAGGGTTTCCACTCTAAATAAAAAATAACTCTTAAACGTAAACTTAAATTTTTCAGTAACAGAAATTAAATCTACAATGATTAGATGAAATTATGTCATTTTCCATAAATTTTAAATCGTTACATCAGTCAAGAATTTTTTTAAAAGGGAAATAACTTCTCTCTTTTTACTATAAATCACAGAAAATGTTACCACTGAATCTAAACCAATACAACACTTAGCTTTTAGCTATAACATATAGCAATAAGATATGGCTGTAGTATACAATTGAAGTTGTAAACAAAATATAGGAGTCATTTATTTACAATGAGTTTGACTGCACGTTGAAAAGATTTGATAGAATGTGACGTCATATCTAGCCTTTTTTTTCTTTTTCCTAAATTGTTTTCATGAAATTTGACTGTCTGTATTAAGGCAGATGTTTTAATTTAAAAAACATTCAAATTAAGGTGCTACGTCATTTTACCGCTCTTATAGTTAAAGTTTTTATTTTATATATGTAAAAAAAAATGTGCATTTTCTGTTTAGAATGATGTCAATTTAAAATATGCAAAAATATAGCAAGAAAATCTGAATTTTTATTGCCAAATAAACACAAAATACACGCGTTAGCGCTATTTTTTCACATTATTGTGTCATTTTTTAAGGTGCGGCAACAGGAAAGAAACGATTGAATTAGAAAATGTAAAAGGAGATATTTCTATAATGTTAAATTATGGAAGGGGGTAGAAAAAAAGGGATAAATAGTGGTCTGATGATTTTTTTAAAGTAGACAGCGATCTTTTTCACGTTCTAAAACGTATGTACATCAAGTTTCGTGCAAATCGGTCAAAAATTGAAGATTTATGCAAAGGACATACACTCAGAGAGTGGCTTTTATATATATAGACTAGGGGGCTCTGCCCCATACGAGCTGCGCTCGCCAACCCCCGTTCAGACACCGCAATCTCTAAAAGCACGCTAATTTGATCGGCTTTAAACATATTTTGAGAGATTGAATTATAATTTAAAAAACAGTGGCGATCTCTCTATAAACGGGTTTCTATTCCTTTCTCTTCGATTGGGGAATTTTAAGGAAAAATCAGCTGCTGTTAAAATATAGAATGGCTGTTTTCGTCTTTGATTAAATAAAATCAGTTAAATATTTCAAAATAAGCTAAGATAATAAGCAAATCTGCATCAAAATGCAAATATATTTCACAAATACCAATGCCTTCTTTTGACGGAAACGACACAGAAGGTTAACGAATCTTAACTAAACCATTTAAGAAATTTCTTTTTTTTTTTTCTGCTTCACAGATTTTTCTCCTTCAAATCATATTTTTTGTCGATGACACTTCATTTTATGCTTGTAATCTTTTTTATTTTTATTAAATTACTAAACAGTCGCTCGAAAGCAGTCTAAATGCGTTCAATAAAATTAATATTAATCTACCCATATAAAATCCTAATGAAACGAATTTATGAAACGGAAGTATGAAACGGAAGTATGAATCGACTGATTAAACAACTGATTATGTTTCACGGCGATTTCTCCTAAAATACGGAATACTTTGCGATGAAATTAACACCAACAATCAATATTGATCCCCAGATTTCAAAACTGGTATTAGAATTTTTAAATTCGAATTAGTTTTCGAAATATTAATTTTTTTCTAATTTTATATACTTTTCTCTAATGATGGCAACTCAAATTTTAATCATAACAGATATTTTTTTTTCAGATTTTAGAAAAGGTTACTATTTTAAACTAATTTGGCAAGAAGTTTGGTCTCCCTTAAATGTATGCTAAGAAATGTATCATGTTACTTTTATTCATAATTCAATTTGTATTTCATTATCATTTTATTTAATACAAACTGAAACATTTAAAATAAATGTTTTCACTTCTTTATTATTTTTTTAACGAAATGAAAAGAAAAATATTAGGCGCAGATGTCATATACGAACCGGGATACCTAATTGGCGCCAAAATGGCATTATTTTGGTTGACATGGTAACCCGGCTATTGTTGTTTATTTAATAATAAATGTTTATTTACTTTATTTTCTTTTTTTAATTACATAAATTGTTTTGTTCTAAAGTTAATTATTTTTTTGGTTATTTTCCTTTAAAAATAATAGAAAATAATTAAAAAATACGGTACTACTTAGTTATTCCGTCGACCCATTTCGCCAAATTATATAAATCGCCAAACCACTCGCCAAATTATACAAATTGCCATAATTTTTATTTTAAATAACGAAAGAACAAAGAAAATAGTATAACATTAATAAATATACAAATAAAACATCGAAATAAAAATCACTTGATGACGTAAAGACGTGTAACTTGCTTAAAGTCGAGTGAATGTGACATTTACGATCAACCATTATTGGCATTTAATCTTATAGTTTGGTGATAGATTTTTGGTCGACGGGATAACTAAGTAGTACCAAAAATACATATGTAACTGGTATTCGAAAACGAGGTTTTCGCCAAATTTTCGTAAAAAAAATCACGCCAAATCCTGTGCGTATATGACATCTGACCAAATATTAAATAATTCAATAAACCATGACATTTAATTTCAACTTCAAAGCAATGTTTTAATTTGCCACTCGAAAAATAAAAAATAAATGCTAACTGGCGAGTTGAAAAATAGCTATTGGCGAGATTTGCACCCGGCTAGCGTAACAGTACCAATAATTCTTTGCGACCATTTAAACTTTTACGTAGTTTTATTCGAAAAAGAAATTTGATTTTTTAATCAAAAGGGAAAACTTTCGGCACAGATGTCATATACGGACCCATATTGGCGCGATTTTTTTCTGACGCCAGTGTCATATACGCAACGGGTACTTAACTGGCGCCATAGTATCGTTATTTTGCTTGATTTGGTAAGCCGGATGTTGTTGTTTATGCTGTTGATGTTTTCCCCAAATTAGCGTCGGAAAAAAATCGCGCCAATATGGGGCCGTATATGATATTTGAGCCAAACTTTCATATGAAAAGCGAAGGGATCAGAGCGTATTTATTTATGGCAGTTACATGACTTGGACTATTATAATATAGATGAAATGATGGCGGTAGAATAATATTTGGCGACTTATCACCTGTACCTGGCTACATTAAAGTACCAAAATGGCACCAGGAATATAAAAAGCGAAGTGGTTCGCTCGGAACTGTTGATGATAGTCTTATGATTTAGGCTATTGTTATAGAAATTGTTTTAAAATACCGGAAGACAAAGACTGTGCACTTAATTCATTTTTTAGCTTATTTTCAAATGTTTAACTGATCCTCTTTAATCAAACACGAAAACAACCATTGGATGTCTTAACAGCAACTGATTCGGCCTTAAATTTTTGAAATCGAAGGAAATTGCATGGAAATCCGTTTACAAGGAGATGTGCACAGGTTTTTTTCAGTATAATTCAATCTTCTATAATATTTTTAAAACCGATCAGATTAGCGTGTTTTTAGTTTCTGCGGTGTCTGAAAGGTGGTTGGCAAACGTAGCTTGCAGGGGGCAGAGCCCCCTAGTCTTATTAATATAATCTCAAAATATCAAAATAATGTCTCGAGCAATCTTTAAATTTAAACTGTTTTGCAATATTACTTTTTGTTCATTTTACGTAATAAGTGTAATGTGACGTAATTTCTCCTATTTAAGACTTCTAACGCATGTTAATGAATTTATTATTTTACAATATCCTTTCTCTTTTAAAATTCACGTCTAAGTATAGTTTTTACGAAGTATTTTCAATAAGTTCCTGCTTTTCATGCGTAATTATTTAATCCTAATTTGAAAGTTTTCTTTTTTCTGTTAATAATAGTCACGTGTAAGATAAATTTTTAATTTGAAGCAAACATTATTATTTACGCTGTTTATACATTTGGCAACAGTTTAAATTAATACCATTTTCTAAAATCTCTCTATTCTAAAAAAAAGTAACTACCGCTGTCACCGCCGCCGCCGGCGCCGGTTTTGAATTTTTTGTGACCGGAGGTCTTTCTTCGTTAATATTAAGAAAAATAATCCATACAAAAATATGAAAATCGGTAGTGTTATACAGAAATGTTTGATAAACACGCTGATGGAGACAGTTTTCAAATCGAAGAATTATTTTAAGACATATTTAATGCTAAAGTTGGACAAAATCGTTCCACTAAAAAAGTTTTATAGTAGCAAAAACTATACATCGGAATTTAATAATTTTTAGTTCATTTTATACGTTATAATTTCACGGTGTGCAGAATTGATTTCTTTTTTTAATTTGACTCATTTTTCGAGGTTTTATATCTATTTTAAATTCAAATTTTCAGCATTTCGAGAAATATTTTTTACAGATTTTAGAAAGTGATATTAATTTAAACTGTTGCCAACTGTATAAACAGCGGAAACAATAATGTTTGCTTAAAAAAAAAAATATATATATTTATACGTGTAATAAATAAAAAATTTATTTACACGTGACTATTATAAACAGAAAAAAACATTTGGAATTAGAATTAAATAATTATGCACAAAAAGCAGGAACTTATTAAAAATTACGTCATAAAAACTATAATTACACGTGAATTTTAAGAGAGAAAGGAATTTGTAAAACAATAAATTTATTAACATGCGTTAGAAGTCTTAATTAGGAGAAATTACGTCATATTTACGTCACATTACAGTTATTACATAAAATGAACACAAAATAATATTGCAAAACGGTTTAAATTTACAAATTGCGCTAGACATTTATTTGATATTTTGAGAGGATATTTTTCAACTATTTTTCTTAGGAAAGCGCAAATAATATTTTATTTCTAACACAAGTAATTTCATGTGAATATTAAAAAGAGAAAGAATAGTTTGGCCAAAATTACGTCAGATTAAAAACGATTAATTTAAAATGTCTCATTTAAAAGAACTTTCTTTTCACTTTGTTAAAAAATACCGGGAGACAAAGATTCTGTTTACTTAATTCCTTTTATATTAGCTTATTTTGAAATGTTGTTACACGTGTCTACGTCATCAAGTTATTTTTATTTCGACGTTTTATTTGTATTTTTATTGATGTTGTACTAATTTATTTGTTCTTTCGTTATTTAAAATAAAAATTATGTCAATTTGTATAATTTGGCGAGTGGTTTGGCGATTTATATAATTTGGCGAAATTGGTCGACGGGATAATCAAGTAGTACCGCAGCGGATTTGGCGTTAAAATTTCCCCAATCAAAGAGAAATGAATAGAAATCCGTTTATAGGGAGATCGCCACTGTTTTTTAAATTATAATTCAATCTTTCGAAATCTTTTTAAAGCCGATCACATTAGCGTGCATTTAGAGCCTGCGGTGTCTGGACGGGGGTTGGCGAGCGTAGCTCGTAGGGGGCCGAGCCCCCTAGTAAATAAAAAATATCTCCCGAAATGCCGAAAATTTGAATTTAAAATAGAAATAAAACCTCAAAAAATGAGTCAAATTAAAAAAGTGAATGCAGTCTGCACACCGGGAAATTCTAACGTGTAAAATTATCTAAATATGTTTTAATTCCCATATATAGTTTTTGCTCCTATAAAACTTTTTTAATGGAACGATTTTGTCCAACTTTAGGATTAAATATCTCTTAAAATAATTATTAGATTTGAAAACTGTCTGCACCAGCGTGTTTATCAAACATTTCTCTATAATACCGCCGATTTTCATATTTTTGCATGCAGTATTTTTCTTAATATTAACGGATTAACGGAGAAAGACCTCCGGTCACAAAAAATTCAAAACCGGCAGCGGTGACAGCGTAAGTTACTTTTTTTTAGAATAGAGAGATAATTTGCATTAAAAAATGTGTCCCAAAGAACAATGTAGGTTTGTTTCATGTAACAATGTGAAAACGCGTTATGTTCAACAAAGGGGGCATTTCTTAACAACAGTGTAATTTTGTTAATTGTAGGACGCGTTAAATATAACAATAGTACATTGTGACTAGCAATTCATTTTCCTAACATCCATCAGTTGCAGATTTGAAGCAAATTTTAATAGGTTCAAAATTAGAGAAGTTCCTGGGATACAAATTTTGTTAGCTTTAATTTGTTCAAACTAGGGGGCTCGGCCCCCTACGAGCTACGCTCGCCAACCCCCGTCCAGACACCGCAGACTCTAAATGCACGCTAATTTGATCGGCTTTAAAAAGATTTCAAATGATTGAATTATAATTTAAAAAACAGTGGCGATCTCCCTATAAACGAATTTCTATTCATTTCTCTTTGATTGGGGAATTTTAACGCCAAATCCGCTGCGGTACTACTTGATTATCCTGTCGACCAATTTCGCCAAATTATATAAATCGCCAAATTATACAAATTGATATAATTTTTATTTTAAATAACGAAAGAACAAATAAATTCGTACAACATTAATAAAAACACAAATAAAACGTCGAAATAAAAATAACTTGATGACGTATACACGTGTAACAACATTTCAAAATAAGCTAATATAAAAGGAATTAAGTAAAGAGCGTCTTTGTCTCCTGGTATTTTTTAGCAAAGCGAAAAGAAAGTTCTTTTAAATGAGACATTTTAAATTAATTCTCAAAATATCAAATAAATGTCTAGCGCAATTTCTAAATTTAAACTTTTTTGCAATATTATTTTGTGTTCATTTTATGTAATAACTATAATGTGACGTAAATATGACGTAATTTCTCCTAAGACTTCTAACATATGTTAAGGAATTTATTATTTTACAATATCCTTTCTCTTTTAAAATTCACGTGTATACTTTTTATGACGTAATTTTTAATAAGTTCCTGCTTTTTATACGTAATTATTTAATTCTAATTTAAAAGTTTTTTTCCTGTTTATAATAGTCACGTGTAAATAAATTTTTAATTTGAAGCAAACATTATTGCTTGCGCTTTTTATACAGTTGGCAACAGTTTAAATTAGTACAATTTTCTGAAATCTGTAAAAAATATCTCCAGAAATGCTGAAAATTTGAATTTAAAATAGAAATAAAACCTGAAAAATGAGTCAAAATAAAAAAAATTAATGCAATCTGCACTCCGGCAAATTCTAACGCATAAAATGATCTAAAAATGATTACACTGCCATGTATAGTTTTTGCTGCTATAAAACTTTTTTAGTGGAACGATTTTGTCCAACTTTAGCCTTAAATAACCCTTAAAATAATTCTTCGATTTGAAAACTGTCTGCATCAGCGTGTTTATCAAACATTTCTGTATAAAATCACTGATTTTCATATTTTTGTATGCATTATTTTTGTTAATATTAACGAAGAAAGGACTCCGATCACAAAAAAATCAAAACCGGCGGCGGCGGCGGCGGTGACAGCGGTAGTTACTTTTTTTTAGAATAGAGAGATACGTCTCGGGACATCTATCTCCGCTGAACTTTTAGCAGTTCTTTGCCAAAAGGTAAGCGTTTTCTAGCAATTTTATAGTCAAACACTGTAAGAAGATGAGTTAATATATTCGTAGAGTATACAAAATACTTTTCTATGGAATATTTGTACATTAATTTAAGCTTTAGAAGTCACTTATATAATGCTATCTCTCTACTCTAAAAAAAAAAAGTAACTTACGCTGTCACCACCGCCGGTTTTGAATTTTTTGTGACCGGAGGTCTTTCTCCGTTAATATTAAGAAAAATATTGCATACAAAAATATGAAAATCGGCGTTATTATAGAGAAAAGTTTGATAAACACGCTGATGTAGACAGTTTTCAAATCGAAGAATTATTTTAAGAGACATTTAATGCTAAAGTTGGACAAAATCGTCCCATTAAAAAACTTTTATAGGAGCAAAAACTATACATCGGAATTAACTCATTTTTAGCTCATTTTATACGTTAGAATTTCCCGGTGTGCAGACTGCTTTTACTTTTGTAATTTGACTCATTTTTTGAGGTTTTATTTCTATTTTAAATTCAAATTTTCAGCATTTCGAGAGATATTTTTTACTTACTAGGGGGCCCGGCCCCCTACGAGCTACGCTCGCCAACCCCCATCCAGACACCGCAGACTCTAAATGCACGCTAATTTGATCGGCTTTAAAAAGATTTCGAAAGATTGAATTATAATTTAAAAAACAGTGGCGATCTCCCTAAACGAATTTCTATTCATTTCTCTTTGATTGGGGAATTTTAACGCCAAATCCGCTGCGGTACTACTTGATTATCCTGTCGACCAATTTCGCCAAATTATATAAATCGCCAAACCACTCGCCAGATTATACAAATTGATATAATTTTTATTTTAAATAACGAAAGAACAAATAAATTCGTACAACATTAATAAAAACACAAATAAAACGTCGAAATAAAAATAACTTGATGACGTATACACGTGTAACAACATTTCAAAATAAGCTAATAAAAAAGGAATTAAGTAAAGAGAGTCTTTGTCTCCTGGTATTTTTTAACAAAACGAAAAGAAAGTTCTTTTAAATGAGACATTTTAAATTAATTCTCAAAATATCAAATAAATGTCTAGCGCAATTTCTAAATTTAAACTTTTTTGCAATATTATTTTGTGTTCATTTTATGTAATAACTATAATATGACGTAAATATGACGTAATTTCTCCTAAGACTTCTAACGCCTGTTAATGAATTTATTATTTTACAATATCCTTTCTCTTTTAAAATTCACGTGTATACTTTTTATGACGTAATTTTTAATAAGTTCCTGCTTTTTATACGTAATTATTTAATTCTAATTTGAACGTTTTTTTCCTGTTTATAATAGTCACGTGTAAATAAATTTTTAATTTGAAGCAAACATTATTGCTTGAGCTTTTTATACAGTTGGCAACAGTTTAAATTAGTACAATTTTCTGAAATCTGTAAAAATTATCTCTAGAAATGCTGGAAATTTGAATTTAAAATAGAAATAAAACCTGAAAAAATGAGTCAAAATAAAAAAATTAATGCAATCTGCACTCCGGCAAATTCTAACGCATAAAATGATCTAAAAATGATTACACTGCCATATATAGTTTTTGCTGCTATAAAACTTTTTTAGTGGAACGATTTTGTCCAACTTTAGCATTAAATAACTCTTAAAATAATTCTTCGATTTGAAAACTGTCTGCATCAGCGTGTTTATCAAACATTTCTGTATAAAACCACAGATTTTCATATTTTTGTATGCGTTATTTTTGTTAATATTAACGAAGAAAGGCCTCTGGTCACAAAAAAATCAAAACCGGCGGCGGCGGCAGTTACTTTTTTTTAGAATAGAGAGATTTTAGAAAATGGTATTAATTTAAATTGTTGCCAACTGTATAAACAGCGCAAACAATAATGTTTGCTTCAAATTAAAAATTTATTCACACGTGACTATTATAAACAGAAAAAAACCTTTCAAATTCGAATTAAATAATTACGTATAAAAAGCAGGAACTTAATGAAAATTACTTCATAAAAACTATATTTACACGTGAATTTTAAAAGAGAAAGGATACTGTAAAATAATAAATTCACTAACATGTGTTAGAATTTTAAATAGGAGAAATTACGTCACATTACACTTATTATGTAAAATGAACAAAAAATAATATTGCAAAACAGTTTAAATTTAAAAATTTCGCGAGACATTTATTTGATATCTTGAGATGATCTTTTCTACTATTTTTTAGGGCAGCGCAAATAATATTTCATTTCTAACAAAAGTATTTTCACGTGAATATTAAAAAGAGAAAGAAAAGTTTGGTGACAATTACATAAGATTAAAAACGATACATTAAAATGTCTTGTTTAAAATAACTTTCTATTCGCTTTGTGAAAAAATACCGGGAGAGAAAGACTCTGTTTACTTAATTCATTTTATATTAGCTTATTTTGAAATGTTTAACTGTTTTTATTTAATCAAAGACGAAAACAGCCATTGCATCTTTTAGCAGCAGCTGATTTTCCTTAAAATTCCCCAATCAAAGAGAAATGAATAGTAACCCGTTTATAGGGAGATCGCCACTGTTTTTTAAATTATAATTCAATCTCTCAAAATCTGTTTGAAGCCGATCAAATTAACGTGCTTTTAGAGATTGCGGTGTCTGAACGGGGGTTGGTGAGCGCAGCTGGTAGGGGGCCGAGCCCCCTAGTTTACAAAAAAAATATATATATATATATATATATTGTGTCCTTTACATGACGTGTAAAGGATGTGTTTATGGATTTTTTTTTTTGCGTGTATATACAACTGGTGAAAAAACTGTAAAAAATAATTAGATCAGGATTCACCCTCTCTGTTTAATGTTTGTGAAGTAGGGTTTAAATATTTTTGGAAAGATTACGTAATATTCATGTGTAATATTGGTTCATAAATAGAACTGTTTCAAATATATATTTATAAAATAAAGGACATGGGAAATTTTATTATTATGCTGCTCAATAAAAATGTGTGGATGAATATTTTAGGTTATTTTAAGTTGCTGTTTAAAGCTAGTGTCGTTTAATACTTGTGTATGTTATAATTTAGGATAAATTCTTCTTTTAATTTGTCATTATAGAAAAAAGATTATGGTTTCTAAATACCTGTGTAGGTTTGATTTCTGTAACAATGCATTAAGGTGTTATATTCAACAATCGAAAAAATTCTAAACAACAGTGTAGATTTGTTGTCTGTATCAATGTATAATCCCGTAGCGCTTAACATTGGAACAATTTATTTTTAACAATGAATCTTATTGCTTTCTTTAGTTATAGATTAAACATCAGATTTGTTAAGATGAAAGTGGAGATCATGGGATGTAATTTCTATTGTCCAGGTGCGTCAGTGGAATTGCCTCTCTATCTAGCTTCTAACAATTCGATTCCAAATAGGGTAAGCGTTTCTCGATAATTTAAAAAATATATCTACTGTATGAAAGTAAATTATTATTTAAGAACTGTATATAAATGATACTTATGTGCAATACTTATATACTAACTTATCTTTAGTATTCACTTATTTAACACTTACTTAGAAGAAACTGTATTACATTTTTAAACATTCAAATGCTTTGTAAAAGTGCAAATTTTGAAACATAGTGAATTTACAAAATATTTGCAACCGCGGGAAAACCTACAGGAAATATTGTAGTAGGATTTATTTTGGTATGTTTAATGTTTAGGAACTATTTTAAAAAAGATTAGGTAATTTTCATGTATAATAATAAGTCAGAAATGCAACTGTTTAAGTTATGTATGGGTTAATTTCTGAAAATCGGACAATTTCATTCCAAAATTTTTATTTTTTAAATTAATGTACTAACTACCATATACAGTTATACACTATGATACATGTTTTGTCATACATTAATTTCAAATGCTAAAAGGTATAAATAAAAACTTTAAAACCAGTAAAAATACTCTTATTTCGACTGTTGACGTGTTTCGACTCGCCCCGAGTCATTTTCAAAAACAAATAAATAAAGATATTCTAAATTTGCACGGTCTAAGACACGCCATCATTCATTTTCCACGTATTCTTTCATGTTATGCACGTTACATTTTTATTTTATATGGATGTTTATTTTATTTCCATACTCATTGAGTAGCTCGAACCGTATTTTTGATAAGTAAAATGCTGCTGCATCGTTACACATTGAGTTTTTGCGCGTTACAATCTCTATGGTTTCTCTTATAATGGATGGATAGTATAGATTGGACGGGGAAATTATTTTACTTGTATTGAAATTTACTTAGATGGCTTTTTCTTGATAAAATCTTGCTAGGGCTGTGGTTTTTCTATTATATTTAATATCAGCTATATGGTCCTTCTTTCTATATTTAACAGACGAAATAAACGTATTTTTACTGGTTTTAAGGTTTTAATTTATATCTTTTAGCGTTTGAAACTAATATATTATTATGAGGTGTTATTTGCTATAGATTTACATGTTTTGTCATTTAATGCTGCAGTGTTTTAGGATCAAAGTTGTATATTTTATGCGTAGATAAACTTTTATGGAAGAAAGTGTCTGTTAACACCATAATCAGTGTCTAACACTAGATTAATTTTAACACAATTATTCTAATTGGTAAATAAATCATATTAGATGTAAATTTCCAACTTTTGCGAAAAATGCCCAGACCAGGATTCGAAACAGGGATCTCCTGGCTGAAGCCGCCAGTCCTCTTAGAGCATGCATTCCGAGTGATGCAGTGAATATATAATTTTAACTTATTTCCAGAGTTATTGCAATTATCACCCCTATCTACCGTTCGGGTGTGGCCTACAATATATTTTGAAATTTGTTGTTTTTTAAATTGTCATTGCAGAGCCTATTTTACCAATAATCTATGATAAACGTTGAATAAATTACTATTACTAAATATACAAATTTCGCAAACTGCAGTTTTTAAAAAGAAAAATAAGTAAATAATATATTTTTTCCTTATATTATATTTTAACGGAAAAACACTTTTCTCGAATTTTGCTTCTTAACTTACGATTGCTTTCCCCTCTTATAGTAAAAGAAACACTGTACAAATAATCTATAATAAACGTTGAATAAATTCCGATTACTAAATATATAAGTTTCGTAAACAGCAGTTTTTAAAAAGAAAAATAAGAAAATAAAATTCAGACAATATTTTTTACTTATATTATACTGTAACGGAAAAACACTTTTCTCGAATTTTGCTTATTAATTTACGATAGCTCTCCGATCTTATAATAAAAGAAACGCTGTATTATATCAATATGATTATGATAGTAATAGTTAAATTGCATGCAATTAATTTGTTTTTACTAATTTAATAAAATAAAATAATAAATATTATCCGACATAGTATACTGAGTGTGATAGGTAAAATGAAAATCGTGCCTAAAAAAGAAAACAGCCAATTCGGATTACAATCGTGTTAGCATTCAAACTATTCCGTACAATGACACATATAATACTAGGAGAATAAAGCGTAAAAATATTTTTGGCATGACATGGGAAAAGCGGAATTAGCAACCTCGTAATGCTCCTTGAGGGCAGGAACAGCGTCGACTTGCCATTAGGTAAGTTGAATTTAATCCGCAACCTCAACTTGCCATCGTTTGTGGCCGAGGTTTCCCACTAAATTCTTTCCAAGTAACGCAGTGAATATATAATTTTAACTTATATTTCAAATTATTGCAATTATTCTCTTGATCTACCGTTCGGGTGAGGCCAACAATATATTTTGAAATTTGTTATTTTTTGAATTGCCATTGCACAGCCTGTTTTAGTCATCTATAATAAACGTTGACTAAATTCCGATTACTAAATATACAAATTTCGTAAACTGCAGTTTTTAAAAAGAAAAATAAGTAAATAAAATTCAAACAATATTTTTTTCTTTTATTATACTTTAACGGAAAAACACTTTTCTCGAATTTTGCTTATTAATTTACGATAGCTTTATCCTCTTATAATAAAAGGAACACTGTATTATATCAATATGATTACGATAGTAATAGTTAGATTGCATGCAATTAAGTTGTTTTTACTAATTATATAAAATAAATTAATAAATATTATCCGAAAATCTATACTGAGTGTGGTAGGTTAAATGAAAATCATGCCTAAAACAAAAAACAGCCAGTTCGGATCATAATCGTTTTAACATTCAAAATATTCCGTACCATGGTACATATTATAATACTAGGAGAATAAAGCGTGAAAATGTTTTTGGCATGACATGGGAAAAGCGGAATTAGCAACCTCGTAATGCTCCTTGAGGGCAGGAACAGCGTCGACTTGCCATTAGGTAAGTTGAATTTAATCCGCAACCTCAACTCGTCATCGTTTGTGGCCGAGGTTTTCCACTAAATTCTTTCCAAGTCACGCAGTGAATATATAATTTTAATTTATATTTTAAATTATTGCAATTATTCTCTTGATCTACCGTTCGGGTGAGGCCAACAATATATTTTGAAATTTGTTGTTTTTTGAATTGCCATTGCACAGCCTGTTTTAGTCATCTATAATAAACGTTGACTAAATTCCGATTACTAAATATACAAATTTCGTAAACTGCAGTTTTTAAAAAGAAAAATAAGTAAATAAAATTCAAACAATATTTTTTTCTTTTATTATACTTTAACGGAAAAACACTTTTCTCGAATTTTGCTTATTAATTTACGATAGCTTTATCCTCTTATAATAAAAGGAACACTGTATTATATCAATATGATTACGATAGTAATAGTTAGATTGCATGCAATTAAGTTGTTTTTACTAATTATATAAAATAAATTAATAAATATTATCCGACTCTCTATACTGAGTGTGGTAGGTTAAATGAAAATCATGCCTAAAACAAAAAACAGTCAATTCGGTACATAATCGTTTTAGCATTCAAAATATTCCGTACCATGACACATATTATAATACTAGGAGAATAAAGCGTGAAAATGTTTTTGGCATGACATGGGAAAAGCGGAATTAGCAACCCCGTAATGCTCCTTGAGGGCGGGAACAGCGTCGACTTGCCATTAGGTAAGTTGAATTTAATCCGCAACCTCAACTCGTCATCGTTTGTGGCCGAGGTTTTCCACTAAATTCTTTCCAAGTCACGCAGTGAATATATAATTTTAACTTATATTTCAAATTATTGCAATTATTCTCTTGATCTACCGTTCGGGTGAGGCCAACAATATATTTTGAAATTTGTTATTTTTTGAATTGCCATTGCAGAGCCTGTTTTAGTCATCTATAATAATCTTTGACTAAATTTCGATTACTAAATACACTAATTTCGTAAAATGCAGTTTTTAAAAAGAAAAATAAGTAAATAAAATTCAAACAATATGTTTTTCTTTTATTATACTTTAACGGAAAAACACTTTTTCGAATTTTGCTTATTAATTTACGATAACTTTCCCCTCTTATAATAAAAGAAATACTGTATTATATCAGTATGATTACGATAGTAATAGTTAGATTGCATGCAATTAAGTTGATTTTACTAATTATATAAAATAAATTAATAAATATTATCCGACTCTCTATACTGAGTGTGGTAGGTTAAATGAAAATCATGCCTAAAACAAAAAACAGTCAATTCGGATCATAATCGTTTTAGCATTCAAAATATTCCTTACCATGACACATATTATAATACTAGGAGAATAAAGCGTGAAAATGTTTTTGGCATGACATGGGAAAAGCGGAATTAGCAACCTCGTAATGCTCCTTGAGAGCAGGAACAGCGTCGACTTGCCATTAGGTAAGTTGTATTTAATCCGCAACCTCAACTTGCCATCGTTTGTGGCCGAGGTTTCCCACTAAATTCTTTCCAAGTAACGCAGTGAATGTATAATTGTAACTTATTTTTCCATTCATTGCAGTTATTCTCTTGATCTACCGTTCGGGTGAGGCCAAAAGTATATTTTGAAATTTGTTGCATTTGAATTGCCATTGCAGAGCCAGTTTTACCAATAATCTATACTAAATGTTGACTAAATTCCGATTACTAAATATATAACTTTTGTAAACTGCAGTTTTTAAAAAGAAAAATAAGAAAAAAAAAATCAGACAATATTTTTTCCTTATATTATACTTTAACGGAAAAACACTTTTCTCGAATTTTGCTTATTAATTTAAGATAGCTTTCCCCTCTTATAATAAAAGGAACACTGTATTATATCAATATGATTACGATAGTAATAGTTAGATTGCATGCAATTAAGTTGTTTTTACTAATTATATAAAATAAATTAATAAATATTATCCGACTCTCTATACTGAGTGTGGTTGGTTAAATGAAAATCATGCCTAAAACAAAAAACAGCCAGTTCGGATCATAATCGTTTTAGCATTCAAAATATTCCGTACCATGGTACATATTATAATACCAGGAGAAAGAAGCGTGAAAATGTTTTTGGCATGACATGGGAAAAGCGGAATTAGCAACTTCGTAATGCTCCTTGAGGGCAGGAACAGCGTCGACTTGCCATTAGGTAAGTTGAATTTAATCCGCAACCTCAACTCGTCATCGTTTGTGGCCGAGGTTTTCCACTAAATTCTTTCCAAGTCACGCAGTGAATATATAATTTTAACTTATATTTCAAATTATTGCAATTATTCTCTTGATCTACCGTTCGGGTGAGGCCAACAATATATTTTGAAATTTGTTGTTTTTTGAATTGCCATTGCAGAGCCTGTTTTAGTCATCTATAATAAACGTTGAGTAAATTCCGATTACTAAATACACTAATTTCGTAAACTGCAGTTTTTAAAAAGAAAAATAAGTAAATAAAATTCAAACAATATTTTTTTCTTTTATTATACTTTAACGGAAAAACACTGTTCTCGAATTTTGCTTATTAATTTACGATAGCTTTCCCCTCTTATAATAAAAAAAACACTGTATTATATCAATATGATTATGATAGTAATAGTTAGATTGCATGCAATTAATTTGTTTTTACTAATTATATAAAATACAATAATAAATATTATCCGACACTATACTGAGTGTGGTAGGTAAAATGAAAATCATGCCTAAAACAAAAAACAGTCAATTCGGATCATAATCGTTTTAGCATTCAAAATATTCCGTACCATGGCACATATTATAATACTAGGAGAATAAAGCGTGAAAATGTTTTTGGCATGACATGGGAAAAGCGGAATTAGCAACCTCGTAATGCTCCTTGAGGACAGGAACAGCGTCGACTTGCCATTAGTTAAGTTGAATTTAATCCGCAACCTCAACTCGTCATCGTTTGTGGCCGAGGTTTTCCACTAAATTCTTTCCAAGTCACGCAGTGAATATATAATTTTAACTTATATTTCAAATTATTGCAATTATTCTCTTGATCTACCGTTCGGGTGAGGCCAACAATATATTTTGAAATTTGTTGTTTTTTGAATTGCCATTGCAGAGCCTGTTTTAGTCATCTATAATAAACTTTGACTAAATTTCGATTACTAAATATACAAATTTTGTAAAATGCAGTTTTTAAAAAGAAAAATAAGTAAATAAAATTCAAACAATATTTTTTTCTTTTATTATACTTTAACGGAAAAACACTTTTCTCGAATTTTGCTTATTAATTTACGATAACTTTCCCCTCTTATAATAAAAGAAATACTGTATTATATCAATATGATTACGATAGTAATAGTTAGATAGCATGCAATTAAGTTGCTTTTACTAATTATATAAAATAAATTAATAAATATTATCCGACTCTCTATACTGAGTGTGGTAGGTTAAATGAAAATCATGCCTAAAACAAAAAACAGTCAATTCGGATCATAATCGTTTTAGCATTCAAAATATTCCGTACCATGACACATATTATAATACTAGGAGAATAAAGCGTGAAAATGTTTTTGGCATGACATGGGAAAAGCGGAATTAGCAACCTCGTAATGCTCCTTGAGGGCAGGAACAGCGTCGACTTGCCATTAGGTAAGTTGAATTTAATCCGCAACCTCAACTCGTCATCGTTTGTGGCCGAGGTTTTCCACTAAATTCTTTCCAAGTCACGCAGTGAATATATAATTTTAACTTATATTTCAAATTATTGCAATTATTCTCTTGATCTACCGTTCGGGTGAGGCCAACAATATATTTTGAAATTTGTTATTTTTTGAATTGCCATTGCAGAGCCTGTTTTAGTCATCTATAATAATCTTTGACTAAATTTCGATTACTAAATACACTAATTTCGTAAAATGCAGTTTTTAAAAAGAAAAATAAGTAAATAAAATACAAACAATATGTTTTTCTTTTATTATACTTTAACGGAAAAACACTTTTTCGAATTTTGCTTATTAATTTACGATAAATTTCCCCTCTTATAATAAAAGAAATACTGTATTATATCAATATGATTACGATAGTAATAGTTAGATTGCATGCAATTAAGTTGATTTTACTAATTATATAAAATAAACTAATAAATATTATCCGACTCTCTATACTGAGTGTGGTAGGTTAAATGAAAATCATGCCTAAAACAAAAAACAGTCAATTCGGATCATAATCGTTTTAGCATTCAAAATATTCCGTACCATGACACATATTATAATACTAGGAGAATAAAGCGTGAAAATGTTTTTGGCATGACATGGGAAAAGCGGAATTAGCAACCTCGTAATGCTCCTTGAGGGCAGGAACAGCGTCGACTTGCCATTAGGTAAGTTGTATTTAATCCGCAACCTCAACTTGCCATCGTTTGTGGCCGAGGTTTCCCACTAAATTCTTTCCAAGTCACGCAGTGAATGTATAATTGTAACTTATTTTTCCATTCATTGCAGTTATTCTCTTGATCTACCGTTCGGGTGAGGCCAAAAGTATATTTTGAAATTTGTTGCATTTGAATTGCCATTGCAGAGCCAGTTTTACCAATAATCTATACTAAATGTTGACTAAATTCCGATTACTAAATATATAACTTTTGTAAACTGCAGTTTTTAAAAAGAAAAATAAGAAAAAAAAATTCAGACAATATTTTTTCCTTATATTATACTTTAACGGAAAAACACTTTTCTCGAATTTTGCTTATTAATTTACGATAGCTTTCCCTCTTATAATAAAAGGAACACTGTATTATATCAATATGATTACGATAGTAATAGTTAGATTGCATGCAATTAAGTTGTTTTTACTAATTATATAAAATAAATTAATAAATATTATCCGAATCTCTATACTGAGTGTGGTTGGTTAAATGAAAATCATGCCTAAAACAAAAAACAGTCAGTTCGGATCATAATCGTTTTAGCATTCAAAATAT
Source organism: Maratus speciosus (assembly GCA_963932465.1). Taxonomy (NCBI): domain Eukaryota; kingdom Metazoa; phylum Arthropoda; class Arachnida; order Araneae; family Salticidae; genus Maratus; species Maratus speciosus. Next base: position 8,316,524 of record OZ010792.1, on the reverse strand, counting down.
TCCGTACCATGGTACATATTATAATACCAGGAGAAAGAAGCGTGAAAATGTTTTTGGCATGACATGGGAAAAGCGGAATTAGCAACTTCGTAATGCTCCTTGAGGGCAGGAACAGCGTCGACTTGCCATTAGGTAAGGTGAATTTAATCCGCAACCTCAACTCGTCATCGTTTGTGGCCGAGGTTTTCCACTAAATTCTTTCCAAGTCACGCAGTGAATATATAATTTTAACTTATATTTCAAATTATTGCAATTATTCTCTTGATCTACCGTTCGGGTGAGGCCAACAATATATTTTGAAATTTGTTGTTTTTTGAATTGCCATTGCAGAGCCTGTTTTAGTCATCTATAATAAACGTTGAGTAAATTCCGATTACTATATACACTAATTTCGTAAACTGCAGTTTTTAAAAAGAAAAATAAGTAAATAAAATTCAAACAATATTTTTTCTTTTATTATACATTAACGGAAAAACACTGTTCTCGAATTTTGCTTATTAATTTACGATAGCTTTCCCCTCTTATAATAAAAAAACACTGTATTATATCAATATGATTATGATAGTAATAGTTAGATTGCATGCAATTAATTTGTTTTTACTAATTATATAAAATACAATAATAAATATTATCCGACACTATACTGAGTGTGGTAGGTAAAATGAAAATCATGCCTAAAACAAAAAACAGTCAATTCGGATCATAATCGTTTTAGCATTCAAAATACTCCGTACCATGGCACATATTATAATACTAGGAGAATAAAGCGTGAAAATGTTTTTGGCATGACATGGGAAAAGCGGAATTAGCAACCTCGTAATGCTCCTTGAGGACAGGAACAGCGTCGACTTGCCATTAGTTAAGTTGAATTTAATCCGCAACCTCAACTCGTCATCGTTTGTGGCCGAGGTGTTCCATCCACTAAATTCTTTCCAAGTCACGCAGTGAATATATAATTTTAACTTATATTTCAAATTATTGCAATTATTCTCTTGATCTACCGTTCGGGTGAGGCCAACAATATATTTTGAAATTTGTTGTTTTTTGAATTGCCATTGCAGAGCCTGTTTTAGTCATGTATAATAAACTTTGACTAAATTTCGATTACTAAATATACAAATTTTGTAAAATGCAGTTTTTAAAAAGAAAAATAAGTAAATAAAATTCAAACAATATTTTTTTCTTTTATTATACTTTAACGGAAAAACACTTTTCTCGAATTTTGCTTATTAATTTACGATAACTTTCCCCTCTTATAATAAAAGAAATACTGTATTATATCAATATGATTACGATAGTAATAGTTAGATTGCATGCAATTAAGTTGCTTTTACTAATTATATAAAATAAATTAATAAATATTATCCGACTCTCTATACTGAGTGTGGTAGGTTAAATGAAAATCATGCCTAAAACAAAAAACAGTCAATTCGGATCATAATCGTTTTAGCATTCAAAATATTCCGTACCATGACACATATTATAATACTAGGAGAATAAAGCGTGAAAATGTTTTTGGCGTGACATGGGAAAAGCGGAATTAGCAACCTCGTAATGCTCCTTGAGGGCAGGAACAGCGTCGACTTGCCATTAGGTAAGTTGCATTTAATCCGCAACCTCAACTTGCCATCGTTTGTGGCCGAGGTTTCCCACTAAATTCTTTCCAAGTCACGCAGTGAATATATAATTGTAACTTATTTTTCCATTCATTGCAGTTATTCTCATGATCTACCGTTCGGGTGAGGCCAAAAGTATATTTTGAAATTTGTTGCATTTGAATTGCCATTGCAGAGCCAGTTTTAGCAATAATCTATACTAAATGTTGACTAAATTCCGATTACTAAATATATAACTTTTGTAAACTGCAGTTTTTAAAAAGAAAAATAAGAAAATAAAATTCAGACAATATTTTTTCCTTATATTATACTTTAACGGAAAAACACTTTTCTCGAATTTTGCTTATTAATTTACGATAGCTTTATCCTCTTATAATAAAAGGAACACTGTATTATATCAATATGATTACGATAGTAATAGTTAGATTGCATGCAATTAAGTTGTTTTTACTAATTATATAAAATAAATTAATAAATATTATCCGACTCTCTATACTGAGTGTGGTAGGTTAAATGAAAATCATGCCTAAAACAAAAAACAGTCAATTCGGTACATAATCGTTTTAGCATTCAAAATATTCCGTACCATGACACATATTATAATACTAGGAGAATAAAGCGTGAAAATGTTTTTGGCATGACATGGGAAAAGCGGAATTAGCAACCCCGTAATGCTCCTTGAGGGCGGGAACAGCGTCGACTTGCCATTAGGTAAGTTGAATTTAATCCGCAACCTCAACTCGTCATCGTTTGTGGCCGAGGTTTTCCACTAAATTCTTTCCAAGTCACGCAGTGAATATATAATTTTAACTTATATTTCAAATTATTGCAATTATTCTCTTGATCTACCGTTCGGGTGAGGCCAACAATATATTTTGAAATTTGTTATTTTTTGAATTGCCATTGCAGAGCCTGTTTTAGTCATCTATAATAATCTTTGACTAAATTTCGATTACTAAATACACTAATTTCGTAAAATGCAGTTTTTAAAAAGAAAAATAAGTAAATAAAATTCAAACAATATGTTTTTCTTTTATTATACTTTAACGGAAAAACACTTTTTCGAATTTTGCTTATTAATTTACGATAACTTTCCCCTCTTATAATAAAAGAAATACTGTATTATATCAGTATGATTACGATAGTAATAGTTAGATTGCATGCAATTAAGTTGATTTTACTAATTATATAAAATAAATTAATAAATATTATCCGACTCTCTATACTGAGTGTGGTAGGTTAAATGAAAATCATGCCTAAAACAAAAAACAGTCAATTCGGATCATAATCATTTTAGCATTCAAAATACTCCTTACCATGACACATATTATAATACTAGGAGAATAAAGCGTGAAAATGTTTTTGGCATGACATGGGAAAAGCGGAATTAGCAACCTCGTAATGCTCCTTGAGAGCAGGAACAGCGTCGACTTGCCATTAGGTAAGTTGTATTTAATCCGCAACCTCAACTTGCCATCGTTTGTGGCCGAGGTTTCCCACTAAATTCTTTCCAAGTAACGCAGTGAATGTATAATTGTAACTTATTTTTCCATTCATTGCAGTTATTCTCTTGATCTACCGTTCGGGTGAGGCCAAAAGTATATTTTGAAATTTGTTGCATTTGAATTGCCATTGCAGAGCCAGTTTTACCAATAATCTATACTAAATGTTGACTAAATTCCGATTACTAAATATATAACTTTTGTAAACTGCAGTTTTTAAAAAGAAAAATAAGAAAAAAAAAATCAGACAATATTTTTTCCTTATATTATACTTTAACGGAAAAACACTTTTCTCGAATTTTGCTTATTAATTTAAGATAGCTTTCCCCTCTTATAATAAAAGGAACACTGTATTATATCAATATGATTACGATAGTAATAGTTAGATTGCATGCAATTAAGTTGTTTTTACTAATTATATAAAATAAATTAATAAATATTATCCGACTCTCTATACTGAGTGTGGTTGGTTAAATGAAAATCATGCCTAAAACAAAAAACAGCCAGTTCGGATCATAATCGTTTTAGCATTCAAAATATTCCGTACCATGGTACATATTATAATACCAGGAGAAAGAAGCGTGAAAATGTTTTTGGCATGACATGGGAAAAGCGGAATTAGCAACTTCGTAATGCTCCTTGAGGGCAGGAACAGCGTCGACTTGCCATTAGGTAAGTTGAATTTAATCTGCAACCTCAACTCGTCATCGTTTGTGGCCGAGGTTTTCCACTAAATTCTTTCCAAGTCACGCAGTGAATATATAATTTTAACTTATATTTCAAATTATTGCAATTATTCTCTTGATCTACCGTTCGGGTGAGGCCAACAATATATTTTGAAATTTGTTGTTTTTTGAATTGCCATTGCAGAGCCTGTTTTAGTCATCTATAATAAACGTTGAGTAAATTCCGATTACTAAATACACTAATTTCGTAAACTGCAGTTTTTAAAAAGAAAAATAAGTAAATAAAATTCAAACAATATTTTTTTCTTTTATTATACTTTAACGGAAAAACACTGTTCTCGAATTTTGCTTATTAATTTACGATAGCTTTCCCCTCTTATAATAAAAAAAACACTGTATTATATCAATATGATTATGATAGTAATAGTTAGATTGCATGCAATTAATTTGTTTTTACTAATTATATAAAATACAATAATAAATATTATCCGACACTATACTGAGTGTGGTAGGTAAAATGAAAATCATGCCTAAAACAAAAAACAGTCAATTCGGATCATAATCGTTTTAGCATTCAAAATATTCCGTACCATGGCACATATTATAATACTAGGAGAATAAAGCGTGAAAATGTTTTTGGCATGACATGGGAAAAGCGGAATTAGCAACCTCGTAATGCTCCTTGAGGACAGGAACAGCGTCGACTTGCCATTAGTTAAGTTGAATTTAATCCGCAACCTCAACTCGTCATCGTTTGTGGCCGAGGTGTTCCACTAAATTCTTTCCAAGTCACGCAGTGAATATATAATTTTAACTTATATTTCAAATTATTGCAATTATTCTCTTGATCTACCGTTCGGGTGAGGCCAACAATATATTTTGAAATTTGTTGTTTTTTGAATTGCCATTGCAGAGCCTGTTTTAGTCATCTATAATAAACTTTGACTAAATTTCGATTACTAAATATACAAATTTTGTAAAATGCAGTTTTTAAAAAGAAAAATAAGTAAATAAAATTCAAACAATATTTTTTTCTTTTATTATACTTTAACGGAAAAACACTTTTCTCGAATTTTGCTTATTAATTTACGATAACTTTCCCCTCTTATAATAAAAGAAATACTGTATTATATCAATATGATTACGATAGTAATAGTTAGATAGCATGCAATTAAGTTGCTTTTACTAATTATATAAAATAAATTAATAAATATTATCCGACTCTCTATACTGAGTGTGGTAGGTTAAATGAAAATCATGCCTAAAACAAAAAACAGTCAATTCGGATCATAATCGTTTTAGCATTCAAAATATTCCGTACCATGACACATATTATAATACTAGGAGAATAAAGCGTGAAAATGTTTTTGGCATGACATGGGAAAAGCGGAATTAGCAACCTCGTAATGCTCCTTGAGGGCAGGAACAGCGTCGACTTGCCATTAGGTAAGTTGAATTTAATCCGCAACCTCAACTCGTCATCGTTTGTGGCCGAGGTTTTCCACTAAATTCTTTCCAAGTCACGCAGTGAATATATAATTTTAACTTATATTTCAAATTATTGCAATTATTCTCTTGATCTACCGTTCGGGTGAGGCCAACAATATATTTTGAAATTTGTTATTTTTTGAATTGCCATTGCAGAGCCTGTTTTAGTCATCTATAATAATCTTTGACTAAATTTCGATTACTAAATACACTAATTTCGTAAAATGCAGTTTTTAAAAAGAAAAATAAGTAAATAAAATACAAACAATATGTTTTTCTTTTATTATACTTTAACGGAAAAACACTTTTTCGAATTTTGCTTATTAATTTACGATAAATTTCCCCTCTTATAATAAAAGAAATACTGTATTATATCAATATGATTACGATAGTAATAGTTAGATTGCATGCAATTAAGTTGATTTTACTAATTATATAAAATAAATTAATAAATATTATCCGACTCTCTATACTGAGTGTGGTAGGTTAAATGAAAATCATGCCTAAAACAAAAAACAGTCAATTCGGATCATAATCGTTTTAGCATTCAAAATATTCCGTACCATGACACATATTATAATACTAGGAGAATAAAGCGTGAAAATGTTTTTGGCATGACATGGGAAAAGCGGAATTAGCAACCTCGTAATGCTCCTTGAGGGCAGGAACAGCGTCGACTTGCCATTAGGTAAGTTGTATTTAATCCGCAACCTCAACTTGCCATCGTTTGTGGCCGAGGTTTCCCACTAAATTCTTTCCAAGTCACGCAGTGAATGTATAATTGTAACTTATTTTTCCATTCATTGCAGTTATTCTCTTGATCTACCGTTCGGGTGAGGCCAAAAGTATATTTTGAAATTTGTTGCATTTGAATTGCCATTGCAGAGCCAGTTTTACCAATAATCTATACTAAATGTTGACTAAATTCCGATTACTAAATATATAACTTTTGTAAACTGCAGTTTTTAAAAAGAAAAATAAGAAAAAAAAATTCAGACAATATTTTTTCCTTATATTATACTTTAACGGAAAAACACTTTTCTCGAATTTTGCTTATTAATTTACGATAGCTTTCCCCTCTTATAATAAAAGGAACACTGTATTATATCAATATGATTACGATAGTAATAGTTAGATTGCATGCAATTAAGTTGTTTTTACTAATTATATAAAATAAATTAATAAATATTATCCGAATCTCTATACTGAGTGTGGTTGGTTAAATGAAAATCATGCCTAAAACAAAAAACAGTCAGTTCGGATCATAATCGTTTTAGCATTCAAAATATTCCGTACCATGGTACATATTATAATACCAGGAGAAAGAAGCGTGAAAATGTTTTTGGCATGACATGGGAAAAGCGGAATTAGCAACTTCGTAATGCTCCTTGAGGGCAGGAACAGCGTCGACTTGCCATTAGGTAAGGTGAATTTAATCCGCAACCTCAACTCGTCATCGTTTGTGGCCGAGGTTTTCCACTAAATTCTTTCCAAGTCACGCAGTGAATATATAATTTTAACTTATATTTCAAATTATTGCAATTATTCTCTTGATCTACCGTTCGGGTGAGGCCAACAATATATTTTGAAATTTGTTGTTTTTTGAATTGCCATTGCAGAGCCTGTTTTAGTCATCTATAATAAACGTTGAGTAAATTCCGATTACTATATACACTAATTTCGTAAACTGCAGTTTTTAAAAAGAAAAATAAGTAAATAAAATTCAAACAATATTTTTTCTTTTATTATACATTAACGGAAAAACACTGTTCTCGAATTTTGCTTATTAATTTACGATAGCTTTCCCCTCTTATAATAAAAAAACACTGTATTATATCAATATGATTATGATAGTAATAGTTAGATTGCATGCAATTAATTTGTTTTTACTAATTATATAAAATACAATAATAAATATTATCCGACACTATACTGAGTGTGGTAGGTAAAATGAAAATCATGCCTAAAACAAAAAACAGTCAATTCGGATCATAATCGTTTTAGCATTCAAAATACTCCGTACCATGGCACATATTATAATACTAGGAGAATAAAGCGTGAAAATGTTTTTGGCATGACATGGGAAAAGCGGAATTAGCAACCTCGTAATGCTCCTTGAGGACAGGAACAGCGTCGACTTGCCATTAGTTAAGTTGAATTTAATCCGCAACCTCAACTCGTCATCGTTTGTGGCCGAGGTGTTCCATCCACTAAATTCTTTCCAAGTCACGCAGTGAATATATAATTTTAACTTATATTTCAAATTATTGCAATTATTCTCTTGATCTACCGTTCGGGTGAGGCCAACAATATATTTTGAAATTTGTTGTTTTTTGAATTGCCATTGCAGAGCCTGTTTTAGTCATGTATAATAAACTTTGACTAAATTTCGATTACTAAATATACAAATTTTGTAAAATGCAGTTTTTAAAAAGAAAAATAAGTAAATAAAATTCAAACAATATTTTTTTCTTTTATTATACTTTAACGGAAAAACACTTTTCTCGAATTTTGCTTATTAATTTACGATAACTTTCCCCTCTTATAATAAAAGAAATACTGTATTATATCAATATGATTACGATAGTAATAGTTAGATTGCATGCAATTAAGTTGCTTTTACTAATTATATAAAATAAATTAATAAATATTATCCGACTCTCTATACTGAGTGTGGTAGGTTAAATGAAAATCATGCCTAAAACAAAAAACAGTCAATTCGGATCATAATCGTTTTAGCATTCAAAATATTCCGTACCATGACACATATTATAATACTAGGAGAATAAAGCGTGAAAATGTTTTTGGCGTGACATGGGAAAAGCGGAATTAGCAACCTCGTAATGCTCCTTGAGGGCAGGAACAGCGTCGACTTGCCATTAGGTAAGTTGCATTTAATCCGCAACCTCAACTTGCCATCGTTTGTGGCCGAGGTTTCCCACTAAATTCTTTCCAAGTCACGCAGTGAATATATAATTGTAACTTATTTTTCCATTCATTGCAGTTATTCTCATGATCTACCGTTCGGGTGAGGCCAAAAGTATATTTTGAAATTTGTTGCATTTGAATTGCCATTGCAGAGCCAGTTTTAGCAATAATCTATACTAAATGTTGACTAAATTCCGATTACTAAATATATAACTTTTGTAAACTGCAGTTTTTAAAAAGAAAAATAAGAAAATAAAATTCAGACAATATTTTTTCCTTATATTATACTTTAACGGAAAAACACTTTTCTCGAATTTTGCTTATTAATTTACGATAGCTTTCCCCTCTTATAACAAAAGAAACACTGTATTATATCAATATGATTATGATAGTAATAGTTAAATTCCATGCAATTAATTTGTGTTTACTAATTTAATAAAATAAAATAATAAATATTATCCGACACTCTATACTGAGAGTGGTAGGTAAAATGAAAATCATGCCTAAAACAAAAAACAGTCAATTCGGATCATAATCGTTTTAGCAGTCAAAATATTCCGTACCATGGTACATATTATAATACTAGGAGAATAAAGCGTGAAAATGTCTTGTGCATGACATGGGAAAAGCGGAATTAGCGACCTCGTAATGCTCCTTGAGGGCAGGAACAGCGTCGACTTGCCATTAGGTAAGTTGAATTTAATCCGCAACCTCAACTCGTCATCGTTTGTGGCCGAGGTTTTCCACTAAATTCTTTCCAAGTCACGCAGTGAATATATAATTTTAACTTATATTTCAAATTATTGCAATTATTCTCTTGATCTACCGTTCGGGTGAGGCCAACAATATATTTTGAAATTTGTTGTTTTTTGAATTGCCATTGCAGAGCCTGTTTTAGTCATCTATAATAAACGTTGAGTAAATTCCGATTACTAAATACACTAATTTCGTAAAATGCAGTTTTTAAAAAGAAAAATAAGTAAATAAAATTCAAACAATATTTTTTTCTTTTATTATACTTTAACGGAAAAACACTTTTTCGAATTTTGCTTATTAATTTACGATAACTTTCCCCTCTTATAATAAAAGGAACACTGTATTATATCAATATGATTACGATAGTAATATTTAGATTGCATGCAATTAATTTGTTTTTACTAATTATATAAAATACAATAATAAATATTATCCGACACTATACTGAGTGTGGTAGGTAAAATGAAAATCATGCCTAAAACAAAAAAACTGTCATTTCGGATCATAATCGTTTTAGCATTCAAAATATTCCGTAGCATGGCACATATTATAATACTAGGAGAATAAAGCGTGAAAATGTTTTTGGCATGACTTGGGAAAAGCGGAATTAGCAACTTCGTAATGCTCCTTGAGGGCAGGAACAGCGTCGACTTGCCATTAGGTAAGTTGAATTTAATCCGCAACCTCAACTCGTCATCGTTTGTGGCCGAGGTTTTCCACTAAATTCTTTCCAAGTCACGCAGTGAATATATAATTTTAACTTATATTTCAAATTATTGCAATTATTCTCTTGATCTACCGTTCGGGTGAGGCCAACAATATATTTTGAAATTTGTTATTTTTTGAATTGCCATTGCAGAGCCTGTTTTAGTCATCTATAATAATCTTTGACTAAATTTCGATTACTAAATACACTAATTTCGTAAAATGCAGTTTTTAAAAAGAAAAATAAGTAAATAAAATTCAAACAATATTTTTTTCTTTTATTATACTTTAACGGAAAAACACTTTTTCGAATTTTGCTTATTAATTTACGATAACTTTCCCCTCTTATAATAAAAGAAATACTGTATTATATCAATATGATTACGATAGTAATAGTTAGATTGCATGCAATTAAGTTGTTTTTACTAATTATATAAAATAAATTAATAAATATTATCCGACTCTCTATACTGAGTGTGGTAGGTTGCCTAAAACAAAAAACAGTCAATTCGGATCATAATCGTTTTAGCATTCAAAATATTCCGTACCATGACACATATTATAATACTAGGAGAATAAAGCGTGAAAATGTTTTTGGCATGACATGGGAAAAGCGGAATTAGCAACCTCGTAATGCTCCTGGAGGGCAGGAACAGCGTCGACTTGCCATTAGGTAAGTTGGATTTAATCCGCAATCTCAACTTGCCATCGTTTGTGGCCGAGGTTTTCCACTAAATTCTTTCCAAGTCACGCAGTGAATATATAATTTTAACTTATATTTCAAATTATTGCAATTATTCTCTTGATCTACCGTTCGGGTGAGGCCAACAATATATTTTGAAATTTGTTGTTTTTTGAATTGCCATTGCAGAGCCTGTTTTAGTCATCTATAATAAACGTTGAGTAAATTCCGATTACTAAATACACTAATTTCGTAAACTGCAGTGTTTAAAAAGAAAAATAAGTAAATAAAATTCAAACAATATTTTTTTTCTTTTATTACACTTTAACGGAAAAACACTTTTCTCGAATTTTGCTTATTAATTTACGATAGCTTTCCCCTCTTATAATAAAAGGAACACTGTATTATATCAATATGATTACGATAGTAATATTTAGATTGCATGCAATTAATTTGTTTTTACTAATTATATAAAATACAATAATAAATATTATCCGACACTATACTGAGTGTGGTAGGTAAAATGAAAATCATGCCTAAAACAAAAAAACTGTCATTTCGGATCATAATCGTTTTAGCATTCAAAATATTCCGTAGCATGGCACATATTATAATACTAGGAGAATAAAGCGTGAAAATGTTTTTGGCATGACTTGGGAAAAGCGGAATTAGCAACCTCGTAATGCTCCTTGAGGGCAGGAACAGCGTCGACTTGCCATTAGGTAAGTTGAATTTAATCCGCAACCTCAACTTGCCATCGTTTGTGGCCGAGGTTTCCACTAAATTCTTGCCAAGTCACGCAGTGAATATATAATTTTAGCTTATATTTCAAATTATTGCAATTATTCTCTTGATCTCTCGTTCGGGTGAGGTCAACAATATATTTTGAAATTTGTTGTTTTTTTGAATTGCCATTGCAGAACCTGTTTTAGTCATCTATAATAAACTTTGACTAAATTTCGATTACTAAATATACAAATTTTGTAAAATGCAGTTTTTAAAAAGAAAAATAAGTAAATAAAATTCAAACAATATTTTTTTCTTTTATTATACTTTAACGGAAAAACACTTTTCTCGAATTTTGCTTATTAATTTACGATAACTTTCCCCTCTTATAATAAAAGAAACACTGTATTATATCAATATGATTACGATAGTAATAGTTAGATTCCATGCAATTAAGTTGTTTTTACTAATTTTATAAAATAAATTAATACATATTATCCGACTCTCTATACTGAGGGTGGTAGGTTAAATGAAAATCATGCCTAAAACAAAAAACAGTCAATTCGGGTCATAATCGTTTTAGCATTCAAAATATTCCGTACCTTGGTACATATTATAATACTAGGAGAATAAAGCGAGAAAATGTTTTTGGCATGACATGGGAAAAGCGGAATTAGCAACCTCGTAATGCTCCTGGAGGGCAGGAACAGCGTCGACTTGCCATTAGGTAAGTTGGATTTAATCCGCAATCTCAACTCGTCATCGTTTGTGGCCGAGGTTTCCCACTAAATTCTTTCCAAATCACGCAGTGAATGTATAATTTTAACTTATTTTTCAAATTATTGCAATTATTCTCTCGATCTACCGTTCGGGTGAGGCCAGCGGTATATTTTGAAATTTGTTGCTTTTTGATTTGCCATTGCAGAGCCAGTATTACCAATAATCTATTATAAATGTTGATTAAATTCCGATTACTAAATATATAACTTTCGTAAACTGCAGTTTTAAAAAGAAAAATAAGAAAAAAAAATTCAAACAATACTTTTTTCTTTTATTATACTTTAACGGAAAAACACTTTTCTCGAATTTTGCTTATTAATTTACGATAGCTTTCCCCTCTTATAATAAAAGAAACACTGTATTATATCAATATGATTATGATAGCGATAGTTAAATTCCATGCTATTAATTTGTTTTTACTAATTTAATAAAATAAAATAATAAATATTATCCGACACTCTATACTGAGAGTGGTAGGTAAAATGTGGCAGGAACAGCGTCGGCTTGCCATTAGGTAAGTTGAATTTAATCCGCAACTAAATTCTTTCCAAGTCACGCAGTGAATATATAATTTTAACTTATATTTCAAATTATTGCAATTATTCTCTTGATCTACCGTTCGGGTGAGGCCGTTCGGGGCAGAACCAGTTTTACCAATAATCTATAATAAATGTTGACTAAATTAACATTACTAACTTTTTAAAAAGAAAATTAAAAAGTAAATAAAATTCAGACAATATTTTTTCCTTATATTATACTTTAACGGAAAACACTTTTCTGGAATTTACCTTATTAATTTACTATAGCTTTCCCCTCTTATAATAAAAGAAACACTGTATTATATCAATATGATTACGATAGTAATAGTTAGATTGCATGCAATTAATTTGTTTTTACTAATTATATAAAATAAAATACTAAATATTATCCGACACTCTATACTGAGTGTGGTAGGTAAAATGAAAATCATGCCTAAAACAAAAAACAGTCAATTCGGATCATAATCGTTTTAGCATTCAAAATATTCCGTACCATGACACATATTATAATACTAGGAGAATAAAGCGTGAAAATGTTTTTGGCATGCCATGGGAAAAGCGGAATTAGCAACCTCGTAATGCTCCTTGAGGGCAGGAACAGCGTCGACTTGCCATTATGTATGTTGAATTTAATCCGCAACCTCAACTTGCCATTGTTTGTGGCCGAGATTTCCCACTAAATTCTTTCCAAGTCACGCAGTGAATATATAATTTTAACTTATTTTTCAAATTATTGCAATTATTCTCTTGATCTACCTTTCGGGTGAGGCCAACAATATATTTTGAAATTTGTTGTTTTTTGAATTGCCATTGAAGACCCTGTTTTACCAATAATCTATATTAAAGATTGACTAATTCATGTTACTAAATATAGAAATTTCGTAAACTGCAGTTTTTAAAAAGAAAATTATAAAGTACATAAAATTCAGACAATATTTTTTCCGTACATTATACTTTAACGAAAAAACACCTTTTTCTCAAATTTTGCTTATCTTGCGATCGCCTTCTCCTCTGATAATTAAAGAAACACTGTATTATATCAATATGATTATGATAGTAGTAGTTAAATTGAATGCAATTAAGTTGTTTTTACTAATTTAATAAAGTAAAAAAATTAGTATTATCCAACACTGTATACTGAGTGTGGTAGGTCAAATGAAAATCATGGCTAAAAAAGAAAACAGTCAATTCGGATTACCATTGTGTTAGCATTCAAGCTATTCCGTACAACGACACATATTATGATACCAGGAAAATCGAGCGTGAAAATGTTTTTTGCATGCTATGGGAAAAGCGGAATCATCCTTGTGGGATGGAACAGCTTCGACTTGTCATTAGGTAAGTTGTATTCCATCCGCAACTTGTCATCGTTTGTGGGTGAGGTTTCCCACTAAATTCCTTCCGAGTCAAGCAGTGAATATATAATTTTAACTTTTTCAAGTTATTGCAATTGTCCTCCCTATCTATCATTCGGGTGTGGCCTACAATATATTTTGAAATTTGTTGTTTTTGTGATTGCCATTGCGGAACCTGTTTTACCAATAATCTATAATTAACGTTGAGTAAATGCCCATTAATTAATATACAAATTTCGCAAACTGCAGTTTTTAAAAAGAAAATTAAATGTGTACATAAAATTCAGACAATAATTCCCCCTATATTATACTTTAATGAAATAACCCTTGTTTTTCTCAAATTTCGCTTATTAAATTACCGTCACATTTCCCTCTTATAATAAAAGGAAGCCTGTATTACACCAATATGATTATGGTAGTATAAGTTAAATTGCATGCAATTAAGTTTTTTTTACTAACTAGGGGGCTCGGCCCCCTACGAGCTACGCTCGCCAACTCCCGTCCAGACACCGCAGACTCTAAATGCACGCTAATTTGATCGGCTTTAAAAAGATTTCGAAAGATTGAATTATAATTTAAAAAACAGTGGCGATCTCCCTATAAACGAATTTCTATTCATTTCTCTTTGATTGGGGAATTTTAACGCCAAATCCGCTGCGGTACTACTTGATTATCCTGTCGACCAATTTCGCCAAATTATATAAATCGCCAAACCACTCGCCAAAGTATACAAATTGATATAATTTTTATTTTAAATAACGAAAGAACAAATAAATTCGTACAACATTAATAAAAACACAAATAAAACGTCGAACTAAAAATAACTTGATGACGTATACACGTGTAACAACATTTCAAAATAAGCTAATATAAAAGGAATTAAGTAAAGAGAGTCTTTGTCTCCTGGTATTTTTTAACAAAGCGAAAAGAAAGTTCTTTGAAATGAGACATTTTAAATTAATTCTCAAAATATCAAATAAATGTCTAGCGCAATTTCTAAATTTAAACTTTTTTGCAATATTATTTTGTGTTCATTTTATGTAATAACTATAATGTGACGTAAATATGACGCAATTTCTCCTAAGACTTCTAACGCATGTTAATGAATTTATTATTTTACAATATCCTTTCTCTTTTAAAATTCACGTGTATAGTTTTTATGACGTAATTTTTAATAAGTTCCTGCTTTTTATACGTAATTATTTAATTCTAATTTGAAAGTTTTTTTCCTGTTTATAATAGTCACGTGTAAATAAATTTTAAATTTGAAGCAAACATTATTGCTTGCGCTTTTTATACAGTTGGCAACAGTTTAAATTAGTACAATTTTCTGAAATCTGTAAAAAAATATCTCTAGAAATGCTGAAAATTTGAATTTAAAATAGAAATAAAACCTGAAAAAATGAGTCAAAATAAAAAGATTAATGCAATCTGCACTCCGGCAAATTTTAACGTCGTATAAAATGATCTAAAAATGATTACACTGCCATGTATACTTTTTGCTGCTATAAAACTTTTTTAGTGGAACGGTTTTGTCCAACTTTAGCATTAAATAACTCTTAAAATAATTCTTCGATTTGAAAACTGTCTGCATCAGCGTGTTTATGAAACATTTCTGTATAAAACCACCGATTTTCATATTTTTGTATGCATTATTTTTGTTAATATTAACGAGGAAAGGCCTCCGGTCACAAAAAAATCAAAACCGGCGGCGGCGGCGGTGACAGCGGTAGTTACTTTTTTTTAGAATAGAGAGATTTAATAAAATAATATAATAAATATTATCCGACACTGTATACTGACTACGCATGTTAACAATATCCGGCAAACAATAAATTCAATTTTTCGAAGAAACATATGAACCCCTATTGAATTGTCATTTCAAAGTGAAATAAAAGTTTAAAATGGAGAAATAAATGCGACCTACATTTTTAGGGGATAGGGTAGGGGGGGGGTGTCGTAAGGATTTAAGAAAAGAAAATAAAAACAAGAGAAGTTGGAACCACTTCACTTTGAGCATGTTACTGCTGTTATTTTTTTCTTTTCAGAACACTTGCTAGCTGACGACCTGAAAAATGTTGCTGTTGAAGATAATTTGATTCTATTTCTTGGTTGATGGTGAAATTTCCAAACAATTGTGAATGAAGCTCTGAGAGTCTGGAGGCAGATTCGGGGTTAGAAATGTCTGCAAGACAGCATTTTTTTTCCCATCCAGTGTTTTAATGCCGAAAACTGTGCTAATGCTTTTGCTTAGCTACAGAATGTTATACTGCATTGCGTCAGAGAGAAACCGATTTGATAGAACAAATGCATCATCGAGGTAAAAGTATGTCGCCGGTAGCCATGGAAGATGATGTCTTTTTATTTAGTGTTTTTATAAAGTACTAAACAGGACACAATAACAGGCCTGATGATTTATTTGACATATTTGTGTAAAATGATGCTGTAATTTTTTAAAAATATATATTACATTTAAAATTATTAGAATTTGTCTCTGTTTTTCTTTTTTCTGAAACGCTTAAGTTGCATTTTTCCATAACATACACATCAATAGCGAATCCAAGGGGGAGGTCACGGGGGTCATGATCCCCCTCTGAACACCAAAAAATATTCTAAAGATCATTTTTAAAATGAAATATACAGTAAAGTCCCGATTAACCGAGTTTCCGCTTTAACCGACTTTTTTTCTTCTGATGGACTGATGGCTTCTATTATTATGAAACAGTCATTATAAATGAGTTTTTAGGTTTTTTAAAAAAAAATATATATATATGATTTTTTTTCCCCCATTCTGACCAGAAAATCAGAGTTCTAACTTTTTATGACTGCTCTTTCATCTTCCCTTAACACTTCATTTATAATGGCTGTTTCACAATAATGGAAGCCATCTTTCCAAGAAAATGATCCATTCCAAAGGTATAAGTTCGATTGAAAAGAAACTAATACTTTGAGCAGAAAGAAAAGGCTACACCTGCCGTTTTCATGACACTAATAGAATCACATAGCTGCCAATGTGTACGGTTTTGTTACCTCTAAAATCGAATATAAATTTTTGCCATATTTAATCGTTGACAATTGTTAGACTTTTTAAACTAAATTTCCGGAAGTGAAAGCCAATTGTTCCCTTGTGACGACATTTCTGTGGCTGTGAACACGTAAAACTTTGCTAAAAATGCTAACTTTGACAACATTTTCTGAACGAATCTTTACCTTTTTAAGAAAATGGGAAACTTTATTTTTTTGGTATCTGAACAAAATCGGTAAATTTCATATTTTTACGAATACTTATGCATTTTTTTTTTTTTGTATATACGAATGAAAATGACTTCTCGAAAGTATCAGAAAAGTAGTTAGTTTGGATTTGGTAATAGCTTTCAATATAAAAAATTCTCATAAAGAGATGTGATCCCCTCCCATCCCCAAAAAGGAAATCCATGACCCCCCTCTAAATGGTAAGCTGGATCCATCCTTAATACACAGGCACGAACACAGTTAATTCTTAGCCATAGAAGAATTTGGAGTTTAAAATCCTCTGATGTGATTCAAAAGCTTTATATTGATATGCTGTCCATCGTAAATTGTGAAAGTTTTTCTCGACCCATCTAATATTTAGATGAGAGAAAACATTTCCATTTAAGACAGTTTTCCATTTTAGCAGATGTAATTGTGTGGTTTCCTTTCCATTTGGATCTTGAAACTTTTCCGAATAAGGAAGGTTTCCATTACACACAAGTCATGTTTTCAAAACGCATTTTTTGAAGAACTGGCCTATCATTTCGGGATTCACTAAAACATAACGGTCGTAGTTCCTAAAGTATATGAGTTAATAATGCGCGATTCTGGAAAAATAGAGTATTGATAAACATCGGCATCGCTTAAAACAGCATCGATCACAATAAGAATCAATTCCCAAATTTTAGTACAGGATGTACTAGAACACAGATAAGCTTTAAACAGTAATCCCAAAACTTAGCTATCAATTAGCAGGAAATTTGATCAGGAATCTGGATAGCGGGGATAGATCGATATTTCTGCCTCTAATTTCATAGCAATATATATTTATTCGTTCTATTTTATTATTTTAGCGGCGGAACTGTTGTCAAATTTCGTGTAAGGTCCTTTTTCTTTCCAGGTTAAATTGTTATATTTTTAGTTTAGAAACCCTAGTTATTTGGGTAACAAATTTATTGAGTTGTAATTTTCAAGTTCGTCCTCTCTCCTTTCCCCTTCCTCCCGAAATTGACGAGGGAGCGAACTAGAAAAATACAACTTAACTAGAAAACAGGAATTTTGCTTTTTCAGAATTTAGTGTCGCCCCCAATGAAAAAAAAAATGTATATATAAATAGTACAAAACATATTTCAATTTTAAGACTTAAAGCATACACTTTCATTTTATGTAAAATGACGTCATTCGCATCCGCTTAAGAATTCCACATTTACGATCCACCCTTAAACATCTACAGTAAAGTATGCATAGGATGTCACTATCGCAAAATAATACACAAATTAGAGGTCTGCACGGGCCGGAATTTCCAGGCCCGGGCCCGGCCCGGCCCGAAGGAAAGCTATTTTGGCCCGGCCCGTTTACATTTTTACCGTTCTCGGCCCGGCCCGTTTACATTTTTACCGTTCTCGGCCCGGCCCGTACAAAAATCAGTGAAAACAGGCCCGGCCCGGCCCGACTAAATGTCTACAAAAAATTCCGTTTTTTCTCGACATACAATTAAGATTCTTTTAATGAATACTACATGCATATTTATGGGAACATTTTACAGTATATTTTAAATTACTATGTGTTCGCAAAATAGAAAACACACAATAGTAAACGTTAACGATTACTTACAGTGTTAACTACTACTTAACGATTACTTAACGATTAACTTAACGATTACTTAACTACTTAACGATTACTTACTTAACGATTACTTAACTACTTAACGATTACTTACAGAGTCAACGTCTCTACAGACGTTTCAAAATTTAAATAAGGGTTCATTAAAAGATTATTGTAGTTTAGAATAAAGGGTTAAAAAACATGATAACTTTTGAAGCTTATAATAAAAGGTAGATTTGTGAAAATATTTCTGTCATTTTTAAGGTTTTTCTCAAATCCAAAGGAGCTACATTTTGATACATTTATGAATTCATTTCTGTTCGGAAACGCATGAGATTGGCAGGTATTCTTATTCAGAAACCATGTAAATGCCGTTTTTTTTTTTAGATAAAAGTAATATATCTTTCAGAAAATACTGCCAAAGTTAGCGTTTTGAATCGAATTTCCGGAAGCAATAGCACAGGAAAAGAGAAAACGTACAGTCACGTGACAAGAGTCTCTGTTATCTCTGTACGTAATTTATGAAAAATGGAAACGCTATTTGATCCCAATTGCCTTCAATACTCAGCCTGTCAATTTTATGCCTTTATAGTTAAAAATGAGTCAGAAAATGTGTCTGAGAGTTTCGCATTGCTGAGCAGTAAATATGAGAACCACCTTAAGGTACATTTCCAAAGATACTGTTAACAGAAGTTCATTATCGCTATTAATACTTTTACAAAACATAATGCCTGTCCTACACATCCTGAGAACGATTAAGACCAGTTCTGTCCCGGCACAAGTCTGCCGAAAAAAATTAAACCCGGGATCAGGCATCATGTAACTGTACGATGCCGATCTCTACGATGGACATGTTACATTTCTGTATTGATGTTGTTAAACTCGCATCGGCTCGCAACGCGCATTTATACTTCTCGAAAAAGTCATATTCATTGGAAATGACCTCGTATTTTATCTGCTCCTCTCAAATTCTTATATCCGGCCGATAGGCCCGATTAATTTTTTTTATCGACCGGGCCCGGCACTTCAGGCCCTTTAAATTTTTTTGCCGGCCCGGCCCGGCCCGTTGAAAAAATTTTCCTAATTCTGCCGGCCCGGCCCGGCCCGTTTGAAAATTCTCCTCCATTCCGCCGGGCCGGGTACGGGCCTCGGGCCAAGCCCGGGCCCGTGCAGACCTCTAACACAAATGCAGCAAAAAGATCCCGTCATTAAAGAAACTCGACAAAAAAACGACTGTCTAATGATTCATAGGCATTCATTTGTTTGTAACATTAATATAGACGATTTCAATCGTGACGTTTTGGTTGGAAAATGACTCCAAACAAACGGTTGCTATGTTGTATTTTCTATTTTGTTTGTGTGTTGCAGCTATATCTTATATCTATATCTCACATCTAAGTGTTTCAATACTTGATATGTACTGGTAACATTTTCCACGATTTGTATTTAAAAAGAAATAACTCATAGCAACCGTTTTTTTTTTTTGGAGTCAAGGAACCAAAATGCCATGACTGACGTCACACTGAAAGCGTCTACAGATACTTAAAATTAAATATAGTTTATAATACCTTTTCATGTTTCAACAGAAATTATTCGTTTATATTTTTTTCAAAATAGCACGTATTTTAATTACATTTTCTTTCGGTTGTTATGAGAAAATGGCAACAAAAAGATATAATTGCTTTTTTTAAACTATTTTCCCTTTATTTTCTATGTAAATGGAGTACTTGAGTTGCCAAAATTAAACAAATGGTGCTAAAAACTACAAAAAGTTAATATTTCAAAAATAAATGGAGATACAGTTTTCAAACAAATTGCATTTAAAAGTACTTTTTTTTCTCAATACGACGGTATAAAAATTTAAAATGTGCGATCGAAAGAATAAATATATATTGCTATGAAATTAGCGCCAGAAATATCGATCTATCCCGTTAGCCCCTGACGGTGAAAGATAAAAGCGAGCAATACTACTGGTATCGAAGTAATGACCGCAATGACGATATGAAGGAAAATAAAAATCAGTGATACTACCCATAGAGATATACATAAAAAAAAAAAAAAAGTATAGTATCGTTAAAATCAAGTAGGACAAATTATCGATAGAATCGATAAAAAATATCGGCATCGCCCATATGGGTAAATATCAGTGGCGCCAACTTAAATGCAGCGGTGTAGTGGAGGGTATACGGGGGTATACGCCGTATACCTTCTGGATTTTTTTAAGGAACACCGTATACCCTCTGTTTCTCAAGAAAACTATAGTAAATACACTCTAGGGTATACGCTCTGCCTTGAGCGTATACCCTCTGCTTTGAGCGTATACTCTCTGTGTTTTTTACGACTACACCACTGCTTAAATGGGCCTGTGGGGCGTGAGCCCACCCAATAATCTGATCTTTCCACCTACCCAATTTCAATTGATTTCATTTGCTATTAATTTATTTAATCGCTGAAATAAAATTTGATTTTATTGACGTTCTCTAAATAATTTTGTTTGAAAAATAGTACGGACATCAGTTATAATTACAAGAGCACTGAAACCCCTTCAGCGGATGTATATTTAAATTTCTTTCAAAACAAAATTTCATTCATATTTGCTCATCTATTTTAATGACTTGAATTGATAAATAAAGCAGTTATGTGACTAAACTTCTTGACATTTAGTTTTTAGCCCACGGTATGCTATTTCTTTCTCCCAGCTTATTTTGTCTCCAATAGATAACGTTACCTTGTATAAGCCAGCCGTAAAACAAAAGCCGATGTTTCATTGTGCAATTAAATACTCTACAGCATTTTTAAAAACTTCTAAGCATCGCACATTTTCAATGTTTATACCGTCGTATTGGAAAAAAAAGTACTTTTAAATGCAATTTGTTTCAAAACTGCATCTCCATTTATTTTTGAAACATTAATTTTTTTGTAGTTTTTAGCGACATTTGTTTCATTTTGGCAACTCAAGTACTCCATTTCTGTAGAAAGTAAAGAAAAAAATAGTTGAAAAATAGCAATTATATCTTCTTGTTGCCATTTTCCCATAAAAACTGAAAAAATGTAATTAAAATACAAGCTATTTTGAGAAAAATATAAATGAATGATTTATACAAAACAAATAGGTGTTGCTTTCCAACGTACAATTTATTCACAAGTTTAACATAAAACTCTACGTTTCGGTTTAATCTTTAAAACCTTCATCAGGAGAAAAATTTTCAAAATATAAATCGACAACGAACTCTTTACATGCTACATTTTGAAATCAATTCAAAATACAAATCAGTCTAACGGAAACCTCTTAATCCCAAATAAACAGTTCAGTGGCGCCATCTTTTAACCAAAGAAACTAACGATGAAAGTATTGCTGAAAAAAGTGGAATTTTCATTGACATTTCAAAATAGAAAGCTATATTTCAGGAATGTGAAAGGAAACATTATCATTACACACTTCATGGTTTCTTAGACGAATTTCTAAAGATTCACAAATAATAGCATTGCGCGGAATAACTTGCTTGGAAATAACTTTAGCATGGTCAAAGTCTATAAATGAAATGAGTCCTTTATGGTAGCTTCTTGAGAGTGCTGTAGAAAATTTACGAAACTTCAAATCATTTTTATGTTCTTTCAATCTTTCGAAAAATCGACGTTTAGTCATACCTATATAGGAAGAAGTGGTCCCATCTGTAAATTTAAAGGGAATTTCATACACCCCAGAAAAAGATGAAAAGGAATTGGATCTATTTTTTTACTCATAAGATTAAACAATGTCATAGAATTAGAGGCAACAAGTTGAATGTTGTATTTCATGAATAACTTTTTTAATTTTTCAAATAAGATGGGAAAATATGGAACCTTTCGGTAAACTTAATTTAATTTGGGGGAGGGGGATTAACGGAAACTTTATATTTATCAACCAATTTATAGATAAGGCTTGAATTAAAACCGTGACATAATCCAATATTAACGATGAAATTGATTTCATCATCCAAAAATTCTTCGAAACAAACAAGTAATGCACGCTGGATAAATGACCTAAATGCTGCAATCCGAAGAATTTTTGGATGATGAAATCAATTTCATCGTTAATATTGGATTATGTCATGGTTTTAATTCAAGCCTTATCTATAAATTGGTTGATAAATATAAAGTTTCCGTTAATCCCCCCTCCCCAAAATTAAATCAAGTTTACCGAAAGGTTCCATATTTTCCCATCTTATTTGAAAAATTAAAAAAGTTATTCATGAAATACAACATTCAACTTGTTGCCTCTAATTCTATGGCATTGTTTAATCTTATGAGTAAAAAAATAGATCCAATTCCTTTTTCATCTTTTTCTGGGGTGTATGAAATTCCCTTTAAATTTACAGATGGGACCACCTCTTCCTATATAGCAGGCATGTCAAACACGCGGGCCGCGGGCCACAACTGGCCCGCGAAGCCTTTGTCACTTTACCTGTATTTAATTCTATTGTTAAAACGTGCATGCTGAAACTATACTTTGCACGAATAGACTTGCGCCAACAGCGGTCTTAGAGATAGCAATAATCCGAAAGATATGTATTCAAATATTTCGAACAGTTATAAAAAGTTACAATTTTCATTTTAAATCGACAAATTATAAATGTGTATTTTCAAAAGACTACCAATGGACAAAGTGCTTGGAGTTTTCATTTGAAATTAAAAGCACCGGAGTAAATTTCATAATGCTATCTTGTTATTTAACAGTACTTATTAGCGTTTTCCAATAGAGTTTATTACTTATACAAAGTTATTTTAAAAAAGAAAATACATTCTATTTTAAATATGCCTGGCATTATTACAAGCCAAGCCCGTGCTTAACGCGTAACACCCAGGGCCGAAACTAGCCTTTCTTGCACCCGGGGCAAGCATGGATTTTGGCGTCCCCCCCCCCCCCCCTTTCTTCCTCAAAGTATATTTACAAAGAGAATTTTACTAATTTTCTATGGCCGACTTATTTTAAAATTTAAAATATGTAATCATAAAATATGTAATACTGAACTACGTAAATTGAATGTCACGTTTGGTGCAATTATAGTTCGTTCTCATAAAAGAATTCGCATGTATTACCGGCTATTTACAGTGTTTGCTTACACAGTAGAGTTCCGATTACCCGAGTCCCGCTTATCCGAGTTTCCGCTTTGACCGAGTTATTTTCTTCTGATGGACTGATGGCTTTTATTATTATGAAACAGCCATTATAAATGAAGTGTTAGGTGAAGATGAAAGAGCAGTCGTAAAAAGTTTGAACTCTGATTTTCTGGTCAGAATAGGGGAAAAAATAGTCATAATTTTTTTTGCAAAAAAAAAAAAAAAAAAAAAAAAAAAATTGTGGCCATTTTTTTTCCCCCTATTCTGACCAGAAAATCAGAGTTCAAACTTTTTACGGCTGCTATTTCATCTTCAGCTAACACTTCATTTATAATGGCTGTTTCATAATAATGAAAGCCATCAGTCCATCAGAAGAAAATGATCGATTCCAAAGGTATAATCTTTCACTTGGCGCCCCTTGGCTCTGGCGCCCGGGGCACATGCCCCCTCTGTCCCCTCCCCCCTTAGTTTTGGCCCTGGTAACACCCATCGAAATTGAACAAGGAACAACATAAAATGAATTTTTGAAACAAAAGAACGGTCCGAAAAAATAAATTTCGAAACTTCAGTGACGAACCCAGTAACAGCATGGGTCATTCTAATGTTTGGAGGATCTAACGCCCAATGCTAGATCTAGATTAGTGTGCACAATCAAATTTTAAAATAAATGCAATTTGGAAAATTTTATAGAATTTTGTTGAAAAGTAATTTCGAGTTTTTTTTTTTTTTTTTCTTCGAGAAATAACATAAAATAATCAATGTATAATAATATTTTTGGAATTTTGTGCTAAATTTTTTTTAACATGGTTGTGTTTTGTACGAAGAAATTTTATTCTATGCAACGGTAATAATATTATTTACCCTTTTTTATGTGGCCCGCGGCTTTCTATATAACACTTAATTTGGCCCGCGGCGGTAAATGAGTTTGACATGCATGCTATATAGGTATGACTAAACGTCGATTTTTCGAAAGATTGAAAGAACATAAAAATGATTTGAAGTTTCATAAATTTTCTACAGCGCTCTCAAGAAGCTACCATAAAGGACTCATCTCATTTATAGACTTTGACCATGCTAAAGTTATTTCCAAGCAAGTTATTCCGCGCAATGCTATTATTCGTGAATCTTTAGAAATTCGTCTAAGAAACCATGAAGTGTATAATGATAATGTTTCCTTTCACATTCCTGAAATATGGCTTTCTATTTTGAAATGTCAATGAAAATTCCACTTTTTTCAGCAATTCTTTCATCGTTAGTTTCTTTGGTTAAAAGATGGCGCCACTGAACTGTTTATTTGGGATTAAGAGGTTTTCCGTTAGACTGATTTGTATTTTGAATTGATTTCAAAATGTAGCATGTAAAGAGTTTGTTGTCGATTTATATTTTGAAAATTTTTCTCCTGATGAAAGTTTTAAAGATTAAACCGAAACGTAGAGTTTTATGTTAAACTTGTGAATAAATTGTACGTTGGATAGCAACACCTATTTGTTTTGTATCGATTTTACAACGTAAAGTCCTTTGTTATTATTATGAATGATTTATGATCAAACATGAAGCTATTATAAACTATATTTAATTTTAAGTATCTATATTAATGCAAATGACGTCATTTTACATAAATTAAAAGCGTGTGCTTTAAGTCTTAAAATTGAAATATGTTTTGCACTACAATAGAGTCCCGATTATCCGATTCCCGCTTAACCGAGTTATTTTCTTCTGATGGACTGGTGGTTTCTATTATTATGAAACAGCCATTATAAATGAAGCGTTCGGTGAAGATGAAAGAGCAGCCGTAAAATGTTAGAACTCTGATTTTCTGGTCAGAATAGAAAAAAAATGGCCATAATTAAAAAAAATAAATGGCCTTTCCCCCCCCCCCCCATTCTGACCAGAAAATCAGAGTTCTAAGTTTGGTTGGCAATTTTTATGTTACTTATAATAAATATGAATGTATTTATAAGGAAGAAATCATGATAATATAATTTAATAAAAATATTTGTTAAAGTATAATAATTTTATATTTTGTTTAAAAGAAACATAATTTAATTCCGAACTACCATCTTCGGTCGTTCGCTCTTTTTCAGCCTCTGCCTGTACACACACACGCACTAAGGGAAAAAATTGTATGCGTTATTTTACTCAAGTATTTTTGGGCCCACCCAATATTTTTCAAAAGTTGGCGCTACTGGTAAATATATTTTGTGAATAGCTGCGTCTAATATTTTCGAAACTTTTATCGAGTAAACGTAAATATGAGTGGAGAGAAAGCATTCTATTCATATTCACTCTGAATTATATTCTGGGAATATTGTTTTATCACACTCTTGTCAATTGGCTGAATTTGTTACACAAAGTGATTATTTTCTGAAAAAATTCTTTACTAGTAAGAATAATAAGAAAGTATTTTGGAAGAAAAAAGGCCGGCACATAAATAATTAATTGTTTTCCGTTCATGAATCAGAGTCCCTATGTCTATATTACTAACAGTATTTGAGAAAAAAAAAATTCAAAAATCATTTTATTCAGTGAAAGGTGCTTTCTTGTAAATACAGAAACGGTTTTAAAAGCAGACGAGGTTGGCCGACCACTGGAGGCACTAAAACATAACAGTTAAAAATATACAATTGCTTGTCAAAGATTGTCTGTACTATCATCTGATATGATATCCTCATGATGTTCCTTCTAACTGTCCATATGCAATCCACACAACGTACTGGGAAAACATACAAAGCATATCATATTCAGGATAATCAATGTTCTCTCTATAGTTGAAAGTTTCATGTAGAAAGTCACAGGATAGCCTCTAAATAATATGCCTAAATCCGGCTCTTATTATTGTTTTGTAAACTGTACTGATGCATGTTTAATTGGGTCTCTGTGTTGGGGGTCTCTGTGGCCCAGTGGTCAAAGCACCACGCTGCTAATCGCCTGCGAGCGTAGGAGATTGTGGGTTCGATTCCCGCTAGTTCCACTGCACACACTCTTTGTGTGGGACTCCCAGAATGTATTTCTCTTGTGTTGTAATACAGTCGAAACTCTATTTAACGAAGTCGCTAAATCCCGGAAAAAGTTCGTTATATGGAAAATTCGTTAAATAGAGATTCACCTTTTAAAATACTTTAAACTACATAAAACAGATTTTAAATTCATAAACACTAAATATTTTTACTAAAAGTAACTAATCCCATTTTTTTAAATAAATTATATCGATTTGTTTTATTTATTTTACCCACCAATATCCATCATCCATTCATTTTTTCTATGTGTTTAAATCTTTGAAATCTGCAAGGAACACAAAACATTGTCCGGGAATACACTGTATTTTCTGTTTAAAGTAAATAGTTTTACATTAAAATTAACGAATTTTAATGATCGTATGATTATCGTATTTATTATTATTATTATTATTATTATAAAAAATAATTTTAACCATACATTAACATATGCATCCTTAAATTTAATTTCTGAAAAACTCTGTTAATTTTTCCTGAGTTTTTTCTTTTAAAAAGTGCTTTCCCTCATAATACGTCTCGCATCTTTGCAATGCACTAAAAACCCCTTCATGCGTATTATGTTCTAACTATAATCCGCGTCGGATTGTTTCAAATAATTTTAGCATTTCATCATGCGAAGTTTTATTAATTCCTGCATAATGATCATTTCCATCATCATCATATTCATCTTCATCGCAATTCATTGCTGTATTGTTTTTATTTTTCTCATTGTTGAAAATATCCAATTCGGATAGTGTTTCCGAGGTCTCAATTTCAGAATTAAGTGAAATACAATCATCAATCAGCACATCATGGTTAATTTCTTCTTTTTTTCTCACTATATCCACGTTTTTTTTAAGTTACTGTAAGGGATTATCGTCTTCGTCCTCCGTACTTACCGAATTCTCATTGCTGACAAAGAAGGCGCCTGGTAAAACCAGTTCAAGGCCGTTGAACATCATAAAATGTGTTTAAAGAAAGAATAAGTTTGAAATGTCCAGAAATATTTTCAGAAATGGGGAGAAAAAAAAATTGATCACAGAAAAAGTTCGTTAAATAGAGAATGCACTTCGCTGTATGGAGGTTATTTTACGAAGAAATTCGCACAATGTTCTTGGTTCCAAGGAAAAGTTCGCAAAATAGAGAAATTCGCAAAACAGAGGTTCGTTAAATAGAGGTCCGACTGTATTTCCTTGTGCTATCTTGTCTCTGACTTATAAACGGGCTCTCATGTCAGGCACACAAATCATATGTTTGTTGTTTAATAAATAAATAAATGTTTAATTTCCACAAAACAACAAGAAAAGAAAAAATTTCAAAATTTTCGTTTTCATGGTTTTTCGTTTGTAAAAGGGTCAATTAAATGTCATGATTTGTTGCATTATTTAATATTTAGCACAGATGTCATATACGGTTCGGCGTGATTTTTTTTACGACAATTTGGCGAAAACCTCGTTTTCGAATACCAGTTACATGTGCATTTTTAAATTATTTTCTAATATTTTTAAAATGAAATAACAATAAATAAATTAAAAAAAAATTAATAACTATAGAACAAAACAATTTATAACTTTTTTTTAAATAAAAATAAAATAAATGTAAATAAACATTTATTAATAAATAAGCGACAATAGCCGGGTTACCATGTCAGGCAAAATAACGCCATTTTGGTGCCAATTAGGTACCCTTGTGCGTATATGACATCTGCGCCTAATATTAGGTAGATTTCGTATGAAATACTACCTATTACATTCTCCCCTATGTTGGAATTTCTGAAAAAAATTTGCAGATCTACACCGATCATGACCCCTAGTTGGTTGTGTTTATGACGGCCAATTATCAACACGTGGGATATGGGCCGTAAAGGGGGGAGGGAGTGCCCTACGTGGGGGTCTTTCTAAGGGAACCTAACCCGTATTAACGGTTGGAAAATCTAAGGTTAGAAGAAAACCACGAAAACTCCGAACGATTAGGCCGACGGGCGCGATTGGGATCGAACCCAGCACCTCCCGTCTACCAGCTTCGAGGGCAGAACCTATCGGCCACTGGTGGGACCATGACCCCTAGAACCCAAAACCACCCTCAGTAAAAAACTTTATCTCTCTCTCTCTCTCTCTCTCTCTCTCTCTATATATATATATATATATATATCACTTTCTTCTGGACACGGTAACTTCCACAATTCTGAACAAATCTCTGCCAAACTGATACATAAAATCAAGGGGCATGAAATCTCGGTCAAGTTCGTTAATGGGCAAAATCGGACCGAGGGGATGGAAATAGGGAGGGGTTTTGTGAAAACCGAAAAAACCTCACAACTTCTTAATTTTTGTGCATATCAAATCAGTTTAAAGTTTTTATTATTTTTAAAAATAGGGCCAAACATTTATGTATCACAGATTTTTGATAAAATTGAAAATGGGCTCAAGGGGCGCAAAAAATAGGGTTTTTGGGAGAAAAAAATTCCTGACTTCGTCAATTCTCAAGATATCAAATCCAATTAATTTTATTATAAATCTCCTTAATATTATCTACAACTTTTATATTCACAGTTTTTGATAGGGCGAATTCGTACCGCAAAAAAAATTTAAAACGAAAAAAAAAAAAAAAAAAAAAAAGGGGGGGTGGTGGGGGTTGAAGAAGAAAAAATCCATAACTCCGTCAATTCACAAGATATAAAATCCCCAAAAATTTATTATATATCTTCTTAATATTGTCTTCAACATTTATGTAGACAAATTTTTGATAGGACTAATTCTTACAGCAAAAACAAATTAAAAATACATAGCGTTTGAAGAAAAAAAATCATCTTATTAAGGGTGTATTCATAAATCCAAACTGCTTATTTTCTTACTCATTTTTAAATTCATTTTTGCTGTCAAACGCATGCAATTGGTAGATTCTCTTATTCAGAAACTATATAATGTACCGTAATGATCGATTTTTTGATAGAGGCAGAATATATTTTTTAAAATGCTGTCAAAGTGGGCATTTTGAACAGAATTTCAGGAAGAGATTGTGTTAGAAACGAAAAATATTGTCCTAATGAAAAAATAATTGTTTATTAATCAAGTTTTAATTAATTGAAAGAAAAATAAAAACACAGGTCGCTTATAAATCTCTTCAAAAATCACGTCAGCAAGTTTCATATTTTACTTTCTTCTATCTTCAATAGAAGAAAGTATTGTAATCGAAATTTTTTTCGACTTCCGGTTTTCGACGGATTTGCATGTTTTAGGGGTCAGAGATTCCAAAAAACATGTTTATAGAAAATGTCTGTCTGTCTGTGTGTCCGTCTGTCCGTCTGTCCGTCCGTCCGTCTGTCCGTCTGTCAGTCTGTCCGTCTGTCCGTCTGTCCGTCTGTCTGTCGCCATTGTACCATCAAAAAGTGTATGAAGTTATGTATAGAATTAAACCAAAATTTTATTATAAGTTTTTGGCTATGGCAAGCAGGTCCTCGCGGAATTTGGAAAAAAATTGCCGGTAGGGGGCGCTGATATAACAATTTTTGTGCGATTTTGAATATTGTACCATCCAAAAGTGTATGGAGTTATGCATAGAATTGAACCAAATTTTTAGTTTAAGTTTTTGGTTATGACAAGCAGGTCCTCCCTGAATTTGGAAAAAATTCGCCGGTAGGGGGCGCTGTAATAGCGATTTTTGTGCGATTTTGAATAATGTACCATCCAAAAGTGTATGGAGTTATGCATAGAATTGAACCAAATTTTTATTTTAAGTTTTTGGATATGGCAAGCAGGTCCTCCCTAATTTGGAAAAAAAATCGCTGGTAGGGGGCGCTGTAATAGCGATTTTTGTGCGATTTTGAATATTGCACCATCGAAAAGCGTATGAAGTTATGCATAGAATTGAACCAAAAAAAAATTTAAGTTCCTGGCTATGGCAAGGAGGTCCTCCCTTAATTTGTAAAAAAATCGCTCGTAGAGGGCGCTGTAATAGCGATTTTTGTACAATTTTTGTGCCATTTCGAATATTGTACCGCCGAAAAGTGTATGAAGTTATGCATAGAATTGAACCAAATTTTATGTGTTTATTTTTGGTCATGTCACGAAGGTTCTTCCTGAATTTGGAAAAATTCTGACGGAAGGGGGCACTATAATTGCGATGCCTGTACCATTTTCATTATTGTACCATCGAAAAGTGTATGAAGTTATCCATATAATTGAATCAAATTTTTTGTGCATGTTTCTGGCTATGGCAAATAAGTCCTCCCTGAACTTGAAAAAATTCCGAAAGAAGGGGGCGCTATAATTCCGATCTCTGTGCCATTTTCATTATTGTACCATCGAACAGCGTATAAAATTATGCATACAATTGAACCAAAATGTTTGTGCTTGTTTTTGGCTTTGGCCAACAGGTTCTCCTTGAATTTGGAAATATTGCGCGGTAAAGGGGCTCCGTGCTAGCGATTTTTGTATACTTTTCTTGATTTTTCGTAGTTCTATTGTGCATCGGCGGCTCATGCAGCGGCGGGAACTCGCTACCTGCTATGCCGGCTATTCGCAAACAGCTGATAACGACAGAATAAGGAAAAATTAATAATTTTAACAAATATCATGATATAGATTAACTCGTTTTTAGTCCGTTTAATTGACTTGAGCAGAAATTTAAGATGAAAATCAAAGTTGGTATAGTATTGAACTAATAATATTGAAGTATTAACATGTGTAACTAGGTTTTGAAATATTAAGATGTATAAGATAGAAGAAAGTTTTGGGATTGGCACATCCAACTAGTTTTCTATTAAAAATGAATCTGAAAATGTGGCAGAAAATTTCGAGTTGTTGAGCATGGAAAAATATTTTTTTTAATACCGCCTTAACATGATTCTGATAAAACCAGCTATTATATAAAAATGAAATAAAAACTCGTCAAAAGCGGTCAGATAAAATTGTTAAAGTGGGTTTTATATCTAATCATTATTTAGTTTTTGTTGGTGAAATTAGTATACTTAACTTCGAAATCTAGCTCTGCCTGTAGGGATTTTTTTTCTTTTCGTTTCGTTTAAAAAAAGAAAGAAGTTAAAGCTATTAATTTTAAATGTTTCCGTTTTAAATGAAAGTTTTTTATTAAATAAAATGATAATGAAATACAAAAAAAAAAAAAAAAAAAAAAAAAAAAAGCATTGTTCTTAGCAATCATTTAAAGGCGGCCAAACTGGTCGCCGAATTAGTTAAAAATAATAACCTTTTCTAAAATATGAAAAAAAAAATATCTTTTATGATTAAAATTTGAGTTGCCATCATTAGAGAAAAGTATATAAAATTAGAAAAAAATTAATATTTCGAAAACTAATTCGAATTAAAAAATTCTAATACCAGTTCTGAGATCTGCGAATCAATACGGATTTTGGGTATTAATTTCATCGCAAAGTATTCCATATTTTAGGAGAAATCGCCGTGAAACAGAATCAGTTGTTTAATCAGTCGTTTCATAGAATCGTTTAATTTCAGTCGTTTCATAGAATCGTTTCATTTCAGTCGTTTCATGAAATTGTTTCATAAATTCGTTTCATTAGGATTTTATATATATGGGGTAGATACACTAACATGATCGTTCCTGTCATTTTGTACCCCGGTGCAGTTCAACTACGAGCTTTAAAAGACGATTTTTTTAATTGTTAATATCTTCCAACTCTGAAATTGACAAAAATTATTCTTAGAATCCCCAACAAACGGAAATAGTGAGTTAATGAATTTAACTGATTTATTGAGGAATTTCAGGAGTTTATTGCTACAATCATCTTCATGAATTTAGAGAAATTAAAAAGCCTGCAGACATACAGAAACAGATTTTCCCCAAAGTTCATATGCTTTACAATTTTGTACTAGAAAATTTATAATATTTATGAGAAATATGTAGTGCTTTTTTTTCTTTTAAATAAATATAAAACGAGCACATTTTCATCAATATTATTTTTATTTTTTTATTAAATTATTTTTATTTTCTTTATATGCTTCAAAAGATGTATTCTCACGTTTTAGTAAATATTTTTCCAATCAGAGATACAAAGGGTTGCGCTATAAATTGCGATACAAAGGGCTAAGCTATAAAATAATAATAATAATATTGTTATTATTATTATTAATAATAATTGAAACTTTGAAGCGGTAAAAATTGCTTTACCCCTACAGTCCTGTGAATTAGAACTGAATTATTCTGTTTTCGAGAGAAATGAAAGGCGTACTCTCGTCAGATCTTTCTATAAGGCTGTTTATCAAAATCACTAAAACAACAGTGCGAACAATTTATTTTATTTTACTTTCCTTACTATCTGCATTTAATAATTTTAATACGGGTTAAATATTAAAAAAAAAAAAAAAACCCTGTGACTATCAATGCCTTAAGAGAGCCCTGCGAGTAACAACGGAACTACTATTCCGTTTTCTGGAGATCGGAAACATATACAGTAAACTTCCAATTATCCGTCACTCACGCGGCGGATGGTATGGCGGATAATCGAAATAGACGGATAATCGAAATAGACGGATAACCGACAGACAGTACAAGAACGCTACTAAAGTTACATTTCTATATGTTAATTTATAAATAAGAATAATTAAAACATTTTTTTTAATTTGTTTTGTACTTTCGTCATAAAAAGCCAAACTGATAATAAGAATATTCCAAATGAAAAACAAATTTCAAAGTAATTGCTTAAGAGGCACAAAGGCCAACATAGTGAAAAAGATTCCATGCCGGGACTGGAAACCGGGCCAGCAGTATAGCGCACTGACGTTCTACCGACTAAACCACATGGAACGATACCCAGCCTGGAAAATTTCTATCTATAATATGTTGGCAAGGCTACAAACGCAGCACAAGATGGAATATTTTATCGTGAGCCACCGACCTGGGGCGAACACGAAACTTAATTAAATCCAACATCGATAGGAACTATATTAATACATGGAAATTATTCCAGCGAGAAACATTCGCCTTGCATACAATATTTCAAATGAAAATCAAATTTCAAAGTAATTGCTTAAGAGGCGCAAAGGCCAACATAGTGAAAAAGATTCCATGTCGGGACTCGAATCCGGACCATCAGTATAGCGCTGAATAATTTCCATGTATTAATATGATAATAAGAAATCTATTTATCGGAAAAATTTACAATTTTACTGAATAAATATGTAGTACTTGTTTTCATACAAAGTTGCTTGTGCTTTTAGAGCAGCAAGATTACGAATTCTACGCAATAAAACTACTAGGCTTACATCTGCTTTATCTTGGCCTTGGAAGGGGATCGTGGCTATTATCATGGACCTCCTGACCAGGACTTTGGATCGTGTAGGTGGTCGCAGAGCTACTTGAGCTCCGACTCGTCGGGTTTTGAAGTCCTTGAATACTGATTTCGAGATCACTTGAACGCATTACTCTATGAAAGTAGACCGTAGCCATAATTGTGGCGCGATACGGACGGGCGGTTGCGTAAGGTTCTCAGAGTTTTCCTTGCGTGTGACGATAATTCGAGTCACTCTCCTGTAATACTATGTCCACACTAAATACCTTAAGATATCTCAGACCGCCGAACTCTCTGAGAGAGTTCCATAAACTCTCTCAGTGAGTTTCGACTTACTTCGGCTAGATACAGGAACGACCACTCACTCTTGTTGGCTATGAAGCTCCGCTTTTACTGATTGGCTGTTGCGGCCGTTTTTATTTTAAGCGCATGCGCATACTTTACTTTTGTTCAGATCACAGACACAGTGAAGCTACTAAGATATCTTAGGTAAGCTTTTCGATGGGAACAGGCATCCAATTCCGGGAGGGTACTACTTCAAAACTGGCGGTCTAACATATCTTAAGTTTCTACTGTAAACAGGGTATTGGTCCTCCCTGAAGGCAGGGTCTCATGACTTTGCGGTGTGGCTGCATGGGTGCGGGGCTCGGGCGGTCTCGGCTGGTGTCTCCTGTTGCTGGGTGCAACGTGCCTAGCTGTGGTCGGTTCCTGGCCTGTGGTTGCTCTCGGCTGGTTGGTGCTGTGGCGGCGATTGGGCGTCTTTTGGTGCCTTTGGGACTGGACATGGTTACGCTATCTCCTTTGAAGGACCGCATGGAGCCTCTCGGCTCTGGAACGGGAAACTTTGTGTTTTATCTTGCATCTCAAACTAATTATTGCGTATAGAGAGCATAGTCTGCATGACTGACTCCTGGATGATGATTCTACTATTCATCACATTCATCCACTTCAGGTTTCTCTGGATTCAAAACAGCTTGAATAAGCTCGTTATCCGTTAATTTTTCATAATCAACATCATTCTTGCCACAATTAGGCCAGTCTGTGATTTAATCCCCAGAATTATTTTCTAGATGCTGTCCCTGACGTCAGACAAGCATTTTACTCAAAATAGGCGCCGTCTCACTCGGGTTTATGTGCATTTGAATTTTTATTGTCGTTTCTGATATAAGAAAAATTAGGAAAGTGAGGTGGCGGTTGATAGAGTGGCGGATAATCGGAAGTTTACTGTATTCTCGTCAGATGTTTCTACAGAGCTGTTTTTCAAAATTACTTAAAAGAAAGAGTGAATAAAAACTTTATTTTACTTTGTTTATTACCGACAGTTTCTTATCGTGTCCTGTAAAATATTTATTCGGTAAGCGTCGCTATAACCATTTTTTCTCTTCTGGAAGACATCCTGGATCTTGACGCCCTTCAGATTGTTACTAATATGATTTTATTTATGAAATAAAATTAATGGTTCAAAATATGGTGAACCACATGGTGAATAAAGTGACTTGTAACAAATGGTAGAATATCATGTATGAAAATCCTTAAAATAAGAGAAGAAACGAATTTTTCGTTGTTTATTGTCTACAGTTTCTTGTCGCATTCATACAAAACATTTATTCTGTAAGCGTCGCTGTCGCTGAGTTTTCCCTTCTTGATGACTTCCCCAAGGTGTATGCCCTTCTTTCGAGCCTTCATCGTTTTCGACCATCCGTCCTTCGAGAAGGTTTTCTCTCCGTACAGCATGATGGAATCGTAATCGAACTTGTTGATCAAACGGTTCTGCTCGGGTTTAAGTTTGTCGAACTGGTCGAGGGCCTCTGTAGGAAGAAAGAAAAAAAGTGTTACCGTTTATTGCACATTTTAGAATTGTTAAGGTGCCTGCCTACCTTCGGAAGGGATTTTTAACCATTTGGAAAAATGGTTATTGTTCTCTGTCAGGGTAGGAAATCAAAAACATATCTGAACGTTTTATTGGTTGAATCCGCATTTTATTCGTTTTCTGATCGTTCTATACAGTAATCTGTATTTTCCCTTTACTTTCAACAGAGATGGATACTTCTGTTGCCACTATGACAAAAAGTAATAAAAACTACAAAAAAATTAATAACTCAGAAAGAAATTGAGATACAGCTTTCAAACAAATTGCATTTAAAAGTACTTTTTTTTTATCTATACGACGGTGTAAAAAGTAATATTGTAGGATGTTTAGAAGTTTAAGAATGAAATTTCATTTAAAATGGGTCGTCAGATTTCTTGGATATCTAACGATGGAAAAGCCTTTTCCCGAACAGCCAATGAAATGCTTGGATAATACGTAAGTTTCAGGAAATCTGACGAGTCGCAGGCGATTTTTGTCGCTTGCAATTTTTACGTGTAATAACACTATTAATGTTTAATTCATGGCGTACATAATGTATGATAAACTCCGTGCGATTTTTTATGTCTTAAATTTTAGTCTTCGAGAAAATCATTTTCCAAATGGTCGTTGTAATTTATTAAATTGCTTTTTTTTTATTTGAAAAATTGCCTATTTAGGTGCATTATATTATAGAATATAGTTAAAAATTGTGAATAACTTGTAAAAATATGTATAATTTTAAATATTTTATTTTTTAGGTTCAAAACATACATAAAATTTGCTATAAAATGGCACTTTTGCAAAACATCAAAACTCAAATTTAAATGAAGATATTTTTATTCTGTAAATTTTATTATGATTAATGAAACTTTCTTAAGGTACTGAAGCATTTTTATAATTATAACTATGTTATTAATAAAAATATAGAAGTTAACGTTTTTACACATAGAAAAATCAAGATAATATATGACAATTCATAACTTGTATTAACTAAAATATGAAAAAATAATTAACTGTAATCATAATAGAGGCACATTACCTAAATAAATACCTTTAGAGTATTTTTGCAAGATTTCATAACGTTACAATTATATTTTTTTGAGTTATGATGTTTTGCGTTAAAACAAAATGTTAAATAGTATATCATTTTGAGAAAAAGCAGAAAATATAATAAAAAACCTGATTTACCTATTAAACGAAAAATGTAATTTTAAAAAGCTCCTGATTTATAAAGTTCACCATCTGTGTAATTTACAACAGTTATCTTTTTTTTTTTTTTTTTTTTTTTTTTTTTTCTTGGTGGTTTTAAAATGTTTCTGCGTTTATGTTTTCTGCATTTGCGATCACTTCAGGTTGCGGAAAGCTACTTTTAGATTCAAAACCTTGACTAATATTAAAATGCCTGTAACTCAAGTTCTAGGAAAGATGGAAACAAAATTCAAACTGATTTAAAAAGCTAAAATGTCAAGTTTTAATATTAAACCAAATATAGAAAATCGGATTTTCAACCGAAAATTGCATTTTAAAGGTAGGCGGACACCTTAATAGATCTTTCAGAAGTAATTTAACCTTTCCGGCGCGGATCAATTCTGTTTATAAACTGATGAAATAATGGACTGACACCAGAATTTATAAACGAAGTTATTAGAAAATATGAATTTGCTTATTTTGACGTACATTATAAAATTTTAATTAAATATTCTTGGTGCCGTTTGTCAGTTTTGGAATTAAAATTTTGTATCCTTTTTTAAGGACGCCGCCCTCGAAAGGGTTAATGAAAATATGTTTAGAATTTCGTGTTTTATTCTTAACATTTTAGCATTTTTGTTGTTTGTTTCTTTACTTAAAAGATATGCGGATTTTGTGTTTTCACAAGCAATATAATCGCGTATACTAGAATAGGAGAAATAAGTTAGTTAACGTTTCTTTCAATTTTACACACAACATCAAGTGAAGAAGAATTTAACATGGTAAAACTAGTGAAAAAGACAGTACCAGGATCGAAATATCCCAAATCGGCAGGAGAAACCTAAAGCGAAGCAAAGCCGAAACAACAGAAACCCCACCCTCTTCGCCATCAGACGGAATCTACAACGCCGAGAGAACTACCAAGGAACCAAGCGACTTCCACCAATGTCCAGGGGTGGTGCGCCGCCACAAGAATCCTCCGCAAACGCAGGGCGCCATGATAGCCTACGGCAACAGCAACAACTACCACACTGCTAAACACAGGCCGCTTCAGGGTGGACTATTAGAAATTGGTCCGAATTTTCGTTCTACACATGGTAATACCAGATAGAATTTTTAATTTTCGGAAAATTTGCAGCAGTCTGGTTTTGAAAACCTGCAAAGTTGCAGCAAGCTCAGCATGACAAGGCTGCAGCAAGCTAACGCAAACACCGAAGTCACTACACTTTAAACTTGCAGCTAACTTGTCGTGCAAGTTAAATTCATGCTGTATCAAATTTATTGCAAATTAACGGCAAACAAGTAATCAAAAATACTGCAAGCTTACAGCAAAGTAGTAATCTTTCCACGCCCCACTATCTGTTTACAACTGTTACACTATAAGTTTAACGAGGGGTCCATAGACCTGATCAGGTCTATTCCCAGATAGCATTTTTAATTTGCAGAAAATTTTCAGCAGTCTTGCTTTGAAAACCTGCAAAGTTGCAGCAAGCTCAACATGACAAGACTGAAAGTTCATAACAAGACTGCAGCAAGATAATGCAAACGCCGAAGTCACCACACTTTGAACTTGCAGCTAACTTGTCGTGCAAGTTAAATTCATGCTGTATCAAATTTATTGCAAATTAACCCCAGATAGCAATTTTAGTTTGCAGAAAATTTTCAGCAATCTTACTTTGCAGATATGCAATGTTGCAGCAAGCTCAGCATGACAAGTCTGAAAGTTCATAACAAGACTGCAACAAGATTATGCAAACTCCGAAGTCACCATACTTTGAACTTGCAGCTAAGTTGTCGTGCAAGTTGCAATCTTGTTGCATCAATCTTACTGCAAACTCATAGCAAACTAGTAATATTGCGATGTCAGACTATTTGCAAACGCATTGTAAATTTGCAATATTGTCATGTCAGAACATCTACAAATGAATTGCAAACTCGAATCTTGTCATGACAAGTATAGCTGCTAATATGTAGTAATTTCATTGAAATGTTGTCAATTCTCTGAATTTTGCGTGTAGTACACAGGTAAAATAGGATTTTTTGAGACAACAGATGCCCATTCACCCAAATTTGGGAAGAACTTCGTTTTGATACTAAAAATGAAGATCCAGTGAGTACTAAAAAATAAAGTTGTTTTATCATGTTTTTTGCGCAAAAGGGGGCATTGTTAGCTCAGGGAGGGGGGTAACTAAAAATAAATAAATAAGTAGGTGAAATGGGATATTGTTTATTATGTTTTTTATAATTCCGAATCAGGTGAAATCATCAGCAAGTCAATACGATCATTTCTTACAAAGTTACGGCAGGTTTTATTAATACAAAGTCTTTTGCAGGTAAAATAGGTTTTTACAGTAACAAGTGATTGCTATTCACGAAAGCTTGAGACAAACCTCGTTTTGGCACTACAAATTAAGATCCTATGAGTCTCCAAAATGTAAAGTTGTTTTACTGTGTTTTTTTTTTTTTGTTTTGTTTGGTTGGTTTTTTTTTTGGGGGGGGGGAGGGGGGCATTTTTTATGGGCATTTTAGCTCGAGGGGGGAAAATTCAACTTTTTTTAAATAGGTCAAGTGGGATATCGTTTCGTATGTATTTGAATAACATTATCGGCAAGTCGATACGAACATCTATAAGAAAGTTACAGAAAAGATTTTATGAATGCAAAGTGGAAAATTATATTTTATTTTTTACATAGTTTTGTCACATTTATTTTACGTTTAAAAAGAGTTTTTTATATCATATTAAGCAGGGCTCCCAAATGGTCCGCCAACTGAATACCAATAAATTTTAACAGAAAAATTTATGGTAGGTTCGCGCTAGAATTAACTTTCAAATGTGTTTCCGGGGCGGTTTGTAAGAAAAATCTAAAAAGAATTTTTTTCTAAAATAATATTGGTATTCAGTTGGCGGACCATTTGGGAGCCCTGTATTAAGTCATCTCAAAACTATTAAATGTCTTCAAAATAGCAATAGTCAAAATCAGGATAATTTTGAGTTTATTTCAAAGTCATTAAATTTACCAAAATCCACTACTTATAATCTGGCCTAACTTTGTAAACAATGATCGTTATCGGCTTGCTTGCGATATCATTTGATTCAGAATAAAAAAATTCACAACAAACGATACCCCATTTGACATTTTAAAAATAAGTTCTGTTCGTCCATGCGTGTTAAAGTACCCCCCCCCCCTCCTCAAAAAGAATCCCACGATGATTCAACTTTATTTTGGGGGAACAAATCGTATCTACATTTCTAGTGCCAAAATGAAGTTCTTACCAGATAAATTTTCTTGAATGGCTATCAGTTGCTGCTGTAAAAACCTACGGTACCTGCACCAAATTATAGTTTTCGACTTCGTATTCATAAAACTTGTCGTAACTATGTAACGAATGATCGTATCAATTTGCAAATGGTAATCATTCCATTAAAATAATAATAATAATAATAAACGATACCTGTCTCTTAACATACCTAAAAAAAATTTTAGTTTGCCCCTCCCGCTCCCTGAGTTAAAAATGCCCCCAAAACATGATAAAAGAACTTTATTTTTTAAGGACTCATCGAATATTCGTTTTTAGTATCAAAATGAAATTCTTCCCAAACTTTGGTCAATGGTCACTAGTTGCCGCATTTCTGCTCAAGTTTTGATTGTATATTTTTTATCTGTACGCTAATAGTCGTACTTTTGAAGGTTGTGCGAGATTCCATATAATCGGAGGTTTGTCAAATGCTTGACATTTTTATGCTACATAGACCGAGTAAACAAGGACTTATAGTTTAAAGTAGATTCCAAATCACCACAAATATACTACCACAACCGCAGGAATTAAACCCGACATAGTTGAATCGGAGGCCACAGGGCTAACCATTCAACTACCTGGTAAGCCCCAATAACTTCCAATAATATACCTTAATTTGTTTAGAAGTTTTATTAGACTCGCCAATTCTCAATTAGTTGCTTATTCCCTTCTAATTCTTAGAAGGTAATTAAAAACATTATCTAAAAATAAGTGGTCCATGTACATAACCAATGCAAAGCAAACCTAGATGAGTATAAACACACACCCTCAATTTTAATTTCATATATAATTATATTAAAGAAAATATAATTTATTTTCTTTTGGCCACACCTTTTGGCCAATCCTTTTGGCCAGAGTGGAATATATTGCTAAAACATATTGACTTCCAGAAGGAAAAAAAAAAAAAAAAACTCATTTTAAAATTAAAATTTCCCTATGGGACGATCCATAAATAATGTCACACTTTTTTTCAACATTTTTAACCCCCTTCCTCCCCTTGTCACATGTCACGCTATATTACGTAAATATATACTTGCAGCTCAGAAACAAAGCACTATGTTATAGGTCATATTTCAAATTTTATTTTTGAACTTTAACTATGTGTTTTAATGACATTTGTGAGCATAACAATAAAACTGATTCGTGTATTTATTTTGTATGAAATAAGATTACGGTTTACAACAAAAAACATAATATACAATAATAATAAAATATTAATATGAAAGAGCAATTGAAAACAGTAGTATTTTAGAATTTGAAATGGAATTTAATATATTTGGTTTTTAAATCCTATATTTACTTTATGAACACAAAATACT
Organism: Maratus speciosus; assembly: GCA_963932465.1. NCBI lineage: Eukaryota > Metazoa > Arthropoda > Arachnida > Araneae > Salticidae > Maratus > Maratus speciosus. Next base: position 8,274,915 of record OZ010792.1, on the reverse strand, counting down.
TTAAAACAGATTGATTTTGAAGATGAAGCCTCAATATTAGTTTTGCTTAAATGGAATTGCCATAACATTTCATTTGTCACATTAATATGAACATTTATAAAATTATATATTAAATCATAAAATAGAAATTACTCCGAATCATTTACTATAACGACTCTTCCTCCCTTGGAGAAAATATATGCTCGTCCATAGAGTACACAGGCATTTTGGCATCGCACTCATCCTCGGGAATAGTAAGTCCTCTAATATCTATGCAATGTTAGTAAGACCTCTAATGTTTAACCAAAATGTGTGATGTCAGACTTCTTCTTACCCCCTCCCACCCCCTTGTCACAAACTGTCACAATTTCACGAACCCCTCCTCCCCCCTCCAAGCTTGACATCATTTCTGGAGGGCCCCTATTCACAAATCTGATTAAATATAATTCCACAGAAACAAAATATTTGAAAAGTTTCAAGAATTTAAAAAGAACAAAGTTATAATAAAACAATACAGTCTATTAAATTACAAAGTTTATTTTCACACAGCTACAAATAATAGTTTCTAATACAAAGTATTAACATAATATTTACCAAATTAACATACAATTATTTAACATTCTTCTATATATTATTTCCGTGTCTTTGCATCCTAAAAGAGAGAAACAATAGAGTGCATTTTAAAAGTTACAAGTTAAATTTTCACTGTTTTCAAGAATCCTGCTTAGATTTAGTTCTAAAGGTGATCCCAAATTATAACTCTTCAGGCAAAATGACCGAATCGCTAATGTTAATCCAACGAGATATATTTTTAAAAATATCTCGTGTGTATTTTTATATTTTAAAAAGACTTTTTCTTTTGCATTGGATAGCTGAGGTAAATTTCTGCAATTGCGGTTTTTACTTTATTTTAAGTTCGTTGAAGTTTTTATTTAATTTTCTTTCTTTCTTTTTCTTTTCGTTTTTTTTTTTTTTTTTTTTTTTTTTTTTGTGTGCGGACACTTTCACTTTTTTCACTGTTTATACCGGCTCGAAAGGTGAAAGTATATAAAAAAATCATTTAAAAATATTGAAATGCAACCGAGTTACCTTAAAAAAAATTCTCTTATTGGATTAACATTGGCGAATTGGTGTTTCCGCTTGACTGAAGTAGCCTCTTAACCCTTTAAGCCCCGACCCACACAATTGTACGGGCGATTACTAAAGTAAAAGAAAATGACTACCTCCTGTTTTTGTGCGATTTAAAACCAAATCCGCACATTTATATGAGTTAATTGGCTTTAGATGTTTTGATAAGACACAACTAGGGGGGTACCATCTACAATACAGGTTATATTTTCTGCTTTTAAAAAGACTATATCATCTGACAGCAATAGACAAAAAGTATGAACTGTCGTAATTTCATTTAAATATGATTTATAATGTTTGCTTGGATTTAATATTTCTTTTCATATAGTTTATTCATGATTTTAATTGATTTTGTCTTTGATAAATTTAATTAGGATTCACAAAAGTTGAAAAACAAATGAACCACACAATTGTGCGGGTCCGGCATTTACCATTTCCAAAATAGATACAATTCCTAATATATATATAAAACTAGTTGGATGTGCCAATCCCAAAACTTTCTCCTATCTTATACATCTTAATATTTCAAAACCTAGTTACACATGTTAATACTTCAATATTATTAGTTCAATACTATACCAACTTTGATTTTCATCTTAAATTTCTGCTCAAGTCAATTAAACGGACTAAAAACAAGTTAATCTATATCATGATATTTGTTAAAATTATTAATTTTTCCTTATTCTGTCGTTATCAGCTGTTTGCGAATAGCCGGCTTAGCAGGAAGCGAGTTCCCGCCGCTGCATGAGCCGCCGATGCACAATAGCACTACGAAAAATCAAGAAAAGTATACAAAAATCGCTAGCACGGAGTCCCTTTACAGCGCAATATTTCCAAATCCAAGGAGAACCTGTTGTCCAAAGCCGAAAACAAGCACAAACATTTTGGTTCAATTGTATGCATAATTTTATACGCTGTTCGATGGTACAATAATGAAAATGGCACAGAGATCGGAATTATAGCGCCCCCTTCTTTCGGAATTTTTTCAAGTTCAGGGAGGACTTGTTTGCCATAGCCAGAAACATGCACAAAAAATTTGGTTCAATTATATGGATAACTTCATACACTTTTCGATGGTACAATAATGAAAATGGTACAGACATCGCAATTATAGTGCCCCCTTCCGGCAGAATTTTTCCAAATTCAGGGAGGACCTTCGTGACATGACCAAAAATAAACACATAAAATTTGGTTCAATTCTATGCATAACTTCATACACTTTTCGGCGGTACAATATTCAAAATGGCACAAAATTGTACAAAAATCGCTATTACAGCGCCCTCTACGAGCGATTTTTTTACAAATTAAGGGAGGACCTCCTTGCTATAGCCAAGAACTTAAAATTTTTTTTTGGTTCAATTCTATGCATAACTTCATACACTTTTCTATGGTGCAATATTCAAAATCGCACAAAAATCGTTATTACAGCGCCCCCTAACGGCGAATTTTTTGCAAATTCATGGAGGATCTGCTTGCCATATCCAAAAACTTAAAATAAAAATTTGATTTAATTCTATGCATAACTTCATACACTTTTGGACGGTACAATATTCAAAATCGCACAAAAATCGCTATTACAGCGCCCCCTACCGGCGAATTTTTTCCAAATTCAGGGAGGACCTACTTGCCATAGCCAAAAACTTAAAATAAAAATTCGGTTTAATTCTATGCATAACTTCATACACTTTTGGACGGTACAATATTCAAAATCGCACAAAAATCGCTATTACAGCGCCCCCTACCGGCGAATTTTTTCCAAATTCAGGAAGGACCTGCTTGCCATAGCCAAAAACTTGAAATAAAAATTTGGTTCAATTCTATGCATAACTTCATACACTTTTCGATGGTACAATATTCAAAATCGCACAAAAATCGCTATTACAGCGCCCCCTAGCGGCGAATTTTTTCCAAATTCAGGGAGGACCTGCTTGTCATATCCAAAAACTTAAACTAAAAATTTGGTTCAATTCTATGCATAACTCCATACACTTTTGGATGGTACAATATTCAAAATCGCACAAAAATTGTTATATCAGCGCCCCCTACCGGCGAATTTTTTCCAAATTCCTGGAGGACCTGCTTGCCATAGCCAAAAACTTATAATAAAATTTTGGTTTAATTCTATTCATAACTTCATACACTTTTTGATGGTACAATGGCGACAGACAGACGGACAGACGGACAGACGGACACACAGACAGACAGACATTTTCTATAAACATGTTTTTTGGAATCTCTGACCCCTAAAACATGCAAATCCGTCGAAAACCGGAAGTCGAAAACCGGAAGTCGAAAAAAATTTCGATTACAATACTTTCTTCTATTGAAGATAGAAGAAAGTAAAAATTTTAAGTGATTTTTTTAAACTTATGTTGTTAGCAATTTATTTTTTATTAATTACATTTTTAAAGCTGACCAATTTTAAATTAATAGGTTTGTACTATTCATGATTTCTATTTAAAATGGATAGTATTAGATATATAATATGCACATGTAACGAACTGTATGTTTCTGCTCTGAGTTATAGATGCCATATATGAATTATAAGTTTAATATGAGTTATATGCATACCACGAGATTGATTTTTAAGTTTGATAAATTCATTCCATTTTGTCGACACAGCAAGTAAACCACCAAGAATAAATAATAAATTATAGAAAGTTCAGCAAATGCTCGACAGATTCCGTAGTGTCTGCTTGAATTTACCAGGAGATCAGGGAAATTTTTCCATAGATGAGCAGACGATTCCTTTTTTTAGGATGTGCCTCGGTAAAGCAGTATATAAAAAACAAACCACACTCTGTTGTAACAGCATCATCTGGGATAGTTTTAAATTTTGTATTATACCAGTGGGAAAGTACAGACCTGGTCCATAAGGATCTAGGCTTAAGACCTGCTGTCAGGGCCGAAACTAAGGGGGGGGGGGGAGAGGGGGCATGTGCCCCGGGCGCCAGAACGAAGGGGCGCCAAATGAAGGATTATACCTTTGGAAAGGATTATTTTCTTCTGATGGACTGATGGCTTCCATTATAAGAAACAGCCATTATAAATGAAGTGTTAGGTGAAGATGAAATAGCAGTCGTAAAAAGTTAGAACTCTGATTTTCTGGTCAGAATGGGAAAAAAAAATGGCCATAATTTTTTTTTGAAAAAAAAAAAATAATAGGTATAGGAAAAAAGGGGACTGTAAGGATGGAACGGTAAGGAAAATTATCACCTATTTTTAGGAAAATCATGTTAAGACTAAGTGATAGCCACAATGTTCATTGATTTCTACAAACAGTTGTTAACATTGGATTAAATTTTTTTTTTCTTAATTTACCTCGAAAAGTGCAGAAATAAACCTTGGGGACGATAAGACTACCAATAAAGCCACGATCTTGAAATTGATATTTAAATGCTGATTTAAATTTTGCAGTAAATTTCCTGTCAAAGAATTTTAGACATTCTTTCTCTAGCATACTTCTCCATGAGAAAAAACTTGAAAAAAATTCTGTGGCTGCATCTGAAGTGATTTTCTGTATAAGTTTAGCAAGAGGGACGGTAAGGATGAAAAACCGAGGGACAGAGTTCAAAAAATAATATCAACCGTAAAAATGTATGCAGGTTAATTTTTTGCACAATATTTATATTAAAAAATTGTTCCAGTTTCGGAAAAAAATTACATCGAATTACTTTTATTGAAACAATTTTATACAGACAGCTCCAAATTTAAAAATCAGCATCAGGGACGGGACGGTATAGGAGTTTTCCTGGTATTTGGACTCCCAACATCGTCCAAAACTTATTTATCTCGTTAATATTGTTATATGCAATCATGCAATGGAATGTTCTCCAGTATATGAAATAAAAAAAAACACAAAAAAATGTATTAAAATAAAAATTATTATTCAGGGACATAAAAGTCAAAAGATTGTGAGAATTCACCATATATTGTTGTGCTTTTGTACTTTTTCGGTTTTGGTTACAGTTTTCTTTTATATGAGTACAGTTTCACTTTCAGAACAGGTTTCAAAATTGAAAGTATCTGCATTTAAAAAATTGCATAAAAGCTCGTAAAGGTACGATTGCACAACTATATATATCAACCAGGTGTATCCTATGCAAAAAATAATATTAAAAAATATTAAAATGTGAACCCAAAATATGCAAAGAACTGTCCATAGAATTAACATTAGCTTGAATGTTAAATTTTACTTCGGGTGACTAGTGTCGGTTTTTAAGAATTACATTTTATTAAAGATTGCTATCATAGAAGAAAATAATAAATAAAGATGCAGTTGAACACTATTTACATGTGAAAAAGGATTCAAAACGAAACATCTTTAATAATAACACAAATAAATAGTCTTCGAATCTGACATTAACAATATAACAATGGAATTAAGGTTTTAAGGTCCAAAGTTTTAATTATCAAAAAAAAATATTTTGTAACTATTAAAATAATATTTTGGTGCTATGGTATCCGAGGTTTTAAGTATCACACAAAGCTATTTTACAACTTTTTTTGGGGGGGGGGAGGGGGGGAAGAGTTTAAGTAATTAGGCAATGCATTTTAGTTATTTAGCTCTAATTCATTGCAAAAATTCTGGTTTTTATTAAAAAGCTCCGTATACTCCCGGTTTCTCGAATAAATCTATATCGTACATACTCTAGACATGACGTTCCTGACTTTAGCGTACACCCTCTGATTTTTTTTACGATTACAACACAGCAAACCAGATCAATATTTGTCATAATTTTACAAACCGGAATATTGTTCCGATTTGCTCTGCACATTTCAAGCCCAGGTTTGCTGTCGCGAAAAATTAACAATTTCAAAATATTCGTATTTAAAATTTAAGAAAAATAGGAAATAAAACGACTTATACACATCCGATTAACAAGCAGTTATGTCAAAAGAAAAGAGAAATTTTTAAAGAATTAAATAAAACTGACCCCGGAAGGAAATACTGTTAATAACTTTAATAAAAATTAGAAAATAGCGATAAAATAGAAGTCCATGATAAGAAGCATGGAGAATAGCACACTAAGAAACTGTTTAAAATACTTGATATTTATATATAGAAAGGGGTTTAATGGCCATGAAAAGATAATTTAAATTTAAAAATACATTCGAACGCACTGCTGAATTCAAGAGGAGGGGATTTCGCCCGGAAGGTTTGATATTTTATGCTTTTTAATAAGCAATTTCCACACCGAATCTCTAAAATGTCCCCCCCCCCCTCCAGAGCCGCAGAAATTAATCCCGGAGAAAAATATCTGAATTCAACACTGCTCGATCGGCGTGAGCAAGAAAAACGGCAAATATTAATTAAAACGATATCTTAGAAATTCCCCTTAAAGTTGAGAAAAATTCATTTAAAAATTAAAATTTTCAATAATGCCTTAACATGGACCAAAACCAAACTATTTAAAAAATGTAAGCATTCCTCAGTAAATAAACATAACTTTTTAATTTATTAAAATTTCTGTACGAAATAAGTTGTAGTTTGTACAGAGAAAATACAAAAATATCCGAATCACATTTGAATAATTAAAATAATAAATACCTTTATATCTGGGTTCTTTACTTGAACGCTAATCCAATGGCGCTGCTTCATGGAATTCAATAAAGAAGTGTTGTAATTTTGTCTTTGTAAAATTTCCGCGCATGCGCGTTTATATCTGTTCTCCTTCCAACAAAAGGAATTTTTCGGTTACGTCGTTATTTTATGACAGTGTTGTATCAGGTTTAGAGCAAAGTTGCGTTGCAAGAAAGCGATTGATTATATTCCGTCTACCTAGTAATGTCCTTGCGGCAATATTATTACTTCAAATTTTTCGTGACAAGAAAATATCAAGAAAAAATTAATCTTGCTGCAATTGTTCATGCTATCTGGGACGGCAAACAAGTAATCAAAAATACTGCAAACTTACAGCAAAGTAGTAATCTTTCCACGCCCCACTATCTGTTTACAACTGTTACACTATAAGTTTAACGAGGGGTCCATAGACCTGATCAGGTCTATTCCCAGATAGCATTTTTAATTTGCAGAAAATTTTCAGCAGTCTTGCTTTGAAAACCTGCAAAGTTGCAGCAAGCTCAACATGACAAGACTGAAAGTTCATAACAAGACTGCAGCAAGATAATGCAAACGCCGAAGTCACCACACTTTGAACTTGCAGCTAACTTGTCGTGCAAGTTAAATTCATGCTGTATCAAATTTATTGCAAATTAAAGGCAAACAAGTAATCAAAAATATTGCAAAGCAGTAATCTTTCCACGCCCCACTATAAGTTTAACCCCTTCGGAAGAGTCCGTAGACCTGATCAGGTCTATTGATGCATACACACCGTCAGAAGGTGCATGCATAGGTTTCATCACCATAAACGAGTTACGGTAATATTTATACTTTTCAACACGAGACTTTTTGGTATTTGATAAGTATAGCGTTTAGAAAAAGCGGTGCCAGCCGAATAAAATTTCTGCAATTTCTGCGTATGTGCTGATTGTCTATTCTCTCAAGAGAGGGACTTTTTGATTTCGTCACTTTCGTGAATTAAAGACAGTCTTGCCATCAGTTTCACAACAAACTACTCATGCAAGTGGGAAATGGTATACCTTGCGGAAAATTTGCTGCGAATTTCTAAATTCCAATTTGTCACGGCAATATAGTGTCAGAAAAAATCAAACTTGCTGCTAATGTTCATGCTATCTAGGTATTAGAATCTCTGTACGAAATAAGTTATAGTTTGTACAGAGAAAATACAAAAATATCCGAATCACATTTGAATAATTAAAATAATAAATACCTTTATATCTGGGTTCTTTACTTGAACGCTAATCCAATGGCGCTGCTAATCATGGGATTCAATAAAGATGTGTTGTAATTTTGTCTTTGGCAAATTTCAGCGCATGCGTGTTTATATCTGTTCTCCTTCCAACAAAAGGAATTTTTCGCTTACGTCGTTATTTTATGACAGTGTTGTATCAATTTTAGAGTAAAGTTGCGTTGCAAGGGAGCAATTGATTATATTCCGCCTACCTAGTAGTGTCCTTGTGGCAATATTATTACTTCAAATTTTTCGTGACAAGAAAATATCAAGAAAAAATTAATCTTGCTGCAATTGTTCATGCTATCTGGGTTGATGCAAACACACTGTCAGAAGATGCATGCATCTTTTTCATCACCATAAACAAGTTATGGCAATATTCGTACTTTTCAACACGAGCCTTTTTTTTTTTTTTTTTTTTTTTTTTTGTATTTGATAATTATAGAGTTTAGAAAAAGCGGTGCCAATCGAATAAAATTTCTGCAATTTCTGCGTATGTGCTGATTGTCTATTCTCTCAACACAGGGATTTTTTGCTTTCGTCACTTTCGTGAATTAAGACAGTCTTGCCATCAGTTTCACAACAAACTACTCATGCAAGTGGTGGGTGATGGTATACCTTGCTGGGAGGTTTGCTGCGAATTTCTCAATTCAAATTTGTCACGGCAAGATAATATCAGTAAAAGTCAAACTTGCTGCTAATGTTCATGCTATCTGGGTAATCGCCGAAATGAAATTTGGTTTTATTAACGTTCGCAAAATAGTTTTGTTTGAAAATAGTAAGGACACCCATTAGACTTGCAGGGGCACTGAAAACCCTTTCAGCGGATCTATAGTTAAATGTCTCACGAATTCACTTTAATTTCCTGCCTATTTTGCCATCTCTTTTGATGTTTTGAATTAATAATGAACTTGGTGACTAAAATGTATGCTTTTCTTGAAATTTAGTTTTTTTTTTTTTTTTTTTTTTTTCATTTTCAATAGTTAGAAATTCCAATGTTATTTAAAATAAATATTAATGTATTTATAAGAAAGAACTTATAAAAATATGATATAATAACATTATTTGTAAAATTATAATTAAATTATAATATTTAAAAATTTGTTTAGAAAAAACATAATTAAATTTCGAATTATCATCGTTAGTCATTCGTTCCTCCCCTCTCTCTCTCCACACTATAGGTGCAGATTTACGGTAGCCAGTCGCCACGTGGCGACTGAATTTTTTTGCTTTATCAACTAATTTTCGGTGTCTGAGTCGCCATACATTGGCGAATTTCACGTTTTTTCCCGCCATCCTTTGACGAAAACAGCGTTTTTTTCGCAATCCTCTAACGAAAATCGCGTTTTTGCGATCCTCTGACGAAATTTATGTTTTTACAGTGATCTTTTTACTAAATTTGCGGGTTTTTTCGCAATGCCTTGACGAAATTTGAAGGGTTTTTTGCGATCCTTTGATAAAATTCGCGTTTTTTTTTAAATCTGTTGACGCAATTCGCGTTTTTTTCTGCAACCTTTTGACGAAATTCGCTTTGTTTCTGCGATCAACGACGATCTGCTACAAAAATTAGCGTTTTTGTTTACGATCGTTTGATAAAATTAGTGGTTTTTTTCGTGATTATTTGACGAGGTTGATGATTTTTCTGTGAAGATTGGAGAAATTTGCATTTCCCCCGCGATTATTTGATGAAAACGGTATTGCTTTTATGCGTTTCTTTCACAATGTGGCCACTGGATTATTTGAGTTTAGGAGCCATTGGCTCGTTAAAAATTTTGGGAATATGAACCTATACTCCAAGCACATACACATTAAGAGGAAAAAATGTATGTGTTGTTATACTCAAAATTTTTTGAGCCGACCCAACAATTTTGAAAAGTTGGCGCTACTGGTATCAAGTGCAGGACTATTTATAGAAAAGAAAAAGAAACATATACTTACCAGGCCATATATTCTGCCAATAGATAATCAGATAGTCGTCTCTGTCAGATCTATTCTGTTCATGATCAAACCCAATGGCGTGCGTCAGTTCGTGGATGATAGTCCCAAGCGGTTCACAACCGTACCCGAGCGAAACAGGTTGGATTTTACCAGTATGTCCCCAATAGGAATAGCACCTAGGGAAGGATAGACGAATTTAAGATAAAGTAAATTTTCAATAATGAGAAAAATCAAATACGAGGGTTGTAAAAAAGACACAGGTGACGAAAAAAAAGTAAGTTTTGAGATCCTTAATTCTCGTATTCACCATTTACCAGAAACTAGGAAATCTCGGTCGAACGCTCAAATGAAATTCACGAGTAACCTAATTTCTTTGTAAAATAAGTTTAACCCCTTGAAGGGCGCCTTTTGCAGTCTGCAAACGGTTAATGTTAATGCCCAAAATTTCAAGTGGCACCAGTAATTTGTTAGTACAAGTTCGATCTCATAATAAGCGTGAAAAAAAGCTTTTGATTATTTGCAAATAAATTTGTTCGTATATTGCGGTGTGAATTAATTATATGAACATAATCGGAGCAGAAAAGTCTTGCCCCTGAAAAGGTTAAAAGACACAAAGAAGAAAAATGTTAAATAAATATGTTAAACAGATTTAAATAAAAATTCTGGTGTGAAACATCTTTATAAAACTTGAGTAAAATTTTCGGTCGTTTTAGTGTTAATACCATTTGAGCGTTCGACCAACGTTTAGTAGGTTGAGGTAGACGGTGAATACGAGCATTAGAGTAGCCATGTACTGTTCAAAACACTGCGTAACGGGTACTTAAACTACTGATAACATCGACATTTAGCAATTGTTGAATAGTAAAACGGACAACACCGAGCTTTTGCCATAAAAAATGTTTCAGAACTGTTTGGAATTTTCAAAAGCTGTTTGGCTCTGTGTTACTGTGATTTTTAAAATGCTTTTGCTTGTGGAGATCTGGGACAAGTTTTTTCCTTTTCGAATTATTTGAAATGTATTTTTTTTTAATTATGTGCTTGACCAAACAGGTGACGCATAAAAACGGGAATTTTTTAAAAATCCAAACAATTGCATAACATTTTTATGGCGAGTCGAGAAATCGGATGTTTCTAGGGCCAGTCCGTCAACACAACGCCACCTAAAGACCTAAAGTGACAAGAATAAGGTCCAATGAATGGCCTGCTGATGGCCGATCTGCTGTGACGTCGAAATCGAGCTCATCGGAATTGCCTATAGGTGGCGTTGATCAACATCAGTTGAAAAGGGATCTGTTGTAATAACAGTCTAAGAGCCGACAGCACAAAAGCCTGCACAAGAAAAAAACCTTTATTTTGTGGGAGAGTAGATGTAGGGGAATCTAATGAACCATATCTTCCGGAAGTGAAGTGGTGCATAAGCCAAAAATTAATACAACCGGTGATTGACTCGTAGGTTTATCATTGTGTTTATCCTACAACTATCCTCCATGTTTTCATATCTTTGTTTGTAGGACAAACACGATAATAAATCTGCGAGTCAACCACTGGTGGTATTAATTTTTGGCTTATGCACCACTTCACTTCCGGCAGACATGGATCATTAGATTCCCCTATTTCTACTCTTCCATAAAACAAAGGTTTTTTTTTCCTGTGCTTGATTACATTGGGTTTTCTGCTGTCGGTTCTTGGACTATAACTATCTGATGATTATGAATAAACAGGCGGCCTGTGGGAAACGCGGGGTTGTAAAAAAGAGGGAAGGGGGAGAACTGTGCACCTCCAATCTTATAAAATGCCTTAACTGACTGTTCAATTATCCCACAGTGTAATGTACTATCACCACTACGTCCACGTAATCCGTGATAACATGCGTGTGCATTTTTGCACCGAACCCCATTGATTTTTAATCCACGAATTCTGTTCAGCTGTCATAAACATACTTTAGAGTGGTACAATCGATGATCTCCCCATCAGTACGAGGAGGCATCTGATTTGCAATAACGAAGCTTCTTTGTAACCTGTGTAAATGACGCATCCAATGTGCTAGAAAAGCCTCTAAGTATAGCTTTTCTCTCACCAGGAAACTGCCCCAATAGTGTAATAATGAAAAAAATCTAAATATGTAGCAACTGAAAGGGCACATTGAAACGTGTTTTTAGACGCATAAATTATTTGCCCTCGTATCCCCGTTATCGAGATATAAAGTTTTAAAATTTGCAAAATGAAACATCTGGCGTTAAGAAAGGAAGATTCCCCGCCAGCCAGCAAGCGAAACAGTTCATGGTGTAAAGTATGTAGCTTTCCTTTTTATCAATTAGAAGCCCTTTGGGTAAGTTATAGGTGCTACGTGAGACGTGACTTTATTCAGCTTCGAAACCAGATTTTGAATATAGAACCCAGTAAGACATCTATCTCATTCTCGTTTTAGACTCTGTGGGAAGCGCGTGTTATATTGAAAAGATGTTCTTAATGCAGCATTGATGCATTAAAACACTAAATAATGCTGCACTTATGCACCATTCAGCATTATTTTGTGATGCATTATTTAGTGTTTTAATGCATCAGTGCTGCATTAAGAATTGTTGACTGTGCAAATCTGCCAAATGTGTGGAACGAACTTGATTAAAGATTTGGTGTTAGTCGTGTTACGAAAGATTCGCACACCAAACATTTGTGACTGAAAAATAACTTGGAACGATCCTCTTGATTTTCATATATCACTTATTATAACATGTGTAATAGATTTGAAAATATAAATTTTCAAAATACGGTCATTCATTTGTGCTAACTCTGTATATCTGGGTAACGCGGACACGAGGGCAAATAATTTATGCGTGAGCAAATGTGTTTCATTATACTCTTTCGATTGCTCCGATTGCTGCTTACTTAGATTTTTTTTCATTTTTACATTAAGGTGTAGTTTCCTGGTCAGGATGTTTAGAACGCAGCTGCTGCAATTAGATTAATCCGACTGGAGAAGAATGTACACGGAACAATTCGTTTATTTATTTATTTTTTTTTAAACGATCTCAAGCGCATGCACAGTAAGACAGCTAAACAGAAATAGCTGCTCACCAGGTCCACTTGCTAAATCAACAACAACAACATCTCAAACTCATGATCTGAAGTATCTGTAGTTCAAATTTCATTTTATTTAATAACACATACAATGCCTTATACAGCCTTCTGAATTCGGAAATTTCAATATCGACAACCTTGTACAGCATCGAAACAAATAAAAACAAAAGAAGCCGTTTAATTTTTCACATTGTTTGTTAATAAAAAATTCTTACCCATCTCCAGGGAAAATTTTTATGTAGCCTCTCACCAAACCATCCCAAGGTACAAATTTGATGCACGTTCTGTCCTCAATGTGCTTCATCGCTCTCATAATTTCCGACTTCAGGTCATCTGTAAATATAAAAGGGAAAAATATTAAGAGCCATTTATAATAGGGGTGCACAACCTGTGGCCCGCAGGCCACCAGCTTCACCACTATTTTTATCCAGAAAATTTTTCCTAATTGACTGACAGAAACCTTTCTATTAAATAATTCGGATGTTACTTTTAAATTTTTTGTGGTAGCAAACAATTTTTCGGCAAAAAGGTTGTGCAGCACTAATTTATAAGCTTCATAAATAAAATCTTCTGTACTAGATTAATATTAACACAATTATTCTAATTGGTAAACAAATCATATTAGATGTAAATTTCCAACTGGGCGAAAAATGTCCGGACCAGGATTCGAACCCGGGACCTCCTGGCTGAAGCCGCCAGTGCTCTGCCATCTGAACTATCCAGGCTGAACCAGGTTTCAGACCAGATGCTGTAATCATCAAGGTTAGCTGGGTGAAAAAGTTCGACCAGAATCGTCCGGGATAGCTCAGATGGCAGAGCACTGGAGGCTTCAGCCAGGAGGTCCCGGGTTCGAATCCTGGTCCGGACATTTTTCGCCCAGTTGGAAATTTACAACTAAAATCTTCTGTGTTTGTCAACCCTCTAACGTAAGTGTGTGGCAATATATTTGCGTGTATATTTAAAGATTCATAAAAAATAACATTAATTCATTTTCATAAAATACGAAAATTATCGATATGAGGATTGGTATTGGGATAACTTACATGATTATTTAACTTGTTCAGTGGAAAAAATCAATACGAATTTCGAAATTTTTATGCATCGACCTTTGAATTCAAAAATTGCATGGCGGAAAAGAAGGGTTCAAACACATAAATAGATTTATGTTAACCCCAAAACCATTGACTTTTAAATGCTTTTTTAATCAGTTTTATTATTTACAAAAAGTTGTTTTAAAGCACATTAATTAACTGAATATAAAAAGTATTACATACCTAGACTTTAATCAGCGTTAGCTGTTCATAATTTTGGGGTTATTTCTTTTGAAATCGACTTATTGTAATTACTTCTTTTATATACAGTAATTAATTAACGTTCGCGAGGGTTATGTTCTCGAAAACCTCCGCGAATGTTGAGACAATCTTCCAGTGCATAAGAGAGGGTTAGGTTTTCTAATTTTTTTAAACGGAAAAAGGCAATTGAAAAACAAAAATATGTTTATTAAGCATTAAAAAGCATGCTGCAAATACATTTGAATAATTACCGGGTGTCCTAAAAAGGACTGACTGATTTTAAAATTCAATAACTTGCAAACGGTGACAGATATTTAAAAAATTCTTGCAGGAAGGTTATGCATAAGGTCAAAAGTCTTTTTTACAGTGATTTTCAATTTTAGTTCGAATTACAAACAATAGATGGCGCTGCGATCAATAGACGCTAAATTTAGGCTCAATTTTTGGTACTTCGGGACCCACTCAATACATTTTAACCCCATTTTTCCGCATGGAAGAAGAAAAAGGCTAAAAATCAAGCCTGTATTTAGTGCCTATTGCTTACAGCGCCATCTATTGATTGTAAATCGAACTAAAATCGAAAATCACTGTAAAAAGAACTTTTGACCTTATGCATAACCCTCCTGCAAGAATTTTTAAAATATCTGTCACCGTTTGCAAGTTATTGAATTTTAAAATCATTCAGTCCTTTTTAGGACAACCGGTATAAACATATTGTACAAAGTTTAGTTGCTAGTTGATGGCTGAAAACATTTAGTGATATGCGATTGTTTGGCGGAACAGATCTTTTATTTATAAATCTTCACATGAGGAAAAGTTGCGGCTTCGATTTCTCTTTTAAATTTAAGACTCCCCACCAGTAAAGGATCGCATTCCATTGTTTTCTCAACCAATTGTTGTTGAAGTTTTAAAATTTCCCATACAAATTTTGCAGATAGATTTGCATTTGCAATAAACATTATGAGTTTTAGAAAATCTTGTATTTTTTTTAATTTTCAGCATGAAGTCATGTTTCGGGTTTCTCGAAATTACTGATCAATAATTTGCCTTAATACAAGGGTTGAGATTCTCGAACTTAGACTATACAGTACAATTCAGCTATCCACTCTCAAGTATTTTATGAAATTAGTAAAACAAAGTTAGTTTACTTTGTAAAAAATATTCTTTATAAAACAGCATTCGCGAATAACCAAGTTAAGTATTCGCGAATGTTGAAATGTTCTTCATTTTTTATTTCGCGAATAATCAAAACTCGCGAATGTTAAGGGATTACTCTATCTATATCTATATCTATATCTATATCTATATATCTGTATTATAAATGAAAAACATGTCCATGAATAACTCTGACGTCACATCGACGATCTAAGCAATCTATTTCACTTTTTTCGCAAATTTATTTACTTCTAAAAATCGCCAAATTTTAATTTTTACACTGTCGAATACGAAAAAAATATACGTTTAAATGCAATTTGTTTGTAAACTATATATTCATTTATTGATTTTTTAATGGTTCTTAAAATGATTCTTAAGTATGATTTTTTTAATAAAATATATCTATCGTTTGCAGCCCGATAACTGGCGATTAACTCGTTTGCTCTTAAAATAACATAAATAGTTGGGTGTTTATTTCCGGATAATATTACACAACGAAATTAACTATTAATCAGTATATAAATAAATAAATAAAATAATATAAATAAAACACAGTCTTATCAGATATGTAACCGAACTACATGCTTAAACAGTAAAATAATCAGGTAAAAAGGCTACTGTAAAAAACAAAATATTTGGCGACTTCTTCAGTTATTAGCCTTTGATATCTGGCTAATACGAAATTATCGCTTTTAATAATTTTCAAAATTTTATTTGAATACATAATTGATATTTTTCATATAATTTTCTTTGGGTGTTGTTGGTAAGTAATCTAAATATATATATATTAAAACTGTAAAAAAGGTTATTTCAGCTTTCAGTAAGAAAATAATGGTTTTCATCTATGCTCTATGCATCAGGTAGTTAATTCTAATTCAGCTAGAAGCAGCAGGAGTCGCTCGGTAGCTTCATCGCCCCAAGCCCTGCCTTTACCGCTTTTCGGTGTCTTTAATTTGTGCAATTTCCCTTTTAAATTTGTCCGGTTTCAATTTTGGATTTTTTTTTCAGACTAGCTTTCGCTAGGGTGTCTTCTACTTGGGATGTGGCTGGGGACCTATGAACCTTGTTTCCGCAAAAGAGTCGGAATAAGTAGAAGAATAAGGGGTTGTGGACGAAGAGAGGCCGCTCGCCGCGGCGGTTTCTATATAATACGAATATTCTGTAACTTAGGAAACCGGGTTAGACGTATAATTTGTCAGCTCTATAACGTCCAAAATACTGGACCAATTCGAACCTAATTTGGACAGTTTATTGTTCTTGCAAGTAATTTGGATGAGTTCGTTAATCATGTATTTACATATTATAGTTCCATTATAGGGATTTCTATTATAGGGACACACAAAAACTTTCACTTGCATTCATTGAATGACTTGAATCGAACCTCGTTTGCATTTCGAAAATAGAGCATAGGGGGGATTTTTAAACTATGATCTCAACAAAAGTTTAAATTTTTTTATATATTTGTCACATATCCATTCAATTACATTTAAAATCTCCCTGTAAATAATTTCTCGCCAAAATATCGAATTCAGAAAAAGTCAGACCAGCTTGTTTAACTTGCTTTAAAACTGATGGGGAAAAAAAACCCCTTTGAAAACCCCCTTAAAACAACAACAACAACAATCCACCGACTGAACTGTGTGAAATTGCTTTTTGTTATTTTGAAATTCAAAATAATAAAACTTTTACTTTAAATTTTTAACGAAATTTCTTTTAACACATTCACGACGGGAAACGAGAATGCTCGCTTTCATTCAAAAAACATCATTTACTAAGAGCGTGGCCTCTACCTTACAGAAAATGCATTTATATCAATTTGTCCATGTTTTTTTAGATTGTAAGACATTTTATATTAAATTCGTACATTGAAAGATATTTATCGATGCATAAACTTGGGAACCAATCTAGAACACCAATTTACAAAAGACCTTCAGAACAGGGAAGAGCTTCTACTGTTTTAAAATTCAGATTTGATAAAAATTGCCTGCCATCAATATGTTAACCCTTTGAGGGACAAGAAATTGCGTTTGTGTGATGCAGAATTCTCACCAGAGATTTGGAAAAATTTCATTTCAAAATAAGGAAAGGCAATTTTTCAACTCTTTTCCCCCAAAGTTATAAAAGTAAAACTTAATTAAAATTTTCTGGTGCGAATGTTAATGAAACTTAGGTGGCCCCTCAAGGGGTTAAAAAACATTTGGAGAATACGATTATGTAATGTCATAGAAGAAATTATTGGGTCGTTCGGAAAGTTCTTTCCGTTTGAAAAAATCAATTCATACCGGAAAGTTCTGTCCGCTATTTATTAGACATTAGATATCGGAATTATGTTGTCTAAATATTAAATGATAGAATTTTCCTGTGCGAATTACTTTTCTCAAACAAAAAGGACTCTTCGAACGACCTAATAAAAACGTGAATATTTTTTAATCATACTTATCACTTACCTAAGCCTTTATCTATTTTGTAAGGTATAATACCCCCAGGCCATCTTCTCGCATCCGTTGGAACTGCATTTCTGTCCTACAAATAGAGAATATTTCTTAAGCGTTTTCTAAAAGTTATGAACTTTCATATGAAAGCCTTGTTCAGACTAGTGAAGCTAAGTCACTTAATTCTCAAATACCGTAGTAATGTAAGGGTATGTTAAGCCTAGATTCAGGTCGCCCTCTGCAAAAACGTAAATTAAGACTCTTAACAGCCACAGGCTGAACGAGATATAAGTTTGTGACGCACACTTCTGGGCGCAGTTCAAAATAGGCCATGACACAAATTAAACAATCAACAACATTTTATTCATAGCAACAAGAGTAAATGGCACTGGGTAATGGAGATTTTAATACCAGCGATTAAAATATAAGCTCAAATCTATAGCAAATAACATCTTATAATAATATACTAATTTCAAATGCTAAAAGGTGTAAATTAAAACTTTAAAACCATTGAAGATGACTCAGGGTGAGTCGAAACATGTCAACAGTCGAAATAAACCTATTTTTACTGGTTTTAAAGTTTTAATTTATACCTTTTAGCATTTGAAATTAATATATAAGCTCAAATTAACTGAAGAGTGATAGAGGGAATTCCCGACATACTCCTTAAGTTCAAGCATTTATTGGTCAAAGCAAAATAGCCTCGCTGTTCGTTTACGGTAACCCGAGAATAAGTCACTTTAGCTTACTATAAAATGTTGCTATAGAAACACAGTAATTATAAAATGTCACTAGAAGCACTGTATCTATAAAATATCACTAAATACACAGAAACTATAAAATGTCGCTTTATACACAGTAATTATGAAATGACGCTTTATGCACAGCAGTATGAAAAGGAACCACAGGGATTCCAATACCCTTTTATTCAAAATATTGAATCTTCACTCCTTAACAATCTGGCGAACTCACATCCATAGCTTCTGTCCAAGAACAGTTAAATGGAAACTTAGCTTGCTACACTATATACGTGGTAAACTTGACTTGAAAAATAAGGATGCGTTGAAACTCCAGACTAATTTACAACTATGAGCTAGAGATCTGCAGGGCCGGGCTCGGGCCTACTTTCATTTGCGGCACTCGGGCCGGGCCATACTTTTTTCTGAAGGCTCGGGCTGGGCCTAGTGACTACTCTGTACGGGCCAGGCCGAGTTTGGGCCTTACTTTTTTTCGGAAGAATCGGGCCGGGCCTAAGTTATATTTTCTGTACAGAGCCGAGACTGGTTTCTTTTCTAGTCTTCACGGCCCAAAATTTTCAGTCCTAGTTTTGAGCCAGCCCGTATGAAAATCATTGTCTCGGCGTGACGTGTCCGTTCAAAGGACAGTAAAATTAAGCCTGGACCAAAGATTTTTGAAAATATGCATACATTTTTGAATCGCCATTATTCTACAATTAAACATTAACATTTATTCTTTTTAAAGAATAATAAATTTCTACGCTAATTAAAATATAGCTAAATTAAAATATAGTAAAACGTGTGAAGGAACCTGCCTATGACGGAATCCTGTTATAAACTGAAAAACTGTTTGATCCATGCAAAATTAATATACTAAGAATATATAATACCTTTACATTTGCTAAGAAGGGAACTTGTCAGTAACGCATTTTTTTCCCTTTTCTATGTAATTGAGTCTTAGAAGATTTTACTGTATAGCATTTTTCAGATTTTTAACAATTCAATGCATGGAATATGGATTAACAATATTAATGATAACTGAATCATTTACATAGAAGAAATAGCGATTCATTAAAAAAATAAATATCGCAGCCTGCGGCACCTATATAAAAATGAAGTTTAGAAACATGAAAAAAAAAAGTTAAGAAAAATATTTTTGGTCAGAACTCCTCGTAAGAATCAAATTTTTAACCAAATCGACGTAAAAATCAATGTTTTGTAGCAATTCACTCGGGCCGGGGCTGGCCGGGCTCGGGCCGAGATTTTAACTTTTTTTCGGGCCGGGTCAGGGCCTGGAAATCACGGCCCGTGCAGATCTCTACTATGAGCACTAATTCCTACTGCAGTATATAGAGCAGGTACACAACTATAGATACCTAATTATCATATCATTGCAAGAAATAACCGTGATAATTCTGTTTCCGGAGATTCAGACACACTTTGTGAAATTTAATGAAATGATAGACTAAATAGCTCATTAGCGCACAGATATTAGAATGCAGGGCTCCACGATCGCGTGCAAAATTTCACTTCATAAAAGAGTAGCTAATAATAGTATCTAAGCATACCGGGATCTAAAAAATGCATCTTATACTGGTTAGTCTAACTCTCAAACAAATATTAGTCTAACCTAAAAGTCACTGCTTTTCTATAAAAATACCCCAATTTTTTGTAAAACTTTGCGTTTTATTAGTGTGTGATTTCAATTGTGTTTTTTTCAAAAGCATTATTTTGAAGCATTTCCGCCTGTGAAAAATTTCAAAGCCGCTGGAGGGAAAATGATACACTTCTACAAAACATATTTCAGTTTTAAGACTTAAAAACACGCATTTATTTTACATATAACGACGTCATTTTCATCCGCTGAAGACTTCCACATTTACGATCCAGTCTTAAACGACATCTATAGATAATTATGCATAGGACGCCACTATCGAGGAATAATACACAAACTCATCAAAAAGCGATTTCGTAAACTCTACAAAATAAAGGCTATCTAATGATTCATATGCCTTCATTTGTTTGCAACATTAATATGGATACTTAAAGTTAAATATAGTTTATAATAGCTCCATGTTTTATCAGAAATCAATCATTTATATTTTTTCAAAATCTGATGTATTTTAAATTTATTTTTCAGTTGTTATGAGAAAGGGTCAACAAAAAGATGCAGTGATCTACTATTTTCCCTTTACTTTCTACAGAAATGGAGTACTTCTGTTGTCACCTTTACAGAAATGACGTTAAAAACTACAATAAAATTATTATCTCAAAAATAAATTGAGATGCATTTTTCAAACAAATTGCAGTTAAAATTACTTTTTTTCCTTATACGAAAGTATAAAAATTGAAAATGTGCGATGCTTAGATGTTAAAAAAATTGCAGTAGATATTATCCGTATTGAACCGTACAATGATACATCTGCTTCGTTTTACGGCTGGCTTATGTAACGTAACGTTATTGTTTAGTGACGACACTTTAATTGTTGCTTGAAAGAAATAGCATAAAGGGGGCTAGAAAAAACGAGAGAGTGAGATATTTATCGCCAAATTATCGCAGAGAAAAGGAAAACAGCCCTAGTAACTTAAATTTTCTTATACCTATATTTCAGGCATTATAGTAGCCACCAGTATAGACACTTTTACCACATTTGTTTTACATTAATATATAAAGATTCATGACACTTAATTTTCATTTAAAAAAATCCTTTATCTTTCGTTTTGTACATATTAAAATCGAACATTATAATTTATATTTCTTTACTTTTCTTAAAAAAACAAACCACATTTTTTTACTTAAAAAGGACATAAATTCCGGTATATCGTTAAAACTATGCTATTTATAAATATATATTGCATTGTCCATACTCTTTGGCACTTCTCTGAAAAAACGTTTTCGTCCATTTCTTGGACTTCTTCAGTTTCACTTGGCGGCTCGCAGTTTCATTTTCGACCTTTTATCATCTCTCTTTTTCCATTTTTTCCCCCTTCTCCCTTTTCACTTTCCCCCTCTTTCCAGCATTTTTAGCCAACGGGAGTCAACATTTGCATGCGCCATATCGTTGCATACATTTTTTCTTTCGAGGTTAATCTCGATAGCCTCTCTCATTAGGGTGTTGTGGGGACTATCATATGCAGCTATTTTTTCTATTTTTATTGATTGAGGTATTATGGGGTTTTTTAAATTTGTTCTTGAGAAGGCTGTTGCTTGATTATTACATTTTATGTCGCGGATATGCTCCTTATACCTTTCGCTTATTTTTCGCTTTGTCATCGCGATGTATGTAATTTCCTTATTTTCTGTATTTGAGGCTTTAATTTTATATACTCCTGCCGTCTGTAATTCCCTAGTAATTATGTCTTTTTCCAGCTTATATTAAAAAATTAAGCTTTTGCAGGCATCTCTGTATTGAAATTTTCATAAATTTTGAAATTTCGTTGAAATTTTCAGTACGAACCCCCAATTTTGATATCATATTTGGATTTTTCGGTAAATTTTGCGTTGGGATACGAAATGGGAATTTATTACGTAAAGTAGCTTTGGAATTATGCAGCAGGTATAAGGATTGGAACTTCTAACATGAAGTAATTTTTAATAGTGTTGCAAAACAAACGCAGTTCCAGTGTTTGTAGTTTTTAAACGTAACTCAAAAACGACTTAGCGAAAAGACCTGTAGTATGAAGCGTAGTTTGATCGCACGTTTGAAGCTTCCAGAAATATATTTCTGTCAAAACAATTTATAGGCTACAATTAATATTTTGTTCAATGTTAATTTAAATAATAATCGAAAAATATTAACTGTAACTTCTTTTTTTTTCTTTTTTTAAAAACATAAATTGATTTTTAGAAATTGTAAATTTGCGAATCCAGAATTACGGCGCATTTCATTAAGTAAGTTTTTAGTTATGCTTAAAACACTACCTGCATTGTGGTTTGTTTTACTTCTGTTAGCAAATAATTTTGCATTAGTAATTTCAAACTTTACATCTACATAATTCTTAAATTACTTCACCTAATGATTTCCGGTTTGTTATCTGCGGGTAAAATTTACCAAAGAATCCAAATAGGGTGTCAAAATTAGGTGTTCGTTGTGAAGATTTCAATTTGTTGCAATTTGTATCCGGTGACTATGCTTGTTTTAATATAAAGTTAAAAGCACGTAATTTTCAACCGAATTGCAGTTTTTGCTTTTGCATATGGCAGTTTAAACGTATGGAGTGTGTTCTCTCGCTCTCTATTTTTTTAATACTTTCCAACAAAGTTTAAAAGCGTTTATGCATTCGGTTTGTCTGTCCATCTGTCCACGCTCTAACTCCCCTAAATAGACTCGGATTTTCCTGCAATTGATAAACCTTATTGAGGGTCACGAAAGCATGTTTGGTATTGTATAGGAAGTATGTAGGATTAATAGTTCACTTTCAGGGGCACTTAAAAGTATTCCATTACATTATTGTATAGGGGTAAAAATCATTTGCAGAGTATTTTAATGAGATTACGCTATTGAAAATGTATTGAAACTGATATAAATCTCTGAATTTCACTACGATCTCGTTAGAACAGGGCATTCACAGCATTTTTTATTCATTTACAGGGACATACAAAAGAAATCGGTTACAGTGCTGGTCTATGGGTAATAATTGCTGGAGTGTACGTTTTAAAATTCAGTATGCGCTTTTAAATTTAACTAATTTTTTGCATGTAACTCGTTATATACCGGGTGATCCAAAAGTCAGGACGAACTTTAAAAATCGAAAACGAAAATCGAAATTCGAAAACGAATCAAGATACAAAGATATGGTTTGCATCAAACGGATGGAAAAGAAACCGGGTTTTGTGTGACAACGACAAAAATAGTTCTGTTGGCGACCAACAGATGGCGCTGTTTTATTTCTGATGTAGGATTATGCAAAGCAACAAACGATATAAAAAGCAGCAAATGCAGCAGGTAATGGTAGTCGAGGCTTGTAGAAATCGAAATGCTGTCCATAGTTGAGAAAGCCCTCTTAGTTAAACTGTATTATAAGAATTCAGAAAGTGCCACTGCGGCATTGCGAGCATATCGCTACATAAAGGGGATGCGAGATAGCAAAGGACCAATAACGTCTTCTGCATTGAACAAAATGATGAAGAAATTTGAAGCTACAGGTTCTTTGGCGTTACGTCAAAGAAGTGGATGTCCCTCAACATCCGCTGCTGTTGCCAAGACAGTGGAGCAGACGGTGCAATCCATGTTGGTGGTTGCTGCACATGGGAAGTGCAGTTCTCGAGAAGTTTCGAGGCAGACAGTAGTGTCGTACGGAAGTGTCTGGAGAGCACTGCGAATAACTTTGCAACGGTATCCCTACAAGTTGCAGCATAACCAAGAATTGAAACCTCCTGAATTCGACTCTCGTTGAGATTTTGCGAATTTGGTATTCAATAAGATGGAAGAGCAGCACGACTGGCTTCACATTGTGCTTTGGACACATGAAGCGCATTTCACACGCTCTGGCCCTGTTAACACCCACAATTGTCGAGTGTGGACCACAGAAAATCCACATGCATTTGTTGAGGTACCCTTGCAACAGCCTAAAGTGACAGTCTGATGTGGCTTGACTGCTGATTTCATAATTGGCCCATTTTTTGTCGAGGAAGTCACACAGACAGGTTTCAAACAGTTTCTGTCACTGGTCAGCGATATGTAGCACTGTTACAGAACAACATTATTCCTGAACTGCAAGCGCTACAGGTACTCAAACAGCCACCTTTATGCAAGGAAGTGCACCACCTCATATTTCTCTGCCTGTGCAAAGCCTGATACGCTCAACATTTGGGGAGGATCGCATTATCAATCGCTGCTTTAATCACGCATGGCCTCCAAGATCTCCCGATCTGACACCCTGTAACTTTTGGCTGTGGGGATTCTCTAAGATAAAAGTGTACCGCTACCAATCGGCATCACTAGCAGCACTGAAAATGCCATCCGCCAAAATGTGTCTGCCATAACGCAGGAAATGCTACTAAATGCTGTGAACGGTGTGGTGACTTGTCTCACAGCTGGACTTCTGAATGATGGACAGCACATTGAACATTTACTGTGGTACTAGTTAACTGTAATTAAACCGACATGTTAGTTGTCAACATTTTTTCATTTGTAAATCATCTTTTGGTGCAATAAAACACTATAGCGCTATCTGTTGGTCGCCAATAGAACTATTTTTTTCGTTGCCACACAAAACCCAGTTTTTTCCCATCCGTTTGGTGCAAACCGTATCTTTTCATCTTGATTCGTTTTCGAATTATTCATTTTTAAAGTTTGTTCTGACTTTTGGATCACCTGGTATATTCTATAGCTCCTATACAGGACTGCACAAAAGTATTCACGTACCATTCTCCTTACTAGAGGAAATTGCTGAAGGGGAATTTTCAACTGTATGTATTTCTTAAGTGAACTCAATTTTGGCATGCATGTAGTGAATAGATACGAGTCTATATATCATATAGAGGGCTGCTGAAAAAATTCGGATCATTTTCCGATTGTAGATGAGAACAGCTGAAATTGGGTTTTGAAATGCGTTATTGTGTTTCCATAGGGTTGAATGAGACGTAATATTTTAATTTTTTAATCGGTGCAGTTTTGTTACATTATTCAGAATGTGTTGGAAAGTGTTTCATAAACTATGCTGGGTGCATGATTTTTTTCTTTCTTGTTTTACCTTACAACTGTACAGTTGCAACGAGATAAATTATATAAGGTAAAGCGAGGAGAGTCTGCGCACATTTCAAAAGAATAATAATAAAAAATTTAAATATTAATATTTTGCTAACTATGCATGTATAATTTTGACTTCATTTGTTTTTTATGTATTTCCATTGTTATTTTGTTGTTATACTGTAATTTAATAGAACAGAAGTAATAAAACCAAGAAAACTATTTTGCGCAATCTCTCCTTACAGGGTAGGAGAGAATGCGCATATGGGTAGGAAAGATTGCGCACGTAGGTTGAAGAGATTGTTATTAATAATAACTACAATTAAACTGATAACAGTAATAATTACACTTTATCGACATTGTTGAAAGGTTTTTGTGAATAAACATTTAAGTATTGCGCGGCAGCGCAATACTTATTTATTTCCAGTGTCACTTCTCAATGTTAATTTAACTTAGAAAAGCCTATGGAGATGATAACTTTTTCATTTTTTCTTCCCACCTTTTTATCCCTGATGCCACTCATTTTTTATTCTTTACCAATTCTAATAATATTATAAATTTAAAGTTTAAAAACGTTTGCCTGACGTCAGGGTCAAAACGAATGGCAAAATACTTTTGCATATGGGTGAATTATAACCCAGAGAGAAACAAGGGCCAATTTTTTTGTATACTATTCAAATATTTTTCTTAATAATTCCAAATTTCACTTTTTTCATTGAGAATCAACGGACATTTTTAATAGAAAATGTAACATTTTTTCTTCATTGTTGCAAAAATTTCAAAAGCCGTAATAATAATTTATTTGGTTTTAGTAGAAAGATTCCCGCGTGAAAAATTTTAATTGAAATAGTTTTTTTTTTTCAAAAATTAAAAAGGTGAATATGGCGTCATAGTAGAAATAAAAAGGATATTTTCAGAATACGTTTTTGCTTTGGGCAAGTTTATATTTTAGTAAAAAGTTTCTAATGTATAGCTATTTTTACGCAGGTAGCGAACTTAGTGGGGAATTACATAACTTAAATTTTAAAATGCATTTTTTTTTTCGAGATGAGAACTATTTATACCCAAGTTAAACTTAGGTAATAATTTTCTGATGTGTTTACATCACCCTTTGGGAGAGAATAAGGTTTAAAAATTCAAGTAACACTTTTATTTTTTTATTTTTTACTGTATCACAGCTATAATATTGTTAAATATTAGCAGTAAAGATTCAACAGAATTTACATTTACATTCATAGCGTTCCTGAGTGGGAAATAGGGTATCTAAATTTAAGTGAAGTTAATTTTTTATGTTTTGATTATAGATTTTTTACGTGCAGATTGGAAGTTTTTGTCCAAACTACCGCAACCTGCATTACTACAGTGGTGAAACATTTTGAATTACACATTGGTAAACTGCATCCCACATTGTGATGCAATACCTCATACATCAAAGCCTGATGATGGTATTCTGTATTAATTTTGAAATGCGTTCGTCTGAGTGCTGTAGTCATTAAAAAAATTGACATATTAAACAAAAACATAATTTGAAGAACAAATTAAAACAAGTGGGTAAGTGTGATCACAGATCGCACAGAGGGTTTCGTTTAATATTCCTTTCAAAACACTTTATCTTTTTGAAAAATCTATTACTTCCACATTTCGCAACCAGGGGGCGCACTCGATTCTAAACAAACATCTATCCGAACGAAATCCCGTTTTACATACTATCCGCAGATATATTAGGGGAGGGGATTGGGCCCATAGCACCTGAGATCAGTAGGCGCAACTGGCGGTAAAAAGTGGAACTAAAATATGTAAGGCTATGGTGCACAATATGAAAGAAGGGTCAAAGGGGTGTCGGCAAAAGTTGGAAAATTTCTCCCCTGGTTAAAAGGGCGGATGTTAGACAAATTACTTAAAATACACAAGCTAGAGCCCGGAGAGGTAAATAATATAAGACTTTTTGAAGATTTTATGATTTGTCGTGTGGTCTGAGGTATTCAGCTATACGTATGCAAAATTTCATGTCTCCAACTTAATTAGGGGCTCTCTTAGAAAGAATTGCTTCAAATACATATGTGGTAGCTCAAAGGGTTAAACGTAAGACATTTTCAAGATTTTATGATTTGTCGCTTGGCCTCAGGTGTTCTGCTATAAGTATGCAAAATTTAAAATCTCCAATTTAATTAGGGGCTCAGTTAGAAAGAATTGCTTAAAATACACGAGCTGTAGTTGAAAGGGTTAAACATAAAACTTTTTCAAAATTTATTATTTGACGTGTAATCTGGGATGTTGAGCTATAAGTATGCAAAATTTCACGCCTCCAACCTAAATAGGGGCTCACTTAGAAAGAATTGTTTAAAATACACATGTGGGAGCCCAAAGGGTTAAACGTACGACATTTTCAAAATTTTATGATTTATCGTTTGATGTGAGGTGTTCAGCTATAAGAATGCAAAATTTCACGCTTCCAACTTAATTAGAGGCTCACTTAGAAATAATTGTTTAAAATACACATGCAGGAGCCCAAAGGGTTAAATGTACGACTTTTTCAAAATTTTATCACTTGTTGTTTGATGTGAGGTGTCCAGCTATAAGTATGCAAAATTTCACGCCTCCAACATAATTAGGGGCTCACTTAGAAAGAATTGTTTAAAATACACATGTGGGAGCCCAAAGGGTTAAATGTACGACTTTTTCAAAATTTTATGATTTGTCGTATGATGTGAGGTGTTCAGCTATAAGTACCGAAAATTTCATGTCTCCAACATAATTAGGGGCTCACTTAGAAAGAATTGTTTAAAATACACATGTGGGAGCCCAAAGGGTTAAATGTACGACTTTTTCCAAAATTTTATCACTTGTTGTTTGATGTGAGGTGTCCAGCTATAAGTACTCGAAATTTCATGTCTCTAACATAATTAGGGGCTCACTTAGAAAGAATTGTTTAAAATACACAGGTGGGAGTTACCGACATTTATTCTTCTGCGAGTTAAACCGATTAATTAAATAATAATTAATATTTCAGCTTGTAATTAAGATAGGACTTAGAAATAGGTATCAATAAAATCAGCGAGAAATTTGACATCGGGATGCCATAAAATTTAATCAAAAAATTTAATATTTAAAAAGTTAAAATTCCGTATTAAAATATGCTATTAAGAAAAACCGCAGCGTCGTCATGTCTACCTGCTTTGAGATCTTTTGAATTGAAATCTTTTTTCTTTGTCTTTCCAATTAAAGAAAATAAATTTTTATCGATCGATTTTTAGTGGATATTTTAACTTATACACATCGCAGAAACGTGAACTTTATACCAAATGAAAGTAGATTTTTTTCTGCGTCTGTCTATTCCATTTACAAATTCCTGGGACCAATATTTTCTGATATGCGATTTCGATTTATAATGCCCACTTCATTTTTCGGCTGAATTTCCTCCGTAGTAACCATGCATCGGCTGATTTTACTGGCAACCCTTAGGAGAAACACCGATGATTTGGAGAAAGTTCATTTGAATCTGCGTTAAAAAGGTGGATTGGTTAATTTTAGAAGTTAATTAGCCCGTAATTCAGTTAATTACCAACTTTTTCAAAATTTTATGATTTGTTGTTTAATGTGAGGTGTTCAGCTATAAGTACCCAAAATTTCAAATCTCTAACATGTATAGTTTCTGAGAACGGGCTCTGTGACGGACAGACGGACAGACAGACAGACAAAGGAGTGAGACGAATAGGGTTTCGTCAGATGAACGAAACCCTAAAAACAAAATTTATTTCCTACATTGTTTAAGCCTGAGAAGGGACATATATTAAGTTATTTCATTCAATTAGTTCTACATTTAATGTTAAATTTTTGTAACAAATTAGTTAAGCCAATTGAAGATAAAAAAATAAAAATAAAATTCATACAATACGATACTTAAAACATCCTAAAAACTTAGATTCCGTTCAAATGAAATCGAAATAAATCTTAGACTTTTTTTAAAGTTTTGTATTTTGCATGCATCTTATCATTTTATGCACAATTTTCATAAACATAATACTAAATCTGCAATACAAATATTTTCAATTAAAAATGGAAGAAGTCTAAGATTTATTTCGATTTCATTTGAACGGAATCTAAGTTTTTAGGATGTTTTAAGTATCCTATTGTATGAATTTTATTTTTATTTTTTAATCTTCAATTGGCTTAACTAATTTGTTACAAAAATTTAACATTAAATGTAGAACTAATTGAATGAAATAACTTAATATATGTCCCTTCTCAGGCTTAAACAATGTAGGAAATAAATTTTGTTTTTTTAATTTGTTCTTCAAATTATGTTTTTGTTTAATTATTGTATTAGGAGTGAATATTTCAACCAAATGTTTAAATAATAAGTAAAAGAAAGTATTTTAACAACAGTTAAAACATTTCATTTAAGAAGATTAAGATATCAGAAAAAGCCCTACCAAGATTACAAAATAACATTAATCTAGTTGATAACATGTTTAACTTGAAAATTACTTCATTTCTATTTCCACAGTTTCATTGTATTTTGTTTGCTAACCGAAGTTGTCGTCGTCCACAATCGATGCACTTATTGTTGTAAATCGTGCATCTTTCGTGCAATCCCCTGCAACAAGCAATACATTGAATCCAGTCAGTTGTCGAAGTTTTCTCCTGGTACAATTCCAGACATTCAGTGCACTCATCCTCATTGAACTTCGGGCTTTTTTCCTTGAGTTTTTTTTATCCCACTTTTTGTGGAAGCACCTTATCTTCAGCTGTATTTTTTTGTAGCGGCATCCTTCTTAAGTCTTTTTTCATGTATATTTTGTGGAACAGTAGCATTAGTTGCACTCTGTTTCCTTTTGATTTGGATGACATTACACTACTTGGAATGGGTGAAAGCTTTTCCAAAACATTGTATTAGAAAATTTATTTTAGTTAACAAAATTAATTTATTAGCAAATTAATTGTTTATAAATTAAAAAATATATATATAAATATTTAATTAAATTATTAACAAATATATTATTAATTTATTAACAAAAATAATTACATAAAATTAATTTAATAACAATTGTATTATTAATTTATTAATAAAATTTTTATCTGC
This sequence comes from Maratus speciosus, assembly GCA_963932465.1. Lineage (NCBI taxonomy): Eukaryota > Metazoa > Arthropoda > Arachnida > Araneae > Salticidae > Maratus > Maratus speciosus. The sequence goes on along the minus strand of OZ010792.1, from coordinate 8,244,586 downwards.
AAAAGTATTTTTTTTTTTTTTTTTTTTTTTTGCAAATTAATTTGTTGCCAAATTTAGTTTTGATAATTATGTGTTTTTCCGAAATTATTTCAAAATTGATTCATTCATATGTTTTACACATAATTTGCAATTCGTGCAAATTTACCAATAAGCTGCGTAATCTCTCCTAGCACTTAATCTTATGGGGAAATGCGCCATCTCTCCTAAGCAGCAGATGCGCAAACTCTCCTATTTTGGTAGGAGAGATTGCGCGGCCTTTTATTTAAATATGGCTACTTCTAAAATGAATTGTTGGTGTTTGCATACTTAGTCCAGGTTAGTAGTTTATAAAAAATCGTTTAAGTTCAAAATATTTTGTATTACTGATGTTCTATAAAAATTCTGACGAACAGTTATGAAAATTCAAACACTTACTTTGGAAAAACAAAACAAAATAGCACTGTTTTATGCAAGACGCTTGGAACAATCAATATGCAAATTCATGTAGACACTGCACTAATGCTGCTGTACAACTACCTGGAGTCGCTGCGCGCGCACTCTACTCCTTCCCGTCGAATCTCTTTGTGCGCAATCTCTCCTACCGCGCGAACTCTCCTCGCTTTACTATATTGTTAAACCGCTGCCACAGCCTATTTCAGATGGAAGCAGCAAGAAATTCATTATAATAGGATCCAAACCTGCGTAGAATTGTTCCACCGTCTATAGTTCAGTGAGATGAGTCTTCTTGTCAAATTTATCAAGCAGTTTCGCACTATCGGAGCTACAGAGCAATTTTCATATTTTCCTAATTAATTTAAACTTTTGATGGTTTTTTTTTTTTTTTCTAAGTCAAAATGGTAGATAGACATGATAGCATGTTAGACATGATACTTTGTGTATATCGTGTAAACCAATTTCTAGTTTTAACGCAATTAAAGCGAAAATAACAAATTTCGATTGAATATAATATAGATTTTTCTAAAACACCGAAACATACCTTGTCACTGAATTTTATTTATTTATTAATTTATTTATTCTTATTATTTTTTAAACTTTTGTACCACTTTGTACATTACACATGAGTAAATTTTTTATGTATGACAAAAATTATCTAATGCGATCTAATTCTATGAAAACTGTTTAAATAACAGAAATGCAATGAAACTAAAGAACAGGAATTCTGCTTTTTCAGAATTTAGTGTCACCCCTGGCATTTCCATTACTTCATTTTCTTCTGATGGACTGATGGCTTCTAATATTATGAAACAGCCATTATAAATGAAGTGTTAGGTGAAGACGAAAGAGCAGCCGTAAAAAGTTAGAACTCTGATTTTCTGGTCAGAATGGGGGGGGGGGGGGGTGGCCATAATTTTTTTACGGCTGCTCTTTCATCTTCACCTAACACTTCATTTATAATGGCTGTTTCATAATAATAGAAGCCATCAGTCCATCAGAAGAAAATAACTCGGTTAAGCGGGACTCTACTGCAATACAAAACATATTTCAATTTTAAGACTTAAAGCACACATTTTATTTTATGTAAAATGGCGTCATTCGCATCCGCTTAAAAATTCCACATTTACGATCTACTCTTAAACATCTACAGTAAAGCATGCATAGCACATCACTATCGCGAAATAATGCACAAATGCAGCAAAAAGATTCCGTCATTCAAGAAAATCGAAAAAAAAAAAAACCCGGCTATCTAATGATTCATAGATACTTACAATTAAATATAGTATATAATAGCTCCATTGTTTTAACAGAAATCATTCGTTTATATTTTTTTCAAAATAGCACGTATTTTAATTACACTTTCTTTCGGTTGTTACGATAAAATGGCAACAAATATATATAATTTCTATTTTAAAACTATTTTTCCTTTACTTTCAACAGAAATGGAGTACTTCCGTTGCCAATATTAAGCAAATGGCTCCAAAAACTACAAAAAAATTAATATTTCAAAAATAAATGGAGATACAGTTTTCAAACACAATGCATTTAAAAGAACTTTTCTTTTCCAATACGATGGTATAAAAATTGAAAATGTGCGATGCTTAGAAGTTAAAAAAGTTGCTAAAGAGTATTTAATCGTAATGCTTTGTCTACAGCTAGCTTCTGTAATGTAACGTTATTTTTTGGACACGAAATAAGCTGGGAGAAAGAAATAGCATACAGTACCGGAGGCTAATAAAAAAGTATTATTATAATTGAAATGAAATGGCCAGAATCAAAATGTAACTTACGTTAGCACTTTCAATTCCTAAAATGTCTCCTTGGAACAAGTCCGGATTCTCCATTGGGTTGCGGACATATCGACCCACTGATATATTCCATCGTCAGTTAAAGAAAAGAAAGAAAGAAAGAAACATAATCAAAAATCAGTAAAAAATTCAACATCATTATTCAAAATTCAGTATCAACCTATAACTTAATTTTTTTTTTTACTTTACCATTACCTTTTCAAATTATGAACATATAATCTTGAAGATTTCACATAATAATCTTTGCAATTACCACATAACTAATCCAACAAAATTTTCATAAACTAAAGATTGTGTAAAATATACAATGTGAACTTTAAAAAGCTCACAAAATAATAAAAGAGATGTTACAAGTTAAAAATATACATTTTTTTAAAAACTATGCTAACAAGGAAGGTCTCCATACTGTGCATACTCAGAATATGTCGAAAAAAAATGCTAGTGAAAGTACTCATGTATGTAATAAAGGATCAGTTAAAATTAGCGGCGAAATTACAGTAGAAAATCTGTAAAAAAATAAAATACTTTCGAATAATTGGCGTGAAAGACGAAAGCGGCACGCAATTTGGCGAGCAGCACTTTTCTTCGCCAAAAGCAAACGATTTTAATGAATCTGAAAATTGTTTGTTAATTGATTTTGAGAAATATGCGGTATTTAATGAATTTAAACTTAAACCATGAAAGAATTTATTATTATTATTATCATTGCATTTTGTATTATACTTGTTGCTTGTTGCCGATTTGAACGAAATTTTGCCATTGTTTTATTCTCCAATCCACAATTTTTTTATTTTAAACGGCTTTATCGGTTATAAAAATAACTTTTAACGCCAGATGAATAATGCTGCCGTAATACATTTCCATACCGAAGAAGTTGTTTCCATAGCAACTAAGTTGAATCGACAGTGCTCGATGGGGCATATTTTTGAGTTTGGAACAATTTTAATCAATTTAAATTTTATTTTAAATCGTAAAATAGGATAGTTAAAATTCGTTATAAGTACATATAAATATATATGACAAAACTATAGTTAAAACAAACTAAAAATGACGAAGCTAAAGTTATTTAAATTAAACTTATTTAAACAAATTCAACATAAAAAGTTTTTTCCTTAAAGAGTATTCGACAAGCGTATTTTTTTTAATTTAATTTCTTCGCCAAACGGTGATAAGTCGCCAAATAAGCGATATTTTCATTATTTTTTTACGGACGTTCTACCGAGGTTCCGCCAAAAAAAATTTTTTAAACATATATACACATGGGAGAAGAACATTCTGTATTTTTTTCAGATTTTTCTGAGTATGTCCGTATGGATACCTTCCTTGTTAGTATTTTCGGGCTGTATTTCCCAAGATTCCATCATCAGAGAATATTTTAATAACTAATTCCTATTTATTTATGCAAATACGTCACTTCGTTTTGAAATGAGAGAGCCAATGATTATTAGAGTTGAAAGATGATGGGCTTGGGAAATACAGTCCGAAAGTACTAAGGAGTTTTAAATAAAATGTACATTTTTAACTTGTAACATCTCTTGTTATTTTAGTCGCTTTTTAAGTCAGTGTTGAATTCAGACACTTTTCTCCGGGAGGGATTTCTGTGGCTCCGGGGGGGGGGGGGGGCATTATAGAGTTCCGGGGAAGATTGCACTTTTTGACCATTGTAAATACAAAATTTCAAATTTTCCGAGGGGGACATCTCATTACTCCGGGGGGTGGGGGTCCCCGCCTCCCCCCCCTGAATTCTACACTGTTTTAAGTAAAACAGTGAGCTTTTTAAAGATCATATTGTATATTTTACGTTCGAATCAATTTGAAATATTGAGTTTCGTCTTATGATTTTATCTAAAAATTGTGATTTAATATTCATAAAACTGGTCTCGTCACGAGATTGGTTGATTTTTTAGCCCCCGGAACGGTATGCTATTTCTTTCTCCCAGCTTATTTTGTGACATCTTCAAAAAATAACGTTACCTTACAGAAGCCAGCCGTAAAACAAAACAGTACGATTAAATAGTCAATATCAATTTTTTAAACTTCTAAGCATCACACATTTTCAATTTTTATACCATCGTATTGGGAAAAAAAGTATTTTTAAATGCAATTTGTTTGAAAACTGCATCTTCATTTATTCTTGAAATATTAATTTTTTTGTAGTTTTTGGAGCCTTTTGCTTAATATTGGCAACGGAAGTGCTCCATTTCTATAGAAAGTAAAGAAAAATAGTTGCAAAATATTAATTATATATTTTTGTTGCCATTTTTTTATAATAGCTGAAAGTAAATGTAATTAAGATACGTGCTATTTTGAAAAAAATAAACGCATGATTTCTGTTAAAACATGGAGCTATTATAAACTATATTTAATTTTAAGTGTCTATATAAATGTTACAAACAAATAAAGGCCTATGAATCATTAGAAAGCCGGGTTTTTTTTTGTCGAGTTCCTTTAATGAAGACATCTTTTTGCTACATTTCTGTATTATTTCGCGATAGTGACGTCCTATGCGGATGCGAATGAGGTCATTTGACATAAAATAAAAGCGTGTGTTATAAGTCTTAAAATTGAAATATGTTTTGTACTATTTATATATACTTTTTTTTTTTTCATCGGGGGCGACACTAAATTCTGAAAAAACTAAATTCCTGCTTTCTAGTTTTTTTTTTTTTTTTTTTTTTTTTTTAACAAGAAAATGAAATGCCTGTACGTGCATCTCGATGGCATATAATTAAACATTCGACGTCATTGTGTTGTTAGATTGGCATACATAATATCACTTTAAATATCATTTCCATCCATTTAAAGTTATAATTTATAACCATCGGTTTTCTTTTTAAAGATATTATCATTATGATTTTCTGATGTGAACAGCTCCTTTTCTATGTACCGGGTGTCCCAAAAAGGACTGACTGATTTTAAAATTCAATAACTTGCAAACGGTGATAGATATTAAAACAATTCTTGTAGGAGGGTTATGCATAAGGTCAAAAGTTTTATTACAGTGATTTTCAATTTTAGTTCGATTTACAAACAATAGATGGCGCTGAAAGCAATAGTCGCTAAATTCAGGCTCGGTTTTTGGTACTTCGTGGCCCGGATAATACATTTCCATCTCCTTTTTCTGCATGGAAAAAAGATAAAGGACCAGAAATCGAGCCTGTATTTAGCGACTATTGCTTACAGCGCCATCTATTGTTTGTAATTCGAACTAAAATTGAAAATCACTGTAATAAAACTTTTGACCTTATGCATAACCCTCCTGCAAGAATTTTTTTAATATCTCTCACCGTTTGCAAGTTATTGAATTTTAAAATCAGTCAGTCCTTTTTGGGACACCCGGTACATACAAAACGCCCGACAATGGTTTCAGTACTAAAGATTTTTGAACAGGCACATAGTACACTCACAGTTCGTTAACACGTTGTTAGATTGAAAATTGCAGTTAATTAAAAATTAATGGAAAAACGTATCAGCAAATAATATCCAGTAAGAATTATTATTATTATTATTATTATTATTATTATCATTTTACTAGTTATTTTCATATTATATTAAAATAATAGTCGAGTGTTCTAATCCAAAAATTTTCTTCTACCTCATGCCATGCAAAAAGCGTATATATATTTTTAAATTATGCATTGTAAAAACAAACAAGAACGAAAAATCATGTGCATAGATTATAAAACACTTTCCAACACTTTCAGAATACTGTAAAAAAAGTTCACAGCTTACTAAGGTGAAAGATGATGTCTATATGAACAATTTGGAAAACGCATAACCACAACGTATTTGAAAAAAAAAAAAAAATCTACAATTACCATCAATAGACGAGAAAATATACGTTTTTTTTTTGTTTTTTTTTTTGTTCAGCCCTGTATAGGATCTATGGATATTTATCTATGTTACTGTGAAAGACCGAAATTGGAGAATGTCGACTTTCAGCGGTGAATGTCAACACATAACAAAAACGTCGGTGAAAGCCCGAATATTTGATTATAGTCTTGTATATTCGAACCATCACCGGTGAATGTCGACAAACACAGATATGCTCTGGCGGAGGTCGAAAAGAGAAGTGGTGTTTAACAGAGAGGCAACAGTCTGTCGCCAGATTTTTTGTTTTACTGCGAGTCAGTCAGCTTTGTCAGTTTTATGCAAGGTTTGAAGGTGCGCGTAACGTTTTCTTAAATTTTATTTTTTTTTATTCAATATCCTAATTTATATTGAATGGATACTGCAGTGAGTCGTATTTTTTTTTATTCAATATCCTAATTTATATTGAATGGATACTGCAGTGAGTCGTATTTTTTTTTTTTTTTTTTTGAAAAATAAAATACATTAAATTGAGAGTAAACGAGAAAACATTTGTTTTTACTTCTTTCAAGAACAGTACTCTAAAATACTTTCTTAAGTGTTCACACTTTTACATTTATAATGTTACAGAATTAGGGAGTTATCATCATTACGTAGAGATAATAGCAAATCTGTTTCAAAATATTCAAAATTTAGTACCAGTAAAATATACTGAGAATTACCAGTGTCGAACCTGAACCGAGTAGGTATTGTGAATATGCGTGCAGCACACCTTTGGATTACAGACGATTAAAACGTTTTTGTGATTTAAAAATTAATGACGAGCCTGAAACACGGAGAAGTAACTGCAAATTCCCGACATATTCAACATTCACCATTAGTGCATGGTGAATGTCGACATTTGCCGGTGTAAGTCAGAAATAAGCATATTTAACGAATATTTCGGACATACACCAAGCGACTATGTGAATGTTGACATTCACCGGTGAAAGTCGACATTCTTCAGATTTCGGTCTTTCACGGTAACATCTATACTACATAGTATGCTATAAGTTATTTCAATTAAGCGCATAGCGCAGTTGAAATTTTCCATTCAGGAATTTCCGTCCATAAACGGATCTTGTTGAGAAATTTCGTGTAGTCCTGTATAGGATCTATAGAATTCATAAACACGAAGTAATATTTAAATAATAATTAAATTTAAAAACGCATATCACAACTGAAAACGCACTTCCAACAATTATTGTTCGTAGGTTTCAATAATTCAATGACTGCTCATTTTCTTCTGTAACCCAACTCTTTTGTGTGCCCCTGTAAATGAACGAAAACTTCTACGCACATCATATTCTATAATAAGAACTTTGTAGTACACCTCTGTGATATACATCCATTTCAATATGTTTAAAATAGTGTCATATCATTAAAATACACAGTAAACGATTTTCCCCCAAAGACCCCAATGTAACGGAATTCTTTTGAGTGTCCCTGTAGATGAACAATAAAGGCTACACACTTCATTTTGAATACCGAACATTCCCTAGTAAACCTCAATAACATATATCCATTTCATGGCAATCGGACTCTGTTTACGCCAGTTAGAGAACGGAAAGACAGATAGAAAAACCGAATTTATAAACACTTTTCAACTATGTTAGAAAGTGTTAAACATAAAAAGCCTAAAAAAAAGAGTTTTTTTTATGATCTGTTATTTATTCTTTTTATTACACTTCAAATTTTTTGACAACAAATGTTTCACAATAATTGGGGGGAGAGGAAAAAGATTTATTAAGTTTAAAAAACGAGTAATATATCAAAACACGGGCAAAATTTTGCTTAATACAAATATGCAAGTTAAACTTAAACTGGACAATTGGTGATTCAGTATGAATTTTTTCAACAGCTACTGTGCCCGTAATGAAAATCGAACAAAATTCGCTATCGCATTTCCATCCTCAGGTCTAGTTTCTCTAAACTTTTATACGAACCTCAACCTTCGTCGAAAAATATTCATAAACTCTTCACTTAAACTTAAAAAAATCGAGAAAATCGCACAAAACTCGCTATCACAGCATCCCCTTTTAACGAACGCTTGACGTGTTTTAACGAACTGTGGATGTGCTATGTCAAAAATCTTCAGTACTGAATTAATTATCGCATGTTTTGTATGTGCATGGCAAAAGGGTTGTTGACATCAAAAAATGATAGTGATAATATCTTTAAAAAAAAAAACGATGGTTATAAATTATAACTTTAAGTGGATAGAAAAATTCCCCATTTTCAACTGCGACCTGACGTCATAGTCAAACACGTATATACTAAGTTTGGTTCACTTATATCCATAACTGAATACACTTTCCAATGTTACAATTTGGAAAATGGCACAAAAATCGATATTACAGCTTCCCCTTCCTGCGGAATATCCTCAATTTTAACTGGGTCTTGCTTGCCATATACAAAAATATATACATATTAAACAAAACATAATTTGAAGAACAAATTAAAAAAAACAAAATTTATTTCCTACATTGTTTAAGCCCGAGAATGGACAGATATTAAGTTATTTCATTCAATTAGTTCTACATTTAATGTTAAATTTTTGTAACAAATTAGTCAAACCAATTAAAGATTAAAAAATAAAAATAAAATTCATACGATATGTTACTTAAAACACCCTAAAAAATTATTCCGTTCAAATGAAATCGAAATAAATCTTAGACTTCTTCCATTTTTAATTGAAAATACTTGTACTGCAGATTTTGTATTACGTTTATGACAATTATGCATAAAATGATAAGATGCATGCAAAATACAAAACTTAAATAAAGCCTAAGATTTAAGTTTTGTATATATTATTGTATATAATATATAGTAACTAATTGAATGAAATAACTCAATATCTGCCCCTTCTAGGGCTTAAACAATGTAGGAAATAAATTTTGTTTTTTTAATTTGTTCTTCAAATTATGTTTTTGTTTAATACGTTAAGTTTTTTAATAACTACTGCTCTCAGACGAACGCATTTCAAAATTAATAGAGAGTATCATCATCAGGCTTTGATGTATGCGGTATTGCATCACAATGTGGGATGCAGTTTACCAATGTGTAATTCAAAATGTTTCACCACTGTAATGCAGGTTGCGGTAGTTTGGACAAAAACTTCTAATCTGAACGTAAAAAATCTATAATCAAAACATATAAAAGTAACTTCACTTAAATTTAGATACCCTATTCCCCACTCAGGAACGCTATGAATGTAAATGTAAATTTTGTTGAATCCTTACTGCTAATATTTATCAATATTATAGCTGTGATACAGTAAAAAATAAAAAATAAAAGTTTTACTTTAATTTTTAAACCTTATTCTCTCCCAAGGGGTGAAGTAAACACATCAGAAAATTATTACCTAAGTTTAACTTGGGGTATAAATAGGAAAAATCATCTCGGACAAAAAATACTTTTTAAAATTTAAGTTATGTAATTCACCACTAAGTTCGCTACCTGCGTAAAAATAGCTATCCATTAGAAACTTTTTACTAAAATATAAAAATGACCAAAGCAAAAACTTATTCTGAAAATATCTTTTTTATTTCCACTATGACGCCATATTCACCTTTTTAATTTTTTAAAAAAAATCTAGCTCAATTTAATATTTCACGTGAAAATCTTTCAACTAAAAAGAAATAAATTATTATTACGGCTTTTGAAATTTTTTCAACAATGAAGTAAAAATGTTACATTTTCTATGAAAAATGTCCGTTGATTTTCAATGAAAAAAGCGAAAATTCGAATTATTAAGTAAAATATTTGAATAATGTAAAAAAGAAAATTGGTCCATGTTTCTCTCTGGGTTATAATTCACCCATATGCAAAGGCATTTTACCATCCGTTTTGACCCTGACGTCAGGAAAACGTTTTTACACTTTAAATTTATAATATCACTAGAATTAGTAAAGAATAAAAAATGAGTGGCATCAGGGACAAAAAGGTGGGAAGAAAAAATGAAAAAGTTATCATCTCCATAGGCTTTTCCATGTTAAATTAACATTGAGAAGTGACACTGGAAATAAATAAGTATTGCGTTGCCGCGCAATACTTAAATGAAGTTAGGTACAATTCTATGCATAATTTCATACACTTTTCAGGTTTACAAAGAGAACACACAGACACAGACAGACAGACAGACATTTTGTAAAAATGTGTTTTTCGAGATCTCTGACCCCTAAAATGAGTAAATTCGTCGAAAACCGGAAGTCGAAAAAAATTTCGATTACAATACTTTCTTCTGCTATAGATAGAAGAAAGTAAAAAACATATTAAATACAAGTAAAAAAGTCTTAATTTATGCCCACTATTAACTATACCATAAAATATACCAAACAACCTTCAAAATACATACTAAAACACAATTATTTGCTTAAAAGATGTCGATTTCAATAAAAACCTTAAAAATATTAAAATTGACATCCTTCATTGGTTCATCATCAGAATAAAAAAAACCACCAATACAATGCACATAAAAACTGGAAACAGTCATCTATTAAAAAATTAACATACACTGCCCTCTATATTTTCATTATCAGATATCAACCGTTGCTCCCTCTATGTACCTATTCCCAAGTAGATTCGGATAGGGTGTTTAAACAACTTTAGTAATCGGAATATAGAGAGAGTAACAGTTGATATTGAAAATAGAGGGTCCGCTGTATGTTAACTTTTAATAGACGACGGTTTCCAGTTTTTATGTGCATTGTATTTGTGGTTTGTGTATATTCTGATGATGACTCAATAAATTAGTCGAAACATGTCAATTTTAATATTTTTAATGTTTTTATTGAAATCGACGTCGTTTAAGCAAATAATTGTGTTTTAGTATATATTTTTAAAGTTGTTTGGAATACATATTTTATGGTATAGTAAAAAACATATTATATAAATAACAGAACTTTCCTAGTAAAAAGTCTTTTATAAAATGCCTTTTAGCGTCTTTGATTAGATAATTTATTTTGATCCTTTCTTTAAAAATTGCAGATTTGAACAATAAAGATTTTTTTTTCTTATTACCCGACTGCCAAGAAGGGTTATGTGTTTCACGCGTATCTGGGTATGTGGATGTCTTTATACCCTCGAAACATCCCAAAGGCTGGATGAATTTTAATGAATGAGGTCTCTATCGATTCGTCTTAACCGTCCGATGGCTATAAGCTAGGTTTTTTTTTTTTTTTTTTCGAAATGGCAGTCGTAAAATACATAATGGCGGTAGAGACGAAAAAAAAAAAAAAAAATTGCGCACCCTATTGAGTGGCCTATCATTGGATAGGTCTTTGAAAATGAAGACGATGTTTCATTGACTATTTTACAATCAGGAGCTCTGTTTAAATATTACACAACCTGGACGTTGTGTAGGTAGGATCTCTAGTTTTACTGCAACTCTAACTTTCATAGACATCTATAGGCCTTATCAAAACAATGTTTATAGATAGGAACTAACAATTAAACACAACTTAATTGTCATAAATACAAGTAAATAATAATAATAATAATAATAATAAAAAGCAATTTAACAAATTACAACGACCATTTGGAAAATGATTTTTTCAAAGACTGAAATTTAAGACATAAAAAATCGCACGGAGTTGATCCTACATTACGTACGCCATGGATTAAACGGTAACATTCCTAGACACATCATGAACAAATTTTAAAAGAAATTTCAGTTTTACAATTTTCGGTACTGTAAATTTTTAAACTTCTACGGAGCTGGTCATACATTACGTACGCCATGAATTAAAGATTAATAGTGTTATTACACGTAAAAATTGCAAGCAACAAAAATCGCATGCGACTCGTCAGATTTCCTATGAAACTTACGTAATAACCAAGCATTTCATTGGCTGTTCGGAAAAAGGCTTTTCTATCATCAGATTTCTAAAAAATCTCACGACCAATTTTAAATAAAATTTCATTCTTAAACTTCTAAACATCCGACAATATTACTTTTTATACCGTCGGATAGAGAAAAAAAATGTACTTTTAAATGCAATTTGTTTGAAAGCTGTATCTCAATTTGTTTCTGATTTATTAATTTTTTTGTAGTTTTTATTACTTTTTTGTCATAGTGGCAACACTCTGTTGTCCATCGTTGTTGAAACCAAAGGGAAATACAGATTACTGTATATACCAATCAGATAACGAATAAATTGCGGATTAAACCAATGAAAACGTTCAGATATGCTTTTGATTTCCCACCCTGACGAGAACAATAACCATTTTTCCAAATGGTTAAAAAATAGGTAAGTAATATAAAAAATAGTTTCCCATCGGTGAGAAATAATTAATTAGTTCGCTTTTTCGCAGTCGGGTTTTTTTTTATTTTTTAAATTTAACTTTTACTTGTTACTGTTGCAAAATTCTAAATGGGCGTAATAAAAATTCAAAAAAAGAATTTCTGTAACTTACATGCTGGGGATAAAACCAGGAGGAGAAATAGAGGCAACATGTTAATAATCCACATCAGCATGCAGCAATAAATTTTAATATCGCTTGACTACTGATTGTCACATCTTATCGGACAAACGAATTTTTTCCCTAGAGAAAAATCAGATGTTAATAATCTCTTCTCCATTTGTGGAGGTACTGATTTCTCCTCTATTTTTCTAACCAGTTCGAATCAAAGATGCACACAAGGGGGAAAAAAAGGAAGAAATAAAACTAGATAATCACAAACTAAGTTTAGTCTGTCTCTTATTAAGCAGACCGGAGGGGACTTTTAAGCAGCCTAATAAAACTAGTATGCTGTGGCCATCACAAAACTTTCTTCTATATAAATCACGTCAATTAAATCATTTAAATAGTACAAGAAATTACATCAATTTAGCACCAAATCATATCAAAGTATATCTGAATTTGAAGTTTGATGAAAATTCGTACATTATTTCTAGAGATAGAGCTATAGCGGCAATTCTGAAAATTGTAGCATTGCAGCGCCACCTGTTCAGCGATTTGCAACAAAACATAAACAGCATTAACTGATATCAAGGTATACCTGAATCTGAAGTTTGATGAAAATCTGTGCATTAGTTCTGGAGATTGAGCTATTGAGGAAATCGTGAAAAATGCTGCATAGCAGTGTCACCTGTTGAGCGATTTACACCAAAATGTATCAACCGTCAAATCATATCAAGGACTAACTGAGACCTAAATTTGATGAAAATCCTTGCATTAGTTCTGGAGATTAAGCTATTGTGGAAATCGTGAAAAATTCTGCATTGCAGCGCCACCTGTTGAGCGATTTACACCAAAATATAAAAAATGCTAATTCATATCCAGGTATACCTGAATCTGAAGTTTGTTAAAATCCAAGCATTAGTTCTTGAGATAGAGCTATAGAGGAATCGCAAAAAAAATGCAGCATAGTAGTGCCACCTGTTGAGCGATTTACACAAACATGCATAAAACATCAACTCATGTCAAGAGCTATCTGAATCAGAAGTTTGATGAAAATCCGTGCATTAGTTCTGCAGATTGAGCTATTGTGGAAATCGTAAAAAATACTGCATAACTGCGCCACCTATTGAGCGATTTACACCAAAAACTAATCAGCACCAATTTATATCAGGGACTAACTGAATATCATTTTTTATTAAATTCCGTGCGTTAGTTCCTGAGATAGAGCACCCACAAAATTTGTGTCACATACATACAGACAGACAGACGGACGGACAGAGAGACAGACAGACATTTTGTAAAAACATGTTTTTCGGAATCTCTAACCCCTAAAGCGTATAAATCGGTAGAAAACCGAAAGTCGAAAATTTTCACGAAACCAATACTTTCTTCTTGTAAAGATAGCAGAAAGTAAAAATGTGGGCTCTAAATTTTGCTTCTTTACTTTTAGGTAGATTTCGTAAGAAATACTACCTATTGCAGTCGTTACCATGGTGCGACTTTTGAAAAATTCCTTCATAACTTTTCATTATAGGACCCCAGGAACCCAAAACCACCCCCACCTAAAAAGTTTATATATATATATATATATATGTGTGTGTGTATGTATGTACTAAATTTTGTCCGCACGATAAAAGTCGCAATTATGCACGGATCGTCTTCAAACTCGCCAACAACTTTGAGATGGCTAATATCTCGGCGGGGATTGAAAATGGGTAAAATCGGACCAAGGGAATGGAAATGGGGAGGGTTCAAAAATTTGAATACCATCTTAACATGATTCCGATAAAATCAGCTCTTACACAACAATGACAGAAAAAAATAAATATTTTTCGTTATTGCAGTTGCCAACAATTAAAAAAAAGCAATAAAATTCTCACCACAGCAATTGCTTTTCTTTTGCGAGAATTTCACGTGAAAAATTAAATTAAATAAATAGTTTAACGAATTGAAAACAAATTGAATATTACGTCATAAGTTTCCTAGAGCAAGATTTCCGCATGAAAACTCAAAATGAAATAAATAGTTTGACGAATTAAAAAACAACAACAAAATATTGCGTCATATTGGAAATAAAATGGACCTCAGCAGGTGAATATACCGGGTGTCCCAAAAAGGACTGACTGATTTTAAAATTCAATAACTTGCAAACGGTGACAGATATTTAAAAAATTCTTGCAGGAGGGTTATGCATAAGGTCAAAAGTTTTATTTCAGTGATTTTCGATTTTAGTTCGAATTACAAACAATAGATGGCGCTGTAAGCAATAGTCGCTAAATACAGGCTCGATTTCTGGTCCTTTCTCTTGTTCCATGCTGAAAAAGGAGATGGAAATGTATTATCCGGGCCACGAAGTACCAAAAATCGAGCCTGAATTCAGCGTCTATTGATCGCAGCGCCATCTATTGTTTGTAATTCGAACTAAAATTGAAAATCACTGTAAAAAAACTTTTGACCTTATGCATAACCCTCCTGCAAGAATTTTTTAAATATCTGTCACCGTTTGCAAGTTATTGAATTTTAAAATCAGTCAGTCCTTTTTGGGACACCCGGTATAACGTCATGTGAGTTTGAAGAAACGTATTAAAACATGATAAAAACCCGACTATGGAAATATTAACTTATTTATCACTTTGAGGGTCTCTGAATTTGCTTTAGCTATTTTTTAAACCTATTCCATATGCATGCGTGTGTGTATTCGTGTATATTAGAATTTTCACAAAATGTTTAGCTCCCTAGAGCTCATTCGTAGTGGAGGAACTGGGTTTATCTCTAATCTTGATTTAAATTTTGTTGGTTAATTTAGTACTTAACTTCGAAATCTACCTCCGCCTGTAGGCCCGAGCCGGCAGGGATTTTTTTGCTTTCTTCTATCTTTATAAGAAAGTATTGGATTCGTGAACATTTTCGACTTCCGGTTTTCGACGGATTTACACGTTTTAAGAGTAAGAGGTACCGAAAAACATATTTTTACAAAATGTTTGTCTGTGAGTCTGGGACCTCTCTTTGTCTACCTGTCTGTATGTGACACAAATTTTGTGGGCGTTCTATCTCAAGAACTAATGCACGGAATTTAATAAAAATGTATATTCAGCTAGTCCCTGATATAAATTGGTGCTGATTAGTTTTTGGTGAAAATCGCTAAACAGGTGGCGCTGCTATGCAGCATTTTTTACGATTTCCGCAACAGCTCAATCTCCAGAATTAATGCACGAATTTTTATCAAATTTCAGATTCATTTAGCCCTTGACATGAATTAACGTTTTTTCGTTTTGGTGCATATTGCTCACCAGGTGGCGCTACTATGCTGCACTCTTTGTGATTTCCGCAATAACTCTATCTCACGATCAGATAGCTCTATCTCACTATCAGATTTTCATCAAACTTCAGATTCAGTTTGTCCTTAATATGACTTGGTGCTGTTAACATTTTGGTGTGAATCGTCTAGCAGGTGGCGCTGCTATACTGAATTTTTTATGATTCCCGCAATAGCTCTTTCTCAAGAACTAATGCACGAATTTTGATCAAGCTTCAGATTCAGTTATACCTAGATAAATACTGGTGCTGATTCTGTTTTGGTGTAAATCGTTCAACAGGTGGCGCTGCTATGCTGAATTTACGACGATTTCCGCTATAACTCTATCTCAAGAACTAACTAGTTTTCACCCAACTCAGGATTCAGTTAGACGTTGGCACAAGTTGCTGCTGCTTAGTTTTTGGTGTTAATCACCCAAAGGTGGCGCTGTTATTCTGCATTTTTGAGGATTTACATAATTTTAGCGACAGTTATATCTTAAGAACTAATGCACGGAATTTCATATCTTTAGAATCCTCATTATGGGCATATATTGCCATTTAATTTTGGCACTGTGATAGCGAATTTTGAAGTATTAACATGTATGAGATAAAAGAAAGTTTTGGGATTGCCACACCAGACTAGTTTTTCTTAAAGCCCTAAATTGTTCGGGCTTGGGTCGGTTTATAGTGGAACTCACACAACAGAATTTCGTCAATTTGGCAACCGGCCCGACTCGACCCGCGGTTCAGGTAAAATCGGGTTGAAACTAAATTTTTCACTGCGGGTCGGTTTGACTTTAAATGATTCGGGTTCCAGTCGGTTTCGGGTTGGGTTTTGAATCTTCCGTTTATAGGGTTTAGGTTCCAATTTTTCAATAGAAAGTCGGGTCTATAATTTTCAAATTCAAACTATACATTGGTATATTAACACTATATAGGCCGCTTGATGCATTTGTGCGTCATTTATAAAACTATCATTAAGAAATTCTGAATTCTCCCCAGAGAGTTGGAATAGTTATATTTGATTATTATAATGACGAGGTGGAACCCGCCGAATTTCGACGAAAGAAAATGTTTACAAAGGAACTGTTGCATCAAATTTATAATACATCAACAACAATAATTAGAATAAAAAATCCATCTTACACTTGTTAATTTAACTCTCCAAAGACATATTTTAACCTAAGATTAACAAAATACTTTTTCCATAAACTTCAACTGTTAAAATTATTAAAAAATTAAACTTAATTCATATACGTCATCAGTAAAATATAATCAAGATAAGTAATTTTGATTAAGTTATTAATTGATGCTTGGTATTACGGAATGAAAAATCCGCAAAAATGATTTCACCTTGACATAATCATAGAATTTTTCTACCTTCACATCTAAACCAAATCAAGTAATTTTCCACATTTCACAGCCATATTAACCATTTAAAAACATTTTAATGCGCAATAGGTTATTAATAAATATATTTTCAAGCTTGAAGTCACGTTTGTTAACTGTTACAACTTTTCATTTGAGGTCTTAGTATAATCTCTGTACCTGCGCGTAAAAATTCCAGAAATTTATAACTTTTAGGCGTATTCAAGGAGAAATAGCTCGTTTTATCAAATAAAATTATCGTTTACTTTTAAATATGACGTCATTTTCAGTCGCTGAAATATTTTGCCTATTGACTCAATATCAGCGAAAAGGAAAAAATAGTGAAATATAACAGCATCATCAGGGAAATTGTGTCTTTTTTAAAGCGTAACGTCATTTTCTGTTCAAATTTGTAAAAATATATTTTTAATTGTAATGAGAAAATGGCATCAGTAAGAATATAATCAATAAAGATAACTAATCCACTTTTAATAGAAATGAAGTACTTCAGTTGCCACGATTAGAAAATTGGTATTAAAAACTATAAAAAAATTAATATCTCAAAAATAAATTGAGATACAGCTTTCAAACAAATTGCATTTAAAAGTGCATTTTTTTCTGCGTACGACGATGTAAACATTTAAAATGTGGGATGTTTAGAAGTTTAAAAATTTGCTGTAGCAAAAATTGCAAAAGCGAAATTTCATTTCAAATTTCAAAGTGTTGCCATTCGCAGAATGACGTATGCGTTACGCACAGATATGTTTGTCCTTTATAATATAGATAGGTATTTTGGGAATAAAATAAACCAAAATTAGTATTAAATTTTTTCTAGCGAAACTTCTGAATTAAAAAACCACCAGATTTAGCAACACTGTTTGCGGCCTGTATAGTGTTAAAGAGTGTATAGGTGCTGGTTTTTATATAAATAAAAATAGAAAATTGATATTACAGATAAACTGTAGACTATTCTTTCATAATGGTATTAAAATATCGATTAATTTTCTATTTCTTCGGATTTGAATAATTGAGGTTCGGATAGGGTTTTGGGTTGACGAAATTTTTTTCTCTCTTTCGTATTGGGTTTCGCGTTAACTTTAAGCAGAATTTTTGGGTTCGGGTCGGATTGTATCCGACCCGCGCAAGACTCAAAATTACTTTTAATAATAAACGCGCATATAATATGCGCGGTTCGGGGCGTCGACGTTCATCTTCTCTGGAGACTGAGCTGGATATCACACCACGAGCCCTTGCGTGTCAGCGAAGAGACTTTCGGGTCTATACCTGATCTTTGCTTTTGTTTCCCCTTAGGCGGTCAATCCTATGTATATAGAGGACGTCTGGAAATCCAACACACATGGTGGGTGTTACACAAACACATAGTCAAATTATGGTAACCCATAAAACAGAATTTAGCTATACTCGTCTAAAAGCGAATTTTGTCAGTAAGATCGCCTAGATAATTGGGGCATTTACCAGATCTCTTGTCAGTGTGGTCTTTCTTATATTGGTCAGACTAAACGTGCTCTTAGATTTCGTTTAAAAGAGCATGAAGGTTATGTTAAAAATCAGGAGCTCAAACGTTCTTCTATTGCTCAACATTCTTGGTCTTCTCAACATAGGTTCGATTTTTCCTCAGCCATCATTATCCAAAAATGTTCTTCTAACCTTGAACTCTTGATTTTTGGGAAGCTTACCATATCATTAAAAACTCTTTAGTCAATGACTTATCTAGTACTCCAGATTTTCCAAGTATTTGGAAAGCGTTAATTTAATTCCCCTTTTTTGGTTTCTTTTCTCTACTTCTCCGGTAGATGTCGCTACTTGTCCACCCAGTCGTTTCCACTGCTTCTCTCTCATTGGTTGTTTCGGCGCCTTCGCCACCCGCATAGGGTATAAAAGCCAGCGCGTCTCTGTCTATGATTTTGCTCAGCCTTGCTTTTTCTAGCACGCTGTTCCTTTTGCACTGAAGAAGAATCTCGCTAGTAGATTCGAAACAGCTGTTTGCTGCTTTTCATATATTATTTGTGCATTTTAAACGTTGGTTTTTCTGCTTTTTAATATTGTTGCACAAAGGCTTTATTTGCTATTTTTATAATAAAAGTTGACTTGGCGAAAATTGTAACTTTTGTTTGCAATGACGAAAGCTGTTCTGTGCATAACTAAAGTATTTTCTGTTGCTCATCTGTCAAATCTGATGTCAGAATTATCAAAATTTTCATGCAGCGTGATTTGTTGTTCTTTAAAATAATTCAGAAATGTTAAAAGTAAAGAGATCATTGAATAAGAGAGTCTACGGTAAAGAGGAAGAATAACCACCGGGGTATGTTGAGCGATTTTGATTTGTTTAATGTAGCTCCGATCTTTGAGACAATCTAAAATTGGAACTGGATCCATCGAGCTAACAGCAGAAAACTTCAAAGCCCCTTCAAAGACTTGCATGTCTGGCATAGCCCAGATTTATTTAATATGGTATAAGGGAAAGGTTTGTAACACGTATATAACACACACACATGGGTAATCTGCTATACTTCTCTATCAAACTTGATACTTTTGTTCATCTGAGTTATTGTTATATCGTTTTTCGCGCAATTACTGGTAGGCAGCTGGGTTATATTTATGTGACTTTTCCACATAGAATTATGCTGAATAACTCTTTTCATCTCAACTGCTTTCTTTTAACCGGCATTTTCGAAACTTTTGTGTCTAATGTTACACATATAAAAATATGTACATTTCTTAAAATGTACACTACATCTAGGCAACCGGTTAAAAAAAAAAATCACGGAATGATTTATGACTTTTAGTGAAGTTGATTTCTCACGAATTATCTTTCATTGCTGTATCCATTTTCCGATTATAAGCATAAAACTATATAATCATATACATTAACGTCAAAATTTTCGCCAAACTTGGAGACATTTCGCGAAATTTCGCCAAATTTGGCGACCAAAAATATGTTGATATAAATGCAGCAAATTTGGCTGTAGCTGCAAAATTTGGCGAAATTTCCACTGAAATTCAGCGCTGGTGATTCTTCTCTAATCGGGTTTTTCACATTTTAGCTTAGTGTTTTACCGTAAAATTAGCTAAAATCTTAAAATCAAGAAATAAGTAAGCTACCTTTTCTTTACGCTTTTAGGACTTTTTTATTTTGTTATCTACATATTTCTGTTTTCAAGTGTACATCTAGGCCAAAAATGCTTATCTCATTCACTTCAGAGTGTTCACTCGCATTTCAGTTGCAACAAATTCACTTACGGTGAATAAAAAAAAAAAAAAAATGAGTAACCTTCTGTAATTGGGACCACTACCAAATGGTTATATTTGCGCATAAAATAGCGTTCACTAAATTATGAAATTTTCTACCAACCCGATTACGGAAATTTCTTAATACAAACATACATACCTCTGAATAAAAACATACATAAGAATACATACATATAAGTAATGCGTACATAACATTATATTTTTCTAGACTTCTTTTATTAACATTCGTTGTCATGCGGTTAATACTGAATCTGTTATCATGCAACTAACATCCAAAATCGTATTCTCCGTAATCGATTTCTTTTTATTTCTCTTAATTTAAAATTCAAAGTTAATCGCATCGATTTGGTAGATTACGGAAAATGTTCCCTTGCATTTCAGTTGCAGCACATTCACTTACGGTGAATTAAAAAAGAAAAATTAAAAACCTTCTGAAATTGGGACCGCTACCAAATAGTTAAATTTGCGCATCAAACAACGCTCACTAAATTATGAAATCGTCTACAAACCCGATTACGGAAATTTCCCAATACAAACAAATATACGTTTTAATACAACCATACATACATAAGAATACATACATATAAGTAATACATACATGACATTATATTTTTCTCAATTTCTTTGATTATCATTCGTAGCCATACGGCTAATACTGAAATCGTTACCATGTGGCTAATAAACGAAATCGTATTCTCCGTATTCGATTTCTTTTCATTTCTCTTAATTTAAAATTCAAAATGAATTGCACCGATTTGGAAGGTTACCGGTAATGTCCATGTGCATTTCAGTTGCAGCACATTCAGTTACAGTGAATTAAAAAAAAATGAGTAACCTTCTGTAATTGGGACCGCCACCAAATGGTTAAATTTGCGCATCAAACAACGCTCGCTAAATTATGAAATTATCTACGCATCTCTCAAATTTACATTCACCGTTTCAAAAATATCGCAGTACGCAATAAGTTATTAATCTGGGAGCACGGCAGTGCGTCCGCCAAGTTCGCACAAGCCGTAAGCTACCTTTTCCTGAACCATTTTGGCATGCTTTTCACCCCCTCATAACGTCGTTTTAGGGAGAGATATAGAATTTTTTCTTTTATACACATGTTCGTATGATCAAACTGAACTAATGTTCCACGATTTCATGTTTCTGTATTTAGTAGTTTTCGAAATATTAAATTCCGAAAAAGCGCTTTTTTGTCACTGACTCACTTCGCATCATCAAATAACTAAGGTACTTCTAAAAGTCGTAGAATCATGAAATTTCACAAGTAAGTCGGGTTTGTAGCACAATTAACCAGAAAAATCTGAAAACATAGAATTTCCGCCTCTAAACCCTTAAAACAGGGGGTGTTGATTTGGCCGTAAACAGTTCCTTCACATTCAATTGCGCCAATGTTGGTCGCCAATACTCGATTACAGAGTTTTGAAGGGGTCACGTAATTTCAAGCAGAATAAAACTTTATATATATGCTTTTCCAAAGATGTTTGTTAAATAGAAAAAAATGAATCTACCTAAAAATTTTAATCAGTATAGGTTATGATATATGCACGATATTAAAACAATAAAACATTTAACAAAATATAACCCCAATTCGGTATGTTTACGATATAGTAGCCTTGGCGAAATAGAGAAAATAGCCTTGACGAGAAAAGAAATTTGATAATAACGTATCTTCTGGCAACCTATCTACTGTGTCATATACACAAGCAATTTTTTCCATATGTATACAATTTATTTAATGTAAGGAACCCGTTTATTTATTTTTATATACCAACATAAATAATTTGTATATAAAAAACAATATTTTATACGTGTATAAATAAAATGTTTATATGTATATAAATAGTACATATATAAATAACATAAAAGTTCATCAGGTTTGTTTTCATAGTTTTTTATATCATTTGGCAACATATCTCAGTTTCTGAAGTCCGAATTGCGCCAAGATTTTTAAAAAACGCCAAGGTCCCTATAGTGGAAAAATATCCTAATTCTCATATGAAAGTTTAAAAATCTGCTTTTAATTAAATGAAATGTGTAACTAATAAACTGTCTTTAACGATGTGCGACAGATGCGGTGTCCGAAGTCCGCTGCTAATGTTATTATATTGTATTATTAGCCTACTTACTGTTAATTTATTGTTAATTTTAAATCTGTAAAAAAAAAAGATTGTAGTTATAGATCAGATATGTTGGTTGCCAAAACTCGATTACAGAAAATTAGCCTGAGTTATAAAGGTGTTACATGATTTCAAGCTGAATGAAATTTTATATGCTTTTACAAAAATCTTAATAAGGCAAATATTTCAGTTTATCTGCCCATATTTCTATCTTTTACTTCCTTAAAACAAATTTTATTAAAGACCGGGAGACGTCTGCACAGATCATCACCTCATCGAATTGACGGCTGAAATTTTAGGACTAGTTAAAAATCGATTAGCGTATTAAAATGTAACTGGTCTGCCAAGTCCTATCTTTGTGGAAACCACCTACAGACCCGATTTTACCGGTTAATTGGTGCATTTTCCATTGTGTTTTCCTGCACCCATTCCTCCATGTTTCCATACTTTTGGATGCAGGAAAATACAATAGTAAACCTATCAGTCACCCACTAAAATTAGGTCTACAGGTTGTTTCTACCAATATATGACTTAACAGACCAGTTGCATTTTAATGTACTAATCTAGTTTTAACTAATCCTAAAATTTCAGCTGTAAACTCGATGAGGTGATGGTGTGTGCAGACGCCTCCCGGTCTGTTATAAATTTCGGAATTCTAATCTCAATAGCACTCTGGTTAATCTGGCAAATATCCCTACTATTTATGGAACACTATTCCTTTAAGTGCGTTTTAGTAATGTTAAAGAACTTTATACATATGCATCATACATATTATACATATGCATATAATACGTAATACATTTGCATCATACATATTATAGGTATGTGTATAATAAATAATACATATGCATCATTATGACGTCAGAACAAACAAAACATTTTTTGTCGCCAAATTTGAGAATTGACATGATATATTACCAAATTTGGTGACACTTCGCTAAATATCGCCAAGCTTGGCGAGTATTTGACGTTTGTGGCTATTTTTCAATGAGTTAATTGTTAATGCGAGCCATCTATTTATATTTTTCCGCATATCATCTGAATAGTTAAATAATATAACGTACGAATATTTCCAAAGTGCCAGTAGTTTCGTCACTGCACAAAACCTCTGCTATTGTTAATATATTGTACTGTTATTATACTTACTGTGACTATGTTGTTAAGCTTTACTCTGCTGAAACTTCTGTATTATATAAATAGAATTTACGGAAACTATTAAAGCACCGAAACTGACAATTCTCCTTATGATTATTATAATTTTATAATATGTAACCTGTTAATGGATATGTACCGTTAGAAGGAATCTTCTATAATCCGGTTCCTCGCATTTTAGTTTTCAGGTTTCGAATAAAATTAGCTAAAAACTTAAAACCATGGCAAATTGGTTAGTTCTTCAACACGATTAGATGAGAAGGATGATAGATTTTCAAATGGATCATAGCAGTGAGCCCGTAGACCTTCTATTCTTCCGTAATCGAGTCTATTGAAAAGGTTAGCATAAAACAAAAAGATATTAGCATATATTATCAATATTATTATTAAATGCAGATATTATCAAAGGATTTAATAAGAATAATTTCACTTGTACCTAATCGTATCAGTTAAAATACAGTAATAAAATACAATTAGAAAAGATTACTTAATAAGATTAAAAATTTCTGCATTAGAGAACGAATCGTAACTGATAAGGAAACATGCATAAGTGAGTTAAGAGATATTTGTCATGAAAGAATGAAATACATAACAACACAAAATATATGTTGTGCTTCCATGATCGTAAAGAGTTCTTGATTTCTCTATCAAAAGCTTCCGACTTTTCGAAAGAATGGGCAAGTAAATTAAATTATGAATAACAGTAACATGATGCAACGTTTAATATGCAATTAATAGAGTATATACTGCTTGCTAGAGGCGGCTAGTACTTTAATATAAAAAGAAATAAAGTATGAATTTATAAAGCTCAATAAAATAAATTTAGGTATTTTTATGCTAGCCGGGCGCGAAATGGCAAATCGCCAAATACTGTCCCTAACTCTATTGCTCATATTGCATTTATTTCATTTAAAAATATAAACTTTTCAGTCATCTCATTTAAAATAGATGCATTTCCCTCATTTTATTTAATAGAATATTTAACATAGAAATAAATAAATAAATAACAAATAATAACATAACCCAAAATATTTTATTTGAAAATCAAAGCATTGTTTCTAATTTACACATGTGAAAAATGAAAACTTCTTTTGGCGAAAAAACTAAATGCTAATTAGGAGATTTGCTCCCGGTTAACATAAAAGTACTGAAATTTAAGTTTTTTTTTTTTATATTAATATAGCTTAGAAAAAACTAGAAAAAACATACAAAAAGTAGTGATATCCCAACAAAAAGTTTTCGGTAAAAAAAAAAAAAGCGCCAAGTTTTCCTTAATGTTTCGGCCAGAAAAAGTAGTGATATCTGAAGTTCGCACAAGGGCACAAGTTAAAAGCCAAACATCCCAAATCTTTCATTGAAAATGGCTTCCTGCGACTTGGCCGTTAGTGCCTTCGAGAGGGTTTTTCAAATTTTAAAGTATGTACAAATGAGCTACATGACAACTACATTTTTTGATTATTTTAGGCATTTTGTGGCACAAAGTACAGAAGTAAAATACACATTTAAAAAAAGTATTTAAACCACTTCAGTCTATTTAAATGCTTAGAAGTTAATTATAACAAAATACTTGTATTCAGAAGGTAATATCCCTAATTGCTAAAACATAAATTAGTATCAGCTTTTAACAGTTTATAAATTGAATACCTCTTAATGTATGTAAACAAACTATAATAAATGTTCAAACGAAAAAAATCTCTTTCGTCAATGCACAAGATTTCAATATTACACAATAAAATATAATGTAACATATTGTGAGATTTGAAGAAAGTAAATTTTCTTTTATTTCTTAGGTTTTACGTTAATGACTTTAGATTTAGACCGTACGAAATGGCAATTAAACCACATGTGGACTAAATGATCTGTAATCAAAACTATTGTTTGTTGAAATTGATGGTATTTATCAGAAATCTTTTACTTATAATGTCTTTATGTGAATTTGCCTCTTTGCATACTAATATTAATTTTAATATTTAAATAATTCATAAATGCGAAATTTCCAATCATTAATTTTGAAATGCTGTAGAAGGTATTAACGGCCAAGTCGCAGGAAGCCATTTTCAATGAAAGATTTGGGATGTTTGGCTTTTAACTTGTGCCCTTGTGCGAACTTCAGATATCACTAATTTTTCTGGCCGAAACATTAAGGAGAACTTGGCGCTTTTTTTTTTTTTACCGAAAACTTTTTGTTGGGATACATATATTTCCAAACTTGAAATCAAGTTTGCTAACTACAACTTTGCATGTGAACATTCGCACTCTTGACTTGTGATTCTAATATGGGTATCGGCGAGTAAAATTCCAGAAATTTATATCTTTTAGAGGCGTTCGTAGTAAAATATTTCTTTTTATCAGAGAAAATGATGGTTTTCATTTAAACATGATGTCACTTTGCCTCATTGAAGCATTTACTATAGCGTCTCAAACTCAGTGGAGTGAAAAAGTATTAAATTGTAATAACTTTTTGAGGGAAAATTTAGTGTTTTTATAAAGCGTGACGTCATTTTATGTTCTTTTTTTTTTTTACAAAGTTAATTTTGAATTTTATTAGAAATTGGCATCAATAAACATCCTTTATTAATTTTCTTTTCTTTACAACAATGGAAGTAATCCAGTTGCTACCATTTTGAAAAAAAAAAAATCATAGGAAATTTTTAAATTTTAAATTTAAATATAAAAATCTGAATATTTTAAAAAAAATAGCTAGTGCCGCAAATCTAAAAAGAAACAGCTTTCATTTAAAAAAAGAATTATTAAAATTGGTTCAGAAAAAAGCTCAAGGTAGATGTCTAAAAAAAAAAGCCCTATCTTTCAAATATATAGATTTAAACCCGCAATGTTATCTCTATGGGAAAATTTTGAGCAGGCATTTCATGCCATTAGGGTTGACGAATATTTATGATTTTCAATACGCACCGAGATTTTGGCACTACCAACGTCCATTTAATTTTTTGTGTCGATACGACAAATAATTTGGACGCTATCGTGTTAACAATAAGTGTAATTTTTGCAGGGAAGTCGGAGCTGTGCTCCGACCAAGGTTATTAGACATATATGTCTAATAACCTTGTGCTCCGACAATAACAGCACATCTCGAGAATGTCAGTGCTATGTGTGTAGGAAACTAGTCGGTTTGTTTATTAAAAGAGTTTTTGAACTTTTATGTTTACTGTAGTCACGTTTAGCATATATGCGTTCATTGCCATAAAAAGTAGCGCACCAAGAAAGAGTTGTCCGCATGGAACGAAATTTTATATATGTGAGTACAAAGTTGATGTTAGTAAGTGATTACAAAATTAAAGCAAAAGGATAATTATATTATAAGAAAATTAAATAATATATAAACTTTTTTACCAAAAATAAAACCGACTTCAAAATCTACTGCAAAGTAAAAAGCGCACTTTTTGCTTTTATCGTGCAATCTGATTAAAATTTACATGTTCTCATTTCTTGGTACAATTCAGATGTTTTCATGTATTAATTTAGTTTGCTTCTGTATTATTTAGCATTTTAAATAATGGTTGGCAATTCAGAATTGTAAATATGACTGCCGATTAGAAATTGTGAAGAAACATATTGGAGAAGATCCATTAATGAATTTGAATGGGAATATCGCCAAATTAGTCAGTTACAGCCAAGTTGGCTTCATTTACGACAACTTATTTTGGGTCGCCAAATTTGGCGATATTTCACCAAATGGCGCCAAGTCTGGCGACAACTTGGCGATAATGCATATGAATACATAGCTTTATGCTTATGAATGAAAAACCGGTTACAACAATGAATGATAATTTGCGAAAAATCCTTTATTTTATTGGTTTTTGTTGAATTACTAAAAAACTACTCAACCAATTTCGATGAAACGGAAGTGGTACCAATTCGAGAGTATCCTCTTTCAATTAAAACCAAAATCACATAAATCGGACAAAAAGTTCCGGAGCAATCGGTGAACATACATAAAAAAAAAAAAAACATACATACGCGTCGAATTGATAACCTCCTCCTTTTTTCGAAGTCGGTAAAAATGAATGGCGATTCAGTATCCTGTTGGGCCACCTCTAGCTTGAATACAGGATACGATACGGGTGGGCTTTGATGCATGCATACAGTTTCTATATTGTGTCCTGCGTTATCTCACTCCACAGTCCCTGTAATCACGATTCAAGTTCAGTCAAACTCGTAGGTTGCCCAACCTGCCGTCCCAAGTGATTCGCAGACATGCTTGATTGGTGACGAATCTAGGGATCGAGAAGACCAGGGTAAAGTCGTAATATTCCTGTTAACACCCTTGCTCTGTGTTTCCGAGTATTATCCTGTTGAAAAACGCCTGCTGGAAGCCCTGTTTTGAGTGGCAACACATGTGGCTCAAGGATGTCTTGAACGTACCGCTGGGTTGTCAAGATGCCGTCGATCAATATTAGAGGTTATCGAATGTCGTATGTAATGGCACACCACACCATCATGCCAAGATGTGGAAGAGGTGTGCCGCTGCAAACCAAAGGCAGGATTAAGGCGTTCATCAAGGAGCCTCCAAACACGTACGCGGTTGTCATCACTACCCAAACTGAATCTTGATTCATCGCTAAAGACAACCTGGTTCTATTCGGTTGCGGTCCAATCCCGTCGAGCGCGACACCACTCCAAACGGAGGGGACGATGGGCGAGGGCAATTGATAGCACACGTAATGGTAATGGGCACCGCGATACCAAATGTCCTTCAACAAGGCGCCTTGCAACGGTACGGTCAGACACAGGGGCCTGTAGTGAAGGTGCTATCTGTGTTTGGATAGTGGATAGTAATGAAGTTGGCGCTACACGTGCGTGACGGTCTTCCCTGCTATTGGTCTGACGAGGGCGTCCTGAGCCTGGACGATGTGTAAGCGATCTCTCTCTTATCCACTGGTCCCAACATCTCCTCAAAGTAGAGTGAGAGCGGCTTTGGCGGCTGGCTACTCACCGAACTGACAAACTAGCTTCCATCATCCCGATGATTCTTCCCCTCTCTAACTCTGACAGCTGATCGTTTGAATTATACGATCAGCTGTCATCGCCATCAGCGATGCGCCATGGTCAACGCCATCATCGATGGCGTTGCAGCGGCATTCTTGATGAAAAAGTACCCCTGTGCAACAGAGCAAGTACAGGCAAAATGATTGTGCGTACTCTTTTTTTTTTTTTTACAGCAGAGAGATCGAAGTTCAACGCTCTCTGGTGGCATTACGTAATGCGCAATCACGTTGTATTGTTAATAATTTGCATACAGAAACGTACCCACTTGCCAAGTTTCGTTACGATCCGACTATTTCTTCTTGGTGCACCAATTTTTATGGAAATGAGTGTATTTTATTTTTAAGTTGCTACTGTATTGTAAAAAAAAAAAAAAAAAAAACCTTATATCGTATTTATCTTATAGTATTAAATATGATTATATTTGTCGATGTAATGGTATTTATTTGTATTATACTAGGGGGGCTCCGCCCACCTGCTTGCTACGCTCACCAACCCCCCGCGTAATCGCTTCGCGATTCCATTCAGCATCGCGAATCAATCCTATTTTCTAGCCAACCCCAGACGTAATTGTTTCACGTTTCCATTCTGGACCGCTTCGTGATCCCTTATTTTCTATACATTCAACTTTTAGATTCTACTTGGTAAAAACGCGCTCCTCCCCAACTCCTGACAATTTTATTTCCTTATCTCCAAGCACATAATCATTAGAGCTTACAGAGTTTCATAATTACAAGAATTATTAAATATACAATCATTAAAAAAAGAGTAAAATTTATAATTTATTTGAATAATTACAAATTAAATAAATTTATAATTAAATAAAATTATAAATTAATAGAAAATTAAAAATATTGTAAATTTAAAAAATATGTTAAATTTAAAAAGCAGCAAATTTATTAAAGTTATTTCGAATTTTTCTTCATTATCTTTGTAAAAAATCCCCTCTAATTTGTAGTTACGGCAAATAATCTTATCATATAAATCTCCTATCCTCTGAAATTTTCACTTCGCCGCCTTTTCTCCGCCAACATATATGTGTAAAATTATGTATATGCTGTTACGAATATTGTAAATAGTTAGTGTTTGTGCTTAAAAAAAATGTAAATAGTTCAATTAAGCTCTATTCATAAGCTAATATTAGTTATCTCAATTTGTTGTTTTTCTGCAAGCAAGTAATGTATTGGATTTCAATGTGAGTCTATGGCAATTTGACGAAATACTGGAAATAGCGCCAAGTTGGCGTCACTTTTAGCGGCTCATTTTGGTCGCCAAATCTGGCGATATATCGTCACGTTGGCGGCAAACTTGGCGACGTTTGGCGACAGAGGCGGCTCCCCCTTCCTTAATAACCCCCTTATAGCGTCAGAAAGATCTGACCAATCGGATCCGCTTCGCGGTATCTACACAAATTTTCATTGGTCCATTTCCAAAGCGTGACTTTTTTTATATATAGAAGGAAAATATCATGTCTGTTGTAACAAAAATCCTTTTTGGGTTTGGGGCTTTGTCTCTTACATACCTTCGGCTTAGGAATCCACGTAGGCGCTCTGTGCACTCTTATAGAGGTAATCTATGATTGATGCAGAATAACTTAGAAAAATTCCTACAACATTGCAAAAATATAACATCCTATAGCATTGAAAAAATATTAATGTGTTTTCTTTTTTGGCAATAATATGAGACCACATAAAAAAAGAGATGTTTTTATTCAGAGAAAAATTTAGAATTCTGAAAAATTCACGAAAACTAGGTGTATTCATATTATCAATATTTTAATAATGTTTTTATTAATATGGCATTGTTTATATTCATATCATAAAAACTAAATTGTCACTCTCTATTTTCTTCTTGTCAGCGAATGCTTTGAAACATTAACCACATTCGTCTGTATATAAGTTACTGTTCATTCCAACTGCATTTGATTTTTGTAAAGTCTGGGATGGTCGAGTCTTGTGGAGTGTAATTTATACAGGGCCGAAACTAAGGGGGGGCAGAGGGGCACGTGCCCCGGGCGCCGCTTTAACAGAAGGTGAAGAGGACGCCAAAATGAAGACTTTGTTTGACGTTTGATAGAAGAATGTATATATATATACGAAATTTGTGTAAAAATGTTTCGCAGCCGGAAAATTTAAAAGGAAAACTGAACCAAATGCATTAAACTTTACAAATAGTTAAAAAGATTCATCTACAATACAAAATTGCAAATGAATAAGAAAAAAGAATTGTCCTCTTAGGCTTTTTTCATTCTGCCATTCCAAAAGTATCATGTCTATGCCTTTGCCTTCTGTCTTTTAAATCACTTCCTGTGTAGGAAAGTCACTACCGTTTTTCAAGGTCAGTCTCTATTGTGGTACACTGTCCACTGCGGATAATTACCAAGCGAGAAGCAACCCCTCAGTCTGACTTTTCTATTTGATAAAAAAATTCCATGAAAGCTGTTTGTTTTTTTCTCCCGCTGAGCAGCGTTGAGCTTCCTTCCTTTTTTTTTCGTCTTGCCATGGACGATGACTGCCCGGGATAATAAAAACAATAAAAACCGTGAGGGGGGAATGCACAAAGTAAAATTCTTAGTGAAACCTTTTTTTTTTATATTTAGCCTATACAAAAAAAAAAAAAAAAAAAAAAAAAAGTTAAAAAAGATTAAAATGCAATTCGATTCCTTTTGATTCCGTTTACAAGGTTTTTATGAACCAATGTTTGACAAAGCTGATTATGTAATTCAGTTTTATATATTTTAAATTTAAAAATAAGTTGTCTATTAGATACTTAGTAAAATTCTTTTTGTAAATTTACTTTGTGGTGAAGAGAGGGCGGGGGCGCCAAAATCCATGTTTGCACCGGGTGCCAAAAAGGCTAGCTTCGGCCCTGAATTTATAATAATTGGCCGTCTCTTGAATAACCACAGTTTATTTTTATACGAAGAGGACATCACTGACATAAACACTAACACAATGCAGTAAACAGTTTTACACTAACAAATATAAATGATTATCAATAGGTTCCACTTCCTTTTTACGACCGGCAGAGGCCAAAATCGTTCTTATAGCTCACCTTCTTAGGCAAAGCCATTCCGAGTTCTGCTGAGTTTTTCTCTTTCTAAAAATGGCGCCGCTGCTAGAGCAGATAGGGCATGCACGAACGTCACAATCAGGGCCGAAACTAAAGTGTGTGTGTGTGTGGGGGGGGGGGGGGCAATGGCGGATCTAAGGGGGGGGCGAAGGGGCGATCGCCCCCCCCTTGGGCTAATAAAGGGTTTGGAAAACGACATTATGCATCCTGACGGGAAATGACTTGGGGCGAAGCTCGACTCCGGCGCGACCCGATCCGGGTCGCGCCAGTTTAAATACACCAGACTCTGCCTGGGTCAGGTCTTCTCTCTCTTAGAGCTGGGCCGTGCCCTGATCTTAAACTTTTCTGCAGATTCGGGTCGGGCCAGGCTTCATTTTTTTTCTCCAGGTCGAGCCTGACCTAGACTTCGTTTTTCCTAGAGCACTGGCCAAAATTTCCTGGTCGGGGCTTGGCCCGGCATAAAAGTTATACGTTCGATCCGTGCCAGCCCGTATGATAAGCATTATTGGCCCGACCGCGACCCGTGGACTCCTCTAAACTCTTCCCCCCGAGTCCAAGTTGGTCTGGCATCTTACTTATTTGTTATTCGTAAAAATTATATTTATGTTGTACATTTGTTTAGCGAAATCTTTAGATATTTAATTTTATTTGATAAGTTACAGAGATGCATTTTTTTTAAATCTACTTTTTTTCTTTGTTGAGCTTTAAAATTATCATTTTCTTTTATCATCCATTTCTTTCATTCTAAACTGATTTTCTTACTGGATTTTTATTTTAATGTAATTGTCTAAGTCATACTACTTAATGTTACGTACATAATTGTCTAAATAGTTATTAATATTATTGTTTTTCTGTATGCATGAATTTCGAATATAATCTGAAAATAAAATATGAGCATAAGTAAGTGTGCTTTATGAATAATTTTAATTACAAGATGCAGGCAGGGCTGGAGTCGATTTTTTAGCTTTAATACGGGACCGGGCCAATATATTTTTTTCTGTGTGTTGGATCTGGGTTTGGTCCTGGAAACTTCCACCCGGGTAAACATCTAACTGACATATCGAAGCCAGCTTTAATTTTTTTAATGCTTCCTTCAGCCATTATCCCATAGCTACTGAATATACCGGTTGTCCTAAAAAGGACCGACTGATTTTAAAATTTAATAAATTACAAATGGTGACAGCTATTAAAAATTACTTGGAGGAGGGAGATGTCAAGAACAGGGGTGATTCTGTTCCGTATTTTCCGAAAATTTAACCCTCTCGCTGCGTATCCCGCGATTTCCATGGCCAACGTAACAGTAGCATAATTTGCACAATCAGCAATTTCCGCGGCAAATCTTTTTTTTATGATCTAATTCTATTTTTAAAAAAAAACTCCTTCACAAAAATGTTGGACATATTTTAACTCTAA
Organism: Maratus speciosus; assembly: GCA_963932465.1. Taxonomy (NCBI): domain Eukaryota; kingdom Metazoa; phylum Arthropoda; class Arachnida; order Araneae; family Salticidae; genus Maratus; species Maratus speciosus. The sequence continues at coordinate 8,211,387 of OZ010792.1, read as the reverse complement.
AATGTATGCAGATTTGAAATGTGCTATGAAGTAATTGCGCAATTTTTAAACCTATTTTGATTTTTTTTAAAAATACGCTGCAAGAGGGTTGAGGATGACGGAAAAATGCGAATTAGGTCAAAGGGCAGCAGAAAAAACGCAAAATTCTAAATGATCGCGGAAAATGCGAATTTTGTCAAAGGATCGCGGAGAAAATGCGATTTTTGTCAAATAGAAGCGAAAAACGCGAATTTCGTCAAAGGATCGCGAAAAGAATGCAAATTTTATCAAAGAATAACGAATCTCGTTAAAGGATCGTGGAGAAAACGCGAATTCCTTCAAAGAATCGTGAAAAAAATTGAATTTAGTCAAAGAATCGCTTTAAAAACTCGAATTTTGTCAAATGATCGCTGAAAATACGCAAACTTTGTCGAAAGGTCGAAGGAAAAAACTTGAATTTTATCAAAGGGCTGCAAAATTACACTAATTTCATCAAAGGGTTGCGGAAGAAACGCAAATTTCGTCAAAGTGTCGAAAAAGTGAGAATTTCATCAGAGTCGTGGAAAAAATATGCTTTAAAAACGCGAATTTCGTCAAAGGATCTTGGAGAAAACGCGAATTCCTTCAAAGGATTGCGGAAAAAATCGAATTTAGTCAAATAATCGTTTTAAAAACACGAATTTCGTCAAAGGATCACTGAAAAAAAAACGCTAATTTTGTCGAAGGGTCGCGGAAAAAAAAGTGACTTTTATCAAAGGGCTTCAAAACTACAGTAATTTCGTCAAAGAGTCGAAGAAGTGCGAATTTCGTCAAAAGATTGCTGAAAAAATTCGAATTTGTCGAAGGGTTGCGAGAAAAAAATCTCGAATTTTATCAAAGGGCTGCAAAATTGCACTAATTTTGTCAAAGGGTTGCAGAAGAAACGCAAATTTCGCCAAAGGATATAGCCCAGTAAATTTAGGGTTTGATAGCTAATTAATTCATAATGAGCTGAAAATTTCAGAATTAGCTCTTTATGACAAGTAAAAAAAAAACCTTAAAAGTCTCAGAAGTTCTCATGTGTGCTTCTATCCAAAATGGCCGATCAAAGATGGCCGCTAAGACCTTTTTGCATCGTCCAATGTTTTTTCTCCATTTTTAAGTCATATATCAATATTTTTTTACTTCTGAAAAATTCTGTGACCTCTACTTACAGCCTGTTTTAATGTATACATAGGGCCTGACTAAAGCAGGGGCACACGGGGCATGTGCCCCGAGCCCCCGTGCCAGAAAAGACCTCAAAAATTAAAAAAATAATAATAAAATTACTAAAGAAACCCCCTCTCTGTTGAGGTTTTTTAATGGTCTTGTAAAAGAACCTTAAGGTGTAGGGGTCCCGCAAAGAGATGCCTACCCAGACCTCAGTCGATTAGTCGAGCCCTGTACCTAGTTTTTATCAAAATAAAAGCTACGAATGAGTTGTACATTCATTTATTTGTCGTCAAATTAATAGAATTTCATTGCCCTTAGCCTGTTTTGCCTCGTATTTAAGAAACTATTGACAAGTCATGTGTATGTTTGTAATCCTATTTGTGAGGATTATTTTTAAAATTTTGTTTTAAAAAATGACAGATATTCCATTTTTCTATATAGAAATGTTTGTCAGGGGACTATGATGGAAAAAAAAGAAAGAAAGTTAGAACAAGTTTAAATTATTTATTACAAAGCACAAAGATTTAAATCCAAAGTAAAAGTACAATAAAACATTATAGTAATGCTTGTAATAAATAAGCTAATAATCTTGTGGTAAATAAACTTAAAATTACCAGAATGCCACTCATTCAACGTCGTAACCGTTATCGTCGTCTTCAAATCCATTAATACGACGAACTGAATTTGTGCATGTTTCTCCTAAGCAAGAGGTACAAAACCTAGAACAATGGAGAGCTGCCTTCTTGCACTGACATCTTTCATCACAGTCCCTTGCAGCAGTTATTTTGCAATCACAAGAGATAAGCTACAGAAGATCTTCGGGCGCTGCGGGAAATGTTGAAGGTAATGTGTTTAATCTGCCTTCTTTCATGAACCATCCCCATTCAGTAGGATCTAGGTTGTTTCCCAGCTACGGTTGAACTTGAAGATAAACCCGAAGTGAATGCTGCGAAGTTGCTGCACTTGTTGGTGGAAGAACGGCCAGGTTAAATTTGGATGAGATATTTTTGGTTACTTCTTTATTGTAACAGATATATCGCAGCTGATCTAGGGAATCAACTTTCTCTCCCCAAAAAAGGTTTTTCATGAATATCTCTCCAATTTCAATTACCTTTTAGGGTTTAAGTTGAGGACTGTTGAATAAGGAAGTAAAAGAAAGCAGCTCAGCGTTTTCTTTATCAATTTAAAAGCTGAGGATTTCCCCTTCCTAAAAATTGCTGATGTGGTATCACATCCAGTTGCTGCATGTAGGATGAGAATGGAATCCTTCATTGGGCCATGTGATTTTTTAATTTTAAATATGTTATAGCATTTTTGTTCGCGAGGTCGTAGAAAGAAGAGTGGTTTTCCTGGGTTACCTCGTGCGATGAGATGGTCAGCAGATCTGTGTCAGTACCAACTACTGTGACTAATCTAAAATTGGTCTTACTTAAATTAATTGCTGTTGTACAGATTAGTGCATCAGCATCAGCATCCGTCTGTAGGGCAGTTATTCCTTCGGCCTGGAAGTAGCCCATGACCATTCGAATAAGCCTAGCCTTGTTCTCGGAGTTACGTAAAAAATCAGCTTGTTTCGTTGTGGCCACCATGTTTTCGTCAAAAGCAATAGTTGCAGACATTTTCGACATCAACCTTCTTACCTCTCCATACTTTTAGTTGATAAGGCACAAGTGTACCCATCAAAAACAACTGCTTCACATGGAGAGAAGTGTTTCTGGACAAATCTAACATATTTGAGGCATATATCTCTGTAGGTGTCGGACTCATTCCAAACCAATGCATGCAAAAGAAATCCTCCATCTACAATAAATGAGCAAGTTGGTGGAGATTCAACACAAGGCTCAGTTGTTTCAATGATAGCAGCTAAAGTTGATTTAACATTCTTTCTCATTGAAACTTCATCAAAGAGGGAGGGAGGTTGAGGAGCCAATTCGTATTTGAGGTAATCTCGTAGATTTTCATTTGACTTGAGTACAGCATCAATCCTGGTAAACAACTGTGGGGGATTGAATATCACAGTTGAATTCCTTATTATCAATGTGTTATTTGTTGCCGATATTGGTATAATTCTCTTTTTCCGTTGAAGTTTAATTTTCCCAAATGAACATCCTATGATTGAAGACAGTAAATTTTCACCAACTTTCTTTGCATTGTCACAGTTTGTTTTATCATCAGCAAACAATCCACTAGCTACATTCGTCAACAAATGTTTAGGATATTGATTATCGAAAGGATTGTGAAGCAGTAGCCATTCGGATAGCTTATTCAAATCAGAATCATCTCTTGATTGTCTGGAAGGTCGAAATTCAACGTGTTGTTCTGAGCATATATAAGTTTTTTCACAAAAATCTTCTAATACTTCCGATACTTTCATGTTCATTGGGCAAAAAGCAATCCATCTGGTCAAAGTAGAATCTTCCATTCCTCGGCCATGTGTTAAGCCTCCTGCTACTTTTATGGATTTCATGAGACTCTGCTCTATTATCATGTCTGATGCAACTCCACACTCCATGCCCTGTCTTTTCTGCGAATAGTAAAATAACAATCAACAAATTTTTTAAATACATTGCTTTCCATTTCCTCCACCAATTCTTCCATTTGCTGAATATATAAATGGGCACATTTAGCATAAAAAATGTGGCCTGCTGCATGAAAGTAAGGCATCATGGATTTAATGCTATACAAATGTAATTCCCAGTTCCCAACTCGATCTGCTTGAATATAGAAAAGAATAAGTGCAATCTGTTCCACGTACTGTAACCACAGCTTGTCAGTTCTAGAAAAGTCTCTGCTTTCTGCAGCTGTTTCAATAGAGTTTATCAACTGTTTAATGCAGTTGTTGTCTTGAAGATCTTCAATACGGCTTCCATTTGTCACCATAAGTTCATGAATAACATCTCGAATTTTGCTTTTGGTATTGTCATCTAACTCGTGCAGAGAGTGTTGAAGAAGTTTCTCATACAGAGTTACGTATGTGAGAAAATGTGCTCTTAAGGCTCTCGAATAAGCATGTCACAGTGATAATAACTTATGATATAATATATATTAACTTATTCTTACCTGCATTTTTTGTTGAAAAATGCCTGTGTGTGAAAATGTAGATGAAAACTCCAAAAAAAAAACGATTTTTATTTTTTTAAATAATTTTAGTTTAAATAAATCGTATTACCGTACATTTATAATTTCTTTATTTTATAAACTTAAGCTCATATTCAAATTAGAATACTTGCTGACTGCATTGGTTTCCTTAGAAGCGAAAAATATTCACTTTTGACGTAAATATGCAGAAAAACATTCAACAAGGCGCAATTATTTGGCGACCACAGTTGATCCGCCATTTTGGATGGAAGCCGACATCGAATTTTTTGAGACTTTTCAGGATCCATTCTGTACATATCCAGGAGCTAACCCTGAAAATTTTAGCTCATTATGAATTTCTTAGCTATCGACCCCCTTTTTGGTCTAAATTTACTGGGCGAATAGAAGAAGTGGGAATTTCATCAAAGAGTCGGGGAAAAAATACTCTTTAAAAAACAGCACACATACATACATCTATGTTTATTACTTTCTTCTATCTTTACAAGAAGAAAGTATTGGATTCGTGAAAATTTTCGACTTTCGGTTTTCGACGGATTTACACGTTTTAGGGGTCAGAGATTCCGAAAAACATGTTTTTACAAAATGCCTGTCTCTGAGTCTGTGATTCTGTTAGTCTGTCTGTCTGTATGTGACACAGATCTTGTGGGCGCTCTATCTCAAAAACTAATGCACGGAATTTAATAAAAATTTATATTCAGTTAGTCCCTGATATAAATTCGTGCTGATTAGTTGTTGTAGAAAATCGCTCAACAGGTGGCGCTGCTATGCAACGTTTTTCACGATTTGCACAATAGCTCAATCTCTAGAACTAATGCACGGATTTTCATCAGATTCAGGTACTACTTGACATGAATTGGTGTTTTAAACATTTTGGTGTAAATCACTCAACAGGTGTCGCTGATATGCTGCATTTTTGGTAATTTCTGAAATAGCTCTATCTCAAGAACTAATGCCTGGATTTTCAAAAAAACTTCAGTTTCAGATATACCTGGATATTAATTAAGGCTGCTTAGCGTTTGGTGTAAATCACTCAACAGGTGGCGCTGCTATGCAGAATTTTTCAGAATTTCCACCATGGACTCAATAACTAATGCACGAATTTTCATCAAACTTCAGATTCAGGTATACCTTGACATGAATTGACGTTTTAATAGATTTTTGTGTAAATCGCTCAACAGGTGGTGCTCCTATGCAGCATTTTTTGTAATTTCCGCAATAGCTCTATCTCAAGAACTAATGTTTGGATTTTCAACAAACTTCAGATTCAGGTAGGACCTTGATATGAATTAGTGCTGTTTATGTTTTGGTGCAAATCGCTCAAAAGGTGGCGCTGCTATGCTGCATTTTTCAGAATCTCCACCATAGCTCTATCTCAATAACTAATGCACTAATTTTGATCAAACTTCAGATTCAGGTATACCTTGATATCAATTAGTATTATTTATGTTTTTGTGTAAATCGCTCAACAGGTGGCGCTGCTATACTACATTTTTCAGAATTTTCGCTATAGCTCTGTCTCAAGAGCTAATGCACGAATTTTCATCCAACTTCAAATTCAGATATACTTTGATATGAATTGGTGCTAAATCGTTGTTATTTCTTGTACTATTTAAATGATTTAATTGACGTGATTTATATAGAAGAAAGTTTTGTGATGGCCACAACATACTAGTTATTATAAGTATAGTTTTTAACCTGAAATAATATACTGAATTAACTTTTGAAAAAAACAGGTTAACCCCCAGCTTGCAGGAATCTACACTCAGCCTGAAATCGATAAGAATCGAAAACAGCTAACCCGACCTGCCACAAAAATAATTAGTGCCATGAGTGAATCCCCCTCATCTGCTGTAACCTTTTTGAAGATTTGCTTTGAATTTCAGAATTTTTTTTTACTCGGAATTGCCCCTGATCAGGAGTTTTTTTACTGCGATTCTTGATTTTGGTTTAAAATAGCAACGATAGATGGCGCTGGAAGCAATAAGTACTAAATCGGTTCTCGTTAGGAGGTAGGTCAGAAATCGGGACCCAATTTAATGACCATTGTTTGCAGCGACATCTATCGCTGCTATTGTAAAGTAAAATCAAGAATCCCAGTAAAAAATCTCCTGACATCTTACATAACCCTTCCATAAGATTCTTTTAAATTGCTTTCACAACTTGCAAGTTACCGAATTTTAAAATCAGTCAGTCCATTTTAGGACCCACGCTATGTTTTTTAATAAGTTTGAAAGCATTCTTTACTGAATTATAACTGATCTTAGATATAAAGAGACAGGCAGTCTTATACCAAATTAGTATTTTTTACATAATCCTGAAGATTAGTATTCCTAAATAATTATTTGGGCGTGTCCGTTATGGAGCTTTTTCTGTATATATTTTTTATCTTCAAAAATATGTAAGACTTTCTTTTCAAAAATCGACTCAACCCGAATCCTTTTCGCAAGAGTGAAAACCCAATCCGAAACTGACCCAAACCCGAAATAATGTATGTCAATCTGTTCCAAACATAACGCGCTAGGCGCAGCTAAAAAGTAGAAGTCAACCCAACCCGCAGTAGAAAAGCGGAAGTCAACCGGGCCCAAACTCGACCCGCAGTAGAAAAAGTAGAAGTCAACCGGGCCCAAACCCGACCCGCAGCAAAAAAGTAGAAGTTAACCCGACCCCCACAGCAAAAAGTAGGAGTCAATCCGACCAGCAGCAAAAAAGTAGAAGTTAACCCGGCCCGCAGCAAAAAAGTAGAACTTAACCCGACCCACAGCAAAAAATAGAAGTCAACCGGGCCCAAACCCGACCCGCATCAAAAAGTAGAAGTAAAACGACCCGCAGTGAAAATATTAGCCCCGACCTGCGCATCAGATTGGAGTTGCCAAATTTCCAAAATCGCCCCCGCCTTGAGGACTCTCCAGATCCGCCCTTGGGAGGGGGGGGGGGGCAGAGGCGCATGAGCCCCGAGCGCCAAATGAAGGTTTTGTTTGTCGATTTTTCTCACGCCTATGTTTAGCATGGTATTATTAAAATCATCCTGTCTGGGGTGTGCCAAAACATAGAAGAATCTAAGGATGATATGGCATAAGGATACTGTATAAAGCGGAATTTTTTTCGATTCCGTTTCCACGATTTTAATGAATCAATATTTCACAAAGCATATTACGTTGTTCAGTATAACATATTTTATGATTTTAAATTTAAAAATATCTCGGCTATTAGAAAATTAGTAAAATTCTCTTTGTAAATATACTTTGCGGAGGAGGGGAGAGGGGGACGCCAAAACCCATGTTTGCCCCAGGTGCAAAAAAGTTTAGTTTCGGCCCTGGTCACAATTTTATACATTAAACGTGGCAATTAATATTCCGTAAGTCAGTAAGCTTCCAAGGGCTGAAAGTATCAGAATCTTGTCGATCACAATTCGTCCAAATAATGTGAAACCATTGAATTTTCGGTTGGCTTTCAACAGAAAAGGGAGATTTGAATCATGCGAAACACGAAGCGGTAAATCGAAGATGTAGTCATTGACATCATTGACAGCATCTATTACCGATGACCCGAAGATACAGACGCTGCTAAACTGGGTAAAAGTTGACAAAAAAAGCATAAATGTTGCTATGCGTTTGGGCATCGACTCTTGCTTTGTGAAAACAATAATGTACGACGCGTAAAACATCCAGACAAGCAAAAGGAAAAGAGCTGTTGCTATCATGTTATGCATAACTTTGTTTACCAAAGAGATTACTTTGATTATTCTGTTGTAATGAGATAACGTGTTCACATCAATATTCCGAGAGACTGTTAGTTTATTTTTAAAGTTTATCGAGGTTTGCTTCAACACGTAGCAAATGCAACAAAAATATTGTATGACGAACGGAGTGAGCATATTCACATGATGCAAATGATTGCAAATATAAATCAGCGTAGATGAGTGCCTGAATTTTATAAATTCAAAATAGAAAATATCTCCTAAATAGGGATATAGATAAAAATCTGCGTCTGAAAAGTCGAAAACAGCTCTCGTGAAGTAAAAGCATTCGAAGGCAAGTAAAATTATAATTAACATTCTTTTGAATTTGATTATATTCTTTTTCAATTCATCTGCATAAATCTCAGCCACTTTTTCGACAAGTGATAGCAATTGTCTGCGTTTTACTATCACTAAAATTCTCAAGTATAGCTCGCCAATTTCGCTGAAAAGTTCAGTCATATTTTTCCGGTTAAGCGTCGTTTCTTTTAGTTGTAAAAGTTTTGACATTATGATTAGTACAGTGAAGCCTTCATTGAGAATAGAAAATATGATAGATATGAATAATATTCTAAGACTACCACGTGAAAGTTCCACTTTTGTTGTAAAGCCGACGAAATGTAGCCATAAGTAGATATTGAAAGGTGAAAAGTTATCTACAACTTCTCTTACTACTTTACGTTTTTCATCTTGAACAAAATTTACATTATTTTGTGCCACATTAGGAAATCTTTGATTCACATTTTTAAAAGCGCTGATACTCATTGAAATGAAACTTTTATAAAATATACAACTGAAATATTGAACTACACTGTAATATTGATAGCGTTTGCCTGAATTTAGAGTAGTAGAACTTTCTTTTGAAATCTGAAAAATAAATTATCGACTAAGCAAGGAGTATTAAAGAAAATAAGGGAGCAGAAAAACAAGATTATTGACGGCAAGAATTTTATTATTTTTATTGAAAATTGAAAAACTTGCTTCAAAAGCTTATCTTTTATTATTTTAAATGTTAAATGATTTTATGTCATATATGATTGATAATGATCAATATGGTTTATTGTGAATTATCAACCAATAATAAATTATAAACTAGATCTCATTACTTTCCGATTCTTTATTTTAAAACATATTAACCAATAATCAATTAGTTTCAGGGTTGCAAAAAACCCACCAACCTCCCAAAAAACCGAGTGGGTTTTTTGGGGTAAAGCCCACTCTAAAAAACCCGATAAAACCCACGTCAAAGCGGGTTTTATAGGGTTTTTTACAATCCATGATAATATTATTTACTATTCAGTAACTTTTATATTAGTTTTTTAACCTTTGTGTTTAAAGAGTTACACTATCCGAAAAAAAAATATATTGTGGGTGTACTGCCAAATGTGACAAAGTCAAAATTGTCAAAATGAAAAAAATGTGCTTGTCTTTTAAAAGGCTGTTAATATTATGAAAAAAAAAAAAAAAGCCAAAATCAATATAAATGTATAATAACTTTTTCACATAGGTAAAAAATGACAAGGTCTTTTATATCAAGATTTAACAATATAAAACATCATAATATGAGTTCCCAACTGGATACAAATTTGACTTAGTCACTTTTGGCCAGGGTTGGCATAAAAAAAAAAAAAACGGACTTTAAAAAAAAAACCCAAACAAACCTTTTTTTTTACCCGACTGAAAAGAAGGGTTATGTGTTTCACGCGTATCTATGTATGTGGATTTCTTTATACCCTCGAAACATCCCAACGGATGGATGGATTTTAATGAATGAGATCTCTATCAATTTGTCTTAACGGCCAGATGGTTATAGGCTAGGTTTTCTTTTTATAAATTCAAAATGGCTACCGTAAAATACAAAAGGGCGGTAGAGACGAAAAAAAATTTACGCACCCTATTGAGTGGCCTATGATTGGATAGGTCTTTCAAAATGAAGACGATGTTTCATTGACTATTTTACAGTCAGAAGCTCTGTTAAAATATTGTACAAACTGGAAGTTGTGTATGTATTGTGGATCTCTAGCTTTACTGCAACTCTAACCATCATAGACATCTATAGACCTCATCAAACCAGTATTTATAGATAGGAACTAACAGTTAAACACAACTTAAAAGTCATCAATATAAGTAAATAAAAAAAATAGGTAAGTAATATAAACAAGTAATATGAAAAAAAAAAAAAATATTTTAAGTCAATTCCTACTTAGGTCAATAAGATAATTTTTTTTTTCTCCCATTCTTCTTTCCTTTTGAGTGGCGCTAAAATGCTTTGATCAAGAAGAGGGCTCTCTCGGTCTTAAAATACCTTGATCAAGAAGGGGGCTCTCTCGATTATTGAAAATTAATTAATTTAATTTAATTAATGAATTAATATTTGAAAAAAAACTGGATTAACATCAAGTGTCATCCAATACAAGTTTAAAAAAATTTATTTCAGCTTGATTGGATGAATAATAAGTATATTATTAACGATTGAAAATTTGAACAAGATATATATAGCGAGAGTGTAAGCTAATAGTAGGACTTGAAAAAAAATGTTTCACATTGATGAGAAATAATTAATTAGTTCGCTTTTTACGCAGTCGGGTTTTTTTGATTTTTTAAATTTAATTGTTTATTAACCTGGTTTTTTGGGTTTAAATCAGGTTTTTTGGTTTTTTTAAATATCATTTCCTATTACATATAGATGCATATTTGTTGATAAAAATAAATGTTGCTAGATATTATATAAATACAGTAGAGCCCCGATTATCCGCGAAATTGGGTGGCAAGGGCACCGCGGATAACAAAAATCGCGGATAATCCGGAAAAAAAAACAACTGAAAATGAGGTGCAAACACGAAAAAAAAAATATTTCAACATAAAAATTATGTTTTAGTGTACAAAAAACATGATAAAACGTTTAAATCACATATATATGCACAGTAGAGCAGAAACATTTGCTTTACGTCTAAAGCACTAAAATAAAAACAGTAAACAAGAAACAATGCCATACATACTGTACAAAAAGTGTTGTGTTAAACCTTTTTAAAAAAATCAGTCACAGCTTCTTGCTTTGGAAACACCTTTTCTTTATTCTAAATTGTACTTTCCTTAACATAAGTTTTTCTGCGGGGTAAGTCGAATTTTTTGTAATCCGAACACGCACCGGTCCCAATTAGTTCCGATTAGCGGAGTTCTACTGTATTTTAAACGTGGCAACCGAAACTAGAAATATTTTTCAATTACTTTCGAATACACGAATTAATCTGTTTATATTTATTAGTAGGGCTTATTGTATTTTCCTTGTTGTTGGCTTGAAATTAAAAAAAAAAAAAGAAAAGAAAAAAAAGAAAAAGAAAAATCGCTTCGCGGATAATCGGGGCTCTACTGTATTACAACTTCATTTCAAAATAATAAAATTAAATAATTACAACCAGTTATGTAGATAATTGAAATCATTTGTGATTTAAATATTTTTAGTAACAGCTACCGGGTGTCCCAAAAATGGCCGATGATTTTAAAATTCAATAACTTGCAAATGGTGACAGATATTAAAAAAAATTCTCGCCAGAGTGTGATGTAAGATGTCAGGAGTTAGTATTCTGCGATTCGCAGTTTTAATTACAAAAAGCATCGATAGATGGCGCTGCAAGCAATCCAGGCTCAATTTTTCGGCCTCTCTCTTCGTAAATGCAAACTAGTTGGATGTGCCAATCCCAAAACTTTCTTCTATCTTATACATCTTAATATTTCAAAATCTAGTTACACATGTTAATGCTTCAATATTATTAGTTCAATACTATACCAACTTTGATTTTCATCTTAAATTTCTGCTCTAGTCAATTAAACGGACTAAAAACGAGTTAATCTATATCCTGATATTTGTTAAAATTATTAATTTTTCCTTATTTTGTTATTATCAGCTGTTTGCGAATAACCGGCTTAGCAGGTAGCGAGTTCCCGCCGCTGCATGAGCCGCCGATGCACAATAGAACTACGAAAAATCAAGAAAAGTATACAAAAATCGCTAGCACAGAGACCCTTTACCGCGCAATATTTCCAAATTCAAGGAAGACCTGTTGGCCAAAGCCAAAAACAAGCACAAAAATTTTGGTTCAATTGTATGCATAATTTTATACGTTGTTCGATGGTACAATAATGAAAATGGCACAGAGATCGGGATTATAACGCCCCCTTCTGGCGGAATTTTTTCAAGTTCAGGGAGGACTTGTTTGCCATAGCCAGAAACATGCACAAAAAATTTGGTTCAATTATATGGATAACTTCATACACTTTTCGATGGTACAATAATGAAAATGGTTCAGACATCGCAATTATAGTGCCCCCTACCGGCAGAATTTTTCCAAATTCAGGGAGGACCTCCGTGACATAACCAAAAACAAACACATAAAATTTGGTTCAATTCTATGCATAACTTCATACACTTTTCGACGGTACAATATTCAAAATGGCGCAAAAATGACACAAAAATCGCTATTACAGCGCCCTCTACGGGCGATTTTTTTACAAATTAAGGGAGGACCTCCTTTCCATAGACAAGAACTTAAAAAAAATTTTTGGTTCAATTCCATGCATAACTTCATACACTTTTCGACGGTATAATATTCAAAATCGCACAAAAATAGCTATTACAGCGCCCTCTGACGGCGATTTTTTTACAAATTCAGGGAGGACCTGCTTGCCATATCCAAAAACTTAAAATAAAAATTTGGTTTAATTCTATGCATAACTTCATACACTTTTGGACGGTACAACATTCAAAATCGCACAAAAATCGCTATTACAGCGCCCCCTACGGTGCATTTTTTCCAAATTCAGGGAGGACCAGCTTGCCATAGCCAAAAACTTAAAATAAAAATTTGGTTCAATTCTATGCATAACTTCATAGACTTTTGGATGGTACAATATTCAAAATCGCACAAAAATCGCATTTACAGCGCCCCCTACCGGCGAATTTTTTCCAAATTCAGGGAGGACCTGCTTGCCATATCCAAAAACTTAAAATAAAAATTTGGTTCAATTCCATGCATAACTCCATACACTTTTGGATGGTACAATATTCAAAATCGCACAAAACTTGCTATATCAGCGCCCCCTACCGGCGAATTTTTTCCAAATTCCAGGAGGACCTGCTTGCCATAGCCAAAAACTTAAAATAAAATTTTGGTTTAATTCTATGCATAACTTCATACACTTTTTGATCGTACAATGGCGACAGACAGACGGACAGACGGACGGACGGACAGACGGACACACACACAGACAGACAGACATTTTCTATAAACATGTTTTTTGGAATCTCTGACCCCTAAAACATGTAAATCCGTCGAAAACCGGAAGTTGAAAAAAATTTCGATTACAATACTTTCTTCTATTGAAGATAGAAGAAAGTAAAAAGGAGATTAAAATGTAATGAATGGATCCCGGGGTACAAAAAACAACCGCCGCGGCGAGCGGCCCATCTTCGTCCGCAACCCTTTATTCTTCTACTCTACTCCGACTCTTTTGCGGAAGCAAGAATTCCCAGGTGCCCAGTCACGTCCCGAATGAAAGACTCTCTAGCGAAAGCGAGATTGAAAAAAAAAAAAAAAAACGCCGGCGAATTTTTTCCAAATTCCAGGAGGACCTGCTTGCCGTAGCCAAAAACTTAAAATAAAATTTTGGTTTAATTCTATGCATAACTTCATACACTTTTTGATGGTACAATGGCGACAGACAGACGGACAGACGGACGGACAGACGGACACACAGACAGACAGACATTTTCTATAAACATGTTTTTTGGAATCTCTGACCCCTAAAACATGTAAATCCGTCGAAAACCGGAAGTTGAAAAAAATTTCGATTACAATACTTTCTTCTATTGAAGATAGAAGAAAGTAAAAAGGAGATTAAAATGTAATGAATGGATCCCGAGGTACAAAAAACAAGGTCTGGTCTGAGCACCTATAGAGATTCTACATTAGAGAGAGATTGGACATTGAAGAAATGTCCAATCGTCCAACCGCCATTTTCGTTACTAAGTAGATGAAACGCCGTACAACGCAATGCATTTTTATCAGCGTCTAACACTTTTTATTTTATTAAAATTATGAAAATTTCATTTTATACGCCTTCAAAGTGTTTTTCGGAACATAAATATAAGCACATTTCCATTTTAATGAGTAAGAATTCTCAGAAAATGCAATTTTTTTTTTTTACTCAGCTGTTTTACGCTACGCAGCAGTACGATTTTACTTAGTTATCGGATTTTGATTTATTTTTAGAATTTGTTTTTCATATTTTTTATTTGTTTTTTTTAACAGCAGTACCTCTATTTAACTCTTTTTCTAAACTTTCAATTAATGTTTTGATAACAATACTCATTCTAACATTATATATTTACAAGACTTCCGTATTTAAAAAGAATATCAAAGAAAAGTAGCAGTTACGTAGAAACTTATCAAAAAATACTTTCAGCGCACATATTAAATTAACTTTGAATCACATACATACTTAAATAGGAGTGGTATATGATATGTTTAAATTTTAATGTTTCCGAAATTATCAATGCGAAGATAGTGAAAATTATAATAATTACTGTTGTTTTAAAAGGCGTAATAAATTATAGATAGTTTTTCAAAAAATGAATTCTATAGTTCATTTTCTATCTGATGATCGTTAAAAATTATTTTCTCAAATATTGTGAAATTAAAATAAAGTTTTTACATGCCCAATCTTCCTCTGCCTACTATTTTAATTAGTAAAAAAAATAAGAGTAAAAAATGCATTTTCTGGGAATTCTTACTCATTAAAATGCAAATGTGCTTATATTTATGTTCTGAAAGACTCTTTGAAGGCATATAAAATGAAATTTTCATAATTTTAATAGAATAAAAAGTGTTAGACGCTGGGTGAAAATGCATTGCGTTGTACGGCGTTCCATCTACTTTGTACCGAAAATGGCGGACATTTCTTCAATGTCCAACTTCTCTCTAATGCAGGATCTCTAAGCACTATTGCTCTCAGCACCATCTATTGTTTGAAATTCGAACTAAAATCAAGAATCACAGTAGAAAAAAACTCCTGGCATCCTATATAACACTCCTGCAAGAATTTTTTAAATATCTGTCACCGTTTGCAAGTTACTGAATTTTAAAATCGATCAGTTATTTTTGGGACACCCGTTATGTATAATTATAATGTTCAAAGAATAAACTGCTCTATACAGTGAATCATAGATATCTTGAAAATATTATCAAGCATCCTTTGATTAATAAATAATAAAAGATTAAAGATTTGTTTAAAAAATGTGTTCTTTGTGGGGAATACAGATAAAAAATAATCTATTAAAGTAACTTTTAAATACATGGTTATTATACAATGCAATATGATGTCAGAAGTAAAAACTTTTTACAGCCTTTTTACACTGATTTACTTGTGTTATTGCAATTCAAATTACTTGTATATTAAGTTAATTAAAAAATGTGTAATAAGATTTCTTAATACATATACTTTCAAAAAATAAGTTACTCCCCCTGCCCTCACTTCTTAAAAAAACAAAAAACCCAATAAAACCTGAAAAAACCCAATAAAACCCGAAAAGCCCAATAAAACCCTAAAAAACCCAACTGGGTTGGGGTTTTTTTTATGAATAACCCGGCTTTTTTGAAATCCTTAATTTCAGTTATTTTCATGACATTTAACAAATTTCAAAGTTTTGATGTTTTATAGAGCTAAGCTAAAAGCATAAATTAATTGCATTTCTATGTATCACCAAAATTCAAATATTGAAAGAATGCAATTTGAGCTTGTTTGATGACGTTATATCTAAATGTAAAATAATTGATGTTCGACTGCATGAACTGCGTAAACAATGAAACAAATCCATTCATATTAACGAAATGGCTACAAAAACCCACGAGTCCAATTTAAACATCATAAGGTTCCTTATAACATCTATAATTTGTAATCCTTTTTTTTTCTTTTCTTTCAGGGAAAACATATGAAACAACACATTATGGAAACTAAGCTAGTTTTTAATACAGTAGCGTCCCGATTATTCAAATCCCGCTTAAACCGAGTTTCCGCTTTAACCGAGTTATTTTCTTCTAATAAACTGATGAATTCCATTATTATGAAGCAGCCATTAAAAATGAAGTGTTAGGTGAAGATGAAAGAGCAGTCGTAAAAAGTTAGAACTCTGATTTTCTGCTCAGAATGGGGAAAAAAATGGCCATAATTTTTTTATTATTATTATGGCCATTTTCCCCCCCATTCTGACCAGAAAATCAGAGTTTTAATTTTTTACGACTGCTCTTTCATATTCACCTAACACTTCATTTATAATGGCTGTTTCATAATAATGGAAGTCATCAGTAGAAAATGATCCATTCCAAAAGTATAAGTTCTATTAAAAAAAAACTATTTAATACTTTGAGCGGAAAGAAGAGGCTACACCTGCCATTTTCATGACGCTAATAGAGTCACATAACTGCCAATTTGTACGGTTTTGTTACTTCTAAAATTGAATACAAATTTTTGCCCTATTTAATCGGTGACAATTGTTTGATTTCGCCGATTGAATTGGGCAAAATTTACTGGTAGGCTTTAGTGGTAAGAAAAAATCTTAGAAATTGATAGTTATGCAGTAGCGTAATACTGCAGCAAAATTGACATTCAACAAGCAAAAAACTATCAACGGCTTTTTCAAATGAACAATTTAATTTCCCGTTTTTCTTAAAAGTAATGGAAATTTACATCAAAGAAATGTTGCTAGCACCATAAAAATGAATGAATTAAGTGGAGATTTATATTTCGTGTCCTTAGTTGGTGACGATTTGTGTCAATCCAATTTTTTATCCGAGTTTTTTGCTTATCCGAGGTGAGCTTGGTCCCTATTAACTCGGGTAATCGGGGCTCTACTGTATTTTAAATATATTACACTACTGCAAACACATTGAAATTTATATATATCACAAGAGGCTTACTATAGAATGGTGTATACATAGCATTCATCGTTCAATTACAGGTAGGGGAAGGTGTTGTACCTCTGACCATATTGTTCCTTTGACCACCTCTACTGTAGCGCCATCTAGCAGCATTTTATAAATTTTGGTGTAATTAGTGCATAGTTCCTACACTAGAGGACAGGTACAACCTACTGTGAATAGAGATCTAACAAAAACATAGCTGTGAAAAAAGGGAGCCAAGTTCTGTAAAGACAATGGCAAGAAAAGAAGTGATATCTAAGTGGGTGCCAAGTTCAAATAAAATTCACGCAAACTTACCTACTGAAGTATTATAGCATTTTAAAAATTGTTTAGAAATAAAAATTATTGATAGCATATTAATAATAAATCTAGAACTTGGCAAGTTTTTACCTACAAGTCATTTATTTTTATTAATGACATTATTATATCTAAACTTGTTATTTCATGTTCGGAAACCTTCATTTGAGTGAGCTCCTTCCCCTTGAAGGATGGTGGGATAAAATATATCCCACCTAATTTTAACTGCAAAATGCCACATTGACACTAGAATTCAGGACTAAAAAGTTTAATTTTATTAAATACGTGAAAAGAAGCTTTTACCCATTTTGAAATAAATTTGTTTTTAAATTCTGGTGTGATTGAATCATTTCAGCATGTCACGAATAAAAGCTCTTTGCCCCTGAAGGGTTAAAGGGCACTAGAGGGATGACCAAGAACAAGCGTAAAGGTATCTGTCTCTTTCTCAGGCCTTTTAGTCTGTTTGCATTGAGGTTTCCGAAGGGTGTGTGCTAGAATGATAACCAAAGACGAGCAGGAATGTATTTGTGTATTTATTGGTTTATCAAATCTTTAACATGAGTCATTTGTTTATAATAATAACTATATTAATTTTTTTATAATGACATTGTTGTTAATATTAACATCAACATTTTATTAAGACATGAAACTGATAGGCATAACATTTATCAAAAACTTGCCAAGTTCTAGATTTATTATTAATATGCTATCAATAATTTTTATTTCTAAACAATTTTAAAAATGCTATAATACTTCAGTAGGTAAGTTTGCGTGAATTTTATTTGAACTTGGCACCCACTTAGATATCACTTCTTTTCTTGCCATTGTCTTTACAGAACTTGGCTCCCTTTTTTCACAGCTATGTTTTTGTTAGATATCATTACTTTTTGTAAAGTTACATTATAGACATACCGTAGACACTTTACTTAATGCTTTTTAATGTGTTTACATGAGACTATTTTATTCACCAAGCAACGTTCAATTTTAATTTAAATTTCCTACAACAAACTATTTGGCTGTCAATTTGCGGCAGAAATCTATATTTTAATACTGATACACTGAATGCATGTTTTGAAACGAAATGTATTGATTCGAAATTTTTATTGTTTCTGAAACAACAATTGCCATTAAATTCCTATATTAAATTTTCCTATTAAATTTTCCAATTAAATATCCTATAGCTGGGCCTGCTTTTTTGTACTAAAAGTGAAAAATAAAGCTATGTGCTTATGCCACACTATGTATCATTCATCCACGGGTGCGGGCAAAGAGGCAGTGCAGAGGAAGGACATTGCTCTTCCCTGGATTTTCAAATTTAATTAACTAAATAAATTTTTCTCTGATGATTTTGAAAATAACAAGTGGGTAAGTGTGATCACAGATCGCACAGAGGGTTTCGTGTAATATTCCTTTCAAAACACTTTATCTTTTTGAAAAATCTATTAGTTCCACATTTCGCAACCAGGGGCGCACTCTATTCTAAACAAACCTCTATCCGAACGAAACTCCGTTTTACATACTATCCGTAGACATATTAGTCGAGGGGATTGAGCCCATAGCACCCGAGATAAGTAGGCGACCTTGGCGATAAAAAGTGGAACTAAAATATGTAAGGCTATAATGCATAATATGAAAGACTAGTCAAAGGGGTGTCGGCAAAAGTTGGAAAAGTGCTCCTCGGGTGAAAAGGGCGGAGGTTGGAAAAATTGCTTAACCCTTTGTTGCATACTGTCCACTACAGTGTACAAAATTGGCAATTTTTTCTTATCCAACCTATTTCATTCGTAGTTCCTATTTAAAGCTTATGCTATTTTTTGACATTCATGCTCCCAGGGAAAAAATCGAAATGGCCCCGCGAGACGGTTAACTTACTTCTTCAGATAGAATTAATATTGACGTCCCATCAGAAAGCCGGTAAGTTGTTCAGCATGAACTAAAACGTCTCTAAACCTATAATAATATTATTTAAATGAAGCTTTGTTCATTAATTATTGTTTTTTAATGTCTTGGCCTAATAGACAATTGAAAAACAATTATAAAAAAACCTTTTTTGTTTATTTTATGGAAGTTTTTACATAATGTCCACTATAGTGGACGCCATGCACAGAATCAACATTATGACATTTTACTCTGTCAACTGAAGTGGACGTCATGAGTGTAAACAGTGAAAATTTTAAAATATAAATTTGACGTGCTTTGTGATTTTAATAGTATGCAAGCATATTTTATATAAATTTTCATCTCTTTCACATTTTTAAAGTTATAAATGCCTGATTTCATTTATTTATGCACAATTTAATAGTTTAAAAAAAATCGCATATGTGTTCTGTTTGAAATAGGTCCGTATGACAATATTGGAAAAAAAATATATAACAATAAACAATTTTAAAATTGATATCTACAAAACATTAAAAATATATGTATTTTATTAATTGAAATGGACCAGACTGCTCTAATTAAAGATTATAACCAAAATATAGGAGGAGTAGATAAATGTAACATGTTACGTGCATTATACAAAACTCACCTGAAAACCAAGAAGTAGTATAAAATAATTATATTCCACTTAATTGATGTAACTGCTATCATTGCGTGACTTTTATACAGAAGCCTGTTTCCAAATTGCGATATATAACTTGGAAAATTTAAACTGGCTGTAGCAAGTGGACTCATTCAATCAGTGTCGTGACAATCTGGTGGCATTTGATTCCAGAATCTACAGAATATGATGTGCTGGAAGACAAATAACTAAAACAATTGCCAGTAAGAGCAAATTCTGTACACAAGCACACCAGATATGACAAGATGGAACACTTTCCCTGTCAAACATCCCAACGTGCACAACGATGCAAGATGGAACTATGTAAAAGAAAATCAACATATTCAAGCGTAAAATGTAAAATTTACCTTTGCATCGATGCATAAACGGATTGTTTTCACAAATTTCACCATCAATGAATATTTTCTCAATTTTAACCATAAATATTTTTAGAATATGATAATATTCAAGAAGAAAACTAACATAAATCTTAATTTTCTGACTGCACTACATTTCAATTCTGTGTTCATAGTGTCCACTATAGTGGACAAGCTGTAACTCAAATAATAAAAAATTATTACTCATAAAATAATTTTTTTCTCATTCAGCATGATCCTTTTAGTAGGAAAATACTAAATTTAACGTTGGGGATTTGCCTGTTTTAGAGTATGTAACAAAGGGTTAAAATACACAAGTTAGAGCCCGGAGGAGTAAATAATATCAGACTTTTTGAAAATTTTATGATCTGTCGTGTGGTCTGAGGTATTCAGCTATACGTATGCAAAAAGTTATGTCTCCAACTTAATTAGGGACTCCCTTAGAAAGAATTGCTTAAAATACATATGTGGTAGCTCAAAGGGTTAAGCGTAAGACTTTTTCAAGATTTTATGATTTGTCGACTGGCCTCAGGTGTTCTGCTGTAAGTATGCAAAATTTCAAATCTGCAATTTAATAAGGGGCTCAGTTAGAAAGAATTGCTTAAAATACGCATGTGAAAGCCCAAAGGGTTAAATGTACGACTTTTTCAAAATTTATGATTTCTCGTTTGATGTGAGGTGTTCAGCTATAAGTATGCAAAATTGCATGCCTCCAACCTAATTAGGGGCTCACTTAGAAAGGATTCTTTAAAATACACATGTGAGACCCCAAAGGGTTAAATGTACGACTTTTTCATAAATTTATGATTTCTCGTTTGATCTGAGGTATTTAGCTATAAGTATGCAAAATTTCACGTCTCCAACCTAATTAGGGTTCACTTAGAAAGAATTGTTTACAATACAGATGTGGGAGCGCAAAGGGTTAAATGTACGACCTTTTCAAAATTTTATGATTTGTCGTTTGATGTGAGGTGTTCAGCTATAAGTATGTACAATTTCACGCCTCCAACCTAATTAGGGGCTCACTTAGAAAGGATTCTTTAAAATACACATGTGCGACCCCAAAGGGTTAAATTTACAACTTTTTCAAAATTTTATGATTTGTCATTTGATGTGAGGTATTCAGCTGTAAATATGCAAAATTTCACGCCTCCAACATGTATAGTTTCTGAGAACGGACTCTGTGACGGACAGAATATCTCAATTTGTTGATTTTCTGTAAGCAAGTAAACCCAGATAAACCCCCCCAGTAAGTAGATAGGTTTACAATGGAAGTCTATGGGAATTTGGCGAAATATTAGAGATATCGCCAAGGTGGCGTCACTTTTGGCGACTAATTTCGGTCGCCAAATTTGGCGATATATCGCCATGTTGGCGAGAAACTTGGCGGTATTTGGCGACAGAACAGCGTCCCCTACTACGGCAAATTAAAATTTCCCCTAATAGACGCAATGGTAAAGTAAAAATGGGCACCCCCAGGTGGGTAATTCATCGATTTCCACAATTTTTTTATTTTTTCCTTAGTTTTATAGTGTAAACGAACTTTGCACCAAATTTGAAGTCTGTAGCTGCAGTAGATATACGAGACCTTTTTGATGAGTGAGTCAGTCAGTCAGTCAGTCAGTCAGTGGTAAAATTATCGATTATCAGACATTTTCAAATGTCATTATCTCGGAAACTAATTATGCGTTATTTATAAAATTTTGGATTTTAGGTAATTAGGTTGGCCTTACTATACATTTCGCATAACAAGTACGTAGGTCTCATAGATTTTCAGTTGTAGAGCATTGAAATTTGATGAAAACAGCTCTAAATGGTTCGTGTAAATAACTCACGGCTATGTCAGGCGAACTTGGCTGACACACTGCCGTGTGTCTAGATCTTACGCTAGAAAGAGACTGGACATTGGAAAAATGTCCGCCCTTTCCGTTACAAAGTAGATGGAACGCGTAAAACGCAATGCATTTTCATCAGCATCTAACACTTTTTATTCTATTAAAATTATGAAATTTTCATTTTATATGCCTTCAAAGAGTCTTTCGGAACATAAATATAACCAAACTTCCATTTTAATGAGTAGGAATTCTCAGAAAATGCATTTTCTTTTTTACTCAGCTGTTTCACGCTACGCAGCAGTGCCATTTTACTTAGTTATCGGATTTTGATTTATTAAATAGAATTTGTTTTTCATATTTTTTATTTGTTTCTTTTAACAGTAGTGCCCCTATTTAATTTTTTTCTAAACTTTCATTTAATGTTTTGATAACAATACTCATTCTAATGCTATATATTTACCCGACTTCCGTATTTAAAAAGAATATCAAAGAGAAGTAGCAGTACATAGAAACGTATCATAAAACATTTTCAGCGCACATGTTAAATTAACTTTGAATCACATACATAGTTAAATGGGAGTGGTATATCATGTGTTCAAATTTTATTATTTCTGAAATTATCAATGAGAAGATGGTAAAAATTATAATAATTACTGTTGTTTTAAAATGCGTAATAAATTATAGATAGTTTTAAAAAATCGAATTCTATAGTTCATTTTCTATCTGATAAACGTTAAAATTATTTTCTCAAATATTGCGAAATTAAAATAAAGTTCTTATATGCCCAATCTTCCTCTGCCCACTATTTTAATTAGTAAAAAAAAAAAAAAAAAAAAAAAAAAAGTAAAAAATGCATTTTCTGAGAATTCTTACTCATTAAAATGGAAATGTGCTCATATTTATTTTCTAAAAGACTCTTTGAAGGCATATAAAACGAAATTTTCATAATTTTAATAAAATAAAAAGTGTTAGACGCTGATGAAAATGCATTGCATTGTACGGCGTACCATCTACTTTGTAACGAAAATGGCGGACATTTCGTCAATGTCCAATCTCTCTCTAATGTAGGATCTCTAACTGTGAATTATTCAAGTCAAAGAGGATTCCTGTGAATATTATTTATCCATTTGCATGATAAAAATGTAAGTATTTATTTGTTAATGTTTTGCCTAATAATATTTTTTGTGCCATGTCTTTGTTGATAGAAATAATTTGACATAGTAGCTATAGACTTTTATAAATATGGTGGGGCTTGTGAAAATGATTATACTAACCCTAAAACTGTAGCATACTTTGTAATTTGCACTAACATGGTGTTGTACCTCTGACCATGATCAGTTGTTGTTCCTTTGACCAGGTCAAAGGTACAATACTCCTAAAAGATTTTCTAAACATTTCAACTTTTATGACTTACTTACTACAACTGTCTTGAAATTAGTTAACAATATTTTTTTTACTGCAGTTGTTCAAAAATAATAAAAAATATATATACAGTAAGGCTCCCTCAAATCCGCACAGCTTGGGACCAGAGGTTGTGTGGATTTCTGGTCATTGCTTTGTTTACATTTTTTAAACAGTAATTTGAATGTAATAATGCAATTAAAATTAATGCTTGCCATATAGTAAAATATTAAAATAACTAAGTAAAATAATAAACTAAAATGATAAAAAGTAAGATAATTTAAAACCAACCAACAAACAAACCTCTCCTTTAAAAAGTACATAAAAAGGATTTTCACCCTACTAAGGACAGTTCAAAGTCTGGTACACTGTAAAAAAAAAATCTGTAAAGTTACTAAAGTTTTTCTAGGAAACTGGGATTCCTAGAACTTTTTATGTAACGACAACAACAAAAATTCATGTAACAGACACACTTTTGCGCCGAAAATTAAAAAATCTGTAAGGTTACTAAGAATTGTTTAGGAAACTGGGATGCCTAGAACTATTCATGTAACTGCAACCCGGGTTACAGATAAAATTTTAGTAAGATTACTGTAATTTTAAAAGATTCATTTGTAAAGTTACAGATTTCTGTAGCTTTACAAAAACTAGTTTTGTAGATATGCAGCTTTTTCTGTACAGTTACAGATGAAAGTTTAGTAAGCATGTAACTTTACATCTGTAGAACTACAGATTTTTTTTTACAGTGTAGTGACACCGAAATTTCGTCAGAAAAAAGTCAGTTGAACGTCATGAGTTAGCTGAACAGAAACAATTTGAGAAAAAGGAAGTTTTATTCTTGTTAAAATTGCAAGTAAACAAACAATTACATATTTTCTCGCAGAAATCTGTGATATTAAATATCCTGTGTTTCAGATCCAATATTTGAAAAAACAAACTTTAAGTGAAAAGTTTATACGAGAAGATGAAAAGTTCTATGATATTGATACAGAAGACATTGTGACTAAACTTCAAAACGCTACTATTGCTAGTGGATCTGCTCGACAGTTATACTGTTTGTTATTTGGAGTGGACCTTTCATCATTTAAAATGGAATAAGCAAACGTGAAATACAAAACTATTAAAATACTATCATTAACGTAATTCTTAATAGGCTTTACATTGTCCTCTATCCATTTAACTTAAAATTATTTACAATGATACTGAGAAAAGTTATTTTTTTCTTCATTGTTGTGTAGTGTAATTGCCTGGTCAGAGGTGCAAACACTCATGGTCAAAGATACAACTAGGTGTTGTACCTTTGTCCACAGTGTTATTAATTTTCAAAAATGATATGAATTATAGTAAAAGTAAAACTAGAACCTTGAAAAAATTACGTATGATAAACCATATGATACTGATTATAATAAAACAAAGAAAATGAATTTAGCTTTATTAGTTAAGCTAAGAAAATTTAAATTGTGCAAAGTGGTCAAAGGAACAACACCTTCCCTATACACAAAATAAATCGGTTACAGTACTGTCAATAAACAATAATTGTTGGAAGTATGTTTTCAGTTCGTGTACGCGTTTTTAAATTTAAATATATTTTTTTTTCATATTACGTGGTGTGCACAAATTCTATAGACCCTATACAGGGCAGCATAAAAGCTTTCAAGTACATTCCCGTTTATTGGTGGAAATTGATAAAGAAAAATTTTCGACGTTTCTTTGTGTTTCCTTAACTTTATCATAGCATGCATTATTATACATATAGAAATATATAGATCATATACAGGGCTGCACAAACGAATTCGGATATTTTTTCGCCTATTGATGGTAATTCCTGAAATTGGGTTTACAAATGTGTTATGCGTTTTCCTAATTGTTTACACCTAATACCTTCCTAATACCTTAGACATAAGCGGGACTAGTATAGCTTTAGCCCTTGAGTAGGCTCCAGCACCTTCTTGAACTTGTTTACTTAGACGTCATCTTTCACATTATAAAGTTTTGTTACAGTATTCTGAATGTGGTGGATAGTTTTTCATAAACAATGCTTGATGCATGATTTTTAACACTTTCCAACGAAGTTGAAAAGCGTTTATGAATTCGGTTTGCCTGTCCACGCTCCGCTCCAACTCACATTAATAGACTCGGATTTTCATGCAATTGAAATATCTTAATGATGCTTACCATAGCATGTTCGGTACTGTATAGGAAGTGTGTAGCATTAATAGTTCATTGACAGGGGCACTCAAAAGAATTCCATTATACATTATGGTACAGGGGGAAAATTCTTTTTCAAAGTACTGTAATGACACTGCGCTATTTCATATGTATTGAAATTGATATAAATCCCTGAATTTCACTACAAGAGGATTACCATAAAATAGGGTATTCGTAGCATTTATCGTTGATTTACAGGGACGCACAAAGAAAATCGGTTACAGTATTGTCTTTGAGCAATAACTGCTGAAAGTAAGTTTTCAATTTTGGCATGCGCTTTTAAATTGAAATAACTTTTTGCATGTTACTGATTGTGTATCAATTCTATACCTCGTATACAGGGATGCACAAATATAATTCACGTACCATTCTCCTTATGAGCGGAAATGGCTGAAGGGGAATTTTTAACTGTGGTATGCATTTCCTAACTGAACTAAATTTTTGCGTGCATATTCTATACAGGGCTGCTCAAAGAATTCGGATAATTTGCAGATTGTAAATGGGAATTGCTGAAATTGGTTTTTCAAATATTTTAATGCATTTGCAAATGGTTCAATTAGACATCTGTTTCTAGTTATTAAACGGCGAAGTTTGTTACCCTATTCTGAACGTGGTGGAAAGTTGTTCATAAACTATGCTTGACGCATGATTTTTTCTTTCTTTAATGAAACAGATTTAACTCCGCGTACCCTGTTAGATACATCATTTTATACGTTAAACGTGGCTATTAATATGCCGTAAGTCAGTAAACTGCCAAGTGTTGAAAGAATCAAAATTTTGTCGATCACAATTCTCCCAAATAAAGTGAAACCATCAAATTTCCGATTAGCCTTTAAGAGTAGATTAAGGCTAGCACCTTGGGTAACACGTAGCGGCAAATCCAAGATGGCGTTGTTGACATCATTGACTGCCTCTATCACAGACGATCCGAAGATACAGGCGCTGCTAAATTGAATAAAAGTAACTGCAAGAAGCATAACTGTTGAAATGCGCTGAGGAACTGAATCTTGATTCGCGAAAAGAACAAGGTACGACGCATAAAACACCCAAACAATCAAAATAAATACAGACGTCACTAACATGTTATGCATAATTTTGTTTACCAAAGAGATTATTCTAATGATTCGGTTGTACTCAACAGATAACGAACTCGCATTAATGTTCCATGTAATTCTTAGTTTCTGCTTAAAGTTTATCAAGATATGCTTCAGTACATAGCAAATGCTACAAAAGTAATACACGACAAATGGCGAGAGCATATTCAAATTATGCAACTGAGTGCAGACATAAGTCAGCGTCGAAGCATACTTCGATCTTATAAAATCAAAATATAACGTATCTTCTAAGTAAGGATACAGGTGGAAATCAGCGTCAGCAAATGCGAAAACTCCGCGAATGCAATAACAACACTCACTAATAAATAAAACCATGATTATTATTCTTTTGAAAGTGATCAGACTTGTTTTCGCTCCATCTGCATAAATCTCAGCTACTTTTTCGGTAATTGATAGCA
This sequence comes from Maratus speciosus, assembly GCA_963932465.1. Classification (NCBI taxonomy): domain Eukaryota; kingdom Metazoa; phylum Arthropoda; class Arachnida; order Araneae; family Salticidae; genus Maratus; species Maratus speciosus. The sequence goes on along the minus strand of OZ010792.1, from coordinate 8,184,237 downwards.
AATGTCTGCGTTTCATTATTACTATAATCCTCAAGTATAACTCTCCAATTTCCGAAACCAGTACAATCGTATTTTGCCTGTTTTGCGCCGCTTCATTTAATTGTGATAGTTTTGATAATATGATCATAACAGTGAAACCTTCATTCAACACACTAAGTATAATAGATATGAATAAAATTCTGAAACTACTGCGTGAAAGTTGAACTTTCGACGTAAAACCGACAAAATGTAACCATAAGTAGATATTGTAAGGTGAAAAGTTACCTTCAACTTCGTTTACTATTTTCTGTTTTTCACGTCCAACAAAATCTATATTATGCCGCATGATGTTGGGAAGTTTTTCATTCACTTTCGCAAATGAGTCGTTCCTCATTGATACTAATTTATGTGAAACATATACGAAAAATACTAATATTTTATTACATACTGTTTAACTTTAGAATATGTGAATTGGCTGGGGATGTTCCAAAAAACACTTTCTCGACTACAAATTATGAAAATTTCCTTATGTGATATTCAATGAAAACAATTTCGTATAGTGAAACATTTTTTTAACGCAGAAGAAAGAAAAAAAAAATAGTTAATATAAGAGAAAATAAAAAGATTATTGATAGCATGATTCAATTATAATAGTTGAAGCTTGAAAATTTTCACTTCAAAAAATTATATATTCTCCATTTTTAAATATCCAAACGATTTTATGTCATTGTATGATGAAAAATGATCAATATTATAATCAATACAATCAAGGTTGGAAACAAATTTGAAAGAAACAATCGAAACTGTTTTTATATTTATTAAAAAGTAGAAATTAATAAAATTTAACGAGAATACTTTTCATTTTTTAAAACCTTTTAACCCCTTGAAGGGCGACGATGAGACATCACCTAATTTTAATCCGTAATTGCCACCAGGTTATTTGAAAGGAAATTTCACTTTATTAAGTAGGGGAGGTAGGGAAGGTTTGATACATAGGGAGGGTTGATACATTGACAATTTTTCTCAACAAATGGCAGTAACAGCAATTGTAACAGATGTAAAGTCTTCTTTTATTAGCGGAGATCATCATTAGCTGGACTTAGCAGTGAAGAACTGACAACCTTTTTTTTCTTTTAATTTTGAAGACTTTTGGAATGTCAATGTAAATTTTTTTAAATATTGATTTTCTTTCATAACTCTTATTATTGTGAAGATAATATCTTGTATTTTTTTTTTTTTTTTTTTTTTTTTTTTTTTGTAACGCACATTGTTAGGGTGAGTTTTACCAGAAAGCAGATTGGCATTTTGCAAATGCATTTATACAAAGTGATTGAAAATCCAATAGGGCATGATAGGGAGAAAGGATACATTAGTACTGGGGAGAAATGATACACTTGTATATTTGAAATTTAATAGTTTTTTTCAAGTTGTAAACTAATATAGGACTGTAATATTCATTATTGTTTTACAGCAAGAGCTACTGAAATTGGTAAGGAAGAACAAAGAGACTATTCATAGACATTATGTAGGTTACATAGAAAAGCAGCGCGATGATAGATGGTTAGTTCGTTTTGCTCGTCATGTAGAAGGAAAAAAGTTTAAATGGCCTGAAAAGAAAGATGTTTCTATAATTGACGAAGGGCAAATTAAAAAACATTAAATTCACCCGATTTTACTTACCAAAATGATAGAGTTATTAGTTTGTCTTTTAACCATTTCAGGGGTGGTGGTATGGTTATGAAACCACTTAATTTTAATTCCCAAACGCCACGTTGGCACCAGCATTTTGTAAAATATTTTCCATTTAATATGAAAGTGAAATATAGCCCTTTTCTTATTTTTAATTAAATTTGTTGGTAAATTCCGGTGCCATTCATTTATTCAACACTTTAGCATTGAAAATGCTTTGACCTGAAAGGGTTAAAGAAATCTCAAATGTGCTAAATTTATGTTAAATTGCTTGCAAATCAGCAATGTTCACTTCATTTTTTCTTGCATCAAGATCTCTAGGGTTTGTTTTTTCTTTTTCATTATTTATTTTCTAAAAAGTGTGTTAATAGAATTATTTAAATAATAGCAATTGTTTAAATATTTTTGTAAAAACCATTTCTGAAACAAAAATATGTCAATGTCATTTCTTTTTAAATTTGACTTAAATATTTCAAGATTTATCATAAAAAATTGTATGACATATAAATTGAATTGTCTGCATTTTAGGTAGATTTCGTATGAAATACTACCTATTGGGATCGTTCCTATGTTGGAATTTCTGAAAAATTTTTGCAGATCTCCACCGATCATGACCCCTAGAACCCAAAACCAACCCTCAGTAAAAAACTTTATCTATCTATCTATCTATACCACTTTCTTCTGGACACGATAACTTTCGTAATTCTGCACCAATCTCTTCCAAACTGATACATAAAATCAATGGGCATAAAATCTCGGTCAAGTTCGTTAATGGTCAAAATCGGACCAAGGGGATGGAAATAGGGAGGGGTTTTGTGAAAACAGAAAACCCCCCATAACTTCTTAATTTTTGTACATATCAAATCAGTTTAAAGTTTTTATTACTTCTAAAAATAGGGCCAAAAATTTATGTATCACAGATTTTTGATAAAGTTAAAAATGGGCTCAAGGGGCGCAAAAAATAGGGTTTTTGGGAGAAAAAAATTCATAACTTCGTCAATTCTCAAGATATCAAATCCAATTAATTTTATTATAAATCTCCTTAACATTATCTACAACTTTTATATTCACAAGTTTTTGATAGGACCCATTCTTACCGCAAAAAAAATTAAAAACGAAAACAAAAAGGGGGTTTAAAGAAGAAAATAACCCATAACTCCGTCAATTCAAAAGATATAAAATCCCCATGAATTTATCATATATCTTCTTAATATTGCCTACAACATCTATATAGACAAGTTTTGGATAAGACCAATTCTTACAAAAAAAAAAAAAAAAAAAAAAAAAAAAAAATTAAAAATACATAGCGGTTGAAGAAAAAAATCATCTTAGTAAGGGTGTATTCAAATCCAAACTGCTTATTTTCTGACTCATTTTACAATTCATTTTTGGCCTCAAAGGCTTCCAATTGTTACGTTTTCTTACTCAGAAACTATACAATGTATCGTAATGGTCGATTTTTTGATAGAGGCAGAATATATTTTTAAAAATGCTGTTAAAAAGGGAATTTTGAACCGAATTTACCGAAGCGGATTGTGTTGGAAAAATCATTGTATTAAGGATGCACTCAAATCAAAACTGCTTATTATCTGACTCATTTTTAAAATTCATTTTTGCTCTCAAACGCATTTAATTGGTAGATTCGCTTATTCAGAAACTATATAATGTACCGTAATGATCGATATTTTGATAGAGGCAGAATATATTTCAAAAAATGATGTCAAAGTGGGCATTTTGAACGGGATTTCCCGAAGCGATTGTGTTAGAAACGAAAAATATTGTCCTTCTGAGAAAATAATTGCTTATATATCAAGTTTTAATTAATTGAATAAAAAATAAAAACACAGGTCGCTTATAAATCTCTTCAAAAATCACGTCAGCAAGTTTCATATTTTTTTTTTTTTTATTAAAAATGAATCTGGAATTATGCCAGAAAATTTGGAGTTGTTGAGCATGGAAAAGTATATTTTTGAATACCGCCCCAACATGATTCTGATAAAACCAGCTATTATATAAAAATGAAATAAAAACTCTTCAAAAGCGGCCAGATAAAATTGTTAAAGTGGATTTATCTCTAATCATGATTTAGTTTTTGTTTGTGAAATTAGTATATTTGACTTCGAAATCTACCTCTGCCTGTAGGCCGGGCCGGCAGGGACTTTTTTTTTCAATTTACATAACAATGTATCAAACCTCCCTTGCTAGTGTATCAATCCTCCCCAGCAATGGGGAGATTTGATACAGTAGTAACCATTCACAATAATTGGAATATATTTTTTGAATGATTATTTTTTAAATTCACAATATTTTTAATAAATGAATAAAAGGTCACTTTATAAGAAAACACGAAAAATTTGTTTAAAAATAGGTTTCTAAGGGTTGTAAAAAATTAGTAAAAAAAAAAAAAAGTGTATCATACTTCCCCAACGCGAAAATATACATTTACTTATTTACAAATAAATTTTCTCGTAAATTCTGGTGTCAATGTATTATTTCAACATTTTACAAATACAAGTACCTTAAAAAGATTAAACATACGTAAAACTCCAATTATACGAACTCGAGTCTTCCGATTCATAAAATATCCGGATTGATATCAGGAAGTAAAAAAATTCATTTAAGGGGGAAAAAACTTATTGAAATACGATCTATATGTATTTATTCTCAAAAATACGGTGTTCTTGTAATTGGTTTGATGTTTAGAAGTTTAAAAAATTGCTGTAAAGTGAAATATATTGGTCTGATGTTACTACCATCAATATGACATCAGCATTACTCAAGGGCGGGTTTTTGCTTTATGATATAGATCGTCAAGAATGGATTTAAAAAACAAGTTGGATGTACCAATCCCAAAACTTCCTTCTATCTCATATCTTAATATTTCAAAAAGTAGTTACAGATGTTTATACTGCAATATTATTAGTTCAATACTATACCAATTTTGATTTTAATCTTAAATTTCTGCTTCAGTCAATGAAGCGTAGTAAAAATGAGTTCATCTCGATCATGATACATATTAAAATCAATAGTTTTTCTTTATTCTGTTGTACATCAGCTTTTTGCGAATAGCCGACTTAGCAGAACGCGAGTTCCCGTCGCTGCACGAGCCGCCGATGGATAACAGAACTACGAAAAACTCAGAAAATTATACAAAAATCGCTATGACAGCGTCCCTTTCCGGCGGAATATATCCAAATTCAAGGAGGACCTGCTGGCCATAGCCAAACACATACACAAAAAATTTGGTTCAATTCTATGCATAATTTCATACATTTTTCGATGGTACAATAACGAAAATGGAACAAAAATGGCTATTACAGCGCCCCTTTCCGGCAGAATATTTCCAAATTGAAGGAGAACCTGCTTGCCACAGCCAAATACATACACAAAAAATTTCGTTCAATTCTATGCATAACTTCATACACTTTTCGATGGTACAATGGCGACATACTTACAGACAGACAGACATTTCGTATAAACATGATTTTCGTGATATCTGACCCCTAAAACGTGTAAATCCGTTGAAAAAAAATTTCGATTACGATACTTTCTTCTATTGAAGATATAAGAAAGTAAAAATCTATCTCAATTGCGTGCAGCTAGATTACAGAAGATTAATTCGTTTGGACCAAATATAAATAGTTTAGGTTTCTTTCCGACTAAAATTTCATAACGAAATTAACACTTCATCAATGAATAAATAATATAAATAAATAAAACACACATTAAAGAGATATGTAATCGAACTACGTACTTAAACATTGAACCAATGAGAATAAAAAAAGTTGCTGTAAATAGCAAAATTTTTGGCCGACTATTATCTTCTGGCATGCGACTAATACGGAAGTATCGCTTTTAATAAATCTGAATACTTTATTTGAATACATAATTAAGATTTTCCGTATAAAAATGTCTTTTGGCATCCTTGGTGTGCAATCTAAAAAATACATTAAATGTAAAAAATCTATTAGAGTTTTCAAAACAAGAAAGAAAAATCATGTGTACGGCATAGATTATGAAACACTTTACAACACTCCCTGAAAGCTTTAACAAAACTTCGTTATTTAGGGAAATAAGGTAAATAAGATAACTAAGTAAACATTTAAAAAATTGATTTCAGCAGTTACTGTCCATAGCCAAATTTTTGAACATCCCTGTATTTGATTTGTATGTTGATATATATACTATATAATGGGAAAATTTAGTTTAGCAAGAAAACGCATAATATGTTGAAATTTCTCTTTCAGCAATTTATACTAATAGATGGAAACATACTTGAATACTTTTGTATAGCCCTGTAGTTTACCTAGTACCTTTATTACACGCCACTATTTAGCTAAAATTTAATTCAAACTAAAACAATCTTAAAACTACTGAAATCACATTTCCAGGAATTATCATCCATAGACGGCATGTATCCAATTCTTTGCGTGACCCTGTATATCATTTTATCTATATTTTACAAACATTTCTTAATAAACTAAATGCAGTTCAGCATAAAAATGCATAACTCATTTAAAAATCATATTTAAGCAATTTGTGCTCATACCCTTACGAACTCTTTTGTGTAGCCCTGTATATAAATTATAGCATTTATACACACCATATATAGTATTCATAAATATAGTGAAACATAAAAGCGCATATCATAATTGAAAATGCATTTCCAGCAATCACCGGTAATGTACAGTACTTTGGATGCAATATAGTACCTGAAATCTTTTGAGAGTCCCTGTAAATGCTATGCACTTCGTATTATACATGAAATAACTTATAGTAAACCTCAGCGACGTATATAAATTTCATTATATATGAAATAGTTTAACATAATTAAAATACGCCGCAAACAATTAATCCCCCCCCCCCCAAAATCATTATGTAACGGAATTCTTTTGTGTGGCCCTGTAAATTAACAATAACTATACTTTGCACCGCATATTCTACAGAATGCATATTTTAGTGCACTTCATAAATGCATATAAATTTTGTTATGTTTGGATGCGTGTAACACCATTAAAAATAATTTGAAAAGACTTTTTCCCATTGGCCATAATGTAACGGAATACTTTTGACTGTCTCTGTAGATTAACTAAACATGCAACAAACTTCATTTGAAATAGGGATCGTGCTATGGTAAACGTCAATAACATCCAAAAGTTTCATGGCAATCCGAGTATATTTAAGAGAGTTAGAGCGCGTACAGACGGCCAGACAAACCGAAGTCATAAACACTTTTCAACTTTGTTGGAAAGTGTTAAAAGGAGAATGGATTTCATCTATATTCTGTACGCTGGGCAAAGCTTGAGTTGGATCCTCTGGTATATATAATAACTCTTTCAACGGCGGATCTAAGGGGGAATTTTGCTAATAAAGGGTCTGCAAACCAACATTACAGGTCTGCGTGAGAAAGGCATCCTCGGCAAATTTTCATTCACGAGACTCGGGCCGGTCCCAGGACTTACTTTTTCTGCAGATTCAGGATGGGCTGGGCAAGAATTCCTTTTTCCTGCTTGAGACTGACCTGGACTTCATTCTTCCTAGAGTATCCGACTCGAAATTTCCAATCCAAGACAGGATAAAAGGTCGGCTCGGGTCATACCCAACCCGTATGAAAACTGTTATTAACCCCGATCGTGCAGATTTCTAAATCTCCCCCCTCCCACCCCTGAGCCCATGTTGGTCTGACCTTTTTTTCCCCGTAAAATTTATAGCGATGTTGTACATTTGCTTAGCAATATCTTTAGAAATTTAATTTAGTTTAATAAATTACAGAGCTATTGCTTTAAAAAACTACTTTTTTTCTTTGTAGAGCTTTAAAATCATGATTTTCTTTAACTGTTTCTTACATTCTAAACTACATTGATACTGAATTTTTGTTTAAATGTACTTATTTAAGGTCATTTTTAAATCAATATTTAAGTACGTAATTGTCTAAGTATTAATACTTTTATTATTCCGTATTCCAGAAATTTCAAACATTATCTGAAAATAAAATATGTGCATAAGTAAGTGTGCTTTATGAATAATTTCAAAATGTAGGATAATGTTGTTTCACATACACTATATAGCCATTAATCACCGGACACTTTCAATTTTAGACATTTTGTCCAATATTTAAAGATATACTTGTTGGATTTTTCTGGAACTTCAGGATTATGAAGGATATGCTTCACTATATATTTATCAATGACGATTTGATCAGAAAGACAATTAAGGGGCCAACAAAAAATCAAAGAAAAATACTAATATTTGGGATCAACCTGTAAAATAAAATGCACGAAATGATCTATCGCTATAGCTTATGAATATGTGGATATTGTACACACCTAGCATATAATTTTATATTTCCTAATTACTTAATATTAGTTTTGGATTATTATTTATTGCTATATTTTATTTTATTTAACTATGTATTATTTTATATATTTATATTTTTGACTTAGTTTTAATCAAATTGCTTCATTATTCTCCTGCTGGCCTGTGTTTTTCTCTTTAGGTAACAGATTTCGAGCAACATGCATCGTTACACCAACGTGGAGCTTGCTGACATGCATTTCATGTATGGGGCTGTGCAAGGAAATGACTCACACCCAACAGCTCTCGAGCTTGTTGAAGGATTGCCCTCTACTGTGCATAATACTGCTTCTTCCACTGCATGAATTCTGCTATATTTTTCAGTGCCCGTATCACGCCTCGAAGCATAAAATGATCCACTCACGCACAACTACTGATGTAAACGCTCAAATGTTTGGAGATCCAGCAGATTCCTACCCTGGAATCGTTCCATGTACATCCTTTGAGCAACCACTCCATTTCCTTGTGCAGCTCCATACATGAAATGGATGCCGGCAATGTAATGACGCATGTTGCGCAAAATCCGAGCGGAGAATGACGATTCAAATCAGCGAAGCGTGCTTTCATCCGCCTAACTCAACCGCGGCTACTACTGCCACAGCGCTGTATTTCTGCACACACATTCTTACACTAAATCTGCTTATTTAGATTCCCTACCTGCCCTTACATTTTTTGACATATAGTTCTGAACCACCCTGTATAGAAAACCAAACATAGTTACATAGTATATTACTCCTTAATATTCCAAGACTGTAAAACCTCTAAATAACGAACACTCCAGAGTCCCCAGATTTGTTTGTTAATCGGAGATATGTGCTATTTAAAGGCAAAAAAATGCAAATACATTTCTGTTGGGATAGAAAAGCGTTTGCTAAATTGAGGAGTCTGCTATTCAGGAGTGCCCATAGGGCGGTTTTACGTTACATGGTATTACTATAGCAGACAAATGCCACGGTTCTGAAGTTTTACTATATAAAAGGTTAAAAAAGTATTCTTTAAATAAAGGTTTCAGCTATTTTGGAGTGTTTCTTATGGAAGTTTTATTGTATATAGTTTCTTTTATCGGACTGTAATATTATCGGAAACTGTATTACTACTAATCGATGTATTAAATGAATTTTATAACAAGTTATTTTAAAGGTACTTATAAGTACCGTCAGTAGATAAAGGGTTAAACGGATGCTGCAGTCTGTTCAGCCCTCGCATACAAAAGATGACCACGGCACCTGTAATCGTCCAAATGCCAGGCTATGAATTTCCTTTACCTTTTTGTTTTGTTTTGATTTTCTAGACTGCAGACCATGTTACATTTAAACCTTATTGAAAAATTGTGTGGACCTTATTAATTGTCTGAGCGAAGCGAAGGCTAATACTCAGCGAAATATTACTGCTCGGACGCTGTACTACTACGATGAATATTAAAGCCATGTCCTACTAAAAAAAAAGCCTAATAAAAACCTTTCGTCAAGCATAACTCAAAAAATATTTGTCGGATTTCGTTTCTGATTGCACCAAAAGGTACCTATGAGGGTCGCCTACTGAATGCACCTACTATGAAAAATAAGTTCCAAACCGTTTAAAAATTATATAGAAAAAACTCTTAAAAAAGCACAATTTATCTGCATACGTCACAGAAATTTGGTTTGCGTCACTTTCACCGGTTGATGTTTTCGTAGACAACTGGTTTGAACACATGTAGCAAATAAAAAAAAATACGCACGCAGTAATATTGAATAGATCAGTTTCAACCACGTGATCACAAAACTTGCAACAACCCGTGGCAACCAGTTTTGGTGGGCAAACAAATAATAATACAGTATTCCGTAACACGGTGACCGTTTTTAGCCTTTTGTATAAAATTTGGCATGTTGTATGACATACAAATGTGGATGATTAAAACAAAAGACATGAGTGTTTATTGATCCGGAGGTTATCTTTCTCTGGATGTCTGTCTGTCTATCATACAGCATGCAATTTTCTTGTAAAGGATATTATTATTATGCAGTAAAACACACCTGATTAGTGGACACCTCTATTTAGCGGGCATTTTTTTCGATTACCAACCCTTAAATAACTGTACATTTTTTACTCTCAGTAGCGAACACCTCCAAATAGAGGACAAATTCTGCCCTCCCGAGGTGTTCGCTATTCAGAAGTTTTACTGGTAAAACCCCCATAGCGGACACACCCGATCAGCTGATACCTCTATTTAGCGGACATTTTTTCGATTACCAACTCTTAAATAGCTGTACATGTTTTACTCTCAGTAGCGGTCACCTCTAAATAGAGGACAAATTCTGCATTCTCGGGGTGTCCGCTATTCAGAGGTTTTACTGTATATAATATTGATAATTATTTTACAGGGCCGCACAAAAGAATAAGAATATATGAAACGAATATAAACTAAATTCGGGATTGGTAGATCGCTGATGGTAATGTAATTTTAGGATGTTGTTACAGTCATCCGCAGTATGTTTTTAGAGTTTCGTCCATCTAACGAAACCCTATCTGTCTCACTCCTTTGTCTGTCTGTTTGTCCGTCTGTCACAGAGCCCGTTCTCAGAAAATATATATGTCGGAGACTTGAAAATTTGCATACTTATAGCTGAACACCACACATCAAACGGCAAATAATAAAATTTTGAAAAAGTCTAATATTTAACCCTCTGGGCTCTAACTTGTGTATTTTAAGCAATTTTTCTAACTCAGCCCCTAATTTAATTAAGTTGGAGACATGAAATTTTGCATACTTATAGCTGAACATCTCACATCAAACGACAAATAATAAAATTTTGGAAAAGGCTTAATATTTAACCCTTTGGGCTCTAACTTGTGTATTTAAAGCAATTTTTCTAACTCAGCCCCTAATTAAGTTGGAGACATGAAAGTTTGCATACTTATAGCTGAACACTTGCGATAACACGATAAATCATAAAATTTTGAAAAAGTCATATTTAACCCTCCGGTCTCTAACTTCTGTATTTTAAGCAATTTTTCTAACTCAGCCCCTAATTAAGTTGGAGGCATGACATTTTGCATACTTATAGCTGAACACCTCACATCAAACGACAAATAATAAATTTTTTAAAAAGTCTAATATTTAACCCTCTGGGCTCTAACTTATGTATTTTAAGCAATTTTTCTAACTCATCCCCTAACTAAGTTGGAGAATTGAAAGTTTGCATACTTATAGCTGAAAACTTGCGATAACACGATAAATCATAAAATTTTGAAAAAGTCATATTTAACCCTCCGGTCTCTAACTTCTGTATTTTAAGCAATTTTTCTAACTCAGCCCCTAATTAAGTTGGAGACATGACATTTTGCATACTTATAGCTGAACACCTCACTTCTAACGACAAATAATAAAATTTTGAAAATGTCTATTACTTAATCCTCTGGGCTCTAACTTGTGTATTTTAAGCAATTTTTCTAACTCAGGCCCTAATTAAGTTGGAGACATGGCATTTTGCATACTTATAGCTGAACACCTCACATCAAACGACAAATAATAAAATTTTGAAAAAGTCTATTATTTAACCCTCTGGGCTCTAACTTCTGTATTTTAAGCAATTTTTCTAACTCAGCCCCTAATTAAGTTGGAGACATGAAATTTTGCATACTTATAGCTGAACACCTAACATCAAACAGCAAATAATAAAATTTTGAAAAAGTCTAATATTTAACCCCCTGGGCTCTAACTTGTGTATTTAAAGCAATTTTTCTAAATCAGCCCCTAATTATATTGAAACATAAAAATTTGCATACTTATAGCTGAACACCTCACATCAAACGACAAATAATAAATTTTTGAAAAAATCTAATATTTAACCTCTAATATTTTGTCTCGCGCAATTTTTAAATTTAAACTGTTTTGCAATACTATTTTTTGTTCATTTTGCATAATGAGTGTAATGTGACGTAATTTGTTCTATTTCAGATTTCTAACGCATGTTAATGAATTTATTTTACAATATCCTTTCTCTTTTAAAATTCACATGTAAATATAGTTTTTATGGCATAATTTCCAATAAGTGCCTGCTTTTTATACCTAATTATTTAATTGTAATTTGAAGGTTCTTTTCTGTTTATAATAGTAACGTGTAAATAATTTTTTTATTTGAAGCAAACATTATTGTTTGCGCTGTTTATACAGTTGGCAACAGTTTAAATTAATACCATTTTCTAAAATATGTAAAAAATATCTGTCAAAATGCTGAATATTTGAATTTAAAATAGAAATAAAACCTCAAAAAATGAGTCAAATTTAAAAAAAAAAATTAATGAAATCTGCAGACCGGGATCTTCTATTGAATAAAATGATCTAAAAATGATTAAATTCCCATGTATAGCTTTTGCTCTTATAAATTTTTTTTAATGGAACGATTTTGTCCAACTTTAGCATTAAATATCTCTTAAAATAATTCTTCGATTTGAAAACTGTATGCATTAGTGTGTTGATCAAACATTTCGCTATAACACCACTGATTTTCATATATTTGTATGCAATAGTTTTCTTAATATTAACGAAGAAAGACCTCCGGTCACAAAAAATTCAAAACCGGCGGCGGCGGTGGCGGCGGTGACAGCGTTAGTTACTTTTCATAGAATAGAGATATATATATAAATGAAAACTTGTCTATCTGTCTGTTTGTAATTCCATAAAAAATCCACAATTTGGAATCCAAAATTGTGAAGTGATACGTACATGTGTATTAAAACACGGCCGAGACAACTAAAGTAATCCGGAATCGAAATAACTTATAGTTAATTTTTAATTAATAAAAAACCACCAATTTAACAGCAATTTCTTATCAAATGTAAACATTTTTCATTATAGCAGTTGCCAACAATTAAAAAACACACTAAAATTATTACTACAACAATTAATTTTCTACTGCAAGATTTCCACGTGAAAAATGAAAATGAAATAAATAGTTTGCCGAATTTAAAAAAAAGGTGATTATTACGTCATAACTTTTGTATTGCAAGATATTCACGTGAAATATGAAAATGAAATAAATGGTTTGACGAATTTAAATGAAAGTGAATATAACTTCACAACTTTTCTATTTCAAGGTTTCCACGTGAAAGAGGAAAATATTACGTCATATTGGAAATATAAAGGGCATGGTGGATATAGTATAACGTCATATGAGTGTGAAAAATGTATTGAAGCATAATAAAAACCCAATTAGGGAAATATTGGCGTATTTTAACATTAATTGCTCCAATTATAAATTGAAATAAGTTCATTTATAGCTGTATTCTTTTGCGTCTGTTATATACATTTATACATTTTTATATAGCGTTTTCATATGATTCATTCAACAACATTTCGACTGCTTTTTTTAATGTTTGTTTTGTGTCGTATATTAAATTTTGAAATTGATTTTTCAGAACAAACATCCTTCAGATTCTGGGCAACGCAGGCACTTTAGCTTGTACCAGATAAATGGCTTTTGTATCTGTACATCTAATGCTAATATTATAAAGCGTTATAATATTATAAAATATATAATATTATTAATGCTTGTACCTTTGTGAGGTGTTATCTCTGAAACTACATAGCCAACTTAAAAAAAATGTTAGTGGCCATCTCTGCTCCGAAAAAAAGACTATTTTATGTCAGTGCAAGAACCTAAATCGCTGCAGGAGCAAAAAAGTTCTAAAATTGTGATTTCTGCGATATTTATTGGGTTAGAAACTTTAAATCTGGTGCGGTAGTTACTTTTAAGATGTAAATACTCGTAATGAACGCTCTCTAAAAGGTTCAATTTGACGGATAAACGTAAAAATTTCTAGAAAGGTTCTAAACTGTGATTTATTTGGAATACTGAAATTTTTGGGATACTGTTGGGGTTAGAAACTAGAACTTTGGCATGGTAGTAATTAATAAGATGTAAATGCTCGTTGTAGAACGAATTCTAAAAAATAGAAAGACTAAACAAAGCGGAAAAAGATCTAAAGATGATCTAAGTAATAAAGAACATGGAACTGTTAGGAATATAAACATGAAAATTGACATGGCTGTATTTATCATGACGTAAATTCTCGCAATAGAACAATTTCTAAAAATGTCGCTAGAAAAAACAGTGCAAAAACAAAAAACTTTCAAAAATTTTCTATTTCTCTGTTACTGCTGATCCCAAAATCTTGAAATTTTGCTTCGGATTAGTTTTAAAATATACAATTGTCTCTATGAATGGTTTCAAAAAAATTTAAAATTTAAAAAGAGGAAATTAACGGAAAGCGATCTCAATTACCATTAATTTGGAATTATTAGGAACAGCAACTTTAAATATTTCATAATGCTGCATTTCCTCCGCAAAACATCCGATTTAAATGCAACAAAACTGATAGAGACCCACCTAGCATTAAATAAATTGTGTAAATATTGAATAAAGACCTGTATGAAACAGTGAGTAGGTTGCCCGAAAGTACTTGTTAAAGTGTTCCTTCTCTAGGTTTTTCTCTCTCTCGCCAAGGCCACTAACAGAGGGAAGTGCCGTTTTAAATGTGATATGAATTTTTTATCCGATTCATTTTTCTAGACATTTTATCATAACGTCATATTCTCAATTATCATTAGTAGATTTTTTATATATTAACTTATTCGGGTGAAATTTTGTAATCGGGTTCATATTGGCGTATGTTAGCTTGCATGATTTGCTGAATAAATATATATGGATTTGTAAATTACTTCAAATGACACTTTGACAGCTCAAAAGTTATGCAGACGATATATTCAGATCTTGTGTCATACTTTATGTTGTAATCATTGCCGATTTCTTTTATTTAATACATGCTAAATACAGCTCAACTTGTGCAGAATATATTTGAAAACAAAACAATACAGCGTATGTAGTGGCCAGCATACACTCACCATTTAAATCCAATCGAGCATATCTAAAACACACTCTAACGAAGCATTGCATGCCACTTTTGATGTATTCGGTACTTTGATACTATATTAGATTTTGAGAAGAGAATTCCTTAAATGTTATCGACAACCTCATTGCATCCGTGGAAAACAGATATTGTACAATATTAACTATTTCGGGGGAGCACACCATATAAAGTATAGTCCATTCTTTTTAAACATCATATATTTGTCATTTAAAGTTACTCAAATTGGTGCGGAGCGTTTGATTATGCTCTTGACATCATTTTATACAGTTAAAATTCCGATATAAAAATTTGTGTTTCATTTTCTATTTTACTTTTAATATATTGCGTACTTTCAATTTTATATCCATGCATGGCTGTCTTGAATGGTTTGATTTCCCATTTTTTTAAACAGTGTATACTAATTTATATATAAGATTTTGTAATTCTACAATTCGTTTATTTTCATCATTTCAATTTTTCGCAGTATATGGACAATTAAAGATAACATCTCATTTTCTTTGCTTCCACATGTTATTATTAAATCTATGTTCTCAGTAATATCGCTCAGACTAATCCCTCTAGGGGAAGTCCTAGTTTATCAAGTAAATTGTAAAAAGCCTTTTTGAGAAAGGAAAAAAAATATAGGGGAGGTTTGATACATAGGGAGGGTTGATACATTGACAATTTTTCTCAACAAATGGCATTAATCATTGTAACAGATATAAAGTCTTTTATTAGCACAGGTCATCATTAGCTGGACTTAGCAGTGAAGAACTGACAACCTTTTTTTAGGGTTTCGTTCATCTGACGAAACCCTATTCGTCTCGCTCCTCTGTCTGTCTGTCTGTCCGTCACAGAGCCCGTTCTCAGAAACTATACATGTTGGAGACATGAAATTTTGGGTACTTATAGCTGAGCACCTCACATCATACGACAAATCATAAAATTTTGAAAAAGTCGTACATTTAACCCTTTGGGCTCCCGTATGTGTATTTTAAACAATTCTTTCTAAGTGAGCTCCTAATTATGTTGGAGACATGAAATTTTGGGTACTTATAGCTGAACACCTCACATCATACGACAAATGATAAAATTTTGGAAAAGTCGTACATTTAACCCTTTGGAGTCGCGCATGTGTATTTTAAACAATTCTTTCTAAGTGAGCTTCCTAATTAGTTTGGAGACGTGAAATTTTGCATGCTTATAGCTGAACACCTCACATCAAACGACAAATCATAAAATTTTTGAAAAAGTCGTACATTTAACCCTTTGTGCTCCCACATGTGCATTTTAAACAATTCTTTCTAAGTGAGCCTCTATTTAGGTTGAAATTTTGCATACTTATAGCTCAACACCTCAGATCTCACGTCAAATAATAAATTTTGAAAAAGTTTTATGTTTAATCCTTTCAACTCCAGCTTGTGTATTTTAAGCCATTCTTTCTAACTGAGCCCCTAATTAAATTGGAGATTTGAAATTTTGCATACTTATTGCAGAACACCTGAGGCCAGGCGACAAATCATAAAATCTTGAAAAAGTCTTACGTTTAACCCTTTGAGCTACCACATATGTATTTGAAACAATTATTTCTAAGAGAGTCCCTAATTAAGTTGGTGACATGAAATTTTGCATACGTATAGCTGAATGCCTCAGACCACACGACAAATCATAAAATTTTCAAAAAGTCTTTTATTATTTACCCCTCTGGGCTCTAACTTGTGTATTTTAAGCAATTTTTCTAACCTGCGCCCTTTTAACCCAGGGAGAAATTTTCCAACTTTTGCCGACACCCCTTTGACCATTCTTTCATATTATGCACCATTGCCTTACATATTTTAGTTCCATTTTTTCCCGCCAGGTGCGCCTACTTATCTCGGGTGCTATGGGCCCAATCCCCTCGACTAATATATCTACGGATAGTATGTAAAACGGATTTTCGTTCGGATACAGGTTTGTTTAGAATCAAGTGCGCCCCCTGGTTTTGAAATATGGAACTAACAGATTTTTCAAAAGGATAAAGTGTTTTGAAAGGAATATTAAACGAAACCCTCTGTGCGATCTGTGATCACACTTACCCACTTGTTTCTTTTAATTTTGAAGACTTCTGGAATGTCAATGTAAATTTTTTTAAATATTGATTTTCTTTCATAACTCTTATTATTGTGGAGATAATATCTCATAATTTTTTTAATTTGTAACGCACATTGTTAGGGTGAGTTTTACCAGAAAGCAGATTGGCATTTTGCAACTGCATTTATTATCATTCAAGTGATTGAAAATCCAATAAGGTATGATAGAGAGAAATGATACATTAGTGCTGGGGAGAAATGATACACTTGTATATTTGAAATTTAATAGTTTTTTTAAGTTGTAAACTAATATAAGACTGTAATATTCATTATTGTTTTACAGCAAGAGCTACCGAAATTGGTAAGGAAGAACAAAGACTATTCATAGACATTATGTATGTTACATAGAAAAGCAGTGCGATGATAGATGGTTAGTTCGTTTTGCTTGTCATGTAGAAGGAAAAAAGTTTAAATGGCCTGAAAAGGAAGATGTTTCTATAATTGACGAAGGGCAAATTGAAAAAAACATTAAATCCACCCGATTTTACTTACCAAAATGATAGAGTTATTAGTATTATTTCTTTTAACCATTTCAGGGGTGGTGGTATGTTTATGAAACCACTTAATTTTAATTCCCAAACGCCACATTGGCACCAGCATTTTGTAAAATATTTTCCATTTAATATGAAAGTGAAATATAGCCCTTTTCTTATTTCCAATTAAACTTATTGGTGAATTCCGGTGCCATTCATTTATTCAACACTTTAGCATTGAAAAAGCTTTGACCTGAAAGGGTTAAAGAAATCTTAAATGTGCTAAATTTATGTTAAATTGTTTGCAAATCAGCAATGTTCACTTCATTTTTTTCTTGCAGCAAGATCTCTAGGGTTCTTTTTTTTTTCATTATTTATTTTCTAAAAAGTGTGTTAATAGAATTGTTTAAATAATAGCAATTGTTTAAATATTTTTGTAAAAAACATTTCTGAAACAAAAATATGTCAATGTCATTTCTTTTTAAATTTTACTTAAATATTTTAAGATTTATCATAAAAAATTGTATGACACATAAATTGAGTTGTCTGCATTTTTTTTTTTTTTTTTCCAATTTACATAACAATGTATCAAATCTCCCTTGCTAGTGTATCAATCCTCCCCAGCAATGGGGAGATTTGATACAGTAGTAACCATGGCATTCACAATAATTGGAATATATTTTTTGAATGATTATTTTTTAAATTCACAATATTTTTAATAAATGAATAAAAGGTCACTTTATAAGAAAACACGAAAAATTTGTTAAAAAATAGGTTTCTAAGGGTTGTAAAAAATTAGTAAAAAAAAAGTATCATACCTCCCGTAAATATAGAAAACCTGCAAAAACAGTATAACAAACTTGCAAAAACTATAATGGAATCCTGTCTTAAGCAGAAAAATTCTATGATTTTGAAGGGAGGAATACTATATAATTTTACCTGCTAAAACGGAAACACCGTCTAAAACGGAACTTTTCCATGATCCTTAGCAATTTACTTTTTACTGTTTTACTTCATACAAAAAATCAAAGTGTAGTAAAATTTGTAAAAACGAGCTCAGCAAAAAATTCACTTTAGACAGATTTTTGTGTTAGTAGATAAAATTACGGTAGAAATTTATGATATTCTTTTCAACGGTATCAAAGTTTTCATTAAACACAGGATTCCATTATAGACAGATTCCGTTAAAACAGGTTTTACTTTATTTCTAAACTTCAGTTACAAAAAAAAAAAAAAATGTATCATTTGCTTTAATAGAATAAAATTTTCCACTACAACAAAAGGTTAAGGCGAAGCAACCCTATTAACCACCACTCTTGCGTACATCAGTGAACGTAATATTAAAAAATTTAGTCAACTTAAAAATGCATATACTTAAAACCACAACTGAAAACACACTTCCAGTAATTATCATTCATAGACAGTACTGAAACTGAACTTGTGTGTCTCTGTAAATAAACTATAAATGCTATGCACACCATACTCTACAGTAAGTACCATGTAGTGTGCTTTTAGTAATTTACTTTGTCTGAAAACTTTTGTTTTATTTATTATGTTTGAAATAGGTTAACATCATTCAATGAATTTTTCCCTGTAGACCATTATGTAACATAATGTTTTTGTGTGACCTTGTAAATGAATGATAAATATTGTGTGCACTCCACATTTTAGAAAAATAATTTATTGATGCACCTCAGAAATGCATATCAATTTCATTATGCTTGGAATTAGTGATGGGCGATAACCCCCAAAGCAGAATACTTTGCAATGTTCTGCAACGGAATTTCAGATGATCAAAAATGTTCTGCAAGCGCAATGGGGAAAAAAAGGCGGGGAATGTTTATATACATATGTAAGGATGTAATTTCATCTTTTATGAAAATGCTGAAGATGTGTTTCGTAAAACACTGTCAAACAAAAGAAACATATTCTGGAGACAAGATTTATTTCTAGAACCATAGCATTGACACAGAAGTTACTGACTTTGGAAGTGAGATATTTAGACATATTACTTTTATGAAGAAAATGTCTTTGGAAATTTGGTCCATACATAGTTATAAGGCCAGCTTTTACAAGTTTCCCAACAGATTTATGTCTAGATGGTGGTCCATTCGTATAAATAAACATACATTTGTCTGTTGTACCAATGGTTGTTTCGATTTTGTAAAATTTTTTTTGTAATTTTTTAACGAAATTTGTGGGGTTTTTTTAGCCATTTTCTGAAAATAATTGCATTTTTTTTAAAGATTTTTTGACGAAATTTGCGTTTTTTCTGCGATCTTTTGATGAAATTTGTGTTTTTTCCGCAATCTTTAAATTTGCGTTTTTTTTTCACGATCTTTTGACGAAAGTTGCGTTTTTTCCACGATCTTTTGACGAAAGTTTCGTTTTCTCCGCGATTTTTTCACGAAATTTGTATTTTTTCCGCGATCTTTTTTCGAAATTTGTGTTTATTCCGCGATCTTTTTACGAAATTTGTGTTTTTTCCGCGATTTTGTAACGAAAGTTGCGTTTTCTTTGCGATCTTTTGACGAAATTTGCGTTTTTTCCGCGATCTTTTCTCGAAATTTGTGTTCTTTCGCGATCTTTTCATGAATTTTGCGTTTTTTTCCGCGATCTTTTCACGAATTTTGCGTTTTATCCGCGATCTTTTCACAAAATTTGCGTTTTATCCGCGATCTTTTCACGAAATTTGCGTTTTTCCGCGATCTTTTCACGAAATTTGCGTTTTTCCGCGATATTTTGAAGAATTTTGTGATTTTTCTTTTCGCGATTCTTTGTCGAAATTTGCGTTTTTTCCGCAATCTTCTCTCGAAATTTGTGTTTTTCCGCGATTTTGTCACGAAAGTTGCGTTTTCTCCGCGATCTTTTCACGAATTTTGCGTTTTTCCCGCGATCTTTTCACGAATTTTGTGTTTTATCCGCGATCTTTTCACGAAATTTGCGTTTTTCCGCGATACTTTGAAGAATTTTGTGATTCCTTTTCGCGATTCTTTGTCGAAAATTGCGTTTTTCCGCGATCTTTTCACGAATTTTGCGTTTTATCCGCGATCTTTTCACGGGATTTGCGTTTTTTCCGCGATTTTGTAACGAAAGTTGCGTTTTCTTTGCGATCTTTTGACGAAATTTGCGTTTTTTCCGCGATCTTTTCTCGAAATTTGTGTTCTTTCGCGATCTTTTCATGAATTTTGCGTTTTTTTCCGCGATCTTTTCACGAATTTTGCGTTTTATTCGCGATCTTTTCACAAAATTTCCGTTTTATCCGCGATCTTTTCACGAAATTTGCGTTTTTCCGCGATATTTTGAAGAATTTTGTGATTTTTCTTTTCGCGATTCTTTGTCGAAATTTGCGTTTTTTCCGCAATCTTCTCTCGAAATTTGTGTTTTTCCGCGATTTTGTCACGAAAGTTGCGTTTTCTCCGCGATCTTTTCACGAATTTTGCGTTTTTTCCGCGATCTTTTCACGAATTTTTTGTTTTATCCGCGATCTTTTCACGAAATTTGCGTTTTTCCGCGATACTTTGAAGAATTTTGTGATTCTTTTTCGCGATTCTTTGTCGAAAATTGCGTTTTTCCGCGATCTTTTCACGAATTTTGCATTTTTTCTGCGATGTTTTGACGTAATTCGTATTTTTTACGTGGTCCTAAGGCGAAATTCACGTTTTTTCGCGATTCCCAGCTTTTAAGCTTAGTGAAAAACTTTCCCAGCTTCGTTCTTTGACCATGCGCGAAAGAAAATTCCCGTTCGGAAAGAAATCGCTAGTTATTCAGAAAGTAGGTGATGAAATAGGAGGGAGGGAGAAAGAGTGATTGCCGCGCGACATTCTTATTTCTTCCTAAATAGATTCGAACACAACGAAAGTAGTACCCCCCCCCACCCCCCCGAATTCTTTTTGCTTTCACATCAATATGCAATTTTATTTATTTTTTTTTTTACAAAAAAAAAAGTAACATTTGTCTTGAAATGTTCTGCAGCACATCTCATTGTTCTGCGACGTACGTCGCACATTTAAGCATATTCTGCTTTGGGGGCGATAACGAGATGTTTTTCTCGATTTTCTCGATTGTATGGACATCTCGATAATTTTCGATTGTGTAAATTTTTTCTCGATGACTGCAGTTTGCAAATTTCTTTTATAAATCATATATTATGTATTATATACGTCATACATTTATCAAGAATCGTCTGCGGGTGAACTGGAATGCGTCGATGTTAATAAAGACTAGGTGACTTCGACCGCTAGCGGGCCCCTCCTTTAATCGGGGCCCCTAATTTATACGTAATCTTGTAATATGAAATCACGAACAGGTTACCCGCTATATACGGCACTGATATATGATAGCAGGCGAGTGTGGTGTGCACGCACTACAAAATCTTGTAAAAAATATAATATCGAAACGAATGAACCTCGGACCAGATCTCTTGGGGGAGGGGTCAAAGCGAGCGGAGGGACACAGCAGCTGCATAATATGATTAAGTCGTCACAGGTCTTTAGGCCTTTCCAACCATATGTCACATGAGAAGTCTGGATCTGAATTTATAAAAAAGCCCTCCCCGTGGGGGCAAAGGGGGGGGAGGGGGATAACATGAGTAAGTGGTCATAAGCCTTTCCAACAATATGTCACATGAGGGGTCCCGGCTAAATTTAGAAAAACACCCCGTGGGGGAAAAGTGGGGGGGGGCGGTCACCGGAGGTGCATTACATCAATAAGTAGTCACAGACCTTTCCAACGATATCTCACTTGTGGGATCTTGTCAAAATTTGGAAAAGTGTCCCCCGGAGGGGGGGTGCAAAATGGGGGGATGGACACCGGAGGAGCATAACATCAATAAGTAGTCACAGACCTTTCCAACGATATCTCACATGAGGGGTCTTGGCTAAATTTGAAAAAGTGTCCCCCGGGAGGGGCAAATTGGGGGAGACTGTCACCGGAGGTGCATAACATCAATAAATAGTCACAGACCTTTCCAACGATATCTCACATGGGGGGTCTTGGCTAAATTTGTAAAAGTGCCCCCAGGGGGGGGGGCAAAGTGGTGGTGGGGACACCGTAGGTACATAACATCAATAAGTAGTCACAGACCTTTCCAACGATATCTCACATGAGGGGTCTTGGCTAAATTTGAAAAAGTGTCCCCCGGGAGGGGCAAATTGGGGGAGACTGTCACCGGAGGTGCATAACATCAATAAATAGTCACAGACCTTTCCAACGATATCTCACATGGGGGGTCTTGGCTAAATTTGTAAAAGTGCCCCCAGGGGGGGGGGGCAAAGTGGTGGTGGGGACACCGTAGGTACATAACATCAATAAGTAGTCACAGACCTTTCCAACGATATCTCACATGAGGGGTCTTGGCTAAATTTGAAAAAGTGTCCCCCGGGAGGGGCAAATTGGGGGAGACTGTCACCGGAGGTGCATAACATCAATAAATAGTCACAGACCTTTCCAACGATATCTCACATGTGGGGTCTTGGCTAAATTTGTAAAAGTGCCCCCAGGGGCGGGGGGGGCAAAGTGGTGGTGGGGACACCGTAGGTACATAACATCAATAAGTAGTCACAGACCTTTCCAACGATATCTCACACTAGGGGTCTTGACTAAATTTGAAAAAGTATCCCGGGGGGGGGGGCAAAAAGTGGGGGGGACTGTCACCGGAAGTGCATAACATCAATAAGTAGTCACAGACTTTTTCAACGATATCTCACAAGAAGGGTATTGACTAAATTTGGAAAAGTGTCCTCCCGGGGGGGGGGGGGGGGGAAGTGAGGGGGGGTGGCCACCGGAAGTGCATAGCATCAATAAGTAGTCACAAACTTTTCCAACGATATGTCACAGGAGGGGTCTTGGCTAAATTTGGAAAAGTGTCGTGAAATTTCATATATTATAAATAATATTTAGCGGAGGGCTCCATAAAAAAATCTGATCTAAAATGATAAAAACGGAAAAAACAACCCTCGCAGTGGGGGCCAAATTGGGGAGGGGAGGAAGAAAGTCTCATAATATGAAAGAGTCATCCGAGAGCTTACCGATGATATATCACATGACTGGTCCAAAAAAAGTTTGAAAATTGCTCCTCCTCCCACCCCCCCGTGAGCCCACTCTTTCGCCCCGGAATTCACACAGCCGCCACTGTAAAATTTTTATGTTCAATAATTAATATTTACCGGAAGACTGCATAAAAAACCCACATCTAAAGTGATATTTAAATTTATTATAGAAATCGGCTACGGTTTTAAAAATTTGTTCGCCCCTTCCCCATCCCCCTTTGGGCGAAGAAAGGTTCATAGTATGAAAGAGAGGTCAAAGGGCTTTTCGATTATATGCCACAGGAAGGGTTCGGTAAAATTTTTAAAATTGCACCCCGCATGATTCCACTCTCACGTCCTCCTTCCTCGAAATCACCCGACCCACCTTCCTCTTTGAAATTTTTATATTTAATAAATAATTTTTATCGGAGGGCTCCAGGTATGTGACATCTTGGTAGGGCTAAAATAAGAGAAACTTTGAAAATTAGGGCTTCATTTCACAGCTCATTGTCATGCCTCTTTCTCTATCTCGTCCCTTGGTACTCTCGATAAATTTTCTTACTTTTCTTCTCTGCCGAGGACGAGAGAAATTCTCGAAAAGCTTCTCATAGTGAAATGTTGAAAAGCGCGAGCGAAATCCTCGAAAGGCTTTTCGTTGGGAGATTTCGAAAAGAACGAGAGAAACCAGCGAGAGGCTTCCCATCGGGAAAGGTTGAAAAGGGCGAGAGACACTCTCGAGAGACTTCCCATTCCGAAAGGTTTAAAACCGCGAGATAATAAACCATCGAGCAGCTTCCCATCTCGAAGCGACGAAATGCTGGAAAAATCATCGAGATGAGATTTGCTGAAATGCGAGATGGAAATGAAGCTTTTAGAGTCAAACTTACCGGTTGGTTTAAGTCATAATTTCTCAAAGGAGTCCATCTGCTTATCCAATCTCTTTTTAGCTCACAGGCTATCTAAGCCTGAGAGCTAATGTACCCGTCGGTTCTGTGTGTATGCATGCATGTACGTACGTACGTACGTATCTACGTAACGCGATAACTCTTGATTAAAATGTATGATTTGCTTCAATTTTTTTTATGTTTATTCTGATAAGGCGTTCCGCTGATTAGTTTTGATGGTTCATTGGTTAAGGATCAAGGGAGAGAAGGGGGGCTGGTCCCCCCCCCCCCCTCCTTAATTTAGATAAATAGGTTTTTCATGCAGAATTATTCGATTTGCTCCAAATTTCGTATACCGGTTTATTATGTTAAGGAGCTTCCCTGATTAAACTTGGAGGTTCATTAGTTATGTATGAAGGGGGGAAAGGGGGGTAGACCCCCTCCTTAATTTAGATAAATGGGTTTTTCATGCAGAATTATTCGATTTGCTCCAGATTTGGTATACTGCTTCATTATGTTAAGAAGTTACCTTGATTAGATTTGGAGGTTTACGGGTTAAGTATAAAGGGGGAGAAGGGGCTGGTACCCCCTTAATTTAGATAAATGGGCTTTTCATGCAGAATTACTCGATTTGTTCCAAATTTAGTATACCGGTTTATTATGTTAATGAGCTTCCCTGATTAAACTTGGAGGTTCATTACTTAAGTATAAAGGGGGGAAAGGAGGGTAGACTCCCTCCTTAATGTAGATAAATGGGTTTTTCATGCAGAATTATTCGATTTGCTCCAAATTTGGGATAACGGTGTATTATGTTAAGAAGCTGCCTTGATTAGATTTGGAGGTTTATGGGTTAAGTATAAAGGGGAGGGGCTGCCTCCCCCTTAATTTAGATAAAAGGGTTTTTCATGCAGAATTATTCAATTTGCTTCAAATTTAATATACCGATCTATTCCGATATGGCGCTTCCTTCATTAGATTTGGAGGTTCATTGGTTAAGTATACAAGGGCGAAAAGGGGGCAAGTCCCCTACCCTTAATTTAGATAAATTGAATAATTCTCCATGAAAATCCATTTACTTTAATTTATTTTTTTTTCTATGTTCGTTCTGATAAGGAGCTTTCCTGATTAGATTTGGAGGTTCATTATTTAAGTATAAAAGGGTTAAAGGGGTTAGACCACCCTTAATTTAGCGATATGTTTCTTTTTTTTCATGCAGAATTATCTGATTTGCTACAAATTTGATATACTGATTTATTATAGTTAAGGAGTTTCCCTAATTAGATTTGGAGGTTCATTGGTTAAGTATAAAAGGGACAAACGGGGGATATTTCCCTTCATTTATTTTTTGAGGGACATTATTCTTTGAAATAAGAGTATAATATACAATTAATGTGAATAACCTGTGAGCTCAATGCCATCAGTTTAACTGGCACTTATCTTTTTATTGCTATTAACCGATGTGGGTTATGAAGCATAGTGGTTTATGTATTCAGTTCTGTATAGTCCTAGTTTCAAACTTTACTGTTAAATTTAGTGTCATTTTGCCCCGAATTTTCAATGTTTCTCTTATTTTAGCTCTGCCAAGCTGCCCCATACCTGGAGACTCAGATAAATACTATTTATTAAATATAAAAAGTTCAAAGAGGAAGGTGAGTGAATTCTGGGGGGGCGCGAGAGTGGACAAAGGGGGGGGGGGGGGGGGTAATTTACAAACTTTTACCAAACCTCTCCATCGGAAAGTCCTTTCACCACTCTTTCATATTATGAACCTTTCTCCTCCCAGACTTGAATTCCGGAAGGGGGCGGGAGGGGGGGGGGAGCGGTGCGGGGGTGATTTTTTTTTTTAATTGTAGAGATTTCTACAATAAATATCATTAAATGAGGTTTTTTAAGGGAGCTCTCCGATAAATATTATTTATTAAATATAAAATTTTGGTGGCTGCGTGGGGGGTGCTGTGGGTGAAAAGTGGGGCTGCGTGATTTCCGGGTATATTCAGGGATAAAAGAGGGAACCCACGTGGGAGGGGTAGATTTCAAACTTTTTTTGGACCAGTCATTTGATATATCATCGGAAAGTTTTCGGTTATCATCGGAAAGTTACTCTTTCATATTATGAACCTTTCTTCTTCCCTCCCTATTTTGGCGCCCCGAGAGAGGCACTTTTCGAACTTTTTTGAAATCGTAGCGTTTTTAAACATTTTAGATCGGATTTTTTTACGGAGCCCCCCGATAAATAATTTTTAATATATGAAAATTTCAAAGAGAAGGATGGGCAGGGTATATTTCGGGGGAACGATAATTGGAATCCTGGGAGTTGGGACTCTTTTCTATCTTTTGCTGATACCCCTCATGTGATATATCATTGGAAAGCTCTGTGACTACTATTTCATTTTATATATCGCCCGTGCCCCTCCCCTTACTTTGCCCCGCGCGGGGGCACTTTTCTAAATTTAGCCGACACCCTTCATGTGACATATCGTTGGAAAGTCCTGTGACCACTTATTCATATTATGCACTTTCCTTGCCCCTGCCCCCTACTTTGCTCCCCGCGGGGGTTCGTTTAATGTATTCCAGTCGAAGTTTTTCTAAAAATGGGGAAATTAAAGATCCAATCTCAAATGACGTAGAAAAATCAATAAAAAATTTTGATCCCTTTTATCATCCTTTAGTTCATGTTTTTGCCACTAGGGGGTACTTTTGATTCTTATTTCTTTGGCCATTTTGCTGCTAATTGCCGAAAAATTCTAATTTTTGATACTTAAACTTCCCTTACCGCTTCATAGCTACTCGCGTTTTTTCAGCTTTTTTCAACCAGGGGGCACCCTTACGAGACTTTTCCAGTCTTATGGCTCCTTTATATGCCTCCCTTTGGTTTGTTGTTTTTTTATTCCATCTGTTTTCAGTTACCCTATATTTAATGAAATCTGCCTTATATATATGTAAAAACAATGATTTCAATAATCGATTCTAGAACATCTCCTTTGTAGATTCTCGAAAATAATCGATGACTGTATCGATTGTGTATTTTACGATAACGATTTTTTTCGATTGGTAAATTTTAGAGAATCGCCCATCACTAAGCCCTATCACTACTATGAAATTGTCGGCCAGAATAATGGCTAAGTTTTCCAATAACTGTTTTTAGCTTTTCTCATTATAATCGATTGTAAAACATCTCGATTGTAGATTCTAGGAATTAATCGATGACTGTATCGATTGTGATTTTTTACGATGTCTATTTTTCTCGATTGTCGAATTCTCGAGAATCGCCCATCACTACTTGGAATAGTGTAACTTCATTAAAATATACTGCGAAGGATTTTTCCTTGTAGACCATAATATAACAGAATTATTTTCAGTGTCCATGTAAACAAGCTATAACTGACACATACTATCAAACATTCCCTATTGAAAATGGAGTATGTCTTAATATAACATACAGGGCTTAATTTCTAACAAAAACAAGTACCAGAGCCCTAATATTCTGCAGTACCAGTACAATACAACTGTACCGTTCCACCCCCCACCCCCCAACTTATTAACAAAGAATATAGAGGGAAAAGAAATCCGACTTCAGCCAACGGTTAAAAAGTTGGTTCCTCAATATGCTAGGTGGGAAAACATGTTACAGGCTGAGAGCAGCCGCAAGCTACTGGGCCCTCTAATAATGTCCGTAATGCAATCTGTCAACTGTCATCCTTCCTTTCCTCCGCCGTTGTTCCAAACAAACAAAATATCACACTGTTTCCCGCGTGCTTCGTATCTGTTAGTTTGACAGTTTTTTGTTAAAAGGCAAGTAATTTTTGCAGAAGTTCCATCGCTTTATCACTATTGTTTTAGCTGGAAAAAACAAAACTTGAATGCTGTGTTATATTTAATAAAGTTAGATTGCGTCTGCATATTCAAAAACATAACAAAATTACCTGTGTTATTTTTATAATCGATAATAAAGCATTCTGTATAAATTTTATGACAATTAAATTAAAATATATTTACTGCATTATTTAATGTAATGGAATTTAAAGTAATGTACGTTTTAATTTAATAAATATTTTTTAATTAATAATATAGCTTTGATTTCTAAATTTCCCTAGTATTGGGAATAAATGATCTACTTCATCATTCTTTCAACGATCTATTACTAATATCTGTGTAAAATATTAATATTGATTCATTCAAAGTTTGTTTTCTCATTGTTAATACAAACTTTGTTATAAGGGCAAAGAATTTCTATATAAATCAAAAGAAAAAAAATCTTGTATAATTCAGTATTTTCATGCTCATTGTAACATATCATCATAATTTGTCATATGAATTTTTGCCAGCTTAAAATAGTAGTAAAAAATATTTTTAACCTATTAGCTTAATCGAGTTTTAAAACTAAAAATTTTTGTGTCATTTCTAACTCTTTCTTTTAATTGCCATTATTATTATTACTTTTAAAAAGTGTAAACATATGCAAATTGTGTGTATTATTGAAACCTGAAAATGGAAGTTGCATGCTAAGCACTTACTTTCTACTTAGAAGTTTTTGTCATATATGAAAAAATTTGTTTGCAATGTGCATTAATTTTAAATTATGTCATTGTATACGCTTGCCCTTTTTCATTGTTTTTGGATATTATGTATGAATAAAATATAATCATTTATGATTTCCTGAATTCGTTTTAATGTGTTAATAAATTTATTTGTATACACAGAGAAAAGTCTGATTCAGTCTTATCTCTCATCTGATTTCAGTCTTATTGTTATAAGACATAATTTACTTATTTTTAAAGAAAATAGAATTTGTTTGATCCTAAGGTTATTTTATGCTTTATTAATTTTTATTTCAAACACTTTATAAATTCCTTTTCAATCTTTTACAGAGTCATCTTTGAATTATATTTCATTAAAATTAGAAAAAAAAAAGTGAAAACAAACTAAAACGTATGTTGTGGAGAGAGAATGATTGTATAAATAACTAGGATGAAGTCATTCATTTCAGAATTTCACGAATTTAAAGAAATATCTTTTACCTTTCATAAACGATTCTTTACTTACTGGAAAAAATTGTCAAAATATTTGAAACAGCTTTTTTAAAAATATAAAACAGCAAAATATTATATTTTCGCTTGCAATTGAAGAGAAAAATAAACCAACGTAGTGGTGCAATTTTCTTTTTTTTCCAATTGAATTGTCAAAGAAAAAGAAATTCAATTTTATTGATACAAGAAATAATGTGTTTATTTATAAAGAAAATTGAATTTGTTTGATTCCAGATTTCTTTTTTGTGATATTATTTTTTACTTTAAAATAAGTGCTAAATTTATTTTTAATGTTTTACAGCCATCTTTGATTTATGTTTAATTAAAATTAGTGGGGGAGGGGGGGGGGAGAAAGGAAGGATGGGATAAAATTTAACTGGCTTGATCCCAAGATTATTCTTTACTTCATTTATTTTTATTTAAAACAAGTAATAAATTCATTTTCAATCTTTAACAGCGAATCAAGAAGGAAAAACAAAAAAAAAAAAAAAAAAAGGGGGGGGGGGGGGGGAGAATGGGAGAAAACTAAAAAAGTGATAAATTCTTTTTCAATATTTTACAGCGTCATCCTTGAATTACACATAATTAAAATTAGGAAAACAAATTTAAAGGTGTGAAAAAATGAAATAATGGGATCAATAGCAAAGGTGAAGTTATTCATTTCAGAAATTCAAAAGTGAAATATGCTTTACTTTTCATAAATCATTTTTATACCTACAGGAAAAGGTATTGTTAAAATATTTCAAATTGACCTTTTAAAGATATAAACATTGCAAAAGATTATATTTCCACTTGCAATAAAAGAGGGAAAAAATTTCACAGTGGTGTAATTATTTTTTCAATTGAGTTGTTAATAATTAGTTTAATGGAATTTAAAAATTATGTTTTTTTTTCATGCAAAATATTGCAATTGACACAAAATATTAAAATTTTAACTATTAATGGTATTTTATAAATATATCTTTTAAAAAATCTGTATAAAAGTTTTAATAATGTTAGAAATCATTTCAAAACATCACTTATATAAATTACTTAACTTCCTTTTAAATATGTGCGAAATTAGTATATTCAGAATATCTACTAATAATAAAATGTAGATTTGCAAATGCCTTGTTTTAAAAAACGAAAGCTAATTTCCTTCATTTCGAAAGAAAGAAAAAAGAAACAAGCTTTCACAGTTTCTTATTGTTTTATAATATGCATTATTTGGCTGATAAAAAATAATACCTGTCTTTTTTAATAATATTTCAGCGATTTAAGCATTCATATTTAAATTGCGTATACATATAAATATCTGATGTTTTGAAAATAGTGCCTACTTAAAATAATTATGTCCGCAGTTTAGAATTACAGAATAAAAACTGACGCTAAACTGAAAGCAAAAGGACTGGGGGAAAAGGAAAGTAAAAATCACCTGGTTGGTTTGCACTACTTCACTGTAAAGTTGTCTATCGCGCATTACATATTGAGGACCCAAGTTGATTCGACGCGATTACATTACGCTTACGGAAGCTAACTATCTTTACGGAGTATAGTATATTTGTTATTAATGCTGTTACATACTCTAAAAATTGATCGTAACAATCTTATACTACAATCTGCGACCATTTTTTTGTGCTAGGACAGAAGCAGCATGCCACTGGTGGCATGTGACAGAATATTTTCAGCATGGTATTGAGATTGAAATTCTAAATCAAAATGAGTGACATCATACCATTCACATCGAGGCTAATGAGAAAGACAGGCTACCGCTGTGCATTCCACGTACTTTTTTTTACAGACCGCTGGAGTCACATGACGCTCGAATGTACCAATGAAGGTGTGCAAAAAGAGCATCACATCATGCTAGTGGTCTTTAAAACAAGACACATGGGATGCCATGCGGTAGCCTGTCTTTTTCACTAGCCTCGATTCACATGGTTTCAGAGTACCTGAGCTTGTCTAAATTAGACTAATTGGAAATTGAAATGCAAGTGCATATGGATTAAAAAATTTACTAAATTAAGAGACAGATCATTGATATTAAAAGATTACCAGACATAAGCAAAAATGCTAATGATAAAATTATGATAACTTAAAATTTAATCACAGAGATGTAGAGCTGATACAAGAAACTGGTGTTTTGACATTTTTTTCATCACTTGTACTTGTGAGTCCTGAGAATTGAATTTTTTGAAATGAATAATAAAAAAACTCAAGTAGAAATTGCTTGTTGGGTGATTCCAGTTCAGTTTGTGTTAAAATTTATGAACCTGATATAAATTATTTGGCATGCAAGATGCAACAACCAGAAATTGCATTACTTTTTAAAATTACCCTATTTTTATATTTCATGTAAATTACCTATATTTTTAACAGTGTGAGTATCAGCACGAACTACTGACGGAGCGCCATTTTCCAGCAGTGGATTTGTGGGAGAGGATGCCAGCTGAGTTAGCAGCAATGTTAGATGAAGCAGGTAATGTGTCTTGTTCAGGCAATAATCATGCACTAAGTAAACTTCCAGCGTATAAGTTTAGAGTTAACACATCACTTATTCCAATGCTG
Source organism: Maratus speciosus (assembly GCA_963932465.1). NCBI lineage: Eukaryota > Metazoa > Arthropoda > Arachnida > Araneae > Salticidae > Maratus > Maratus speciosus. The sequence goes on along the minus strand of OZ010792.1, from coordinate 8,152,235 downwards.
AATTTAAATGGGAATTTCAAGAAATTAGTCAGCTATCAAGTTGATTTTGTTTATGGTGATGTTTTTGTTTCAGAAATCGGCAATAACTGACCAAGTATCAAAAAGATTGGAGAGAATTCCATGATGGTGGACACGGTTATGAACATGTGTGTCAATATTTCATGAAAACAATATATTTTCTTTTAAATATGACATTATTTTATGATATGACTATGTAATATTAATGAGAGGTGTAACAATGAAATTAAATTGACAAGAAACCACATTCACTAATGCATAAACTAGCAATTACAGAAGTATCCATTATTTTGAATCCTGCTGTCTTGTTTCAGAATGTCAGTCATCCTAGAAATTCAAACTGCTATGTCTCAGCCATTTTTTACAATAGAGGTGAAACAATAAATGTTTGAATGCTTGTATCAAGGAGCAAGACTTAAGGAAAAACCTATTTTGTTCTTTTGTTCTTTGTACCTATTTTGTTTAGAACTTAGCGTGTTTGCCCTTTTAAAACAAGATGGCAGATCAAGCTGGCAAACAAACTATTGTGATCTTGGTAAATGCTCAATACATTCACATTGGTTTATAAATACAAGTGCTATTACTTGAAAAAAAATCAGAATTCAGATATATCTGCACAGAGGGTGGTTTTGGGATCTAGGGTTCATTATTGGTGAAAATGTTACCAAAATTTTCTGGAATTGTTTCTTCAAGGTGGCTGCAATAGGTAACTTCTTTCTTTTGGTAATGGAAGGCACCTAAAAGATTGAAGAATTCCGAGAAAAAATTTCTTGTATCGAAAATTTCCCATAAAATCTTTTTACTATGCAACTAGTTATCCAGGACAATTCATATAATGTATGGAGTTGTGAATTTTCTGCATACTTGGGAAAAATTCTGGAGATTTTATAGTAGTTGTCAATTTGTGAAAATGGGGTTCTCAGAAACTTATAAAAATTAAAGAAAAAAATACATTACATTAATAAATGAAACAGAATTTATTTATAATAGATTTCATTAATGTCTATAAAAAAAAATGCAAGTGCAAAATAATTACAATATGAAAATTATTCAACATTTTTCATTAAAAATTATAAAATTATAAATCACCTTCCGATGTTCTCTCAAACTATTTAAATAAAAGGAGGTATTAAGAAGAAATAAAACAATATATCCATGAAATTTTTAAATAGATGAGCAATGTTTGTGATTGCAGAAATTTTGAAATTTGTTCCATATGTATTGGAATTTGTTCCATATGTAATGCACATCACAGTCTTTTTTGATGTAAGCTAAATAGAATTCTGGAAGAAAGTTCATATATTTTCGATATATATATATATATAAATTTCTTTATAGATTAGTAACTGCAGAGTTCTAAAGAAGGTGAATCCTCATGTCATGGCACCAAACACTGGATTGTGACGACAAATACTAGGTCCATATTCTTCATAGGCAGCTTTAGTATGACACACTTGATAAAATTCCGGCTAAAAACAAAAACATATTTAGTAGAAATGTTTTTAAAAATGAAAAAAATTACATAAGTTAAAAAGAAGTAATTTTTATAAATATACAGCAGTCTCTAGTTACATTACACTTGTCATAGTACAGGAGGCAACAATATAAAAACCTGTGTTATCAGATACAAAGAAAAAAAAGACTATTTTACGTATGAGTAGAAATAGACCCATGTCTGCTGTAAGTGAAGTGGTACCTAAGCCAAAAATTAATATCACTTCCAGAGTATTTTTAGAGGCTTAACCTATAAAATATGGAACATCTTGAGTTTCTTTAGTACTATAATAATAATATCCTGATCTGCCCTGTCGCAACCGATGTCATACACATAGCAGATTTATTTTTATCGTAATTATTTTTAATGTTTACCTATGTTATCGAATATAAGGATAATTTGTATTTTTAAATCAAGTTTAAATAATATTATTACTGAAAATCGAAGTCTGCCAACGTTCAGTTGTAACTAGATCATCGGCAGATAAATTTATAAAATGTGTGTTCATATCATTTTGTGTTGATTTCATCCTTTGAGAAAGAATTCTGTTATAGACAGGCTTCGTTTCCACAAGTTTTACTGAAATCCATCTCTTTTCAGAGCTATTCTACAGAGTGGATGGTTTAATAGTCTTTGAGGATACCTGTAAAAATGGAACCTATAATAGAATCCTGTCTAAAAAGAAAATTTTTCATATTCAATATATGGAAATTTTATCTGCTAAGATGGAAACCTGTTAAATATTTCATTGGTTCTTGAGTTTTCATATTCAAAGTTTTTACTGTTTTTGTAAGCATGCAGTTTATCTCGTTCAGGAGGAAGGGGAGGGGGAAGGGGGTTAGACGTTTGGATCCCACCCTTAGCTATGTAACTTCCCTAAAAAATCTTTGCCCCTCCCCCAAGAAAATTCTGAAATGGTGCCCCTGATCCTGGTCTGCCTTGTCGCAACCAATGCCATACACGTGACAGACGTATTTTTACCGTAATTATATTTTATGTTTACCTATGTTATCGAATACAAGGATAACTTGTATTTTAAAATTAAGTTTAAATAGTGTTATTACCAAAAATTGAGGTATAAACTTTTGGCAGACCAATTTATAAAGTGTGCACTCAAATCATTTTGTATCAGTTTCATCGAATAAAACTACGTCATTTGAGAAAGTTTTGCACCACTTCCTTAATACCATGGATGATGAGGAATGCTTGAGGAGCCTAACACTGACAAAATTTTATAGGCATTCAGATTAGTGTTTTGCTACTGTCGAAACCAGACTGACCAATTACAAGTCTGCATTTAGCAAAATTTTCAAACAGTAGAAAAATTTTGAAAAAACCTTAATTTCTGATTGGCTAATCTCGTTTCAAATATAGTTTTAGTAAAACACTTATTCGGATTCCTACAATTGTTCCTTTATACAAATATTTGTCGTAGTTGTTTATCTCATTTTATATAATTAAAAATTAATGGGAAATATTTTCAATTTTTATATGAAAGGAACAGCTAGTACTGTTGGCATGCCTCTATAATAGAGTGACGACAAATGATGCTCAAACTCTGATTAAACAGATAGGTTTGTCCAAACTATGGAAAATCTAGGCTTTTTTTTTTTACCATAGTTTGGACAAAAGTGACGCAAAATTTTCTCAAACGATGCAGTTTTATTCAATGAAATCAATACAAAATTATATGAATGCATGTTTTATAAATTGGTTTGGCAATGCTCAACGTTTTCCATATTTTATATTTCTTGTATTACATAACTTAGGTTAAGCTTCTAAAAATACACTGGAAGTGGTATTAATTTTTGGCTTAGGCACCACTTCACTTCCAGCAGACATGGGTCATTAGATTCCCCTATTTTTACTCCAGGGGTGACTGAGTAAATTTTTTTTTTTTCGGAAATTCACATTGCATTTTCGGAAATACAGCAGTGTGTTTGGAGGGGAGGCAGGGAATTCTGAGTAAAAAAAAAAAAAAAAAAAAAAAAAATTAAACCCACTCCGGTCACTTTTTTTTTTTTTTTTTGCATTCTTTTGACGAAATTTGCCCCTTTTTTTTGCAATCTTTTGGGGAAATTTGCCGTTTTTTCGCAATCCTCTGACGAAATTAGTGTTTTTCCTGCGATCCTTTTACGAAATTGTTTTTTTCCGCCGAACATTTCTCGAAATTCACAATGTAATTTATGTCCGAATTTTTGGATTTATGACCAATTTTTTTATTTCAAATAATAGTTTTATTTGAATTATTGTTAATCACAGCTTAAGCATACTTTAAAGATGGATTTTTGAATTTTCGACTGATTTCTTCGATTGATCAAGTACTGAGAAAATAACAACTAAAGAAACAATTTACTTATAATATCGTTGCTATTTAATTTCAACAGATTTCCTTTTTGCCCATTATATGATTCATTAACCCCTTGAGGGGCAGTGGGATATATTTTATCCCACCTACGATTAATGAAGATTTGCACCAGAAAAATTATGAAAATTTACTTTTCTAACTTTGGTGGGAAAAAAGTCGTAAAATTGCTTTTCCTTATTTTGAAATAAAAATTTTCTAAATTTCCGGTGGGAATTCAGCATTAGACAAACGCAATTGCTTATACCTCAAGGGGTTAAGGATTGTAGCAATTATGTTAGTTTACTTGTAAAAATTAAAATGAAGGCAATATGATAAAAACCCCGTAGCACCAACCTTATTTGATCAACTACTGGCACAGTTACCCTACTTAGAACAGAAAAAATTTAAACAATGAACAACTTACTGTTGATCCAAGTAAACTGCCTCCAAACCAAACAGCATATCTTTGCATATGATGAGATATCACTTGCACTTCGATAGGTTTGGGCTAAGAAAGAAAAAAAAAAGTTTTGAGATTGTATGGTTTTTTTTAATTGTTATTGTTATCAAGCATATTATGCCTAAAAATACACAATTTCATACTTATTTTTATTTTTTTATATCAATTTTTATTACAAAAAGGAAAACTTTTCATTCACTTAAGACATGAATGAAGAAAACACACTGAATTCAGTGCTATAAAATAATGTTGATCTTTAAAAAACATATTTTGGTCTATTATTCTTGCCTTAATCACCAGTGAATTAGAATCAAAAGATTTAATAAGTTAAACACCTAAACTGACTAATTCAACATTTTAATTTATCATTAGCATGCTTTTCTAGAACTAGAGTAATATCCATTGACTTATGCAAGATATTTTAAAGTAGATGAACACACATTCAATATTTTCATGTCATTCAGAAAATGCTTGACTATAGAATACTTTTATTTACCAAAATATATTAAGCAAACAGGCACTTTAAAGAGGCTAATTTTGAGCTAATTGTTAAGTGTTACAAGAGTCATTCGCCATAAAAAGTAGTAGATCAAAGTGAATATTTATTATGAGAGACGAAAAGGATAGATTTTTAAAAAGAACATTCCAAAACTACTTAAATTAAATGATATTCTGGTGAAGGATCATTTAAGGCTGTTGTTCTCAAATGTAAACTGACTACTTTTCAATACAAAACCAAACAGCATTAATACATTTTTGTTCACAAACATAAACTTTCAGGCGTTCTGATTAAGATGCCATGTAATTTTTTTTTTTTTTTTTTTAAGGACAGCAGATTTTTTCAGAAAATACTGTTAAAGTTGGCATTTTGAACCAGATTTTTAGATGTCACAACACAGGAAAGAAAGAAAGGAAAAAGAAAGAAAAATCATAAGTCAAGTATAAATTATGAGACACTTTCCAACACTTTCTGAATGCTTTAACAAAATTTCATTACTTAGGCAAATAAGATAACTAAGTAAACATTTTGGAAAACTGACTTCAGCAGTTACCATTCATAGCCAAATATGTATTCCAATTCTTTTGAACAGTCCTCTATTTGATCTGTAGGTTGATATATATACTATATAACGGGATAATTTAGTTTAGCAAGAAAACATATAACAGGTTGAAATTTCTCTTTCAGCAATTTATACTAATAGAACAGATGGAAACATACTTGAATAGTTTTATAAAGCCCTCTATTTTACCTAGTACCTTTATTAAATGCCCCTATTTACCTAAAACCTAATTCAAACTAAAACACTCTTAAAACTACTGAAATCACATTTCCAGAAATTATCATCCACAGATGGCCATGTATCCAATTCTTTGCGTGGCCCTGTATATCATTTTATCTATATTCTACAAATATTCCTTAGCAAACTAAATGCAGTACAGCTTAAAAATACAGAGCACATTTGAAAACCACCTTTAAGCAATTTATACTCATACTCAGTAGCCCTTACGGATTATTTTGTGTAGCCCTGTATATGAACTATAACATTTATATACACTATATAGTATGCATAAATATAGTGAAACTTAAAAGATCATATCATAATTTAAAATGCATCTCAGCAATCATAGATAATAGACAGTACTTTGGATACAATGTAGTATCTGAAATCTTTTCTGTGTCCCTGTAAATGAATAATAACTATTCTTTGCACCGCATATCCTATAGAATGCATATTTTAGGGCACTTCATAAATGCATATCAATTTTATTGTGTTTGAAAGGGTGTAACATCATTAAAAATCATTTGAAAAGATTTTTTCCCATTGGCCATAATGTAATGGAATACTTTTGACTGACCCTGCAAATGAACTAAACATGCTACAAACTTCATTTGAAATAGGGATTGTGCTATGGTGAATGCCAATAACATCCAAAAATTTCAGGTCAATCCGAGTACATTTACAAGAGTTAGAGCACGGACTGAAGGCCAGACAAACCAAAGTCATAATAAACACTTTTCAACTTTGTTGGAAAGTGTTAAAAAAGGCCGCCCAGAGAAAACTATTCTTTATAACTGAAGATGCAATTCATTCATTGGAAAATTAAAAAAAAAAAAAAAGATTTGATCACAAATGGCTTTAATAACCATGCCTTCAAGTATCATTCTTTTACATTTAAAAATTAATCAGAAAATATGTCAAAGTTTTGCATTGTTGAGTGTGAAAATATATTTTCCCAAGAACTGCTTAAATAACTTTTTTAACGAAAACTATCAAAAAAATTTTCTGCACTTTCTATACTTCATTATTTTTGCCATTACAAAAATAATTAAATACAGAAATAAAAGTAGTCATATGTGAGATATAAAGGCTTTAAAAATAATTTAATGAATGAGTTTCAATATTAATTTAGTCAGATAAGATGTTTTTGTAGTGAAATAAGTAAACTTAATTTAGATTTGTAGAGAAATTCAAACAAATATCAGTAATTATTACACAAATAATTCACTTCAAAATAATATGTAAAACATTATGCATTTTAGTTCGTTTTTTGGTTTAAAAAAAAAAAAAAAAATCAGTACAGATGGAAGAGAAATAAATTCTATTTTTAAAACAAAAATCTGGAAACAAACAATCAAAGAGATGTAACCAAGAACTGAGAAATATGTATAGGCCTCCTACAATAACTTGTCCAATGACTTTGACAGAATTTGTGATGCTATGGGCAAAAAAAGTTGCTAAACAAGACAAATGGTGCAGAAAATGCATTACTTAATTAAAAACTAAATTCTGCTACTTGCTACTTCAATTGTAATTGTAACCTACATTGATGAATTAAATTTAATCAGCATGAAGATTGATCGGATGAATTAAATCGGATGAAGGTTGTATGCTAATGGAATGGCCAATAGTTTTTAAATATGTTTTAGCTGACTGTTATGTCAGACAGTTGTTCATTAATATACATGCTGTTGAACTTGGTTGATGACTATGTTAGCAATACGTTATTTTTGAAAGATGTTTTTGAAGCACAAAAGTTATTTTAAAGTTGATTATTATTCAAGTATTGTTATTTAATTTACACATGTTAAGTTTTTGGATTTTAGACATTCGTAGGCGGATTACGATAAACAGATATTTTCATTTTAACTATAGTTTTATTCAGTACCAGTGGTTGGTTGAAATGTATTATGCTATTTTGATTGAGAACTTTTATTTTGAATTGATGATGATTTTCACATTGGAATTTACAGAAGTTGCAAAAACAAGTTCCTTTTCTGAGTGTTCTATGGAACTAGTGAATCGTAATGCTACAAGATGCTAATTCATGCGAGTTATATATATATTTTCTCATTTAATATTGAACTGCCCTTACTGTGTTGAAGTTGAATTCAATATTTGAGAAATGAATATCAATGTTTATTGTCGCCGAATGGTCTTGCCAGCCTAAACTAATTTTTGTTGAATTATTATTCAACTTTATCTTACGTTTAATTTGTTTTTATGTTTTAACTATGTAAATCATATTTTTATTTTTTCGTTTAAACAAACGCTCAGTAATTCATACAAGTTAAAACTGTTTCTTAACTTTTGTCTATCTACCCTCTACACTATAGGTCACTATATTGCCAATGTCATCATTTATTTAACTACTGCACTTTCACTACTCTGCTTCAATTTTAATACCTTTTTAGATCGGTTCCGGACCGGATCAGAAATCCTTGTTCCCCAATTTTTCTGCAAACTGTTTGGCCATTTCTTTTAACAAATTACCTCCAAGAGAGACATTACAATCTCTGTGTTGTTTAAACCATTTTATAAGGCACTCTTCTAAATTGGGATATCCAGCCATTCTAATCTTCTTCACAACTCTTTTTTCCTGCTCGAAAAGTTTCAATTTTTTTTTTCTGTCTTTCAATATTGTTGATAAAGTCGATGCTGGAATTTTGAAATTCTTTGCGATTTGTCCCTTTCTTCCACCTTTATCTACAGCCTCTAAAATCTCTACTTTTTTTCGATTGTCAACATGTTCAACTTTCGCTTAATGCCCACTGTTTCCTTTTCTTTGGAACTTTCCATTTTTGAGACTATAACTCACGATTTACAGACATATTTTATCATTTACTAATGTTTTTCGTTCACTGACTTAACCATATACAGTAAATTGTGACCAATTTAGAACAATACTCCTAAGCAACAAACATAAATGACAAATGATTGGATAGTTCAATTCCAACTGCCAAGATACGTGAATTGGCAAGACAATCTAGCGCATGCATCTTCACCCACCCCTTTCCTTCCCCCACAATTGTCACCCATACGACAAGGAAACTCCTGTTTCTTTCCCATTGTTTGCCATTCAAGGGACCAGATGGACTTATCGGAATCATCCTTGACCCCTCAGAAAGATAATGCAGGGTGTGAGAGATTCTTGGAAACATACTTCTATTTCCTTCAACATAAATGAATGGCACTTTTTTCAGAAAAATTCCTTTTTTAACTTCGAAAAATATTCGACATAATAAGGTTTTGAGTGAAAACTCTTCAAAGTAAGAATTAAAATTAACATTAGATGAATATGTAATATCAAGGGGAAAAATAACTTTTTGATATATCAAGGTTTTCAAGATATCGATAGTACACTGTATATCAATTTCAGTATGTGTGAAAGAGTATAACTTGATTAAGATACCCTGCAAACAATTTTTTCCCAAAGACTATAATGTAATGGAATTCTTTTGTGTATTGCTGTAAACGAATTATAAATGCTACACATTCCATTTTCAGTAGGGAATGCCCTATGGTAAACTTCAATAACTAGCATAAACCAAGCACATGGTAATTCAAGTACATTTATGTAAATTACAGCAAGGACATACAGCCAGACAAATAAAAATCATAAATACTTTCCAACATAGTTGAAAAGTGTTTAAAAAGAAAAATTAGTGACAAGGAATGGCCGCCCCGGGAACTCAGCTTTCGCTTTAGAGTATAAGTGCAACTGGCAAATGTAATTTGTATTATATGAAGAATCATATCGAATCTAGTTGTTTTATATGAAAAAAAACAATTTAGCATTTTTCAAAGTTCGCTGGGAATTTTCAGGCAGTCAGAAAAGCAATCCAAATCCAATCTTTTTATTCAATTTTTCTACTCTTTTTAAGAAAGTTTATTGGAAATCTGTACATTTTATAATTCTAGATTTTTTACAAATTTTTAAATCAAGCATTGACATTCTTTTACTTTCATGTTTTTTTTTTTGTTGTTTAAAAAATACAACTGTTCAATTTTGGGGTGCTTCTTACACAAAGGAGCAACTTATACCCCAGAAAATACAGTAATTGGAAAATAAATTACTTATTTAAAACTATTTTTACTTTGCACAACAAATAATACTTTTGGAGCACAATAAAAAATCTAGAACTCATCCTAAATTCTACAAAATTGACAACTGATACATTAAATGAATTTTAGAAAAAGTTTTATTTTATGATACTAGGGGACTCGGCCCCCTACGAGCTACGCTCGCCAACCCCCGTTCAGACACCGCAGTTTCAAAAAGCATGCTAATTTGATCGGCTTTAAAAAGATTTTGAAAGAATTGAATTATAATTTAAAAAACAGTGGCGATAACCCTATAAATGGGTTTCTATTCATTTCTCTTTGATTGGGGAATTTTAAGGAAAAATCAGCTGCTGTTAAAAGATACAATGGCTATTTTCCTCTTTGATTACATTAAATCAGTTAAACGTTTCAAAATAAGCTCGTATAAAATGAATTAAGTAAACAGAGTCTTTGTTTCCCGGTATTTTTTAACAAAGCGAAAAGAAAGTTCTTTTAAATAAGACATTTTAAGCGGGCTCTCATGTCAAGCACACAAGTCGTATGTTTGTTGGTCAATAAATAAATAAATAAATAAAAGACATTTTAAATGTATCGTTTTTAATCTCACGTAATTTTTACCAAACTTTTCTTTCTCTTTTTAATATTCACGTGAAAATACTTTTGTTAGAAATGAAATATTATTTACGCTGTCCCAACAACAATAGTTGAAAAGATCATCTTGAAATATCAAATAAATGTCTCGCACAGTATTTAAATTTAAACTGTTTTGCAATATTATTTTTTGTTTATTTTACGTAATAAGTGTAATGCAACGTAATTTCTCCTATTTAAGACTTCAAACGCATGTTAATGTATTTATTATTTTACAATATCCTTTCTCTGTTAAAATTCACGTGTAATTATAGATGAAGTAATTTTCAATAAGTTCCTGCTTTTTATACGTAATTATTTAATTCTAATTTCAAAGTTTTTTTTCTGTTTATAATAGTCACGTGCAAATAAATTTTTAATTTGAAGCAAACATTATTGTTTGCGCTATTTATAAAGTTGGCAACAGGTTAAATTAACACAATTTTCTAAAATAAGTAAAAAATATCTCTCGAAATGCCGAAAATTGGAATTTAAAATAGAAATAAAAGCTCAAAAAATGAGTCAAATTAAAAACTAAATGCAATCTGCACACCGGGAAATTATAACGTATAAAATCTCTCTATTCTAAAAAAAAGTAACTACCGCTGTCACCGCCGCCGCCGGTTTTGAATTTTTTGTGACCGGAGGTCTTTCTTCGTTAATATTAAGAAAAATGATGCATACAAAAATATGAAAATCGGTAGTATTATACAGAAATGTTTGATAAACACGCTGATGCAGACAGTTTTCAGATCGAAGAATTATTTTAAGAGAAATTTAATGCTAAAGTTGGACAAAATCGTTCCACTAAAAAAATTTTATAGGAGCAAAAACTGTTCATAGGAATTTAATCATTTTTAGATCATTTTATGCGTTAGAATTTGCCGGAGTGCAGATTGCATTAATTTTTTTATTTTGACTAATTTTTTGAGGTTTTATTTCTATTTTAAATTCAGATTTTCAGCATTTCTAGAGATATTTTTAACAGATTTAAAAAGTGATATTAATTTTGTTATGTTGTAAAAACTTTACATAACATTCACCCTTCTTAAATTTACATAAACTTAATTTTGTATATTCTGTTAATTTTAATAATCTACTTCCTTTCACCATCTTTCAATTTTGACAGCAAAATTTTATTAAGTTTTAAATATTAAATCCTAAATCTTTATTTTTAATTATTTCATTTAAAATTTCATTTATTATATTCTATTATCTTTTTCCATTTCTCTGGTAAACTTTCATAAAATTACTGAAATCGTTTGCCAGAGAAACGAAATTCTAACTCCTATAGTTTCCCTTAATTTCTATTGCTTTCCATTCACCTCGCATCCCAAAAGATGCAATTTTTAAGAAGGTTTTATTCCTTATCTCAAAACAGACAGGAAATTCCTTTCGACGTCATAGGAACTCCCACATAGCAAACATTCCTTTCTCCCCGCTTCTTAAGTGCATTGCCATTACATGGTGATAATCCTACTACAAAATCTTTTTCGCCGGAAGTGCTAGCGACAGGCCATCTTTAAAAATATTCTGATTGGCTGACGTTGCCGAGTTCGTTTCCAGATTTCGGCAGGTATTTCAAATAAGAGTCAGTTTTTAGAATTTTATCGGAAGATACAAGACTGATCTTTGAATCAGCGTTTCTTATTTTTTTTGCCGCTGGGTCAAAGACCCAGCGGGCATCTACAGTCAACAATAGCCATTTTCCAATTAATAACGTCATATTTGAAGGAATTTCAGTTATAAGGATTAGTCGAAAAGTATTCCAGGATGGCTTTTCATTCCGAAATCTCAGAGACTATCCCACACAGCAAGAAGTTTAAATAGCTTATAATCATCGCATTACTTCACTCAACTTTTGATTGCATCCTTTAAGAGATAATTGCCTTCAGATGTTCGTTGAAGATTGATATATTCTCTGAAAAAGGGAAATCTCAATTCAGATACTACTACTGTGAATTTCAGATCATATGAATCATTAATATATTTACCCTATGTTTCAAGTTTTATAATAACCCTTCGTAGATATTGCAAGCTTCAAATATTCAACAGCATATATTTGTTTATTACAAACTCTCATCTATCGCCTGCCATCACGATAATAGTGCATACCACTCCTGACTTTACTTTAAATACTTTGTTTTAAAAGAATGACTATCTCACTTAAAAGGAACGTTAGCCAACACGTTTAAAAGAGACTTGCTAAAAATAATACTTAAATCAGTGGAAGAAGACAAAATATAAATTTTCTTTAATATAATTGATGCTTCATTATGCTATAATATAACATTTTATGGTTTTAATTAAGAATATATTTATTAATTCCCGGATCCGAAGTTGATATAATAATAGTGTTAAATAAATGTGTTGATGTGAATTATGGTTTGTTCATTTTGCTTATCCTTATTTTCTGTGTCATTATCAGCTACAAGGGGTGAGTCATTATTCATTTTTCTTTTTCAGATTTATTTAAATTTGTTTACATCGCTATTGCATTTGCCACTATACGATCAGAGCCATAGTGTGATTTCGGGGAATGTGAATTGAATTTTTTTCGATCAGATTTTCTTTTCGAATTTTCGTTTCAATTCACATATCCCGGAATCACATTTAACAAATTTAAATTGTTGCCAACTGCATAAACAGCGGAAACAATAATGTTTGCTTCAAAAAAAAAAAAATATTTAAACATGTAAATAAATTAAAAATTTATTTACACGTGACTATTATAAACAGAAAAAAACATTTGGAATTAGAATTAAATAATTATGTACAAAAAGCAGGAACTTATTAAATATTATGTCATAAAAACTATAATTACACGTGAATTTTAAGAGAGAAAGGAATTTGTAAAACAATAAATTTATTAACATGCGTTAGAATTAGAAGTCTTAAATAGGAGAAATTACGTCATATTTACGTCACATTACAGTTATTACATAAAATGAACACAAAATAATATTGCAAAACGGTTTAAATTTAGAAATTGCGCTAGACATTTATTTGATATTTTAAGGATACTTTTCAACTATTTTTGTTAGGAAAGCGCAAATAATATTTCATTTCTAACACAAGTTTTTTCACGTGAATATTAAAAAGAGAAAGAATAGTTTGGTCAAAATTACGTCAGATTAAAAACGATTAATTTAAAATGTCTCATTTAAAAGAACTTTCTTTTCACTTTGTTAAAAACTACCAGGAGACAAAGACTCTGTTTACTTAATTCCTTTTATATTAGCTTATTTTGGAATGTTGTTACACGTGTCTACTTCATCAAGTTATTTTTATTTCGACGTTTTATTTGTATTTTTATTAATGTTGTACTAATTTATTTGTTTTTTCGTTATTTAAAATAAAAATTATGTCAATTTGTATAATTTGGCGATTTATATAATTTGGCGAAATATTAATTGACGGGATAATCAAGTAGTACCGCAACGGATTTGGCATTAAAATTCCCCAATCAAAGAGAAATGAATAGAAATCCGTTTATAGAGAGATCGCCACTGTTTTTTAAATTATAATTCAATCTTTCGAAATCTTTTTAAAGCCGATCAAATTAGCGTGCATTTAGAGTCTAGACGGGGGTTGGCGAGCGTAGCTCGTAGGGGGCCGAGCCCCCTAGTGATCTAAAAATGATTAAATTCCGATGTATAGTTTTTGCTCCTATAAAACTTTTTTAATGGAACGATTTTGTCCGAATTTAGCATTAAATATCTCTTAAAATAATTCTTCGATTTGAAAACTGTCTGCATCAGCGTGTTTATCAAACATTTCTCTATAATATCGCCGATTTTCATATTTTCGTATGAAATATGTTTCTTAATATTAACAGAGAAAGATCTCCGGTCACAAAAACTCAAAACCAGTGACAGCGGTAGTTACCTTTTTTTAGAATAGAGAGATCACTGGGGCATAAACAGTTAAAACAAAACTACCTTCAGTCGAAAACAAAATGAGTTTTACCTAAAAGTAAGTATCACAGGCAGTCACTCGCTATTTCATTAACATTTTGTGTTACTCTCATTGTGTTGTGTCACATACTCAAATTATAAATAAACAATATTTTCAGCAAACCTTTGTACTTCTGATACAATTACATTTTTTTAATTTATATAAGTTTATCTGAAAAGATGTTGGTTGAACCATTCTAAATTATTAACAATACATAAAAATGCCATTAATAATTTTATATGTAATTTTTATGTATTTCATTCTATTCTAATCTCTCTATTCTAAAAAAAAGTAACTACCGCTGTCACTGCCGCCGCCGGTTTTGAATTTTTTGTGACCGGAGGTCTTTCTTCGTTAATATTAAGAAAAATAATGCATACAAAAATATGAAAATCGGTAGTATTATACAGAAATGTTTGATAAACACGCTGATGCAGACAGTTTTCAAATCGAAGAATTATTTTAAGAGATATTTAATGCCAAAGTTGGACAAAATCGTTCCATTAAAAAAGTTTTATAGGAGCAAAAACTGTACATAGGAATTTAATCATTTTTAGATCATTTTATACGTTTGAAGTTCCCGGTGTGCAGACTGTTATCTTTTTTTTTAATTTGGCTAATTTTTTGAGGTTTTATTTCTATTTTAAATTCAAATTTTCAGGATTTCTAGAGGTATTTTTCCAGATTTTGGAGAGTGATATTATGTTAAACTGTTGCCAACTGTATAAACAGCGGAAACAATAATGTTTGCTTCAAAAAAAAAAATTTATTTACACGTGACTATTATAAACAGAAAAAAACATTTGGAACTAGAATTAAATAATTATGTACAAAAAAAAACTATAATTACACGTGAATTTTAAAAGAGAAAGGAATTTGTAAAATAATAAATTTATTAACAGGCGTTAGAAGTCTTAAATAGGAGAAATTACGTCATATTTACGTTACATTACAGTTATTACATAAAATGAACACCAAATAATATTGCAAAACGGTTTAAATTTAGAAATTGCGCTAGACATTTATTTGATATTTTGAGAGGATATTTTTCAACTATTTTTGTTAGGAAAGCGCAAATAATATTTCATTTCTAACACAAGTATTTTCACGTGAATATTAAAAAGAGAAAGAATAGTTTGGTCAAAATTACGTCAGATTAAAAACGATTAATTTAAAATGTCTTATTTAAAAGAACTTTCTTTTCGCTTTGTTAAAAAATACTGGGAGACAAAGATTCTGTTTACTTAATTCCTTTTATATTAGCTTATTTTGAAATGTTTATCTTATTTTACTTAATCAAAGACGAAAACAGCGATTGACATATGTATTTTTGGTACTACTTAGTTATCCCGTCGACCTAAAAATCTATCATTTGCCAAACTATAAGATTAAATGTCAATAATGGTTGATCGTAAATGTCACATTAACTTGACTTTAAGCAAGTTACACGTGTCTACATCATCAAGTTATTTTTATTTTGATGTTTTATTTGTATTTTTATTAATGTTGCACTAATTTATTTGTTCTTTCGTTATTTAAAATAAAAATGATGTCAATTTATATAATTTAGCGAGTGCTTTGGCGATTTATATAATTTGGCGAAATTGGTCGACGGGTTAATCAAGTAGTACGACAGCGGATTTGGCCTTAAAATTCCCCAGTCAAAGAGAAATGAATAGAAATCCGTTTATAGGGAGATCGCCATTGTTTTTGTAAATTGTAATTCAATCTTCCGAAATCTTTTTAAAGCCGATCAAACTAGCGTACTTTTAGAGTCTGCGGTGTCTGAACGGGGGTTGACGAGCGTAGCTCGTAGGGGGCAGAGCCCCCTAGTGTATTAAAAAGATGACTTGATATATACACCTTTTTGCACACATGAATAAGGTTACAATACAATAACAGACTAAAATCAATGTAATCTGACATTTGTCTCTCCTGTACTGACTTTAGGATTGTTTCAACTATTTTTACTGAAATGGTATTATTATTACTTTTCGTAATACAAACTGCAGCGTAACTGACAGATTTTGAAATATAGACACAGTAACATCAAACATTTTAGCTTAATGCAGCACACATCGCTAAAGATATAGGTCATAGAAAGATTTAGTTCAAAACAAACTTTAAAACTTAATGAAATATTATCAACTTTGAAAACACTAGAAGATCCAGCAGCAGATTTTTCTGTGTCGATTTGCAGAAAGTCAAAGTTTTTCTGTGACTCAATAATCTTTACTACCATAAGAATTATATTATTAGTAACTTGTAAAATAAGAAAAAAATGCATTTACAAAGAAAATACACTAAGAAGATACAATAATCTAGAGACAAAGTAAAATTTAGCTATTTTTTTAAGCTATCAGATTAATCTGCAAGGTCTAAAATAGTCTGCAGCACTCGCTGCCCTGCTGCACAAAATCTGCTACTGAGCTAGAAGACAAAAGAAAATGAAACATAAGAAAAATAACCAATTATTGAAAATTACCTTGATTCTTCCCCCACTTAGAGTTTCACTGAGTTTTAGTCTAGCATCTACAACTCTTTTTATATCACGCTGTAACCGTCTACCAAAGTCTCTAAACATGGTTGAGCCTCCAGATAATACAATGTTCTACAGTGAGAATAATTATTGCAAAATAATTACATTTAGAATTAAAGCTAATTCAATAACAAACAATGAAATATAAGGAAAATAATTCATCAACATTATATAAAAACTGTGGGTGAGATACTATAAAATATTTCCTAATTTTAATTTAAAACTTATTGAATAACATATTTGGAAACAGGGTTGGAAAAAAACGTGGTTTTTTTTGTTTAAAACATGTTTTAAAAGTTTAAAACATTTTTTTCACATTCAACAGCACAATTTTGATTAAAGCGAGAAAAATTAATAAATTAAATATAAATACTGAAAATATTTTCAAAAAACAGTAAGGAAGAAAAAAAAAAATTATTTAATAAATACCAAACATTAACAATTAATTTTTTATTCTAACTAAAACATTGAATTGTTAAGTTCTTAAAAATTGTAACAAGTTTGGCAACCTTATCAACACCTAACCATTTTCTAGTTTTGGTCGGCACAAAGCCAAAAGTAGAAAACACTCTTTCTAAACTATCAGTAGAGCACACAGCTGTATGTAATTGTTTTGTGATCTGGATGATATTTTTATCAACGTGCTTTTCAAGGCTTATCCACCAAGATAAAGGTGTCATTTCTACAAAATTGTCCACTTATTTGATTGTTGAGTAGCGAATTTATGGTTGGTAACTGACAGTATATCATTTTTTTTGCATCATATTATTAATAGCGTCAAACATATAACTGGAAAATGGAGCTGACTTAGCTTTATAGTTTATAATCAGGGATGCACAACCTATGGCCCGCAGGCCAAAAGTGGCGTCCGCGATGCCTGTTTCGTTGACCCGCCAATTCCAAAATGATAATCCCAAAATAGAGATTAGTTTTTAGCTCACAGGCTATCAAAGCCTGAGAGCTAATGTGCCCGCCCGTTCTGTATGTATGTACGTACGTACGTACGTATGTATGTACGTAACGCGATAACTCTTGATAGAAACATCCGATTTGCTTCAAAATTTTTTTCTAGGTTCATTGTGATAAGGCGCTTCCCTGAGTAGTTTTGGGAGTTCATTGCTTAAAGATAAAGGGGGAAAAACGGGGTTAGTCCAACCCCTTAATTCAGATAAATGGGTTTTTCATGCAGAATCATTCGATTTGCTCCGAATTTGATATACCGGTTTATTGTGTTAAGGAACTTCCTTGATTAGTTTTGGGGGTTCATTGGTTAAGGATAGAGGGGGAAAAACGGGGTTAGTCCACCCCCCTTAATTCAGATAAATGGGTTTATCATGCAGAATCATTCGATTTGCTCCGAATTTGGTATACCGGTTTATTATGTTAAGGAACTTCCCTGATTAGTTTTGGGGGTTCATTGGTTAAGGATAAAGGGGGAAAAGGGGGGTTAGTCCACCCACGTTAATTCAGATAAATGGGTTTTTCATGCAGAATGATTAGATTTGCTCCGAATTTGGTATACCGGTTTATTATGTTAAGGAACTTCCCTGATTAGTTTTGGGAGTTCATTGGTTAAGGAAAAAGGGGGAAAAACGGGGTCAGTCCACTCCCCTTAATTCAGATAAATGGGTTTTTCATGCAGAATCATTCGATTTGCTCCGAATTTGATATACCGGTTTATTATGTTAAGGAACTTACCTCATTAGTTTTGAGGGTTCATTGGTTAAGGATAAAGGGGGAAAAGGGGGGTTAGTCCACCCCTTTTAATTAAGATAAATGGGTTTTTCATGCAGAATGATTCGATTTGCTCCGAAGTTGGTATACCGGTTTATTATGTTAAGGAACTTCCCTGATTAGTTTTGGGGGTTCATTGGTTAAGGATAAAGGGGGAAGGGGGGACTAATTCCCCCTTCACTTATTTTTTTGAGGGGCATTATTCTTTAAAATAAGAGTATGATATACAATTAGTGTGAATAGCCTGTGAGCTCAATGCCATCAGTTTAGCTGGGCACTTTTCTTTTTTATTTTATTTTTAATTGAAAGCTTATATGTTTTTACTTAATTTTTCAACTGAGAACTGCTTGCGTTTTTAAAATCAAAAACAATCGCTATCTTGATTGACTGGTTGGATGACGTGATAAAAGCATGCTATTTGTAACTTGCACGTATTCAACTGTCAAGTTGCGACATATCGTTCTTTAAGATCGACAGAGAGAAATTCGATGCGAGCGCATCGCATCTACAATGAGACTAAAACTGAGCTCTGATTGGCTGATAGCATGTAACAAATGAAGTGTCTAGTGGCTATAGGAATGTATCTTCTCAACTCAACGTTTATCTTTGGAATGCTTGGCGGTCGGCAGTCGGTTGATATTTATTACTTGTAGATGGAAAAATGAGCGGTGAAAAAAGAAAAGGCGATTTTCCAAATCGAAAATTTGTTGATTCGTTTACGGATAAGTACTGTTTTATTAATCATAATGACATGATTATTTGTCTTTTGTGCAATTCTACTGTAGCTGTGGCCAAGGAATATAATGTGAAACGACATTATGAAACGAAACACATTGCGTTCTCATCTATTCAAGGATATGAATGATCAGTAAAAATTAAACACTTGAAGAAATCTTTGATAAACCAGACCAGTTATTTTCAAAAATAGACATCTGAATTGGATTATTGCGTTGAGGTGACCCTGAATATTGCCCAGCTGATCGCTAAACATGGAAAACCATTTACTGATGGTGATTTTGTGAAAGATTGCTTGTTAATTGCTTCAGAGAAACTTTGCCCCGAAACAACGAATAAATTTAAAAATTTAAGTTTGAATAGAATGACTGTTCAGAGAAGAATTCAACAATTAAGTGAAGACATTGTAGATCAAGTAAAGCTTGCTGCTTCACATTTTGAATATTTTTCACTTGCTGCTGACGAACCTACCGACATTACCGCAACAGTTCAACTCCTTGTTTTCATTTGAGGTATAAACAAGGATTTCTGCATTACAGAAGAACTTCTTGGAATGTACCCTATGAAAGGCCAAACAACTGGCAAAGAACTTTTTCACAGTTTATTAGAATTATGTAATGGAGCTGCTTTGAATATGGACAAAATTGTTAGCATTACAACAGATGGAGCACGATCAATGACTGGTGGAATTATTGGAATGATAACTCTGCTAAAAGAACATCTGGGAGAACGTGAAATGGAGTTACTTCAATATCACTGCATCATACACCAACAAAATTTGTGTGCCAAAGAATTAGGTTATGAACAGCTAATGAAGCGTGTTTGTGAAGCAATCAACTTTATTCGTAGTAGTGCATTATGGCACAGAGAATTTAAAGAATTTTTGGCTGAATTTGAGGATATTCCTAGTGATGTGTACTACACAGAAGTAAGGTGGCTCAGTCGTGGAAAAGCACTTAAGCAATTTATTGAATTATTTGATAAAATTATTATGTTTCTCAAGGAGCATGGAAGGGAAACCAGGCGTTTGGAAGAAGCCAGTTTTCAGTGTGATTTAGCATTTTAAACTGATATTACAAGTCATTTAAATGAATTGAACATCAAACTACAAGGAAAGAACCAATTCATCTTTCAGTTGGTAAACAATGTAAATGCTTTTAAAAGAAAGTTTGTGTTATTTCAACAACAGTTACAGGAAAAAAATTTTGCTCATTTCCCATATTGCAAAAAAAATGAAAGAAAAATTTCCAAGGATGAAATTGGATTACGAAGATCAGGTAAAAATTTTAATCAATTCATTCCATGATAGATTTTTAGATTTTGAAAAATGTCATTGTCAAATTGAGTTATTTTCAAATCCATTTACAGTGGATGTGAATTTGGCACCTGAAAATGCTCAATTAGAGCTCATTGACTTACAGAGCTCAGACTTTCATAAAAATGAATTCAAAGAAAAGTCATTGCTTGAATTTTATAGGAATTTGCCTAATGAATTTTCCTATTTAAAACACAATGCATGTACACAACCATAAACACAACACATGTATGCAACTATGTTTGGAAGCACCTACATATGTGAACAATCTTTTTCTATGATGACTGTCAACAAATCAAAGACTAGAAACAGGCTAACTGATGAAAACCTTTCAGCCGTTTTACATATTACTACTGAAACTTTAGAACCAAACATAACAAAAATAGCTTCAAAAATATAATCCCAACCATCACATTAATTGTCTCGTCTGTGAAATAATTATGTATGTATATTTGGCTTATTAAAATTAATTTATAAATGTATATATTTTCAGAATTGAGTATGTTTTCATCAAAGTGGTATATTGATTTTTTATATTAGATTAGAAAAAAAAAATGTGCTTATAAATGCAACGCTACATTGGCCCCAGGTAAGGTACTTTTTCTTTTTTTTGGCCCGCAGGTTGAAAAAGGTTGTGCACCCCTGTTTATAATTATTGGAATTAGTTCAGGACATAATTCGGCTGCAAGGCTCATGCCTTTTTTTGTCTCATCAATTGTAACTGATTCTCCTTTAAAGCGTGGATCAGTAATGTATGCCAAGAAATGTACAGGTGTCATGACCTGGCCATTTCATGTGTCTTCTATGTCTTTTTCAAATGGATTTTTTTTTTTTTTTTTTTTTATTGTAATCATGGTAATATTACTAGCAGCACACATTTCTGACATTTCTTTTTTTAAATCTTTCCAAATTTCAACTACATGACTAATAGTACAATTATTTCTCTGAGCTTTGTCACATGCAACTGCAATATGATTGAGCCTTTGGATATAATCTTCAACATTTCTTTTAAAACTGCAAGTCTATGGACTTTCTTAGAAATATCAGAATTGATTTTCTCTCGATTATCTTCACAAACTTTCAAAATTTGTGGCCAATGGCTTACATAAGACTCTTTTGTGTGTCCAACATGGAATTCCACCTAATACCTGATGGTAACTCAAGCTTTTTAGCAACTGTTTCCCGAAGCTTTGCTGAAGCAAAATGATCATTTCGAAAATATTTAACAATATCAACAACTTGAACTTTTATATTAAATATTTTAATGCATTTTGCTAGAAGATTTAAGACATGAGCTGAACATCCATAAGTTAAAATATTTGTATTATTCCTCTCAGTCTTTTTAAGTTCATTTCTCATCTTCATAACATTAGCAGCATTGTCTGTTACAAAACTGCCAATAAAACAACCATAGCATTCCTCTACGTTATTTATGGCAATACTTGCAAACTCACAAAGATAATTAAATTCATGAGGGTGGCCAAATGTATAAATTGAATCTACTAAGTAAATTTTGCCTTTACAAGATACTGTAATTCCTACAATTGGCTCATTGTGAATGTTGCTCCATCCGTCAAGAGCAGCACAAACAATCTGTTCTCTTAAATCATTTATATAAGTTTCCAGCACAGAATCATGCACTTCGTCAAATAACATGTCTCTATTTCATGACGATTTGGTGGTTTCTTTTCATGTTTTATACTCAACACCATCTTTTTAAATTCTGGATGATCCACACATGAAAATGATGTATTTGTTGCATAAATAAAGCGGGCAACTTGAATATCAAACAATTCTTTAATAAACATGTTTTAAACATTGTTTTAAATGTAATGTTTTAAACATGTTTTAAACAACTGTTTTATACGTAACAACCCTGTTTGGAAAGTTTTCAACATTGGAATTTAAGGAAGAATATTTGTGATAATCAAATACAAATACATCTTTGTATATGTTATTTGATTTCCTAATAGACTGTATGCAAAAGCAATATAAGCAAAATCTGTTTAAGACAAAAGCTAAAATTTAGTACAAAATATATATTTTACAAAACAATTTGGATCTTAAAGTTTATGAAAATCAGAGATAAAATAGCATATGTTACAGATTTTTCTATTAAAAACATTTGGAGTTGAAACTATTTTCATTTTAAGCAATGCTAGATATCAAATAAATGAATTAACAACATAATAAGAGACAAAGGGTAAGAAATTTTAAACTTAAAAAGGGATAAGTAAACTCAGTGCACTATGTGTAATAAACATTCTTTGAATAAAATCAAATCTTAGTTTTAACTAATTTTTATTTAATTGGAAATAATAAAAAATATTTTGAAGCAGCTCTGTAATCACATGGGAAATACAGTGAAACCTCCCTGTGCGACCACCTCTATTAAACGACCACCTCCCTGAAGAACCATTTTTTCATGGAACGAAATTTATTCCCGTAGGCTCAATACTAATTTTACCTCCATTCAGAGACCATCCCAGTTGAACTTCCTCCATGAGCGACCCATTTCTTTGAAGAAAATTCCGTTACTTCCTGGTTGCTTGAAGAAGGATTTATTAGAAAAATAATTCGGGAGAGCGCATTATTCATCAAACTTCTAAACTAAGTTTAGATTTTTTTCTTTTTTTTAAATGCTGGTAACTTTTAAGTGTTTAAACCCCTTTGTGCCCTTTAGGCAATGAACTTAACTCTGATGACAAATTACAGATGACGGTCAATAAACTCCCCTGCTCTATTCTGTCAGAGAACTCTCAAAGAAATAGATAAATGAATGAAATCACCATTACTTGTTCCTGTCCAAAAAAAAATTACATTTATTTACTGAACTTCAAAAGGACTGGAAAATAAAAGTTATAAAAGATAAAACCTTAAAATCAAAGCAAACATCAATGTATTTATTTTTTAAACTCTGCAGTGATTAACTATGTAATTAACTTTTATTTTGATACTTAAATTTTTATATTTTTTCCTAATGTGAAAAAAAATTTTTAGAAACATTAATTGTTACCTTTTTTCAACAATTAAAATCTAGATTTAAACATAACCTCCATTAAGAGACCACCTCTCAGAGCAACCCATTTTTATTGGAACAAAACGTGGTTGCTTTAGGGAGGTTTTACTGTATTTTCCCTTTTACTGCATTCTTACAGTGATTACTTCTTAATGTGATCATTGTTATCATTATTTATTAATTGTTATCTTTTATTCATGCATTATTATTAGCCAGAGATATAAATCTAAAGATTTTTTGACACGCTAATAGAAAATTCAGAACCTATTCAATTTTGTTGTGCAATGAAACCAAATTGAACTGATTTTAGCAAGTTATAAATATACAAGAAAAGTATGAAAAAGATAGAAATCTATTCCTGACTAAAAGGTAGAAAACAATCATTCAGCCATGTACAACTGAAATAAATACAGCAGAGTACAAAATGAACAAAAATGATATTTGAAATACAATTATTGCAGAAAATGCATCAACTGTACAGTAATTTAGAAAATGACAACATTGCTGTTAAAGAAATTAGCAAATTTTCCAACTTGTATACAAAATATGAGTCTCTATAAATTTTACATTGTACTTTGAGCACATATTGAATAAGTTTGAAATTGTAATATAAAAATTTTATTCATGGTTTAAGCCATCCAAATACCCAAAACATTGCAAAAAGGAGCAAAACAAAAAATAAAATCTTAAAAACTTATGCTTTATCACTTTTAAAATGACTTAGGTAGAGTCCAGGTTGAGTGAGATTTGCTGCCAAATGACATACTATTGTATTATGATGATCTGGTTAATGGGAATTTTTAAACTCTGTACTAACTAATAAATTAATACATTGACAATTTCAATAGAATGACAAAATTAACATAAAATTAGCACACAGCCACCCATCTTACAAAATAAAATTTTAAAAGCTTTTGCAACAAATGAAAATTATAAAAAAAAATCTTTACAAAAACTCACTTTATATAAAGGTCGACGAACATCTATTGGGCAGGACTGTATACAAGTATCAACAATTTCAGATATTGGGACCATAAAATCGGGATTTGCAAACTGGAAAAGAAAAAATTTTTAGAATTGCCAATAAAAAATAGATAATCTTATAATATCATGATACACTACACATATTTTTAAAAATACAGTTCAACCTCGATTTAACGATTTTAAAGGATCTCTTGAAAATCATTAAATTGAGGCAATTGTTAAATCAGTAAGCATATTTTGATAAATTAAAACTGCATAAAAATTTATTATTAACTTTCCAAAAATTTACAGATCACTATTATTTAATTATATTTTGTTTTTGGTGCATTGAACATATACACTTTTAAAAATTAAAGATTATTGATAATTGCACTTTTTCTTAAATGTAGACAGTAAAATGGATTTTTCAACTATTCAAAATGCATTATATAAATGCCAATCTATAACAAACTTCATAAAATATTTTTCTCCCTGCATCTAAGCCAATGAGTCAATTGAAGTAACTTTTCAGTTTTTATCATATTCAGTGTCAGATTCAGAAACTAAATCAGATGAATTTTGCTCGTTTTTGACATAGAAGTCTTCAACAATCTCTAGTTCACAAATGAGAACATGAGAATCATAGTTCAATTAATCTACAAGTGAAAAATTCAGTTCAGAAATGTTATTTTTTCATTTCCTCTACATCAAACTCTTCGACATCACACACTGGTCAATAGATAAATAGAAGAGAGACAAAGCTTACAATTCTTTTAACTAAGAAAAGAAGTTTAAAATATTAAAAATTAATCAAATTCATCATAAAGAGATAAAAACTACCATTAAAATGTAGATTACTCCACATAAAAAAATATATATATATATAAATCATCCAGACCATTAAAATCTATTGTTAAATTGGGGAAATTGTTAAATCTGGGTGATCCTTTATTATACTGTACAGTTTAACTTCATGCATAATACGATACTCGGTGGTCTTATTTAATTTAAAGTTGTTTCTACTATAAGACATCAACAAAATATACTTTGAATGAATATTATAATATAAAATTTTAGTATTATGTAAACAAATTGATAAGAGCCAATAAATATCTATATTATAAAGCAAAAACATGTTCATAAGTAAAGCTGACATCATATAGATGGTGGCAACCAACTGAATTATTTTTATTTCTCGACTGCCAAGAAGGGTTATGTGTTTCACGCGTACCTGGGTATGTGGATTTCTTTATACCCTCGAAACGCCCCAACAGCTGGATGGATTTTAATGAATGAGGTCTCTATCGATTTGTCTTAATCGTCCGATGGTTATAGGCTAAATTTTGTTTTTATAAATTTAAAATGGCAGTAGAGATGAAATTTTTTTTAATGCACCTTATTGAATGGTATATCATTGGATAGGTCTTTCAAAATGGAGACTAGGTTTCATTGACTATTTTACAGTCAGAAACTCCATTTAAATATTACACAACCTGGAAGTTGTGTAGGTATGATCTCTTGCTTTATTGCAACTCTAACCTTCATAGACATTTATAGGCCTCCTCAAAACAGTGTTTATAGATAGAAACTAACAATTAAACAAAACTTAAAAGTCATCAAGTAAAAAAAAAAAAAAAAAAAAAAAAAAAAGTAACTAATATAAAAAATAGTTTCACTTTCATGAGAAATATTTAATTAGTTTGCTTTTTAAGCAGTCAGGTTTTTTGATTTTTTAAATTTACTTTATCAGAATTTTTTGTACTTCTAACATTACACAATTTCACTATAAAATAAGGGACAGGAAATTTTATTAGAATTTTTTTGTTCTTCTAACATCGCACAATTTCATTGTAAGTAGGGATGTACTTTTCAATGCAATTTCTTTGAAAACTGTATCTCAATTTACTGATTTTTTATGGTTTTAACATATTTTTCAAGAAACAATGTAAATAATTCCGTATTTATCTGTTTTTATATAACATTCATAATTAAATTACCAAAGGAAATTAAAATTTCACAAATAAAATGAACTAGATTTGAAGCAGAGTTCAAAGTGGTCCTAAAGTTTATGAAAAAACATACAAATTATTTGGAGACATCTTTCTTTTATGGTACTTGATAACTTCACAAGTTCCACACAGTGCAAAGGTTTGATAAACACTTAAATAAAAAACTAAAGGATTAAGTAAATTCATACAGTACTGTAACTACCTTTACATTAAACTAACTGCATGCACAACAAAAATAGTGGCACTGCTGAAACTAGTTGGATATGCCAATCCCAAAACTTTCTTCTATTTCACACATGTTAGTGTTTGAAAAAGTAGTTACAGAAGTTAGTTCAATACTATACCAACTATGATTTTCATCTTAAATTTCTGTTCAATCAATCAGAGTAAAAACGAGTTAATCTCGATCATGATATTTATTAAAATCAATAGTTTTTTGTTATTGAAGGGAGACCAAACTGGCTGCCAAGGGCGGCTAGTATGTGATAGATTAGCTGTTACAGCTAATAAAATCACCAGTCAGTTAATGCACCAATAGGAGGTGTTGCCATAGCAACATCATACATCAGCAATGTAAATTGAATGGAAACCCGATGACTGATGTCTTCGAGTCTGAGTAATATCGATAATCGATTTGCCATTCATTTCACATTAAGTCGTGGTGTGCAACATTGCTACGGCAACACTTCCACTGGTGCACCAACTGAGCGGCAATTCAGATTTATTTGCACCATTCTATTCTAATCCATTAGTATTCTAAAGAATACTAGCCACCCTCGGCGACCAGTTTGGTCTCCCTTAAAATTTATGTTTGGGAGCGTGCTAAGCATTGTATCATGTTACTTTTATTCATAATTTAATTTACTTGGACTCCCTGAAATATAATTAATATAATCCCTTAAGTTAATATTAGTTTTTGTTGCATTAAAATAACTGTATTTGTTGATTTTCTGTATGCAAGTAAACCCTGTTGGTTTAAAATGGCAGTCTATGGGAATCTGGTGAAATATTAGAGATATCGCCAAGTTGGTGACAAAATTGGAGGCATTTGGCAACAGAACAGGGTCCCCCCCCCCCTACGGTAACACCCCTTATAGGTCTGGAGATGCATTAAATGCTGCTCAATAACCAATGAGTGCGTTTCATCCGAGCATTGCCATTAAACAATTAACAAATAGTCGCGATTTCTGTGCCACATACGATAGCATAATATATATATATAGATAGATATATTCTGTTGCACATCAGCTGTTTGCAAAAAGCCGGCTTAGCAGGACGTGAGTTCCCATCACTCCACGAGCCACCGATGCCCAACAGAACTACAAAAACCCAGAAAATTATACAAAATCACTATCACAGTGCCCCTTTCCGGCAGAATATTTCCAAATTCAAGGAGGACCTTCTGGCTATAACCAAAAACATACACAAAAAAATTTGTTCGATTCTATTCATAACTTCAAACATTTTTCGACGGTAAAATAAAAAAATGGCACAAAAATCACTATTACAGCAACCCCTTCCGGCAGAATATTTTCAAATTCAGGGAGAACCTGTTGGCCAAAAACATACACAAAAAACTTGGTTCAATTCTATGCATAACTTCATACACTTTTCGATGATACAATAATGAAAATGACACAAAAATTGCTATTACAGTGCTCTTTTCCAGCAGAATATTTTTAAACTGAAGGAGAACCTGCTTGCCACAGCCAAATACATACACAAAATATTTGGTTCATCCTATGCATAACTTAATACACTTTTTGATGGTAAAATGATGACACATGGACGGACAGACATTTTGTATAAACATGTTTTTTGGGGTCTCTGACCCCTAAAACATGTATATCCATCAAAAAACGGAAGTCAAAAAAAATTTCAATGACAATATTTTCTTCTATTGAAGATAGAAGAAAGTAAAAACACTTCACGAACATACCAACTTCGATTTTTGGCAACATCTGCGAGAGAATTTAAATGACTAGATGAATCTGGAATTGCTAAAAATTTAATTAGGAATTTAAGAGAAAAACCCACGATTGGCCGAATATAGAACGCATGGTGACTATAAATGTAACAAAATGATAATATGATTTGATGGTCTTATCTACATTCCTGCCATGACGTCATATCATTGTTTTACAATGATAAAGTTACAACTCAACTCTCTATTCAAATGTAAGTGAAATGGAAAAACTATTGAGTCAGCCAAACTACAGTGACAGAATATGAAGTTAGAATTAACTTTTAAAGATAACTTGGTAAGTTGTTTTAAATTCTGATATCTGAGAATATTTTAAATTTAGTTTATACTTTCTTTAAAAATACCAACAAAGCCCACACAAGGATGCAAGAAAAAATCATGATATATCCAAATGCACAATATAACATAAATGTTACATATTACCACAAATGTTACATATATGGTAACATATAAATGTTACATGTTACCATAAATGTGGTTTTGGCAATTAAGAAGTTGAAATCTACTTTGACAGTTGGAGTGGATAATGTCCCTTTGTTTATAGTTAAAGGCTGCACTGATGCATAGATTTATCCTCTTCTTATTTTATTTAATTTTTCTTTGAAAACTGGCATATTTCCTGATGTTTGGAAGCAAGCCAAAATTATTCCGGTTTTTAAAAAGGGTGATTCTAATGACTGTGAAAATTATCGTCTCATTGCTATTTTGAGTTCTTTTTCAAAAGTATTTGAAATTATATTGGTGCTGTGTCTCATAAATTTACCAATACATCTGGTGTTCCACAACGTTCTAATTTAGGACCCTTGCTTCTCATTTTATTTATCAATGATCTGTGTTCTATTTTGAAATTTTCTTATCTTTTGTTTGCTGATGATTTAAAGTTATATAGGCAAATATGCTCTGTTACTGACACTGCACTTTTTGCAGAGGGATCTTAATGGCTTATATAATTGGTGCATTCACAAGTTATTCCTTAATATTAATAAATGTAGCGTTTTAAGTTATTCTCATAGAACTGATACCTCAAATTATTCTTATCAAATTAATAATCTGGAAATTAATAATCTAGTAAAGGACTTGGGTATCGTTTTTGATGCTAAACTTGATTTTTCACTCCATATTGATAGCACTGTTTCTAACACATATAAAAAAACTAGGGTTCCTTAAGCGTAAAACTAAATATTTCTCCAATCAACATACATTAAAAGTTTTATATTTTGCTTTGGTACATCCTAATCTTGAATATTGCAGTCTCACTTGGGATCCTTACTATAATAATAAAATTACAATTCTTGAGCAAGTACAGTCTAAATTCACATGTTATTTATTGTTCAACAGTAATCATATATATTCTTATGATATTTCTTCTTCCTATCTATGTAGTTTTTTTCACATTCCAAGTTTGAAATCTAGACGGGATCTTTTTTGTGTTTTATTTTTTTATAAGGTTATTAATAATATGATTGATTGCAGTGATATATTTAATTCTATTAATTTTAATGTTCCGAACAGATCCCTCAGGTGTACTCAATTTTTTATATTACCATTTCTTAAATATAATTATGTTAGTAATTTTTCTTTATATAAATTTTACAAAATATTTAATGAATTTTCTGTGCATCTTGATATTTTTGATATGTCCTTTACTGCTTTTAAAGATAAATGTTCTGAACTTTTAATCTCTTAATTTGTGTTTGTATTCATGTTGTATGTGATTTATATCTATGTGTTTACATATATGTGTGTTTTTCATTATTTTTTATAATGTTCTTGCAACACTGTAAATGGATTCGTCTGTAGTGCGCATTTTAATATATAAATACATAAAATAAATAACAGACAGTGAAAAGCCTTTATGATAACCAACAAGAAAATGTTTTATATTCGTCTCCAAAATGTCACTTTATATGCATAATCATAACTTCTTTTTTTTTATAGAATAAACATAAAATATTACACTTATCATAATCCACTTAAGAGCAATTCCATCTCAGCTCAGGCAGGACATGTCAATTCACCATCATAGATTTTTTTCCAAAAAATTACAGTAGTTACAACTAAGTAATACATAAAATTTCCCAGTAGGATTTTTCCCCCAAAATTTTTTTTCTGTGGTTACAGCACTTTAAAGTTTACGATAAAATTGACAATTTTCGGAAAAACAGAAAAACGCTTCATTTTGAAACGAACACAGCATCAAAAATATTTAACGTATCCAGTCAATTTATTTTTTACAAATAGTTATTAGACTGAATTTTACTTTAGCATAGTTTTAAAAAATATAGTGACATTTTAAATTAATTTTAAAAAATTGTTTCTAAGTACAAAAAATGGAATTATTACTAATTTTAAGATTTTTTTTTCAGAATGAAAAAAAATATTTTAAAGCTAAACATTGATGGTAATTGAAAGACCTTTAATGGGAGTTTTACAGAAAATTTTATTTTAAGCCTAAGATGCATGCAACTTTTGCAATTCAATTTTAAATTATGCAAAATTTCGTAAAATCGCTACTTTTGAGATGCAATTTCTCAAAAACACCATTTTTTAAAAATCTGATAATATGCTCAATTGATACCTTATTAGTTTCTAATAAATAACTTATAAGCAAATCGTGTGTTTTTGCTTAGAAAATGTTATATGATTTTTTGAAAATAACATGTGTATATTTTTCAAAAGACCAGAATCTCAAGCTTCTTATTTCACTGAATTTATAATATGATTAAATTTTTAATAAAAAGAATAATATGTAATAATTTTTAATAAAAGGTGTATCAAAATATCTAGTAGTTAAATCCAGAAAAATTAAAAAAGAAAAAGTAGTTTATGCGCAATCTGATCCTTATATTGGACATCCTTTATCAATAGAAGCACTAAATGTTGCATTGTCCTGCTATTTAGAGGATAACAAAGATTGAACTAAAGATAGTCCAAACAAAAGTGATGTTATTTGTATTAAAAATGATGGTGCGAAAATTAAAAGAGTAAAACGTTTTATGACACAGTCTGTTAAAGAAACATAATTTAATGAAAAAAGAAAATCCTTCTATGACAAAGGTGGCCAACTGTGGCATGACAGACAATACTAAAATTTTACAGAAAAAGTCGGCTTCTGGAATTGCAGAGATTCGATGATTAGATAAGGAAATGATTACTATAAAATTTTAGTGGTGTCGAGCATGCCACAGTTGGTCACTCCTGCTCTATGAAAATAAAACTATCAAAATTTCATTCATTACGTTCAAAATTTATCTAAATTCAGCCAATTCAAGTAGTATGCTGTTCTGTTTACTGCAGTAATTAGAAATTAATATGTGTAGCTCCTAAAAATCTAACAGGCATTCAAGTTAGAGAAGCAGATCTGATGACGAAATACTTATATAGAAAAATAAACAATGAAAAATTGTTGACTCGAAGAGTGTGGTGAGTGCCCTGAGGTACAAAAATTCTTACAGTCGAAGCTTTTGATTTGAATGAAGAGGAAGAGGTTGTATATGCTATATGGGAAGATGGTGACTTAATAAAAAAAGTTGGTATGGACAAAAAAAAATTCTAGAAGATGTAAGGCACTGGGTGAGAAAAGCAATTCCTCATTATCACTCAAGGAAAAATCAGAGAAAGAATTGCTGAGGTAAAGTTATCTAAAAAAAAAAATATGTGCTCGTGATACATTCTGACTTTGGTAAAAACTGGTCGGTAATACTGACAGATGAAGTACAAAGCTTTCACTGGCAAAATACTCAAATATCATTATTTATCTGTACAGCATATTTTAGAGAAGAAATAGAGTTTTATTGTAGTTTCTGATGATATAACTCATGATACAGCTCATGCTGTTCGTGCCATAGAAAATATAAAAAAAGAATTATCTAAGTTGTACCAATTACAAACACTGGAATCAATTGTGTATATATCACATGGAGATAGAACACATCTTAAAAATAAGTATTATTTTTTATGGATTGCACAAAAATAATGAAGTTGTACTAAAGAAGTGGATTTTTTCAGCTACTGGCCATGAAAAAAGTACATGTGATGCTGTAGGGGGATTATGTAAGCATTATGCAACGAAATTTAATCTCCAAAATGAGCCAATAAGAGCCATCCGAGATTCTGTCTCATTTGTTGCTGAACTATCCTGTCTGTTAAAAAAGTATCCTTCTACTCCATCTAGACAGAAACATTATTCAAGCCTATAGAGCTAATAATGAGAAAGAATAAGCTAATGTAAAATGTATTGTTGGTATACGATCTAAACATTATTGGATGATTAAAAATAATGAAGGTTATATGGGACGAATAATTAAAAATGCATTGACAAAAATTGAAACCTCCAGCCAGATAACAAAACATTATTCAATGCACGATTTATAAATCAGTGATTGCATTGGATGCATTTATGAAAATAATTGATGGATAGGACAAATCAATAGCATATCACGAGAACTGAGGGACATTACAGCATCATTCATATACCCCATGGTCCAGAAAAATCATTCCTGTGGCCAGAAGAATTTGGAAAGAAAAAAGATAAATGCGTCCAGTAACACTTAAAATGTGGCGATTAACTTTATTATCCTCACTCGCCAAATTTAATAGGCACCACTCGCCAAACGTGATGATTGCAAGATGTATCGATGCTCTTTCCTCCCTGGCATCGATTCCAGATTTCTTTCCCGATTCTTCTGGCCACTGGAATGCTTTTGATGGACCATGGGAGTACATGAATGATACTGTAATGTCATTTAGTTCTCGTGATATGCTACTGATTTGTCCTATCCACCAATTACTTTCATAATCAATATTTCATAATCAATTATAAATTCAGTGAAATAAGAAAAGGCTTGACCTGGTCTTTTGAAAAATATACACAACATGTTATTTTCAAAAAATCATATAAAATTTTCTAAGCAAAAACACACGATTTGCTTATAAGTTATTTATTAAAAACTAATAAGGTATCAATTGAGCATATTATTAAATTTTTAAAAAATGGTGTTTTTGAGAAATTGCATCTCAAAAGTAGCGATTTTACGAAATTTTGCATAATTTAAAATTGAATTGCAAAAGTTGCATGCATCTTAGGCTTAAAATAAAATTTTCTGTAAAACTCCCATTAAAGGTCTTTGGATTACCATCAATGTTTAGCTTTAAAATATTTTTTTTCATTCTGAAAAAAAAAAATCTTAAAATTAGTAATAATTCCATTTTTTGTACTTAGAAACAATTTTTTAAAATTAATTTAAAATGTCACTATATTTTTTAAAACTATGCTAAAGTAAAATTCAGCCTAATAACTATTTGTAAAAAATAAATTGACTGGATACGTTAAATATTTTTGATGCTGTGTTCGTTTCAAAATGAAGCGTTTTTCTGTTTTTCTGAAAATTGTCAATTTTATCGTAAACTTTAAAGTGCTGTAACCACAGAAAAAAAATTTTTGGGGAAAAATCCCATTGGGAAATTTTATGTACTACTTAGTTGTAACTACTGTAATTTTTTGAAAAAAATCTATGATGGTGAATTGACGCATATCAGTACTGCCTGCCTGAATTGAGATGGAATAGCTCTTAAAATAAGTTAATTAAAAAGTGCAGTTAAAGTAGATCTTGTAATTTTTGAGAAGATAAGTGAAAAGTACACTATATTTGAATGAGCAAAATTTTGAAAGGAATATGTATTAGATTTTAAATGACAAATTAGAATGCATTTTTTATTTTTATTTGTCAACTTTGACATTATAAAGAATGTAGACATCTATTATGAGTCAATGATTTTGAAAATGGTACAAGTCTATAAAAAAAAAAAAAAAAAAAAAAAAAAGTTAAGTTAAAGTTAAGTCTTATTACAAAATAACATAAAATTTTTCTTTTTAATCAGTTCACAATAAATATCTTTTAATATATTAGTATAAATTTGTTAGAATCATTTATTAGGTCAATGATATAATTGTCAGTTGAAAATGTGAAAGTATCAAACAGACATTTACTATTTGTTTGTTAGTTTGGTATTTTTATATTAGCCGGGTGCAGGTAATAAATCATCCAATATTGTTCGCATTCATTGTATTGCATTAATTCCATTTAAAATATAAAACTTACACTCATTTTATTTAAACTACATGACACATACATTTAAAAAACATGCCTTTCAGTTGTTTCATTAGAAAAAAAGAAAGAATTAAAATAATAAGAAATACTATAAGCCAAGACATTTTATTGCAGCATCAAAGCATTGTTTTTAATTTACCACATGATAAATAAAATTGCCACAGTTAAGTGGGGGGTGGGGGGAGGGGAGGGATGGCTATTAGCGAGATTTGCACCCGGCTAACATAAAAGTACCATTATGTTTTTTCTTTTAATACTTAAAAATATCTAGAAATTTTGAAATCAACATAAAGTTTCTAGGAAAATAAAATCTCAAAGTATTTTGTACCTTGTCAATGTCAAATTACCAAGATTACAGGGAAACATCAAATCACAAAAACCCTTACACTAAAATGTATAACTAGAGAAATACAATTAAAGACGAGACACAAAACTTTTTCACTAACAAACCCAATCTATCAAAATAATAAACATAGAATAAATTAAATCAGAAAGAAAAAATTGAGACTGTGTGTTACATTTTGTTCACACATTCAGAAATGTGGCATAGAAAGAGCACAATGAAAATCAACAAAAAAGAGATATCTAATGGCAAAAAAAGATCATAAGTTATAAGGATCATAATTTGCTGATGCTGAAGTAAAAACTACTGAATTGTTAAACAAATTCTTGCAAAATTTCCAAATTGTTGAACATTTTACATGCTAAACATTTTGCAAATACACACTTTTAGCATCAGGTCCTATCCATTTTGTCAAATCAGGATGAAATTCTTTATCACATCAGTCACAGTTAAACACATTTTGCTTCAACATATTTTAATAGAAATAAATATTCAAGCAATTAAGCTAACAAAAGTTCAGTTCCAAAACAAAGATAAGTGAACAGACTGAAACATCTAATCAATTCTACAACATTCAGTATAAAGATTCAGTGAAGCTGGAGTTGAAAATATGAGAGTTACAAGGAAGGATTGAAAAGGTGTAGAAGACAAAATTATTTGCAAAACATGCTGGAATACTCTTTACAGTACTTATAAAGAACAAAATTTCATTTTCCTGATGCTGCAACTGCAAATCCTTAGTTTTTATAATAAGAAATTTTTTCTTGGAAGTTTAATTTTTTAATTCAAATTTTTAAACTCTTTCACGGAGTTTTCAAATTTTCCCAACTTTTCCTCAAGAATGACAAATTTCCCTGACTTTTCCAGGTTTTCTAGGTGGCTAGACACCCTGCTTGAGTATCCTAAAAACTCAAAAGAACGGCAGCTTTAAATAATTTAGATTTTCATTAAAATAAAGTACAAATTAAACTGATGAAAATGGTTTTACCTCTGGATGAAAAAAGATTTCTGGACCCAAGAATCTCTCATATCCAACATCTACAGAAAAAGGCTGCTGGGTAATAGCATTGATTCCATCATATTTTTTCATCCATTTGCTAGGTTCTTGGTCATACTTAGCGAATTCTTTCGCAATGTCTGGGCATATATAACTATATTTCTCCTGAAAAGGAAAATTTATTTTCAAATAAATAAGGAAAAAAAGTTTTGTAGGGGTAAGAAGTTGTTATAAAATGAATTTAAAATTTTAAACTAAAAATATTTAAAAACACTGTTCTAAGATAAAATAAAATATAATAATAATAATAATAATAATAATATAATTATAACTTTTCAAAGTCGAGTTCATCTTGAAATAATATAAGAACATTTAAACATACAAATCAAAATTATGATTTTTTATTACTAAAAATGTACTGAGACAACCGTGCCACACCATGTCAAGTTTGTAACATCATTTTAACATCTATGATGGTTTTTATGTTTTTAAATCTATATATATATATATATATATATATATATATATATATATATATATATATTAGCACCTGTTTAGTAATAAAAAATCATAATTTTCACTTTGCATGTATAAATGTTCTTACATTGTTCTAAGTTTTGTAGATAATATTATATGAAAAAATTCAAAAATTTTTATACATAAAATAATAGCTGATCACAAAAATTATCTGGGAGAATAAATTGTACAGTACGTCATATACTGCATTGATGCTTCATACATTAAAAAAGTAGATAACATTTCTAAATTCAATTGTTCTATCACATCAAGATTAAATCAAGGTTTTTTTTTTTTTTTATAAAAGGACTGAAATCTACACATTTCTAATTTCAATTTATGATCTAGCATTCCTTAGTCTCTTTGCACCAAGAATAAAAAACAAAAGATATTAATTCTTAGACTACTAATGGACACATATGTCCCATTGAATGAGAAATCAGACACCAATGGGAAATGATTACAGAATTCGTGAATTGTCCTAATGTTTAAGGAGTAACCATATGATAGCCAATTCTGAAAACTACCCATATATTTACAGTACATATACATTTAACGTCTGAATTTAAAAACCATTAAAACACCAAATAAAATAAACTAAGACAGACTTGAGCACAGTTAAAAAATAAAATTTATAGAGAATATACTTCTTAAAAAGAATTAAAAATACAATATGTAAGCGTTTCGCCAAGCGACACGCAAGGCATCATCAGTACAAAAAATATCCATTGCATTTCAAACGACAGAACAAATCAAGAACAGTTACAGTTAGTTATTTTAAAAACAAACAATATTCATTAGGGACAGAACGAGCATAATCTTGGATCTTCTGCAACGGAGTACAAAATCAATCTTTTTTAAAGTACGTATAATTTTTGAAGAAAGTCCTTGACATGTCCCGAGTCCATCAACAATGAATTTACTGTATTGTAATTTACAGTACATATACATTTAACGTCTGAATTTAAAAACCATTAAAACACCAAATAAAATAACAATTAATAAAACTGCTATTTATCACCATTTGCTTATGTATGGTTTTTAATCTTATGATTTCAAATTGACAGCAAAATTTACTAAGTTTTTAAATATTAAAAATCTAAAATCTTTATTCTTAATTATTTTAATTTGAAATCACATTTATTGAATTCTAATATTTTTTCTCATTCCTCTGGTAAAATTTCAGCGTAATTGCTTTTATAGCTTACCAGATAAACAAGAAAATAATTTCTAGACTTTTCCTTATTTATAATGGCTTTGAATTCACGCTTTGCCATTTTGCCTCAAAAGAGCAAATAGGAACTTTACCTTGGAATGCGAGAGCGGAAATTCCAAGTTCACGTCATTAGGCCACACAAGTCGCAGGCGTCCTTTTTCTCCCGCCCGAACAACTGTTGCCATTCCACAGTTGTAATTCTGGCGCAAAAACATTTTTCGTCTGCGATGCTATCGACAAGCTGCCTTTCTCTTTTTCTGATTGGCTCATTTCACCGAGAGCGTATTCAGATTTCAGCTTTCATTTTAGATAGTGATCTCAGTTCATTATTTTTGCGAGAGCAAGCAGCATCAAATTTTTGGCTCGGGAAGTTTCCCTTTCGCCGTTGGGCCAAGATGCCCAACAGGCGTTTCCTCTTCTACAAATGAACGTTTTAAAGAATTCTTCATAAAATTTATCTTTTAAATTATTAACCCCCTCACTGACAAACCCGTGTTAATACGTTCACTAAGCTCCAGGTTTCACTGCAATACAAGCAATATTCAAAGTAATATAATTCTATTGATTTAATGTATTTTTAATACATTGAACACTGATTAATATTTCCAAGGATTGCATTCATATTCGTTATTAAGTTTTTCTATAAAATGTTCAAAGAATCATTTTTTTTTTAGCAAAACAAAATGCAGAGAAAACAACATTACAATTTTGCTCTTTTCCAAGACAGTCGGAGGGTTCAGTTGAAGCAAACTTACATTACTCATTCTTTTATCATTTTACTTCAGTATTGTCTTGCTTACTTTTTCTCGTTGACTTCAGCAAAGATTGTTCATCCCGCTTGATGTTATTGCCGTAATACCACAATCTGAATTTCATCTTTGAAAAGAGCACTTAAGAATGCTTTCTTTCTCTCCTTTTAAGAATTATCAATATTGCTTGTGAGAACAGTAATTTCGCAAATGTGCATCGCTCTTCTCTCAAGTATTACATTCTGCAATTGAAACTTTCTTTTGAAAAGGAAGATGAATATTGAAGCTGTGCATCCCTAATCTGATGACTCATATAATTACAGATTCCGAAAAATTCTTCTAAATAAACTTTCTACATTACAGAAACTTTAAAAGATTAAGCATGAAGACGATAATTTTTCCACATTTAAAAGAAAATGACTAAAATACCTAAGACTTATTAGAACTGAAAATTGAAATTAATAAAAATCAATAACATATTTTTCCTTTTCAGCAAGCAATGATTTATGAAGATATGTAATGACTATTATGATTTGCAATAATTTTTAAGAAATCTGGATCCGGTAATACGATGTTTAATAAATAATATTTATGTGAAATCCGTTCTGATCATTGAGTGTGATATATTGTTTCTCTTGATGTTCGTCAAATGGGGTGAGTAAAATTTTTTTACATGCATTATTATTTACATAAAGAGTTATCTTTCAGATTTAAATTAATTTAGTTACGACGCTTATGTGTCGGCCACTATACATCCGGCTGTAATGTGATTCTGGGTGTATGAATTGGATTTATTTCGATTAGATTTGAATATTTCTTTTTGAATTTTCACTCCAATTTGCGTAACCCAGAGTCACACTACACTATGCATTATAGAATAAAATCAATACATAATATAAAATCAATGGGAAGTATATAGGTCAAGTCAGGGTTCACCATTTGCTTATGTATGGCGTTTTAGCCGTATGATAAAAATTTTTTTTTTTAACTCTATACATTATAGAATAAAATCTATACATAATATAAAATCAATGGCAAGTAAATACACCAAAGAACCAAAACATTATGACCACCTGCCTAATAATGTGTTGGCTCACCTTTGGCCCACATTACAGCTACAAATCGTCTTACCACGGATGCCACAAGTAATTGGTAGATGGCCGGAGACAGATGGTACTAGATTTTCAAGCAGTGGTTATGCAAATCTGGGATAATGCAACATGGCTGTTTTTGAGCTTTGAACTGCTGTTCCATGATACCACAAATGTGCTTTATCGGATTCAGATCTGTTGAGTTAGGCGGCCAGGACCTTAATTGGATTTCAGTATTATGTTCCTGGAACCACCCTAGCACAATTTGAGCCCTGTGTCATGGAGCATTGTCTAGCTCAAAGACTCCATTTCTAGTTGGAAAGACAGATACCATGTAAAGGTGCAAACAGGTCTGCAATGATGTTCAGATATTTTGCGGTCTTCATGGTCTGTTCTACCCCAACCACAGATCCCAGAGTTGCCCATGAGAACATTTCCCAAAGCTTAATTATTGCCATCACCAGTCTATATATGGCCTTCTGTATATTTTTGGTTGGTTGATTGGATTTTAATGGCACAAAGTCCCTTTTGGGACATGCTGCACCAAGACAAAGTTAAAACAAAAATTATATACCAAAAAGTTATGAGTAAAAAAATGACTTATAATAAAAATGAGAAAAACAACATAATTAAATGAAAGCATTAATGATATGTATAATTAAAACTATTTCAAAAGTCGAAACACCATAGCTAAAAGTCACAAAAATATTACAATTAAATCTGGAAAAATGATAAAATAATAATTGTTAAAATATAAACAAAGTATGAGATATTGTATAAAAAAACAAGTTTAAAAATCAGAGAATTAAAAAAGCAATGTAAAATTATTCAGGCACAAACTCTTCAAAAACAATATTTTCATCATCTGCATTTCATAGCCTCTTCCTCATAATTTTCAATTGTTTGGGATCCTTGAAATTAGCATAATTGGGCTATGACATGATTTCCTCTTTTTTCTCTTTACAGTTTTCCACTGTGAACAGGCTTCAGTTGAGGAATTCCCCCGATTCTTTATCCTGTACATGTGATT
Organism: Maratus speciosus; assembly: GCA_963932465.1. Lineage (NCBI taxonomy): Eukaryota > Metazoa > Arthropoda > Arachnida > Araneae > Salticidae > Maratus > Maratus speciosus. The sequence continues at coordinate 8,111,633 of OZ010792.1, read as the reverse complement.
TTTGTTTTGCTTTTTGTGTTGTCTTTTCAACGAAAAGAAGAAAAGAAAAAACATTTATTTGCCACAATTTTGATAGCTATCAAACATCTGCACCAATTTTAAGACAACTTGCAAAGATCAGTGCCAATTTTTGGGAGGCACAACATGAAAATACTAAACATAATGAAAGAGTTAAAAATTCACTCTAAATATGTTACCTTGATTGCTTTAGCAGTTTCTAATGATTGTTCAGGAGGAATGCCTACTTCTCGCTCTCTGAGCAGACTTTGGATGAAGTAAGTAATGTTGCGCCCAGCGATGGGAATATGTTTGATACAACTTCCAATGACATACCCTTCAGCCTGTAAAACAAGATATACTGCATCAAAAGAAAATAAAGAAAACATGCTTGAATAAATATAATTTTTTAATACTGGAACCCTAAAAAAAGAATTAAAAAAAAAAAAGAATTACAGTCAAACCTCATTAACACGAAGATGCTTAATGCGAATTACTTTTAGCACGAACTGTTTCCGATTGCCCTGTCTAGTTGTACATAATATACTTAAGTTCGGATAACACGAATTACTTTTAACACGTACAAAAAAAGTTTCTCCTTTAGTGTTCGTGTTAAGGGGGTTCAACTGTATTTAACTTTCAGAATATAAAAGTAAAAAGAAAAAAAAAATTTTTTTTTATCAATCTAACCAAGTAAATAAACATGTCCAAGAATAATGCTAACATATCAACAACCTTAACAATCAATTTCATTTTATTGTTAATTTTTTTTAACTTCTATACATCACAAAATTAAATTTTTAACCTTTTGCACTCTGCACCACAATTTCAACAACCTACCAGCAACTCTATGCCAGTTTTACATACTTGAAATAATATGTGGGGAACTCCTTAAAAGTATGTTCATTTGTTGTTCATTATGTTGTTTACTGTATGGGTGTCACTGGATTTGTGGTTCAACTTAGTATGTCACCAAATAGGTGTCAGTGGAGTGCAAAAGGTTAAATTATTGGATAGAAAGAAAAAAAAAAAGTGCTTTCAAGTGCAATTTCTTTGATAACTGTACCTCAATTTATAGATTTTTTATGGTTAAAATTATTTTTCAGATGAAGATGAATAATTCTTTTTCAAATCGATCTGAAAAGTGAACTTGGAGCATGATTACAGAAGAGTAACCAGTTTGCACTTAAAACAATGTAAACCATTCAGCATTTGTATGTTTCTTGGTAATATTCAAAATTAAATTCCGAAACAAAAGTGAAACTTCACAAATAAATAAATAAAAATATGTATAATAATCATTTATAATGAATCAAACTAAGCTAAAAATTGCTGATAGTGATAAAAATATCGTTATTTAGATCAACATACATTTCATCGCCAAATGGTGACATTTTCAAGATCATTCTTGATAGAATTTTTTTTCAAAAACAAGAACTTGATAAATAACATCACAAGTTTTCATGTAATAATGAAAACTAGTGCAAAAATAAAATAACAATGGATATTTGTGAGCATGAATTTCTACTACTGTTACTAAACCTGCATAGTACCTCTTTCTAAATTTTAGGTAACTCAAGGGAGACTGAATCATTGCAAATATTCTCAATGCATAAAAATACAGTTGAGTCTCTATATAACGAAATCCATTGTTCCAGTAAAACATTTGTTATATAGAGAATGGGTAGAAATTCCTATTTAATGTGTAAATCTGAACAAAAATTATTTTTGAGGTGTTTAACTAAGGATTTGAAATGTTTAACTATAAATATTAACCTAATATTGTATTTCTTAATTATTTAAACAATTTCAAAAAAGAGAACAGACATTTATTTGAAAGCATAATAAAAATCACATAAGGAAAACTTACAATAATTTTAGACGAAGAAATCTGTACTTTTTCGCTGTTTTGATTTCAAAATTGTTACTCTCGAAAAAATGTTCACACTTAAGCAAGGAATGAAATATTGTATCGGGAACATTTTCCTCCATTTGAAGTCCTCTCCTTATAAGATCAAAAGAACTCATCATTTCACTGCATGATGTTTTTTCTCTTGTTGTACATTTTCGTTTTCATGCTCATTGTCACTCTCACCATCATTGTTCATAACGCTGCTTAAAATATCACTATCAGTAGGATACTGCGTGCTAGTGAGATCTCATCCACTTCCAAAAAAATCAGAGAGAGTAACATTTTCTTCGACATTTCCGCGTTCCTTAATTAATTTCTATTTCTCTTTTAGGTCTGCTAAAGCCACATGTACTTCGTCCTCAGAATCCACATTATTCTCCAGTTTAGAAAAGCCAGCCTTTTTGAAGAAATTGTAAATTGTTTTTTCAGTTACATCAAATCTCCAAGCTTTATAAAGTTCTGCAATACACTTTCTAAGACTAATGATGCATTGGGTGGAATCATTTTTTTCAATAGCTATGATCAGTTCTTTAAGAATTCTTTTCTTATAATGCACCTTTAGATTTTTTATTATTCCCAAGTCCAAGAGCTGCAGTTTTGAAGTGCAATTGGGCGGTAAGAAAATAACTTCAACATTTTGCAGTTTTTCTCCACAGTTTTGTGAGTGAGCTGGACAATTATCAATAAGCAAAGCAATTTTTCGACGTTGTTTTCTCATTTGATTGTCAAGTGCTTTAAACCATTTGTCAAAAATTTCAGTGGTCATCCAGGACTTTTTATTAAAATCATAGTCCACTTCTAAGGACATCACGCCTTTAAAACACCGAGGAGATTTACTTTTCCGAATGACTAGCATCTTTAATTTTTCTTTCCCTGTCATGTTAGCACACAACAGAATAGTAATCCTTTGTTTGCTGCCAAAACATTTATCTTCTTTAAACGCCAAGGTCTTGTTTGGGAGCCACTTGTAAAAGAGACCTGTTTCGCTAGCATTGAAAACATTCTCAGGAGTGAATTCTTTTAGAATTTCTGCTACTTTAGGTCTCCAGTTTCCACATGCTCTCACCAGAGGAGCATCCGCACTTTCACCCCTGATAGTTTTCTGGAATAACCCATGTCTGTTCTTGAACTTTTCTAGCCAACCAATGCTGGCTTGGAAGTCAGAGTGCCCAAGAGATGAATCATATTCTAGAGCCTTTTCTAAAATCATTGGTCCCAAAAGTGGTGTAGATTCCGGCCGCTTATGACTTAAACATTGCTTCGTCTAAGCCCTCATACATCCTCTTTCTTTTTTGCGCCGAACCAAGATCCGAATTCTGCTCGGTGATTGACTATTTTTTATGATTGTTGATAAAGTGCTTGCTGGAATCCCAAACTTTTTTGCCACATCTTTTTTTTTCAATCCCTTATCGATTTCTTTCAAAATCTTCACTTTATCACAGAGTTATGCAGTTCCTAGGAGACATTTTTTGCAGAAGCAGTAAAAAAACGCACTCAAACGGAATAAGTTTTGTGAATTTTTCACACTAAAGAAAGCCAGAAACAATAAACATCTACTCTAACTGTAAGAGTTGAGAGCTTTAGTTTGGATAGATGAAAACATGTTCTAAATGGTGACGGTGATCTGCTCTCGCAGCTGCAGCTGTCCAGGGAGAATTTTCCATTTGACCAATAGTGTGCTTGCACATTCTTTCCTGCCCTCTTTTTTGTGGATCGCATCAGGTCATGTGTCATGCCAGTGGATCTCAGGAGCTTTCTGGCAGTGAATACATTATTAATATCGACTTGTTGTGCTTGATTAAAAGAAAGTTTATTTTCCTAATTTAACCTTCTGAATGATCTTCGATCTCATTCAACTTAAATTTCAATTGCCTCTCTGATCCCGCTCTTATATGTGTAAAGATCCAATTGACGCTGTTTTAAGAAGAATGTTCGAAGGTGTGTGGGAGGGGGGGGGGGGGGGGGGGGTAGATGAATTTGTTGGACATAAAGAACAAAGAGATTCAAGGTAAAAAAGAAAGATAAACTCAGCACTGAACGATAAATCAGGAATCAGTGATGGAAAATTGATTCCATGTGATTTTTTGGAAGCTTTTTTAAAACTGAATAAATAAAGAACATTTTATGAGAAAAGTCGTTATATGGAGATGGATATTTCGCTATATGGAGACTGTTTTTAATGAGATCATGGTAAAAATGGACCATTCCTACTAAAAATTTGTTATATAGAGAAATTCCATGTATGGAGTTTCGTTATAGAGAGACTAGACTGTACCTCTGTTGATTCCCGGATAATGGATGGTAAATAAAATCTTGACGAATAATAAATTATTTTGCTATTTTCCAAACCAATTTGTATCAAGTCCAAATCAATTCTTTGCTGTATAATCTGGCCAAAGCTGTAGTTCTCTGTTGTATTTGATGTCTGTTATATGTTCTTTGATTCTAGTTTTTAGTTTTCTGCTTCTCATCCCTAGAAAAAATAAAAATTTTGAAGCAGAAAATTTCTTGCAAAAATATTTCTATCAAGAATGTTCTTGAAAATGTCACCGTTTGTGCGATGTAGTGGTCTAACATATGTGGTCTAAATAAACGTATTTTTATCACTATCAGCAATTTTTAGCTTAATATAAATAAATAAAACACGAATATAAGTGTAAGATACACATAACATAAGACATGTTCAAACACTGAAACAATCTAAATCAAAAAGGCTGCGATAGATACAGAAATCTTTTATACTGCTGGCATGCATCTAATATGAAAGTATGAAAAATGCTTTTTGATGTTGTTGGAGGGCAGTGTAAGAAAATATACTAAATGGCAAAAATCTATTAGAGATTTGCATTACAAATCAATTTCACATATGCCCTGCATACTGGAGATTGTATCTGGCATCTTTAACCTGGGTAGCCTTTGTTGGATTGCCTAGTTTACTTAATAAAATGTTCCAGATAACCTTAAATATAACTAAAATCAGTGTTGAATGATTTTATATTTTAAAATGAAAATCATTTCAAACGAACTTAATGTTGTTTGTCCCACAGCTTTTGGTAGTGCGTGATGGTTGATACAAAATGTATCACCTAAAACTCATTAACATTAGCAAAGGTTGAGTCATAAAGACAAACATGCAAAATGGAAATAAATTTGCTGATTAAAAATTAAGCACATAACTAAGTAAATACAAAGTTAAGTATTTGAAGAAGATAATTTAGAAGTATATTTAAATTGCAGGTAGTAACATCAATAATGATCTGTTTAAGCAAATCAAGAAGCATTATCCTAGAAATGAAGATGACAAGTGTACAAACGAAATATCTTTATTAAAAGAGATCAAAAAACAAAATAGAAAAATATACTTAACCTAAATAAAATGAGTTTTTATTTCAGAATAAATTGCACTGAAAATCAAACTTCACAATATCACTTAAACTTTATCTTAACAGATTATAAAAACAATGCATATATGACAATCATCATTTAAACTTTAGTTTAACAGACTATAAAACAGCATGTATTTATTTTTGGAGGCAAAAACTATCTCCTGCTTATATTAAAACGTAACGGCTTCATCTCGAAACAAAACAGAAACTTTGGAAAAAAAAAAAAGAGGATGACACAAAATGATGTATGAAGCTAATCCATATTCTAAAGACACCTGCTTGCTTATATACGACCTTGACTGACAAAAACAAGTACATTATGCAGTATGTCCATATGCCTTACTTCTTCTGGAACAATCTGCGAAGTGACATAATCAGGGATAGACACAGAAGCAAAAAGCTCTGCCTAGATGACTTAAACCATCTATCGGTTTGAGTATATTGCTGCAGTCCTACAGACAGTACGGCAAAAACACACGAGAAAAGATAAACAAAAATATGTCCCAGCTAGTTAAAAACATCAAGAATGGATAAAAGTAGATAAAACTCAACTGTAAAAGGGTAAATTAAACTTATTTGACCTGATAAAAGATTTAATAAAAATATATGTTTTAGCTAAATGAACAGAAATGTAATTAAATAGAGATGTAAATGTATGAAAGTTGATAGAAGTGCCAAGAACAGTAATTTATATCTAACAAAAACATAGCTGTGAAAAAAGGGAGCCAAGTTCTGTAAAGACAATGGCAAGAAAAGAAGTGATATCTAAGTGGGTGCCAAGTTCAAATAAAATTCACTCAAACTTACCTACTGAAGTATTATAGCATTTTTTAAATTGTTTAGAAATAAAAATTATTGATAGCATATTAATAATAAATCTAGAACTTGGCAAGTTTTTACCTACGAGTCATTTATTTTTAATAATGACATTTTTATATCAAATCTTGTTATTTCATGATTGGAAGCCTTAATTTGAGTGAGCTCCTTCCCCTTGAAGGGCAGTGGGATAAAATATATCCCACCTAATTTAACTGCAAAATGCCACATTGACACCAGAATTCAGGACTAAAAAGTTTAATTTTATTAAATACGTGAAAAGAAGCTTTTACTCATTTTGAAATAAATTTGTTTTTAAATTCTAGTGTGATTCAATCATTTCAGCATTTCACGAATAAAAGTTATTTGCCCCTGAAAGGGTTAAAGGGGTGCAGTCTCTAGAGTGATGACCAAGAACAAGCGTAAAGGTATCTGTCTCTTTCTCAGGTCTTTTAGTCTGTTTGCATTGAGGTTTCTGGAGGGTGGGTGCTAGAGTGATAACCAAAGACGAGCGGAAGTGTATCTGTGTATTTATTGGTTTATCAAATCTTTAACATGAGTCATTTGTTTATAATAATAACTATATTATTTTTTTTTTGTAATGTCATTGAAATTAATATTAACATCACCATTTTATTAAGACATGAAATTGATAGGCATGACATTTATCAAAAACTTGCCAAGTTCTAGATTTATTATTAATATGCTATCAATAATTTTTATTTCTAAACAATTTAAAAAATGCTATAATACTTCAGTAGGTAAGTTTGAGTGAATTTTATTTGAACTTGGCACCCACTTAGATATCACTTCTTTTCTTGCCATTGTCTTTACAGAACTTGGCTCCCTTTTTTCACAGCTATGTTTTTGTTAGATATCATTACTTTTTGTAAAGCTACAATATATCTAGACACTTTACTTAATGCTTTTTAATGTGTTTACATGTGACTATTTTATTCACCAAGGAACATTCAATTTTAATTTAAATTTCCTACAACAAACTATTTGGCTGTCAATTTGCTCCAGAAATCTATATTTTAATACTGCTACATTGAATGCATGTTTTGAAACGAAATGTATTGATTCGAAAATTTTATTGTTTCTGAAACAACAATTCCTATCAAATTACTGTATTAAATTTTCCTATTAAATTTTCCAATTAAATATCCTATAGCTGGATTTGCTTTTTTGTACTGAAAGTGAAAAATAAAGTTATGTGCTTATGCCACACTATGTATCATTCATCCATGGGTGCCGGCAAAGAAAAGTGCAGAGGAAGGACATTATTGCCCCTCCCTGGATTTTCAAATTAAATTAACTAAATATCCTTTTCTCTGATGATTTTGAAAATAACAAGTTTGTAAGTGTGATCACAGATCGCACAGAGGGTTTCGTTTAATATTCCTTTCAAAACACTTTATCCTTTTGAGAAATCTGTTAGTTCCACATGTCGCAACCAGGGGCGCACTCTATTCTAAGCAAACCTCTATCCGAACGAAACTCCGTTTTACATACTATCCGTGGATATATTAGTCGAGCCCATAGCACCCGAGATAAGTAGGCGACCCTGGCGGTAAAAGTGGAACTAAAATATGTAAGGCTATGGTCATAATATGAAAGAATGGTCAAAGGGGTATCGGCAAAAGTTGGAAAAGTGCTCCCCGGGTGAAAAGGGCGGAGGTTAGAAAAATTGCTTAAAATACACAAGTTAGAGCCCGGAGGAGTAAATAATATAAGACTTTTTGAAAATTTTATGATTTGTCGTGTGGTCTGAGGTATTCCCCTATACGTATGCAAAAAATCATATCTCCAACTTAATTAGGGTCTCCCTTAGAAAGAATTGCTTAAAATACATATGTGGTAGCTCAAACGGTTAAGCGTAAGACTTTTTCAAGATTTTATGATTTGTCGCCTGGCCCCAGGTGTTCTGCTATAAGTATGCAAAATTTCAAATCTGCATTTTAATAAGGGGCTCAATTAGAAAGAACTGCTTAAAATACGCATGTGGAAGCCCAAAGGGTTAAATGTACGACTTTTTCAAAATTTTATAATTTGTCGCATGATGGTGTTCAGCTATAAGTATGCAAAATTTCACGCCTCCAACCTAAATAGGGTCTCACTTAGAAAGAATTGTTTAAAATACACATGTGGGAGCCCAAAAAGTTAAATGTACGACTTTTTCAAAATTTTATGATTTGTCGTTTGATGTGAGGTGCTCAGCTATAAGTATGGAAAATTTCACGCCTCCAGCCTAATTAGGAACTCATTTAGAAAGAATTGTTTAAAATACACATGTGGGAGCCCAAAGGGTTAAATGTACGACTTTGTTAAAATTTTATAGATTTTCGTTTGATGCGAGGTGTTCAGCTATAAGTATGTACAATTTTACGCCTCCAACCTAATTAGGGGCTCACTTAGAAAGGATTATTTAAAATACACATGTGAGACCCACAAGGGTTAAATTTACAACTTTTTCAAAATTTTATGATTTGTCATTTGATGTGAGGTGTTCAGCTATAAGTATGCAAAATTTCACGCCTCCAACCTTGTTAGAGGCTCGCATAGAAAGAATTGTTTAAATTACACATGTAGGAGCCCAAAGGGTTAAATGTACGACTTTTTCAAACTGTTATGGTTTGCCATCTGATGTGAGGTGTTCAGCTATAAGTATGCAAAATTTCATGCCTCCAACCTAATTAGGGCTCACTTAGAAATTATCTTTTTAAAATACGCATGTGGGAGCCCAAAGGGTTAAATGTACGACTCTTTCAAAATTTTATGATTTGTCGTTTGATGTGAGGTGTTCAGCTATAAATATGCAAAATTTCACTCCTCCAACCTAATTAGGGGCTCACTTAGAAAGAATTGTTTAAAATACGCATGTAGGAGCCAAAGGGTTAAATGTACTTTATAAAAAATTTTATGATTTGTCGTATGATGTGTGGTGTTCAGCTATAAGTATGCAAGATTTCAAGTATCCAACATGTATAGTTTCTGAGAACGGGCTCTGTGACGGACAGAATATCTCAATTTGTTGATTTTCTGTAAGCAAGTAAACCCAGATAAACCCCCAGTCAGTAGATAGGTTTACAATAGAAGTCTATGGGAATTTGGCGAAATATTAGAGATATCGCCAAGGTGGCGTCACTTTTGGCGACTAATTTTGGTCGCCAAATTTGGCGATATATCGCCATGTTGGCGAGAAACTTGGCGGTATTTGGCGACGGAACAGTGTACCCTCCTACGGCAAATTAAAATTCCGCCTAATAGACGTAATGTTAAAATAAAAATGGGCACCCCCAGGTGGGTAATTCATCGATTTTCACAATTTTTTTATTTTTTTCCTTAGTTTTATGGTGTAAACAAACTTCGCACCAAATTTGAAGTCTGTAGCTGCAGTAGATATACGAGATCTTTTTGATGAGTGAGTCAGTCAGTCAGTCAGTCAGTGGTAAAATTATCGATTATCAGACATTTTCAAATGTCATTATCTCGGAAACTAATTATGCGTTATTTATAAAATTTTGGATTTTAGGTAATTAGGGTGGCCTTACTACACATTTCGTATAACAAGTACGTAGGTCTCATAGATTTTCAGTAGTAGAGCAATGAAATTTGACGAAAACAGCTCGAAATGGTTCGTGTAAATAACACACGGCTATGTCAGGCGAACTTGGCTGACACACTGCCGTGTGTCTAGATCCTGTGATTGCAGATTTCATTTCTGACATTTAGATGTATTAAACTTTCTATTCTGACCAACAGCTCCTGAGAAAACCTAAATAATATAAAATATGCACCATTGACTCTCTCTTTTAAAAGTCAAAATGATATCCAAAGCACAATTCTCTAAAACGGAAAATGATATATTCAAAAGCAGCGAAAAAAACAAAAATTTTCAAAAATTATTTCAAACATTTAAATAGAAAATACTTTGAACTTCTATTGAACAAACTTATCTCTAAAGAAAGTGTCCTGCAACCTCAATTTTGAACAAAAACAACATAGGAAAAATTTCTAAACATCAAACACAAATTTCTGATTAATGAATTTTTTTCTAAGCAAAATTTCAAAGTATAAATCGTTTTAAACATACCACAGTTGGTTGGTTTGCTGCTAGTGGATGTTCAGATTTTGTGCACAGGGGCTAAACCGACAGGGACTTCTATTTGATGTGGGATCTGACCCACAATGCCTGAGTCGAGATTTGAAACCAGCACCTTTCGTCTAGTACTCAAGGCATAACTACTAGACAAGCAGCTGGGACACCATACAACAGAAGCCATTTTAAAAAATTCTTTAATTTTCTTTGTCATTCATCATAGTATTCGTCTATTTATGAGAATTTATTCTTCCTCTATTTACGATAATTTTTTTTTTAGAAATGATTAAAGATTTCACGGAGATTAAAGATGCAGAAATCAAAACAATTCAGTGTGTACTGCAATTCTTAGGTGTCCCGTAAATGAATTTCAAGCACTTAGATAATGTGAATTTTATAAGGTTTTTTTTTTTATTAACCATTTGGAAAAATGGTTATTGTCCTCGGTCAGGATAGGAAATCAAAAACATATCTGAAGTGTTTTATTAGTTGAATCACACATTTTATTCGTTTTCTGATTGGCCTATACAGTAATCTGTATTTTCCCTTTACTTTTAACAGAGATGGATACTTCTGTTGTCACTATGACAAAAAAGTAATAAAAACTACAAAAAAGTTAACTCAGAAACAAATTGAGGTACAGTTTTCAAACAAATTGCATTTAAAAGTACATTTTTTTCTCTATACGATGGTGTAAAAAGTAATATTGTGGGATGTTTAGAAGTTTAAGAATGAAGTTTCATTTAAAATAGGTCCAGGAATATTAATGTTTAATCCATGGCGTACGTAATGTATGACCAGCTCCGTAGAAATTAAAAAATTTACAGTACCGAAAAATGTAATCCATGGCGTACGTAATGTATGATCAACTCCGTGCGATTTTTTATGTCTTAATTTTAGTCTTTGAAAAAATCATTTTCCAAATGGTCGTTGTAATTTGTTAAATTGCATTTTTTTAAAATTTATTATTATTGTGTTCAAAGCTAAGTTATGTATCCCTTGACACTGATATTGTAATCTTTGAAAATAAAAATGTCAAAGATCAGCTTTTTTTACTTTTTGTACGAAAAAAATTTATGCAATGAGAAAATAAGAACTGACAAAAATTAACACTTTAAAATGCAGTACTTAAAATGAAGCTAAGAATGATAAGTTAATTTTCTACTTTGAAAGCTATTATCTGATGAAAATGACATTTCCACAACTTTCTTAAATAGAAATTCAACAGTACTAAAGTCATGATTATTGAAAAAATTATGCCATAGAACATTGCATGCATGCAATAATTCAGTAAATACACTAAATAATACCCACTCCTTTAAAAAATAAAAATAAAGTACCTTTAAAGTACATATTTATTCATGCTTTGAATAGACTAAAACTAAAAGGTCTGGAGGAATTCCCCCCCCCCCCCCCCCAAAAAAAAAAAAAAGTAAATGGAATTTTAACATTATTCCTCAAAATAGGAAATTAAACAGACTTAATTATCTGATTGCAAAATAGACAGATTTTATATACTTCTATAATATCAAAACAGAACAAGAATACAACTTGAAAAATTAAATAATTTAACTTACGACAGGAATACAGTGAGTAACACCATCACCAGAATCTATGACTAAACCATTTAAAGTACGTTCACCCATCTGTCGAGAAGTCCAAGATGCTGCCAAAGCTAAGACAGCCTACAAAAGAGAAAATATTGCCATTAAATAGCAGATTTTTAATAATGTGAATTGATTTTAAAAATATATATATATTCATAAAAATCCTTAAAAAGAGAAAAGTAAACTGTAAGGCAGCAAAGTATATGCAATTTTATTTTCCTGTAGTAAAAAGCTTCAATGAAAGATTTGGGTGTACGGAACATTAATTATTGAAACAGAAATTGTTTTAGAAAATTAAATATGTTCAAATATGTGAGCAAAAACTTAAACTCAAAATTGGAAGCTTCCATAAGACAGGTAAAATAAAAACTATTATATTTCGAATCAATTCTGGGAAGACCTTTTTTGTTGGCAAAAGTTGTAAGAGAGAGTTTTGAAGTTATGCCATAAATGTGAACTGTTAAAAGTCTAAACTTTTAACGATTGGAAATTAAATTAACCATTTTTTAGCATTAATTTTGACAAGATACATATATCTTAATTTAAAAGAGTGTGTATTGGTGTCTTTCTTTAAAATATGTTTAAAAATTTGCATTGTTTCATTTGATTTTATTTTTAGGTATAGATTAACTATATTTTCAGCAATGTATTTTAATCATAACTGGGACCTTTTGAAGTGGCATTTATTTTGACTTGCATAAGAATAAACATGTGTACTAGTAAGTTCTCTCGTCATTATTCCAACTTATCTTCATACTTTTAGAAAGCTGTAGTGGTTATTTTCTGAAATTTAAAATGCAAGTGCACAATGTACAATTTTGTTTGGTGAAAATTAAAAAGTTAAACTTTTGAACTCACATTACAATGTTTACTTATTTCAGCACATGAGCTACCAAAAATAAAAGAAGTTGTTGGTCCCAGTTTTTAAATACAAATTTTATTAAGAAGTATTTAGCATCTGAGTGATATTTAGTTTACCCAGGAATAGCTGTTTGGTTACAAGCTTACCCTTTGGCAGATATGAACCAGCTTAGCTTGTCATTTCACTTATTCAGCAAAATATGAACATAAAACCTCAACTTGTGTTATGAATATCTTCCTAAGGACTCTACTTGCAAGTGTGATTTTTTATTTATTTATCACCCCCCCCCCCCCCCCCATCAGTGTGCACAGCCAAGTTCATGAAATCTACTAGACACAAGAATATTTAAAATCTACAGAAATATCAGGTGATACAGAAATCATTCTCATAGATAACTGTTCAATTCATATTTCTTTAATCCCTGCACAATCAGAGTCATGTATACTATAGTAATGAATAAAGTACAATAGAACCTCTTTTATCTGAAACTCTTAACCGAAACTCTCAGTTAACCGAAATCCCTTTTTAAAGCTTTTTTTTTTTTTTTTTTTTTTTTTTTACTATCACATTCCTTGTGTGCAAAATCCATCCTGCTTTTTTTTTTCTTTTTAACTATCATAATCTTTGTGTGCAAGCGGTCCTTTCTGAAGTACGAGTACATATAAATATTTTCGATCCCCTTTCTTAGAGTTCCTTTGAATTTAAATTGAGCTCCCGTAAGCTGCGGAGTGGAATGAAGAAAACAAACAAATTAGCAATTCTGAAGCTTTTGAATGTTTTGCAAAAGGTTTGGCATAGCTGGAGCATCAAAAAGACTGATATTGGTGAACTAATAATATTTAAAAACTCTGTGATAGAGCTTCAAAGCAAAGGCAATCGAAACTGAGACAGACGAAACATTTTTTCAAACCCTTATGATATATATAAAAAGGTATTTAATTTCAAAATTAAAATTCAGGTAATTTATTCTTGTTTCTATTTTGTTATTGCTTTATTTTTATTAAGCACTTGTTACCATAATCAGAAATATTGCATATATTACTCCTTAACCTTAAAATTAAAGCATTCTCGATTATCCGAAAATTTCGATTTTCTGAAAGAGGGTCAGTCACAATTACTTCAGATAATCGAGGTTCTACTGTACTCAGAATCCTTGATTACTCCTTCCAGTAACTTTTAATTGAAAATTTTGCTTTATTTGATCAAAGAATTTATGAAATTAAATTAGGCAAAAATTTCTATTTTTAAAAACCAGTACTAAAAGATTAAAAATTCTGAAGCAGGTGCTCATCACAAAAGAGTTAAGGTCATCAGTGAGTGTCAATGTGTCAATTTTGTTTTTACAACCTAACTGCAGATCCATTCAGCAACTTATGGATATGGGGATTTTAAGATACTTAAGTGCTAAAGGATTTCCAGATATGCTTGTTAATCTTTTTGAATGATAGTTAAAAGCATCCATGAATTCTTAAAACAATTTCAATGCAAACTATTTTGCATGGAACATTGCTAAGTCATGGAACAAGTTAACACAGCACTAAAAAATGCTTTGCATAATTTATGGCCTTCAACCATAACTTCAGAAGCGGGCAAAAAATGCAATCTACCAAAAGAAAAATTCATGAAGTAATGGGTTACATCAGAAAAAATCAGCCCATTAAAGATTTAAAATACATAATCCAGAATTGCCATAGTCTCAACAATTGTGGCATTTGTACTATACTAGAAACTGGCAATGTATTATTGTAACACGTTGCGATCTGTATATTGCCATCTAAATGTGTGAAAATTAAATTTGTATTGAAGTTTTAATAGAATGTCTTAATTGTGGAATCCACTCAAACATGAACAAAAAGTTTCATTTCAGCAACTTAAGGAGATTTTTTTATCAAATCCCGGTAAAAAAAGAAACAGGATAAAATTTTTAATTTAATAAATTACAATGTTGGATATTCAACATGAAGTAATATGGAAAGATCAATATTCTTGTACATAAATGTACAAGAATAAAATTAGAACACTGATTAAATTACATCACAACAAAAAGTGCAATCAGTTTTATTTATAACTAGCTGTTACCTGTGACTTAGTTCACGTAACATTTAAAGAAGAATAAATGCATCAATTAAGCAAAAACTTCGATAAATTAAAGCATATACAATTAACCCTTTTATCACTTTTATAGTAGAAATACTTCTAATGATCCCAATTTGCATATATATATATATAGGATCATTTAATTTGTTTTCGTGGGCTTAAACAATAGAGTTGCTTATTGCTTTAAACCACGGGAAAAATCAATTTATAGAAAAACCCAAAATACGGTTAAACATTTTCATATTGATTGTTGTGTTGTAATTTAGGATTATGGAAGCTGCGAAATTTGCAGGAATATGCTCCATTGGGAGGCAAAGATTATCTTTCACAGACATTTTAAATTGTAGATTTAGATATTTTAAAATTGAAAGAAATTTCAGAAAACAATACCTGATTATTACCCGCATTTTTTATTGGCGTTTCTTTTGTGCTTTTCGATAATCAGAGTACTATTAAAAATTAGAGGGGGCAAGGTGAAAGACGAATTTATTGCTTAATTCGAGGCATAGACTCTTTGCACGTAAATGATGTCACATGCAAAGTCTAGTCTCCAATTAAAATTACTTCCTGAACATTTGTTACATCAACTTTCACATACTATTTCTTAATATTTATTGAAACCGGTATTGTGGGAGATTTGTACGGCAAAAGTATGGTAAACTTATGCATTTGCGGATGATAAATTTTGTGGAAATCACGCCGTGTAACTGCTATAAAATACTAATATATTTTCTATATGAAAACCGGCTAATGGTTTAAAATATGACGATGCTTTCATCATGTTATTTTCTCCTACGGAATAATGCTTGTCAAGATTTAAAAAAACCTTTCACTTCATGAATCAGGCAAAAATATGCAATTTAATTTATTTAAAACATGAAATCACTTAATGAAATTGAATATTATTGTACATTTAGAAAAACACTGAAACATTAATTTTATTAAATACTAAATTTCAAGTAAGAAATTCTGTTTAAAATGTAAGCTAAAATTGCATTTTGAAATTCTGTGACTTTCAACCTCTTCGATCCCTGGGTCCACAAACGGGGACCTCTGCTCATTTCCTTATAAAAACAAAAATGTCCAATTTTTTTACATTTTCACATCACTTCTTAATAGCTGAATCTTTTTTGCGTTCAAAGCAAACGAATAAATGGCAACCTCTAAGCTGATTCCCACATAAAATAAATGTTATTTTCATCTCTGAGTTTCAGAAATGCCTAAAAATGCCCAAAAGATAGTATGACCAAGAAAGTAAGAAATTTTCATAAGTTTTTAACTTAAATCTTTTTCGATAAAAAAATTTGAGGATTTAACATTTACTTGTGTAAAGCTCTCAAATTTGTGATTGCGTTCTTTTAGGTTAATGGTTATTAAATTGATGTTTTAAGGGGGTTTGTAGTTTTAGATCGATATTTTTTAACCTAAATTAGTAAGTGCCTAAAGGATCAATTTCAGAAAAGACATTTGGAAAAAAACCCAATGAATAAGCATTAGTATTATTATTTTAGCTTCGGAACTGAAGGGGTTAATGTAAAACATTATTTCTGAAAAGTGTATTGTTATTTTGAGATTTCGTTTTTAATTTCAAAGCTGGTGAAATGAAAATGACATCACTTTGATGAAATTAAAATAAATATATATTAATATTTTCTGATTAAAATGAATGCGTTACATGAAAAAATATTACATGATTTTTACCCGATAAAACTTTTTTACTAAAAACTCCTTTGTGAAACGTTTAATCTGCCAACATTTAAAAATAATTAATTAAAATAGTATATGCTTTTTTAAAATTCAATTCGTATGAATAAGAGGACAACAACTATCCACTTCTATGCACGGAAGTTTTATTTACATCCTTGGTTATAAATGTCAATATGTCAACAGACGATTTTCGCTTTTGTCTTTGTGGAATAAATTATTTCATGAAGCTTCAATGTATGAAAATATGTTTTTAGTTTTTGGAAAATTTACTTTCTTTTTCAATTTTAAAAAGAGAAAATAGCCTTTTCCAAAGAAAAAATTGCCTCAAAAAATATATTAATCCGTCTTCTCCTGATAATCATAAAGTAAATTTTGAATGAAACTTATTATATTCACACTTTTTAATCAGTATTAGTTAAAAGTATTTCTGTTGTTCATTTTAAATATGACATCATTATATATCCATTTTCATTAGTTACAGATATTCATGCCACTTGTATTTTTAATGCATACTTGAAAATGCCTGTTTTATTTCAAATATGATGTCATGTGTTTCCAAGCGAAATATTTCCAAAATAATAAATCTTTTTCATTATTATTCCTTCGCATTTTTAAGCCATTTTTGACAGAAAACTTGTTACTAATGTAACAGATATTCATGCTTTAAGTATAATAGAAAATATTCATTTTTTTTTCAAATATGACATGATATTTACTTTCTTTTGAATACTTTGTATTTAAATTTTTCGCGTGGAAATTGTTCAGAAAATTAATTTTCGAGGAGAAAGTATTATTCCCGGTTTTTATTTTCTTGGCAACGTTCAAGAAATATGGTTAAATGCTACAGGAAAATTGTCAATTCATTGTGTATGAAAAATAATGAAATTTTGGATTATTAAGCAAAATATTTGAATAAAATAAATTAAACATAGCCTATGTTCATTTCCGGGTTGTAATCCATCTATATCCAAAAATACAAAAGCATTAATTCATCTGTTTAGATGCTGACTTCATTCAAACTTTCGGACACATTGACATTTATAATATTATAAGGATACAATCAACTATCCCTACAAAAATAACAAAAATATCTTAATTTTCAAAATGATAAAAATGATTTTTTTTTTTTTTTTTTTTTTTATACCTGAACTGCAATGTAAAGACCAGGAACGTTGAATGATTCAAACATGATTTCTGCTGTGTACTCACGGTTTTCAGGAGTATTAAGGGGAGGTTCTGTCTAAAATAAAAATCAATATTTCAATATTATTGCTATCAAAAATTACAAACTTATACAACTACACTTACATTCAAGATAATTTAAACTGGCCAAGCAGGTCTGTTAGTAAAATATAAAAATATTTAAAGATAAAAAATATTAACTACAGTTACAGAAGCAAAAACCTTTTTGATTTTGAGAGACTAAGATTTTAGTTGTAAAACCTACTATTTTTTATTTATTTATTTATTTTTCAATGCAAATTAGCAACCCATATTAGAAGCATAATCAAAAGTTTAAGAAAAGTTAACCAGCGCTTGAAATTCAATTTTTCCTAGGAGGAGAGTGTCCCTACCAACATTTATAATTGGAGGGGAGTTGAGCTATTTGGGAGGTAGAAAAAAAATCTAAAACCCACTGATATTTTACGTGCTATTTAAAGATTTACATAAATTATTTTGTAATGTCTGTATTAATACTGACATGACAAACCGACGTGATGTAAATTCATCGATCAGACGAAGGATAAAACTGTAAATTTCGTCAGTCTGTCGCAAAAAGTAACTGCAAAATTCGTGGGTGTTTCTGAATTTAAAAAAAAAATTCTGAAATTCACAGCAAATTTTCTGAAAGGGGGAGACTGGAAAAGGACGGGGGGGGGGGGGGGGGGGGGGTAATTCTGAGTTTTAAAAAATCTGAAATTCACAGCAAATTTTCTGAAAGGTTACAAGAGGGGGGAGAAAAAGGGAGGGGGAATCCACTCCTGGCACCAACTATGTTTTTTTTTCGCGTCCCTTTGACGAAATTTGCTGTTTATTTGCAATCTTTTGACGAAATGAGCGGTTTTTTTGCGATCTTTTGACGAAATTTGCATTTTTTTCGCAATCTTGTGGGGAAATCTGCCGGTTTTTTCGCGATCTTTTGTCGAAATTTGCTGATTTTTCGCAATCTTTTGACGAAATTTGCAGTTTTTTCTCGATCCTTTGGGGGAAATTTGCCCTTTTATTCGCGATCCTTTGACGAAATTTGTTGTTTTTCCGCGACCCTTTGACGAAATTTGCGTTTTTCCCGCGATCCTTTGACGAAATTGGTTTTTTTCGGCGAACATTTGTCGAAATTTGTGATATAATTTGTCCGAATTTTCGGATTTATGACCGATTTTTTTTAATTTTCTTAAATGACTGCCTTAATTTTTTGGAAAATTCGGAACATAATCACCCCTGCTATACCTATAATAATAAACATAGAATATTTGTGTGTGTGTGTGCTGTTTTCTAAAGAAGCCGTATCATTTTTTATCGAGACCCTTTCATGAAATTCCCACTTTTTTCAGCAGCCCTTTGACGAAATTCGCGTTTTATCCGCAATCTTTTGACGAAATTAGACTTCTTTCGCTCCCTTTTGACGAAAATCGCGTTTTTTCGTGATATTTTGGCGAAATTCACGTTTCCTCATGATCCTCTGACGAAATTCGCGCCTTTTTCGTGATTATTTGACGAAGTTCGCGTGTTTTTCGCGATTATTTGACAAAATTTGCGTTTTCGTGATCGTTTGATGAAATTCGCGTTTTTTCACGATCCTTTGACGAAATGCGCGTCTTTTCACGATCCTTTGTCGAAATTCGCATTTTTTCCTTGACAAAACGTGCATTTTCCCGCGATCCTTTGACAAAATGAAAGTTTCTTCACGATCCTTTGATGAAATTCGCGTTTTTTCAGCGGCCTTTTGACTAAATTTGCGTTTATTCCCGATCTTTTGATGAAATTCGCTTTTTTTCGTGATCCTTTGCCAAAACCCATGTTTTTTTCTCGTTCCTTTGTTGAAATTTATGTTTTTTTTTTTTTTGCTATCCTTTGATGTAATTTGCGTTTTTTCGCGATCCTTTGATGAGTTTCGAGTTGGCGAACGATTTACGAAATTAATTTTTTTCAATGATCGGTGACCATTTGTCGAAATTCGCGATATTTTTCTGTTGAACTGATAACCGATTTTTCAAAATTTTCGGAAAATTCGGAATAGAATCACCTCTGAACTCGCCAATCGGTCGCGGACACTTGTCAGCCGATCTCGAGAAAGAAATAATAAAATTTGTCTATCAGTCGAATGAAAAATTCAAATTTCAACGATCTTTTGCGGTAAAAAAACAATGCAAAATGTGTCAATCGGGCACGCGAAAATATAAGGAAATTCGCAAGGCATTGGTGGGAGTTGATCGCAATTTCAAAATGCAAAATTCTCCCGAAAATGGTGAAATTTTTTGGGCAGGAGCCTCCCGCCCACGGTATTTTTTTGGGCGGGATTTCAAAATTTTGGGCGTGAATCCCGCCATCCCGCCCTGAAATTCAAGCCCTGTTAACATATTTAATAAAATTTTAGAAAGCTATAAAATTAATAGTTTAAAACTTAGATTTGATATTTATTCTAAGTATAGTGGTATAACGATTATCTGAGTTGTACTTAACAGAGTTTCTACTTTAGCCAAGTTAACAACAACAGAAAATTATGGTTAATTCATACTAGGAATCAAGCAATGGGGTGGTGTGAAGGACAGCTGCAGATTCCAGGCAATGATAATTTAAATCTTTATTATTATTATTGTTATTTTTACATAGTAATAGTTCTGGCAGATAATTTTTAAATTGCAGTTTAAAAATTTGTGTCATAGGGGATGAATTTAGATTATTAGTAATTTATTTATTTTGTTGTTACTAAAAAAACAAATATGGCAGCTTTAAATAAAGAGATTGTATAAAGTTAATTTCAGTTCTGAGATAATTAGAACAATAATTGCAATCAATTATGTGGTAAGTAAAATATGAGAGATTAAAATTCTGATATAATTTACCTAAAAGGTGCTAAAATTATACATAAAAAGGTCTTTACAGCATAAAAAAAATGTTAAAAGATGTTAAAATATACATAAAAAGGTCTTTATAGCATAAAAAAATGTCAAAAGATGCTAAAAACCTGAAGTGTTTTCAACTGCACTATAACAGCCATCATCAGGAGGAAAGATCAAGAGTGAAAGTTTATGAAAGTTCTTTGCTTAAGTAGCTGTAGACGAGTTTATTTCAAACAAAGAGAGGAAGAATGGAGGGGGGGTGGTATAATAATTGTTTCAGAATCGTTAGAAATAAATAGTATTCCATACCAGATCTTGGATATGTTGTAGGACAGTACATCATTAGATATGCTCTTTCTTTGAGTTAAAATTTCCAAGGATTCTCTGATTATTGATGCATAGTACTGTGAAGTATGGGCTATGATTCTTGCTTTACGGAAATCTATGTCAATATCTTGTTTTTGATTTAACCTGGATACAGCTGTAGAGGGCTTACTATATGTCTGTAATATGTTCTTTTAGTTTGTTTTTAAATTTTTTAGTAGTCATGCCTACGTATTTGAGTTCTTTCTGATTTACTTTGTCTGTAAAAGGTATCAGATATATGCCTGAAATTTCATCGTTAAGGATTGGGTCCATTTTTCAGTGTGCAAGATCTTCTAACTTGGCAGTGGTTTTGCAATTACGTTGATATTATATTTCTTTAATGTGTAACTAATTCTTTTAAATAGCTGAGGTACATAATTGAAACTGTAAAATTTGAGATTTTTTTTAATGTCACTTCTACTTAACTCTCTATACTGAATATAAAAAATTTAATTAATTTTTATTGACAGAAATCACTGTCTTTTGTAATGCCCGTATTATATTAATACTTATCCTATATCATCTCTTTAGGCATTATTATCATAGTAGCTATCACAGAATAGACATTTTCCTATTATCTGTTATTACAGTTACATTAAAAAAACACATGACAATTATTTTTTCATTTAAAAAATTCTTTATCTTGTTTGTATACTTTAACATTAAAATCAATTTCTATAAGACATATGTTGTTATTTCTCATCAAAATTCTAAGACATATTTCATTATTTTTCTTAAAAACATATATTCTAACAGGTTTAAGTATGCTATATAATAAGCATATTATGTGAATGCATAGTCTATACTTTCCAGCTCCTTTCCCAAAACCCTAGCTCTTCCCCCCCTCTCCCTATTTAAAATGATTAGAAATGAAGCTGAAAAGTACAATTGCAAACAACGGGAGTCTATAGAATTAAAGCTCCGAATATGGAAAATAAAGAAATAACATATTTAGGGATGACTCAGAGGAAAATTAATGCAAGATATAAAAAACATGTTTGCGATCTAAAATACAATAGCCAAGTAACGGCCCTTCCAGGAGCAAATATAAAAACCCCTTGAAACCACAGTCAATTAAAATAGAAAAAATAGCTAATTACGAAAACCTCCATAACACATTAATGAGAGAAGCCATAGAAATCAGCTTAGAAAAAGATAATATATGCAACGACATTACACATTCAACTATCGACACTTGTTGGCAGAGAATGTTGCAAGAAAGGGAAAAATGAAAGACAGAAGAGGGAAAAAGAGGGGAAGCTATAAGATCTCATGTGAACTGCAAAACAACATCATTTCAAACTGAGGAAACTTCCAAAGAGGGGTGAAAGCATTTTTTTTTTTTTTTTTTTTTTTTAGAGTTGGAATATATAGACAATGCAATGCACAAATAATATGTTCGTTATATAGCATACTTTAAACCTGTTAGAATATACGTTTTTAAGAAAAATAACGAAATATGTCTTACAGAAATTGATTTTAATGTAAAAGAATACAAAACAAGATAAAGAATTTTTTTAAATGAAAAAATAATTGTGTCATGGTTTCTATATAACTGTAATAACATATAAAGGAAAAATGTCTATACTGTGATAGCTACTATGATATTAATGCCTGAAGAGATGGTATAGGATAAGTATAAATATCAAAAATGGATTTATTCATACATTAGTGGGAGGGGGGGGGGGCATTTTCTATTGCAATCTTCTTAATAGTCAGTAATTCTGCTTGCAGGTCTGTTACCTATATACAGGTAACGAAAGTTATATGCTTGTTTATGTACGCACTAAAAAAAATTGCTACTTATTACATGTGATGGGATACTAATTATCTGTTATGGGTAAAAATAATCTAATTATGACTGACAATTCTGAAAACAAACCAAATTGCAGTTTAAATATATCATTATATTAAAATTAGTTCATAATAAATAAACAACATATAAAAAGAGGCTTGACACAAAGGCCATAGCGAGAAACATATCAGAGGGGGATTTGGGGACAAGAATTTTGTACTTGTCTTATTTTAGATTTGTTTTTTACTAATTGAATAGAAGCGAGTGTTAAAAATCTTATTACGCTTTATTGTAAATTCAAATAATTAAATGTAATATAATTACAAAAGAAAATTTAAGCCCTTTTTCATTGCAAATAAATTATAATCTCATTTAGGTGCTTCTTCAAGTTAGTGTCGGCAAATTATGTTTGAAATTTTTACATACAGGTTCAAATGTTTTATTGCCAAAAATGTATCCACAGTAACACATGTCAGAACAGCTATGTATGTAGATATTTTAAATGGCTATCATAGTATTCTTCAAGAATTTGGGTTAAAATAAGTTTGATAATCTGTATCAGACTGTTGTAGTCATTTTATTTGGACAGCATTAACATTCTGCTTTTACAGAGTCCCATTCCAGAAAATTCAAATAAATTTTACAAATTTCTTTGAAATTGCATTTATTGCTTCAATGTACTAACATAATTAAACAATAAAGATATGGTAGTATAGAATTTTGATTTTTTAATCATGATTGTAGTTGATTTTTGAATCATAACCTTCTTGACCGACAGTTAATGGTGTATTTATAGTCATCCTGATAGAAATTTCAGAAGGGAATTAAACATTGCTGATTCTCCCACTGACTATGGTCTTGCTGAACATACGTAAAAATTAGTTACTAATATAAAAATTGTAATTTTTTTTCAATCTAGATACAAATCTATTAGTACATTAATACAAAATATGTAAGATAATTTAAAAAGTATGATGCAACTTACAAGTAAAAAATGATGATCTTCGGGCTCTGCCCTCAAGTATTTAAAAATACATTGTTCCCAAAATCTCTCCATGAGATCCCAATCTTCGACGATACCATGACGAATAGGATACTGCAATATAAATACAAAGTGTAAAGGTACAAAAAATTTAATTTATCATAATTATAACTACATTAAAAGAATTAAAATCAAATGCTAATATTATGCACAATTTATAAAACTAAATCACAAAAATTTTATGTTAAAAAGTATTTAACTCAAATAGAATATTCTGCCTGTTTTCATTGTTCCCACATGTCCTACAGAATAATTATAAAAAAAAGACTAAAATTGCCAACTGATAGTGGTACAACTAAAAAATCAGTTAACACTGAAATTATTTAGATTCAAATACTTTATTGCTTGTCATATACTTTAGTATATAAATGATAAAGAGTAAGTTAAAAACAAAATTTAAGAAATCTGCCATTTAGTTATTTAGTTTTTAAATTACAGCCTATCCAAAATTAGTTCGTTCTAAAGGAAAAAAACCTTGCTGAAAATAGAATTATTAAAATGTCTTCAAATGAAGACGTTGAGCACCAACCAATGAAGTATAGTTTTGAGTTTCACAGGAGAGCTGTTTGAATTTTAATTTTCAAAACAAACATTGATTTAACAGCCGATATGTCACTAGTTATAACAGGGTACAGAGTTTAGCCTAAATGCAGCTGAAAGACTAAAAATATTCATCAACAAAAATTTTACTAGTTGAAAATCCATTACTGATTGTCTGAAGAGGTAATGCTAACCTTTATCATCTTGCTACTTATACTCTGTTCACACTAGAAACTTAAGATATCTTAGACCGCCAGTTTTGAAGTGGTACCCTCCCGGAATTGGATGCCTGTTCCCATCCAAAAACTTACCTAAGATATCTCAGTAGCGTCACTGTGTCTGTGATCTGAAGAAAAGTAAAGTATGTGCATGCGCTTAAAATAAAAACGGCCGCAACAGCCAATCAGTAAAAGCGAAGCTTCATAGACAACGAGAGTGAGTGGTCGTTCCTGTATCTAGCCGAAGTAAGTCGAAACTCACTGAGAGAGTTTGGCGGCCTGAGATATCTTAAGGTATCTAGTGTGAACATAGTATCAGGCGATTACCGGTAGATTCTGCACCAACCTTCAACTTGCGGTTCAACTCCCAGTTGAGAAACCTTAGGTTAGAAAATCTAACTGCCGGTTAATATTTGGAATTCACTGCTAACTCCAGAGCCGAGATTATTCGACCCTGGGTTAGTGAACCATGAACTGAAAAGTTATAGCTGATTGGTCAAAAGAATCACATGACGCAATAATAATGTTGACAAGTTCTGTCCTCAATTAGGGCCAGTTTTCTATAAAAGTAAATAACGAGCTGGTTTATTTACTTCTATATTTTGCAGCGAATATTAAATGTAAAGACATTTTCATAAATTTATCCTAATATATATTTTTTATTTTAAAAAAAATAATTGATTACATATTCAATTAAAATATCTTGGTTTAAATTAGCCTTTATCCCTTATACGAGACGTAAGAAGGGATTTTTTTTGTTATTATTTCATGTGTAGATTATATAAATATTTTATTATTATTTCTTGTATAATAATTTTAGTACATGTTCTAAACATTTCTAGTGAAATGCGAAAATTTTCAAGAAATCCACTGAAAAATGTTTCTTTAAAAAAAAAAAATAATTATTTTACATTTAACAAAAATGAAGTTCAAATTAATTGTTATGGTATATTGTTATAATTCAACGGATTATTATTTAGCTTTTATAAACGAATGAACATATATACGTAATACTTAACAAGAAAGTCCTGCTTCTATGATTCCATGCTTTAAACAAATATGAAGAGGCTGAAACTGAAATGTAAGAAAAACTGCTTTTTTTTTTTTAATTATTATATTTAAAATAAATAAATAAATGAAAAGATTTGAATCATATAACAAAAAAATTTTTTATCTAAGAATTTTATCTTTCGATTTGCATTCGGTAGATGGCACCACCAAATATATAATTGTCAGTAGAAATTAAGCATTGAAAGCTGAAGGCTTAGTCACAAATTAATATAATATTGAGTTTATTGAGTTATAATATTTAAAAAGAAAAACCAAAAAATTAAAAGCGATACATTCTTTCATATTAATCTCTTTTACAATTGACATTAATTACTGAATTACAAACAGCTTTATCTAAAAAAAAAAGCATCAACATTCAATTCAAAAAGACCGCCATCTTTGCTTCGACTGCCCATGCGCGGTTGAACAACCTCTGTTCCATATGTAGGTTGGGTTACTGAACTTTAGTTTCGATTTATTCTTGAATTTCGTGAGGTTTAGATTAAATGAGAATTGGATTTCAGGTTCAACAGAGAGTTAAGTGCTTAACTTGCAGTTCAGGTTGACGGAGAATTACCGGGTTAGTATTATACTCAATATAGATTTCTATACAGCATGAAAAACATATTAAAAATTATTTAAGCTGTAGGAATGATCTGACAAAAAACTGCAAAACTCTTAATCAAATTACAGATATGATCATGATCAACATTTATTGTTTTGTATTACACTACAAAATAAATTAAGTGTAAAAGTAAACTCTATTATGGAAAGTCAAAAAAATGCAGATTGAATTTAAAGTAATATTTCCTTCAAAAATAAGAAACATTTTCAATTTTAATATATTTAATCATTAAAAAAAAAAAAAAAAAAATTGAAAGCATTGTACAAAATGTATATGACATAAACAATGACAGTTTTGTAGTCGAAAATTATCACTAAATAATGGAAAAACATTGATTTAAGAAATAAAATGTACCAATAAGGTGTTCTTAAGGAATTTTAAAATACCATAGTAATCTTGGTATTTATTTTACTAACTAAATTTGGAAAATATCATTTCCGTAAGTCAATACATAAGGGATTGGAAAATCTCTTGAAATATCAGGAACAGGAACTAGGTTAAAAAATTTTGTATGCAAGAAAAAGAACAACGTCGCAATATTACTGAAAAAAATAATAATGAAACATAAAAATGAACACCTTGCACTTAAGACCATAAATACACTTAACGCCTTTAGTTTAACATACAAAAGTCAAAGAGTTAGTTTTTTGTTTTGGTAATCAGCTATGATTTGTTTTAATCCCCACAATTATCCTTCTCCCCCCCCCCCCCCCCCCCACAAAAAAAAAGAAAAATTAAAGTTCATCATTCTAAACTGAAAATTTAAATCTAGAGATTTAGGAGGATATAAAAGGGAGGTGTATACACATCAATCTTATAATGTGAAAAGTTTTAAAGGCAGCAAACGACTTCTCGCACCCCTCCTCCTACATCCGCCATATTTGACTGACCAATAGCAGTCTCTAGTGCAAGATGTAGCCAAATATGATGCAGGAAGTGGAGGGGGATAGGAATAGCTTCAAGTGATGTCATTTATGACAACTCCATCTATTGGATCTTCCTTGCCAGTATAGGTGAAAACTGGGAAATTGAGTTAGTAGCCAGTGGCCGGTAGACTCAGTTTCATTAGTGGCCACTTTTTAAAGTTAGTGGCCACTATAATGTTTCAAACTTTCTTCACATCTACATAAACTATAATCGTTGTATATATTCATATTTTTCTATAAGTCAGAGTTTTATACCAGCCAACTATCCATGATAAGAATAGGGAAGCAGTCAAAATTCAAGAAAATAACTTTAAAACCACAGAATCTGTTACATTAATTTTTTAGAAAATATTTTTAGATTATTTGTATATGTTCATAAACACTATTATCAATTTAAATTACTATTACTTTCTTGATATAAAAAATAACGAAATCAAAATTCCAACAGTTAGGTGTATACAATAATTTTAAAAAAAATTAAATAAAGCACAATAAAATGTTAATTGGATTTTATTTAATAAGTAAATGTGTTATTAACATACTACACACATTACATACAGTTGAAATCTAAGCTGATGAGTGTATTCCGCAGGATTAAACGGTATCTCTAGAAGAAAAATAAATTTAACTGGTGAGCATGTGGCAGGAGTCGAAATATTGAAAATACTGCAATGTCCTTAAAATCCACTTGTATACAATGAAAAAAAAAAAAAAAAAAGGAATAAATTATTTGAAATGCATGTGGAATCAAAGCTGATGAATATATTTTGCAGAATAAAACTGTATTTCTTGAAAAAATAATCCAACTGAAGAGCAATGGCGAAAAGCTGAAATATTGAAAATACAGCTAAATCATTGTAATCTGCTTGCATCCGGTAAGAAAAAGAATTAACCAGTTTGCTAATTAGATGTAACCAAAGTAGAGATGCATATTTCTATAAAAAAAAGCTATATTTCACTTGGCGATCGATAACAGATTTTTTATCGCCCCTTGGCGAGTGGCGACTAGTGTAGCGATCGATGGCCGATTTTCTAATCGCCACTTTTACCAGTTTAATCGCCACGTGGCGAGTGGCGACCGTCAATTTTCACCTATACTTGCCAGGCATGCATAGGATAGTGATTTTGGCTGAATACCAGATACAGAATAATTAGCATACAGATAAACCAATTACTGAGTATTCAGGTAGGTGAATAGTCCTATATTTCATGGTTTAAAAGGTACTAAAAAGTTAAATTTTACATAATATTAAAAACAATTACTTCCACGTTGATAACTTTTTCACAAATAAACTATACACACACACAAAAGAAAAATATATTTGCTTTGAGTTATTATTTAAGGAAAGTTTTAAAACCTTTTTAATAAAAAAAAAAAAGTCTTGTATTTTAAAACAAATACTTTAAAATTGAAGAAAAACTTTGGAAGACTTTGAAGAAAAATTTTAGTCATATATAGTCAGTGGTGGGATTTAAATAATTTAACAACTGGTTCGCTCTCCAAATTATCTTTAATGTATAAACACGAAAGGAAAATTAAGCACCACACTCAGATTATGAAACACTTTACAATATTATAAGAACATTATTTAAAAAAAACTTTGATCTTTTGGTATAGTGTAAAAAACAAATTCTGAAACATGTTTGCCTATAAAACGATGTAATTTATTTAATAAATATTTGGCAATTGTGAAACCTTGATCAAAATTTCCATCAAAAAAATACATTAAAACAGTAATACAATAAGGATAACACAAAAATAACAGAAATTTAAGTTTAAGAATTAACTCATGTCCCTGATCTAAAGTTGCAAACATTTAGATATTAAAAACACAAACTGTAGGAAGAGCTCGAGATATTGCTAAGTTTCTAATCTCACAAGAATACTAATTCACTGAATATCAAGCATTCCTATTTATATCCTTCCTTTGGTGATAAATGCTTGTAACATCTTCAAAGTTAACCTCGATAAATCGGGTCATGTGAGTGTAAGTGCTTGATTTCTGGATTTTTTTAAAGGCTTGTTTTATGTTAGGTTTTGCCACCAAAGTTGCATATTTCACCGATAAGTTCTTCAATGTCATCTTCTATAATCCCAAATGACTCTGAAGTTATTTTTGTAATAACTATAATGCGCGCATGGAGAAGATATATTTTGAAAATTTTGTATAAGTAATAAAATTTAGCTCAGTTTAAAAACATACAACATCATTTTAAAACCTTTCATTACAATAACTGCAAATGGATAGCAATTGCTGATAAAATGCATTAGCACAGCACACTATACATTTTCAAATTAAAACCAGCAAAAGTAAATTTGAATTACTTTAGGTATCCTGTACTGAAAATAATTTTATAATTATGCTGAAATGTTTTTTAAAAGATATCCTAAAAGGTAGTATATTATTTCATATAGTTAATACTTAAAATAATAAAGGATGTAGAAAAAAATGTACAGAAAAGAATTTTTAAATATTAAATAGCTTGTGTTATTTGAGATATTTATATATAGCTTCTTGATAAGCATCCTTACTTTCAATTTTCTTTGTCTTTACTCGAACATAATCTGATGTACACTTCTTTCTTAACATGTCTTCACTATAAAAGTAAGAACCCATTCTTTTAGTGGTAGGCCAATTAGACTAATCGTCATTATGTTTGTTACATTAGAAATAATCAACTTCTCTTCTCTGACCATATTATGTTTATCTTTGAAAAGCCCTTTTCCATTTCAGCTGAACTTGCAGCAATTGTACTAATAATATTTTTAGCCTTTTGAATACTTTAAAAAACTCTATAGTTTTAGAAATTTTTTTAAAATATAGTAAAAGAATCATCAATAATCATTAATTCTATTATAATTGTACAAAACAAATAATAGTTCTTCAGCTGTTTTTCATGGAAGTATTACATCTCCAATATTCCAGTAATCTGGTGGAAGGAAAATGTAGTACATTTCTATATTCAAATTGACTACAAAACCAGGGTTGGTAAAAAACCGGGTTTTTTTCAAAAAAACCAAAAAACCTGTTTTCTTTTGTTTAAACCAGGTTTTTTTGGTCTAAACCAGGTTTTTTAAAATATACTTTCCTATTACATATACATGTATATTTATTGATAAAAAATAAACTTTGTTGGATATATAAGTAATATAACTTCATTTAAGAATAATTTAAATTAAATAATTACAATCAATTGTGTAGAAAATTGAAATCATTTAAAATTTAAACATTTTTAGTAAAAGCTATGTCTTATGTTCCACGAATAAAATGCTCTACATAATGAAACATTGATACCTTGAAAATCTTAATAAACAATCTTTTGATTACTAGTACTATAAATAAATATATGGTGTAGTTCCTTAAATATAATATACTTTTCCATGGCTATTCAAAATAATTTCTTTGAGATATTTGCAAAAGGCAACAGTAAAATAAACAAAAATACCTATTTACCAGTCTTTTAGACTGCTGAAAACATTGATCTTAAATGGAAATTAGATTTATAAAAGTTGTCATCCACTAAAACATTTAAACAGCCATCAGACTTAATACACAGAATTTTTTTCTAAGCTATTTTATAATATCTAAACTAAAAATTAATAATATATATTTTTAGGCATTTTTATGAGACTTTTTTCTGTTATGTCTCACACGAACCTTATCTCGATTTTTACTCATTTTTTTGTCAGATCTAAATAGTGGATTCAATTATGCAATAGACGATTTAAATATCTTATTGTATATTTCAGTTAAAAGTAAACAGGTGTTTCGCTAGCACCCAATTTTTCAATGTCCTCTTATTTGACTTCATATCTTGAGTTTCTTTTTTATTCTTAAGGCTGTTCTAAAATCCAAAAAGGTAACTTTATAAGTTTTAATTTATTTTTGTTCGGAAATGCATGAAACTAGCAGATGCTGTTGTTCAGAAACTATGTAATGAAACTGTATTTTCTGGGGTTTTATTTATTTATTTTTTTTTTGCAAACACAATAGATTTTTCTGAAAATAGTGTCAAAGTTGGCATTTTGAACCGAATTTCCGTGCGAAAGAAAAATAACTACTCAAGGAAGGTTAAAAACATCTTTGTCATGTGATCAAAATTGCTTATAACTCAATAGGTAATTTATTTATCAAAAATGGAAAACACAGTTTGATTCCAAATCGCTTTCAGTCAGGCCTTCCAATTTTATCTTTCCACTAAAAACTGAATTTGTAAATATGTCAAAGCATTTTGTGCTTGTTGAGTACAGCCTTAAAAGATAATCTCCCCAATCAAGAAAATTTTCTTTTGCAGCAGCTTGACTGAAATCTTAAAGGTCATTTTATGTTATTAATTGTAAAATCTGCGTTTCCTCAAAGGAAAATATTTTATTCAAAATATTGAATATTTTTAATCTATTTTATCTTTGCTACATTCACATGTTTTAAATTTTATCTTTAGAGCTTCAGATATGTTAATCCACCCATGCAATTGCCATTCTACATGCATACAAATATAACCTAGACTCACTATGTCTCACAGTGACTGCTGGGATAAGACTGTTAAAATTAGAAATTATTTATGTCCAATAATTTGAAACAATTAAATTAGAAAAATGAGAAAATATTATATTAGATCTTTTCTAAAAAACCAGTTTGTTAACCAATTGATTTAAACCGTGCTAATCCTGCTGGTAACAGAATAAAATCATAATGCAAAACCCCAATCCCAATGTAGGAATGCAAGAAAAACAAAAGCTTACTAAACCCAATAGCCATGATACAGCAAAGAAAAATCCCAGCCAATCATTCATTAGCACACAGAACAAACAGTAACCAATGGAGAGAATTACTTATGATTATGTCACCATTGAGGCATATGTAATTCTTAGTAAATCTTAACTAATCAAGCAATCTAAGTAGTAAAAGTGTATTTTTAGCTCAAATCTGCCATTTTGGCTATTTTTAAAAATAAAAGGCTTAAAAAAAAGAAAAATAACTAACTACAGTACAGAACCATTTATCCGGAATGCTTGGGGTCAGATGTATTCCGGATAAATGATTTTTCCGGTTAACTGGTTGTGCATGAAAGCAACATCCATTTGATAAGTTTTGTGGAATATGTGTGGTTGTGGCATTATTTCTGATATTAAATTATTAGATTACTTGGATTAAAAATCAATGCAAGAAAGATGAAAAGTTAACCAGAGTTTAAAAGAAGGTAATTTATGGGAATCCCTTAGGAACAACAATTCTTTTGTTTCCTCTGCATAAAAATTAAAATACATACATTACAACTAAATATGTTTTCATTTCAAATACTAGATGTTGGCATCAAATTATACAATTGTTTCAAGCAAAGCTTATGTCAAACTGGCAGTGTGTGACACCTTTTTCTGCAAAGATTCTGAAATCAGTCTATCAGAAATATCATTCCGGATAACTGGTTTCCGGATAAATGGTTCCATACTGTACTTGTTTTTTTCTTCCCAGCTAATTTTAGAAAAATTAGTTAGCCTGCTATGTAGATTTAAAGCTTATAAGAAAAATTTTATTGTTTAGATATGTTTGTCACCTTTACAAATTTATTAATTCATCATTTTTCTAAAGCTTTGCTTGTAGCTTCTGCATAACTTGGATTTTGCATTTTTCAATAATGTGTAAAATAAAAGAAAACATTAGGGAAAAAGAGAAAAGAAACCACATAAAAAAAAACAAACAGCATGGTTTTTTTAAAAAAACCATTTGGTTTAAACCAAACAACCCTGTACAAAACATTTATGATCTCCTACAAATTTGATATTTTTTCAAGTTTCTGAAGTAATAAAACCCTCCCCACCTTTTATCTTCCAAAGCATTTCAAACGTTTTAATAAATTTTATCATGAGTTTTCATTTTTTATGATGCTTACACTTCTTGTTCGCAGTGCTTTTGAAAGACGAACAATTTCCTTTAAAATATACAATCATCAAGGAAATACCAGTTATAAAATATGTAGGGCATCACTTCTTATCGCTGACTAAGAGCTAATTCCAGAGAAGCTAAATTTAGAATACGTCTAATTTCAAAACTATTTCAAATATTATTCTGCATCATTTTAGAAATCGTTTTTACTTTAGAAAAAAAGTTATAAAATTTAAATTTTTATGTGGTCCTTTGGATCTTATAACATATTTAGAAAAACATTATCAATGCTACACTGACAATGACAAGTGAGACAAATTTTTGCATGACTTTTCAAGTTATGATATTTAGAATTTTTACCATTTCCTGGTACAAGAAACAGCCCAGACAACGCTGGAATTCCGCAAAATACAAACTATCATGACTTGGCAAGTTCAGACCATGCAATGATTTTTCATTTGTTAGATCATGGAAAATATTTTCTAAACTTATAAGATTCAGGGATCTTATAAAAATGTAACATTTTTTACATTTATGAAAATAACTACTTTCATTTAAACGACTTCTAAGATATGAAGAACAATATTTTTTAAAAAATGCAATTGGAAGTACACTATGACGCAAAAGTTTAGACAATGAAGAAATTCTTACATACTTTGAAAAATATTTATTCAATTTTCAAATCACTGCTTGAAATTAATGTGCTGTACATATAAACAATATTTATAACAAAGAAAAGTGGAATTGTGCATATTGCAATAAATTAAATGGTAACAAAAATAAACTGCTGTCTCAAAAGTTTAGACACAAATTAAATAAAATCGAAATAAACAATTTTTAAAACCTGGTTGCGCATCCATGCTTATGTATTACGTCATATACACGAGATTGCATGGAAGAAACTAAATCTTGCATAGTTTGTGGATCGATATCGTACCATACATTCTCAATAGATGTCTTAAGTTCCTTTTCAGAAGAGTATTGTCTAGCGTTGCTATAAACTTTGCGACACATGATGCTCCAAAGGTTTTCTATAGGGTTAAGATCTGGGCTACATGCTGGCCAGTCGAGAACTCTTATATTATGGGAATTAAACCAAGATTTTGAATGTTTTGCAGTGTGAATTGAAGCATTGTCTTGCTGAAATTCCCACTGAGGACCCCCTAGAAGCTCAGCAAATGGCAGTAGGTTTTCTTCTAATGTCTGTGTATAATGCTGTGAAGTTTGACGACCACTGGTGAAGGTCAGAGATACTTGTCCATTATAGCAAAAGGCTGCCCAAACCATCACCGAGCCCCCTCCTTGTCTGCGACTAAAAAAACGTCGAGGTTCCTTCCGCAAGTCATGACAATACGATAAACAACCATCTGGACCATCCAGATTCCACTTTTTTTCATCGCTAAATATGACTGACTGCCATTTCTCTCCATATGACATATGCTTTCGAGTCCACATAAGTCTTTGTAACTTATGATATGGTTTCAGAGCTGGTTTCTTCTGCATTTTGCTATAAATGATTTTTCCTTTTTCCAAAATTCGTCTACGAATCGTATCCTTTGATACAGAGAGTCCCGATGAGCTTTGAACTCCACGTACGCTCATTTGTTGAGTACTCGCTAGTCTTTGTATCAGGCGATCCTCTCGTACATTTGTCACACGTGGCCTCCCAGACCGACATTTTGCTTTTTATTCGGAACCACTCAATAAAACTCGATAAATAGATTTTTTTGACCTATTAATAATAGCAGAAATTTCAGAAACGCTCTTCCCTTCACCTTTCAACTGCCAAATCCTTGAAACCTCATTCACTTGAATTTCTTTAGCTCTCGGCATGTCGACTATGAAGCGCAATCGTTTGCAGAACTTAAGTACTCCAAATTTGTGACATCATCGATTCTAAATTTGCATATGCCAGCGAATATTCAAAGAAATTTAGAATAGTGTCTAAACTTTTGCGACAAGCACATTTGAATTTTTATGAAAAAAATTAGTATTATAGCAAATAAGACGACTGTCTTTTGTACATAGCATTTTAAATCAGTTTTTGAATATATTTACAGGTTTTTGTAATTCTGACGTCATAATTCTACATTTTAAAGCTGAATGACGTCATTGTCTAAACTTTTGCGTCATAGTGTATACCACTAAATCTAACAATTTAGCTATTGATCAGTGACACCAGGGAATACTCAGTATATTTTCTAAAGAATCACCCGAAGTACCCTTTATTCGAATTTCAGTAGTTATTGCCGAAACGTCAGTGAAGGCTTACTGTGGAGACACGAAAAGTTTTGGTTTCTGTTAGTCAGTCTGTCTGTCTGTTCCACAATAACTGCCGCAAAAAGCATCCGATCGGCTTGAAATTCACTGGGCATGTTGATGAGATACCTGGACTTAGCTGTATAGTTTTTGGTTAAATTTGATTCATTCGTTTGGGAAATATGGAACATTTTATTTTGCTTTATAATGCTTTTCTATGGCAAGTCAGACGATTTTCAGATTTTCATTTGTTGAAAGAAACGGCTCATATGAAAAATCGATTTAAATGGTAAATATTTGATGCTGAAATTTTTAAATAAGGTTATTAAATTATTCCAATTAGTTTGAAATTTTGTCAATATATTTGCGAGATTTTTTTAAATTAGGTTTATAATATTGGGGGGAATTTTATGCATGTTTTCTAATAATATAAAGGATATTGTTTTATTAATTTGACATAATGCATATTTCATTTTTTCCCTTTTCTTTCATCTGTTGCCTAGCAACGTATTTGGTCCTAATAATATTAGTATAATTGCGTGTATAATGTTTGTAAAGCCAATGTCAAAACGGATGAATTAATGCATTTGTATCTTTGCATATAGATGGATTTTAGACCAGAAATAAAAATAGGCAATATTTCATTTATTTTATTCAAATATTTTGCTTAAAAATACAAAAGTTCATTATTTCATAGAGAATAACGTAACATTTTTCCATAACATTTACCAATATTT
Organism: Maratus speciosus; assembly: GCA_963932465.1. Lineage (NCBI taxonomy): Eukaryota > Metazoa > Arthropoda > Arachnida > Araneae > Salticidae > Maratus > Maratus speciosus. The sequence continues at coordinate 8,075,643 of OZ010792.1, read as the reverse complement.
CTTTAATTGTTGCCAAGAAAATCAAAACCCGGAAAAATATTTTCTTTTAAACAATTTTCAATTGAAATGTTTTGTCGTGAAACAGGAAAATGAAAAATAAAATTAAGAATAGAAAAATTAATATGGCGGCATATTGGAAATAAAAAGAAAACTCTCGAGTATTTCTTAATATAACAAGATGAAAAGTTTTGAGTAAGTACGCATAGCAGGTGAATTAGACGTCATTTATCGAAAACAAAGATGCTGGAATAAAAAGATCTTGGGTAAAATAAAATTAACTATTGTTCACGGAGGAAAGAGATAGATGGAGATGCAGTATGCCGTAAAAACAGTTTGCAATACGATGTGCGTTATCGGTCAGATTTAAATGCTCTCATTCAGTCCAAACAAAACAAACACGTGGAACAGGGACCGAATTCTTTGACTTCATCCGTGCATTTTTTCTGTAAAATGAAAATGATCTGCTTACATTTAAGCAATAAGCATTCTAAGGTAGCATTTCATTGTATTATGAATTAAAAACTGTATTACTAAAACTATTACTCTTTTTTTTTTTGTTTTTTTAAGCACGTCGTTGTGTTGTGCCGAATGTAGCGGATTTTAGGGTTACATTTTTGGCATCACTTCAATATTTATTGTCTGTGTATGGTTAACATGAATATTTTATTTTAAATTTAAATTTTATTAATTTATAAAAAAACTTATGCTTATCGTTATAAATCACAGCGTAAAAAAAAGCTAAGATATACTATAACCATCCGCACAATCAATAAAAAATTACGAATGTAAATTTAAATAGACTACAGGGGGTTCAGGGAGGCTCTGCCCCCCTGAAGAAATGCAATTTTTGATTTAAAAAGTTACCAGAATAAGTAGCTCATCAGAATTTCAGAACATCAATGTATAACCACTTGTTTAACACTTTTAATTTCTGAAACTTTACGAAGTATCTTGTATGCTTATAAATATTTATGTAATTTGAAAACTTTAAAAAGCGATTTGTAGGAAGTTGAATATTACGCAATCAGTGTTAAAAAACAATGACTTGCAAAGATGACGTTGAGGCTCCTGATCTGCAGATTTACTAGTTGTAGTGTTGAATAAGCAGGCTATATAACTAGGGTTAACCTTGGCTGCCAATTTAGATGCTGAAATTCTTCAAATCTTCATTTTTTTTAGGTTAAATTTGCTTCTTACAGGACTAATGAAAAAAAAAATATTTTGCAAATGAAACATTATTTTACTAAATGAAACAAATCAGAACATGTCATAGTGTTATGTTCAGAAAATGCTGTTGTGCAGATAAACATTTAAAGAAAGTACATTAATGTAAATGCGAGTTTCATTTAACAACCGGTTCTCCGAACTCAAAACAAATTAATCAGTTCTACCAAATCAGCTGAATCCCACCACTGTAATTTGTGTTTGTCAGAAAGGGTCTAAAGTAAAAAATAATTAAATAATAGCAATCCATTAAAATGGTGGCAACTCAGTAGGAATAATGTTCCTGCTCCTTTTGATTTAGCAAGGAAGATTTTAAATGTACCAGAGAGCAGTGTATGGAGTGGATGAAGATGATCCTTTTCAGAGCTTACAAACATTAGTATTCTTAAAATCTTGGAACAACTTTCAGAGGAGATAATGTGGTCAAAACAAAATGTATACGAAACGAGCACTGCAATCCACTTATTCTATTAAAAATGTAATACATCCAAATAAAAATACAGGGTGGGTCACTGTGACGGTAATAATGGATTGATGTAATCGTAAAAAGGTTAAGTACACATTGCGAAGTTCTTTTAATAAAACTATTGATCGTTAAAGAAATAATAAAACTGTAGAATTCTTACTTTACAGGAGACAGTGAAGAGAGAAACTGATGAAACAAATAATATTCTTTATTTCAGACGTTAGTAGCAATAGAAGGTTATGAAAATTCTTGCTTCTTGTCACCATTTTAAAATAAAAGAACCGAATCTTTTAAGAAGAGAAAAACAACAGTCAACATAGAATAATTCCACGGGATTTTCCTTTGATGAGAGCAGCACATCTTTAAAGATTAAATTTTGGCATGACAAAAAGAAACCACAAACATACGACCCATTATACGGACGTAATCCTTCGGTAAGCTTAGTGGCATTCGACGGCAGGCAAGCCTGCGTCGCAATTGAAAAACTACATCTTTTCAGCACAACTTCAAACCAAATTCTAATTTTAAAATTAACGAGTTTTAGTATATAAATGATGAATACGGGGTTGACAAAGTAATTAAAAGGCAGAATTTAAATTGATTAGCTAAATTAACATTTACGGGAAATTAATGAAAATCGAATTACAAGCTGCAGAATTCAAAATGTTTTCACTGATTGGAAAACGAAACCAAACGATATCCTCCTGTCAGCCATCGCCGTCAAAAGAGGGCGACGCATCATTTCAACGACATCATCATAATGCAAGTAGACTCTGACGAAACGAGAGCACCAAGATGTACTCTGGAAAAAAAACGGCATGCGCAAGACTGCCGACTCGTTCCCAAAGCAGAGATGAAAATCGGCGCCGAAAACCAGACTCGCTTTACGGTGAGAGATAAAAAACATCAACATCTTGGTGCAATGATTGAATTCAAATAGATATTGATGCAAAAAAATAGCTGAAAGGAAATAAAAATAAACCAAATTTAAATACTGTGAGAAGTATTCTCACAGTCACTACAAGCTGAAATAGGATTTTTGTTCAGAACTTTAACATTTATGAAGATATTTTAGCAAGATTTTATAAACTTTGGTTCTATGACAAGTGATGACACCATTAAAAGTGGGTGAATTTTGATCAGTGACACAGTATGTCAGTTGTATTCTGAATAATGGAATGCTGTTTGGATATGAATGGTGTCAGTTTCTAGCATTTCTCATCCTGCCATCTTATTTCACAGAAATCAAAGTGTGATGTAGTAATCACATTTGTCCTTTAATTGTAATGCAGCTCATTCTTATTTCGTCCCTTAAATGTTTTCTTTTTGGCTCAATATCTTTCAAATCGCTATTTTTCCTTTTTTTACCAAAGGTAACAGATAGCTTTTCAGCCACCTCCTATGATCTATTTTTAGACCGGTGTGTATTGCAGTGCAGTGACATCCAGCTAAGTAATGAAAAGGGTGTGTCTTCGCTCCGCGAATTAAAAGTACCTTCTCTCTTCAGAAAGTTTGTTTTGTCTTTCCTTTTTTTTTTTATATGCGCTGCTCATAATACGTAATTTTAATTTAACTAATAGATTTAAAATTTATTTTGGATGCACTAATGTAAAAACTGTTTGCATGGTATATATACCATGTAAACCAAATTTGCATATAAGTGCATAGATACCAAGTGCAGTTAGTTTTTCAACAGATTTTACGAAAATTTGATACTGTACTTTTGGCAATGTAATTGTTCCTTTTCGAATTCGGGCCTAGCACCTAATTCGAAGGAGCAATGACAATCGTTTTATGAATGTGGTGTTCTTCTAGAGTGTTAATTTTGATCCATAGAAGTCTTTCTTCAACTGGTGATATTATTTAATTTTAAGCATCTCGATTGCCATTCTCTAAAGAATAACTTCAACCAGTATCAGTCTGCATCATTAACGTCATGGAATCCTTTTTTGCCCAGAAGCAGAATTTTCTGTGTCAATCTGCAGCAAACTAAAATTTATCTGCGACCTAACAATGCTAGACTAAGCTTACTATCATAAGAAATAACAGAAACCCATAAAATAAGCAAAATTTGCATTTATAAAGAACATATAATAAAAAATACAACAAATATAAATCCAGAGACTTTAAAATAAATTTCAGCTATTTTTTTAAACCCAGCATTTCTTTTTAAGCTGGTGGATTAATCTGCAAAGTTTAAAATAATCTGCAGCACCCGCTGCCATGCTGCACTGTTTCTGCTACTGGGCTTTTTTGTTGCATTTTTCTACGATGTACGGTGACCAACTAATTTTCTGCTATACCTTCCCACCTCTCCATGTGATTAATAAAAATTATTTTTCATGTCAACTTGTCTTCCTTGAACAAGCCTCTGTGTCACTCGCTTTCTCATTAAGTAAGAATGCTTACTTTTATTTATTCTTATCCACTTCTACTGAACAAAGTTATTTATCATCGGCACCTTATTATTATTCTATGGCACTTAAGATAATTTATAATGCCACACAAAGTAAGTCTGTTGAAACTGTTGTTACAATATTTTCATTATTGTTAAAGTAACAAGGGAATACCTAAGTTCAGCATGGAGTGAGATACACTGTAATTTTGACTGAATAGGTAGATTGCGATCTTGGTTTCCTATACAAAAATTGTCTGCCTTGATGTTTACTTTCACCCCTGAAAGTTTATTCTGTTTTGTTTAGAAACACCCTATTTATGTAAAAAGAAGAAACTTACAACATTCAGGAACTTGCATTTGTACATTAAGGTTTTTAAAGATATTTTTTTAAGTATTTGGTTTGGCCGAATATTGAATTTTGGCCAAACCAAATATTTGGCAGACTGAATAGTTTGATATTCTGTAATACAGCTGATGAGGTCAAATGCCAAAAAAATACCGAACATTTAATTTGATTAATCCCATAATATAAACTATATTCAAGAAAATCCACACTATTAAACACTTGAAAAATATACTTAATACATATAAAAAACATACCTTGACAGAATAACCTGTACAATCAATTGCTTCATCTCCAATATAAAAATCTAAATCATCTATACCTCGACCTAAACGACGTATAGCTTGATCTCCAATTTTTGCTGTCTCCCTGATAGCAATGGCTGAAAAATAAAACAAATTTTTATACTTCTTTGTTAGACAGCCTTAGGCACGAAAGATAAAACAGCAAGGTTGAATTAGACGAGAAGGAAAATTTTCTAAAGCACTTTTTTAGCAAACTTTTTTTTTTACATTTTAAAAATGTCATCATATATATATTTCATTAAGATATAACAATCAATGTATCAAATGGATAAAAAATTTGTCTTACATTTCCCGATTTAATACTTTCAAAAGCAATTTGTTTAATTTACACATAAATGAACCACATAATAATTGAATCAAAATATATGACACAAGTTATATAAGATTCAAGGTTGTATCGGTTTTAACCATGGGGGTTTAGACCAGGGGTGCAGAAAATGTTTCTACTCCCAACATTTCCCCCAATCCACACGAAAATTTCCCCAAAATTTTATAGTATGTTATAGGTAAGTGCTGAATTATCGTAGGTATACTAAAAAATTTATTTTTCAAATATTTCTCAACTTATGCGCGAGTATATATGGCAGGGGTGATTCTGAGTGAAAAAAAATTTCCTAAAATTCACAGCAAATTTTCTGAAAGGTTACAGCAGAGTGGGGAAAATCCACTCACAACACTATGTATTTTTCATGGATCTTTTGATGCAATTCGCGTTTTTTCGCGATCTTTTGACGAAATTTGCAGTTATTTCTCCTTCCTTTTGACGAAATTCGCAGTTGTTTTGCCATCATTTGATTAAATTTGCCGTTGTTTTGCGATCGTTTGGCAAAATTTGCGGTTCTTTCGTGATCTTTTGACGAAATTTGCAGTTTTTTGCGATCTTTTAACAAAATTTGCAATTCTTTCGCGATCTTTTGACGAAATTTGCGATTCTTTCGTGATCTTTTGACGAAATTTGCTATTCTTTCGTGATCTTTTGGCGAAATTTGCAGATTTTTTGCAATCTTTTAATGAAATTTGAGGTTATTTTGCCCCTTTTGACGAAATGCGCGGTTGTTTCACAATCTTTTGACAAAATTTGCGTTTATTTCGCGATCTTTTGACGAAATTTACGTTCATTTCGCGATCTTTTGACGAAATTTGCGGTTATTTCGCCATGTCTTGACGAAAATCGCGGTTGTTTAGCGATCTTTTGACGAAATTTGCGATTATTTCGCAATCTTTTGTCAAAATGTGCATTTATTTTGCGATCTTTTGACAAAATTTGCGTTCATTTCACGATCTTTTGACGAAACCCGCGGTTATTTCGCGATCTATTGAAGAAACCTGTGGTTCTTTCGCGATCTTTTGATGAAATTTGTGGTTCTTTCGCACTCTTCAGACGAAATGTGTGGTTATTTTGCGATCTTGTGACGAAATTCGCGTTTTTTCCATAATTCTTCGCGAAAGTTCGCAGTATTTTCAGATGACAGATTTTTTTTTTTTTTTTTGGAACCGAATGTCTTAAACTTTCGGAAAATTCGGAACATAATCACCCCTGATATACGGTACATATTATTCTGAGATCGATTTTGTGAAGGTCGCCATACGGATATTTTTATTTGTACTAAAATTGTTCTATCTCAGGGAATTATGGAATTCGTTGTTAAAATCGAAATCAATTGTATATGTTTCTGAAAAATTTCCCCCAATCCTAGATCGCCGGATCGGGCATATTCTGCACCCCTGGTTTAGACCGGTTTTAACCATCCTGGTCAAAATCAATTTTGACCATTTTGACCACTGAAATTCACTATTCAATTTATTTACTATTAATCAAATATGTTTTACTAGTTAACATTTGTTAAAAATGTCATAATATAAGTAACATAACAGCAATAAATACCAAATTAAAAAAGTCATAATTAAATAACATAACACCAAGATACAACACAAATGTTTTAACTATTTTTTTACACAAGATCTTTTATGTTTTTATGTAATTTGTGTTTAATTTAAAAAACGATTACAAGTAACGAGTTTTGCAGTTGTCTCTAAACTTAGACGGTTTCGTAATTTATTTTGTATTATTCCAAATTTAGAAAACAACCTTACTATTGATGAGGAGTTGACACAACAGTTCATTAGATGTAGTAATGTGAATTTAACAAATTTTATATCAATGCCTATAACCTTCTTCATTGTTGCCCACCAGACATCAGGCCCAATTGTATCTTTTACACTTTCAGAAAAATAGGAATTTGGATATGGTAAGGATTCTGCTTGAAATGCAATCACAAGAGGCAAAAAGGTAGTATCAATATTATCGTGTAACTGCTGCCTTGCTATTTCTTGCTTCTCTTCATCAATACTTTTACCCATGTAGACAGGATTCAACATATAAGCCAGAAAATGAACTGGGGTAACATTTTTAATAAATCGAGACTGAATCACTTTAGAATAAGTTTCAAGATCTTTCTTTTTTAGAAATCTTAACCATTTGTCGCATGCATCAAATATAATAGCATCGTCTTTTTGAAGTTTATCTAAAGCAAGGGAAATAGGCTTAAGTTGATTTTGTAAATGTTGTACTTCTTTGTATATCAAGGGCGGATCTGGAGAGTCCTCAAGGGGGGGGGGGGGGCGATTTTAGAAATTTGGAGACTTCAATATGATACGCGGGTCGGGGCTAATTTTTTTCACTGCGGGTCGTGTTACTTCCACTTTTTGCTGCAGGTCGGGTTTGGGTCCGGTTTTTTATACTTTTTTGCTGTGGGTCGTGCCTGGGTCCGGTTGATTTCTACTTTTCTGCTGCAGATCGGGTTGACTTGTACTTTTTAGCTGCGTCCTAGCAAGTTGGGTTTGGGGCAGATTGACATACATAATTTCAGGTTTTGGTAAGTTTCGGATTGGGCTTTCACTCTTGCGAGAAGGGTTCGGGCCAACCCAAATTTTGAAAAGAAAGTGTAAATACTTTTATAGATAAAAACTATATACATTAAAAGCTCCATAACGAGCACGCCCAAACAATTATTTAACAATACTTTTTAATCTTTAGGATTATGTAAAAAATACTAATTTGGTGCTTGTCTCTTTATAGCTAAGATGAATTATAATTCAGTAAAGGATACTTTGAAACTTATTAAAAAACGTACTGGGCGTCCTAAAATGGACTGACTGATTTTAAAATTCAGTAACTTGCGAATGGTGACAGCAATTAAAAAAAATCTTGCAGGAGGGTTATGTAAGATGTCAGGAGATTTTTTTACTGCGATTCTCGACTTTACATTGCAGCGATAGATGACGCTGCAAACAATAGTCGTTAAGTCAGGCACCGATTTTGCGCCTATTGCTTGCAGCGTCATCTGTCATTTCTATTTTAAACTAAAATAAAAAATCTCAGTAAAAAAAAAAAAACTTATAATCAGGGATTCAGTAAAAAAAAAAAAAAAAAAAAAAAAAAAACAAATTCTGAAATTTTCTGAAGTGTTACAGCAGAGGAGGGGGGGGGGGGATTCCTTCCTGGCACTAATTATTTTTGTTGCTGGTCGGGTTAGATGTTTTCGATTCGAGTCAATTTCAGGCTGAGTGCAGATTCCTGCAAGCTGGGTTTGTTTAACCCGTTTTCTTCAAAAGTTAGTTCAGCATATTATTTCAGATTAAAAACTTTACCTTTAATAAACATAGGTGTATGTATGTGTTCTATTTTCTAAAGAGACCATTGTATTTTTTCCACGATTCTTTGATAAAATTCGCATTTGTTCCACGACTCTTTCACGAAATTCGCGTTTTTCCGCAACTCATTGACGAAATTCACATGTTTTGGCAGCCCTTTGATAAAATTCGCGTTTTTTTCATAGCCGTTTGATGAAATTCACATTTCCTTCATTGCCCTTTGATGAAACTTAAGTTTCTTCTGCAAGGCTTTGGCGAAATTAGTATAATTTTGCAGCTCTTTGATAAAATTTGCATTTTCCCCCCCACGATCCTTTAACAAAATTCGTGTTTTCTACGCAATCCTTTGACGAAAATCGGATTTTTTCAGCAATCCTTTGACGAAATTCGCATTTTTTAAGCGATTCTTCGATGAAATTAACTTTTTCCGCGATTTTCTGAAGAAATTAACTTTTTTCTGCGATTCTTTGAATAAATTCGCGTTTTCTTCGCGATCCTTTGACAAAATTTGAGTTTTGTTTCGCAACCTTTTGACGAAATTCGCGTTTCTTTTGCGACACTTTGATGTAATTCGCGTTGCTTTTGCGATTCTTTGATAAAATTTGCATTATTTTTGCGATCCTGTGACGAAATTTGCGTTTTTCGTGGTTATTTGACAAAATTCGCATTTTTCTCCCGATCCTTTGAGGAAATTCGCGTTTCCGTGATTATATGAAGAATTTTGTGTATTTTCCATGGCCCTTAGACCAAATTCGCGTTTTTTCCACGAATCTTTGGCGAAATTGAAGTTATTTTCTGCGAACGATTGACGAAATCAGGTGGTTATCAAAATAATGGAAACACTTGTGAATGAAAGGGACATTTAAGAATTCCCTTCGTAAGCATTAAAATATAATCTTAGCTACCAGTTTTTTTAATATAAAAAGTACATGCATTAGGTAGTATGAGAGAGCTCTAGAAGAGTTGTCTACGTTTTGATTTTTTTGTCAGAAGCGTAAAATGTCAGACATCACAGATTTTCAAAGAAGCCAAATTGTAGGAGCCCCACTAGCTGGAGCAACGGTCACCGAAACATCCCAGCTTATAGGCGTTTCTAGAGGTACTGTGTCTAAAGTCATGACAGCATACACACAGTGCGGAAAGACAAGCTCAGCAAAGCAAAATAGTGGACGGAAGGAGAAGCTGAGTGAAAGAGACCGACGGGTATTGAAGCGGATTGTAATGTCTAAAAAGAAAACAACTGCAGCCAAAGGGACCGCAGAGCTCAATCAGCATCTGGATTCTCCAGTGTCAACAATTACAGTTCGGAGATACCTTCATAAAGAGAACATTTACGGCAGAACAGCAATTCCCAAGCCACTTGTCACAGATGCTAATGCCAGTCGTCGTGTAGAGTGGTGCCACAACCACAAAACCTGGTCGATTGATAAGTGGAAGACTGTTATATGGTCAGACGAATCATCTTTCACATTGTTCCCCACAACAGGACGGGTACATGTCTGGAGAACACCTGCACAAACGTATGATCCTGATTGCCTCCGTCCAACTTTCAAGCATGGAGGTGGATCGGTCATGGTATGGGCAGCCGTGTCATGGTTTTCTGCTGGTCCAATCGTAACCCTGAAAGGAAGGATCACTGGGGAGAAGTATAGAGAAGTTTTAGCTGACCAGGTCCATCCCATGATGCAAATTTTGTTTCCTGCAGGAGATGGAATTTTCCAGGATGATAATCCCCTATTCATGCAGCCAGAGTTGTCCAATCATGGTTTGATGAACATGAGGATGAGGTGGAACATCTACATTGGCCCGCACAGTCCCCAGACCTCAACATAATCGAACCGTTGTGGTCTATTTTAGAGCTTTCAATCCGGAATCAATATCCTCCACCGGCATCTCTCACGGAACTTTCACAATATCTCCATGAAGAATGGTACAATATTCCTCTAAACACTATTCAGAATTTGTATGATTCGATTCCCAGGCGAATCCAAGCTGTATTACATGCCAAAGGCGATCCTACGTCATATTAATAAAGAATTCCTTCAAAATCTAGGGTGTTTCCATTATTTTGATAACCACCTGTAGGTTTTTTTATGGCGACCATTTGTCAAAATTCGCGACTATTTTTATGTCCGAATTTTTGAGTTTATGAATTTTTTTTATTTTCCGAACTGAATGCCTTAACCCTCTCGCTGGGTATATATATATATATATACATTTATGAAAATAGGTTAAAAAATTGAGCCTTTATTTTATTACATATTTCAAATCTGCATATATTTTAGAGTTCAAATATGTCCAAAATCTTTATGAAAGAGTTTCTTTTTTAACTAGAATTAGGTCATAAAAAAAAAGGATTTGCTGCTGCGGAAATTGCGGGTTGCGCACATTTTGTCACTTATACGTTGGTCGTGAAAATCGCAGGGTGCGCAGCGATAGGGTTAAATTTTCGGAAAATTCGGAACAGAATCACACCTGCTCCTGAGATCTTACATAACCCTCCTTCAAGCATATTTTTTTAATAGCTGTCACCATTTGCACGTTATTGAATTGTATTTAAAATCAGTCAGTCCATTTTAGGACACACGGTATATTCAGTAGCTATGAGATGATGGCTGAAAGAAGCATAAAAAAAATAAAGCTGGCTTCGATATGTCAGTTAGAGGTTTACCCGGGCTGGAATTTCCAGGTCCAACCCACACACACACACAAAAAAAATATTGGCCCAGCCCGGTATAAAAGCTAAAAAATCGACTCCAGCTCAGCCTGCCTTTTGCAATTAAATTTATTCATAAAGCACACTTACTTATGCTTATATTTTATTTTAGATTATGTTCGAAATTCATGAATACAGAAAAACATTAATATAAATGACTATTTAGGCAATTATGTACATAAACACTACGTAAACATCATTACTTAGACAAATACTACATTCCAGTATGAAAATCCAGTCAGAAAATCAGCTTAGAATGAAAGAAACGGATGATAAAAGAAAATCACAATTTTAAAGCTCTACAAAGAAAGCTAGTTGGATGTGCCAATCCCAAACTTTCTTCTATCTTATACATCTTAATATTTCAAAAAGCAGTTACACATGTTAATACTTCAATATTATTAGTTCAATACTATACCAACTTTCCTTTTCTTCTTAAATTTCTGCTCCAGTCAATTAAACGGCTAAAAACGAGTTAATCTATATCATGATATTTGTTAAAATTAATAGTTTTTTTTTAGTCTGTTGTTATCAGCTGTTTGCGAATAGCCGGCTTAGCAGGAAGCGAGTTCCCGCCACTGCACCAGCCGCCGATGGACAATAGAACTACGAAAAATCAAGAAAAGTATACAAAAATTGCTATCCCAGAGCCCCTTAACCGTGAAATATTTCCAAATTCAAGGAGGACCTGTTGACCATATCCAAAATTATGCACAAAAAATTTGGTTCAATTGTATGCATAATTTTATACACTTTTCGATGGTACGATAATGAAAATGGGACAGGCATCGCTATTACAGCGCCCCCTTCAGGCAGATTTTTTTCAAATTCAGGGAGGACTTGCTTGCCACAGCCAGAAACATGCACAAAAAATTTGGTTCAATTATATGCATAACTTCATACGCTTTTCGATGGTACAATAATGAAAATCGTACAGACATCGCAATTACAGCGCCTCCTACCGGCAGAATTTTTCCAAATTCAGGGAGGATCTTCGTGCCATGACCAAAAACAAACACAAAAAATTTGGTTCGATTCTATGCATAACCTCATACACTTATCGATGGTACAATAATCAAAGTGGTACAACAGTCGCACAAAAATCGCTATTACAGCGCCCCCTACCGGCGATTTTTTTTCCAAATTCAGGAACGACCTTCTTGCCATAGCCAAAAACTTAAAATAAAAATTTGGTTCAATTCTATGTATAACTTCATACACTTTTTGATGATACAATGGCGACAGACAGACGCACAGACGGACAAACAGACATTTTCTATAAACATGTGTTTTGGGATCTCTGACCCCTAAAACTTACACCGTCGAAAACCGGAAGTCAAAAAAATTTCGATTAGAATGCTTTCTTCTATAGATAGAAGAAAGTAAAAAGTAGATTTTTAAAAATGCATCTTAGCCCAGTGGTTAGGGGGTTAAATTCGGAATTAATTAGGGGGAAGCTGGAAATTGTTTTAATCCCTCCAGTTTAGGTCTGGAATGAATATGCTATGTTTTCCCCCTCGTACTAGGTGAGCGTTAGGAAATATGTATAGATTTATAGTAAAAAAAACGTTTTTTTGCATACCATAACAGTATCTCCAAACAGCTAACTCTGTCAAAAACATTGTCAATAAAAATGTTGTAGAGCTTAAAATTCTGAGTAAAATGAGTACCTACATGTAATATTTTTGTTGAACATTAAGGTCGCAATTCCAGCTTAAAGTTTTAGACCCGTGGTCAGGGGGTTGAACTCAGAATTAATTATGAGTAAACTGGAAATTGTTTTAATTCCTTCAGTTTAGGTCTAAAATGAACGTACTATGTTTTCTTCCTCGTACTTGGGAGAATGTTAGAAAATATGTACCTATTTATTTTCGAAAAGCACGTTTTTTTTAATTACCTTAACAATATCTCAAAACAGCTAACTCTATATAAAACATTGTCAATACGAATGTTGCAGGGCTTAAAATTCTGAATAAAATGAGTACATGATGAATATTTTTGTTCAACGTTAAGGTCGCAATTCTATTTCAAAAAATTGCCTTAATCGCTAATCAAGAGCTTGAAGCCAGGAGAGACAAAGTTAACTTAACAATATCTCAGAACAGCTAACGCTATCAAAAACATTGTCAGTACAAAAGTTGTAGAGCCTAAAATTCTGAGTAAAATGAGTACCTACATTTAATATTTTTGTTCAATATTAAGGCCGCAGTTTTGAGATATTTTAAATTAATTTGGTCTCTCCTGGCTTCAAGCTCTTGATTTGAAAAATTTTGAAATAGAATTGCGACCTTAATGTTGAACAAAAATATTAATGATGGTACTCATTTTATTCAGAATTTTAAGCTCTACAACATTTGTATTGACAATGTTTTTTTATAGAGTTAGCTGTTTTGAGATATTGTTAAGTTAATTAAAAAAAAAACGTGTTTTTCGAAAATAAATATGTACATATTTTCTAACATTCACCCAAGTACGAGGAAGAAAGCATAGTACGTTCATTTTAGACTTAAACTGAAGGGATTAAGACAATTTCCAGTTTACTCCTAATTAATTCTGAGTTCAACCCCTGATCACGGATCTAAAAATTTTAAACTGGAATTGTCACCTTAATGTTCAACAAAAATATTAAGTGTAGGTACTCATTTTACTCAGAACTTTAAGCTCTACAACATTTGTACTGACAATGTTTTTGACAGATTTCGCTGTTTTGAGATATTGTTATGGTATGCAAAAAATCGGGTTTTTTTACTATAAATCTATACATATTTCCTAACGCTCACCTAGTACGAGGGGGAAAACATAGCATATTCATTCTAGACCTAAACAGAAGGGAAGCTCCACCACCCCTACCACTCTGTAACTTATCAAATCAAATTAAATTTTTAAAGATTTCGCTAAACAAATGTACTACATAAATATAATGTTTACGAATAACAAATAAGTAAGATGCCAGACCAACTTTGGCTCGGGGAGAAGAATTTAGAGAAGTGCACGTGTCGCGATCGGGCCAATACTGCTTATCATATGGGCTGACTTGGACAGAACATTTAGCTTTTATTCCGGGACGAGCCCCGACCTGGAAATTTTGACCAGTGCAGTGCAGACCTCTAGTAAGAATGAAGTACAGGCCTGGTTCGATCTGGAAGAAAAAGAAGTCTGGCCCGACTCAAATTTTCAGAAAATTTTAAGATCAGGGCACGGTTCTAAGAGAGAGAAGACCTTACCAGGGCCGAGCCTATTGGATTTAAACTGGCGCGACCCGACCCGGGTCGCGCCGGACTCGAGCTTCGCCTCAAGTCAGAATGAATAATGCCGTTTTCGAAACCTTTTATTTGCCCAAGGGGGGGGCGATCGCCCCCTCGCCCCTCCCTTAGATCCGCCATTGTTGTATATACATACATTTTAACAATGTTATCAATATCATCTTCATGCTCATCTGTAATTTTCATGTAGAAATCCCTGTTTTTAATAAAAGTTATCAAACATTCAATCTGACTGTTCCACCGTGTTTCTCCTGGAAGTTGGGGTTTAACAGATGCTTCATATTCAGATAGATAGCCTGAAGGTCGGTGGTTGTTTTGGAAGTATTTCTAAACTTTAATAACATGCTTCATTATTTAACTAACTTTGTGTTTGTAATATCTTGTCCTACAAGATTCAAGTAAAATGCAGCACATCCATTAGAAATAAACAGTTCGTCTATGTACATTTTGAAAATCTTCTCTCATGCATTTATCTTGTTTTCATTGTTACTTACAAAACTTCTTACTTTACAAGCAAACTTGTTTTCTACCTCTTCTTTAGCATCAGCTGCTAGTTTTAAACAATACTGGGCAGTTTTTTTAGATGTCCCTGTATCAACAGCTGAAAGGAAGAATGATTTTTTCCATGTTGATACACAATTAACAATGATAAGACAATTATGGATCTCGCTTTCTGATTGTATTGCATAAGAATATTTTACTAATGAGCCTCATTAACTTGTCAATGTATTATTTTTTTAACTGTGCTGTTACTTTTATAACTTATTAAGATACTTTTAATTGCAAAGAAAAATTAATTATTGAAATTAAGACAATTTTTAACAGTTTTTACTATTTCTGACCAATTTTGGACAGTTAAAACCATTTTTATCCAGTGTCCTGGTCAAAATCAATTTTCACCAATTAAAATTACAACCCTGATAAGATTAGAAATTTTTCCACTTTCATGATTGTTTAAAATATATGGTATAAAATTGCACTTCCATAAGACTGAGTGCTAAGGCCTCTGATCCATAACAAAAAAGTACCCAATTTTTAAACAAGATATGAAGTATTTGTAGAACTTTAAAAAGTTTTCCAGTCCAATATAAAACACATCTGGTTCTGTCAAAATCACAGTAATGCAAACCACTAATTTTGTAAATTGGAGCTATGCCAAACTATTTTATAAGGACTAGGGAAAAAGGTATATTTTAAATAATTGCAATTAGAAGATATTACACTGTCATAGGAATTCTTTAAAAAGCAGCTGGTGAAATCCCCATCCACTTATTATGATAAATTTGTTTTTATAGTTGCTTCAGCAGAATTCGGCATTCAAATGGTAAAACGAATGATTGTGAAAATTTTCTTCTCCTGGCAGGTCCACTTTCTCTATCTCGAAATGATTGATTATTCATGTATACAAACTGCTTCACCATGTATAATATGTCAGATTAAATGCCTGTTTTTGTATAAATAAAATAGAATACATATTGAACAAATCAGTTGTGTCAGGATTTGCATTTATTCACATATTATGCGTAAATCTTAGATCATGATTCACAAATTTAACAATGGTGAGTCAACAATTGACATCTCTCTCCATTCTTGATAGAAAATATACCCATAATGCTCTTTCAAAAGAGAAAAGTCTTAAAATCCAATTGCAAGCAGCATTTATAAAGGATTGGCTTCAATTAAAATTTTCATGATTTCTAAAATTATTAATCCTACTTTTCATGAGTTATTGCAAAAACTTAGCTGTTAGTGTAAGTTTCCAGTTATATCACACATTAATATGTATGCAACATACCAGTGTCCTAATAGATATACACATATTTATTTTTTAATAGGTTTTTTAAAAATTGACTAATGATTTTTCTCGATTGTCTGACTCAGTTTTATATTCAGTATATTACGAATACGGATTTGGCTGAATAGCTGAATACCGAACCAATTTTTTTTCTGCAAAATAAAATAACTTTTGATTATTGTTTAAATGGAAAAGGAATTAAACACAAATCGATGTTTTATTATGTATTTAAAATATCTACTACATCTAAATTATAATAGTATATTTTAATCTACAAGAAAACAATTCATCTAAAATAGGAACTCATTAGTCATTACCTAGTGTTGACTCTAGAAAAAAAAGGCCGCCGGGCAGGAATTTTTCAAAAAGGGAACATTATTCTAAAAAAAGGGGTACATTTTTCAAAAAGGGAATGCTATTCTTAGAAAGGGTACATTTTTTCAAAAAGGGAACACTATTCTAAAATAAGGACACATTTTTTTCAGAAAGGGCACACTTGTACCTTGTTCACAAAACATATTTTGAACTGGTTTGTTTAGAGGTTCTAGAATTTGCGATATTTTCCCGGTATCAATTGAATTGCCACTGGGTGCATAGGAAGTGTTAAAAAGGGCAGCCGGGCACATTGGAAGGGTTTAAAATAGCTGCCAGGCACAAAAAAGAAATAAAAAGGGCCGCCGGGTGCTGCACCCTGCTAAAGCGGCTTAGAGTCAATACTATTACCATTGTCAGGTGTCTTTTTTAATTAAGAAAATTTATTTTAGCATAAAAAATTAAGAAATTGCATTTTATCCTTTTATTCTTAGCTATATTAAATTGATTTTCTGTAAGTCAGGATAGTAAGTAAAGTTATTTCCATTAAAATATAAAGAATGTACTTCACTTTTACTATCCACTTATCCTTTCTTACTTACATTCAATAATAGTAGTATAATAAATACAACAAAAACTAATATTAAATTAAGGGTTTATATCAATTAGAGATATTATTATATTGAAGGAGTCCAAATAAATTAAATTATGAATAAAAGTAACATGATACAATGATTAGCATGCTTTCCTAAGCATAAATTTTAAGGGAGACCAAACTGGTCGCCAAGGGCGGCTAGTATGAAATATGAATAACTGTACATTTTATGCAATTAAGAATGAAAATGACTTCATGAATGCGTCAGAAAATAGCCAATTTGGATTAGAGAAAGAAATTGCAAAAAATGAAAAAAAAAATTATCCTGAATTTATTCAGCTTTATACTTAGAAATATTCAGCAAGATATGTCACAAGATTCAGCTGCAGGTATTCGAGGAGAAGAATCTGGCTAGGTCCAAATACCCGTCCCATCCCTAGTTTTATGATTAGCATCAAATCAGGCTGATTCATAAAATTTTAAGTGAATCAGAAACACTTTGTATATGAATCAGTGAATTAAGTAATAGAGCCAAATAATGCTAATGAATTTCTTTTCCTTGTTTGTTCCTATAAACTCCTTATTCCACAATCTCATTATATAAAGAAAGTGCATCATCTTTTCACACACACACATCACATGTTTTTTAAAACCTTATTTAAGTGTGCCTTTAAAGCAGTTATTGTTGTTTAATTACATCAAAATATAATTAACTAGAAGTAAAAATTAGTAGACAGACAAATGTAGACATCAGGTACGAAAAAAAGAATTTATGTCAGGGAAGATTTGACAGTGGATTGGTTACAGTTTAAATTCAAATCATAAAAGAACATAGATAAGAAATTAAAATAACATTTTAATTTATAAAAAAATGCATAAAATTGAAACTGAATTGATAAGTATCAAAATTTAAGTTCATGGTTCATCAAAAATTGCAATAACATGCATCATATTCAAAAGACATCTCAAATAGGTTAAAATAAACCAATTAATTTATAAATTATTTCAAATTTATTTTATTGTAAAGCCATTTTTAGCAACAGCCTCCATAAACAGTTAGCACAGGCTTTATAATAAAATAATCAGATTAAATCAAATCAAATTATAATATACTAATTAAAAAACAATTACCTGATGGAATGATAAACTGTGGTTCTCTATTACCAGCAAAGCCAAGTTTTGTGTATCTGTAAGAAAGAAAATAATAATAATAATAATAAACTCTGTTCATAACAAATGAGGGCATTTTCCTGTTAAAGGTATTGGTGCTTTAACTTGGCACAATTCAGATTTTAAAAAGTGAGATATGAGCAGCACCTATAAGTAATAGTACTTATTTACAAAAGAGCGCACATTCATCACAGAACTTTATAGTGGGTCAAACTACTATCACACCTTTTTAGAAAAATGTCTCAATTTAATCTACTATTCAATTAACCATAATATAACAAGTTCCAAGAAGTAGTTTTCACACTGTTTTTCCTCTTTTCTTTCATTTATTTCACAGAAAAAAAAAAAAATGCTTATAGTCAGGGATGGGGAATTACATCATTTTATTCACCAGCAGTGATTTCTGACATGGCAAGTGAATTTTGGGGCAGTATTTAAAAATCTCGGCTGTAGAAAATATGCCAAAATCTTTTATATTTTTTTACTTCTTAGCTATACTTATCAACTCATCAAATTACCATGATATAAACATCATACTAAGTTCTATCCAGTACTAAACTTTTCTCTGTTAAATATATTTCTCAGTTTCATAGAAAAAAAATTACGAAATTGCTTTGTCAGAATAATAATGAACTTTTTTGCAGTCTATAATTTTATCAATGAAAATTGCATCTTGTTGGCTGGTAAAATAAATCCTTGGCTGGAAAGATTTTTAGAAAATTCCACAACCCTGCTTTGCTTATAGTGGGTAAATTTATGCCAAAGTAAACTCAAACAAATAAAAGAAAAAAAAGGGGTTATGTCTTATGTATGTGTGTAAACAATCATGTTTAAAAGAATTTTACAACATGACAATCATTAAATAATATGAATTATTTTTTTAATTTAAAATTTACATTAATAAATTCAGAAATGGATATAAATCGCAAATTGCAAACTGATCTTCGAATCTAACTGCAGTTACAATACGAATCCAATGCTCAGACACAGAATAAACATAGGGTAGATGTGCCAGTAATGGACACCCTTAAGGAATTTCTTTAAAAATTATTTTTTTATTAATAGTTATAATTATTATATTCCAGTTTTTTCAATATTATATTAATCTATCAACAATATTTAACCATTCTTATAGCCTCATTTCCCCATATGAATAGAAATTTAATTTTAAATAACAGAAATGTATCAAAACACCCAAAAGCCCAGTAATGGACACCCTCTGGCCCAGTAGTGGACACCCTCTGTTCCAGTAATGGACACCCCATAAAAAGTAATAAATATAATTGTTTTTATGACTGTATTTAGAACCAGAATTTAATGAATACATATTAATGAAACAAAATAGTTATTTTTAAATAAATTTAACAATTAGAATACCAGTAATTAATAAAATATTTGTGATAATCATTTACTGTTTGCATCAATTATTGTAATTATCAGAAGATCGATGTTTTAATTATTTTAAATGCATAGTTTAAAATACTAAATATCAGACAATTACAGCTATCAAATTATTGAAACAGTGGTGGATTTAAAAGGTAATAAAAAAAAAAAAGTTTTGGAATATTGATGTTTAGTTTTGTGTCACTATTTTTAACAATCTTCCAGAGATTACTTGATATATCATTTATAATAATTAATATTACAAATATGAAAGAAATGATATTGTGAGTTGAAAATTTTAAATACTAAATAAAATAATTTCAAAATAAAACCGTAGAACTGATGTTTGAGGCTCCTGATCTGCAGATTTACTAGTTTCATGAATATTACCAATAACTTTCATTAATAGTAGTGTTACCATTTTTTTTTTTTTTTTTTTTTTTTTAATAAGGAAACATTTAAGACAGAAAATGGATTTTTAATAGCTTCTGTAACATTGTTTTTATTTAAACGGAGAGGGATTAAGCCCTATGAGCCCCTCTTTGACTGTGCTCTTAAACAGTATTTTCTGCTTCCCGACTGGTTTGATTGCCAGATTATAAAATATGTGAGGTATATATATGTACTACATAAAAAATATAATAATAAATAAAATAAAATATCGAAATTTTATTAATCACATAAAATAACTTAAAAGCAGCTATTTATAAAAGTTTTGGTGTTATTACATTTTGGTAAGTATAATTTAAAAATTAAATTTGATTATTTAGGTTTGCAGTTAAGCCAAAGTATTTTATGCACTATAAACATTACTAAAATTGAATTTTTAGCAATGTCTATATGGGGTGTCCATTACTGGAAAATGACTAATTAACCATCCCAGTAATGGACACCCCCTCTTAAAACCTTAAAAAGAAATGAAATTTTGTAAATAGCCATTAGTATATAAAATTCAAAGTTTTCTATTGCTACTCAAACAAAAACATTCAAATTTTGCAAGAAAATGAATAATATATAAATTAATTAAACGAAGCCAGCTCTTAACCTCTTCATTAAGATTTTCACAGAAAAACAGCAAAATTTTGAAACATTATTTTCTGCTTCCTGATTGGTTTGATTAAAAGTGTCAACAATAACATAGTTTTATAAAACATACAAGGGGGGAATTTATAAAAAATATAATTCATAAAAAAAATAATTAAAGCTAAATATTTATTAGTTATTTTTTTATGAACCAAAAACATCAAGGGGTGTCCATTACTGGAAGGGTGTCCACTACTGGCACATCTACCCTATAAGTTTTGATAAGATTTTTAAGTTTAAATAACATTTTTAATTTTTATAAATTAAATGAATATCTAAAAAAAAATTCAATAATTAATGCATATATATATGTATTAAGAACGTTAAATAAGCAGAAAAAACAACTTAATAAATATAAAAATCTACACAGATGATACTAGACGAAAAACCGCAAAAATTTAAAAGGCCAAGCCTGTGATAACGATTTTACTTTGACGTTTGAGAGAGGGAAAGAAATAAAAGCTCAGATGCAATTTTACTTATAAAATTGTTTCGTAAAGAATTAAAATTCAAGTTTATTACAATAAAATATAAAATACTATGTAATAAAATGCGGAAAAGGAAATCGATAATACTTGACAATCACAGGGCTCATGATTGTGCTTAAAAATATTAACACCGGTAATCAGAAATGTTTAGAAAATACAACAAGACCTCACCCAGTTCCATTGTCTATGACAATTGCTGGTAATCTTCCGGCCATCAAATTAAATAATTTATAATTTATGTTTTAATTTAAAAGATATCACAAACACCTCCTCCCGCATCCAACAACACCCAAAATTTGGCTAATCGTGTCTGTTTCTCCGATCAGCCTGCAAACAAAAAATGGTAGCTGCGTCATCTGGTGTACAAAATTGTAACTATTCAATTAATTGTGTTTTTTCTTATGTCCTCTCTTTGCAAAGACTATAGAGGACGCTAAAAGCAGCTATTCGTGATGCTATTAAAATTCGTCGTTCCGAACCGAAGATCGCAATCTATGGACTTTACCCACGAATGGCAACAGCCACGCCTCTGCGGGGAAAAACCCTCTGAAAAAGACTGTTTATTGGACGAAAGGGGTGCACTGTCAAAATGTTTTTCACGCCTATTGGTGTTTTTCTTCTCTCTACCTGCGAGGCTAACGAGAAAGACAGGCTACCGCGGTGGGTCCGATTCTTCTTTTTTTACAGACCGCTGGAGTCACATGATGCTCTTTTCGCACACCTTCATTGGTGCATTCGAGCATCACGTGACTCCAGCGGTCTGTAAAAAAGAAGAATCGGACCCACCGCGGTAGCCTGTCTTTCTCGTTAGCCTCGCTCTACCTGCGGCTGACGTCACATGGGGGCTCCCGCGGTTGAAAGTCACGTGACAGTCGCGGTCTTAACCAATTACGACGCGCAGCTTTTAACAAAGGAATTCTACTACTTTATTTTAAGTGCTGTAAATACACTTTTAGTTGTAAATAAGTTATTTTAATTTTGTCAAATTTACATTACTTAACTATGTTTAATCTATTTGTAATACGACGAGATCGTGGATACATCATTATGATAATCAGTCGAATGTAAGTAATCCATTTTACTCTTTCAGTGTGATTGATGTCTGATGTATTCATATGATTGTTTGTTTTGTATTCTTTAGATAAACATAATTTATTTTAAATGAATTAATCTTTACATGCACAATTTATACTAAATGTTTTTCATTTTCAGTATAAATAGGAAAAGAAAAATCATTTATAACATTCAATAATCATTAATTACATCAATATTATTTGCTCTGAACATTAAGCTCGTGATATTACCCTGTGGTGTTTTTACGTTTTGGTTTCATTAAATGATTCATATATTTTTTATGTGTTCATCGAATGAATGTTATTTTCATTTATTTATTTGCAATTTATTTATTTATTTATTTTTCCTTTCAAGAAGGTTTTCTGTAGATGAGATTTTTATGTTTTCTTCAGGGGTAAATAAAAGGACTTTTTACGTTCTGCAACCTTCTGTTAAAATATTAAATTTTGTAACAAAAGATGAAATCTAAATTAAGTATTTATTAACGTTAAATTATATAAATCCTCCTGGTAAAGCTTTCTTTCTAGTGAATTTGTTTAGTTTACAAGCACATTGCCGATAACTTTTATTTTTGCAATAAAGTAGTTCGTAGCTCGGTAAAATTGTAATCTAGAAGATCTAGCAAATGTTTTAGTAGATAATAATATACGATTCTGGTGTAATTTTCCCAATAACTTAAAATTTTTCTACAGCTGTAAAATGTTTATGGGTTAAAAAATCATTCTTAAGTAGTCTATGGTGTGTTTACAATGATTTCTAGCTGACAATTAGCTCAGTTTTTTTTTTTCGCTTTTGATAACTTATACCTATAGTTACAAATTATTTTACTTAATATACATAAAATTATGTCAGTGTTTTGAATTTTTTTTTATAAGATCTGAGAATCATAATTCTATGGCTTGGGAAAAAAATTTCGATGCGAGAATATTAATTTTTAGATATTCTTGTGTGCTAAAATTGTTTTACTTCCGTTTTTAACTATTATGCTGAAAAATAAATATCGAGCACATTTTTTAAATACATAGTTTTGTATTAAAGTTTTTAAAATTTTATATAATAAATAAAATACGTATGTATCTGACGATCGTGTATAATTTTCGTGCACAAATATTAATATTTAGTGTATAAAGATCCTGTTTGATAAAAAAAAAAACCTCTTATTTTCTCTTTTCTTTCAACGATCATGTTTTTTTCAATAACTTAAAAGTGTACTACGTCTTCGAAATTTTTATTAATTTTTTTAATTTAAAATGTTTATATCTTTGAATTTGTTTAAATCACTATTAAGTAGTCGTGTTTAATTTTGCGGTATTTACAATGTTTATTTATAGGATTAAAATGTCCAGTCGATTGTTTCCCCAATTTGGACAACATTATTATCTCCTTACAAATTATTTTGTTTGATATACTTAAAATGATGCTGGGGATTGAACTTTTTATGAGATTTTACAACCATACTTTTACTGCTTGAGAAATCTTCTGGTTAAAAGATTCTAATTTTTAGATGTTTAGTGTGCTAAAATTGTTTTATTTTGATCTTTAACTCTTATGCCCAGAAGTAAATATTTGAACACATGAAATTATTTTTAAGTATACTTATTTTTATACCAAAGCTGTTTAGATTATATATTAAATTAAATATGTGTATGATGACCGTGAATAATTTTCGTGCAGACATATTGATATTTAAAGTATAAAATGTGATATTTAAAGTATAAAATGCTCATTTGAAAAAAAAAAAATATCTCACTTTTTATCTGTTTTTGACAATTGCATTTTTTTAATAACATAAATTTGTGTTAAAGCTTTGAAATTTTTATATGTTAAATAAATCATTCTTAAATAGTCAGTCTTCAATTTACATTTATTTACAATAATTATTTCTTAGGGTATAAGAAGCTCAGTTGATTTTTTTTACTTTTGACAACATTATGTCTGTTTATAAATTATTTTATTCGATATTCTTAAAATGATGCCAGTGGTTTCGAATGTTGTAAGATTTTACAATTATAATTCAGGGATCTGGAAAAAATTTTCGTTCTTTTTTAATTTTTAGGTATTTTGTGTGTTAAAATTGTTTTATTATTGTTTTTAACTACTCTACCCAGAAGTAAATATTAAACACATTTAATTATTTTTAAATACTTATTTTTTTACTAAAGTTTTCAAAATTTTAAATAATTTAGAAGAATTTTTTTTTTCAAAATTTTAATCTTTTTACAAAAAGATTAAGTAAAATATGTTTTTGGTGACCATGTTCACGCGGATATATTAATATTTAGTGAATAAAGATCCTGTTTGAAAAAAAAATATATATATCACTTATTTTTCTCTTTTCTTTCGACAATCATTTTCTTACTTTTTTTCAATAACTTAAAATTGTGTTACAGCTTTGAAATTGTATGTGTTAATTAAATCATTCTTAAGTAGGTTTGTGAATTTGGCCTGTTTAAAATAATTATTTCTAGGCTATAAAAAGCTCAGTTGATTCTTTTTCACTTTTTACAACTTTATAGCTGTTACAAATGATTTTATTTAATAAACTTAAATTTATGCTAGTGTTTTGGAATTTTTATAAAATGACTGATATCACATGATTGCCGCTGCTTAATAAAATAACGAATTTTATTGAATTACAGAATGGTTTTGATGAGGTAGTAATCTAAAGCCGGGAGAATAATCTATTTTGTCAATTGATTTGTGTAGCTCAGCTGAGACCGGGAACGTCACGTGACAGCTCTAAATTGGAGAAGCGCGGTAGCCCGTCTTTTTCGTTAGCCCCGGGTAAAGTCCATTGGTTGTTGGTTGCATAGTGTCCAGCATGTTGTTCAACCAGTTTTGGCGACTTTGCACTAGTTTTGACGAGTTTTGAGAAACTTCGTTACAAACAAAATAAAGCAAAAATGCGTTTTTTATAACATAATGGTAATCTGTTGAATGTTATTCAATGCATTTTGTATAATTATAAATAATGATTTAGAAATATGTTTCTTCAATATATTTTTAATTAATTTTTTTAACGCTATATTTTTATATCGAAGTATATACTTAATATTAATTTTTGTTTATTAAATAAAGACGAATGAAATTCGCTCTTTGTAATAAAATTATTTATTTAATTTCTTTTTTATGAAAGTACTTAGGCAATATTGTGTTAATTTGGTTTTAGAAAGATGCTATTTAATGTATTTTGTATATTTATAAATACAAATTTAGTAATATTTGCCTCCAGTTTATTATTATTATTATTATTAATTTTCTTAAACGTTATATATTTTGTAACTAAGTATACTTAAATTTTGTTATTATTTATTAAATATTTTCTTCTAATACAAATGTATATTATACGAATTTGATATTATATTTTTAAATGCAGATTATTTTATAACTAATTGCACTGAATATTTGTTTCTGCTTTTATATTATTATTATTATATTATTTAATATATCTTAATCAATATTAATTTATTGATAAAAATTATTACTATGTATTTATTATATTGATTTAATAAATATTATTATTAAATATTAATAATTATAAAATGTTCATGTATTTTTTTTTCATTTATATTATACAATTAAACTATTTTAAATAAATAATAATACATATTTAGACTATATGCTAATTATAACTAAATTTATATTATACAATTAGCTTATTTTAAATAAATAATAAATCTTTAGACTGAATGGTAGGTAGGTAGGGGGGGGGGGGCTTTGGGACCTATAAGCAGCACGGCTGTTGTCCCGAATAATCCATACGAACAGAAACGCCAGACACAGACAGCACTAGACACCTAGCTAGAAGCAATCAATACAATGAATAAACCGTATCGTAGAGTTACGAAAGACACTCGACGAACAGAACTTTTTGATAAAGCAACCAAATGAACGAAAACACACATCACTCAAATCAAAACCCGCCCAACAACTCCTGCGTTGAGCGTGGTACCTGGCACAAGAAAACAAAATATGCTCCAAGGTGTTCAAAACACCGCAAGCACGGCAGCTGCCGTCCGCAACCAAGTTAAAGCGAGCCAAAATCTCCGGGGTAATAAGCATCCTGCAGAGGAGACGAGACACAATCACATCGTCCCATCGATTATGAACCCAACACCGAGAGTGATTGACATTGGGGATATCCCCATAAGAAGCATAATACTTGCAAGTCCGGTAAGAGTGCTCACCCTGCAGCAGAACACTGTGAGAGAACCTACGAATAGTATCTTCTGGCGAGGTCCAATCAATCAGAGGGTCAGAGACAGAAACACTTTTGGCAAGGCCGTCGGCCCTTTCATTGAGGAGGATACCACGGTGTCCCGGAACCCAGTAAAAGGAAAGGTGAATGGAGAAATACTGCATCCGAACAGTTTTATTGTGGAGCCAAAGGATAACTCTGGGAGACTTCAGGTTAGCAGACTGGAGAGCCAAAAGAACCGACAAGCTGTCTGTTAAAATCACCACGGGACGAGATAACGAGATCAATTCGTCGAGAGCCACGCCTATTGCGAGAGCTTCCGCCGTGAAGACGGAGTTGACATGCTGCACCCTGCAGCCAAAGGGGTGTGAGGAAGTGCAGCCTGCAATCGAAGTGAGGGAATCTGTCTTTGAGGCATCGGTGGCAATAATATCCCACGCGTCAGTAAGGTTCTGGAAGTAATCAGCAAACATCGGGGCAATGATGCTAGCATCAAGGTCCGTACGCTGAAAAGGAAGATCAGAGGTGAAAAATTGCACTGCGTTCGAGTCAAGAAAAAGAGGAACTTGGAAGCTGATGAGGAAATCCAGATCAATGCCCAGACCGGCAAAAAACTCAGAAACATGAGAAAGATGATTTCCTGGTGAGACCAGAATATCCTCACAAGAGTCTAAGAGAGGAGACCAGCTGCCAAGGGCAAGATGCTTCACCCAGAAGCCGAAATCAGAACCCTGATTCTGTCAGCCAGGAGACAAGCCCCAGCATGCTTGAGAAGAAGAATATTAGGCGTCCACTTCGGGAGCCCCAGGGCAACCCGTAGCGCACTCGTCTGTATCACTTCCAGCATCTTCAGTAGCGAAGGACTAGCGGTAGTGAGAAGAGCAGCTCCATATTCGATGATACTACAAATAGAAGAGAGGGCCAACGTCCGCAGATGATGTGGACGAGCCCCATACCTTTTATGGGCTAGAGCTTTTAAGATGTTGATCCTTTTAAAACATTTCGCCCGGAGATATTCTACATGCTTCCGGAAGCCTCCACGACGGGCAAAAAGGAAACCTAGGAACTTTAGAACGGGGCACCACTCGATGAGTCCACCGTTCACGCTGAAGTGGAAATCACAGACCGCTCTCCGTCTCGAGAGATTAATTGAATGGCATTTGTCAGCCCGGATGGATAGTTTCCAATAGAACACCACACTATTATAAGACGAAGAGCCTCTTGGAGTTTGACTCTGCAGGTGTCCAAACAATCATTCACACAGTAGATGAAAATATCGTCTGCATAGATGAGGAACTTGATGCCCAGGCCCACCAGGACCTCATAAAAATCTACCATGAAAATTGTAAAAAGGATGGGACTCAAAACCGCCCCCTGGGGAACACCTCTACCAATAGTTCGGGAGGAAGACACGTGACCCCTCCACGCAACCTTGACGACTCTAGTAGAAAGAAAGCGATGAATCCACCGAAGCATCCGTCCTGTGATGCCCACCTGGGCACATTTATGAATAAGTCCATCAATGTAGACAGAGTCATAGGCTGAATGTAAATCCAAAGAGACGCCCAAAATGTATTTTTTCGCCTTTTTGGCAGACGTGATGTCATGCTGGAGAATCGCTAACGCCGTATGGCAATTTCGGAAGGGAAGAAATCCAAGGTGCCTAGGGACCAAGGTTTTATGGCAGAGTAGGTGGTGCACAATCCTTCTGGCAATCATCTGCTCACAGATTTTACCAGTTACCGAGGTTAAGGCAATCGGACGGTATGAAGAAATATGATGTCTCGGCTTGTCAGGCTTCAGAATTGGGAGACTGGTCGCCGACGTCCAGCTTGAGGGAATGTCCCCTGAGCACCAAATGCTGTTGTACATACTCAACAAGCAATCTAAAGAGTGATCATTTAGCCCCTTGAACAGGGCCGCACTAATCCTGTCCTCCCCAGGAGTGGAAATTCTCGTTCTTCCAATGGCCATCTTTAGCTCTGAGATCGTGAACAGACAGTTGAGCGAATCATTGCACTCATCACCATAAGTAAATGGGATTGGCTCGTGGCAGCTTCCCTCGCCAAAGTGATCTGCAAAGGCTTCAGCTTGGGCTACCGCATCAGCAGAAAAAGAGTCAGGTAGTTGTAAGTAGAGATGGGAATCAGTAGAAGAGCTGGACCGAGCTTTGAGGTTACGAAAAATTTTATATAAAAGGCCTGGGTCATTCGCATTACAGCAAATGGAGTCCCAGTACCGACGCTTGGCTTCCCTGACAACCTGGCGGAGCTTGGCCTAGAATCTTTTATATTTCATCCAGTGATCCTCAGAAGTTAGTTGACGAGCTCTTCGCAGATGGAACTTTTTCTGTTTGCTAAGGGTGCTACACCGCGCAGTCCACCACACAGGAAGGCGTTTCAGGGACTTAACACAGGCTGTACTGTGATTCGACATGGTACCACGAACCAAGGACTGGAACGATGACGGCTGGATATCGGTAGCCAAATGTAGGCTGGAGTTGACTTCCTGGGTGATGCGGGCCCAGTTGTAAAGAATGGGACCGGGACGCAGAGAAGGGTTAGGCTCTACAGAGATAACAATAAAGAAGTGATCGCTGTCGAAAAGATCATCCTCAACGACGATCAAGGAGCAAGTAAGAAGCCCAGAAGAACAGATCGAAAGATCAATTAAAGAAGTAACCCCACCAGGGGCCACATGGGTAGGAGCAGTATAGTTCATTAAGCAGAAGGGGCTATCAGAAAGCCAGTCCACCCAACGCTCGCTGGCCCGCGAGGACACCGGGGATTCCCACAGCGGGTGATGAAGATTAAAATCTCCCAAGATAAGAGAATGACCAGAAAGATCACGGCAAACCTTCAAAAGATCGTCAACCACCAACCCAGATGAGGAGTAAACGTTGATAATGTTGAGACAGGAAGAACCAAGGGAAATGCGGACGCCTAAGAATTCGTTAGCTGAGCCCAAATTATCGAAACACAACCTTGTAGATGACCAAGTAGAGTTCACCGCCAAAGCCAGACCACCACCGGCCCGACCGACTCTGTCTTGACGGTAGATCACTTTACCCGACATCGACAGAGGCTTCACCGGAGAAAGAAAAGTTTCCTGGAGAACCAAGACATCCGACGACAAGAAAGGTTCAAGCTGAAGGAAGGGGAGCTTGTTGGAGATACCACGGCAATTCCACTGAAGCACACTAATACCCATAAGAGACAGAAAAAAGAAAAACTATCAAACACAAAACAAAAATCAAGATCCTGCCCCCTGCAGGAACACTCACCCAAAACACAAGAGAAAAGGAAAAAAAAAACTTTTTTTTTCTACCCCCCTTTACCGTGCACGTAGGCACGTTTCCGCTCCGGGGATTTGTCACTGAGTTTAGCCATACAGTTCATAATTATATTACTCAGAGCACTGATAGTTTCTAGAATTTTTGCAGACTGTTTTTCTGAATGATCAACTAAAATCTTTAACATGTTATTAGTCCTGATCTCAATAGCTTTTTTTAATTCATCTTGGTCGGGTTTTTTAACACTGGTTTTCTGTGTATATGATTCAGAATTCGCCCTCGTCGAAAATTTTCGTCGAGCTTCAGTAAAAGATAGAAAATTTCCACTTTTGAAGCGGAGAAAATCCATTTCTCTCAAGCGGGTGGGGCACTGGAGATAATCTGACCTGTGGACCCCCCCACAGTTCACACATTTGACTTCTAGCGTGCACGGACCAGTATGCTTTTGGCCACACGTGGCACAGATATTTTCGGACTGACATTTTCCGGTTGCATGGTTAAATTTGAAGCAGCGTACACATTGCCTCGGTCTATCGACAAACTGGCGGATCTTCTGAAGAGTGAACCATAACTTAATTTCAGTCGGGATAGCAATACCAAGAGAGGTAATTAAAACTGGGGAAACAGTACTAGATGAATCTTTCTTCATAAATTGTCGCATTTCTAAGATCTGCACGTTGTTATTGACCATTATCTCCTGGCCCACCTCCTCCAGGGGGATGTCGACAGGTACGTTGAACACCAGGAAGCGATTCGAAATGTTCTCCCAAATAACTCTATGTTTAACTGGAACCCCCAAAAAGCTTGTAACCTGACAAATATCAACAGCACAGCCGACGTCTTTCGTGCTAATAAGTAGACTGCCCGTACATGTGTAACGGACATTCTCTATATGATTAGCATGAGGGATTATCTTTTTAATCTCTACTTGCACAGCTCTAGGATCTCTATTTGGAATAGATTTTGAATCTGTACTTTGTAAAAAAATATTGAAACACTTACCGCCATTCTCGGCAGCCATTGAAAGAAGCAGCTCCGTGGAAGCAGTGGACCGCGCCACATTTTTATTATCGCTGTTACATGTCAAGAAGTTTTCTGCCCCGTTTTTCTTGTCGCTGTCACATGAGGTACTTTCTTCACATTCCACCATATCAACATTGACAGCAGAAGAATCCGCTGTTCCATCAATATCCACTATCTTAAATTCAGAACAAGCCATAACACTATCCAGGGACATAATCAGCAAATAGTAGAGGTAAACAAAACGTAAATAAAACTATTACACCTACCAAACACCCGCCAAATCACCAATAAAATAGTTCACTAATAACCACCACGAAAAGAGAGAAAAAACAAACACCTTACTTCGCACCACAACAGCGTAAAAACGAAAGCTTCACCGAAAAGAAAGCTCAGATACCGCCGGCTGCAAAACGGTCACCGCCCCCCACGTGTAGAAGGAGGGAGCACCTCGCACAGCCAACCTCTCTTTAGACTGAATACTAAGTTAATATTTCAAATGAAAAACAAATTTCGAAGTAATTGCTTAAAAGGCGCAAAGGCCAACATAGTGAAAAAGATTCCAAGCCGGGACTCGAACCCGGGCCATCAGTATAGTGCACTAACATTCTACCGACTAAACCACTTGGAACGACACACACAGCTCGGAAAATTTCTTACTATTATATGTTGGCAAGGCACAAGATGGAAAATTTATCGGGAGCCACCGACCTGGGGCTAACACGAAACATAATAAATCCAGCATCGATAGAAACTATATTAATATGCTAAGTTAATCTTAAACATTTGGGTTTTTCTTTACGTTGTTTTTTAAATTTGACATTACAAAATATTTTTACGCATAATCAACAACTTTTTTTTTTCGTTTTTCCACTTTGTATTAATAATGATTGCTCAAAGTATGTAACTTCTTCCAGAAAAAAAAATATTAACTGTGCCGCTATATTTTATAATGATTGTTTGTCAAATGAAAAACAGAATTCACCCCCCCCCCCCCCCACACACACACACACACATACATACAAAATTAATGCTACTGCGAAACTGTAATTTATTTGCACCAGAAACTAACATTACACACTAAAGTGTAAAATTTCAGCTAAAATGACATTTAAGTAGCAAAGACAAAAATAAATAAAAAATAAAGACAAGTAATTTTTTTCTTTTTTTGTTCCATGTAATGTAGAATTTTGAACTATATTCCATAAAGGTATAAGAGCATAGTTACAAATTCATGGGATCTTTAGGGGATCCAACCCCTTCCTCACCCCCTCTCCCGGATTTTGGATTTTAAGGTTTTTTATGGATTAAAACTGCAAATTCTTCCTGGAAATGCAGCTTGAAACACAAAATATAAATAGTTTTTTTTTTAAATCACAAATAGCATCTAAAAAATACATAAATAATATACTTATATTAATTTATTATATAATAATTAATGAATTATATAATAATATAAAAGTGTTATTTATATTTTAAAAAATTATGTATATATATATTTTAATATAAATAATGCAATATAATTATATTAATGCTATTGTATAATTATATAATATAATAATTAATTAATTAATAATAATATTAATTAATTTTATATTATACTATATCATATTAATAATTATATAATATTTATATTTAGAAAAAAAATATTACAATATTTTTAATATAAATAGTGATATTCTCCCTGGAACTGCAGCTTGAAAAATCAAATGTATATATAGTGTTAATCACAAATGACAATTTTTAAAGAATATAAATAATACAATTATATTAATATTATTATATAATTATATTATATTATATAATAATTAATACTAATAATAGTTATATTAATATTATTACATAATTATATTATATAATAATTAATTAATAATATTAATTATTTTAATATTATTATAATATTAATATAATTATATTATTTATGTACTTTTAAAATGCTATTTGTGATTAAAAAAAAAAAAGAAAACATACATTTTGTTTTTTTAACAGCAGTTCCAGGAAGAATTATATTAATGTTATTGTATAATTATATTATATAATAATTAAT
Source organism: Maratus speciosus (assembly GCA_963932465.1). Classification (NCBI taxonomy): domain Eukaryota; kingdom Metazoa; phylum Arthropoda; class Arachnida; order Araneae; family Salticidae; genus Maratus; species Maratus speciosus. Next base: position 8,042,817 of record OZ010792.1, on the reverse strand, counting down.
TAACTAGTAAATCTGCAGATCAGGAGCCTCAACGTCATCTTTGCAAGTCATTGTTTTTTAACACTCATTGCATAATATTCAACTTCCTACAAATCGCTTTTTAAAGTTTTCAAATTACATAAATGTTTATGAGCATACAAGATACTTCGTAAAGTTTCAGAAATTAAAAGTGTTAAACAAGTGGTTGTACATTGATGTTCTGAAATTCTGATGAGCTACTTATTCTGGTAACTTTTTAAATCAAAAATTGCATTTCTTCAGGGGGGCTCCGCTCCCCTGAACCCCCCCCCCGTAATCTATTTAAATTTACTTCGTAATTTTTATTGATTGTGCGGATGGTTATAGTACATCTTAGATTTTTTTTACGCGGTGATTTATAAGGATAAGCATAAGTTTTTTTTTTATAAATTAATAAAATTTAAATTTAAAATAAAATATTCATGTTAACCGTATACAGACAATAAATCTTGAAGTGACGCCACAAATGTAACCCTAAAATCCGCTACATTCGGCACAACACAACGACGTGCTTTAAAAAAAAAAAAAAAAAAAAAAAAAAAAAAAAAAAAAAAAAAAAAACGGATGAAGTCAAAGAATTTGGTTCCTGTTCCACGTGCTTGTTTTTTTTGGGCCGAATGATGGCATTTAAATCTGAGCGATAACGCACATCGTATTGCAAACTGTTTTTACGGCATACTGCATCTCCATCTATCTCTTTCCTCCGTGAATAATAGTTAATTTTATTTTACCCAAGATCTTTTTATTCCAGCATCTTTGTTTTCGATAAATGACGTCTAATTCACCTGCTATGCGTACTTACTCAAAACTTTTCATCTTTTTATATTAAGAAATACTCGAGAGTTTTCTTTTTTTTTTTAATATGCCGCCATATTAATTTTTCTATTCTTAATTTTTTTTTTCATTTTCCCGTTTCACGACAAAACATTTTAATTGAAAATTGTTTAAAAGAAAACATTATTCCGGGTTTTGATTTTCTTGGCAACAATTAAAGAAATATTGGTAAATGTTATGGGAAAATGTTACGTTATTCTCTATGAAAATAATGAACTTTTGTATTTTTAAGCAAAATATTTCAATAAAATAAATGAAATATTGCCTATTTTTATTTCTGGGCTAAAATCCTTCTATGTGCAAAGATACAAATGCATTAATTCATCTGTTTTGACGTTGGCTTTACTCAAGCATTATACACGCAATTATACTAATATTATTAGGACCAAATGCGTTGCTAGGCAACAGAGAAAGAAAAGGAAAAAAAATGAAATATGCATTATGTCAATTTGATAAAACAAAATCCTTTATATTATTGGAAAACATGCATAAAATCCCCCCCCCCCCCAATATTATAAACCTAATTAAAAAAATCTCGCAAATATATTGACACAATTTATTGGAATAATTTAATAATGTTATTTAAAAATTTCAGCATCAAAAATTTACCATTTAAATCCATTTTTCATATGAGCCATTTCTTTCAACAAATGAAAATCTGAAAATCGTCTGACTTGCCATTGAAAAGCATTATAGAGCAAAATAAAATGTTCCATATTTCCCGAACGAATGAACCAAATTTAACCAAAAACTATACAGCTAAGTCCGGGTACCTCATCAACATGCCCAGTGAATTTCAAGCCGATCGGATGCTTTTTGCGGCAGTTATCGCGGAACAGACAGACAGACTAACAGACAGACAGACTAACAGAAACCAAAACTTTTCGTGTCTCCACAGTAAGCCTTCACTGACGTTTCGGCAATTAATAATACTAGTAAATCTGCAGATCAAGAGCCTCAACGTGATCTCTGCAACTTATTGTTTTTAGCAAATTTTGCTTAATATTAATCTTTCTACAAAAACAAAATTTAAACTTTTAAATTACACAAACATTTATAGAAGGAGAAAAAAATATTTCGATGGTTTCAGACATTAGAAGCGTTAAATTAAACACGTTGTTATGTAATGATATTCTGAAATTCTCACGAGCTACTTATTCTAGTAATTTTTATATAATAAAGCAAATTTCTTCGGGGGGGGGGGGCCCTGAACCCCCCGTTGTGTAATTTATTTTGCATTTGTAATTTTCTATTGATTGAGTTAATGATTATCCTATATCTTAGATTCATTTTTACACTGCGATTTATAAGGATAAGCAACAATTTGGTCAAGCATTTTACGTTATCCTAATATCCATACAGCAGTATTTACTTGCCTGCTAACCACAAACACCTGTATCTAATGGATAAAGAACTTTTGGAAATGTAAACTGAGACATCTAATTTAGAAATCTTAAAATCACCCTAAAGTAGGGGGAGTTCTAAACCTAACGGTTAATAATTCATCATCGTGTCCACTTCCAATTGACTAAATAGATAAATGTGATATGGCGCCGTTAAGTATTTTTTCTGATAGCCTTTTAATAGTATCCACATTTAATTTAAAATCGTGATGTTACAAACACCGTTGAAATTTGATGCACAACTGTGTTCAGGTCAAATTACGAAAGGTTAACTAACCTTTTATTTCCCTTAGCAGGGCATTTTGTTTCATTTTTCGTAATAGGGATTATTTTAATAATTTATTTTACACTCTACAAGCTGTTACACGGGACGTTGTTCACGTAGCATTAAAATAGAGATAAATGCATTAAATAAAACATTTCACTCCCCACCAGACATGGCAAGTCTCAGGCTTTTTGCACAACACTATTACCTAACAGAAAATGTTGTTCTTTTAAATCGCGCAAATGTTTCAATTAAATAAAGTAACATTTTTTGTATTAAAATACTGGTATCCAGAACGCCGGAGGCTTGGCAGCTCTGCTCCTCTTAATGGAAACATATATAGTTAACCAACACTTTATCACATTTTATAGGAAACAATACGGAATTTCTTATTTGTATGGCCTTACATATACCTCAGTCATAAAAATGTAAAATTTTGTGCCAATTAATATACGCAATTGCGAAAATGAAATCGCAACCAATGAGAAAAGGAAGGCCAAGTAAAATCGTGTAAATCGAGGAATCTTTCTTCGTAGTGTGGGAAATTACCACTACAAAAATTATTTTAGGTGGTATTTGGTGTAAAATGTTTATATGTATTCATTCCTGTCCTATTTATCTTTTTTATTATTTGTAATTTGCTGCATTTTCCCTTTGCACGTGAAAATCTTACAAATTAAAATGAACTCTTTGGGAGAAATTGTTATTCCCTTTTTTTTTTTTTTTTTTTTTTTTTGGCAACAATAAAGTTTATAAAGTTTAATAGAATAATGTCAGTTTATTCTGTATGAAAATAACGAACTTTTTCCTTTATAATCAAAATAGTTGAATACATAAATAAAAATATTATTCTATATAGTATATAAATACTATTTTCATTTCTGCGTTTAAATCAATCTATATGCAAATATCTATACAAAGGCATTCATTAATTCATTCCTTTTAACCTTGATTTGACTTAAAAAACCATACATACTTTCACATTTATGATATTTTTAGATGAGATATAGTTGCTACGCAACGGTTAAAAGAAAAAAAAAATGAAATATAAGTAAATTCATAAAATAAAATGTTTTATATTATTCGAACACATGTATAAAATTCCATCATAAGTTATACACCTAATTTAAAAGCTCTGACAAATGTTTTGACAAAATTGCAAACTAATAGGAATAATTTACTACTCTTATTTAAAAATTTCAGCATCCAAAATTTACCATTTAAATCCATTTTTTATATGAGCCATTTCTTTCAACAAATGAAAATTTGAAAATCGTCTGACTTGCCATTGAAAAGCATTACAGAGCAAAATAAAATGTTCTATATTTCCCGAACGAATGAACCAAATTTAACCAAAAACCATACAGCTAAGTCCGAATACCTCATCAACATGCCAAATTAATTTCAAGCCGATCGGATGCTTTTTGCGGCAGTTATCGCGGAACAGACAGACAGACAGACAGACAGACAAACGGAAATCAAAACTTTTCGTGTCTCCACAGTAAGCCTTCACTGACGTTTCGGCAATTATTAACTAGTAAATCCGCAGATCATGAGCCTCAACGTCATCTTTGCAAGTCATTGTTTTTTAACACTCATTGCGTAATACTCAACTTCCTACAAATCGCTTTTTAAAGTTTTCAAATTACATAAATGTTTATAAGCATACAAGATACTTCGTAAAGTTTCAGAAATTAAAAGTGTTAAACAAATGGTTATACATTGATGTTCTGAAATTCTGATGAGCTACTTATTCTGGTAACTTTTTATATCAAAAATTGCATTTCTTCAGGGGGGCTTTGCCCCCCTGAACCCCCCGTAGTCTATTAAAATTTACATTCGTAATCTTTTATTGATTGTGCTGATGGTTATAGATATCTTAGATTTTTTTACGCTGTGATTTATAATGATAAGCATAAGTTATTTTTTTTTTTAAATTAATAAAATTTAAATTTTAAATAAAATATTCATGTTAACCGTACACAGACAATAAATCTTGAAGTGACGCCAAAAATGTAACCCTAAAATCCACTACATTCCGCACAGCACAACGACGTGCTTAAAAAAAAAAAAAAAAAAAAAAAAAAAACAGAATAATATTTTTTGTAATACAGTTTTTAATTCATAATACAATGAAATGCTACCTTAGAATGCTTATTGCTTAACTATAAGCAGATCATTTTCATTTTACAGAAAAAATACACGGATGAAGTCAATGAATTCGGTCCCTGTTCCACGTGCTTATTTTGTTTGGTCCGAATGAGGGAATTTAAATCTGAGCGATAACGCACATCGTATTGCAAACTGTTTTTACGGCATACTGCATCTCCATCTATCTCTTTCCTCCGTGAATAATAGTTAATTTTATTTTACCCAAGATCTTTTTATTCCAGCATCTTTGTTTTCGATAAATGACGTCTAATTCACCTGCTATGCGTACTTACTCAAAACTTTTCATCTTGTTATATTAAGAAATACTCCAGAGTTTCTTTTTATTTCCAATATGCCGCCATATTAATTTTTCTATTCTTAATTTTATTTGTCATTTTCCTGTTTCAAGACAAAACATTTCAATTGAAAATTGTTTAAAAGAAAATATTATTTCGGGTTTTGATTTTCTTGGCAACAGTTAAAGAAATATTGTTAAATGTTATGGAAAAATGTTACTCTATGAAAAAAATGAACTTTTCTATTTTTAGGCAAAATATTTGAATAAAATAAATAAAACAAATGAAATATTGCCCATTTTTATTTATGGGCTAAATACCATCTATATGCAAAGATACAAATGCATTAATTCATCCGTTTTACGTTGGCTTTACTCAAACGTTATACACGCAATTATACTAATATTATTAGAACCAAATACGTTGCTAGGCAACAGATGAAAGAACAGGAAAAAAATGAAATATGCATTATGTCAAATTGATAAAACGAATTCCTTTATATTATTGGAAAACATGCATAAAATCCCCCCCCCCCCCCCAAGGTTATTATAAAATCCCTAATTAAAAATAAATCTCGCAAATATATTGACAAAATTTCAAACTAATTGGAATAATTTAATAATCTTATTTAAAAATTTCAGCATCAAAAATGTACCATTTAAATCCATTTTGATATATGAGCCATTTCTTTCAACAAATGAAAATCTCAAAATCGTCTGACTTGCCATAGAAATGCATTATAGAGCAAAATAAAAATGTTCCATATTTCCCGAACGAATGAACCAAATTTAACCAAAAACTATACAGCTAAGTCCGGGTACCTCATCAACATGCCCAGTGAATTTCAAGCCGATCGGATGCTTTTTGCGGCAGTTATCGCGGAACAGACAGACTGACTAACAGACAGACTAACAGAAACCAAAACTTTTCGTGTCTCCACAGTAAGCCTTCACTGACGTTTCGGCAACTAGTAAATCTGCAGATCAAGAGCCTCAACGTCATCTCTGCAACTCATTGTTTTTATCAAACTTTGCGTAATATTAATCTTTCTACAAAAACAAAATTTAAACTATTTAAATTACACAAACATTTATAAAAGGAAAAAAATATTTCGATGGTTTCAGACATTAAAAGCGTTAAATTAAACACGTTGTTATGTAAGGATATTCTGAAATTCTCACGAGCTACTTATTCTAGTAATTTTTATATAATAAAGCAAATTTCTTCAGGGGGGCTCTGCCCCCCTGAACCCCCCGTTGTGTAATTTATTTTGCATTTGTAATTTTCTACTGATTGAGTTAATGATTACCCTATATCTTAGATTTCTTTTTACACTGCGATTTATAAGGATAAGCAATAATTCGGTCAAGCATTTTACGTTATCCTAATATCCATACAGCAGTATTTACTTGCCTGCTAACCACAAATACCTGTATCTAATGGATAAAGAACTTTTGGAAATGTAAACTGAAACATCTAATTTAGAAATCTAATACCTTTATAAATTTTGTTTATAAAAAAATAATTTTGATTACCATTCTGCAATATTTATATCTAAGATCTAATCTAAATATCAAAAAATGTACTCGGATAGCATTAACTTACTAAAATCACCCTAAAGTAGGGGAGCTTCTAAACCTAACAGTTAATAATTCATCATCGTTAAATAGATAAACATGATTTAGCGCCTTTAAGTATTTTTTGTGATTTTCTTTTAATAGTATCTACATTTAATTTAAAATCGTGATGTTACAAATACCGTTGAAATTTGACGCAAACCTATGTTCAGGTCAAATTACGAAAGGTTAACTAACATTTCATTTCCCTTAGCCGGGCTTTCTGTTTCATTTTTCGTAATAAGGATTATTTTAATAATTTAATTTATTTTACACTCTACAAGCTGTTACACGGACGTTGTTCACGTAGCATTAAAATAGAGATAAATGCATTAAGTAAAACATTTCACTCCCCACCAGACATACCAAGTCTCAAGCTTTTTGCACATCACTTTATCTTAGAGAAAATGTTCTTTTAAATCGCGCAAATGTTTCAATTAAATAAAGTAACATTTTCTGTATTAAAATACTGATATCCAGAACGCCGGAGGCTTGGCAGCTCTGCTCCTCTTAATAAAAACATATATGATTAACCAACACTTTATCACATTTTATAGGAGACAATACGGAATTTCTTATTTGTATGGCCTTACATATATCTCAGTCATAAAAATGTAAAATTTTGTGCCAATTAATGCACGCAATTGCGAAAATGAAATCGCAAAGAATGAGAAAAGGAAGGCCAAGTAAAATCGTGTAAATCGAGGAATCTCTCTTCGTAGTGCTGGGAAAATACTGCTACAAAAACTATTTTAGGTGGTATTTGGTGTGAAATGTTTATATGTATTCATTCCTGTCCTATATATCCTTTTTTTTTATTTTTTATTTGCTTATTCCATTTTTCTTTTGCACGTGAAAATCTTACAAATTAAAATTAATTTTTTGGGAGAAATTGTTATTCATTTTTTTTTTTTTGGCAACAATAAAGTTTATAAAATTTAACAGAATAATGTCAGTTTATTCTGTATGAAAATAACGAACTTTTTCATTTATAATCAAATTGTTGAATAAATAAATGAAAATATTATTCTATATAGTATATAAATACTATTTTCATTTCTGCGTTTAAATAAATCTATATGCAAATATCTATACAAAGGCATTCATTAATTCATTCCTTTTGCTTTGATTTGACTTCAAAAAACCATACATACTTTCATATTTATGATATTTTTAGATGAGATGCTGTTGCTACGCAACGGTTAAAAGAAAAAATGAAATATAAGTAAATTCATAAAATAAAATGTTTTATATTATTCGAACAGATGTATAAAATTATATCATAAGTTATACACCTAATTTAAAAGCTCTGACAAATGTTTTGACAAAATTGCAAACTAATAAGAATAATTTAATACTCTTACTTAAAAATTTCAGCATCCAAAATTTACCATTTAAATCTATTATTCATATGAGCGATTTCTTTCAACAAATGAAAATTTGAAAATCGTCTGACTTCCCATAGAAAAGCATTATATCACAAAATAAAATGTTCTGTATATTCCGAACGAATGAACCAAATTTAACCCAAAACTATACAGCTAAATCCGGGGAGCTCATCAACATGCCCAGGGAATTTCAAGCCGATCGGATGCTTTTTGCGGCAGTTATCGCGGAACAGACAGACAGACTAACAGACAGACAGACTAACGGAAACCAAAACTTTTCGTGTCTCCACAGTAAGCCTTCACTGACGTTTCGGCAATTAATTCTGTATTAGAATATACTATATTAATAATTATATAATAATATAACATTGTTATTTATATTTAAAAAAATATTACAATATTTTTAATATAAATAGTAATATTCTCCCTAGGACTGCAGCTTGAAAAACAAAATGCATATAGTTTTAATCACAAACGACAATTTTTAAAGAATATAAATAATACAATAATATTAATATTATTATATAATTATGTTATATAATAATTAATAACTAGTAAATCTGCAGATCAGGAGCCTCAACGTCAGCTCTACAATTCATTGTGTTTAGCACCCTTTGAGTAATATTAATCTTTCTACAAAAAACGAAATTTAAAGTTTTGAAATTACATAAACATTTATAAAATGAAAAAATATTTCGAAGGTTTCTGACATTAGAAGCGTTAAATTAAACCCCTTGTTATGTAATGGTATTCTGAAAATCTCATGAGCTACTTATTCTGGTAATTTTTAGATAATAAAGTAGATTTCTTCAGGGGGGCAGAGCCCCCCTGAACCCCTTCGTTGTGTAATTTAATTTACATTTGTAATTATCAATTAATTGTGTTAATGTCCTTTAGTAAATTCTACCAATAGGCGGAAACGTACATGAATTCTTTTCTACAGCCCTGTATATTACGTAAAGATTTTTACGCGTCGTCTATAACATTTAAATTTAATGCAGACAAAAACCCCTCTTAAAACTGCTCATATCACATTTCCGGGGATTAGTATGCATAGTGTGCACCATATATCCAGTTTCTGCGGAGTCCTGTATATGGTTCTATTTAAATTCTGCAAACATTTGTTAGTATATTAAATGTAATTGGGCTGAGAAATACATAACTCAAATTAAAAAAAAACACACTGAAGCAATTCGCGCTCATTTTCCTTTATACTTACGAATTCATTTGTGTATCCCTGTACATGGTCTATACAATATTTAAACACTACTTATTAAGCACAAATTTACTTAACGTTAAAACGCACACCATAATCGAAAATGCTCTTCAGCAATCATCCCTAATAGACCAGAACTGTATCCGAAATTTTTTATGTGACCCTATAAATGAACGATAAATACGATACAAATCATATTCAAGCTTCTTGTAGTCAACCACAGTAATGTAATTTAATTTCATAATGTTTGAATTAGTGCAACACAATTAACACACTGACGACAGGCAATTTAATTAAATCTGGGTTTAAAAACAGTAGAAGCTCCTCCCTCTTCTGAAAGTGTCTCGGAAATTGGTTTCTAAGATATGTTTTTCATGTTTATGCAGCAGTAAATATCTTTCAATGTACGGATGTAATATATAATGTCTTACAATCTATAAAAAATATGGACAACACAATATAAATGTCTTTTCTGTAAGGTAGAAGTCACTCCCTTAGCCAATGATGTATTCTGAATAAAAACGAGAATTCTCATTTCCCGTCGCCAATGTGTTAAAATAAGCTGTGAAGAATTTTTTTCCCCCGTAGACCACATTTTAATCGACCACTTTTGTGCGACCCTGAAAAAAACATATGCTTTGCACCCCATATACTACAAAAATGTTTCAAAAATACATATCAATTTTATTATTTTGTAACAGAGTAACATCATTAAAAAACGCCACAAAAGGATTTTCTTCAAAAATTGTAATATTATGAATACTTTTGAGTTCCCTGTACGCATGCTGTAAGTGCTACACATAACATATTTTATAGTAACCAGGTTTTAGTGCACCTTAATAAAGTATATAAATTTCATTACGTTTAAAATTGTGTAACATTATTAAAATACACCGCAGACGATTTTTCCCAAAGACTATAATGTAACGGAATAGTTTTGAGTGCCCCTGTAATTAAGCTATGAATGCTACACTCTTCATTTTTAATACCAAACATACTTTGGCAAACCTCAATAACGTATATCAATTACATGTAATACCGACTATATTTACGCGAGTTAGAGCACGTAGAGAAACACGGCAGGCGACAGATAGAAAAACTGAAGTCATAAATACTTTTCATCCATGTTGGAAAGTGTTAAAAAGGATTTACATGCCTCTAACTGTACTTTTTTTTTCACTTATAGCATGGTTAAACATTAGTTTAAACATCCTAATCCATGCGATAGCAATAACATATTAAAAGCCCCCCAAAATATGCATATCTGGAGATCTATAAATCTACTGGAAAATAATTCATTATCGTGCCCACTGTTAATTGCATAAATTGCATCGATTTGGCGCGATAAAATATTTTTTGTGATAGCCTTTTAATAGTACCTGCAACAAAATTAACGTAATTTACTAACTTCATTCATATTTGACGGAATGATAGGCTACGAATAACAGTCGCTAGGCAACGAAGAAAAGGAAAAAAAAAAAGAAATATGTATCATGTAAAACAAGAAAATTAATTTAAAAATTCTTTATATTATTGGAATACATGTATAAATGTCCTCAAAACATTATACACGTAAATAAAAAAAATCTGATAGATATATTGATAAAATTTCAATATAATGGGAATAATTTAAAACCCTTATTTGGAATTTTAGTATCCATAATTTGACATTTAAATCCATTAATCAAACGTGCCATTTTCTTTCAACAAATGGAAATTTGAAAATCGTCTGACTTGCCGTAGAAAAGCATTATAAAGAAAAATAAAATCTTCCATATTTTCCGAACGAATGAACCAAATTTAACCAAAAACTATACAGCTACGTCCGGGTATCTCACGAATATGCCCAATTAATTTCAAGCTGATCGGGTGCTTTTTGCGGCAGTTATCGCGGAACAGACAGACAGACAGACAGACAGACAGACAAACGGAAATCAAAACTTTTCGTGTCTCCACAGTAAGCCTTCACTGACGTTTCGGCAATAATAATAGTTATATTAATATTATTACATAACTAGTAAATCTGCAGATCAGGAGCCTCAACGTCAGCTCTACAATTCATTGTGTTTAGCACCCTTTGAGTAATATTAATCTTTCTACAAAAAACGAAATTTAAAGTTTTGAAATTACATAAACATTTATAAATCGAAAAAATATTTCGAAGGTTTCTGACATTAGAAACGTTAAATTAAACCCCTTGTTATGTAATGGTATTCTGAAAATCTCATGAGCTACTTATTCTGGTAATTTTTAGATAATAAAGTAGATTTCTTCAGGGGGGCTCTGCCCCCCTGAACCCCTTCGTAGTGTAATTTAATTTACATTTGTAATTATCAATTAATTGTGTTAATGTCCTTTAGTAAATTCTACCAATAGACGGAAACGTACATGAATTCTTTTCTACAGCCCTGTATATTACGTGAAGATTTTTACGCATCGTCTATAACATTTAAATTTAATGCAGACAAAAAACCCTCTTAAAACTGCTCATATCACATTTCCGGGGATTAGTATGCATAGTGTGCACCATATATCCAGTTTCTGCGGAGTCCTGTATATGGTTCTATTTAAATTCTGCAAACATTTGTTAGTATACTAAATGTAATTGGGCTGGGAAATACATAACTAAAAAAAAAAAAAAAAATCACACTGAAGCAATTTGCGCTCATTTTCATTTATACTTACGAATTCATTTGTGTATCCCTGTACATGGTCTATACAATATTTAAGCACTACTTATTAAGCACAAATTTACTTAACGTTAAAACGCACACCATAATCGAAAATGCTCTTCAGCAAACATCCCTAATAGACCAGAACTGTATCCGAAATTTTTTATGTGACCCTATAAATGAACGATAAATACGATACAAATCATATTCAAGCTTCTTGTAGTAAACCACAGTAATGTAATTTAATTTCATAATGTTTGAATTAGTGCAACACAATTAACACACTGACGACAGACAATTTAACCCTAGATCTACCGGGAATTTTATTCAAGTTTTAATAAAACGTTCTACACCAGAATTTTTATTTAAAACTATTTAACTTATTTATTTACCTTATTTTTGTCTGGTTTATATACTTAGTTTATTTTAAAGAAATTTCTGGTTTGAATGAATATTTTGTATGTACCTGTCGGGTCCAATGGACCCGTCTGGTAGACGGAGGGTTAATTAAATCTGGGTTTAATAACAGTAGAAGCTGCTCCCTCTTCTGAAAGTGTCTCGGAAATTGGTTTCTGAGATATGTTTTTTATGTTTATGCAGCAGTAAATATCTTTCAATGTACGGATGTAATATATAATGTCTTACAATATATAAAAAATATGGACAACACAATATAAATGTCTTTTCTGTAAGGTAGAAGTCACTCCCTTAGCCAATGATGTATTCTGAATAAAAACGAGAATTATCGTTTCCCGTCGCTAATGTGTTAAAATAAGCTGTGAAGAGTTTTTTTTTTTTTCCCCCGTAGACCACATTTTAATTGACCACTTTTGTGTGACCCTGAAAAAAACATATGCTTTGCACCCCATATACTACAAAAATGTTTCAAAAATACATATCAATTTTATTATTTTGTAACAGAGTAACATCATTAAAAAACGTCACAAAAGGATTTTCTTCAAAGATTGTAATATTATGAATACTTTTGAGTTCCCTGTATGCATGCTGTAAGTGCTACACATAACATATTTTATAGTAACCAGGTTCTCGTGCACCTTAATAAAGTATATAAATTTCATTACGTTTAAAATTGTGTAACATTATTAAAATACACCGCAGACGATTTTTCCCAAAGACTATAATGTAACGGAATAGTTTTGAGTGCCCCTGTAATTAAGCTATGAATGCTACACTCTTCATTTTTAATACCAAACATACTTTGGCAAACCTCGATAACGTATATCAATTACACGTAATCCCGACTATATTTACGCGAGTTAGAGCACGTAGAGAAACACGGCAGGCGACAGATAGAAAAACTGAAGTCATAAATACTTTTCATCCATGTTGGAAAGTGTTAAAAAGGATTTACATGCCTTTAACTGTACTTTTTTTTCAGCATGGTTAAACATTAGTTTAAACATCCTAATCCATGCGATAGCAATAACATATTAAAAGCCCCCCAAAATATGCATATCTGGAGATCTATAAATCTACTGGAAAATAATTCATTATCGTGTCCCACTGTTAACTGCATAAATTGCATCGATTTGGCGCGATAAAATATTTTTTGTGATAGCCTTTTAATAGTACCTGCAACAAAATTAACGTAATTTACTAACTTCATTCATATTTGACGCAATGATAGGCTACGAATAACAGTCGCTAGGCAACGAAGAAAAGGAAAAAAAAAAGAAATATGTATCATGTAAAACAAGAAAATTAATTTAAAAATTCTTTATATTATTGGAATACATGTATAAATGTCCTCAAAACATTATACACGTAAATAAAAAAATCTGATAGATATATTGATAAAACTTCAATATAATAGGAATAATTTAAAACCCTTATTTGGAATTTTAGTATCCATAATTTGACATTTAAATCCATTAATCAAACGTGCCATTTTCTTTCAACTAATCGAAATTTGAAAATCGTCTGACTTGCCGTAGAAAAGCATTATAAAGAAAAATAAAATCTTCCATATTTTCCGAACGAATGAACCAAATTTAACCAAAAACTATACAGCTACGTCCGGGTATCTCACGAATATGCCCAATTAATTTCAAGCTGATCGGGTGCTTTTTGCGGCAGTAATCGCGGAACAGACAGACAGACAGACAGACAGACGGACAGACAGACAAACGGAAATCAAAACTTTTCGTGTCTCCACAGTAAGCCTTCACTGACGTTTCGGCAATTATATTATATAATAATCAATAATATTAATTATTTTAATATTATTAATTATATTTAAAAAAATATTATAATTTTAAAATATAAATAGTAATATTCTCCTCTAACGGCAGCTTTAAAAACAAAATGCATATAGTTTTAATCAAAAATGATATATTTTTTAAAATATAAATAATATTATTATATTAATATTATCACATAATTATATTATATAATAAGGAATTAATAATATTATGTTAAAAATTAAATATTAAAAAATATTTTTTATAACTTAATTAACCATAAATTTAACCAACTTCCCGCATGCTTGGATTCGAACTCAAGTACTCAGATTTACAGACAAACGTCATACCACAACGCTAGTACGCATTCAAACCGTTGCTGCTTAAAATAGAATTCATACAAAACCCCCAGAAGTACCCTTCGCCAAATGTTGTTATCGCCAATATAGACTATGACACTGCCAAAGGCAAGAACCAATGAGATTACGAGCGTGACATTAGCTTGAGGATGTTCGTGTTTGTGATGAGGTGTGTTTTCAAGTGAACGAAATCATTTTTGTAGTACATTTTTATATTCAGTTGTAAATTATATAGATATCAGTTAATATTTAAAAAATCGAATCGAATATTTAAATTTTAGTTTGAATTTCTGCCACACATACATATTGTAAAATATTTTCAGACTTTTACAAAGTTTTTCGCCGTAATTACAGAAGCATGTGACTTTTATAGACTACTCAGATCAACGTATATTATCCCTTTTTTTTTTAGCAAATATTATTTATTAAATATATCTTTGGCCATAGCGTCAATTTCACTTATACGAAAATTCACAGTTTCAGAATTTAGGAACTGAAAATTATTCTTAATGAAATTTATGCAATCATGTGTTATTGCTATCAAGAATTTCAACATTGTGAAATAAAAATGGCTTGCTGAAAAAAAAGTTGCAAATCTTTTTTAATTCGTCATTTCTTCATTCTTCTTCACATTTCCCCCTTTATTAGATAATATTTAAAAAGATATTGGACTAATCATTGATATTTAAAAGCACATAAATCTGTGGCGACGCCATCTTGCGCGGTCAGTAAAACGAGTTTCTCGCAGGAAGCGATCGAGCTAGCCTTTTGCTCGGCACGTAAGATCTCGCTTTCTGACCGTGGGTTCTCCGGTTCGATCCCTATCGGCGCACATCTCCTGCATTGGTGACCTTGGACAAACGAACACGCACCTTCACAAACATCATCATCTCCTTTCGAGACCAACAGATGGCAGCACTGAAAACACCACCAGCAGCAAAGCCTGTGAAACGCTCACAGCACGCAACCAGCAAGCAAAGCCTGTGAAACGATCACAGCACGCAAAAGCCTGTGAAACGCTCACAGCACGCAAAGCCTATGACAACTCTCATAGCACGAAGCCTGTCTCGCCGCGCATCTTCGGGGGTACACACATGCGCACGACAGCATCACTCTGGCAATCGCCAGCGCAACACGAGTGCACATCGCTCGTACAACATCAACGAGATGTTCTTCTCACTGGGCGTGGAGTACTGTAGCGACGCCTTCTTGCGCGGTCAGTAAAACGAGTTTTTCGCAGGAAGCGATCGAGCTAGCCATTTGCTCGGCACGTAAGATCTCGCTTTCTGACCGTGGGTTCTCCGGTTCGATCCTTATCGCTGCACATCTCCTGCAAATCAACGTCTGAATTCCAATTTTATTATTATTATTATTACTATTAATATTATTACTTATTATTATTTATTAATTTTTATTATTATTACTTATAATCTTATATTATTATTTATAATCTTCGATAATTAAGTCACCGCCGAATGGCATATTCACTATATTATTGGAAGTTTTGTAGGCACAGATGTCATATACGCACCATGGAACCTAATGGGCTCCAAAATGGTGTTATTTTGCTTGACATGGTAACCCGGCTATTGTTGTTTATTTATTAATAAATTGTTTATTTACTTTTTTATATATAAATTGTTTTGTTCTATAGTTATTAATTAAACTTTTTTTATTTATTGTTATTTCCTTTTAAAATAGTAGAAATAGTTTAAATATATATATGTTACTGTGAAAGACCGAAATCTGGAGAATATCGACTTTCACTGGTGAATGTCAACATTCACATAGTCGCTTGGTGTATGGCCGAAATATTTGCTAAATATCATTATTTCTCACTTACACCAGCAAATGTCGACATTCACCATGCACTAATGGTGAATGTTGAATATGTCGGAGAATTGCATTTCATTTTCGTATTTCAGGTTGCGATAAAACGTCACAAGGGTGACGTAACTTTTTCGCCTCTCTTGCTGAGAAGAGTGAGCAATCACAGTGAGGAGTGAGGTTCATCACTCTGTAGAGGAGTTTTCACATGGGGGACAGTGTCGGTGTTCGTGTTGTACGTTGTACTTGCCCCGGAGAATTTAAATACTGTGTTAGATTTAAAAAGCAGCCCAGGATTTTTTTTTTTTTTTTTTTTTTTTTTTTACATACAGCTTTAGATTCTAGCGTGAGGAGAAGAAACGATGCTCGATATTACTTGCTTTCTTAATGATGATAGCAGTTGGTACTTGGATAAATGTTAAGCATTAAGATTTTAGTTTTACGTTTAGCCAATAACGAACTTGGCATTTATATCCTAGTGGACTTTTCTTCTATAAATCATACTTTATTATTAAAACACATTACGATATATGTCAAAATAGGATACAGCTTAGTAACAGCACATGTAAATAAACTGTTGAACTTAAAACAAACAGTACATTCTAAATGAGAAAAGTAAATAATGCAAATAAAAAATTTAATTATGTGATTGAAATCTTATTTATTGTAACAACTTAAACTTTTATGACACTTTGAATTTCACAAGAGTCCCTTATTTTTACTTTGTGGAACACTTCCTTTGGGATTGTTCTGTTTAAGTAACATATACTCTTTTCAAGATTATTTTGATTTAAAGAATAGTTAAACCTTATTAATGAAAAAAAAAAAGTAATTGTGTGATTTTAATCAATGATTTAAAAAAAATCAAGTGATTAAAAACATGATTTAATCGTGATTAAAATCAAACTGATTTAAATCAGTATACTCTGGTGCAATTTAAAAATTAAATTCGTCGAGCTTTTAGATGAACAAATTGAACTCATATTCAACTTTCAAGTAACCTAAAATTGTCTAGAGATTGAAAAGATACAAATTCATTAAAATACATGCCACTCAGTAAATATCTATCGGTTGTAATGTGACCTTGTAAACGAACCGTAAATGCTTCAATGCCACCTTACAATAGAGAGCTTAACTGGGTCGAATGCAATAACATCTATCCTATTAAAATCCGTACGCGTATCTATCTATGTAACCTCACAAACTCGGAAACCACAGGGCGCAGGGCTGCGAAATTTGGCACACGGGTTACTTGTAGGGGGCTCATGAACAATTGGGGCTAAAAATTCGAAAATTTTGAATACATTTTTTGGGCGAATTTTTGCTTTTTTTTATGTTCAACCCGTAATCGCCCGAGTTCTAACCAGCTTTAAATATTTACTGCAATGTGAGATATACATGTCGTAGGTTAATTGGAGAATCATCTCTCATTTTCCAATTAGCCTAATATTTTTCAGGTCTATTGCATAGACCCTAGACAGCGGTCAGGCTAATTGACAAGTAACCACATATTTCCCAATCAGGGTGATTTTTTTAGACTTATAAACCCATAACCCGAACCGAACCTCAAAAAATAAATTACAACAGACTGTACGCCGATCCGAGCAAGCCTAAATAATTTCAGTCTACACGGAACCCGACCCGAACATGAAAGTTCCATTTGAAAAAACCCGAAATCTGACCTGAACCAAATCTGATATGAGACAAAAATATTGAAAATAACCGTAACCCGATCCGATCAAGACAAAATAATTTCCGTGCACACGCAACCGAACACGAACCTAAAAATTCCCTTTGAAGAAAACCAGAAATCTGAACCGAACAAAATCTGAACCCAACAAAAATATTCCGAAGAACCATAATCCGGTCCGAGCAACACAAAATAATTTCCGTGGACATGTTACCCGACCCGAACCTATAAATTCCCTTTGAAAAAAACCGAAATCTGATCCGAACCAAATCTGAACCCGACCAAAACTCCAAAGAACCATAACCGGATCTCAACAGACAAAATAATTTCCGTGGACAAAATAATTTCCGTGCACACGCAACCGAAAACGAACCTAAAAATTCCCTTTGAAGAAAACCAGAAATCTGACCCGAACAAAATCTGAACCCAACAAAAATATTCCGAAGAACCATAATCGGATCCGAGCAACACAAAATAATTTCCGTGGACATGTTACCTGATCCGAACCTAAAAATTCCATTTGAAAAAAACCCGAAATCTGACCCGAACCAAATCTGAACCCGGCAAAAACATTCCATTGAACCATATCCCGAACCGAACAAAACAAAATAATTTCCGTGGACCGAACCAAAAACTTTCATTTGAAAAAAAACGAAATTTCAACCCAACAAAATATTCCAAAGGTCAATAATCCGATACGAGCAAGACAAAATAATTTCCGTTGACACGCAAACCGATTTGAAACTGAAAATTTCATTTAAAAGAAACCCGAAATTTCAACCCGACAAAAATATTCCAAAGATAACCGGATCTGAGCAAGGCAAATTAGTTTCCTTAATCACGCAACACGACCAGAACCTAAAAATTCCATTTGAAGTTAACTTGAAACCAGATCCGAACCAAATCTTAACCCGAGATAAATATTTCAAAGAACTATAACCCGATCCGAACCAGAAAGTTATAACTGAACTCGATCCGAAACCGGGTTATGGTCGGTTTTCGGGTTGACTTCAAATGAATCCGGTTACGTGTCGACAGAAATAATTTCGTCTTGCTCGGATCGGGTTACGGCTCTTTGAAATATTTTTGTCCTTTCCAGATCGGGTTCGGGGTCGGGTTTCAGGTTGACTTGTGATAGAATTTTCAGATTTCGGTCGTATTGAGTGTACACGGAAATTAATTTGCTTTGCTGGGATCGGGGTACGGCCTGATGTATTTTTATTTCGGATACTGTTCGGGTTTCGAGTTAACTTCAAGTAGAACTTTCAGGTTCGGATCGGGTTGCATGACAACGGAAATAATTTTGTCTTGCTTGGATCCGGTTATGATTCTTTGGAATATTTTTGTCGGATTCAGATTTGGTTCGGTTCGGTTCAGATTTCGGGGGTTTTCTAGTGGAAATTTTAGGTTCGAGTCGGGTTGCGTGTCCACGGAAATTATTTTGTCTTGCTCGGATCGGGTTATGGTTCTTTAGAATATTTTTGTTGATTATAATATTTTGTTCGGGTCATATTTCGTGTTTATATCAAACTAATTTTTTAGGTTCGGATAGGGTTGCGTGTCCACAGAAGTTATTTTGCCTTACTCAGATTGGATTATGGTTCTTTGGAATAGTTTATTTGTCGGTTTCAGATTTGGTTCGTGTCAGATTTCGGGTTTTTTAAAATGGAATTTTTATGCTTGGGTCGTGTTGCGTCCACGGAAATTATTTTGTCTTGCTCGTATCGGGTTATGGTTTTGGGGGATATTTTTGTCGGATTCAGATTTGGTTCGGGTCAGATTTCAGGGTTTTGTTTTATGCAATTTTCAGGCTCAGTTCGGATTGCGTGTCTAAGAAAATTAATTTATCTTGCTCGGATCGGGTTATGGTTCTTTAGAATATTTTTGTCGGTTATCATATTTGGTTCGGGTCATATTTCGGGTTTTTTCAAAAAAAAATGTAGGCTCGGGTAGGGTTGCGTTTTCACGGAAATTATTTTGTCTTAATCGGATCGGGTTATGGTTCTTGCGAATATTTTTGTCGGGTTCAGATTTTGTTCGTGTCAGATTTCGGGTTTTTTTCTACAAGAATTTTTAGGTTCGGGTCATGTTGTGTCCACGGAAATTACTTTGTCTTGCTCGGATCGAAAGCTGGGTTCCCGGGGCGGTCATCCCTGTTATCCCTGTCTTGCTCGGATCGGGTTATGGTTCTTTAGAATATTTTTGTTGGTTATCAAATTTGGTTCGGGTCATATTTCGTTTTTTTTTCAAAAAAATAATTAGGTTCGGGTCGGGTTGCGTGTTCACGGAAATTATTTTGTCTTGTTCGGATCGGGTTATGGTTCTTGGGAATGTTTTTGTCGGGTTCAGATTTAATTCGTGTCAGATTTCGGGTTTTTTCTAATGGAAATTTTAGGTTGGGGTCGCGTTGCATTCACGGAAATTATTTTTTCTTGTTCGTATCGGGTTATGTTTTTTGGGGATATTTTTGTCGGATTCAGATTTGGTTCGGACCAGATTTCAGGTTTTTTTTAATAGAATTTTTAGGTTCGGTTCGGGTTGCGTGTCCAAGGAAATTATTTTGTATTGGTCGAATCGGGTTATGGTTCTTTGGAATATTTTTATCGGGTTCAGATGTGGTTCGTGTCAGATTTCGGGTTTTTTCTAATGGAATTTTTAGGTTCGGTTCGTGTTGCGTCCAAGGAAATTATTTTGTGTTTCTTGGATAAGATTATGGTTCTTTAGATTCTTTTCGTCGGTTATTATATTAGGTTCGGGTCATATTTCGTTTTTTTTTCAAAAAAAAATTTTAGGTTCGGGTAAAGTTGCGTGTCCACGGAAATTATTTTGTCTTACTCGGATCGGGTTATGGTTCTTTGGAATGTTTTTGTCGGGTCTCAGATTTGGTTCGTGTAAGATTTCGTTTTTTTTTTCTAATGGAATTCTTAGGTTCGGTTCCGGTTGCGTGTTCATAGAAATTAAGGTGTGTCCCAACGAAATAAAGCCACCCTAATTCTGTGCCGTAACTGGACACGAAACAAACAAATAAGAACGAAACAAATAAATTAAGAAAGTCCATATACAAATTACATATTTACAAGAAGTAACTCACTCCCTGCCCCACCTGGGCAGGAGAAAAAGATGAATGTGTAAAAATAGAGGAGAAAAAGTGTCCCGTCGAAATAAAGCCACTGTCAATATTAGTATTTATTGGTAACTACCGACATTCGAGCTGCTGCAGTTCAACATGTTTATGATGTCAGGAAGTTGTCAAATACTTGTTCTGAGACAGTCGAACTTTGTGCAGACTTTAGAAGGCTGTATTTTCTATTTCTCCTGCAGTATTGGAATGGGAATGAAAACCAACTTATCACAGTTCGAGAAAGGACAAATAACAACTTTAAGGAAAAAGGTATTTCACATAGTCTAATATCTAAGCAAATCAAACGATCTAAAACCGTAACAAACAATTTTGTTAAATCAGGGAAATACGTACTGGTATAAAAAAAAGTGGTGTACATGTAGAACAATGACTTCCAGGCAGGAAAGAGAAGTTTTGCTTCGTCTTCACGAGGTGGTATTTCCCTAAAACAGTTGACAAAAGAAGATAACACCCCTGTGACAAAATCAACCCTGAAACGAATTGAAAAACGTATCGGCATCTTGCGACATAAGAAAAGGAAACAACCGCCCATGTTGAAAGTTATCCATATGTAATGGAAAGTCGATTAGGCCAAATATCATCGAACCTGGAAGGACCAGTGGCATCGTGTTATAGTCTCAGATGAGAAAAAAAATAATTTGGATGCGCCAGACGGCCTTGCTTTCTATTGGTATGACATGAGGAAAGAAGAGGAAAATTTCTCCAAAAGACAGCAAGGTGAAGGCTCATTAACGGTGTGGGGAGGCTTCGTTTATAGAGTAAACATAACCTGGCTTTTCTCTCAGGCCGCATGAAGGCTACCGATTACCAAGAAATGCTAGAAAACCATTTACTGCCAGTTTCAAAGAGACTTTGTGGACTAAGTTTTTTTTCCAGCCGGACAAGACCTCCATTCACGTTCAAAAATCCTCCTGGGAATGTTTTTTGGATAATCAAGTGCATGTCATGGAATGACCTGTACTTTTTTCCTGATCTCAATCCCCAAGAAAATGTGTGAGGTATCCTCAATAGGGCTGTATATGCCAATAACAGACAGTTTCATCTGTGACAAAATTGAAGGTCGTCATCATTCAAGCGTGGGAGAATATTGATGCTACTGTCTTCCAAGGATTGTAAATGGTATGCCACATCGTATATTCCACGTCATATATAACCATGGCGGATATATTGTCTATTAACAGTAGTGGCTTTATTTCGGCGGGTCACTCCCCCCCCTCTTTTTTTTTACAAAGTCATTTTTTTCCTGCCCAGGTAAGGCAGGGAGTGAGTTAGTCCTTGTAAATATGTATTTGTATATATACTTTCTTAATATATTTGTTTCGTTCTTATTGGTATTTTTCGTGTCCAGTTACACCACACAATCACGGTGGCTTTATTTCGATGGGACACACCTTATTTTGTCTTACTCGGATCGGCTTATGGTGCTTTAGAATATTTTTGTCGGTTATCATATTTGGTTCGTGCCAGATTTCTGTTTTTTGTTATGAGGTTCTGCTCCGGTTGCGTGTCGACAGAAATTATTTTGTCTTGCTCGGATCGATTTTTAACGAATCCAATACATTCTTCTTGTAAGCATAGAAGAAAGTAAAAATTATTATTCAGGGACTTAAAAGTCAAAAGATTGTGAGAATGCCTCACATATTACGTATGCCACGCTGCAATAATAAGAAGCTAGCGTGTATTAGGATAATTCTTTTACTAAAATAAAAATTATTATTCCGGGACTTAAAAGTCAAAAGATTGTGAGAATGCCTCACATATTACGCACGCCACGCTGCAAAAATAAAGAGATTTTAAACTGGTATAAATCAAAAACTAATTAATATTTTTACATGAAACTTTCAAAGGTTTGAACTACTCATAAAAACAATTCTAATGCCGTAAACCGCGTAAAAATCCGATAATTACACATTGCTGTAGGCCTGTCAACAGATTTGGTCAGAACAAGAATTTCAAAAGTGCAAAAAACAGCACTTTTAAAATCGCATTTACTAACAATTTAATTTTCATCAAACTTCAGATTTAAGTATAACTTGATTAATATTGCTGCTGATTATGTGTTGTTGCAAATGGCTCAACAGGTGGAGCTTCTATGCTGCATTTGTCATGATTTGCGCAATACGTCTATCTCAAGAACTAATGCACGAATTTTCCTCAAACTTCATATTCTATTCAGTTAGACGTTGACATAAGTTGGTGATAATTAGGTTCTTGTGTAAATAACCCAATAGGTGGCGCTGCTATGCTGCATTTGCACGATTTTAGTGACAGTCATACCTCGAGAACTAATGCACGGAATTTCATACTTTTAGAATTCTCATGATGGTCACAGATTGCCATTTCATTTGGCACTGAGATAGTGAATTTTAAAGTATTGACATGCATGAGATAGAAGAAAGTTTTGTGATGGCCACAACATACTAGTTTACAATTTAATCTCATAAACTTACATTTTTATGTTATTAACAGAATTTTCTAGGGTTTTTCTTTTATATTATTACTCTAATTATCATTTTGTAAGTTAAAGGTGACCAATACAAGTACGGTAAAAAAAGAAGCAGCTAAATAAATAAAGCAAGCATGAATAGAATATCGTCTGACACCTGCTTCGTTTTAGGAAAGAATAAATATTCAAAGCACAGAGGGTAAACATATTTCTTCAACATAGGTAAATTTCGGAGGCTTGTTAATTCTTCCCCCTTGTCGGTAGTGACGCTAGTACTGTTGCCATTACAGATTTTGCCGTAAATGTCCCATCTTGGTCCTTAATCTATGCTCTTTTCGACCTCCACCACCACCAGAGCATATCTGTGCTTGTCGACATACACAGGTGATGGTCGAAATGTCTATAATATGTCTATAATATAATGTATATAATCAAATATTCGGTCTTTCACCAACGTATTTGATAAGTGTTGACATCCACCGGTGAAAGTCGACATTCTCCAATTTCGGTCATTCACGGTAACATATACACCGAAGAGCCATTACATTATGGCCACCCTCCATCTATAATAATGCGCTTGCCCAGAAGCAAAACCACGGCACGTCCGCGGCTTATGTCGGAATATATAAAGCGCCCATGCATTGTATTTCAAAACATAGCGTGATTAGCGACATAATGGGAAAAACAGCCGATTTATCAGACTTTGATAAAGGTCAAATCGTTATGGCTCGGCGACTGGAAAAGTCGATATCGGAAACGGCGCGTTTAGTGGTCTGTTAGTGTGCAGTCTATGTAAGCACGTATCGAAAGTGGTGTATGCATGGTGAAACGACAAGTTTCCGACCAGCGGTGTGTCACCCACGTCGCTTTGATTCCAGAGGAGAGCGGAGATTGTTACGCATTATTCGTCGTGACCGAAGAGCTGCAACAGCCGAAATCACCAACAGCTACAACAGTGGGGGCCCAGACAGTGTTTATCAACACACAGTGCCGCTTGCACTATTGTGTATGGACCTACGCAGCCGGCGGTCAAAGCACGTTCTTGTGCTGACAGCACGTTATCGCCAGTAACGCCTGCAACGGACCCATGAACATCGGAATTGGACCATAGAAGAATGGAAGAAAATTGCATGGTCCGACGAATCACGTTTTCTGGTCCATCATATCGACGGGAGCGCACGAATACGCCGATGATTTTCAACGGAAACCCTGGTTCCCGCAGGCACAACTGTTAGGAGACAAGCCTGTGGCGGCTATATTATCCTGAGGCCGATGTTTTTATAGAGTACATTAGAACTCATAATCCCCGTAGATTAATCTCTGACATCTGTGCACTACCTGAACATCGACCAGGTGCACCCATTCATGACAACAGTGTTTTCGGCGGGACAATGCACCATGTCATACGGTCAAATCATCAGGGATTGGTTCGAGGAGCACTCTAGTAAG
Source organism: Maratus speciosus (assembly GCA_963932465.1). Taxonomy (NCBI): domain Eukaryota; kingdom Metazoa; phylum Arthropoda; class Arachnida; order Araneae; family Salticidae; genus Maratus; species Maratus speciosus. Next base: position 8,017,844 of record OZ010792.1, on the reverse strand, counting down.
CTTCAAATCATGTCCTGGCCTCCAAATTTACCTGATTTGAATCCAATAGAACATTTGTGGTTTGACCTGGAAATCGCAATTCGTGCTGCCACGTTACCACCTGGCAATGTGCGAGAATTGCAGGACGTGTTGGTGAGCTCTTGGTACCAGTACATCAAACTACGTATAAGAACTTTGTCGAGTTCATATTACGTCGGGTGTTGGCGATTTTGTGGGTAAAAGGTGGTCCTACGCCGTATTAAACAGGTGGTCATAATGTAATGGCTCTTCGGTGTATATATGTAAGCGGTATTCGAAAACGATGTTTTCACCAAATTGGCGTGAAAAAAAAATTGCGCCGAACCCGGTACGTATATGATATATGTGCCTAACAGTTATTTACATTATTGCGATTAATTAGTATCAAGTAGTAGATTGTAGAGTATTTGGTATATTTTAGTATATGGGCTTTGGCGAGATACAGAGAAAATGACCTTGGCGAGTGAACTAAATTTTTATATATATTTACTGGCAACATGTTTACTTTTCATATACATATACGCATGTTTTCACCAAAATGTCGTGGAAAAAAATCTCACCAAACCCTGTACGTACATGACATCACTGCCTAGCAGTTATTTACATTATTGTGATTAATTAGTATCAGGCAACAGATTGGAAAGTATTAGGTATATTTTTAGTATACGGGCTTTGGCGAGATACAGAGAAAATGTCCTTGTCAAGACAGAGAAAATGGCCTTGGCGAGTGAAGTGAATTTTTTTGTATATTTACTGGCAACCTATTTACTTTTCATATACCGGGTGTCCCAGAAATAACTGTCGGATTTTAAAATTCAATAACTTGCACACGGTGACAGATATTAAATTTTTTTGCAGGGGTGTTAGGTAAGATGTCAGGAGTTTTTATGCTGCGATTCCCAATTTTAATTACAAATAGCAGCGATAGATGGTTCTGTAGGCAATAGGTACTAAATCCAAGCCCGATTTTTCGGCCTCTCTCTTCTCCCAAGCGAAAAAAAGAAGATTAAAATGTTTTGAATGGATCCCGAAGTATCAAAAATCGGGTTTGGAATTAGCCCTTATTTCTCGCAGCGCCATCTATTGTTTGAAATTCGAACTAAAATCAAGAATCATAGTAAAAAAAAAACTCCTGACATCATACATAACCCTCCTACAAGAATTTTTTTAATATCTGTCACCGTTTGCAAGTTATAGAATTTTAAAATCCATCAGTCATTTTTGGGACACCCGGTACATACTCATCATACATACAAGCATTTTGTTTTTAATTGCCGAAACGTCAGTGAAGGCTTACTGTGGAGACACGAAAAGTTTTGGTTTCTGTTAGTCTGTCTGTCTGTTCTGCGATAACTGCCGTAAAAAGCATCCGATTATCTTAAAATTAAGGATGCATGTTGGTGAAATCCCCGGATTTAGCTGTATAGTTTTTGGTTAAATTTGGTTCATTCGTTCGGAATATATAGAACATTTTATTTTGCGACTTAATGCTTTCCTATAGCAATTCAGACGATTTTTCCATTTTTATTTGTTGAAAAGAAATGGCTCATATGATTGAAGGATTTAAATGCTAAATTAAGGATGATGAAATTTCCTAATTAGAACCATACATTATTCATATTAGTTTGAAATTTTGTGTATACATTTGTCAGAGTTTTTAAATTCGGTGTATAACTTTTAGGGAGGGATTTTATATATGTGTTTCAATAATATAAAATATTTTTTTTAATATAAATTTTCTTTTTAAGCACATATTTCATTGTTTTTATTATGTTTTAACTGTTACCTAGCAGCGAACGTATTGCTAAAAATATCGTGAAACTATGTGTAATTGTTTGAAGTTAAATCAAAGTCAAAAGGGACGAATTAATGCCTTTATGTCTTTACATATAGATGGAATTTACCACAGAAATAAAGAAAGACTATGTTCTATTTATTTTGTTCAAATATTTTTCTTTTAAATTAAAAAGTTCATTATTTTCATAAGGAATAAATCGACATTTTGCTATGAAATTTAACAATCATTTTTTTTTTTTTTTTTTGCCGTTGCCACATTTAATCCCGGAATAAAAATTTATCCTAAACAGTTAATTTTGATTTGAAAGATTTTTATGTGCGAGAGGAAAATGAAATAAAAAATAGACATGAATACGCCTTCATATTAGAAATAAAGTGAAGATACGAAAAGAAGGTGAATTTGATCTCATATATCAAAAATAAAACGAATACGCTTTGAGGTTGAAATAAAAGGGGCTTGTGTTATGATATTAATTATTATTATAAAAAAACAATGTTACTAATATCTCATGGTTTATCGTCTGCACACAGAATTCTTAATCGAAAATTCCAATGAGAAAAAAAAAAAAAACTTTTGAAAAGCAAATATATAGTAAATATCAAAATTATGCACCGCAAAATTATCGCTGTCGAAAATGACGTCATTGTATTGGGAAATAAATATTTTCATCCTTAAAAACCAAGCTTTAACTAGACTGCCTGAAAAAATGTTTTTTGACGGGTGTTACTTCTTAATGCCGCCTCATTTCATAAAATATGAATGAAAATTATTTTATTTTTAAAGGAAATTACATTTTTATTCATAAAACGTAAACGTTTAATATAATTGCGTCAATGTAAATCATTTTCTGTGTTACCAGTATTGAAAAATAAGGCTCGGAAGTGTAAAATGAAATCTAAGATTTGCGCTAACCATTAGCGCAATCAATAAAAAGTTACGTATGTAAATTAATAAGACCACGGGGGGTTCAGGGGGGCGGAGCCCCTCTGAAGAAATCTACTTTGTTATTTAAAAAATATACCAGAATTAACAGCTCATGAAAATTTCGAAATATCCTTCCATAACGTTTTTAATTTAATACTTCTAATGTCTGAAAACTTCGTATTTTTTATTCTTATAAATAATTACATAATTTGGAAACTTTAAATTGCGGTTTGCAGGAAACTGAATATTACCAAAGTGTGTCTAAAAACAAGGACTTTCAGAGCTGACGTTGAGGCTCCTGATCTGCAGATTTACTAGTATTTATGATGCTTATTTCATACTAGCTGTTTAGCCCGTTCTATGCACGGGAGTTCATGAATTTAATTCTAAAACCCCAATTAAAAATAACTATTCGATTTTGTAAAATATTTTTCTACTACCTCAGACACAGGAAAGAAGACTAGACTAGTCAACATCAATTCAGCCTATGTTAACGAATAAAGTAACTGAGAGAGCGATCTAAGAACGTTTTCTGACCCTTCTAATATGGCGGCCAATGCGAAAGCAGTGAAACTAAAACTAGTAAATCTGCAGATCAGGAGCCTCAACGTCATCTTTGCAAGTCATTGCTTTTTAACACTCATTGCGTGATATTCATCTTCCTACAAATCGCTTTTTAAAGTTTTCAAATTTCATAAATATTTATAAGAATACAAAATACTTCGTAAAGTTTCAGAAATTAAATGTGTTAAACAAGTGGTTATACACTGATTCTGATGAGCTGCTTATTCTGGTAACTTTTTAAATCAAAAATTGCATTTCGTCAGGGGGCTATTCCCCCCTGAACCCGCTGTAGTCTATTTAAATTTACATTCGTAATTTTTTATTGATTGTGCGGATGGTTATAGTATATCATAGATTTTTTTTTTACGCTGTGATTTATAAGGATAAGCATAAGTTTTTTTTTTATAAATTAATAAATTTAAAATTTAAAATAAAATCCTCATGTTAACCGTACGCAAACAATAAATCTTGAAGTGACGCCAAAAATGTAACCTTAAAATCCGCTACATTCGACCCAAACACAACGGCGTGCTTAAAAAAAGAAAGAAAGAAAAGAAAAATATTTTTAGTAATGCAGTTTTTAATTCATAATACGATGAAATGCTACTTTAGAATGCTTAAATATAAGCAGATCACTTTCATTTTACAGAAAAAATGCACGGATGAAGTCAAAGAATTCGGTCCCTGTTCCACGTGCGTGTTTTGTTTGGGCCGAATGAGGGCATTTAAATCTGAACGATAACGCACATCATATTGCAAACTGTTTTTACGGCATACTGCATCTCCATCTATCTCTTTCCTCCGTGAATAATAGTTAATTTTATTTTAGCCAAGATCTTTTTAATCCAACATCTTTTTTTTTTTTTTGATATATGACGTTTAATTCACCTGCTATTCGTACTTACTCAAAACCTTTCATCTTGTTATATTAAGAAATACTTGAGAGTTTTCTTTTTATTCCCAATATGTCGCCATATTAATTTTTTTATTCTTAATTTTTTTTTCATTTTCCTGTTTCACGTCAAAATCTTTCAATTGGAAATTGTTTAAGAGAAAATATTATTCAAGGTTTTGATTTTCTTGGCAACGATTAAAGATTCATTGATAAATTTTATGAAAAAATGTCACATTATTCTCTATGAAAATAATGAACTTTTGTATTTTTAAGCAAAATATTTGAATAAAATAAATAAAATACTGCCTATTTTTATTTCTGGGGCTAAAATCCATCTATATGCAAAAATACAAATGCATTAATTCATCCGTTTTGACGTTGGCTTTACTGAAACATTATAGACGCATACGCATTTATACTAATATTGTTAAGACCAAATACGTTGCTAGGCAAGTGATGAAAGAAAAGGTAAAAAATGAAATATGTATTATGTCAAATTGATAAAACAAAATGCTTTATATTATTGGAAAACATGCATAAAGTTCCCCCAAAAATTATAAACCTAATTTAAAAAATCTCGCAAATATATTGACATAATTTCAAACTAATTGGAATCATTTAATAATCTTATTTAAAAATTTCAGCATCCAAAATTTACCATTTAAATCCATTTTTTATATGAGCCATTTCTTATCAACAAATGAAAATATGAAAATCGTCTGACTTGCCATAGAAAAGCATTACAGAGCAAAATAAAATGTTCTATATTTCTCGAACGAATGAACCAAATTTAACCAAAAACTATACAGCTAAGTCCGAGTACATCATCAACATGCCCAATTAATTTCAAGCCGATCGGATGCTTTTTGCGGCAGTTATCGCGGAACAGACAGACAGACAAACGGAAATCAAAACATTTCGTGTCTCCACAGTAAGCCTTCACTGACGTTTCGGCAACTAGTAAATCTGCAGATCAGGAGCCTCAACGTCAGCTCTGCAAGTCGTTGTTTTTAGACACACTTTGGTAATATTCAGTTTCCTGCAAACCGCAATTTAAAGTTTTCAAATTATGTAATTATTTATAAGAATAAAAAATACGAAGTTTTCAGACATTAGAAGCATTAAATTAAAAACGTTATGGAAGGATATTTCGAAATTTTCATAAGCTGTTAATTCTGGTATATTTTTTAAATAATAAAGTAGATTTCTCCAGGGGGGCTCCGCCCCCCTGAACCCTCCGTGGTCTTATTAATTTACATACGTAACTTTTTATTGATTGCGCTAATGGTTAGCGCAAATCTTAAATTTCTTTTTACACTTCCGAGCCTTATTTTTCAATACTGGTAACACAGAAAATGATTTACATTGACGCAATTATATTAAACGTTTAGGTTTTATGAATGAAAATGTAATTTCCTTTAAAAGTAAAATAATTTTCATTCATATTTTCTGAAATGAGGCGGCATTAAGAAGTAACACCCGTCAAAAAAACATTTTAGGTAGCTTTCTTTACAAAAAAGCTACCTATTGCAGCCGTTCGGAGGAAAGCGATTTCAAAAAATTTTGGTATATTTTCATCGATCATGACCCCCAGACCCCGAAACCACCCTCCGTTCAAAATTGATATATATATATATATATATATATATATATATATATATATATATATATATATATATCTGACCTATGTCACACTGTAACTCCCGTAATTATGAACCGATTTCGATGTAATTTGGTGTGTACATAGTACATACCAATGTCTCGACCGAGTTCGTTGGCCGGCATCATCCGCCGTTTTGTTTCAAAATGGCGGCCATTTAAAATTTTTAAAAAAATTTAAAACTTGAAATGTGGTACCAAAAAATTAAAAATGGAAAAATATTTTTTTCTTATGTATTTGACCTTTATACAAAGATTCCGGAGCAGTTTTTGTTTCGTCTATATCTTAAAAAATGGCTGAGTTATAGCATTTTGAATTTCTAGCGTGGCTGACATTTTGAAACGTCCTGAATTTTGTCACGCGATAAAAGGCGTATTTACGAACCGATTTGGATGTAATTCGGTGTGTACATAGTACATACAAATCTCTCGACCGAGTTCGTTGGCCAGCTTCATCCGCCATTTTGTTTCAAAATGGCGGTCATTTAAAGATTTTTTAAAAATTTAAAATTTGAAATGTGGTACCAAAAAATTGAAAATGGAAAAATATTTTTTTCTTATGTATTTGACCTTTATACAAAGATTTCGGAGCAGTTTTTGTTTCGTCTATATCTTAAAAAATGGCTGAGTTATAGCATTTTGAATTTCTAGTGTGGCTGATATTTTGAAACGTCCTGAATTTTGTCACGCGATAAAAGGCGTATTTATGAACCGATTTGGATGTAACTTCGTTTATACATAGTACATACCAATGTCTCGACCGGGTTCGTTGGCCAGCCTCACCCGCCATCTTGTTTAAAAATGGCGGCCATTTAAATTTTTAAGAAAAATTTAAATTTGAAATGTGGTACCAAAAATTGAAAATTGAAAAAATATTTTCTTCTTATTTGTTTGACCTTGATAAAAAGATTCGGGAGCAGTTTTTGTTTCGTCTATATCTTAAGAAATGGCTGAGTTATAGCATTTTGAATTTCTAGCGTGGCTGACATTTTGAAACGTGCTGATTTTTCTCACGTAATAACAGGCGTATTTATGAACCGACTTGGATGTACCTTGGTGTGTACATAGTACATACAAATATCTCGACCGAGTTCGTTGCCCAGCTTCATCCGCCATCTTGTTTCAAAATGGCGGCCATTTAAAAAAATAAAAAAATAAAAAAATTTAAATGAGATACCAAAAAATTGGAAATTGAAAAAGATTTTTTTGTATGTGTTTGACCTTAATACAAAGATTCCGGAACAGTTTTTCTTTCGTGTATATCTAACAAAAAATGGCTGAGTAATAGCATTTTGAATTTCTCTTGTGGCTGACATTTTAAAACGACCTGATTTTTGTCACGCGATAACAGGCGTATTTATGAACCTATTTGGATGTAACTTGGTCTGTACATAGTACATACCAATGTCTCGACCGAGTTCGTTGGCCAGCTTCATTCGCCATCTTGTTTCAAAAGGGTTGCCATTTAAAAAAAAATTAAATTTAAAATTCAAAATAAGGTATTAAAAAATTGGAAAATGAAGAAGATTTTTTTTTTATGTGTTTGGCCTTGATACAAAGATTCCGGAGCAGTTTTTGTTTCTGAAAATTTGTTCTTTTGTTGATATCTTAAAAAATGGTTGATTTATAGCACTTTGAATTTCTAGCATGGCTAACATTTTGAAACGATCTTGTATTTGTCACGCGATAACACACGTATTCGCCTATTTCGATGTAAGAAGGCATGTGGATAGTATACATCAACACCTCGACCAAGTTCGCTGGCCAGATTCATCAGCCATCTTGTTTCAAAATGGCGGCCATTAAATTAAAAAATATATATATATTTAAAGTGAGGTGCAAAAAAATTAGAAATTGAAAAAGGTTTCTTTCTTAAGTATTTGATCTTTATATAAGGATTCAGGAGCATTTTTTGTTTGTCTTTACCTTAAAAAATGGCTCAGATATAGCAGTTTCAATTTCTATTTTGGGTGACATTTTGAAAAATCTGATTTTTTGCATGCGACAGCACTCATATATATTAACCGATTCCGATGTGAGTGAGCATGTGCACAGCAATTACTAAGGTCTCGACCAAGTTCACTGCTTAGCCTCATCTTGTCTTAAAATGATAGGCACTTTAAGAAATTGTCGAATTTGGCAGCCAAATATAAGTTACTTTAAAGAAAAGCAGCTTGGATAAAGCTGACTAATTTCGCGAAATTCTCATTCATTATATTGATAAAAATTAGTATTGAATCTCCTATATTCGGTTTCCACTAAATTGAGCTTCGTGTGTTTAATGATATAAGTTGGCTTTTTTTAAATAAGGATTATGAAAGCTACCTCTTCCTCCCGGCACTGGCCGGAAGGACTTTTTTCAGTTAATCTAGTTAATGCTTGGTTTTTAAGGATGAAAATATTTATTTCAAGATACAATGACGTCCTTTTCGACAGCGATAATTTTGCGGTGCATAATTTTGATATTTACAATATATTTGCTTTTCAAAAGTTTTTTTTTTTCTCATTGGAATTTTCGATTAAGAATTAACATTTCTGTTAGCTGTGTGCAGACGATAAACCATGAGATATTAGTAACATTTTTTTTAATAATAAGAATTAATATCATAACACAAGCCTCTTTTATTTCAACCTCAAAGCGTATTGGTTTTTATTTTTGATATATGAGATCAAATTCACCTTCTTTTCGTATTTTCACTTTATTTCTAATATGAAGGCGTATTCATGTCTATTTTTTATTTCATTTTCCTCTCGCACATAAAAATCTTTCAAATCAAAAGTAACTGTTTAGGATAAATTTTTATTCCGGGATTGAATTTTCGTGGCAATGGCCAAAGAAAAAAAAAAAAAAAAAAAAAAAAATGATTGTTAAATTTCATAGCAAAATGTCGATTTATTCCTTATGAAAATAATGAACTTTTTAATTTAAAAGAAAAATATTTGAACAAAATAAATAGAACATAGTCTTTCTTTATTTCTGTGGTAAATTCCATCTATATGTAAAGACACAAAGGCATTAATTCGTCCCTTTTGACTTTGATTTAACTTCAAAGAATTACACATACTTTCACATTTACGATATTTTTAGGTGTAGTTCGCTGCTAGGTAACAGTTAAAAGATAATAAAAACAATTAAATATGTGCTTAAAAAGAAAATTTATATTAAAAAAAATATTTTATATTATTGAAACACATATATTAAATCCCTCCATAAAAGTTATACACCGAATTTAAAAACTCTGACAAATGTATACACAAAATTTCAAACTAATATGAATAATGTATGGTTCTAATTAGGAAATTTCATCATCATTAATTTAGCATTTAAATCCTTCAATCATATGAGCCATTTCTTTTCAACAAATAAAAATGGAAAAATCGTCTGAATTGCTATAGGAAAGCATTAAGTCGCAAAATAAAATGTTCTATATATTCCGAACGAATGAACCAAATTTAACCAAAAACTATACAGCTAAATCCGGGGTTATCACCAACATGCATCCTTAATTTTAAGATAATCGGATGCTTTTTACGGCAGTTATCGCGGAACAGACAGACAGACTAACAGAAACCAAAACTTTTCGTGTCTCCACAGTAAGCCTTCACTGACGTTTCGGCAACTAGTAAATCTGCAGATCAGAGCCTCAACGTCAGCTCTGCAAGTCATTGTTTTTAGACTCACTTTGGTAATATTCAGTTTCCTGCAAACCGCAATTTAAAGTTTTCAAATTATGTAATTATTTATAAGAATAAAAAATACGAAGTTTTCAGACATTAGAAGCATTAAATTAAAAACGTTATGGAAGGATATTTCGAAATTTTCATGAACTGTTAATTCTGGTATATTTTTTAAATAATAAAGTAGATTTCTTCAGGAGGGCTCCGCTCCCCTGAACCCCCCGTGGTCTTATTAATTTACATACGTAACTTTTTATTGATTGCGCTAATGGTTAGCGCAAATCTTAGATTTCATTTTACACTTCCGAGCCTTATTTTTCAATACTGGTAACACAGAAAATGATTTACATTGACGCAATTATATTAAACGTTTACGTTTTATGAATAAAAATGTAATTTCCTTTAAAAATAAAATAATTTTCATTCATATTTTATGAAATGAGGCGGCATTAAGAAGTAACACCCGTCAAAAAACATTTTTTCAGGCAATCTAGTTAATGCTTGGTTTTTAAGGATGAAAATATTTATTTCCCGATACAATGACGTCATTTTCGACAGCGATAATTTTGCGGTGCATAATTTTGATATTTACTATATATTTGCTCTTCAAAAGTTTTTTTTTTTCCTCATTGGAATTTTCGATTAAGAATTAACATTTCTGTTAGCTGTGTGCAGACGATAAACCATGAGATATTAGTAACATTTTTTTTTAATAATAAGAATTAATATCATAACACAAGCCCCTTTTATTTCAACCTCAAAGCGTATTCGTTTTATTTTTGATATATGAGATCAAATTCACCTTCTTTTCGTATTTTCACTTTATTTCTAATATGAAGGCGTATTCATGTCTATTTTTTATTTCATTTTCCTCTCGCACATAAAAATCTTTCAAATCAAAATTAACTGTTTAGGATAAATTTTTATTCCGGGATTGAATTTTCGTGGCAACGGCAAAAAAAAAAAAAAAGAAAAAAAAAAAAAAGATTGTTAAATTTCATAGCAAAATGTCGATTTATTCCTTATGAAAATAATGAACTTTTTAATTTAAAAGAAAAATATTTGAACAAAATAAATAGAACATAGTCTTTCTTTATTTCTGTGGTAAATTCTATCTATATGTAAAGACACAAAGTCATTAATTCGTCCCTTTTGACTTAGATTTAACTTCAAACAATTACACATACTTTCACATTTACGATAATTTTAGGTGTAGTTCGCTGCTAGGTAACAGTTAAAAGAAAATAAAAACAATTAAATATGTGCTTAAAAAGAAAATTTATATATAAAAAAATATTTTATATTATTGAAACACATATATAAAATCCCTCCATAAAAGTTATACACCGAATTTAAAAACTCTGACAAATGTATACACAAAATTTCAAACTAATATGAATAATGTATGGTTCTAATTAGGAAATTTCATCATCCTTAATTTAGCATTTAAATTCTTTAATCATATGAGCCATTTCTTTTCAACAAATAAAAATGGAAAAATCGTCTGAATTGCTATACGAAAGCATTAAGTCGCAAAATAAAATGTTCTATATATTCCGAACGAATGAAACAAATTTAACCAAAAACTATACAGCTAAATCCGGGGATTTCACCAACATGCATCCTTAATTTTAAGATAATAGGATGCTTTTTACGGCAGTTATCGCGGAACAGACAGACAGACTAACAGACAGACAGACTAACGGAAACCAAAACTTTTCGCGTCTCCACAGTAAGCCTTCACTGACGTTTCGGCAATTAGCGATTATTAAAAATAAATTGATGATATTGATGTTGCCTAGTCTAGTCTTCTTTCCAGTCTGAGGTAGAAGAAAAATATTTTACTAAATCGAATAGCTATTTTTAATTTTGGTTTTAGAATTAAATTCATGAATTCCCGTGCATAGAACGTGTTAAACAGGTAGTATTACATAAAGAAGAGCTATTTATCGCCTTTAAATACGAAAAGAAATAATTTGTGGTACTACTTGATTATCCTGTGGACCAAAAAACTGTCGCCAAACTATAATATTAGATGCCAATAATGGGTGATCGTAAATGTCAAATTTACTTGACATTAAACACTTTACACGTGTTTATTACGACATCAAGGGATTTTTAATTCGACGTTTTATTTTTATTTTTATTTTTATTGACTAGGGGCTCGGCCACCTACGAGCTACGCTCGCCAACCCCCGTCCAGACACTGCAGACTCTAAATGCACGTTAATTTGATCGGTTTTAAAAAGATTCCGAAAGATTGAATTATAATTTAAAAAACAGTGGCGAACTCCCTATAAACGGATTTCTATTCATTTCTCTTTGATTGGGGGAATTTTAACGCCAAATCCGCTGCGGTACTACTTGATTATCCAGTCGACCAATTTCGCCAAATTATATAAATAGCCAAACCACTCGCCAAATTATACAAATTGACATAATTGTTATTTTAAATAACGAAAGAACAAATAAATTAGTACAACATTAATAAAAATAAAAATAAAACGTCGAAATAAAAATAACTTGATGACGTAGGCACGTTAACAACATTTCAAAATTAGCTAATATAAAAGGAATTAAGTAAACAGAGTCTTTGTCTCCTGGTATTTTTTAACAAAGCGAAAAGAAAGTTCTTTTAAATGAGACATTTTAAATTAATCGTTTTTAATCTGACGTAATTTTAACCAAGCTATTCTTTCTCATTTAAATATTCACGTGAAAATACTTTTGTTAGAAATGAAATATTATTTGCGCTTTCCTAACAAAAATAGTTGAAAAGATCCTCTCAAAATATCAAATAAATATCTAGCGCAATTTCTAAATTTAAACTGTTTTGCAGTATTATTTTTTGTTCATTTTACGTAATAAGTGTAATGTGACGTAAATGTGACGTAATTTCTCCTATTTAAGCTTCTAACGCATGTTGATGAATTTATTATTTTACAATATCCTTTCTCTTTTAAAATTCACGTGTATACTTTTTATGACGTAATTTTTAATAAGTTCCTGCTTTTTGTACAGAACTAGGGGGCTGGGCCCTCTACGAGCTACGCTCGCCAACCCCCGTCCAGACACCGCGGACTCTAAATGCAGGCTAATTTGATCGGCTTTAAAAATATTTCGAAAAATTGAATTATAATTTAAAAAAACAGTGGCGATCTCCCTATAAACGAATTTCTATTCATTTCTCTTTGATTGGGGAATTTTAACGCCAAATCCGCTGCGGCACTACTTAATTATCCTGTCGACCAATTTCGCCAAATTATATAAATCGCCAAACCACTCACCAAATTATACAAATTGATATAATTTTTATTTTAAATAACGAAAGAACAAATAAATTCGTACAACATTAATGAAAACACAAATAAAACGTCGAAATAAAAATAACTTGATGACGTATACACGTGTAACAACATTTCAAAATAAGCTAATATAAAAGGAATTAAGTAAAGAGAGTCTTTGTCTCCTGGTATTTTTTAACAAAGCGAAAAGAAAGTTCTTTTAAATGAGACATTTTAAATTAATTCTCAAAATATCAAATAAATGTCTAGCGCAATTTCTAAATTTAAACTTTTTTGCAATATTATTTTGTGTTCATTTTATGTAATAACTATAATGTGGCGTAAATATGACGTAATTTCTCCTAACACTTCTGACGCATGTTAATGAATTTATTATTTTACAATATCCTTTCTCTTTTAAAATTCACGTGTATACTTTTTATGATGTAATTTTTAATAAGTTCCTGCTTTTTATACGTAATTATTTAATTCTAATTTGAAAGATTTTTTCCTGTTTATAATAGTCACGTGTAAATAAATTTTTAATTTGAAGCAAACATTATTGCTTGCGCTTTTTATACAGTTGGCAACAGTTTAAATTAGTACAATTTTCTGAAATCTGTAAAAAATATCTCTAGAAATGCTGAAAATTTGAATTTAAAATAGAAATAAAACCCGAAAAAATGAGTCAAAATAAAAAAATTAATGCAATCTGCACTCCGGCAAATTCTAACGCATAAAATCATCTAAAAATGATTACACTGCCGTGTATAGTTTTTGCTGCTATAAAACTTTTTTAGTGGAACGATTTTGTCCAACTTTAGCAATAAATAACTCTTAAAATAATTCTTCGATTTGAAAACTGTCTGCATCAGCGTGTTTATCAAACATTTCTGTATAAAACCACCGATTTTCATATTTTTGTATGCATTATTTTTGTTAATATTAACGAAGAAAGGCCTCCGGTCACAAAAAAATCAAAACCGGCGGCGGCGGCGGCGGCGGCGGCGGTGACAGCGGTAGTTACTTTTTTTTAGAACTGAGAGATTATTTAATTCTAATTCCAAATGATTTTTTCTGTTTATAATAGTGATGTGTAAATAAATTTTTAATTCGAAGCAAACATTATTGTTTGCGCTGTTTATACATTTGGCAAGAATATATATTAATAACATCTCTCTATTCTAAAAAAAAAAAGTAACTACCGCCGCCGCCGCCGCCGCCGCCGCCGCCGCCGCCGGTTTTGAATTTTTTGTGACCGGATGTCTTTCTTCGTTAATATTAAGCAAAATAACGCATACAAAAATATGAAAATCGGTGGCTTTATACAGAAATGTTTGATAAATACGCTGATGCAGACAGTTTTCAAATCGAAGAATTATTTTAAGAGATATTTAATGCTAAAGTTGGACAAAATCATTCCACTAAAAAAGTTTTATAGCAGCAAAAACTATACATGGCAGTGTAATCATTTTTAGATCATTTTATGCGTTAGAATTTGCCGGAGTGCAGATTGCATTAATTTTTTTATTTTGACTCATTTTTTGAGGTTTTATTTCTATTTTAAATTCAAATTTTCAGCATTTCTAGAGATATTTTTTACATTATTTTAGAATACTAAGGGGCTCGGCCCCCTACGAGCTACGCTCGCCAACCCCCGTCCAGACACCGCAGACTCTAAATGCACGCTAATTTGATTGGATTTAAAAAGATTTCGAAAGATTGAATTATAATTTAAAAAAACAGTGGCGATCTCCCTATAAACGAATTTCTATTCATTTCTCTTTGATTGGGGAATTTTAACGCCAAATCCGCTGCGGCACTACTTAATTATCCTGTCGACCAATTTCGCCAAATTATATAAATCGCCAAACCACTCGCCAAATTATACAAATTGATATAATTTTTATTTTAAATAACGAAAGAACAAATAAATTCGTACAACATTAATGAAAACACAAATAAAACGTCGAAATAAAAATAACTTGATGACGTATACACGTGTAACAACATTTCAAAATAAGCTAATATAAAAGGAATTAAGTAAAGAGAGTCTTTGTCTCCTGGTATTTTTTAACAAAGCGAAAAGAAAGTTCTTTTAAATGAGACATTTTAAATTAATTCTCAAAATATCAAATAAATGTCTAGCGCAATTTCTAAATTTAAACTTTTTTGCAATATTATTTTGTGTTCATTTTATGTAATAACTATAATGTGGCGTAAATATGACGTAATTTCTCCTAACACTTCTGACGCATGTTAATGAATTTATTATTTTACAATATCCTTTCTCTTTTAAAATTCACGTGTATACTTTTTATGACGTAATTTTTAATAAGTTCCTGCTTTTTATACGTAATTATTTAATTCTAATTTGAAAGATTTTTTCCTGTTTATAATAGTCACGTGTAAATAAATTTTTAATTTGAAGCAAATATTATTGCTTGCGCTTTTTATACAGTTGGCAACAGTTTAAATTAGTACAATTTTCTGAAATCTGTAAAAAATATCTCTAGAAATGCTGAAAATTTGAATTTAAAATAGAAATTAAACCCGAAAAAATGAGTCAAAATAAAAAAAATAATGCAATCTGCTCTCCGGCAAATTCTAACGCATAAAATGATCTAAAAATGATTACACTGCCGTGTATAGTTTTTGCTGCTATAAAACTTTTTTAGTGGAACGATTTTGTCCAACTTTAGCATTAAATAACTCTTAAAATAATTCTTCGATTTGAAAACTGTCTGCATCAGCGTGTTTATCAAACATTTCTGTATAAAACCACCGATTTTCATATTTTTGTATGCATTATTTTTGTTAATATTAACGAAGAAAGGCCTCCGGTCACAAAAAAATCAAAACCGGCGGCGGCGGTGACAGCGGTAGTTACTTTTTTTTAGAATAGAGAGATTATTTAATTCTAATTCCAAATGATTTTTTCTGTTTATAATAGTGATGTGTAAATAAATTTTTAATTCGAAGCAAACATTATTGTTTGCGCTGTTTATACATTTGGCAAGAATATATATTAATACCATCTCTCTATTCTAAAAAAAAAAAGTAACTACCGCTGTCACCGCCGCCGCCGCCGCCGCCGCCGGTTTTGAATTTTTTGTGACCGGATGTCTTTCTTCGTTAATATTAAGCAAAATAACGCATACAAAAATATGAAAATCGGTGGCTTTATACAGAAATGTTTGATAAATACGCTGATGCAGACAGTTTTCAAATCGAAGAATTATTTTAAGAGATATTTAATGCTAAAGTTGGACAAAATCATTCCACTAAAAAAGTTTTATAGCAGCAAAAACTATACATGGCAGTGTAATCATTTTTAGATCATTTTATGCGTTAGAATTTGCCGGAGTGCAGATTACATTAATTTTTTTATTTTGGCTCATTTTTTGAGGTTTTATTTCTATTTTAAATTCAAATTTTCAGCATTTCTAGAGATATTTTTTACATTATTTTAGAATACTAAGGGGCTCGGCCCCCTACAAGCTACGCTCGCCAACCCCCGTCCAGACACCGCAGACTCTAAATGCACGCTAATTTGATCGGATTTAAAAAGATTTCGAAAGATTGAATTATAATTTAAAAAACAGTGGCGATCTTCCTATAAACGGATTTCTATTCATTTCTCTTTGATCGGGGAATTTTAACGCCAAATCCGCTGCGGTACTACTTGATTATCCAGTCGACCCATTTCGCCAAATTATATAAATCGCCAAACCACTCGCCAAATTATACAATTTGACATAATTTTTATTTTAAATAACGAAAGAACAAATAAATTAGTACAACATTAATAAAAATACAAATAAAACGTCGAAATAAAAATAACTTGATGACGTAGACATGTGTAACAACATTTCAAAATAAGCTAATATAAAAGGAATTAAGTAAACAGAGTCTTTGTCTCTGGTATTTTTTAACAAAGCGAAAAGAAAGTTCTTTTAAATGAGACATTTTAAATTAATCGTTTTTAATCTGACGTAATTTTGACCAAGCTCTTTTTTCTCTTTGAAATATTCACGTGAATATACTTTTGTTAGAAATGAAATATTATTTGTGCTTTCCTAACAAAAATAGTTGAAAAGATCCTCTCAAAATATCAAATAATTGTCTAGCTCAATTTCTAAATTTAAACTGTTTTGCAATATTATTTTGTGCTCATTTTATAACATAACTGTAATGTGACGTCAATATGACGTAATTTCTCCTATTTAAGACTTCTAACGCATGTTAATGAATTTATTATTTTACAATATCCTTTCTCTTTTAAAATTCACGTGTATACTTTTTATGACATAATTTTCAATAAGTTCCTGCTTTTTGTACATAATTATTTAATTCTAATTCCAAATGATTCTTTCTGTTTATAATAGTCACGTGTAAATAAATTTTTAATTTGAAGCAAACATTATTGTTTCCGTTGTTTATACAGTTGGCAACAGCTTAAATTAGCACAATTTTCTAAAATAAGTAAGAAATATCTCTCGAAATGCTGAAAATTTGAATTTAAAATAGAAATGAAACCTCGAAAATTGAGTCAAATTAAAAAAAATAATTAATTCTGCACACCGGGAAATTATAACGTATAAAATGATCTGAAAATTATTAAATTCCGATGTATAGTTTTTGCTCCTATAAAACTTTTTTAGTGGAACGATTTTGTTCAAATTTAGCATTAAATATCTCTTAAAATAATTCTTCGATTTCAAAACTATCTGCATCAACGTGTTTATCAAATATTTCCGTATAATACTACCGATTTTCCTATTTTTGCATGCATTATTTTTCTTAATATTAATGAAGAAAGACCTCCGATCACAAAAATTCAAAACCGGCGGCGGCGGCGGCGGTGACAGCGGTAGTTACTTTTTTTTAGAATAGAGAGATGGTATTAATTTATATTGTTGCCAAATGTACAAACAGCGCAAACAATAATGTTTGCTTCAAATTAAAAATTTATTTACACGTGACTATTATAATCAGAAAAAATCATTTGGAATTAGAATTAAATAAGTATGTACAAAAAGCAGGAAATTATTAAAAATTACGTCATAAAAAGTATACACGTGAATTTTAAAAGAGAAAGGGTATTGTAAAATAATAAATTTATTAACATGCGTTAGAAGTCTTAAACAGGAGAAATTACGTCATATTTACGTCACATTATAGTTATTACATAAAATGAACACAAAATAATATTGCAAAACAGTTTAAATTTAGAAATTGCGCTAGACATTTATTTGATATTTTGAGAGGATCTTTTCAACTATTTTTGTTAGGAAAGCGCAAATAATATTTCATTTCTAACAAAAGTATTTTCACGTGAATATTTAAAAGAGAAAGAATAGCTTGGTAAAAATTACGTCAGATTAGAAACGATTAATTTAAAATGTCTCATTTAAAAGAACTCTCTTTTCGCTTTGTTAAAAAATACCAGGAGACAAAGACTCTGTTTACTTAATTCCTTTTATATTAGCTTATTTTGAAATGTTGTTACACGTGTCTACGTCATCAAGTTATTTTTATTTCGACGTTTTATTTGTATTTTTATTAATGTTGTACTAATTTATATGTTCTTTCGTTATTTAAAATAAAAATTATGTCAATTTGTATAATTTGGCGAGTGGTTTGGCGATTTATATAATTTGGCGAAATGGGTCGACTGGATAATAGGGTGGAACTAAAAAACGAAGTTTCGAATTTTATATTCTAATAGTGATTATTTTTTTCCTTTTTAACTCCATAAAAAGAAAATATTTTTCTTTTAATTTTAAAATGATATTTTCCGGTTTCTCAAAGCACCTGTTTTTCCATAAAAAACGAAAAAAAGCCAATAATTGCATGAAAAGTTTTTAAGCTTATTGTTAAATTTATATTTTGCAAAATTAAATTAAGTGTTAATGTTCTGTAATAAAGAGAATAATTTAGTTTGAGTGCCTTAGAAAAGTTAGCCCCACTTTATTTGACTTTTGTAGAAGCCAGCGTCGTGGGCGTCGGCTTTCATTGTCTCTGATTTATTTGGCTGCGACACATGACAAGTTAGTCCGATTTAATGGGTGTTAACAGTTTCTTTAATTATTTTTCGATAAACATTCGGTGTCAAAAGCGACAAAGTCTGTTAACGTACCTAAATCTAGATAATTGTTGAAGTGTCCTGTATTTCGTGAACCAAAACAATTAACATTAGACTGTCATTTTTGACGAACATATGAAGAAGTTATGAAACATTATTTTTGGTTTCAATTTAACTTAAAATCTGACAGCTGGAATCTGGTACACACTATTTCTAAAATATCTAAAGCTGTTGATGATACAATTAAAAGTGTACTGCTGAGACCTTAAATTCCAATGGTTTCTGATACACAAATCATAAAAAATGATCAGAGACTAGTGCGAGAAATGTCAAAATTTGAAGAAAAATATTAAGATTAGAAAGAATAATCCCACATCCAATATAAAATTGCAAAATGTTGGGTAATCCTGTAAAAAACATTTCTTTGTGTAAAAGCACTAAATATTATCGTGTATCAGAACAAGAACGTCACTTTCTCAAAGACCAAAGAGAGATATGGTGACGACAATAGGATCAATAGATATAAAAACTACAAAAAATCTGTAGCAAGACTGGAAATGGAAATATCAAGGAAAAAAGTTATTTTAAAACAAAAAAATTATGTTTTGATTGAATGATCGTCAAGTGTAAAAAACAGTTCGGAAGGAAATAGTTCAATCGGTTGTTTTTCTAAACCTGAATTTGATAATCAACACAGTGAAAGAACCAGAGTATTAGACAGAACAGCAAATATTATATTATTGGCAGCTTAGAAGATATGGGTATTTCTGATGATAATAAAGAAAAGGTAACTGAAAGAAGGACTTGAAGATGACAAAGAGAAAAGAAAAGGAAGAATTTGAAAGAACAGGAAAGACGAAATGAGTTAATTTTAGAAGGTTAGTATTTTTATGGCAGAAAGGATAACGCTGTGATAACTGAAGCAGAGGGAAAAAAGTATAAAAAATCATTAAAGACGAACATCTGGTCTCAGTTCAAAAACCAGGATAAAAATATATTGGTCATATTTCATTGACATCTTCTTATATTAATATAGCCACTGCAATTTTGGTGTATTTTCAAAATAATAATACAGACATTTCAAGTTTGAGAGTTATTAGGTAAAACAGAAACGCCTTTAATGCAGGATGCAAATCTGGAGTTGTTAAAACATCGGAAGCAATACCCTAAAAACTTTATAATGGATAATTTGATTATTACATGCAAATGAACTTTTTTCTTAGATACTTATTTCAACATCTTGCTGAAAAACTACGGGTACAAAAGGATTTTCTGGACCAGTAGGAAAGCGACTTGAAAAAATGCGAACATATTGAAATTATAGACTATAAAATCATTGATCCTATCTTGACGGTCTGACCGGATGAAGAACTTAAAAAAAGTACAAACAGGGGATACAGAATTTTAGATTTTTCTTGTCATACTCAAACAGTGGAAACGTGTGTCAAAATTGTCCCGCGAGCTGCGTCAACCGTCTTTAAATATTAAGCAAAAGACGGCTTAATCTTGGGAAAGTTGAATTCCCACAATGTAATGACAAAGTTTGCCTAAAAAGACAGTAGGTTGAATATCCAATTTAATTAATTCATAGCAAAAGGGAGGTAGGGAGGGTGGAAGTCTATATTTAACCACCTCCTCGTGGTGACTTCTGGATAGTATTTGCTAAATAAAAGTAGATATGAGCTAACAGCTACGTTGTTTACTTTCAGTTACTTTATACTGAAATTTCAAAACTTTGACCTCCTTGAGGAACCGGAAAACAACTTAATTTAAAAAAACATTTTCAGCCAAAAGTTTAGACATCCAAAAAGGAAAAAAGTTTTCACTATTACACATTAAAATTAAAAAGATTTTTTTTTTACCCTATACTTAAGTTCCACCCTACTGGATAATCAAGTAGTACCGCAGCGGATTTGGCGTTAAAATTCCCCAATCAAAGAGAAATGAATAGAAATTCGTTTATAGGGAGATCACCACGGTTTTTTAAATTATAATTCAATCTTTCGAAATCTTTTTAAAGCCGATCAAATTAGCGTGCATTTAGAGTCTGCGGTGTCTGGACGGGCTTTGGCGAGCGTAGCTCGTAGGGGGCCGAGTCCCCTAGTATTGTAAATTATGTAAAAAATATCTCTCAAAATGCTGAAAATTTGAATTTAAAATAGAAATAAAACCTCCAAAAATGAGTCAAATTAAAAAAATTAATGCAGTCTGCACACCGGCAAATTCTAACGCATAAAATGATCTAAAAATGATTACATTCCCATGAATAGTTTTTGTTGCTATAAAACTTTTTTAATGGAACGATTTTGTCCAACTTTAGCATTAAATACCTTTTAAAATAATTCTTCGATTTGAAAACTGTCTGCATCAGCGTGTTTATCAAACATTTCTCTATAATACCACCGATTTTCATATTTTTGTACGCAATATTTTTCTTAATATTAACGAAGAAGGACCTCCTGTCACAAAAAATTCAAAACCGGCGGTGGCGGTGGCGGTGGCGGTGACAGCAGTAGTTACTTTTTTTTAGAATAGAGAGATGTTATACTAATATTTTTTTTCTCGTTATTTAGACAATACGATTTTAAGACAAAAAGGCAGAAGAGTGATATAAGCCCGCAATGCTCACAATAATGGTGTTTTTTTTAGTGTATGAGCGCATTTGGAAGTAAATTTTTATATTCAAATGTAAATTATATAAAAAGCAGTTAAAATTATGATTGTTGAGTAAAACATTTAAATTTTAGGGTAAATGTGTGCCTCCTCCCCCTTTCTTACACATATGATAAAGTAATTTAATTTCAGACATTTAAAATATTTTTCAACATGCTTTACTGTAAAAAACACGGCAGTATGTTGTGCATATGATTTTTAAAGCCTCGAATTCAGATCATCGAATATTGTGTATTATATTATTTTTTAACATGTTAAAAATATTGCCAATTTCACTTATAGAAACATTCACTGCTTGAAAAGTTAGAAAACTAGAGATTATTATTATGAAGATTTATTCAATAAGGAACTGCTACTATAAAAAAGGCCAATATTTTGAAATGCACAAATTGCTTACTGAATTATATTTTTGATAATCTTTATAAATCATCATTTCTTTTTCGTTTTTGCTGCATGATTTTCATTCTTTTAAGCAAGTTTTGCTAATTATGTTTGCATAATCTTCCATAATCTTTTCACTTAGCAATTAGTGTATTTAATATTGGAAAAATCGTTTATGCTTGAATGACATTCAGGACGGCGAATTTGATTATAGAAAGTCAGACAGATTTCTTAATTAGCAATTGTTGCTAAAATTATGGTTTTCCATTATGTAACAACGAACAAAACGAACAAAAGAAGATTTACTAATATATTTTTCATCTCCAGTTATTTTATTATCACCAAAACAGCAATATTTTCAACGTAGGGGAAAAAACTTGCTAATGGTGGCAAATGGAACAATATTTGTCAATTTTGTCGCCTAGTTGCAAAACCGGCCATCTCCAAAAAATAAAATTTTGAAAAAAAGCTGATTTTTTACCACACTTAGCCAAATAAAGTTTGGAACCAAAACTCTTCAGTTTTATAGTCATTAGGGCAGTATATTTGAAAACACGAAATAAGGTGGCAGGGGCACATGAAGGGAAGGGGTTATTTAGGTCTTTGTTTTGGATTTGGCCGCCTTTGCAACTTACTTTGGAGTTGGCCGGTTTTGCAACAAACCTGAAATAAATTTTTGCTAAATTTAATCTGACATTGGGTCTTTAGGGGTTGCAAATACACAAAAATGTTTTGTTCAACTTAATATTATTTAACAAAAAGAACTTTAGGAAAGTTATTAACGTAAAACGACTTTTACACACTTACTGATTGTTAAAACTGACTAACAGTTAAAATTAACTGACTAGCTGTTAAAACTGATTTAAATGTCACTAAACAAATGATTTAAATGACATGATATTATTTTAAATAAAATTATTAAATTTTAAAACTTAAACAAAAATCATACTATGTACATGTGCATACAATTTCAAACTTGAGTGGTCTCATCGTTTTCGATAGTCTCACAAATTTCGTCATGATGGTCCATCCATGCGTCTTTTTCTTCATCATCTTTGCTTTCCGCTGTTTAAGCAGCTGATGGCAATATATTTTTGTAAAAAAAAAAAAAAAAAAAAAAAAAAAAAAAAAAAAAAACCGCTGGCCAGGATCCCAATTTGGCCCGAAATATTTCGTCAGTAAGTTTTGGACATCCCGAAGTTTTAGAGGCTTCACCACGGTATCCGGAGCCACGTCCTCGAGCTTGCTGTTCATAATACTTCTCTTACTCTTGACAACAGACTTTCTGACTTCTACGTCAGATTTGTAGAAGACCTCCCCTTGCACCAACAGCTTATTTTTATATTCTGCTATGATTTTTTTTTTTTCGTAGGAGCAAATTTGAAATGCCACAGTGCAGGCGGTTTGGGGAAGAAATTGCTGGTCTTCTTCCAATCATGGTCGGTCTCTTCCCGACTTGAAAACTGTTCCATATTCAGATAAAATTTCTTCATACTTTGCGGGATGACTGAGGGACTTGATTTTCTTCAATCTCCTTTTAATTTGAGCTGAAACACGGTCTGGAGGGATAAAAGAATACTGAATCAACGTAGGCAAGTTATTAGATTAATAAAATATTGTGGCATCATGATAATTAATTAATCAAAATATGCTAACTATGATGTTATTATGATATCAACTAAATTATGTATCATATTAACACCAGGGTGGATTACCCATAAGGTAACTTAGACTATGGCCAAGGGGCGTACGTTAGGTAGGGTTCGCAAAATTAAGAACTTTAAAGTTTTTAAATTTAATGAAATAAGAAAAATTTTAAATTTTAACGAAAAGTGTTAAATAAAAAAGGAATTTGTAATAATTACATTTAAAATAATTTTTCTACTTCTCGATACACCAACACAAAATTCTCTCAGATTTTAAGTGTAACAAAAGACCATTTATTTCCAATCTACAATCCTCAAAATACTAAAATTTATAAAGCAAAAATTTTAATGTATTATTATTTAATTAAATAGATTAAAAAATTCAAAAGGTGTACATTGCCTTTGAATTTTGGATTTCCTCCTTTACCACGTCGTAGATCCACTTTGCCGCTTCCTTGGTTGATTAGTAGACACTTCTTCCAGAAACACTTCCATAGTCGGAGAAAACACGAAGCTAAATTATTAGAAAATTTGTATGCACCAAGGGAGAGCAATCACAGGCGAGAGAAAACACGATAACGTTAATTTAATCAACAAGTGAGAAATTACTGTGGGGTCGAGCAGAGGCTTTAGCTAGCGGATATGGAGATGGCCGGTTTTGAAACTCACCGGCTGAAGGATTTGGCCGCTTTTGCTCCACATCGTGATTTTCAAACGCATATAACGCAGGGATTGACAGGTTTTTGCATGGTTTATCGTTTCCAGATGATAGAAACCTTTACTTAGAACTTAAAAAACTGAAAAAACACATTTTCAATTTTTGAGGAGTTGGCCGGTTTTGCAACTAGACGACACAATTTATCAATTTCAATCTAGATAAGATAAAAAGTACCTGAAATTATGATAAAATTTCGATTTTTCGTAATATGAAAAATCTGCTGATGTACTCCCTATCAGCTAAACTCAATGACAAATTAACAATTATTTTAATTATCGAGTTTATTTATGCAACAGAATGGAGAATTATTTAACCTCGAATAGTGGAAAAAGATAGCTTGTTTTTTTTGTCCGTGTTTTTACGCTCATTAGAAAAATGCAAAGAGAATCTTCTGTTAGAGTATTCACCAAAAAGCATATTGCTAAAAATTTTGTATAACTAACTTTATATATCATTTTTTGTTCTATTTAATATGTGGATTTTTGTTGGTGAAAAATTTATAATTGTTTTATCAGCCATTTGTTTCAACAACTCAAAGTAATGAAAATGTTCTTAATCCGAATGTTCTTAAAGTTCATTAATTAATATCTGCAATCATTGTAATGTTCTCTAATTTAATAGTGTGATGACTAGAGAGCATTTTAATCCCTGTTGTTAAAACTGTCTCATTTCCATACCAAACTCTACTTTAATGAACAACTAAAAGAGTTGTTTTTTAATTGCCCGAATTTTGTCCAAGCCATAAAGATAGTATAATATCGCAATAGCGTTTGCATCGTTTTCAGCAATGTGGAAGCACATTCCAGGTGATGGTCTTCACTGCTTTAAAATAGAAGATTAAATTCACCATTTCGTTTGATTCAAGGTTCGTTTGAAAAAAAAATGGACCAGCGCAGCGAGCATAGCCTGCTGGTATTTTATAAGTGTTAATTAATATTTTGTCTCACGTGAACTTAGCCCATGTGCATTGTGCATTGATTAGTTTTCAGCAGTACTAGACAAGAGCTCGTAGTGTTCTAATAGAAAATGTAATAGGGATAATGGTTGTTCTTTTTATCCATATTTATGTTATTAAATTCTCCTACTAGTTTTTCATTTAGTAAGTTTCTTTTCTAAATAATGCATTTCTTATTAATGTGTACTTAATTTAAATATCAATCGACTCAAAGCTATCATACTCTGATGTCAGGATAATATTTTCAATATCACTTTCAATAAATATGACGTCAAACTGATTTAAAAAAAAACGATTACTACGTTTTCTTTCCTATTTTGTTGGCATGCTATATCTTTAATTATAACATTTAGCTAAGTGTTTTAGTCCCTTAAATGTAATGATAGCCTTATATGAAATAGAAAATGAAACATAGCAAACGTTTTCTAAGATATAGGTTATTTTTTAAAGAATAAGCTTCAAGACTGGCATCAGAACTGAACGCTTTTGGAATTTGGTGTCATCATCAGGTTATTCGCTGTAGATTTAGTTTTTTTGAAGGAATGTTTCAGTTTAAAAATAATCAGGCAATCCACCCTGGATTATCCGCGGTTAAAGATGATCCATATACAGGTCGTTCACAGAATAGATCAAAATATAGCGTTTTTAATTTAAAATACTAAAAGAATTTTTACATTTACTATATTTTTTAGAATCCCCAATAACTACATCAAAAAGCATTTTGTACTTTCGTATTAACAAACGGTCAATCGTGATTTTTTTACTATTTATAGAAACCTTCATTAATATGATAATTTTGAATAGTTCTGTTTGAAATCTGTTAAATTCGCATTTTATTTTTTTATGGGGGTTTTCACTTCGTTTGACGATTTAGTTGTAAAATATTGCACGAAAAAACTTCCAAATTATTAATTACTAGCAAACCCCGCGGCTTTGCTCGCGTAATAGTTGAAATATGCCATGTGATATTTGCATGACTATTTTTTATTAGAAGAACACTTTTTGAAATAATTCAAAAATTACAAATTAAGCCACAGTTTGACTAAACTTCATTATAAAAGTGCAATAGACAGAAATGAGATTTTAATTAATAAGAAGAATTAAAACTAATTTCAATTAAATGATAATTTAGAAAGTATTTTGAGACTTTTATGCTCATTTCAGTATTGATTTGAAGTTTTGAATTTTTTAGAAACCATCTTAACACGTTTACATCTTAAAATTAACCATCATGTCAAATTCCAAGCTTTTTGCCTAACAGTCTACCACCTCTCTGGTGTTAGTGGCACCAACATAAAATGCCGAAACAGAGTTGAAATCGAACGTCTCGAAAAATGTTGAAACAGAATACTGTCACCATTAATTTGCCAACATTAACCTTGAAATAGTTTGGTATTTCCTAATATTCTATAGAAAACGGAATTTAGATGTTTTTAAAGGCTTTCTTGTTGTTCCTGCCAACCAGGTGGTAGTGACACCGGCATAAAATATAAAAAGTATAGGATCAGGGACTATCACTCTTGATTCGCAACCAATAACTTCTGTAATCGGTTTATTATTTCCTGAGATTCCACAGAAATCGTAATTTAGGACTCTTTTAGAATGCTTCCCTTTGTTTCACCCCTTTTTAATTTCGAATTTATTTTCGACTGTTCTTAGAGGACATTTATATTTTGTAAGTAACTACCGTGCTATATTTAAAGTCTCTAGCCTCTTCAGTACCGCAGAAATCGCAATCTAGATAGTTTATTGCTCCTGCAACCCTCGACATAAAATATAGCTTATGTTTGAGCAGGTTCATCACCATCAATTTGCAATCATTCTGTTTGAAATCGGTTTCATATGTTCTTAGAGATCATTTGTATCTTATAAATAACTGCCCTGCCTAATTTCAGGATTCTAAGCTCTTCAGTAACACAAAAATCGCAATTTAGAAAGTTTTTTGCTTCTGCAACCTCTAGGTGGTAGTGACACTGACATCAAACAGATCCTACGTTGCAGCAAGAGCTGTCATCATCAATTTCCAACCATTACTTTTGAAATATGTTGGGTACTTTCTGAAATTGCGTAGAAATCGCCATTTAGAACGTTTTTTAGAACTCTTTTCGCGCATTTTCACCCCTTTTAAATTTCGAATTTTTTAAGAAATGTTCTTAGAGATTATTTATATTTTATAAGTAACTACCATTCCAAATTCCATGTATCTGGGACCTTTAGTAACACAAAAATCGCAATTTCGAACGTTTTTTTGCTCCTGCACCCCCTTTAAGGGTAGTGGCACCGATATAAAATGTAGTCTATATTGGAGCAAGGGTTGTCGCCATCATTTTGACATGATTATTTTTTAAATCGGTTTGGTACTTCTTGAGATTGCGTAAAAAATCGCCATTTAGAACGTTTTTTAGAACTCTTTTAGCGCATTTTCACCCCTTTTAAATTTCGAATTTTTTAAGAAATGTTCTTAGAGATAATTTATATCTAATAAGTAACTACCATGCGAAATTGCATGTATCTGGACCCTTCAGTAACACAAAAATCGCAATTTCGAACGTTTTTTGCTCCTGCACCCCCTTTAGGGTTAATGGCACCGACATAAAATGTAGCCTATATTGGAGCAAGGGTTGTCACCATCATTTTGACACCATTTTTAAAAAAAACGGTTTGGTACTTCCTGAAATTGCGTAAAAATCGCCATTTAGAACGCTTTTTAGAACGCTCTTTGCGCATTTTCACCCCTTTTTAATTTCGATTTTTTAAAGAGATGTCCTTTGAGATCATTAGTATCTTATAAGTAACTACCATTCCAAATTTCATGTTTCTAGGCCCTTCAGTAACACAAAAATCGCATTTTTAGAACGTTTTTTGCTTCTGCACCCCCTTTTGGCCAGTGGCACGGACATAAGATATAGCCTATGTTCTAAGTTGGACTAACACCATCATTTTAATACCATTACTTTTGGAATCGGTTCGGTAGTTCTAGAGCTTACCTCCGACAAATAAACAATTTTTTCCTCTTTATAATATGAGTATAGATAGATTACTAGCAAACCCCGCGGCTTTGCTCGCGTAATATTTGAAATATGCCAAGTAATATTTATATGTCTAATTTTTATTAAAAGGTACTAACTAAATTTTTACTTATTACTTTTAAGAATAATTCAAAAATTACTATTTAAAACACAGTTTGATTAAACATCATTATTACACTGCATTAGGCAGAAATGAGACTTAAATTAATAAAACTAAATAAATGATAATTTAGAAAATATTTTGAAACCTTTATGCTCATTTAATACGATCATTTCAGTATTCATTTGAAGTTTTGAATTTTTTAGAAACCATCTCCTTACATCTTAAAATTAACCATCATGTCAAATTCCAAGTCCTACCATCTCTCTCAACAGAAAGGGCTATGTTGAATTAGGAACTATCACCATTAATTTGCCAACATTAATTTTGAAATCGGTTTGTTATTTTTAATATTCCACAGAAACGTAATTTAGAAGGCTTTTAAAGGCCTTTTATAGAACGTTTGTTGTTCCTGTAAACCCTTGGTGGTAGAATCATCGGCGTGTGTAGGATCAGAGACTGTTACCATTGATCCGCAACTATTACTTTTATAATCGGTTTATATTCCCTGAAATTGCATAGATATCGTCATTTAGGACTTTTTTAGAATGCTTTTAACACCTCCCCTTCGTTTCACCCCTTTTTAATTCGAATTTATTTTCGACAGTCTTTCGAGGGCATTTATATTTTATAAGTAACTACCATGCCATATTTAAAGTTTTTAGCCTTTTCAGTATCACAGAAATCGCAATTTAGAAAGTTTTTAGCTCCTGCAACCCTCTGGTGGTAGTGGCACAGATATAAAATATAGCTTATGTTTGAGCAGGTTCTAACACCAACAATTTGTCATCATTATTTTTTTAATTGGTTTAGTATTTGATAAGATTGCATAAAAATTGTAATTTATAACGCTTTTCGCTTACTTCATCTTTTTAAATTTGGAATTTTCTTTCGACTATTCTTAGAAAGCAGTTGCATCTTGTAAGTAAATACCATGCCATACTTCAAAGTGTTAGACCCCTCAGTTGTGCAAAAAACGCAAATTAGAACATGTTTTGCTTTTGCAACCCTCAGATGGTAGTGACAGCAACATAAAATATAACCTATGTTATAGCAGGGACTATCACCGTTGATTTGCAACCATTATTTTTGAAATAGCTTTGGTATTTCCTGAGATTGAGTATAAAACGCAATTTAGAACGCTTTTCGCTCATTTTCACCCCATTTAAAATTTCTAATTTTTTCGAAACTGTTCTTAAAGATCATTTATATCTAATAAATATGTACCTTGCCTAATTTTAAGTTGCTAGCCCGTACCGATCACAAAAATCGAAATTTAGAACGCTATTTTGCTCTTGCAACGTCTAGGTGATAGTGATACGACATAAAATAGCATCTATGTTAGAGCAGAGTCTGTCAGCATCAATTTCCTACCATTTCTTTTGAAATCAGTTTGATTCTTCCTGAGATATCGCTGTCAAATCGACATTTAGAACGTTTTTAGAACGCTTTTCGCGCATTTTGCTCCTGCATCTCCTCTGGTGTAGTGGAAACAGATATAAAATATAGCCTAACTTGGAGCGAGATCTGTCAGCATAATTTTTACACCATTATATTTGAAATCGATTCAGTACTTCCTAAGATTGCATAGAAATCGCAATTTAGAACGCTTTTTACAACGCTTTT
Source organism: Maratus speciosus (assembly GCA_963932465.1). NCBI lineage: Eukaryota > Metazoa > Arthropoda > Arachnida > Araneae > Salticidae > Maratus > Maratus speciosus. Next base: position 7,987,808 of record OZ010792.1, on the reverse strand, counting down.
TGCGCATTTTGACTCTCTTTTAAATTTCGATTTTTTTAGGAAATGCCCTTAGAGATCATTGATATCTTATAACTAACTACCATTCCAAATTTCACGATTCTAGGCCCTTCCGTAACGCAAAAACCGCAATTTAGAACGTTTTCCCCCTGCACCCCCTTTGGGGTAGCGTCACCGACATAAAACATAGCCTATGTTGGAAAAAAGGTTGTCACCGTCATTTTGACACCATTATTTTTTAAATCGGTTTGGTATTTCCTGAGATTGTGTAGAAACCACCATTTAGAACGTTTTTTAGAACGCTTTTCGCGCATTTTCACCCCTTTTAAATTTCGAATCGTTTAAGAACTGTTCTTAGAAATCCTTTATACCTAATAAGTAGCTAATATTTCAAATTTCATATTTCTAGGCCCTTCAGTAACACATAAATCGCATTTTTAGAACGTTTTTTGATCTTGCACCCCCTTTGGGGTAGTGGCACCGACATAAAACATAGCCTATCTTAGAGCAAGCGTTGTCACCATCATTTTGACACCAATATTTTTTAAATCGGTTTGGTATTTCCTGAGATTATGTAGAAACTACCATTTAGAACGTTTTTCAGAACGCTTTTTGTGCATTTTTACCCCTTTTAAATTTCGAATTGTTTAAGAACTGTTCTTAGACATAATTTATATCTTATAAGTAACTATTTCGAATTTATTTTCGACTGTTTTTAGAGGACATTTGTATTTTATAAGTAACTACCGTGCTATATTTAAAGTTTCTAGCCTATTCAGTACCGCAGAAACGGCAATTTAGAAAGTTTTTGCCCCTGCAACCCTCTAGGGGTTGTGGCACCGACATAAAATATAGCTTATGTTTGAGCAGGTTCTATCACCATCAATTTGCAACCATTATGTTTGAAATCGGTTTCGTATTTCATACGATTGCATAAAAATCGTAATTTAGAACGCTTATAGAACGCTTTTCGCTCACTTCATCCTTTTAAATTTGGAATTTTCTTTCGACAATTCTTAGAAAGCATTTGTATTTTTTAGTAGTTGCCATTCAAAAATTAAAATGTTAGATCCCCCCCCCCCCCTCTTTAACACAAAAACACATTTACAACATTTTTTGCTCTTGTAACCCACAAGTGGTAGTAGCAACAATGTAAAATATAGGCTATGTTGGAGTGGGACTGTCACCATCAATTTGAAACCATTACTTCTGAATTCGATTTATATTTCCTGAGATTGCGTAGAAATCGCTATTCAGAACGTTTTTAGAACGCTTTTCTTTTATTTTCTACCCATTTAAATTTCAAATTTTTAAGGAACTCTTCTCACAGAACATTTACATCTCATAATTACCATGCCAAATTTAAAGTTGCTAGCCCCTTCAGTATCACAAAAAATCACAATTTAGAACGTTTTTTTTAAATGCAACCGCAAGGTGGTAGTGACACCGACATGAAGTAGGTGCTATATTGGAGTAAGGCCTGTCATCATCAATTTTCAACCATTAGGTTGGGTATTTTCTGAGATTGCGTAGAAATCGCCATTTAGAACGATTTTTAGAACTCTTTTCGTGCATTTTTACCCCTTTTAAATTTCGAATTTTTTTTACGAAAAGTTCTTAGAGATCATTTATATCTTATAAGTAACTACCCTTCCAAATTTCATGTTTCTAGGCTCTTCAGTACCGCAAAAATCGCATTTTCGAACTTTTTTTTGCTCCTGAACTCCGTTTGGGGTTAATGGCACCGACATAAAATGTAGCCTATGTTAGCGCAAGGGTTATCACCATCATTTTAACACCATTATTTTTTTAAAATCGGTTTGGTACTTTTTGAGATTGCGTAAAAATCGCCGTTTAGAACGTTTTTTCGAACGCTTTTTGCTCATTTTCACACCACTTAAATTTCGAATTTTTTAGGAAATGTTCTTAGAGATCATATATATCTAATAAGTAACTACCATGCCAAATTCCATGTATCTGGGCCCTTCAGTAATACAAAAATCGCAATTTCGAACATTTTTTTGCTCCTGCACCCCCTTTAGTGGTAGTGGCACCGACATAAAATGTAGCCTATATTGGAGCAAGGGTTATTACCATAATTTTGACACCATTATTTTTGAAATCGGTTTGGTACTTCTTGAGATTGCGTAAAAATCGCCATTTAGAACGTTTTTTAGAACGTCCTTTTGCGCATTTTCATCCCTTTTAAATTTCGAATTTTTAAAGAAATGTTCTTAGAGATCATTTATATCTAATAAGTAACTATCATGCCGAATTTCATGCATCTGGGTCCTTCAGTAACACGAAAATCGCAATTTCGAAAGTTTTTTCGCTCCTGCACCCCCTTTAGGGGCAGTGGCACCGACATAAAATGTAGCCTATGTTGGAGCAAGGGTTGTCATATCATTTTGATACCATTATTTTTTAAATCAGTTTGATACTTCTTGAAATTGCGTAAAAATCGCCATTTAGAACGTTTTTTAGAACGTCCTTTTGCGCATTTTCATCCCTTTTAAATTTCGAATTTTTAAAGAAATGTTCTTAGAGATCATTTATATCTAATAAGTAACTATCATGCCGAATTTCATGCATCTGGGTCCTTCAGTAACACGAAAATCGCAATTTCGAAAGTTTTTTCGCTCCTGCACCCCCTTTAGGGGCAGTGGGACCGACATAAAATGTAGCCTATGTTGGAGCAAGGGTTGTCATATCATTTTGATACCATTATTTTTTAAATCAGTTTGATACTTCTTGAAATTACGTAAAAATCGCCATTTAGAACGTTTTTTAGAACGCTTTTTGTGCATTTTCACCCCTTTTTAATTTCGATTTTTTTTAAGAAATGCCCTAAAAGATCATTAGTATCTTATAAGTAACTACCATTCCAAATTTAATGTTTCTTAGCACTTCAGTAACACAAAAATTGCATTTTTAGAACGTTTTTTGCTCCTACACCCCCTTTTGGCCAGTGGTACGGACATAAGATATAGCCTATGCTCTAAGTTGGACTAACGCCATCATTTTAATACCATTACTTTTGGAATCGGTTCGGTAGTTCCTGAGCTTACCTTCTACAAATAAACAATTTTTATCTCTTTATAATATTAGTATAGATTAGTATAGATAAGTAAGTATAGATTATAATATTAGTATAGATTTACATTCTTTGAAGAAGAGCAATCGAGTTCATCTTTTGTAATTGGGTTGCTCGAATATTTAAAAAATATAAGGAAAGGGCAGCTGACATCACTGGGGGTCGAATTACTGTGGATCACAAGAAACACTTGTCCGTTTTTATGACTAATACTGTACACATGAACTCGGGAAATTTGATTTGTCTACGTTTAACAAGTCTATCATATGATTTGCCTACGTCGCCAAGTCGATTCCTGCAATGACCGCTATGACAAAAATGTAGTGGTAGATTGGTTAACGGAAGTGTTTGTTTGTAAACATGTTCTTTCCTTATTCTTGCTTAAAAATTACTATAAAATACATAAAAAATTAGTAAATTGAGAATCACTTTTCAAACAAATAGCATTGAATGTACTTTTTGTTTTTCATTAGATGTTGAAAAAATCGAATGTGTGATGTTTAGAGATTAAACGAATTGCAGTAAAAGCAAAATTTATGGGTTAGGCCTTTGCCCCAAAAAATATGATGCCAACGTTGTTCATGGATATGGGGGTCTTTTCCTTATGATATTGCATTCAGAGAAAATGGGTTCATCTTTCGTAATTTTGGGTTGTAAATTAAAAAAGATCCATGCTTGAAAATTAAGTAAAAATCCATTAAATTCAGAAAACTGTATCTCATGTTTATGATATTTAATTATCAGTATTAAAATAAGAACCAATTTAAATCGGAAAATTGAAATATAATTTTCAAATAAATTTCATTTGAAAATATAATTTTTTTCTATTCAGTGTAAAAAATGAAATTGCGCATGTTTAGAAGTTAAGAAAAATTACAGTAAAGCTCAATTTATGGGTATGATACCCATACTATCCATGATACTTTGATACCATCAGCATGATGTCAGCGTTACTCAGTAACATAATTTTTACTTTGTAATGCATATATATGCTTTACCAACGAGAACTTTGCTAAATACTACGCCAACAAGGTTGATATTTTTTCTTCGTATTATCATAAAATCATATATTTTTCTGTTACACCAGCCAAGAAAACAAGCATTCTGATGTTTAAAGCTAGAGATTTTACTGTGGTTGCGATACAATAACGTCATGTTTTCTGATCATTTATATAATGATTTGTGGACGAGAATGCACAAATATCAGTTATTATTGCCATATTATTTCATTTTAATTTATTATATCCGGAGGGTCCCTTATAATTGACACGGGCGATGCCGGATTATCTGATAAAAATGAAGACTATACAGGGTGTCCACTTCCAATTACAAAAGTGTTTTAAATGCGGAAATTTTTTTAAAAAAGTCTTTTGGATCAATAAAACCATTTCTGGGAAAGTTACGAAATTTAATTTTTTATACGGTCCCCGGTCACATAAGTGATATTCAATAAAAATGGTCTTTTACACTTACAAGTAAGACAAAAAAAAGTACTATCAGCTAACACTCAAATTGATCGAGTTATGAAACATTGAATTGCATGACTTGTACCAATTTTCAGCATATGAACAAAGATGAGTTGGGTCATGCGAGATCGTACCAATTTTCTTAAAGTACAGGGTGTGTCACAATTCCCTCCAGGGTTCGGAAGGCTTACATATAAAAACAAAAAATATTACCAATACAGCAAGAAAGTTGACTTTACTGGAGAAATAAACATTACAAGTTTCGTTTCACAAATAAGTTAGCAATTGCAAATAACCGAAAAGCACACTTCTGAAAATTTTGCATATAAGATAATGGCGTTTACAGGCTCACAGAAAGTTTACTGCATGTTAGAATTTGCGGAAAGTCAATCTGTTGTGACAGTTAAAAGAATATTTCGTACAAAATACGGATTGCAACCACCAACGGACAAAAAAATTCATGCTTAGTTTCGGAAATTTGAGAAAAGTGATTGCTTGAATCTGACTTTAGACTTGATATCTGCCACATCACCAAAGGTTCACATATTGAACATTTATGAAACAAAATTTGTAATGTGTCTTTCTCCAGTAAAGTCAACTTTGTTGCTGTATTGGTAATATATATATATATTTTAATATAAGCCTTCCAAACCCTGAATGCATAAACACTTTTCAACTTTGTTGGAGAGTGTTAGCAAAACACTTCTTAATGTAGCGGAAAAGTGGCTTCGTCGCAAAGCAATGTCAATTTTTTTGTTTTTAACATGATGGTTCTGTATTCGTAAATTATTAATGCTCTTTTACACTTCCTCCATGCGATTAAAGGTTAAAAAAAAAAAATAATTAAAACTAGTATGTTGTGGCCATCACAAAAATTTCTTCTATATAAATCACGTCAATTAAATCATTTAAATAGTACAAGAAATTACATCAATTTAGCACCAATTCATATCAAAATATATCAGTATTTGAAGTTGGATGAAAATTCGTGCATTAGTTCTTAAGATAGAGCTATAGCGAAAATTCTTGAAAATGCAGAATAGCAGCGCCACCTGTTGAGCTATTTACACCAAAACATAAACAGTACTAATTGATATCAAGGTATATTTGAATCTGAAGTTTGATGAAAATTCGTGCATTAGTTACTGAGATAGAGCTATAGCGGAAATTCTGAAAAAGGCAACATAGCAGCGCCACCTGTTGAACTATTTGCATCAAAACCTAAACAGCACTAATCCATATCAAGGTATATCTGAATCTGAAGTTTGTTGAAAATCCAAGCATTAGTTCTTGAGATAAAGCTATAGCGGAAATTCTGAAAAATGCAGATTAGCAGCGACACTTGTTGAGCGATTTACACCAAAATGTATAGAACTTTAATTCATGTCAAGGACATCTGAAGTTTGATGAAAATCCGTGCATTATTTCTTGAAATAGAGCTACTGCGAAAATCGTGTAAATCCTGCAAAATGCAGCATAGCAGCGCCATCTGTTGGGCGATTTACACCAAAACGTTACGAGCACCAATTAATATCAAGGAATAACTGAATCTAAAGTTTGATGAAAATGCGTGCGTTAGTTCTTGAGATAGAGCTGTTGCAGAAATCGCGAAATAGCAGTATAGCAGCGCCACCTGTTGGGCGATTTACATCAAAAACTAATCAACACCAATTTATATTAGGGACTACTTGAATATAAATTTTTATTAAATTTCGTGTCTTAGTTCTTGAGATAGAGCGCCCACAAAATTTGTGTCACATGCAGACAGACAGACTCACAGACAGACATTTTGTATGAACATGTTTTTCGGAATCTCTGACCCATAAAACGTGTAAATCCGTCGAAAACCGGAAGTCGAAAATTTTCACGAATCCAATACTTTCTTCTCTTAAAGATAGAAGAAAGTAAAAATGTTGCGAATGTGAAGCGCATCATGATTATAGAGATGCATAGCGTGGCATGGCCAAAAAAAGGTTTTTTTGGAAACCACTGTTCTAGGACTTTCTACTTCTGAAGAGCGAACGTTGATACTCTTTTGAAAACATTCACTCTTATGTCATTTCTCCTAATCAGCATAAATCCAAATTTTAAAAAATTTTTAAAAACCCGAAAATGTAACTAAATTATCTGTCCTTATAATTATGTCCACATTAAAATTAAATTCTTTCTTTCTTTTTTTTTTTTTTTTTTTACTTTCTTCTATCTTTACAAGAAGAAAGTAATTGGATTCGTGAAAAATTTCGAATTCCGATTTTCGATGGATTTATACGTTTTAGAAGGTCCTGAACACGATTGGATGGTTTTTAGAAAGTGTCTGTCTATGAGTCTATAAGTGACAAAAATTTTGTGGGCGCTCTATCTCAAGAACTAATGCACGGAATTTCAGAAAAATTTAGATTCAGTTAGAAATTGATATAAACTGGTGCTGATTAGTTTTCGGTGTGTATCGCACAACAGATGGCGCTGCTATGCTGCATTTTTCTCGATTTTCGAAATAGCTTCTATCTCAAGAACTAAGGCACAGACTTTCATCAAACTTCAGATTCAGTTACAATTTGACTTAGGCAGTGTTGAATTCAGGGGGTGGCATAGGGGGGACATTCCTCCCGGAGCTATGAGATTTCCCCCCTCGGAAGATTTGGAATTTTGTGTTTTCAATGGACTAAAAGTTCAATTTCTCCCCCGGAACTCTATAATGTCCCCCCCCCCCCGGAGCCCCATAAATCCCTCCCGGAGAAAAGTGTCTGAATCCAACACTGGACATAGGTTCATTAGGTTTTGGTGTATATCGCCCAACAGGTGGCGCTGCTATGCTGCATTTTTCGCGATTTCAGCAATAATTCTATCTCAAGAACCAATGTATGGAATAATAAAATGTTAGATTCAGTTAGATCTTGATGTAAACTGTTGCTTATTAGTTTTTGGTGCATATAGCCCAACAGGAGTCGCTGCTGTGCTGCATTTCATACGATTTCCGCAATAGCTGCATCTCAGGAACTAATGCACGGATTTCCATCAAACTTCAGATTCAGTGAGACGGTTAACGTAAGCTGTTGCTGATTAGGTTTTGGTGTAAGTCCCACAACAGGTGGCACTGATACGCTGTATTTTTCACGATTTTCGCAAAAACTGTATCTAAAAAACAAATGCATGCAATTTAATCAAACTTAATATTCTGTTACATTTTCACGTAAATCGATCCTTATTAGACTTGGGTGTATATTGAACGACAGGTGTTAACTTTACACTCTTTCGGTTGGAAATTTTGATTGCGGACTATAGGTGCAGATTCACGGTCGCCAGTGGCGACTAATCATGGCGACTAAATTTTTTGCTTTGGCGACTAATTTTCGGCGCGTAAGTCGCCATCCTCTGGCGAATTCAGCGTTTTTTTCCGGTAATCTTCAGACGAAAATCGCTTTTTTTTCCGCGATCCTCTGACAAAAAGCGCGTTTTTTCCGCGAATCTTTGGCGAAATTCAGATTTTATAGCAATCGCTTTATGAATGTCACGTTTTTTTTGCGATGCTTTGACGAAATTTGTTACTTTTTTGCGATCCTTTGATAAAATTCTTTTTTTTCTGCAATCTGTTGACGAAATTCGCGTTTTTTCTGCAACCTTTTGACGAAATTCCCGTTGCTTCTGTGATTCTTTGACAAAATTACCGTTTTTTCTACGATCCTTTGATAAAATTAGTGTTTTTTTTTCGTTATCCTTTGACGACGTTGACGTTTTTCTGCGAAAATTGACGAAATTCGCATTTTCCCCTCGATTCTTTGACGAAATTCGTGTTTTTCTGATCCTTTGACGAAATTCGCGCTCTGAATTTTCCCCATATAAAAGCTATTGCTTTTATGGGTTTCTTTCACAATAGGGCCACTGGATTATTTGGATTTAAAAGCCACTGGCTCCTTAAAAATTTTGAAAATCTGCACTTATATTGCGACATCTAAAAGGGTGGGGGTTGTGAAATTAAATGATTTGTTTGAAACAACGCGATTCTTCTATCTCCTTGTTAAATACATCCAATTCAACGAACCTATATCCCTTTATAATCCTCATGATGGGCATAGATTGTCATTTAATTTTGCCACTGTGATAGCGAATTTTGAATAGCGAACAGGTATGAGATAGAAGAAAGTTTTGGGATTGGCACATCCGACAAGTTTAGTTTTGGGTAAAATATACATTTCAAAACTTTTTTTCGTTTATTTGTGAAAATTCATTTGCACATATAATTAGCAACACTTTCTTCCACGTTTCCGGAGATAACAACAACAACAACAACAAAAAACTTTTTATCAAAAGTTTTTTCTTTTTCAGTTGTAGTTTTTCCCTCATTTTTATTTATTCACTCGTAACAACCGATTAACTTAAATCGTTGCACAATTTCTGAGCATCGATCACAGCACATTATTTCATTTTTCCTAACAGTTAGTTCACTACTTTCCATCTTCCCTAGATTCAAATTTTCCTTATAGTATTCATGTTCTTCAGACTTTCTTCCTGGGGTTTTTCTTCCTCAAGCGGAATCTAACTTCAAAATGTTCCGAAATGTTCTCTTTGAGTATTACAAATTTTTTAAATCCATTTTCTTAGGTAATGTTATGCATTTTCAACTATTATAAAAGTTATTCGTAATTTTGAAAAAATAACCCCATTAATCGAAGGAACGTTTTTGTTGATATCAGAAATAAATTATGTAATTATAAGATCTATAGCAAAATATCTGTGCAGTGAAAGGAAAAAAAAACAACATTAAAGCGAAGACCTTATTATCACTTTTGACGGATATTTTGGTTTTAAATAAAATTTTTAAATTTTAAATCGAAGTAACTTTTTTTTTTAAATTTTGATTCTTTTATTCGATTTTCTGCAGCACTCTCGCTGTGCACCGAATTTCGAGTTTCCAAGTATACCGTATGTAATCTATAAGTTTAGATTACATTAGTTTGAGATCCAAAATCTGCGATTTAAATATCCTATATATCCGAATATATACAAGATGAATCAAATATGCTAAATTTAGAATTATATGTAATAATGATCAATGTTATGTTATAATAAAGTTTCATCCGGAAATTTGATTTTTCTCCTATACCTAATTAAAATTTTGATTTTCTGCCAGTATACGACGTCTGCAGTATGCTATTTTTGAATTTCGATATTGCAGTGCTTATAAAAGATAAAAATACAGTACAGCTCCAATTATCCGCGGGATTGGGTGGCAAGGGCACCGCGGATAACCCGAAAAAGACTGAAAATAGAGTGCAAACACGAAAAAAAAAAAAAAAAAAAAAAAAAAAAAAGAAAGAAAATTCAACATAAAAACTATGTTTTAGTGTACAAAAAACATAATAAAACGTTTAAAATACGTGCATATGCACAGAAACCTTTGCTTTACGTCCAAATCACTAACATAAAGAACAGTAAACAAGAAACAATGCCGTACATACTGTACAAAAATAGGTTACATCTATTTTTGTTACATCTTTTTAAAAAAATCAGTCACTTGTTTTTGCTCCTTGATTTGGAAACACCTTTTCTTTATTCTAAATTGCAAACTATTATTTTTCTTTTAGTATGGAATAATTTTTATCTCAAAAATCAAGTTATTCTTGATATGCTCTCCTGGAATTTATCATAATAGTCTTATTTAATTGCAAAATATTTTAATTGCTATGTTTACATTTGGTTAATAAAATCAAGAAAAGACATCAAGACTTTATATCTGATATTTCAAACATGGCAACCGAATCTAGAAATATTCTTCTATGATTTTTCTGTTTATATTTAATAGTAGGGCTTATTGTATTTTCCTTGCTGTTGACTCGAATTACAAAAAAAAAAAAAAAAAAAAAAAAAAAAAAAAAATTGCTTCGCGGATAATCGGGGCTTTACTATATATAATTTACAATGCTCAGTAATGACGATCCTATTACATCAGAGAAATTTCTTCTTTGAATCTCAGTTATATTCTGAGTTACAGGTGATGCAAAAATTGCTCGAAGCGGGACTATGCAATGCCCTTCCTGAACTTAGCTTACTGTTCTTACTTGTGCCGAAATATATAATTCTATTCAAAAACTGGATATGCAGAAACCCGACCCGCGAGAACCAAAATCCAACCCGAAATCGACTCGAAGATGAAAAAAAAAAAAGGGTCAACCCGGCCCGCAGAAAAGAATTTACAACCAATTCATCTCGATCTCAAATGGCAGGGTCCCAAGTTCCGGTAAAATCTGACTTTCGAAAGGGAAGAACCCTTTTCAAGATTTTAATTGTCAAAGCCATATACAGGGTGAATCTAAATACTTTGGCAAAACTTTAAGGGGCGATAGTACACATCAAGACAAACAATATTAAATAGGAAACTAAGGGTCCCAAACGTCTTTCGATGGAGATAGGCACCATTAAAGTTAAGGGTCCAAAATTTCAAATGATTATAAAAAACGAAAAAATTGGTCGATTCGTTTGCGGTTTTCGCTAAAATTATTCTTTATGTCAGCATTCTTTTGAAAATAAATTTTAAAGATAAAGTTAAAAAAATGCCGATAGAGGACGCTTTGGAGTAACGAACAACTATTTTTTACCGTTATTTTTTGTATCTCATTAAATGCTTTCAAAAGCTTAGACTTAAACTTAAATTTTGAGCTCAAAATCTGAATTGTTGGGAGTGGTTAAGTAGCGCAAACAGAACTGTGTTCAGGAAGGGGAGGGGGGGGGGGGTTCAAATTTCAACTCCTGGACACAGTTCATTTTGCGCTACTTAACCACTCCCAACGATTCAGATTTTGAGCTCAAAATTTAAGTCTAAGCTTTTGAAAGCATTTAATGAAATACAGAAAATAACGGTAAAAAATAGTTGATCGTTACTCCAAAGTGCCCTCTATTGGCATTTTTTGAACTTTATCTTTGAAATTTATTTTCAAGAAAATACTGATATAAAGAATAGTTTTAGCGAAAACTGTAAACGAATCGACTCATTTTTCCGTTTTTTATAGTCATTTGAAATTTTGGACCCTTAACTTTAATGGCGCCTATCTTTTTCGGAAGACGTTTGGGACCCTTAGTTTCCTATTTAATATTGTTTGTCTTGATGTGTACTATCACCCCTTAAAGTTTTTCCCAAGAGTTTAGATGACTCACCCTGTATAACTAAAATGTTCATCCATCCAGCTATTCTCGAATTTTAATGTTTTCTGTGGTTCCTTTCGACAGAAAAGTCACATCACTTCAAGATTTTTTTCTGAAATGTTTTTTAATATTTTTTATAGTTGTTTTCCTGTATCATCGGTAATTCACATGGTAAAGTGAACGACGCGATATGCTGCAAGTGAACAAATCCTGTTTTTGACTGAGAGACACTTTTTAAATTTCCGTTAAGATAATTCCTTTATTAGGGATTTTTCTGATAGGTAAATTGGCTAAAAAATAAATTGCTGTATGATTGTGACGTAGTTTTAATCATGAAGTTGAAAACGAATCTGTATATTAAACGAATTAATGAAATACATTTACTTTCAAATTTCATGTATTTTGAGATTCATATTCATGTACAGTGAGTTAGCGAGACCCACTCATTTTTAAAAGCATGAAATGAAACCTGATAAGGATTTTTAGGTAGATTTCGTAAGAAATACTACCTATTGCAGTCGTTACTATGGTGCGACTTTTGAAAAATTCCTTCATAACTTTTCATTATATGACTCCAGGAACCCAAAACCACCCCCACCTAAAAAGCTGATATATATATATATATATATGTATATATATATATATGTATGTATGTATGTATGTATGTACTAAATTTTGTCCGCACGATAAAAGTCGCAATTATGCAAGGATAGTCTTCAAACTCGCCAACAACTTTGAGATGGCTAATATCTCGGCGGGGATTGAAAATGGGCAAAATTGGCCCAAGGGAATGGAAATGGGGAGGGTTCAAAATTTTGAATACCGTCTTAACAAGATTTTGATAAAACCAGCTCTTGCACAACAATGACAGGAAAAAATAAATATTTTTCGTTATAGCAGTTGCCAACAATTAGAAAAAAAAAATAAAATTCTCACCACAACAATTGCTTTTCTATTGCAACATTTTCACGTAAAAAAAATAAATTAAATAAATTGTTTGATGAATTGAAAATAAATTGAATATTACGTCATAAGTTTTCCAGAGTAAGATTTCAGCATGAAAACTCAAAATGAAATAAATAGTTTGGCGAATTAAAAAAAAGAAAAATATTGCGTCATATTGAAATATAATGAACCTCAGCAGGTGAATATGTAACATAATGTGAGTTTGAAGAAACGTATTAAAACATGATAAAAACCCGACTATGGAAATGTTAACATATTTTATCACTTTGAGGTTCTCTGAATTTGTTTTAGCCATTTTTAAACCTATTCCATACATGCGTGTGTGTATTCGTGTACATTAGAATTTTCACAAAATATTTAGCTCCTATTTTTAGTGAAGGAACTGGGTTTATCTCTAATCTTGATTTAAGTTTTGTTGGTGAATTTGGTACTTAACTTCGAAATCTACCTCCGCCTGTAGGCCCGAGCCGGCAGGGATTTTTTAAATGATGTATTTCGATCGCATTTGAATTTCAAATATTTTGAGGTTAATCCTCATTTTTTACTGATATGAACGCGAAGCATATGAGAGATCCTTTAACCCTTTCAGGGGCAAGGCATTTTTCTGTTCCAAAAATATTCAAATGATTAATTCACACCGCAGTTTACGAACAAATCTATCTGAAAACAATCAAAAGCTTTTCCTCCAATATTATGAAATCGTAATTGTACTAAAAAATTACTAGTGCCATTTGTCAGTTTGGGCATTAAAATTAAGCGTTTGCAAACTGCAAATGGCGCCTCTGAAAGGGTTAATAGTTGTCTCTAAATTAACAAATAACACACGCATTCAAAATTTAGTCTTTTTTCTTAAGATTCATGTATAGCGCGTTAGCCACATTCGTGTTTTCAATCAGTATCGACCAAATCTTTTAAGAATATTTTTTTATCAGCTGTATTTGTCTTGTGATTTCGATCAAATTGCGTGAACTTGTGTGAAAGATAGTACAAAAATGCGACACCATGATAATTCTATCAAATATTTAATGATCAGACAAAAGAAAAACAAATCATGTAATGAACATTACAAAAAGTCATTGACTACATTTTTACATCGGTTAGACGACGAATAATAATTTTTTTTATATATGTATATGGAATCAATAAAAAAAGACAAATTCGTAATATCATTTTTAAGTAAATATACAACTAATGACATAAGAAAGAGAGCGACAGTTTGTCAGCATGAAAAACCATTTAAAAAAAAATCAAGCACTATCCTAAACGAAAACTAGATGCAATTAAACATGACTGTTAACTGTTGGTATTGTTTTTTCACGAAACTATACTTTTATATATAGCTTCGCGTAAACCACACTTCCATATATGTAGATATCATATAATGTAATATATTTATAATTATTATTATACAAGAAATTAAGGAGTCACACAAATTAATGGGGTCTACATGTACTATATATTGATATATATATAATACAAAGATTTTGAATTTGTAATGTATTTGGTTGAGTGGGTCAAACAATAACCACTGGCCTAATGTTGGTTATTGTGAGAAGTTCCTTATGCCAAATTAGCTAATTATTAAAAAAAAAAATACTTTTCTTTTTAATCTAACCTTTAGTACTATTTATATTGATTCAAATTAACTCATAAACTTTTAAATCTAGAGCAAACTTTGATGAATTTATAGATATCAGTCGCAATTAAAAATTATTGGACGATGTGATGCAGATTATGGGATTTATAATCTCGAGATTATTTTATTTTTTCCTGACCCAACAATTGTGTATTTGAGTTTTGATAATTTTGAAATAATACAGAATTATTTCAAATCTACAAAATTCATTTAATTATCAAAATTTCAAAATTCATTCCGTGTAACAATAATTTATCATTAAAAAACTGTAGGAATTTTGACTCAGACTGAAATTGATAATTAATATGTGTATAACGATAACGTCAGAAATTTAGAATTTTAAAAAGACTCTATCGTCATTAAAGCATCTGCTAAATGGCCTGATATAATATATTTTTAAATTTTTATGGTCATCACCCAGAAGTTACTTTTCTTTATACTCAAATATAATTCACAAATCCTCGATAATGAGGCATAATTCTAAATGTCAGGAAATAGAAAAGCTGTTTAAAAAACATGACGTCAAATGTTTGATATATTGAGATGTTTTCAAAAAATATATGGAAGCTGAATCATACATTTATGTGATGAAATTTTTCTGTTATTAAAGAAAAAAACCCTTTATAGATTCTACCCAAACAGAATATAAAAGTTTTTTTTAAAAAAAATTATCATACTCTAATATGAGTAAAAAAGTCTTAATTTACGTCCACTATTAACTATACCATAAAATATATATCCCAAACAACTTTCGAAATATATACTAAAACACAATTATTTGCTTCAATAAAAACACATTAAAAATATTAAAAAGTCGAAACATGACAAATTTAATATTTTTAATGTGTTTTTCTTGAAATGGACGTCTTTTAAGCAAATAATTGTGTTTTAGTATATATTTTGAAAGTTGTTTGGAATACATATTTTATGGTATTACCATACTCTTTTATTTTCTACCTTTACTGTAAAAAATATTTCATTGCTGCAGTTTCACAACAGGTTTACATATTTCATCGAGCATGGTTTGGTATATAATTAATTCCGTTGTTGTTGCAACACGCATACAGTTGTAATCACATAGAATATTTGACGTTTTATCTCCTACGCCCGGCTATCGAAAATCGCCTTAAAGTTAATTAATTAATTAATTTATAATCGAGTTCTAAAAATGTCAAAATGTATTTTGATCAGAAACGCAATTGCGTGCATAATTTTTATAATTCTAGCATATCATAAAGAGAGTAAAAACTTGATTACAGAATTCCATCTATACATACGTGAATTACGTTATGTTAAGTAAAAGAGTGCAAAAATTCCTAATAAAATAAAACGAGACATTGAAAATGATAAAAACATATTTATAAGTAGATGTTAAATTTACAAATGACCCATAAGCTTTTTGAAAGAATATACTGACTAATCAAAATTTGACAATATAGGGGAAGGTGGGGTAAGATAATGGATGGGGAAAGATGACGATTTCAGTATTTTTCACAGTTAATCACAAAAAGTAGCACGTCGCGGCCACCAAAAGAGTCCCCTGGAAGCGGGACATGTGCATCACTGGGATAAACATGCCCATTCCCACTTTGAGGAAAATTATGAGTATTAGTTCATTTTCAGTGTCCCTAAAATATTTGACCACCACAACGCAAGGAACCATCCTTCTGCGGTAAGCTTTTCAACTTCTTCACTAAAATATTTTGAAAGCAGAACTCAAGACCTACAAAATCGTAGGAGACCTATTTATTTTGCAGTAGTTTTGGTTACTGGTAAAAGTTGGTTCGATAAAATTGGCGTGACGGGGAAAGACGAATTTCCAATGGGGAAAGATGACGAATAATTCTCAGTTCGTGATCTTACGCAGGGGTGTAGTGGAGGGTATACGGCAGTATACGTAGTGCTCCTTCTGGATTTTTTACGACTGCACTACTGATCTTACCCCACATGCTTTTTTAAAAGTAGTTCAGTTCCGTTTATAAATTATTCTCAGTTCCTAATGCATGATTGTTTTCGATTCCAGGCGTGAGAAGGTATACGTCAGGCGCAACATGCTTCGAAAATACCAGTGAATAAGTGACAGGAAAAGGTGGGAAAATAAAGACATGGAGGCAGCTATAGCAGATGTTGCACGTAAGGTCTCCAGTCTGAATGCTGCAGCATTAAAATACAATATACCTGAGCCAACGCTGAGAAGATATTATAAAAAAGAGTTCGTGCTTCAGAAGGAGAAGGAATTGATTTGGTTAGTAAGAAAATACATACCTAATCAATAAACATTTGATTAGAAATGATTAATATTATTTATTAATTAAAAACGAGCTGGAACTCGTCGAAATTCACCGTTAAAAACAGTTTAGAAATTTTAAATAAAAAAGTTTAAAATTGTTCTCTTCAATTAGTGTTTGTTTTAAATTCATATCTTCTAAAACGCATCATTGCTTTATTCAAAGCAATTTTTATGTAAGAATGGAGAACATTTTTACAATAATAATATTTAATCTGCAGATGCGGCAGATTTGTAAAGTTTTCAAATGATAATTTCTTTGTATGGTTTCTTCGTTCCCATTGCATAAACCTTTTCCCCAAATCGTGATCCTTTCCTTCTTAAAAAGCGACATACCAAATATATATTTTAAAATTAAAATACAATTCCTATCATATTCTGATGGAACACATATTGCAATCAGTTCAACTTAATATTAATTTTACTTTCAACAGAAAATGAAAATCGGTCTTTTTGTTGACAGATATCAGTTTAGTGTCAAAGTATTTTATGGGTAATCTGAACTTGTATATATTTTTTATTTACCTTTTGTTTTCTTTTAAAGTTTTATTGCAATTTTGATGTTTTATTGGCGTTCCTTAATAAAGTTTTTGTGAAGTTCTTAAATCCCAAGTTTTGTTCGTCATCTTACACCATCCCATTCGTCGTCTTACCCCAAGGCTGGGGAAAGATGACGAAAATTACCTGGATAATCCCATGGTTTGGAACCTTTAACCCCTTGAAGGGCGGTGATGCAGTTAAGGCATCACCTAATTTTAATCCCTAATTGACACATTGGCAATTTCTCGATGAAAATTTCACTTTTATAAAGTACGCTAAAATATACTTTTATTGGTTTACAAATAAATTTTCGTGTAAATATTGGTGTCATTCAATTATTTCAACATTTTACGAATACAAGTACCTCGCCCCTGAAAAGGTTAAAGTTAAAAAAGGCAACTGAATGAAAATATCACCAGTTCATAAATCCATTCACACTGGCTAAGAAAAATTGTAGAAGCTTAACTTCGTCATCTTTTCCTGCCTTCTCCTACATAAAAATTTGTAAGATTATAAATGAAATGGGTATGAAAACACAAATCCAGTACTGAAATTAAGAAAACAAATTTGTAAGGAATGTCAAAAAATTATATACTTTAGATTTGAGTATTACAGATGTATTTTTATGCACATGTAAAACATGTGGCATATTGTTATGCAAGAGGAAAATAATAGACATAAGAAATGTAACAATATTTATATATATATGTTATTTATATATATTTATATATATGTTATATAATAATATATATATGTTATTATTTTTCTTTCGTCGAAATAAAAAAAATAATTTTTTTTCCGCGTAAATTAGAATTTAACAGTAGAGAAAAAATCGAAACAAATTTGCTTCAATGAAATAACTTCACTTTTAATATACAATAATACACATAATATACAAAAAGAATAATGCAATAATGAATTCTTTGACACAGAATAAAAGAATCGAGCGGTTATCATGTGACAAACTATGACTCTCTTTTTTCTATTCTTCGATTCTGTACAGAAATAAATAATATAAAGGATGTACATATTACAACACCCAAATTTAACGCGGATTTCCCAAAACATACAAAGTACAAAATTGATGAGTTCCATACAATAAATAGGCAAGAGCTTTAAGAGATGACAAATGTGTTTGCCAGCTTTTGAGATTGAAAACGGGATAGTCTTTCTTTATATATATATATATATATCCGATATGTCAAAATATATAAACAAAATGGATCACGGTATCAAAAATTGTTGTCCTGTTATTAAAAATTAAAAATTTCAGAATTATGTATAAAGAGTTATAATTGCAGTTTAGTTACGGTTGCATTCTTAATAATCCCAAAATGTACATTTATTTTTAAAAAAATCTATCATTATGTTTTTCGTGGGTGCATTTTGGGTAAGTATCGAACTTTACATTATTCTCATTTAAAATTGTAAAAAAATGAAGAAGAATTGCATCAAAATATTTTTTAAGAAATAATATTTAAGAATTCAAGTTGTATTTTAAATGTCAATTTATTTTAAACAACCAGTATTATGATCATACTTGTTTTATTTTTAAAAAAGGGTGTTAAACGTGGAGGGATATCTTAAACAACAGTAAAAATTAAGGATGGGGATATTCTGTATGTGTTCGTGTGAGCACCCGCTTATGATAGCGTGTTCATTGAATAACCAATATAATGCTTTTTTAAGATATTTTGAAAAATAACAGCTTACCGAATAAATCAAAACTTTCGTTTCAGACGCTTAGGGTGAAAAGTTACAGTAGAGACCCTAGTTACAGTAGAGTCCCGATTATCCGAGTTTCCGCTTTAACCGAGTTATTTTCTTCTGATAGACTTCCATTATTATGAAACAGCCATTATAAATGAAGTGTTAGGTGAAGATGAAAGAGCAGTCGTAAAATGTTAGAACTCTGATTTTTTGGTCAGAATGGGAAAAGAAACGGCCATAGTTTTTGGCAATTTTTTTTCCCATTCTGACCAGAAAATCAGTGTTCTAACTTTTTACGGCTGCTCTTTCATCTTCACCTAACACTTCATTTATAATGGCTGTTTCATAATATGGAAGCCACCAGTCCATCAGAAGAAATGATCCATTCCAAAGGTATAAGTTCGATTGAAAGAAACTAATACTTTGAGCAGAAAGAAGAGGCTACACCTGCCATTTTCATGACACTGATAGAATCACATAGCTGCCGATGTGTACTGTTTTGTTACCTCTAAAATTTAATACAATTTTTTGCCCTATTTAATCGTTGGCAATTGTTAGATTTCGGCGATTGAATGAGGCAAAATTTACTGGTAAGTTTTAGTGGTGAGAAAAAATCTTAGAAATTGGTAGCTATGGAGCAGCGTAATACTAAAGGAAAAAAATAACTGCAGCAAAATTGGCATTCAACAAACAAAAAACTATCAAGGGCTTTTTCAAATAAACAATTTCATTCCCCGTTTTTCTTAAAAGCAACGGAAATGTACATCAAAGAAATGTTACTAGTACCATAAAAATGAATGAATTAAGTGAAACTTTATATTTCATATCCTGAGTTAGTGACGATTTGTGTCAATCCGATTTATCCGAGTTTTTTGCTTATTTTTTGCAAGGATATGTAAATCTAATTTTTGTATTAAGCCATTTACACAGGACATTATAGGGGAAAACATCAAAATATCACACGCATTTATCACACGGGAGAATTCTGTAGGTGCAGTTTGTGCGATAATACAGCTGCATTTACAATATTTGGATGCTACCTTTACAAAATTTCAAGGATATTTCCTAGATGATTTAACCTTCGTATAAATGCAGTAGCTTCAATGTTAAAATGATATTTTTATTCTGAATGTAATGTATTTTTAAAAAGTCTTTTTTTAAATTAATTTTAAACTCAAATTGTGGCAAACACATTTTGTCATGTATATTTTGATGTTTACAATCATCAGCTGAGCTTTTGCCTGTTGAACACAGTTTTTTCGTCCAATATGACTAGCATAGGATGAATTAAGCAATAAACAAGTAACATTAAATAGAAATGTTCTTCACACTTTTAGAACAATGTTTGGCCATGTAGGGAAGGATATGAAATCACACATTTACAAATATAGAATACTGTTATAAACACTGATTAATCACTATTACTTAAAATAAAGAGAAGAAGCATACATTATTAAAAAAAAGAGAACGTATCGAAAAAGGAATGCGAGACTCCCGAATATAAGAACTCTTTAGACTTAACCCTTTAGTGCGCAGCTTTGTATATATGCAAAAAACACTGTTTTGAATTTAATAGATTTTTTTTTATTCGCATACACCTAATTCACATCAGAAAATTAAAATAGCAATATTTGCTTTAATTAAAAAACAGACATTCCGTATTTAAATAAAGCGAAATTAACCATTGAAACTTTCTGGTGTAAAGTCAGATTCTCTGAACTACGTAATTTCTAGAACGTATTCTATTATGGGAATTAAAGGGTTAAAGGTTAAGTTTTATAAAATAAATAATTATATAAAATAAGGTATTTGGAGATATACTCATTAAAGTATTTACTAATTTGCATTATTTTAGCGTAAAACAGCCACACGACAGTAGTTTTTACTTGTATTGCAGATGTGCAACAGAAGAAATGGTTGACGTACTATATGAAAAATATATCTCTGATTTTTTTCATTATTTTTCCTGTGTTATAAACCTTTCGCAGTATCATATATAATTTTTTCGAAACAAAATAAAAAATCGCTCATTTAAGGGTTAAAGAAATGCACAAAACATTAAAATAAAGTGGTGAAAAACACACGTGTTGTAATATAAAAAGCCTTATAAACATAATGATTAGCTTGAAGTAATTAAAGTTGTATATGATAGCGTAAAAAAAATAAAAAGCACATGAAGTAACACAAATAAGTAAACTTAAAATCCCAATAAAATTATATATATAAAAAAAATTAGAGCCAATCTTTACTCAAATTTTAAAGGCTTCAAATGTTATTCGTAAACAGAAAAATATTACATTTTTTTTATTGTGATTAGTTGTAAAATGTATTGAAATGTTATCAAACGTTGCAATTGTTAATTGCATTAAGCAATATTGCATAATAACAAAAATGTAAATATTACTTTTTTCTTCTGCTTCGTTAAAACTGCATTTGTAAAAACTCTTTTCAGGAAAATTCAGTGAAAAAATAAGACTTTAGCTGAATATGTTGGTGTGGTAACAATGAGATTTTCCCAGCAAAGCCCACCCAACTTTTCCCCCGAAAAAATCAGTAACATATCAAATCCATACGATCCAAATACATCCTCTTTTTGAATTGTTTCGCGGATTCTTAAAAAAAGAAACAAATTAAGTGATGTTTAATATTTTATCATAATTATTCAACGCCAGTAAATAGGATTTCTTTTGTTGCAACTAAAATTACAGTTCAGGAGTCTCAAAATCAATGAAAAAAGATTAAAAGTAATATTTATATTTTTCGATTTCTAATTGCACTAATTTTGTTTCTAAAAAATTTAATATGAACATACATAGCTTTGTACAAATACAAGTTTATTCTCTATGCACATAGAAAGACGATTCTTTTTTTTTATTTTATACAATCACATATATTCATGATCTGTTTTTTTTTCTTTTCATACACACTTCTTCACATGGTACACAAATTGCAGTATAAAGGATTTGCTGGAAAAGGTTATCATTTGAGTTCTAGCTGCAGATAGAGTACAAGATATGGAAAATGTCACAATGACAATTATAGCAAAAAATTTTATTTTTGATAATGGCACGTACTAATCGTTCAATTACGGATTAAGTGTTTCGAACAAGTGTTATTATTAAACTGAGAAGAAAAATAGTAATGTTCAAAACATAATGTGGAAAACTTTTAATTTTCATATATTTTTATAGTATTTAAAAAAAATTCTTGAGGAATTTTGATTATCTATTTTGAAAGATTCCTGACGAAAGTTGGCAACACCAGTACGAAAATAGAATTTCCTGGATGTCGCCAATTAAATTTCTGATATTTTCCAGAAATGTTCCTTGAAAATTTTGGGCAACCAGCTGCCCATTATCTCCCAGGAACGTTCCTGGATTTTTTAAAGATTGAAACATTGAAACAAAACTTTAGATTCAACAAAAGTATAATATTCGATAAATATAACAATTTTGAGAGGTTATTTGTGAATCTTAATTATTTGCAATAAATGAAACGGTATTCTTGCTAGTTTTAAAATCTTTTATTACAGTTACGATAACATAGCATATATTGAATAATTCTCATTTCTTTTTCCGTCTCTCTTCTTATCTCCCCCCTTTTGATAAGATAAATATTAAGTTTGGGGGCATAACAAATCAATTTTTTAAGAGTTTAAAAGTTAACTCCAACGTATTTAAAATGCATTACGAAAAGTAGCTTTCAAAAATTTCACTGATCACTAAAGGTAAAGCTACTTTTAAAAATTTGAAAATTTGTTTTACAACCATAAAAAATACTTTTTAACCCCTTGAAGGGCGGGGATGCGACTATGGCATCACATAATTTTAATTCCTAATTGCCACATTGGCACCCGAATTTTTTAATGAAAATTTCACTTTTAAGTACGCGAAAATATACTTTTACTTGTTTACAAATACATTCTCTAGTATAATAGTGGTGTCACACAATTATTTCACCATTTTTCGAATACAAGTACCTTGACCCTGAAAGGGTTAAGCCATTTTACTCAAAAATGTTCTTATCTGTTAACTATTACGTGCATTCTAGTTAAAAAATAAATAAAATTACAATTTCAGTATTATAGATATCAAAGCATTATTTTGTTTTACTATGAGGTAATGCATTCAACATAAACTTCTAAAAAATTTTATTAATAAAATTAATTATAAAAAATATTGATACTTTGATTTTTTTTAAATGTATGTAAATTGACTCTATAATACTTTTAAATTAATATCCACCTTTAAAAGTTGTTTTATTTTATAATACAACTTATTATTCACCACGGCGCGGCGTCTCAATATTTTACGAAAAATTTATCTTCCATTTTAAACATTTTGAAAAGTTTAATTGTTGAAATTACTTTTAATGGATAATATTTTATTAGCATAAAATTGAATGCAAGATGTTATGTAAAATATGTAAAATCTGAGTTAAAAATTCAACGGATATTCTGAAGCCTTTAATATGACGAAAAGTGATTAATTCTTTTGTAGAAGTAAAATCTTTGAACTTGTAATGAAAAAAAAAAAAAAAAGATTTTTAACTTTTTTATGTAGCGATTTTAAGCAGTTTATTTGAAGACATTATTATAATACCTACAAATTATAAATACATTTTAAGATTAATATCTAAAGAATAAATATCATTAAAAGCTGTTGTTAAAAATAATTTACGCATTTATTACAACTGCAACTATATTATGAATCGAGACATATTTTCTTAATACTTTTTTATGAATAAATTCTGTCGTTAAAAGTTCCCAAATGGCTTTAGAGAAATATTTAAATTGAATAGCTCAGAAAATTTTGTAAAAATACTACCATACATATGTTACATGTTTTTCTAATTTTATTTTATTTTATTTTTTACTTTTATACGTAATTTTAAATTCAATGCACTCAATCCATAATTGAATTTCACAAAATTTGGAGATTTGAATGAATGAAAATTGATAAAACAGATTAATGATCTTAAATGTCAACTGCCAGGCTTAAATTTGGAAAAAATAAAGGCTTTAAACACGAAAATAACATATAAAAAATTTATGACAATACATTAATTAAAAATTGATAAATACTTTACACTCGTTGGAAATGATAGAAAATTTTCAAAATCGTGTAAGATTATTTTGAAAGAAGAATAAATTTTGATTTTCGATTTCGTATTTAATATGGAGCTTATTAAATACTATAAACCATTGTAGTCCATGTTTATGTTAATTAATGTCTACATTGATCGTGATTATTATTAGAAATACAATGGGCAACTCGAGTGGTTATGTGATCGTAAAATCTAACCCATGGAAAATTTCACAAACCTTACATAGTATAAATCTATTTCAAGGCTTCACTAAGAGAAATTTTCTTTTAGGCAAGGGAATAAAAGAAAAGAAAAGGTAAGATAAAGTTACCGAGTGAAATCAACAACAGCAACAGAAAGAGTTATTTTTACTGGTTAAAATAAACATTCTATTTTTACTGTTAATTCTTATTTTCATTTTTCGGTTTTGCATTGAAGAAATGACTTCTTTATGGAGCCTTATTATTACCGTATGTTATTTTTATTCTGGTTATTTGTATTTATTTTTACATTGGTATTAATATTGCCGTATGTTATCTTTATTCTGGTTATTTGTATTTATTTTTAAATTGGTCTTAATATTGCCGTATGTTATCTTTATTCTGGTTATTTGTATTTATTTTTACATTGGTCTTAATATTGCCGTATTTTATCTTTATTCTGGTTATTTGTATTTATTTTTACATTGGTCTTAATATTGCCGTATGTTATCTTTATTCTGGTTATTTGTACTTATTTTTACACTGATCTTTACGTGCTTCGTATTAATAACATACTAAATTAGTTTGAATTTATTGTTAATTATCTTATGACAAATTTAGCATTAAAAATGACATGATATTATTAGACTTTTAAATTGAAGACTGGATCTTTTTTATAATTAAAACTGGTCACGTGGTTGAGTTTGATTTATTTTTTAAACTAAGATATTATAGTTTGAAATGGTATTTCACTTGATTTCTTCGAGAGAATTCCTCTTTTATTACAAAATAATGACTAGAATACTATATTTGGTTTTAAATCTAAATTTAAATTGTTTTTACTTTAATTTTTTTCTAGTATAAATTAAGCTTTTTCTTAATATTTATGAGACATTTATGGATAATGCAAGTCGTTAAAAACGACCAAATGACTTACCTGAAAGGGTTAAATTAAATAAGTCAGAAAAATTGGTCGTTTGTTATAATTACAAGAAGTGGCTGGTAGATTAAATAACTGACTCGGGACTTCGCTCTTTTCAGTAAACTTTGTTAATTTTGGCACATTCGCAGTAAAAGACACTCGTGAGTCCGTCGGAGGCCCAGAGAAACCCTATTTTTCTTGGTTCACATACTTGATATGTTAGAGACAGCTCAAATCTGTAAAAACTGGCTTCTTGAGAGGAGCACATGACTTTTTTATGGATTTAGTATATTTTCCAGCAGAGGACGAAAGTGTGAATTTGGGAGGAATATCTCGTTTAATTGGCTCAATGTTCTTTAATAGATATGGTCTTGTGAAGACAACAGGATTAACTCAAGCCTGATTGCACCACTAATGGTAATTTCCATCTATGTCATTAATGATTATTTATGTTTTAATAACTGTCATCTAGAGGAAAGCGAATTAGGATTTATGGGTTAAATGCAATCTTATTTTGACATTGATCACAATTTATAACAAATGTAATAATGAATCTAATAACTGTAAAATTTGAGGAAAAGTAATTAGAATTTATATCCTAAATATAATCAACTATCATACTTGGAAAAGTAAATTATTATTTATGGATTTTAAGATTCATTTAATGTTTATGTTAAGTCTAGTTTGATATTACAAGTTCAATAATTGTCATAATGCATAGTTTATTGTGATTTATGGTTTTAAGTTCTTTCACATCAAATCAATGTAAAAGAAGAAAATCAGCTTTAAAATTAGATTCTGTATTAGGAAAATAAGTTAGAAATTTTGAATACTAACTAAGTTTAAAAAAGAATTTAATTTTTATCCTCCATATATGCTGCACGTTTCAGATATTTTTTTTTAATACATTAGCCTGGCAGTTTTGGCAATTCAACAATACATTAAACTACACTTTTCAGTTACTTTGATATAGTGTATTTTTCAGGATATGAAGCATACGCTAGAACATCTTCGAGCTGATGAACACTACTACTTTGACACAAATTATCAGGAGCATAGGAAGAATACTGCAAATATTATGATTATGTTTAAGGATGTTACACAAACACACACTATTTTGAGCGATCCTATCTAAATACGATAGGTAATAATACCTTCAATTGATTTCCAATGAAAAGCTAAAAGAAACGTAATGAAATACGTACTTCAAAATTATGAAGTAATCGAGTAACAGCCTAAATTTTTTCTATCTCATGAAATAATTAAATAAAAAATAACTACAACTATGACAACTCAAACTTTATGAAGTTATGTGGAAAAAACAAAACAATACACTGAAGACATAGCTAAAATCGTTTTTCCCTTCGGCAGTAGTTACAATATTTACAACAGGGCATAACACACCTAGTCTTTGTAATAAAAAAAAAAATAATAAAATGACGCAAAGATATAATTTTCATTAAAAAGTAATGTTTAGCTGAAGTAGTTATACAAAATCTTAATCAAAAAGTTCTAAAGTTATATGATTATGCACCCGCTTACACCTGTAAATGACTGGGAAAAAGCATGGAGCAACCATTTCATTACGAAATGATTGAGAAAATGTTTCACTTGGATACAAAGTAAAATATTTCGCTAACAATTACAGAATCATACATAACTATCGAAAACATAGTTCATATTATCGACTGAAAAAATAACCTAACGTAATGCCATTTTAGAATTTGATGTTATGATACAAATTTTCAAGGATAGTGTTTCACACTATCAGAGTAAAAAAAAAAAAAAATAAATAAGAGAAAATTCCCGGCGCATGCTTGACAATTGACAGCAAATCCGTGCATTATAATGAAATATGAAGTTTTTAATTGATATTACAGATCTCATATGAATAAAATTAGCCTCTAAACAGTTCAATGAGTGATGACGAAATCATCAAACTTTTCATACAACAGAAAAGTTAAATAGAGGCAACAATCAACTTTGTAGAGATCTGCCTTTAACTTATTTGGCTTTACAATCACGGTTTACCAAATTCCTGCGCCCTTTTATTCTTTTAATCACTTCCTTCCATTTAGAAATCTACAACTCTACATCTTCGGACTTTCAAAATTTTACAACATCGATTGGAAAATAACAAATACATAGATAAAAAATATGCGGGTTGATCATCTGCTCAGTTTAAATATTTTGGCAAAATGTACATTAATTACAAAAAATACACCTCATTAAATTAAAAAAACGAAACGAAACAGGAATAATGTACAAAAGCTTGATAGCTGCATGAAATGTCGGAATCACCACTTGTGCTTGCAAACAACGCCGACACGAATTGAGGGAAAGGAATGAACGAGGGTTATGGAACTCTTTTATTTTTATTTTTCAAAAGTCTCTTCACACGACCTCGTTCACATGTCGTTCGCGTTGCTCTTCCTCTTCCAGTGACTGGACGAATTCTTCCCACGTGAGTTCTCTGTCTTCATCAAGTTCATCTTCGCTGCTGTTGTTATCGCCACCACCTTCTGCCAGAAAAAAGAACAAAAATTACAAAATATTAACCCATTGAGTCCCAAATGATGAGATGACGAAACTTTCATCTTTCAAAGAATTTTTCCTGAAATTTGGAAAATGCGTTAGAATATTCGTGTAATGATTAACCCTTTCAAGACCATGAATGCACCTTCAAAATGTGCATACAACAATTGTTTTTGGTACCAGTAATTTAAAAAAAAGTGATGTTTTCCTTAATTAGGTTGAATAGTGCTGAACAGTGTAGGCAGCTTTGAGGGACTTCCGAGTCGAAATCTACTTTACGCCTACTTTGCAGATGAGAATCGTGCTAACAAATGGAGCGATTGGGAAATAGTTTAACTGCGGTTATGAAACTACTCAGAACAATGGAACAACGTGATCTGGTTGATGGACTTCCTAGTTGCGTGGCAACTTAACATCCACTTTAGATGTGATTCGTGTTGCAAGGGCATTAGGGAGTCTTAACCCTCTCGCTGCGTAATTCTTCGCGATGAGCGTCTTTTACAGAATTTTTAATCTTTTTTCACCGGTTCTTTAAAGCAGAAATTTTTGACTATCGTAATCGGGAAAAATGTCCTGATTAAATCAAAGTTTTCGCTAAAAAATAACTGGTGGGAATAACCAAATAGTATTAATTAGACGAAAAAATGCATGCCCGAGCATATCTCGGGCTGCGCAGCGAGAGGGTTAAAAGCATTATGTTTAAACGTGGCTGGTAGCTACAAAGTTAAAAAAGTTAAGAAAAGAATAGCAATAATATAAGCACTTGAAGCACTTAAAGTTTAACAATGTAAAGAGAAAAAAGAGAAAGAAAAGAAAAAAAAATTAAATAAAAAGAATTCCATTAGTTCCAAAAGGACAGGCGAAAATGCTACCGGGAATACCCCATTAAAAAAAAAAGACTCTTCCCAGGGACCATACATTATAGTTTAAGATGGAAAAAAATGCTAAATATATAGCAGATTAGCAATTTATTTTATTTTATTTATTTAATTATTTTTTAAAACAAAAACAGGACAGAACAGACAGAAAAGTTAAGTTTAGTTGAAGGATGAGGAAACCTTAGTCTTCATCGTTAAGTAAAAGCGAGTATTTAGGGCGTTCTCTATTAGTGGGGTCGGATACCTCGTAGTCGGGTAATTCCGCAATGATTTGGTTATTTAAATTGTATACAATTTTATAAACTACTTAGAAGTTTTTCCGTGATTAAATAAGTATAAATATTTAAAAAAGAGTGGTGCGAACTGAATAAAATTTGTGCATAGGACGCTGATCTCGAAAGGGTTAAATAAGATTTAGAAAGATTTCTACTATTAAAAATAATAAACAAAATCGGCATTTAGAGGGATTTTGTGGAATACTTATAAATCTACCAATTTCTTTAAAATATTGTTTTTAGTATTTTATAGAAGTAGAAAATGTACAAATAATAGCCTTACAATATAAATAAAGAAATACATTTCAGTTTGGAAATTTTTTAACCTACATCTTTCAATAACGAGAGAGGTGAAAAGTTGTCGCTCTCACCTTCTGTCAAGAGGTCTCTTTTTTTCCTTTTCCGGAAGTCCTCCTGGCTGGTGGCCTCTATGCAGAGCACGATGAACGCGTTGTTGCAGGAGTATCGCTCCTGGTCCAGGAGCCGGCCCCTCAGCAAGGAGCTGGCCATCCCGACCTTACCGATCACGGACGAGTGCCACGCGTCGCAGTAGGACTCGAGATCCCTAACGCCGTGCTTGTCCGAACCGTGCCAGACCAGTTTTTGAGTCCTAAAGGAAAAAAAAGAAAGAAAGATAAGTTAAAATATATGCAAAGGTCGAATACTAAGTAATGGCAATACGTTTATAATTTTGAAAGACTATCACATCAGTAGTCAAGTGATCGTACATCGAATTTCAAAACTTTATATTTTTATATAGAGGGTCATCTATATCAAATGCATGCTTTTAAACTTGTTCAAGATGGTGTTTTCTTCTATCGATACCCTAGAACCCAGTGGTGTAGTCGTTAAAAGACTAGAAAGGGTATAAACTAGAGAGTATATGTTATAGCTTTTTTGAGAAACAGAGGGTATACAGTGTTCCTTAAAAAATCCAGAAGGTATACGATGTATACCACCGTATACCCTCCCTACATCCCTGCTAGAGCCATTGTCAGTTGTCCTGGATGACCTTCTGCATAGTCCACAATCTTTTGACAATTCCTACTCAGCAAAAGAAGTAAAGAACCGAAGTGGTATGTGCTTGGTCTCATCCCAAAGTACTGAATGACATTTCTTTTTTCGTGAGAAACGTCAGTCCATCGTGACATTGCGCAATGCGAAACAGTAGCAATTCTACGAGCTTTCTGATGTCCGTGAAAAGAACTTAGTGGGGTGACGTAAAACTTCGTTTCATTTAGAAGCATTTTTCTTATTTCTAAAACATTTTATTCAAACGTCCACATCGTTCATTTTAAGACATTGCATTTTGCAACTGCAAACACCCGATGGCTTTCAAATGACTGCTTGCTATCACTTACTGAGTATGTTGAGAGTTGATGACGGCATTAAAATTTTAAAGAAAATCTGCTGTTAATTTACATATGACATTCACTTTAATTATTCAAAACAAGCGATAATTTGCGTTAAAGAATGTGCCTCCTAATTCTTTCTTCTGCTGATGCTTCAACGCAGTTTCATTCATGCGTGTGGATCACCTTTGATGCGGTACACACAGCTGCCAACTTTTACGCTTTTTTATTACCACTAAAATTTAAAAGAAATTTTTTACTTATTAAATTGCAGATTTCGTCGATTAAATAAGGCAAAATTTTCTTTTAAATTTTAGTGGTAAGAAAAAAGCGTAAAGGTTGGAAGCGATGGGTACATTATTTTGGAAATAATTGATTAAAGCAAATCGAATGAGATTGACGAACGAAAAATGAGAAATAGTTCTAGCTAAAGCAGATAACATTTATAGGTACATGAGAGAGTGTTTTAAGCACCAGAAAATTTCCAACTATTGCAGGCGGCATACCGTCATCAGAGCAAAGAATGATGGATTTTTTTCTCATATATACAGAGGAGAAGCAGCTTAGAGGGGAAGGTTTTCTTCTCTACATTCAAAGAGCAAAATTTCACCATACTTTGCATTGATGACGGTACGATGAATGCCATCAAAACTAGTCTGAGATAGTTGGTAAACCTTTTGTAATGCAAAACTTTGTTTCATCTACCTATATTGTACAGCGCCCAGTATCATATCAAGTGAATACTTACCGCCTATAAAAGTTAAAAAATGCTATAAAAAGTGATAGAAAATCTTTATTAAGATTGACGATCGTTTCATTGCACAAACGGCAACATTTTCAAAATCATTCAATGATAGAAAATATTTTCACATAATTTAAAAACAATAAACAATAAAAAATTCTATCGTTGAATGATTTTGAAAATGTTGCCGTTTGTGCAATGAAACGATCGTCAATCTTAATAAAGATTTTCTATCACTTTTTATAGCATTTTTTAACTTTATCTGTTTATAAGTGATTATTATACATGTGTTTACTTACCACCTGTTATCGGCAAGCACATTCCTGCCGTCGAAAGAGTAGATTCTCGGCGGATAGGGGAAGGGGGCACCGGAACCCGTGAAGATATCCTTCCAGGCGTTGAAGATCACCTCGCCCTGCAAAGAAACAATAAAAAAGTTCTTAGACTGAAGTTGATTAAATAAAAAAAAAATAATAAAAAAGCAGGTTATTAGAAGTTTTTTTAAAGACAACAAAGTAACTGAAAATGAGTATTGACGAACACGAATTTTAACTAAAAGATAATTATCACGAGAAAAATGTAGTGCTTCATACTTTATCAGGTAGTCACATCTAAATCTGACTGTCTTCTTTAATTTATTACCGTGCATGCAATTATTATTCGACACGCCATTACTTGGCGTGTGAGCCATTTATCTTTATGCCAATTGTTGATTAAAGTGACAACCAGAACGAGAATCTACTACAATAAAATTTTTTGTTTAAAATAAAGCCTTTTCTTCAGCATCTGGATCACATTAGCTACTTTTCCCCCCGGAGCAAACTGTTTTACCATTAGCCAAAGTACACACATATATCCAAAAAAGATCCAAAAGTTAACAAAAAGCAAAAGTGTATCGAAAGAAAATCATTTATTTGAATTCATTGAAACTTTAACAGATTTTGAAGATAGGACTTGAGATACTAGCACCCGAAAATTCAAAGTAGATGATTAATAATTAAATAATAGACGTACACAAAAACAGAGGGTTTTGAGAGACAAAAATATTCAGCACCAATACCAAAGCAAATGTTCATTGGTAAATTTATCAGTATAATGATCTTTGCTGTAAACATACGATGCAGCCATCTCTATTGAATTGAGAATTATTGCCCATAAAAATAGCAGACGATTCATATCCTCCAGAAATGGACGAATATATTGAGTAAGGATACCATCTGCATACTATACTAAAAGTCGCAACATTGCATGGAAAATTGTGGGAATCAGCGCGGCCACCAAGATAGACTGGCAGCACAGACACGTGGTTCGTACGGATACCGTTATTTCTACAGGAAAACTACCAATATTTTTTTTTTATAAAAAAAGAAATCTCGGTTAACGCGCAAAATATCGGCTCCTTTTAAGAAGAGATTTTCTATAAGATAATACTGGTGCCGAAACTGCAAAATTCAAGGAGGCGTTCGAACCATAAGAGAACCACCTCATCGAGTTGGAGACTGAAATTCGATTCCCATATTAAAATGCAATCTGTCTGCCAAGTGATATATTGGTGGAAAACACCTAAAAACCCGATTTTACCGGTTGACTCGTAGGTTTACCATTGTGTTTTCCTGCTCCAGTCCGCCATGTTTTTATACCTTT
This sequence comes from Maratus speciosus, assembly GCA_963932465.1. Lineage (NCBI taxonomy): Eukaryota > Metazoa > Arthropoda > Arachnida > Araneae > Salticidae > Maratus > Maratus speciosus. The sequence continues at coordinate 7,955,342 of OZ010792.1, read as the reverse complement.
GGATGCAGGAAAACGCAATGGTAAACCTACGAGTCGACCGCTAAAATCGAGTTTTTAGGCCTTTTCCACCAAGATAGGACTTGGCAGACCGATTGCGTTTTAATATGGGAATTGAGTTTTAGTTAATTCTGGAATTTCAGCCTCCTACTCGATGAGGTGGTTATCTGTGCTGCCGGCTCCCGCTCTAAGAGTAATATCTACGTAAATCATAAAAGTATCTGAAGAAAGACCGCTAAGCTGAAAAAAGATTGTTTTATTCAAAATCTGAAAAAGAAATATGATTAAAACTGTGAAATTACGCAGATAGATCACATAATAATTCAAGGTGTTGAATCGGGAATAATGAAACTCACCTTGAGGTTGACAACAGGTAGTCCAGAGTCTTGGAAGCGCACGATGCTGTCCAGGTTCTGCACTCGAGAAGCTAGAAATGCTCGGAAGGTGCCTTTCAGGCTGGCTCTCCGAGACTGTCTGTAGCATTCGTAGTCAGCGCCGCGTACGCCATGCATGTCCCCGTTGAAAGGATGATTGAGGGCGGCCATACGAAGCTGTAAAATGAGAGATTAGCGATTTAACTCTACTGCAAAATGAAATAAGAGGGCGTAATATAAAATGATACATCCGATTTCAAAAAGTTATATGTTTAAACAAAGAAGCATAGTAATATGTGGCAAAATACATATGCCTTTTATTTTAAGACACTGTACACGTGCGATGCTTTCAAACTGCAATCTTTGAAATTATTTGCTGGTGGGCCATTCCAAGAGAAACGGACAAAATGTGCCGCACGTGACGCTTACATAAACACTTATATTTATGAACTTACAAGTTGTTAAAATATAAACTATACATTAAAATTAACAAAAAACCCTATATTTTCATATTAGTATAGTTGTTTTAATTTGAGGATACAATGGCATTGTTAAAACAGCAGTAATGTGTAGAAAAGCTGTTCCACACGTGATATGGAAAAGCCCTTTAATAGGTTTAAAAATCCCGCACATTTTAAACCCTAGATCTTAGTAAGCTTCCCGTTTTTAATAATAAATAAATAATAAAGATAATAAATAATAAAAATCCCCACACTTTAAATCCTAGACCTAAGTAATCTGACAGTTTCAGGGCCATTCCATGAAAAACTGACCAAATATCCTGCGCGCGACACTTCCATAAACACCGATATCTAGTGGCTTATAAGTTGTTAAAACATAAACTATACATTAAAAATAACAAAAAACTCTAGTTTTTCCCATTAGCATGGTTGTTTAAATTTGAGGATATAATAACATTGTTAAAACAGCAGAAATATGTAGAAAAGCTGCCTCATACCTGACATGGAATGACCCTTTTGGGCACCTTTAATGGTATGCTTTCGGAATATTAACTGTTAGAATATGTCTTTTTTAATGTGTATTTAAAACTTCCCCACAAAAAAAAAAAAAAAAAAATCTGTAGAGAATCTGTAGGTAATTGGCCCCCAAAATCTGTAGGCAACTGGCCCATTTTTGCAGATATTTTTAAGAATATATTTAAAAATTCTGCAGATATTTTTAAGGTGAAGCTAAATCTACAAAATTTTTTCAGATTTCTGGAAAAAGTGGAGATTTCTTTAGATAATCTTAAGATTATTTTTAGTGGGGTTCAAATGCGAAAATTAATTACACTGGTCATCAAAATTAAAGGATAATGAGAAAAACATGCTCACTAAGTTACTGTTGCAACCAATGCCCAATGCTGCAATTATTTATGTTAATTAAGTACAATTGAAGACAAAATTACACTTCTGCGCATACGTTAATTCCGGAAATAGGCAAATTCGGGGTTTGACAATGTGTTGCGCAATGAACACATGTTGGAATTCTGGTCTGTAGTGTTGTTTAAAGTGAATGTGGTGTCTGAGAGTGATCATTATTCATTAGTTATGGTTCAAAAAAGCATAATTTAAGTGAAGGTCAAAAGTGGCGAATAATTGGTAGAATCGAGGAAGGTCAAAACAAATGGAGGTCGCCCAAAATTTGAATATCCTTCAAAGTGTCATATCAAGAGCTTGTAGCCGCTTTTTAAGTACTGGATCCGTTGATAGACAACCTGGTCAAGAGCGGCCAAGAGCAACAACTGCATCCAAAGACCGTTTTCTCTCATTGTCGAGTCGAAGAAACCGCGAAGCGACTACAAGAGATTACGTTTCAGACCTTCAGGCTGCCACAGGAACTCGAATTAGCCGTTCTACTGTTGCACTAAGGCTTAACTAACGTAGACTGTATGCGCGAAAACCAATAGTTTGTGTCCCTCTTTTTAGAGCTTCCAAAGGAGCCCGTTTAAACTGGAGACTTCGTCATGTTCAAAGGAGCCAAGAAGACTGGGCCCGAGTACTGTTTACTGACGAATCCAGATATAGTCTGAACGCTGATTCTAGACGTGTTTTGATCTGGAGAGAAAGGAACACCCAACTTGCCTTCCCTTGTACGTGAAATATCCTGTTTCCGTTACCGCGGTTTAATTTAATGTTTTTTTTCATTTTTTTTTTTTTTTTGGGGGGGGGGGGGGGGATAATGATAAATGTCCGCACCGAGCTGCATATCTTTCAAAGAGGTTGTGTAACCTCTGGGAGAAAAATTAAACCCCTAGTTAGACTGTTTAGGAGTGCTGATGGCTCAGAGTATTTGCTAATGGATGACATTGCTCGAGCATATCGAGCATATGGGGTGTCAGAATACTTGCAAACAGAAGATATCACTCGAATGCATTGGCCACCTTACTCACACGACTTGAACCCGATTGAGCATGTGTGCTATGCCTTGGGGCTTTCAGCGCGCCAAATTCATCCCCGGAGCCATTAGGAGCTGAAAAGTGCACTTTTAGAAGAGTGGTGTGCAATTCCACAAGACTTGATCAACAGTTTGGTAAAGTCTATGAAATCAAGGTGTGAGGTATGCATATCTGTCCGAGGTGACATTCATACACCATATTAAAGAAAACTTTTTCCACATGAGGTGACTTAATTTTTGCATCATTTTCCAATTTCCACAAATTTGGTTTTAATTTCAATATTTTGAGAGTAATCAATTGCCAAGCATCTTAATTTATAGTAACTAATGTTTTTGTACAAATTTCTATTAATAATTTTTCATTAAGTATCGGTTACGTTTTATTTCTGTCATTATCCTTTAATTTTGATGACCATGACCAGTGTATATTACGGAGAATTGAAGTTATTGCAATCTATATGAAGCTCAATTTTACATGTAGTTCATCAGTTTAAAAGGACCTGACCTTAATTTCACATGATACCAAACCAAACGAATTTCATAATGCTACTTGATATCACCAGTTCATATTATTAATAAAATCCATATAAATAAATTATCTTTTCTATATAAATACATTTCCCATCTTTAAAAATTTAGTTATTTCATTTTTTTTAATCATTTAACTATAACTTCGGCCATAAACTTTCAATCTTTAAAAATGTTACGAAGTTTCCATAAAGTTGCTTAAAATTAGAAAATAAATAAGTATAATGTTGTTTCCGTAAAAATACTAACGTGCAAATAATACTAGATAAATACAGAAAAGAATTTAATAATAAAAGGAAAGAGAACTTTTAATAATAATAATAAAAGGAAAGAGAAAGAAGGAACTTACTTTTCTCCACATCTTTAAACCAAGAGAGGAAGCATCAAAAATTTAAAAAAGAATTAAAAGGATTAAGGTTGATGAAATTTGATACAGCAGTATAATATCCGTTTAATTATATTAATTATATTATAACTTAAATAATTATATCCTCCTTATACTATACCTTAAATCATTAAGCCACGGAACTGAAGGAGGTTTAATTGCCGGTCGGGCGCAACGTGCCTGACAGGCACGCTCCCAACGCTTTCTCGAAGGCTGCTTTGGGCTATAGTGTTTTATACGTTTTAAGATAGTAAATGAGCTTTTTTAAAATCAATTTCTAAAATTTTCTGTTTGTACTTCTTAATGAAGGTCACTAATCATTTTAAAAGCGTTAGAATTGATTTAATTTTTAATTAGATGCTAATGACAATTTTAAACAGGCGCCTGTAAGGCACACTGTGCGCCCGAATAGATGCGCCTGACGGAGGGTTAAATAATAACAAGATCTTTCATTTTTTTATACATAAAATCCTTTGAACTTTTTGAAATCACTACTTAAAATTGCATTTTTCATTACAACTTATTTAAAATTACATTAAAACATGTTTAATTTACTAGAGAAATTATTTTTCATGTTGAAAACTTAATAAAAAAAATCTTCATTTCACTAATTTTTTAAATATATCGTGAAAGCAATTTTCAATATGGAAATATACTAATAAGGTAACCTTTTACCACACGAAAACGAAGAACATGAAAAACATTTAACAAACAAAAAATGATATTCAAATATCAATGAAAAAAAAAAAATGCTTTTCAATATTAACACTTACCCGAGGCGCTTTATCCAACCTTAGATTATCGACGGGTGGACTGAACGGCGCATGCGTCACTGGCGGTTTCTAAAAAGATTAAAATATTACTGGTTAAGACTTAAAACTTAAATAACATCGTTGTAATAAATTTACATCCTATTTTCAAAAATGCAATACACTTACAGTTGGGCTGGGAGTAGATTGAACGACTAGAGAACCCAGCTGAAAGAAAACAAAAGAATATAATAATCGAACATTGTTTTATACTACATAAATTATTTTGAAGCTCGTATTATTTACAGAAGTGAAACTTTACAAAATCATTTGTCAAAAAACACAAACATCAATCTTAATTGAACCCTTCTTATCCTGAATTTTGAATAAAAAAATTGCTTCACATGTCTAAGATATCCTGAACAACATATACAGTAGCGCCAACATTTGAAAACTATTGGGTGGGCTCAGAATGCGAAGTCAAAATTGTGGCTTTTCTAAGTAAAATATAAAATTATTATAATTTAAGTAAATTATATTCTCATGAGTTCTTCCTTATATAACACATTAATATTTGTTATAAATAGCATAAAAATTGCTAAATATTGAAAGTGCAAGAAACTAGATGCCAAGAAAAAAACTACATTTTAGCCATCTAAGTGATTTATGGATTCAAGACACTAAGAGATGGCGAAATACGCAGGAAATCTGTTTTTGAGAGAAATTTAATTGCGTATCTGCTAAGGGGGTTTTCAGTGGTCCTGTAAGTCTAATTGATATTCTTATTATTTTTCAAGCAAAATTATTTTGAGAACGTCAATAAAACAAAATTTTATTTTAGCGAATTAAATAAATAAACTACACTGTTAAAAATTTTGTAGCATTCTGGCAGGTCATTCGACCGTTTTTGAAAAAACGGTTTCATGACCATAATTTAACTATATTCTGACCATAGAATGGCCAATAATATGGTCAGAATAGTGTTAAATTCACGGTTGTGTAACTGTTTTCGGAAAAAAAACGGTCAAATGACCTGCCAGAATGCTGCCAATTTTTAACAGTGTAGAGAACAGGAATTCTGCTTTTTCAGAATTTAGTGTCGTCCCCGGCATTTTCATTACTTCATTTTCTTCTGATGGACTGGTGGCTTCTATTATTATGAAACAGGCATTATAAATGAAGCGTTAGGTGAAGATGAAAGAGCAGTCGTAAAAAGTTAGAACTCTGATTTTCTGGTCAGAATGGGAAAAAAGTGGCCATAATTTTTTTTTGAAAAAAATTAGGGGCAATTTATTTTATTAATTTGATTAATATATTTCAGTGATTTATTTGATTTCAATTAATTTGAGGGGTATTAAAGAAGGGACGATATTGTAAAAAAAAGGGGGATGGTATAGGAAAAAAGGGACGAAATGTAAAAAAAGGGACGGTAAGGATGGACCAGTAAGGAAAATTATCACCTATTTTTAAAAAAAAACATGTTAAGACTAAGTGATAGCCACAATGTTCATTGATTTTTAGAAACAGTTGTTAATATTGGATTAAATTAAATTTTTTTTAAATTTACCTCGAAAAGTGCAGGAATAAACCTCGGTGACGGTAAGACTACCCATAAAGCTACGATGCTTGAAATTGATATTTAAATGCTGATTTAAATTCGGCAGTAAATTTCCTGTGCAAGAATTTTAGACATTCTTTCTCTAGCATACTTCTGCATGAGAAAACACTTGAAAAAAATTCTGTGGCTGCATCTGAAGGGATTTTCTGCATAAGCTTAGTAAGAGGGACGGTAAGGATGAAAAACCCAGGGACAGAGTTCAAAAAATAATATCAACCGTAAAAATGTGTGCAAGTTAATTTTTTGCTACATAGTTATGTAAAACAATTGTCCCAGTTTCGGAAAAAAATTACATCGAATTACTTTTATTGAAACAATTTTATACAGACAGCTCCAAACTTAAAAATCAGCATCAGGGACACGGGACGGTATGGGAGTTTTCCTGATATTTGGACGCCCTCAACATTGTCCAAAACTTATTTATCTCGTTAATGTTGTTATGCAATCATGCAAATGGGATGTTCCCCGGTATATGAAATAAAAAAAAAAAACACAAAAAAATGTATTAAAATAAAAATTATTATTTAGGGACATAAAAGTCAAAAGATTGTTAGAATGCCCCATATATACTAATTTTCTACAGAATTTTTAGGCATAAGGAAAATTGTACTTACAGCGACATATTGCCATCCTTCGCTGACTCTGACTAATAGAGATTCTTCTTCTAAAACAAATGCTAAGGTACCTAGAGGACTGATGTCAGACATGCGCAGTAACGTATCCATGTTTTTGAACGTCACAGCCTAAAGATATATAGCAATTAATAATGCTAAATGTGACAAATGTGAAGACAAAAAATAGAAAAATAATGCAACAAATTAAAGATTTTTTAAAAGCTTGACGGTTGACAAGCAAAATTAGTTTGTTATCATCACTTAAAATACGAAACGATAGATTATAAAATAATGAATTAAAATATCTAAAGCTTTTGTGAATAATTTGAAATGTATTTTCAGCCTGGATCATATTTTCGTTCTTCAACTTATTGTTCACTTCATTATTGAATACGTGAAATTTCTTTACTGAGCAATGCTAATTAAATTTTAAATTTCTCATTGCTTCTATAACTTTGTCCCCTAAAGACACCTCTACATATAAGATAATTCAATAAAACAATTTCACTCACAAGAGAAAAATGACCAAATACAAAAATATAAAAAAAAAGCAATTTAACAAATTACAACGACCATGTGGAAAATGATTTTTTCAAAGACTAAAATTTAAGACCTAAAAAAATCGCACGGAGTTGATCATACATTACGTACGCCATGAATTAAGCATTAATAGTGTTATTACACGTAAAAATTATGAAGCGACAGAAATCGTCTGCGACTCGTATTTGGTGTGAAATATTTATATGTATTCATTCCTGTCCTATTTATCTTTTTTGTTATTTTTAATTGGCTTATTCCATTTTTCTTTTGCACGTGAAAATCTTACAAATTAAAATTAACTCTTTGGCAGAAACTGTTATTCATTTTCTTTCATTTTCATTAGTTATTATCCACCTGAAACTTGCGTATTATCCAAGCATTTCATTGGCTGTTCGGGAAAAGGCTTTTCCGTCGTCAGATTTCCAAGAAATCTGATGACACACTTTAAATGAAATTTCATTCTTAAACTTCTAAACATCCGACAATATTACTTTTTACATCATCGTGTAGAAAAAAAATGTACTTTTAAATGCAATTAGTTTGAAAGCTGTATCTCAATTTGTTTCTGAGTTATTAATTTTTTTTGTAGTTTTTATTACTTTTTTGTCATAGTGGCAACACTCTGTTGTCCATCTCTGTTGAAACTAAAGGGAAATACAGATTACTGTATAGACCAATCACAAAACGAATAAAATGCGGATGAAACCAATAAAAACCTTCAGATATGCTTTTCATTTCCTACCCTGATGAGAACAATAACCACTTTTCCAAATGGTTAATAACAGATAACTTAACCCATAAGCTGAAATTTTATAGCATCGGCACTTAGCAACAAGGTTACTTACATCATTAGCTAGCAGAAATTACATACAAAATATGATTTGAAACGTACAAACAAACAAACGTAAAATAAACTGAGAAGAACATCTTACCCCAGGTACTACTGTTGGCCTTCGGAGCTCTTCTGGCGGATTATTGCTGAAGGCGGGTTTCCCTGGAGGGCCGGGTGGTCCTGGGGGACCCGGTGGGCCTGGAGGGCCTGGTAGCACCTGTACGCCTGTTGTAGACAATTTTTTACCTGTTATTTTGTTGGAAAGATACTACTTTTAGAAACTTATTTATTGCAATACACACTTATGGGGATTATTTATCATTAATCGAGAAATATAATAAGTTATTAAATTAAAAATTCAATTAATACGTTTTAAATCCAAAATTTAATAAATAATAAAAAAAGGTCATTGCCGTTGACAATCCATTTGTATCGAAAATTTAAACAAAATCTATTATATGTAATTTCGATCAAAAACATAAAAGAGTGTTTGTGCTCCTGGATTCTGCCCTGATGAGATATGAATACGACCCTGAAACTGCTTGAATACTTCACCGTCCTCAACAATGAACTTGAGCATAAAATTTGAGAAAATTTAGTTCGAAAGAAGTGGATCAAGACCCAGACAGACGGATAACAAAGGAAGTTGAGTGAAAGAGTGCAAACCATGAAATTTTGAAAAGAGAGACGAGATGAGATGTATTTGTATGAATAGCGCACACATATTAAAAAGTTCAAAACACGAAACTTTTTCACGCTAACAAAATTTAGTCCATTTTTATTTTTTGCACAAGTTTAGCATACAGAATGTCCCGAACAGATTTAAACGCGCTTTAATTTTTTGCCTGTTCGAACTACGCAGGTAAATTGCAAAAGAGTTCAAAATAAGATAGGAATTAAGATTATGTGGATCAAGCAGTCCAGCCATTTATTTTAAAGAAAAGACATTCCTTGGGTTATATAAGTGATATTTAAAAACATTTTAGCATAAATAGGACAATTGCACTATAAAATATAATAAATAAGATGTATATGTTAAAAACACATAAACTTGCTTAACGGTACACAGAAACAAGAACTTTTTCATGAACTTGCACAAATAACAAATCTCTAGACTTTTAAGCATTTTATCATCATATTTATCCTGAAGACGACTGAAGAAGCAGTTCGAAACGTCGATATTATGCTTTTCTTTAATTTTATTTGTACGAGTTCATAAAAAAGTTCGTGCTTACATGTTTTTAACATATACATCTTATTTATTAAAAACATTTTCTCCGTGCTGTGACTGGTAAAAGACACTAAGATTTCCATTTTTCTATGTCCAAAATTCACGGAGTTACGATACTTTAATTTTTATGAAATTTCGGATGTCTCTAGTTTCTAAGAAATCGTCTGTCTATTTTTAGAGCCAGAAAGCTCCGAAATTTCCTTACTTGTGTTGATGAAGTAGTCCTGCCATTATTTTCAAAAAGTTACATTTTTTAAACATTTAAACGATTAGTTTTAAAACGTGCATTTAGAAATATTTCGTCCATGTTCTGGGAAGTATAACAGTGACATTATATTCTTCTGCAACCAAAACCCACCGAGTTATAATACTTTGAAGTTTATGAAATTTCGGAGCTTTCCGGCTCTAAAAAAGGGTTTGTCCGCTTTTAGTGTTCATTAAAACAGTCATATGATTTCTGAGTGCCGGAAAGCTCCGAAGTTTCATAAACTTTAAAGTATCATAACTCGATGAGTTTTTGTCGTAGAAGAATTGAAAATTTACATGTCTTAATAATTACTTGTAATATATACTTGTCAGAGCATGGAGAAAATATTTCTAAATAAACTGATAGGACAAAGGGACTGTATATAAAAAAGTGTATCTTTTTTAATATGATTGGCAGGACTATCTCCAAAAGGTAAAAAATTAAGGCGTGTCCATCTTTTTGGAAGAATCTGTATAGTATTCTGTATTTCATGTGTATAGCTGGCAGAACTATGAATGCAAGACACTGAAAAATTAAAATCATATTTGTAATGATATACAGTGGCGGTCAAAAGTTTCCGGCCAGTTAGTTTTTTTGATTTGTTTGACAGAACGTTTTAGCGAAGAAGAAGTTCAATTGCTCCAAAAGTTAGGAATAAGCAAGTTACCTCTGACCACGTGATCATTTTGATTGCTTACTTAAGATACTTGATGCAAAGGGGAGGAATTCAAAATTCGCGCGTGCAAAAGTTTCCGGCCATTCGTCATTCATTAGTTTTTGCTATCGCTAAAGTGTTTTTTTTGGCCATGTTTGTTAATTAATCAAGGTGAATAATGTATTTGAAATTAAAAAATGAAAAGTTTAACAATTTATTGTTCCTAAATGAGTGATTTGTTTGTCGCTAAAGGGGCAATCCTCTCGTGAGATTGCGGCAAAGTTGTCGATCGGAAAATTTGCTGTAAACGATATTTAAAAAAATATATATATAAAGATGGTCATGGCCTTCGTAACTTGCCACGGTTCGGGGGACCCCGGAAAACGACTATTCTTGTGGACAGAATTATCAGAAGAAAAGCAGTTGATGACCCGCTGCAATTCCTCGCCATTTATGGCGTTAAAAGCGATTTATGGTGTTATGGTTATTGCTGAAACAAGTCTATCTAGAGTGTCCAGACGCTTATGTGACGTAGAACTTTATAGAACAGTCGGTGTTAAAAAACCTTTCATAAGTAAAAAAATTCAGAGGGCCCGAATGGCGTTTGCCAAGGAATACAAAGACTGGACAACTGAAAACTGGAAAAAAGTACTATTTTCAGATGATTTGACGTTCAGTCTTTTTGTGAGTGATAAAAACATTACAACCGATGACCTAAAAACAAAAGATAAGGTTCTAGATATATTATTCCTAGAATGAAGCACGGCGGAGGACACGTTATGCTGTGGGGAGCATTTTCTGGAAAATGCGCCTGTCCGTTATTTGAAATCCGCAGCAAGATGAATAATGCAATGCATAAGGATATCTTGCGAGATCATTTGCTGCCTTACTGGAGGAAAAATTGTGGTCGCAACTATTTGTGTCATCATGATAACGACCAAAAGCATACACGCAAGCTCGTCAAGCAGTGGCTTTCGCACAAAAAAAAAACTTCGCTTTTGAAATGAACAGCCCAATCATCCGATCTGAATATAATAGAAAATCTTTGAAACTAACTTGAAAACGTGTGTGGAATTATAAATATTCCAATTCAGCAGCATTTTCACAAAAATTTCCAGAACCGTGGACAAAATTTAACATTGATGATCTAAAACTGTTCATTGAATCAATGCCACTTTGCTGCGCCGCAGTACATATTGCTAAATGTATGAATACAAAACACTAATTGTAAATGTTGTTGATCACTGTTTTTTTCTTTTATGACACCATTTTTTTCCAAACTTCCCAAGGTGGCCGAAAACTTCCGAGAACATGCGTTTTCTTTTGCAATTAATTTTGTCAATTAAATTTATTAATATTTAATTTTTATTCCATAAATAAGTTCTTAACTGTCATGTCAATAAAGTGTATAAGTATCACTTTGAGATTCCTTTTTATATGGGTATACTTACAAATTAACCAAAACTTTTTATGCTGACCGGAAACTTTTGACCGCCACTGTACATAAAGAAAACATGTCTTGAATATGGCAAAATATATAGTATCTGGATATAAAAGTCACTTGTAACTTTTTAATGTTATAATCCAGGGCGAATGCTCTCATTCATTCCTGCCAGGACAACTTTTTGCTGTTGGTAAACGTATTCAAAGATCGTTGACCGGTTGACACTTTGGATAGTAAGTTGTGTGGGATTGAGCATCTTGAAATCTATTAGCTAGTTATTTAATATTTTTTTAAAATAAAGATATGTAAAATATAAGTTTGTTATTTCAAATAAAATGTCTTTTATTCGATCTAAATGTATGTAACTTTATTGGCAAAAAAGTTCTTCAGAATGGACTTGTGAAAGGTCTTTCTTTATACACACTATATGGCCATTGATGAACGGACACTTGCGATTTTAGACATTTTGTTAAATATCTAGAAAAATACACGAGTAATTATCCTGAAACTTGAGGCGTGTAAACAACATACTATACGCCATATGTTTCAGAGAAGAGTTTTTCCCGAAACCCTATAGGGGACCGTCAATAAATTGAAGAAAAACGAATATCTTTTGGATAACCCTGTAAAAACTAATGTCTCAAAAGCGTTGAAACTGTAGATTATCATTAAGTGGCTTATTGTAATAAACTGCGTTCATTTTTATGAGGATAGCATGTATACATGTGGAGAAATTAAAGTTTTAATAAAATAATCTCAAATTTCACAAAGTTTTTTGTTTATAATTTGCAGAGTTTTTAATATAAAAGAACGTTCTTTTCAAAAAAAAAAAAATAAATATGAAAAACAACATTGTACACAATACCCTGCAATCAGAATTAAAAAATAATAAATATTAGATGAAAAATGAGCAGCTTCACAAAACAATATTTCACTGCGCATACGCGAATGCAGTCAAAATATAATGTGCATAATGTATTAGCTAAATGTATAGAGCAACTTTTGCGAAAGTCTCAAAAATATATCTCAAAAATTCTGAAAGTGAACGTCGATAGAATAAGCTCGAAATCCGTTGTTCTCAAAAGGAAGCAAAAAGATGAGGGACTGTATCCAAATATAGTAGTACGTACAATATTGTGTACTGTCAATAGTGTGTAACATATACTGCATTTGGATACAGCCCCTCATACTTTTCCTTGTATCACAGCGTTGAAGATCTGCAACATACCCAAAAGTCAATGTTACTTAGCCGGTGGGATTTATAAAGCGATTATATTTATTGGTGCTATCTGCCAACACAACAGTTAATATAAATTGTTCATAGAAATCTTAATAGATGCCTATACTGAGTTAATTTTTCATGCCAAAAGTTTATTTACCGAGCAGTTTAACATCATCTAAATGAACTTCCTAAATTTTGTAAAATTAAAAAAGCGACGACCAAAAATAGATTTGTTACAAATGTAAGTTCCTATACTTTATAATTTTGTATTAGAAAATTAACACTATTTATAGGAATTATGTAAATTTCGGTTTACTGCAGATGTAAAAAAACAACAACCTTATAGTCAATATATTTTTTTTTATGTTCTGAAATTTTTAAATTATGTTTTACATGCTTCAAATGATGTATTCTAACACCTGAGTCAATTGTTCAAAGCTCGAAATTGTTGAGTCACAAAGGGTTTGTATAGGAAAATATAACATAACCACAAACGAAAATATGCAATAAGCTCTTCGTCTGTTACACACGATTCCGAAAAGCTTTCTTTATCGTTAAAAAATACGAAACCAACATATTTTCGAGATTTAAAGAAGTATTTTTACAAACAAAGTTTCTTTTGCACCACGGATTAACGCAGTAGAGATTATCCCGTACAATGATACATCTGTTTTGTTTTACGGCCGTCTTATATAACGTTATTTTTTAGAGACGACATTTTAATTGCAGGCCGAAAGAAATAGTATATCGGGGGCTAACAAATTTGTTGGAGAAAATTTTAAAAAAAGTGTTTCTGTACATAAAATTTTTGTCATTTAAGACTGCTCTACTCGAAGAAGCCTTGATATCCCTAAATTTTTAGAAATAAAGTACAGATCTCAGTTTTAAGCACGATAATTAGTAATATTTAAATACATTTCTAAGAGAAGGGCTAATAGGAGAGGAGAACTACTTTCACTACTACTTCAGTATGATTAAGCAAACTCACCTTTTGGTCTTGAGAAAGCTCTTAGTCCTTTGATTCCACGATATGCTTGTAAGGAAATAGTTTGTTTAATTTTATAACACTCACGTGTCGTAATATAAACTGAAGAAAACAAGAAAGAAAAGAAAGAAATCGATTTATGGAACAATTTTTATCTTTATTGAATTTTATTTATATTCTATCTAAAATAAATTGTAAGGAGAGTAATTGTAACCTTGTAAGGAGAGTTAAAAGATTATATACAAATACTTATCTTATATTTCTTTCGTGCTTTAATGATGGTTGCAAAGGTAGTTTAAATGTAGATTTAGAAAATTTAAATTACTGTTTTCATTTCTTATATTAGCAAGTGAGACTTGTTTAAAAAAATTGACTACTATGTGTAATCAGGTGTCGCCAGAGCATCGACTTGGTTAATGTTGGTGTTAGAAAATAAATTATAAGTAAAAAAATAAATTGCTTTATGAAGACAAGCTTTTATTACAACGTACTAAAAAAGAAAAGAAAATGTTGAAGGTCAATTGATTGAAATAAACACCTGTTTTGTTTTGTTTTTTTAAAAAGTTAAATTGCGAGCGAATATTTTATCAGTTTGTTCTTTTAAATAAAATAAATACACAATTTTAAATCTAGTTTCCTGGTTAAAAAAAAAAAAAAAAAAAAAAAAAAAAAAAAAAAATCTATCAACGCCTTGTGAGTATCTAACTCACATCCATTCGCACCCTGCTCGGAATTAAAAGATGGCGCATTTACCAGCCAGGTCACGGTTCAATCGAAGAACACCAGCTTACGTTTGGAGCAATCAATGACATTTACGTACCTTTATTGGATAAATGTTTTTCTGCCTGAAAGGTGGCAGAGGCAAATTTAAAATATTTTTTCTTTACAGAATATTGTATTGTTGCTGCATACCTCTACATATCTCGGGCTTGGCCCAAGGCCCGTACCCGGCTCGGTCGGCGAAATGCAGGCGAGCTTTCAAACGGGCCGGGCCGGCAAAAAAATTGAACGGGTCTGCAGGGAAGGGCCGAAATTTAGCGGGCCTACCGGACCGATATAAAAATTTAAATGAAGCCGATAAAATATGAGCCATTTTCAATGAATATGACTTTCGCGAGAAGAAGTATAAATGTGCGTCATGAGCCGATGAGAGTTTGACAACATCAATACAGAAATGTAACATGTCCATCATAGAGATCGGCATCGGACAGTTTCATGGTGTCTGATCCTGGGTTTAATGTTTTCAGCACACTTGTACCGGACCGAGATCAGGCTTGCATTTTTTGTCTACATAATCGTGCCGAGACGAAACTGGTCTTAATCGTTCTCAGGATGGATAAGGCAGGCATTATGTTTTGTAAAAGTATTAAGAGCGATAATGAATTTCTGTTAACAGTAACTTTTGGAACAGTTACATGGTACCTTAGGGTGGTCCTCAAGTTCACTGCTCAAAAATGCGAAACTTTCCGTCACATTTTCTGACTCATCTTTAACTGTAAAAGCATAAATTGAAAGG
The DNA here is from genome assembly GCA_963932465.1 of Maratus speciosus. Taxonomy (NCBI): domain Eukaryota; kingdom Metazoa; phylum Arthropoda; class Arachnida; order Araneae; family Salticidae; genus Maratus; species Maratus speciosus. Next base: position 7,940,008 of record OZ010792.1, on the reverse strand, counting down.
CCTGACCATTGAAGGGATTTGGAATAGAATAGCGTTTTCCAATTTTGTTAAATTACTTAGAGAGATATAAGAGATTCTAGTCACGTGACTATATGTTTTTATCCTTTCGCGTGCTACCGCTTCCGGAAATTCGATTCAAAAAGCGAACTTTGGCAGTATTTTCTCAAAGATATATTCCTTTTATATTAAAAAATAAATAAAAAATTAGCCATTTACATAGTTTTTGAATAAGAATACCTGCCAATCTTACGCTTTTCCGAAAAGAAATGAATTGAGAAATGTTTTAGAATGTAGCTCCTTTAGATATGAGAAAAACCTTAATAAAATGACAGAGAAATGTTTTCACAAATCTACTTTTCATTATACAGCTTCAAAAGTTATCAGGTTTTTATCCCTTTATTCTAGACTAGATTAATTTTTTTTTTATGAATTCTTGTTTGAATTTTGAAACATCTAAGACTGTAAGTAATCATTAATGTTACTATCGTGTGTTTTCTGTTTTGCGAACACATAGTAATCTAAATCTAAAATATACTGTAAAATGTTCCCATAAATACGCATGTAGTATTCATTAAAAGAATCTTAATTGTATGTCGAGAAAAAAAGGAATTTTTTGTAGAAATTGAGTCGGGCCGGGACGAGAACTGTGAAAATGTAAACGAGCCGGGCCGAGCCGGGCTCGGGCCGAACTTTTAATTTTTACATCAGACCGGGCCGGGCCAAGATAGATTTCGTTCGGGCCGGGCCGGGCCGGGCCAGGCCCAGGCCTGGAAATTCCGGCCCGTGCAGACCTCTATTGTATTGTCACCGGAAAAATGTATAGCAAAATATGAGGTAAATTGTAGCATAGTAAAGGTGTTAAAATTGGATTGCAATATTTGAGCTGGACGGGCACACTAAGCAAGTTAAATAAAAGCTTGTAATTGCACATTTTCTAACAAGATCTAAGTCAGTTATGTACACGAAGCTGCAATAAATATGATGCAATGAATGGTAGTGCATGTTAAAGCATATACTATATTAAAGTGCACTGTCAAAACGGTTCGGTTGATAAATGACAAACACCTAACCACGAATCAAATTATTTAGCGTAGTTTGCGTTGGCTTAAAAAAGAGCGGTTCTGAAGTTGACTTTGTTTAAGGATAAATATCATTAACGCCACCTGAAGTGAGTACAGAACTAGTAAAATGTTGATTATATTACATATACATAAATAATTTTTTATTTGATGAACCTCAAAACACCATGCATGTCGTTTTAGATGCTATTATTGAACGTATTACTTTCATACTACTTAAATTATTACGCTTAAAAAAAGTTCTAGGAAATGTTAAGATTTGATAAAAATGTATTATAGCACGTGTCAAAAAAAAAAAAAAAAAAGTTACACCATCCTTTATTGATCGTTAACAATAAAGTTATAACGTAGATGCCATAATATTTTCTGAATAATAGTTTCTTTCAAAACAATTAATTTTTGAAATAGGGTTGTCTACCTATTGAAAATTTTACCAACTTTTTTTTTTTTTTTTTTTTTTTGAAATAGTAACACCCACGTACAACATCCTATTCAAGTTCTTCGGATCAAAGAACACTAGAAAAAAGGCACAATTTATATACTTTTTTTAGGTCTTCTTAGAGTTAGAAGAGTTTAAAGTTTGAGAATGTTAAATTGAAACTTTAAGTTATATCTTCTCGAAAAGTCACCCAATTTAAATTCCTTTTTTTTTTCTTCAAACGAAGTACTATGAATAAACCACACATATTCCAGGAAATTTTTCAATTCAAAAACCAGGGATGAACCGGATATCGGATACAGGATATCCGAAGCTCCTTTGCCTGCCGGATTCGGATATTCGGCACTATATATGTTTTTAGTTATATGGTGAATTATTTCGTTATATAATGCCATCTCAGAATGATAAATTACAAATATGTTTCACACATCTTAAAAACAATTTAAATGTATTGAAATATAATTTACAAACACTATCTCTCTTTGAATATCAGGGCTTGAAATTCATGTTTTCCCAGGAGGTGAGTTTCCCACCCAACATTTATAAATGCAGGGGAGTTGAACTGTTAGAAAAGGGAAAAAATATATTTAAAACCCCGCCATTTTTTATGTGCCACTGAAAGAATTACCTTGACATGACAAAATACCATTGAAATAATTTAAATCAACAACTCAAGATAATTATCCAAAATGTTTATTTTTATTAAAAAAAAGGAATTGAATCAAGCTTTATATACATCATTTCTGTTTTTTAACTTTCACCTAATGTTATGGGCAATTAACAATTCGGTTGCTAAATGAATTTCTTAATTTAGAATTTATTGCATTTTACGCGCTTTAGCCTCTTTCAAAATTAGCACTTCCGACAAACAGCACAGAGCAACTTTTATAACTTTAGAAAATATCGGAAACACATGGTTATGCTGTCTTAAAATAATTTTAGAAAACTTTGCAAAATCTGATGTGCATTCATTTTTAACTTACTTGCATGAATAATGCATATCGGTGGTTGTATTGTCAATATCCTACGGTGATTGTATGTGACATCTGAACAAACTTGTTTTATTATATCCTTAGTTCTATGCATTGGAATTTTAAACCCATATCCAAAGTTTGAAAAGGAAACAGTGAATTGATTTCTTCTATTACACGAGAAAAGTTTGATTTCAAAAGTCGTGTCCTAATTTCTGTGAATTGCCAAAATCAACTAGTTTGTTGTTTCTAAATACGTTTTTTTGAAGTTCACCAAAATTATTTTTCTTCATGTGCACCACAAGTGTAATCTCATTTTGTTTAGTGCTGACTATTGCCCAATTTGGTAGGACTCAGTCTCCGGTGGCCGTTACTGCCCTTTTAGTTATTTCCTATTTTGGGGAAAGGGAAAAAACATCGCGAAATACGTAAATCAGTCGTAGAAAAAAATATGGCTTATTTCGTCAACCATGGCGAAAATAAATAAAAAAAAATTGTCGACCGGTCGCGAGAAAAAAACAAACAAAACAACAACAACAACAGCAACAACAAAAACCGAAGCTCGTTGGATATCGGCAGCGGGAAAATATCACGAAATTCGTCAAACGATCACGGAAAAATATCGTGAAATTTGCCAGTCCGTCACGATCAAATATCGTGAAATTCCTCAGTCGGTCACAGAGAAAAAACGCGAGATTTTTCAATCGGATGCAGAACAACAACCGTTACTTTCATTAGTATGCCGCAAGAACAAAAAGGTAAATTTGCCAATCGGTCACAGAATAAAATTGCTAAATTTGTCAATTGATCGCGAGAAAAAAATTTATGAAATTCACCGACCGGTCTCCAGAAAAAAATCATGAAATTCGTCAGTCTGTCGTGGAGAAAAATTGCAAAATTTTTCAGTCAGATGCAGAAAAACAATCATGAATTTTGTCAGTCTGTCGTAAGAAGAAACTGTGAAATCTGCCGATCGATAGCGGAAAATATCACGAAAATTGTCAGTCGGTCCTGAGACTTGTTCGTCGTTTTACAAAGAAACATTTTCGGAAAAAGATTTTTTGTAAACAGGAGCCTCCCGTCCACAATATTCTTTAGGGCACGAATCCTGCCATCCCGTCTCGCAATTCAAGCCCTGTATCTGCCATTCAAGCCCTGTAATGCATATTAATAATGTTGTATAAAAATGTAATTTAAACATTAAAAAATTTGTTTATTTGTACAATGAAATGCTGATAATTGCTATTGGATTTGGATATGGGATTGACTATATTGATAATTGCTGATAATTGCTAATAATTAATTAATTTGTACAATGAAATGCTGATAATTTGTACAATAAATTTTAACCAATCAATATGCCTGTAATTGTAGAGTATTTTCACAAAGAAAGACACACTTTCTTTTTATAATTTAAACATAAAATATCTACTAATATACCCATGATTAAAGAGTTATTTTCTCCAAAAAAAGGTTTAGTTTATGCCTTTCTTCTGTTTTAATTATTTAATACTGTTTTGCTTAAGTTACATTTAGTTTTATTTTAAGTTAAATTACTTAGATATTTATAAGTAAAAACAAAATTACTTTTAATTTTAAATATTTATAATGAAGTTACAAAAATAACTAGTTGGATGTACCAATCCCAAAACTTTCTTCTATCTCATACATCTTAATATTTCAAAAAGTAGCTCCAAATGTTATTACTTCAATATTATTAGTTCAATATTATACAAACTTTGATTTTGATCTAAAATTTCTACTCCAGTCAATTAATCAGAATAAGTTAATCTCGATCATGATATTTATTAAAATCAATATTTTTTTTGTTATTTTGTTGTACCTCGGCTGATTGTGAATAGCCAGCTTAGCAAGATCCGAAATTCTTGTCGCTTCACAAGCCGCCAATATACACTGCAAAAGAAAAAGAAAAAGAAAAAAAAATCGAGAAAATTTTACAAAAATCGTTGTTACTGTGCCACCTTTTGGCGGAATATTTCCAAATTCAAGGAGAAGTTGCTGGCCATAGCCAAAAATATACACAAAAAATTGGTTAAATTCTATGCTTAGCTTCATACACTTTTCGATGGTAAACTAATGAAAATAACACAAAAACCACTATTATAACGCCCCCTTCCAGCGGAATATTTTCAAACTGAAGGAGGACCTGCTGGCCATAGCCAAAAGCATTCCCCGAAAAATTGGTTCAATTCTATACATAACTTCATACACTTTTCGATGGCACAAGAATTAAAGTGGCACAAAAATTGCTATTACAGCGGCCCCTTCTGGCAGAATATTTCCAATTTAAAGGAGAACCTGCTGGACATAGCCAAAAACATAAACAAAAAATTTTGTTCAATTACATGGATAACTTCATACACTTTTCAATGGTACAATAATGAAAAAGGCACAAAAACCACAATTATAGAGCCAGCTTCCGGCGGAATGCTTCCATATTAAAGAAGGACCCGCTGGCTACAGTCAAAAACATACACAAAAAATTTGGTTCAATTCTATGCATAACTTCATACACTTTTCGATGGTACGATAATGAAAATGGCACAAAAATCGTGATTACAGCGGCCCCTTCCAGGGGAATGTTTCCATATTGAAGGAGGGCCAGCTGGCTATAGCCAAAAACACTACAAAAAATTTGGCTCAATAATATGCATAACTCCATACACTTTTTGATGGTACGATGGCGACACACGAACAGACAGACATTTTGTATAAACATGTTTTGGGATCTCTGACTCCTAAAACGTCTAAATCCGTCGAAAACCGGAAATCGAAAAAATTTCAATTACAATACTTTCTTTTATTGAAGATAGAAGAAAACAAAAATAGGCCTGTTTAATTGTTAAACTTAAAAGAAAGAAAGAAAATTAATAAAGTCATACTTGAATAAACAACTTCAAATTTTGTTTTACATTCTGAAAGTAAAGGTACAATTTTCTAAAAGATGTAAACGTAAATTCTTAAATTTATTATAAAGAGTTCAAATATCAATGTTAGGAAAGCTGGCATTTCTTTAAAATTTTGAGAATTACCTTTTACTCATGAATAGTAAACTTACTTTCATATTTTGCATTATAAATAAAAGTTGTTCGGGGTCAAATGATTTCTCTTATCCTTATATTCGCTTTGCTGCGCTCTGACGGATGATTCGGATATCCGATGGTATTTCGGATATCCGATGGTATTTCGGATATTGTAAAATCAGCCGCATATGCCAGATATCGGATATTGCATCCCTATCAAAAATATTGTGAGGAATCTAAGATACCTCACAGAAAGGCCTTATATATATTCAGATAAAAAATCTATATTGGAAAACCCATGTATAAGCATTCTAGCTCAAATTATTCTCTAAGTCCAAGATTGTGCAGGAAATGATCAAAGGAATCGATTCATCTCAACCAATCTTACCTTTTAACGGAAAAGAGACATGGAGATGTAAAGAGTAGGAGATACGGAATCCTTCTCAAGTCGAAGCCACCGGGGCTGTTCAAATATTACGTAAGCATGTTTTTGGTAACTTTTGACCCCCCCCCCCTCCCCCTTGTTAGCAAAAATAAGCAAATCGCTAACCCCCTTCCTCTTAGGTGCTTACGTAATATTTGAATGGCCCCACCGCATTTTTCCCAGACCTGCCCGATAGTGAAACTAAACTTGAAACTTTCTTATGCAGGAAAGGAGGGGTCCTTCTTAACCCATAATCTCGAAGTTTGTTAGTGATGTCACTCAGCTAACGTTCTGAATGGACGAAAGATAGCCTTTGTTTTAAGGAGAGCGAGCTAATGAGAAAAGATGAAGAGATCCCATAGAACGAGAGACTGGATTGTGATCCCAGTAGAGGAGGTTGTCCTCTCGGATAGATCAGATATTTCGGAGCAAGTCCGAAGGAAAAAGAATAATCTGCTAGCCTAGGGAGTCTTATCTTTTCCGCTCCAGCCGTGGGGGAAAGGAGTCGATAACTCTTTAGTTTTGCTGTAAGGGACAGAGGCATTTATTTTATTCGTGAACTGATATTGAGTGACTCTTTAGTTATTGTGAGAGAAGAATTTACTAAAGTGATATAAGCTATATATCTCGTTTGTCGGGCATTACTCTTTTAATTGAACATTGTCTTAAGCAGAAAACGCTCTCAGATTATAATTAGCTGTGTGTAATTCAAGTCTAATCAATAATCACTAATAATTTATTTTATTTTATTTTATTTTAATAAATATTCAATTTGATTTCAACTTGAGCCCCCGCCTTTTTGAAGTTACTACGCTACCATTTCATCCTTAACATTCACGGCGTCACCTCACAGTATATTTTTACTTATGAAAATTATTAATAAATTCATATTAAAAAATAGGAATAATGACCTACATTACTTTTTGCATAAACAGAAGGAGCGTCATCAGAAACATGATGTGTAAATTTACAGTTCATTTTAAAAATTGTTTTTCAAGAAATAGAGAAATTTTATTTTTCAACGGTCTACATGTAAGAAAGCCGTAAACAGTTACTAGAAAATTTATAATGATTTTCTTTTCTTTTAAGGAGAGATTTGCTTTTCTTCGGTTAAAAAAATCAACCCACGCAACAAACCATCAATTTTTTCACTAGATTAATTTTAACACAATTATTCTAATTGGTAAATAAATCGTATTAGATGTAAATTTCCAACTGGGCGGAAAATGTCCGGACCAGGATTCGAAACAGGGACCTCCTTGGCTGAAGCCGCCAGTGCTGTGCCATCTGAGCTATCCCAAACGAATCTGGTGGAACGTTTTCACCCAGCTAACCTTAATGATTGTAGCATCTGGTTTGAAACCTGGTTCAGCTCAACAGAATAAATCACAGGTGATGAAATTTCAGAAACCGCTGGATACGAAATTACACTAGATTAATTTTAACACAATTAATTTTAACCCAGTTGGAAATTTACATCTAATATGATTTAATTGTGTTAAAATTAATCTAGTGTAATTTCGTATCCAGCGGTTTCTGGGGTTTCATTACCTGTGATTTATTCTGTTGAGCTGAACCAGGTTTCAGACCAGATGCTATAATCATTAAGGTTAGCTGGGTGAAAACGTTCCACCAGATTCGTTTGGGCTAGCTCAGATGGCACAGCACTGGCGGCTTCAGCCAAGAGGTCCCTGTTTCGAATCCTGGTCCGGACATTTTTCGCCCAGTTGGAAATTTACATCTAATATCATCAATTTTTTATTAAAATTTTTTTTGTAATGTTCTTCAAATGATAACAAATGACATGCTAAAAACCCGGAGCTAAAATCTTCATTCGTATTCCAGAAGAAAAAAAAAAAAAAAAAAAAATGCTAAAAAAACTTCTTTTTCAGCTTTCTACGGCACAACCGCTTTTAATAAAATGAGTTTATTTTATTTTATTTTATTATTTTTCTTTTATTATTATTGTTTAAGTTTCTCTACAATTTTTCTGGTGAATGATTCTGAAAGTTTTTCCTTTCATAATTTTTTTTCTGTTTTTCTAAATTTATTGATAAATACGTAATATATTTCCTTTCACAACTCTATGAAGATTTAAGTAAAAATATATAAACTATACCTTTTTTCGGACTGCTTTGATTTTGATCCAAGGACCTTCAAATATGGTTTGAAAAGTGGGTGTTAACATTTGAAAAATCAAAGTTAGTAGATTTTGCAATAAGTAGAAGAAGTTTGCAGTAAGTATTTCAAAAATTTCAACTTTATTCTGAGTGAAGACATTATTTTGTGTTTAATGACATTTTTATTTCTACTATTATTGTAAACTGCCAGCGAATAAAACCGGGTGTATTATTTTATGTATTTTTTCTTGACACCGACTGCACAGAAAATTTTCACTTAAATTATATCAGAAGATTTTATATGCTTTGATATACTTTTATTGATTTTTTGGTCGTAATAGACTTTTCACTCTATTTAAAATATTTTTCATAAGGAACTTGTTAAACTCTTCATGCACTATTTTTTATTTAGTATGGTTTCTAAATATACATTAAAAAATTCATTACATTTTACTACAATCTATAAAGGGCTTAAAAACTAGCTATATAAAGTTGCAATGTCTATTTTATAATTTTTTTATTATTAATTGAAATTGTGTCTAGAAGAAATATTATTTACAGTTGATGATATAATACTAACCTCTTCTTCCGGGAGTATCACTTTCTTTATCCCAGTAATAGTTGATTCTCGAACCGCTACCAGGGGTTCCCGGGGGTCCGGGAGGTCCTGGCGGACCTTGGATGGATTCACCGGGCAAGCCCTAAGACAACAAAAACAACATATATATATATATATATATATATATATTGATAGATATACAGAGTATATCTGAAATGCTTCAACAAACTTAGGGGGATGATAGTACTCATCAAGACGAACAAAAAATTCAATGAAACATGGGGTCGCAAATGACGTTTAAAGGGTGAAAATTGCAAAACTAATAAAAATATCGAAATCGAAATCGTTTTTCTGTAGAATTGGCTAATAGCACGAAGATGGTTTTCCTTTCACTTTGTGCATATCCGGTCAGAAAGAGACAACAAAAACTTGGAAGAAAGCCAAACAAATCTGTGAGCAGGAATCCACGTATGCAAATTTTCCATCTTCTTAAAAACAGACCAATAGACGCAACTTTGCAGCAAGCATGCGTTGTAAGTACATGAACCGCCAACGACGATAGGTAGCATCATTACGAAAACATTTTGTTTGTGCATTTAGTAGGAATGGCTACCAATTGCAATAACCATATGGCTGATATGCATATAGTGTAACGGCGAAGCTGCAGGAAATGGCCACTTTCTGGAGTGTTTCTTGCTCGTCTCAGTTTGTCCATTTCCAGACGCATTTTCTCGATTTTCATCCTTTAAACGACATTTACGACCCCTTGTTCCATTGCATTTTTTGTTTGTCTTCATGAGTACTATCATCCCTCTAAGTTTGTTGAAGCATTTCAGATACACCCTGTATATCACCAGATGATAAATTAATGAACAGATATTCCTTTTTTAAGAAACAATTCTCTAAATCTGTTATTGCTTAGTATTTTTTAACCCTTTATGTCCCATATTATGAATTCATGAAAATTTCATCTTCTAAATCCTTTTTCGTGAATGTTTAAACCGGCATTAGAAGATTTACACAATCATTTAATAAATTTTTGAAGGATTTTGCCAATTAAAATTAATTAATTAAATTGGAATTTATAGGGATTTTGTGCCATATTGATAACTCTACTTAAATTTTTCATTGAAAATATACAAATATTTCCGAACTGCAACCCCCCCCCCCCCCCCCCCCACCAATCTTTCAACGTCAAGAAAGCTGAAAAGATGCAAATGAAAAAGAAAAAATATTTTTGTTTTGTGCAATTAATAATGCTTTTGGAACAAGGTAAAGTAAAGTATTTATAACTCATTCTAAACTGTATTACTACTAATTGATGTATTAAATGAATTTTATAACAAGTTATTTTAATGGTACTTTAAAGTACCGTCGAGCATAAAGGGTTAAAGGAATAAGTCTCTAAATCTGTTATTGCTTAGCAATTATGAGTACATGGCTATGTTTTTATAATTTTGTGATTATAAAATTAACTAACATTGTAAGGAAGAATTGAATTTTTAAGAAAATATCTCTCTATCTATATTATAAAGGACAAACATATCTGTGCGTAACGCATACGTCATTCTGCGAATGGCAACACTTTGAAATTTGAAATAAAATTTCGCTACTGCAAATTTTTAAACTTCTAAACATCCCACATTTAAAATTTTTACACCGTCTTATACAGGAAAAAATTTACTTTTAAATGCAATTTGTTTGAAAGCTGTATCTCAATTTATTTTTGAGATATTAAATTTTTTATAGTTTTTAATACCAATTTTCTAATCGTGGCAACTGAAGTACTTTATTTCTATTAAAAGCTGTTTAGTTATCTTTATTGATTATATTCTTACTGATGCCATTTTCTCATTACAATTAAAAATATTTTTTTCATTCCGCTGATATTGAGTTTGAGACAATAGGCAAAATATTTCAGCGACTGAAAATGACGTTATATTAAAAAGAAAACGATAATTTTATTTGATAAAATGAAATATTTCCCTTTAAATGCGTATAAAAGTTATAAAATTCTGGAATTTTTACGCGCAGGTACAGAGATTATACTAAGACGAGTGGGAATTTTCACATGGAAAGTTGTAATAGTTGACAAACATGACCTCAAACTCGAATATATATTTATTACTAATAACCTATTGCGCTTTGAAATGTTTTTAAATGGTTAATATGGATGTGAAACGTGGAAAATGACTTGATTCGGTTTAGATTTAAAGGGGGGGGGGGGCATTCTATGATTATGTCAAGGTGAAATCATTTTTGCTGATTTTTCATTCCGTAATACCAAGCAATAATTGATAACTTAATCAAAATTGCTTATCTTGATTATATGTTACTTATTACGTATATGAATAAAGCTTAATTTTTCAATAATTTTAACAGTATGAAGTTTCTGAAAAAAGTATTTTATTACTCTTAGGTAAAAATATGTCTTTGACGAATTCAACTAACAAGTGTAAGATGGATTTTTTATTCTAATTATTTAATTGTTGTCGATGTATTATAAATTTGATAGTTTGATTTAAATTTGTATTATAAATTTGATTATATTATATATTATTATTATATTATTATTATATATTATTATATATTATATATTATATTATTTGATTATATTTGATTTGTATTATAAATTTGATAGTTTGATTTAACAGTTACTTTGTAAACATTTTTCTTTCGTCGAAATTCGACGGGTTCCACCTCGTATATTTAAAATTAAAATGGCCACATGGGCGAATTTAATTCAAGTCATATAAACATATTTTAAACCAGAATTTTTACTTACTATTATTTAAATTATTTCTATGTGGTTTTGCATAAAAAAATATTTTCTTTTTTAAAATAGGTTTTGCATGATATCATACGAAACTTGATATTTTATTGAAGTAGGAATATGCGCGATTATTGAGAATGGTTTCTGTAAAAAAAAAAAAAAAAACGTTTAAATATCAACCTCAAAATAGAAATTTGACGTTATTAGTCCAAGAAACATGGACAAAAAAAAAAAAAAAAAAAAAAAAAAAAAAAAAAAAAAACAATTTTAGAATAATAGAATTTTGTTTATCACATACTTCTTATAAGTTCTTTACGGTAATTGATCGATGAATAATTTGCATACAGCTAAAACTAGTGGAATATACGCGAGCGCTGTCTACTGATCAAACATACACTTATTTTCTTAAAACCTTCAATTACTTTCTGAACCATTACATATTTCATGCAGATAACTAACTTATTTGGTGATATCTTGCTAAAAGCTCGCGGTAGTTACACTGTAAAAAAAAAAAAAAAGGACTAAAAAACGGAAATACTACTGGCAATCTAGATGCCAGTACTATTTCTGTTTTTTTACGGGAATTTTTACCCATAAATTACAGAAATTTTTCCTTTTTTCTGATTAAAAACGGAAAATTTTCTGTAATTTATGGGTAAAAATTCCCGTAAAAAAACGGAAATAGTACTGGCGTCTAGATTGCCAGTAGTATTTCCGTTTTTTACTCCTTTTTTTTTTTTTTTTTTTTTTTTTCTTTTTACAGTGTAGCTCTAAGTAGGGTAATATCTTATGGCCAGTCCTTACATTCCATACTGGGAATAAATTTCGGGTGATTCAAAATAAACTTTCAAAATTAGCAATTCGTAAACGAATAAAGATAAAAGCACCGAACGGATGAGGAATAAGCCAGATTTTTTTAATGATGAAAGCAAAATAGAATTCTAGAATAAATGAAAATGCTTGAGCAAAAAAGAATGCTTGAAACCACCATGATTGCCAACATTGCAAAATGTCATCTGCAACATGTGCGTGCCAAAACACAAGAAAAGTTAGCTAGTACTGCGAATAGTGTTGCCTTGTCTGACAGCTGTACTGCTAAATGATGGTTGTAAGTTGTAAGCTTACTTCTAACTTGTAAGCGACTTGTCACTTACATGCCATTATTTTGTAAAAAAGAGAACTATTCAAACATGCGCATTGCTTTCGTCATAAAAAATCAATCCGGGTTCTTTTTCACCAGTTTGTTGCAAACCGCAACATTTGTCTTTATTCGTTTTCGAATTATAAATTTTTAAAGTTGTTCCTCATTTTTGAATCACCTGGCACATCTTTGTAAAAATTGTATTGGTAAATTGCTACATTGCTTACATCGCTCATTCATTCTGGCCCACTTTTCATCTCTAAACGAGTATTCACAAATTTAAATAATCTCTTTAATCTGATTTTGATGCATATTTGAAAGTGCATGTTATACGGTTAACATTTAATAGCAGATGATGCCCAATTCTTTTAAGGGTAAAAAGTAAAGATGTGTTTTCGAAAGAAATAAGCAGTATGACTTATGAATAAACCTGAATAAGAATAAAAAGTACTTTAATCTGGAAAGATAAAATGCCAGAGAAAGAAATTACTTACTCTGGGTCCAGGGGGTCCGGGAGGTCCTGGAACGGGAACGTAGGTTCCATCGCCACCAATTCCACCTGGGGGCCCGGGAAGGCCAGGATCACCCTGAAAATCGAAATAAACATATATATATCAAGCAACTATTATAAATTTACATTTTGCTTTCTGGAATTTTACAAGAGATTATTTAATAAATCTGAAAATTTTGACGAATTTCCCTTATAGCATCATCACCAAAATATGAATGCACTGTGACCAAAATGCAACTTTTATGGTCATCATTAGAGTCAAGTGACTTCAAAAATAAGTTATATCCATATCCAAGTCTCTGTGACGTTAAGCAATTACTTATAGAATACGAAATAATTCGACAGTATTCTTAATATTTAATAATACTAAATTATTATTATTGTATATTCAGGTATAATTTATCCCAATGGATGCTCTTTTTTTTTCATGTACCTTTTTCATTCCTCTTTTTCGAGGGTGACGATCTACAAATGGTTAGTTTTAGTATAAATTGGATTAAGGGGTCTCAGGACTCTTAAAGCTTTAAAATTTTCGAAATTTTCATTTTTTTAGATGTTAAACTCCTATCTTTTCTGAACATTTTGATATAATTGTTTTGATTTGAATTGTTTTGATATAATTGTTTTGATATAATTCCTATTAGAACTGAAGTTATGGCTTTTACATTTATACACGTTCAATAGCTGAAGCGTTGTTTTGGAAACTTTGAAGCCATTTTTCTCCAAATGACGTTTTTGGGCATAACGCGCACGGTATCTCAAAAACTTATGAATATTTTTTCATGAAATTTTCAAAACATATGTTTCATGTTAGTCTGTATAAACTGAACCTAAAATTTCCTTTTTATTGTTCAAAACAAAAATTTTTTAGGTGATTATACTGTTGAAATTTTCTTAATTTTGTATTAAAAATATAAAAAAGCTTTAAATGCAAATTTATTTAGATTCAGGGTAATTATTACAATCTGATGTATAAGTAGGCACCAAAATTTTCATTCTAGTTGCAATACTTATTTTGTAATCGCGCGCGTAAGCTGTTATGCCGATTTTTTGCTCGTCAAATGTCTAACAGTTTGGAGCCCCCTGTAAATGCTAATTCTGCATCTTATAATTTTTTAAATACATTAAATGAAAGAACATACTTATATATTTAATTCCAATTAAAATTGTGTCTTAAAATAAAACACATTTTAAGATATTAAATGTTGAAAATGGTCTTTTTTTTTCATTTTTTCCAATTTTAAGAGTCCTGAGACCCCTTAAGATATAAAAAAAGACATATCGCTCACCCTCAAGAAAAGTGACACATCTCGATAAAAGCAAATTTCACAGGAGAGGCAAAAGAAAATTTGCATGATTTTACTGTAACATGAATTTGTAGCATTTAGCTTTGCATTCAGGAATGAAAACGTGCATAAAACCCTTAAAAACAAAGACGTGGGATGAAGTTTGGAAGGTTGGGTCATTTTACCTCCCCACACATTCCACCCCTTTTCTGATGTCACAAATGGACATATAGCGTAATAAAGTGATTTTCCACATAGCTATACTGATGAAACTTGTTGTGTAGCAAGACACATTTATGACAGACCTATTAGTAGAATAAAACGCAAAACGAATTTTGCCGAGATGTGTCACTTTTCTTGCGGGTGAGCGATATTTTTCTATGTGCGTGCCTTCCTCTTCCTTTGAGTTCCAATTTTCGTAAAAATAGGCCAACTGCCACGAAATTTCAACTACTTGTCCAACCAACTCTTGGACACGAACGGTGAGTATACGTGCCGCATAAGATGCTCAGAATCTTTGATTATTCTCACCAGTAAACTTTTATTGAAAATTTTATCTTATTTAATCCGAGCATTTTCCCGATTCAATTAGGCAAAAATTTCTCTTTTAAGAAACCGGTAATAAAAAATTTTAAATTCTGTAAAAGACGCTCGTTTCGAAGGGGTTAAGGGCGTATATTTCATGATTTTAAAATAATCATCTACCTTCTCGGAAAAATGGCTTGAATGCTACGAAAATGTATCATGTAACTATACAAACATGTCTTACTTTATTTATTTATTTTTTTTTTTTTTTAACTGGGACACATTAAAAAATCAAATCTATTATTGTTTATGGAAATGGACGTTTGAATAATTCGCAGTGGTTTATATTGAACGAGGGTAAGTAAAAATTATTTACACTTTCACCATAACAGGCCTTGAAATTTATCGAGTGGTGTCTACGCGTGCATGCGTTGAGTTTGGTGTTTCTGCGATCTTGTGTGCGTAGTTTTATCAAAGAAATTGAAGCGTGAAGCTCTTTTAGTGGGAGTTGGGTGAAAGATCGCACAATACGTTAGATGAATCTGTTAGTTGTTATGTTAGATTTCGAGTGAAAGTGGAACTTTCGATACGTAAAATTTATTATTTTACAGAGTCCTGCATCACTGAAGATCTTTCCATTGTACATATTCATCGGCTATCTACTTGCAATACAGAAAATATATCACAACAACAAAATATAAACAGATCATATTAAAAAATCTGTCACAATCGCTGTTAAGTCACAAGTCAAACTGACAAAGAAATGTCGTTTTGAATTCTCGCAGGCCGTTGGCGTGAAGGTGTATCTTAGGTTTACTACAAAAAAATTTGGAGAATAGGTAGATGCAATGAAGAATGCCTATGATTGGATCTCTCCTTGGAGTGTGTTTCACAGCAGAGCTGTTTGCACTATTTCGGTTAGTTACGGTTTCCACATCCTTCCCTTCTTTTCCTCTATGTTCTTTGGTTTTATCACGATCGCATCAGGTGCCTACGAGCTACGACAGCGTAAACATTTCAGCTCTGTTATAAAGTTGCACCTAAGAGGAACATCGAGCTGTGATCCGATTTGTATGGTCGGAGGGCCTGAAAGGTGCTGAAATTAATCGGAGACATCCATCACAATACGGGACAGTGCTTTATCTCGAAAAAGTGTTCTTTTTTTTGTGGATCCAGAAATTCAAAATTGGCCGGAAAAGCATAACGCCAAAAAAGAGGGAACTGGACGCCCGTCAAACTTGATCGCACAAAACAACTTTCAATAAGCTGGAGAGATGATTATGGCGGATAGGCGAGGTACAATAGATGAAGTTGCGTCTTTTTTAAACATCAGTCATGGTTCTGCCATCAAATCATTCACGACGAGCTCTGACTCCGTAAAAGCCTGTGCACGATGGGTACCATGAACAAGTTGGGTTTTGAAATCCCGGAACACCCTCCATACAGCCAAGGTCTCGCTCCCTCAGACTTTCATCTCTTGAGACTGCTCAAGGAAGCTTTAAGAGGTCGTTGATTTGTCTCAAACATAGACGTTCGGGATGCTGTTCAAAAATGGCTTTAAGACCAACCGAAAAATTTTCTTCCTGGAAGGAAACGAAAGCTTGGAGCACTGGACAAAGTGCATTATTAAAGTAGAAAATTTTGTCGAAAAATAATGCCAATGTTGTATACATACCTTTGTTTTATAAAGTTGTAGAATGAAAGTATAAGTAATTTTTGACTTACCTTTGTAGCACGTGTACAACATGCGATAAGTGTTGAAGTATGTATTTTAAAATTGTCCGATTCAAATGCACAAAATGCAGGTTCAAAAAATTTGGAATCTTAGCAAATTCTTATAAATACTGGCATGGTGTTTGAAATTTAAAGTTCCGTATTCAGTTATGGAGTAAAAAGATTTTTAAAGAAGAATACAAAAAAAAAAAAAATATATTGCTGATTCCATGAGAATAAGATGTCTATGCTTTATACATAATAATAGTCACGGCAGACTATTTTCAATAATATGAATGTATTACCTTTTTGCCATCAAGGCCAGGTTCTCCTCGGTCTCCTTTTTCTCCAGGCCTGCCAGGAGGTCCTTGAGGTCCTACTGGTCCAACGTCCCCTCTGTCCCCTTTAGGACCTAAATGGAATAGAAGAGTTTTTTTTTTAAAAGTTGAAATAATAGAAATCTTTAAATGGAAATATTTTGTACGAAAAGATGGTAGGCTTACCGATGCTAACGACGCTGACTCCATCCTAAAGTATAAGAGAAAGAAAATAAATTTTTAAGGTGAAAAAAAAAAAGATTTATCAGAAATCAATTTAAGCAATAAACGAAATTTTCTTAACAAAAAAGCATGTGAGAAGGTATAAAAGGGGAAAAAATTTCATATGTTTTAAAGAAACACATGAATTTTGATTTAATAATTGTTCTCTTTTCTATCCATTTATTACTAGAATTTACTAGAAAATGAAGCACGTTCAAAGTGTGAAATTTGTATAATTTTATAAATACAGGCCTCCCTCGACTTACGTAAATTCGCACTTACGTAAGAAATTTCGAAAATTACATTTATGAAGATACTTAGCGCGTTTGATACGCGTTTGCATACTTTTGATAATTGTTTTATAAATAAAATATGCAGATAAAAACCACAACATTGATATAGTTTTATATATTAGATATAGTTCTATTTTTATTGGGATATATAATCAAATCTTTAACAAAACAAACACAAATCTGATTAAAATGAACCAAAAAACCCTCTGTTTAACCGTTACAATTTTGTTAGCTGTGAATTCAAATCATAACGAAACCTAATTTTAAAATTTCAGTGAACTAGTGTATTTTTTCTTCCAGCTTCAGAGCTGTTTGTTTGATGTATATTCAAAATTTATGTAAATTAATTCAACAATGTTAAATTTATAAATCCCATATTCCACAAGATACTTTTTATTTGTAAAGTGTTCTTTCAGTTTTTTTTTTATATTTTTTCATACTTTTTTAGTTTATATCCAAGTAAATACTGCTGCATGCTACTTTATTTATAAAATAATACTGTGTAAGTTATATATATATATATATATATATATATATATATATATATATATACATACATACAATAAATATTGCAGTTTCTGACGAAATTTTACGTAAGGAATTTACAAATTCGATTTAAGTAAAATTCGACTTACGCAAAAGTTTACGGAACGCATTACTTACGTAAGTCGGGGGATGCTTGTATAAACATAGAAACGGTAAATGCAGTTTTACGTTTGTTTGGAAATTTCTTTATTTAAAATTCTTAAAATTTTAATGTGTATTAAATAGTTCCCCAAAAAAACTTTTTCAATATTATATGCAATTTCACTTGCTTGAGGGGGGGAAACGTCACAGTCAACGATTTTTAGTCATTCATTAGCTAACCAGTTAATAATTGTGGAGAATGGGTTACATTAAAATCCTACACTAGTAACTTGAAGATATTCGTAAGTTAACGTTAAACTAATGGCACCGTTCTTTTCAAATTTCTTGCTTGCATATCATCTATCTATATTATAAAGGACAAACATATCTGTGCGTAACGCATACGTCATTCTGCGAATGGCAACACTTTGAAATTTGAAATGAAATTTCGGTTTTGCAATTTTCGCAATCATTTAATAAATTTTTGAAGGATTTTGCCAATTAAAATTAATTAATTAAATTGGAATTTATAGGGATTTTGTGCCATATTGATAACTCTACTTAAATTTTTCATTGAAAATATACAAATATTTCCGAACTGCAACCCCCCCCCCCCCCACCAATCTTTCAACGTCAAGAAAGCTGAAAAGATGCAAATGAAAAAGAAAAAATATTTTTGTTTTGTGCAATTAATAATGCTTTTGGAACAAGGTAAAGTAAAGTATTTATAACTCATTCTAAACTGTATTACTACTAATTGATGTATTAAATGAATTTTATAACAAGTTATTTTAATGGTACTTTAAAGTACCGTCGAGCATAAAGGGTTAAAGGAATAAGTCTCTAAATCTGTTATTGCTTAGCAATTATGAGTACATGGCTATGTTTTTATAATTTTGTGATTATAAAATTAACTAACATTGTAAGGAAGAATTGAATTTTTAAGAAAATATCTCTCTATCTATATTATAAAGGACAAACATATCTGTGCGTAACGCATACGTCATTCTGCGAATGGCAACACTTTGAAATTTGAAATAAAATTTCGCTACTGCAAATTTTTAAACTTCTAAACATCCCACATTTTAAAGGTTTGCACCCTCTTATACAGAAAAAAATTTACTTTTAAATGCAATTTGTTTGAAAGCTGTAACTCAATTAATTTTTGAGATATTAATTTTTTTTATAGTTTTTAATACCAATTTCCTAATTGTGGCAACTGAAGTACTTCATTTCTATTAAAAGTGGTTTAGTTATATTTATTGATTATATTCTTACTGATGCCATTTTCTCATTATAATTAAAAATATCTTTTTTAAAATTTTGAACAGAAAATGACGTTACGTTTTAAAAAAGACACAATTCCCCTGATGATGCTGTCATATTTTACTATTGTTACATTCCACTGATATTGAGTTTGAGACAATAGGCAAAATATTTCAGCGACTCAAAATGCCGTCATAGTTAAAAGAAAATGATAATTTTATTTCATAAAACGAGATATTTCCCATTTAATACGTCTAAAAGTAATAAAATTCTGGAATTTTTACGCGCAGGTACAGAGATTATACTAAGACGTGGGAATTTCCCCATGGAAAGCTGTAATAGCTGACTTCAAGCTTGGAAATATATTTATTAATAACCTATTGCGCGGTAAATTTTTTTTTTATGGTTAATATGGATGTGAAACGTGGAAAATGATTTGATTCGGTTTAGATTTAAAGTGGGGAGGGAATTCTATGATTATGTTAAGATGAAATCATTTTTGCTGATTTTTCATTCCGGAATACCAAGCGTTAATTGATAACTTAATCAAAATTACTTATATTGATTATATGTTACTGATTACTTATATGAATAAAGTTTATTTTTTCAATAATTTTAACAGTTGAAGTTTATGAAAAAAGTATTTTCTTAATCTTAGGTTAAAATATGTCTTTGGAGAGTTAAATTAACAAGCGTAAGATGGATTTTTTATTGTAATTATTGCTGTCGATGTATTATAAATTTGATGCAACAGTTCCTTTGTAAACGTTTTTTTTTTCGTCGAAATTCGACGGGATTCACCTCGTATATTTAAAAGACAAGGCTGTGTTTTTAGGCATCTGGCCTGAGTTTTCTACTGAATCGATTTTGATAGTTATTTTTTTAAATTAAAGCACTTTATATATAGATGTGTCCTCACTCACTATTTTTTTTAATACAGCAGAACCTCGATTATCCGAAGTAATTGGGACCGACCCTTTTTCGGAAAATCGAAATTTTTGGAAAATCGAGAATACTTTCATTTTAAGATTAAGGACAAATATACGCGATATTTGTTGTTATGGTAACAAGTGCTTAATAAAAATAAAGCAATAGCAAAATAGAAACCAGAATAAATTACTTGAATTTTAATTTTGAAATTAAGTTCCCTTTACATATTTCACAAAATTTTGAAACAAAGTTTTGCTTTTCGCAATTTCAATTGCCTTTGCTTTGCAGCTCTACTCCACAATACCATTAGTTTATCAGTATCACAGTCTTTCTGCTGCTCCAGCCACGACAAACCTTTTGCATAATATTCAAAAGTGCAGAATTGCTAATTTGTTCGTTTTCTCTGCCTCCTAGACCGTATTCATGCATTCCGGTTCTCCCTCCTCTTACTGTGTTGTAGTTCACTGCGCAGTTTACGGGAGCTCAAGTTAAATGCAAAAGAATTCTTAGAAAGGGGATCCAAAATATTTATCTGTACTCGTGTTTCGGAAAGAACCACTTGCACACAAGGAATGTGATAGTTAAAAAAAAAAAGATTTAAAAAAGGATTTCGATTAATCGAGAGTTTCGGATAAAAGAGGTTCTACTGTAATATCATTTTTATACTTTAATTTTAATTTTAGAAGTCCTTTATGAAATTTCTTCACATTGGTGGCAATCGAATTAATTCCATAGATGAAGAGAGAAGGAAAACAATGGGAATTACCATATCATTACGGATGCCATATTTGTATATCTCTATTCTAAAAAAAAAGTAACTAACGCTGTCACCTCCGCCGGTTTTGAATTTTTTGTGACCGGAGGTCTTTCTTCGTTAATATTAAGAAAAAATATTGCATACAAAAATATGAAAATCGGCGGTATTATAGAGAAATGTTTGACAAACACGCTGATGCAGATAGTTTTCAAATCGAAGAATTATTTTAATAGATATTTAATGTTAAAGTTGGCCAAAATCTTTCCATTAAAAAAGTTTTATAGGAGCAAAAACTATACATAGGAAATTAATCATTTTTAGATCATTTTATGCATTATAAGTTCCCGGTGCGCAGCTTGCATTTATTTTTTTAATTTGACCTATTTTTTGAGGTTTTATTTCTATTTTAAATTCAAATTTTCAGCATTTCGAGAGATATTTTTTACAACTTTTAGAAAAGGATATCGTTTTAAATTGTTGCCAAATTTAAAAACAGCGCAAAGAATAATATTTCCTTCAAATTAAAAAATTATCTACGCGTGACAATTATAAACAGAAAAAAACTTTCAAACGAGAATTAAATGATTACGTATTAAAAGTAGGAAAATATTGATAATTATACATTGATAATTACAGTATTAATAAAAATTGCCAAACCATAATATTGCTAAACAGTTTAAATTTAAAAATATACTTGCACGAAAAATTTATCTCATACTTTGAGATAATCTTTCAAAACTAATCTATATATATATATGTTGCGCTATCATATCAATGAAACGCATCTCATTGGTTATTAAACAGCATTTAATGCATCCCTATATCTATAAGGGGGGGGGACCATAGGGGTGACCCTGTTCTGTCGCCAACTTGGCAATATATCGCCAAATTTGACGACAAAAATTAGGCGCCAACAGTGACGCCAACTTGGCGATATCTCTATTATTTCGCCAAATTCTCGGAGACTTCCATTGTAAGCCAATACGGTTTACTTGTTTACAGAAATATTTCAAATGAAACTCAAATTTCAAAGTAATTGCTTAAAATCAACATGTTGAGGTATTTTGAAGCAATGCAGATATTATTGAAGCGGCTACAAGAGTCGCATTGCTCTCGTGTTGAGAATTCGAAGACAGCGCAAATAATATTTCCTTTCTAACACAAAAGTATTTTCACGTGAATATTAAACGTATTGAACGGCGTCTGAAAACGGGTTGGCGAGCGTAGCTCGTAGGGGGCAGAGCCCCTAGTTATAATTAAAAATAACTTTTTTAAAACTTTTGAATCAAAAATGATGTCACGATTTAAAATAACGCATTTTTACTTATAAAACTGTTACATTTCAATATTGCTTTTAATCCGCTGATACTGAGATTGAGACGCTTATATCAAAGGGCTTCAGTGGGTGAAAATGATGTCATAGTAAAAATGAAATGAGAATTTTCTTTGATTAAACTAAATATTTTACTACAAATGTGTCTAAATGCAAATTTCTGGATTTCGCCGGCACTAGGATTAGAACCTCAAGAACAGAGTGAGAATGTTTACGTGCAAAATTGCAGCTGGCCAACGTGACATCAAGTTTAGGAATATATTTATTAATGATCTATTGCAAGTTAAGGCATTTTTAAAATAGTGGATATATATATGAAGAGAATGCATATAAATTTTGCGACGGTGAAAAAGACGTTATTTTTAAATTTCGTTGAAATAAAAAATTATAATTGTGTCATAGAGTTGCAATTTTCGTTGATTTTTCACTACGTCATACAAAAGACCCAGCCTTAATTAATAACCTCATAATTTCATTATCTTAATTGCAAGTTACTGAATACGTATAGGAATAAAGTTTAATTGTTGAATAATTTAAAAAGTTGAAATTGAACTTTAGTTAAAAATATTTGTTTTAAGAGTTTAGCTAGCCAATATAATATTAATTATTGTAATTATTTTTATGATTTTGTTTATAAATTCAGTCTATTAGAGCTTTAAAATATTTTCATTCATCGAATTCGACGAGTTCGACTCATAATAATTTAAAAATATTAAAATTCAAGTAAGGAATTCGAAAAGAAAGTTGCCATTGGTTTAACATTAGCTTGCGAGTGTCTTCGCGTGACTAGCGTAATTTCTTAAAATAATAATAATGACTTATTTCGAAAAAAAAAAATTATCGAAGTTTTAGAATATGTGAAAATTCATTAACCTTTCAGCGAGCGTGCTGTCGCAAATTTTATGACAAATGTGATTTTTACGAGATAATTTCTTCACAAAAAGTACTAACATAAGATACTAACATAAAATAAGCTCTTTTAACATGTCTTTAATCACAGTTCAGAAATTTGTAATAGTGAAACGAAACTACTGTGCGCAAAAATTGCTTTACGTGCTTGCTCGAGCAAAAAATTTAAGCGCACTTACTAAATAGTTAAAAAGAAAAATGCTGATAAAATGTAATTAAAAAAAAATCTGTCGCAACAGAACTGGGTACAAATAATTTGAATATTTAATATAGACGTTATAAGGCCACCAATATTACGACATGTACTTTAACATGAGTTATAACACGCATAAAATTCCAATTTCAAAATATTGATGTTCTTTGAAATATTTTACAAGCTTTCATTATATCTATTATAAATTTCCAAATTATGTTTTTTTTTTAAAATCTTCAATTCATTAATTTCGGCTTATTAAGTGAATACTTCACTCACGCGAAAACACCCGCTCGCTAATGTTAATCTTATGGCAGAAATGTTTTAAAATATCTTGGTTGTATTTCTTCCATATTTGTATTTGTATTTGTATTTCTTTTTTTTGCATTGGAGAACTGAGGTCGATCGCTACAAAGGCGATTTTTTACATTTTCTATTTTATTTGCAGGGATTTTTTATGAGGATATTTTTACTTTTGGCTTTTGGTTTAAAGATTTCCTAATTAAAAAAAAAATATTGAAATGCAAACGAGATATTAAAAAAAAAAAAAAAAATCTCTCACAGGATTAACATTAGCGAGCGGGTGCTTTCATGTGAGTGAAGTAGCCTTTTAAGAAGAAGAAATTAATGCGTTGAAGAGTCAATATAAAAAGAATTTGAAATTTTATGATAGATACATAATGAAAGTTTCTAAAGTATTTCAGTCGACACTAATATTGTGACGTCGGACTTTAACGTGTGACATCAAAAATTGTCTTATCATATAAATGAGTATTTATATTGACTAATAATAGACGCTTTTTGATAACTCACGTTAAAATATAATGTCCCGATATTCGTGTCTTTTGAAATATTTTACAAACTTTCTTTTTATCTTTAACAGCGACGATAGGGAAGGGGGAATTGAAGGCTATCTTCGTTTACTGTACAACCAGTTTTTCCTTCTACTGCATCTTGATGCCGGGAAGAACTATTCTATTTGCTTTTTTCCTTCTGGAGTCCAACAAGTTCAGTGGTTCGAAAAACTACACTTTATTTTCTAGCGATCTACAACTGCAACTACTTTATCGAAAATATAATTAACTACATCTTCAACCAATTGTTTTTAAAAGACTACAGACTGCTTTTAGAAAGTACTCGTTGTTTCGCTACTTTCTGATTTTGTCAAAGGATTCAGTCTAAACTTAAAATTGAAGACACGGATTAAGGAATATAAGGACCCTTCATTATATCGCGTTTGCTACGATTTAATAAAATAAATGCAATAAAACCGAGAACATTAAAAAAAAAAGAATTACAACATACAAGAAAATGTTTTGTATTATTCTGTAAAATATTACTTTAAGCACATATTGCTTGCTATATGCCGAACAGAGCAATTCAGTAGTGATTTTTTCTGCCATAATAAAATATATTAATAAATCTGTAAATAAAGCTATCACACAAGAAGAAAAAATGCATCAATAAAACACGAATATCTAATAACGAGTAAATTGAAAAGTGTTTCCAACAAGAAAATTAATTTCTTTTTTGATTTGGATTTTGGTACTTGGATTTAGCCGCAAGTGTCAATGGAAAAATACACAACTTCATATGATGCATTGCTAAATGCTGCAGTTGAGACTATGCAAGCCGATCTTACTTAATCAAACACGAAAACATCAATAAGCTGTCGCGACAGCGGTTGTTGCGAAGATCAAGTACATATTTGAATATAATCTTGTATAAAATGGTTAAGTAAATAATATCGCTGGCTCTCAGACTAAAACTTGGATCTCTGAAGAATTTGGAAGGCCGTAATTTGTTAGGGAATTATGTATTATATTTGGTTTTCAATGCGTAAAGATTCCAAAATTAAAATAGTATTTACTAGTGCTTGCTTTCAATACTACCACTTCTCAACATTCCGTTTTTTTTCACGGGGTATAAAATAACAATAATAGCATAACTCATATTAGTTATATTGTGGACCAAAATTTCATTAATCAGAAACATTACCAAAAAGAAATACTAAAATTGTAAATTATTGGTTTGACACTGGAAATATTTGCTAAATCTTTGTAACAAATATTAGCCAATGCAAAAAATACTGACCAAACATTATTTTGCAACTAGCAAGTAAAGGTACTATAGTCTGTGGCAGCGATTTTCGATTTTTATAGCTCATTCGATTCTTCTCATCGAGCTAAGTAATTTGCTACCTCGCATATCGGCTATTGAGTTTTTATAGTGACAGGGAGTCGGGTCAAAGTTAAAAAAATTGCATAATGCGAGCTGCCGAAAATAAAACAGTAGCAGAAAATTCCTTCGCATGCAACCGTATGTAGACGCTCCGCAAGTTACGAAGTGAGTGAAAAACTGACAAAAGAACAGACAATGTGTGGTTACAAAGATTTTTTCTCGTAATTCGGTAAAAAGTATTGACAGGGTGAACAAAACTAGACCAGTGTTGCCAGTGGGCTGCTTTTTAAAAATTCAGATTTCTTGATTGGCACCACTTTTTTTGAAATAGTAAAATCCGCTTTATTTAGTGACATATTAATTAAGGAGGAAACAAGGGGAATTTTATTATTTCAGAAAAGTGGTGCCAATCAATAAATCTAAATTTTAAAAAAGTAGCCCACTGGCAACACTGAACTAGACGAGGACATCATAACTTGCGGAAACTTGCCTGTCAAGTAGCATACGAATATTTTATCTGCAATTACAAATTATTATAATTACAGCAATAATATAACAGTTTAGTAGTTATTGGGTTTGGTTTCATTTGGTTTGTGTCGGCCAATTATCAACACGTAGGATATAGGCCCTAGAGGGGGGGGGGGGGTGCCCTTCGTGGGGGTCTTTCTAAGGGAACCTAACCCGTATTTACGCGTGGGAATCCACGGCTTCGAAGAAAACCACGAAAACTCCGAAACGGTTAGGCCGACGGTCGCGATTGGGTTCGAACCCAGCACCTCCCGTCTACCAGCTTTGAGAGCAGAACCTCTCAGCCACTGTTGGGGCAGTAGTTATTGGAAATGTATGGCACTGTAAAAATGATTAATAAACTTAAATCGCCCTTATTTCTTTGAAGGCATCTGTTATTCAATGAACGAAATTTTGAACTTTGACCCGAGCCCCCTGTCATTATAAAAACTCAATAGCCGATATGCGAGATATAAAATTTATAAGCTCGATGAGACGAATCCAGTGAGCTATAAAAATCGAAATTCGCTGTCACAGACTATAGTACCTTTACTTGTAAGATATATAAAATAACTTTTGTAGCTTTTTTTCAACAATTGGATGACCTATATTGAAAAACAAAAGTCTTCTCTTCATAGGATAAG
The DNA here is from genome assembly GCA_963932465.1 of Maratus speciosus. NCBI lineage: Eukaryota > Metazoa > Arthropoda > Arachnida > Araneae > Salticidae > Maratus > Maratus speciosus. Next base: position 7,913,244 of record OZ010792.1, on the reverse strand, counting down.
ATTTAAATTATGAATTAAAATATCATATCTAACAGCTATTCACCACTCAAACTAGTTTTATAGAGAGATGTTACTGCATTTTGAATAATTACCGAATCTAAGTATCCTCCTGGTCCAGGTGGTCCTGGATCTCCTTTATCACCCTTGATGCTTTCTCCTGGTTCTCCTTTAAGGCCATCTTTACCCGGAGCTCCCGGTCGACCCTGTCGAAAAAACATGACACTAATATAGAAACTGCAGTCTAAGAGGACTTTAAATGGATATTTATTAAAGCAATGAACATTTGAAGAGCTCAGATGATAAAGGTGAAAAGTGACACAATCATCATTTTGAGAAAATAAGATGAATTCAGTTCCAAATCTTTATTTGCGTTTATTGTCTAATGCCTCCTTTATCAATTAAAATCTCTGTAAGTATAGCTTTTTAGGTAGATTTCGTAAGAAATACACCGTGAAGAAATACATCGTGAGAAATACATCATAATATTCGTAAGAAATACATCGTGAGAAATCTGCAAAACTACAGATTTGCAGTTCTACGCCGATCATGCTCCCTAGAACCCAAAACAACCCTCAGTACAAAACTTTACCTATCTATCTATCTATATATAACTTTCTTATGGACACCATAATTCAGCACAAATCTCTTCCAAACTGACACATAAAATCAAGCAGCAAAAAATCTCGGTCAAGTTCGTTAACCCTTTATCTACTGACGGTACTTAAAGTACCATTAAAATAACGCGTTATAAAATTCATTTAATACATCGATTAGTTGTATGCAGTATAGAATGAGTTATAGATACATTACTTTATGTTGTTCCAAAAGCATTATGGGTTACACAAAATAAAAATATTTTTAAGAGGATGATTTCTTATGCCTTTGTATCTTTTCAGCTTTCTTGGCGTTGGGGGGGGGGGGGGGGGGAGGATTTTTCAATTCGGAAATATTTCTATATTTTCATTGTAAGAACATTATATTTGTACATTTCCTAATTCTACAAAATACTAAGAAAATATTTAAAATAAAAGATTGGAGTGGGGTTATAAATAGTGCACAAAATCCCTATCAATTCAAATTTATAATTAATTTTTCAATACTTTTAAAATTTATTAAACGATTATGTAAATTTGTAAATTTTCTAATGTAGTTTAAACAATTCACGAAAAATGCTGTAGAAAATAAAAATTTTATGAATTCATAATTCAGTACATACAGAGTTAATGGGCAAAATGGGACCAAGGGAGTGGAAATAGGGAGAGTTTTTGGGAAAACAGAAAACCCTTCGTAACTTCTTAGTTATAATACATATAAAATCAGTATAAAGTTATTATTACTTCTAGGAAAAGGGCCGAAAATTTATGTATGACTGATTTTTGATATAATTAAAAATGGTCCCATGGGGCGAAAAAAAGGGTTTAAGAAGAAAAAAAATTCATAACTTCGTCAATTCACAAGATATCAAATCCACTTAATTTTATTATAAATTTTCTTAATATTATCTAAAACTTTTATATTGACAAGTTTTTGATAGGATCAACTTTTACAGCGAAAGAGAGATTAAAAAAGAAAAAAAATGCGATTTGAAGAAAAAATTGTCCTATTAACATGATTCTGATAAAATCAGCTCTTACAGAAAAACGGAATTAAAAACTCGTCAAAAGCGGCCTGATAAAATTTTTAAACAGGGTTTTTCTTTAATCTTGATTTAGCTTTTGTTAGTGAAATTAATACTTAACTTCGAAAACTACCTGTGTTTGGCTGTAGGCTGGGCTGGCAGGGATTTTTTTCAAATAGTAATTTAATAGATGGCATAAGATCATTGATTATCTCCAGTCATATAATTAACTTTTTTTTTCTATTATGTCACATGCCACCTTTATCGTCTGAGCTCTTAATTTATATTTAGAGTAAATCGGCATAAGAAATCAAATGAACACACCCCACACCCGCAAAAAAAAAAAAAAAAAAAAAAAAAAAGAAAAAAGAAAAACAAAACCCGTACAATTATATATTTCAAGAATTTGTATAAAATAAATATGTATTCGATCTGTCAAGAAAGTTTAAATATAACTGCTAGTGAAATATAAACAATAATTAATTAATTATAAGTTAACAGTAATAATATATATATATATGTTACGAAACAATTTAATGGGTGTAGTTGAAATATCACATCGTGCTTATTACGTATTACTGGAGTCATACCACATTTTAATCAGCCGTTGGTGATGTTGTAAGCAATCCTACCACTTAGCACAAGCATTGCCAGCGGAGGTATCAACTCTGTGAAAATATAACAGCTGTAGAGCGATGATAATATTGGTATAGTTCAATCAAACACTTATTACTTCATTATGAAAACAAGGCAGCGTGAGTGGTGAAAAAAGGCGTATGATGAAATATGGGGTTTTCCCAATTAAACACATGGAAACGTAGTCATAGAACAACTGTTTATTCCATCAGAACATACCAACACTGAACAATTCCCGCAGATGAGAAATCAGAGCATTCCACTAGAGCATAAACTAGTTACTCATTCTAAATAGATGTTAATTTACGAAATGAATATTCTACATGGCTAAGGACACCGGGTAACAGGTTATGTAAACAATCACAGCACAGAAATCTCTCGTTCTGAGCTCATGCTCTCGCTATTTATGAGAATGCGCGGAGGAATTCCGATTGAAATGAAAACTTCAAGCTAAACCAACGAAAATCACGAACGAGCCTCGAAGTGAAACTGGGGTCCGACACTCAGCCAATGGAGAGCGATCAAGAAACGTCACAGGAAAGAATCCCAGCGCCGCTAATGGAATGATTTCAATGTGAAAAGGTTGTCTCCCAGCTGGCGGGAAAAAGATATGAAATAGAATAAAAAAGTAAAAATGGCTTTGATAAACATTCGAAAAATAAGTAACTGCGTTCAGAACTTTACAGTTTGGTAGACGATAAAAATTAATGAAGGGATTAAAAGTTTAGATTACGTTTTGGAATAAATCTATTATTAAGATACGCGTTTTAAAAATAGAGGAATTTAGCTAGAAATAAATAATAGAGCGTATTAAAAAAAAGGAAATAATGAATAGGCCGGCAATTTAGAATAATTTAAATGAATAGTAAAAGGTAAAATTTTTATATAACATATATATATAATATAGATTATATTAAAAAAAAACTTTTGTGCAAATTAAACTTCAATCTGCAGCTTTTTAAAAGGGAATTATAACTTACATTCGATTTGTTTCTATTTTCAGTATTTACGTACAATTATATTAAATATAAATGATAAACAGATTTGTTTATATATATATTGTATAGTGAAGTAACAATATTGTAAATATCAGGAAAAACATAAAATAATACAGAAATTTATTATTCACATAATAAATTGCTGATAAATATGACAAAGTTTATCATATCATAACATTAGACTTACTGGAAATCCTGGCAGACCGATTTCTCCCATTGGCCCTGCCATACCCGGCGGTCCGGGTGGTCCCACTTTACCTTTCTTCCCTCGTCTACCCCGCTCACCCTTTTCTCCTTTGATAAACTGAAAAAAAACACATAATAATAAATGTTATAGATTTATATAAGAATTTACAATTATTAATAATTAATACATTTATTACTTAATAATAAATTAAATAATAATAACTGTTTAAACGAATAAGTAACTAATATTAACCATTTGTATGACCGCATTGCCTACCTGCAACATACCCAAAAGTAAATTTTACTTATATAGTAGGCTTTAAAAGACGATTTTATGGATTGATGATATCTCCCAATACAAAAGTTAGTTGCTATAAAATTTCATAGAATTTTCAACAGACGGCGATACTGTGTTAATTTTTCGTGTCAAAGTTTTATTTATCATTTGAGCAGTTTTGCATCGTTATTCTTAAAATGAACTTCTTAAATTTTACTGAGTAAATTCACTGAGTTTTCTTAGATGAGTTTTCCGATGTGAACAGGCATTCAATTCCGAGAGGGTACCACTTCAAAAAGTCCTTCCGGCCAGAGCCGGGAGGAAGAGGTAGCTTTCATAATCCTTATTTAAAAAAAGCCAAATTATATCATTCAAACACACGAAGCTCAATTTAGTGGAAACTGAATATAGGAGATTCAATACTAATTTTTATCAATATAATGAATGAGAATTTCGCGAAATTAGTCAGCTTTATCCAAGCTGCTTTTCTTTGAAGTAACATATATTTGGCTGCCAAATTCGGCAATTTCTTAAAGTGCCTGTCATTTTAAGACAACATGGTGGATGAGGCTAAGCAGTGAACTCGGTCGAAACCTTAGTAATTGCTGTGCACATGCTCACTCACATCGGAATCGGTTAATATATAGGAGTGCTGTCGCATGCAAAAAATCAGATTTTTCAAAATGTCACCCACAATAGAAATTGAAACTGCTATATCTGAGCCATTTTTTAAGGTAAAGACAAACAAAAAATGCTCCTGAATCCTTATATCAAGGTCAAATACTTAAGAAAGAAACCTTTTTCAATTTCTAATTTTTTTGCACCTCACTTTAAATATATATATATATATTTTAATTTAATGGTCGCCATTTTGAAACAAGATGGCTGATGAATCTGGCCAGCGAACTTGGTCGAGGTGTTGATGTATACTATCCACATGCCTTCTTACATCGAAATAGGCGAATACGTGTGTTATCGCGTGACAAATACAAGATCGTTTCAAAATGTTAGCCATGCTAGAAATTCAAAGTGCTATAAATCAACCATTTTTTAAGATAAAAACAAAAGAACAAATTTTTAGAAACAAAAACTGCTCCGGAATCTTTGTATCAAGGTCAAACACATAAAAAAATCTTTTTCATTTTCCAATAGTTTAATAACTCATTTTGAATTTTAAATTTAATTTTTTTTAAATGGCAACCCTTTTGAAACAAGATGGCGAATGAAGCTGGCCAACGAACTCGGTCGAGACATTGGTATGTACTATGTACAGACCAAGTTACATCCAAATAGGTTCATAATTACGCCTGTTGTCGCGCGCCAAAAATCAGGTCGTTTTAAAATGTCAGCCACAAGATAAATTCAAAATGCTATTACTCAGCCATTTTTTTTAGATATAGACGAAAGAAAAACTGTTCCGGAATCTTTGTATTACGGTCAAACACATACAAAAAAAATCTTTTTCACTTTCCAATTTTTTTGGTATCTCATTTAATTTTTTTAAATTTTTTAAATGGCCGCCATTTTTAAACAAGATGGCGGATGAAGCTGGCCAACAAACTCGGTCGAGACATTGGTATGTACTATGTACACACCAAGGTACATCTAAGTCGGTTCATAAATACGCCTTTTATCGCGTGACAAAATTCAGGACGTTTCAAAATGTCAGCCACGCTAGAAATTCAAAATGCTATAACTCAGCTATTTCTTAAGATATAGACGAAACAAAAACTGCTCCCGAATCTTTTTATCAAGGTCAAACACATAAGAAGAAAATATTTTTTCAATTTTTAATTTTTCGGTACCACATTTCAAATTTAAATTTTTCTTAAAAATTTAAATGGCCACCATTTTTAAACAAGATGGCAGATGAAGCTGACCAACGAACCCGGTCGAGACATTGGTATGTGCTATGTATAAACGAAGTTACATCCAAATCGGTTCATAAATACGCCTTTTATCGCGTGACAAAATTCAGGACGTTTCAAAATGTCAGCCACGCTAGAAATTCAAAATGCTATAACTCAGCCATTTTTTAAGATATAGACGAAACAAAAACTGCTCCGAAATCTTTGTATAAAGGTCAAATACATAAGAAAAAATATTTTTCCATTTTCAATTTTTTGGTACCACATTTCAATTTTTAAATTTTTAAAAAAATTTTAAATGGCCGCCATTTTGAAACAAAATGGCGGATGAAGCTGGCCAACGAACTCGGTCGAGAGATTGGTATGTACTATGTACACACTGAATTACATCCAAATCGGTTCATAAATACGCCTTTTATCGCGTGACAAAATTCAGGACGTTTCAAAATGTCAGCCACGCTAGAAATTCAAAATGCTATAACTCAGCCATCTTTTAAGATATAGACGAAACAAAAACTGCTCCGGAATCTTTGTATAAAGGTCAAATACATAAGAAAAAAATATTTTTCCATTTTTAATTTTTTGGTACCACATTTCAAGTTTTAAAATTTTCTAAAAATTTTAAATGGCCGCCATTTTGAAACAAAATGGCGGATGAAGCTGGCCAACGAACTCGGTCGAGACATTGGTATGTACTATGTACACACCAAATTTCATCGAAATCGGTTCATAATTACGGGAGTTACAGTGTGACATAGGTCAGATATATATATATATATATATATATATCAATTTTGAACGGAGGGTGGTTTCGGGGTCTGGGGGTCATGATCGATGAAAATATACCAAAATTTTTTGAAATCGCTTTCCTCCGAACGGCTGCAATAGGTAGCTTTTTTGTAAAGAAAGCTACCTAAAACGGCGGTCTAAGATATCTTATGTATCCAGTGCGAATAGGGTATTAGTATCCCCACAACCAAAAATCTGCTGGGGTCAAGCCTGCAGATCGTGAGAGCCAGTCAAACTGACAACTTCGACTTATCATTCGGTCTTCAGTGAAAGTGTCCGACAGGAAAGTCTTGAGTTCACGTGCAAAGTGGGGCGGGGCACCATCCTGTATGAAGGTGACGACAGATAACGTATGTTTTTCCGTGGTCAAGCAAAAGTGATTCACTTGCTTAATACCTGATGGTGGTGGTCATGTTAAACATCTTTTACTTAAAAAAAAAAAATGAATGGTGTCATGTTATTTTGATTTGTTTCATTGTCTGTTTGTGTTTGCCTGATTTGCATAAAACATCTCAGTATGACGTGTGAGCGCCCTCTTTCGGTTATTTTTGAAATTATTTTTTTTTATGCATTGGAAAAAAAATCCAATGCCTTCTTGATCATATTTGTTCAAACCGAAATTTCTACCAAGCATCACTTCTTTTATTCTAAAATTTTTAAAACGTTTTAAAAATCTTTTACGTACATCTCTATTAATTTTATAAATATGGATTAATGTTTATGTGCATCTGATCAGAACAATATGGTCAACGGACCACATGCGACCCGCAATGTGCGCCGCACAATGCCGCGGCGCACATTGGGCCACATGCGACCCAATGACGCAGGTTGAGTAAGGCCGATTACAATGTATAAAATTTTATAGATTAAAACTACGTATGATAAAGCGATCAAGTTTACAGAATGCTCTTTCTTCAGTGAACCTACCAGTGGCATGGGTTCTCCTTCTCTTGGAATGATCTTCGTTACGCCTGGCTCACCCGGCGGTCCTGCCGGTCCCGTATCACCTTTCTCGCCGGAAGGGCCCGTCTTGCCCTCCTTGCCTCGTGGTCCGCGATCACCCTGAGTAAAAAAAAATAATAAAAGTATGAATTAAAACAATGATCTATAAACTGTTTCTATTGTTTATCACAGCAAAAAATGAGCTTTAAGCAGATGCTGTTAAAGACATGTTAATCCAAAACCTCACAGACATATTTTGTGTTCCAAATACGCAATTGTAAAACTATGTAACCAAACTATAATAAGTCTTACGTTAGAAGTGATTAAAATGATATATATATATATATATATATATATATGTATATATATATAAAATTAGAAAATTAAAGCAATATTTTATAATATATTGGAAAATTCTTCATTTAAAATAATGAAAAACGTAGGTAATTTATTAATTTCCATTGTTAAATTGAGAATGCATTTTAGACAATACTTCAATTGAAAGATACTTGAATTAAAATCAACAGTAAATTCTGCTATATTTTTTTCAATTGGACTACAGTTATAATTTAAAACATTTTCAAGTAAAAAAATAACACACAATGTTGAACGTTTCATTCTTCTAAAAAGTATTTGAATACGTCAACAGATGGCAGCACTATAAGTTTAGAGCCCCTTAAAGAGATATCAATATAATTAAAAGGGAGTAGTTTCTTTCTATGATAACGTTGTCCGGTGAAGAAATATATCTTAGATTTTAATTAAAAAATATTAGAGTATGATTTTTTAATCTGAAAGTTAGATTAGAGTTAATTATTTAGAATATCATCATCTAAATGGAAACTAAAACACAAACATTGAACATGTCATTATGAAAAGTACCGCGTTAAGGCAGTAGATGGCAGCACTATGAAATCAGAAGAATCTACTTACTTTAGGTCCTTGTTCTCCTCTTCTTCCAGCTAAACCGGGTTCTCCTGGATCGCCTTTATCTCCCTAAAAATAAAAAGAGAAATATAATTAGATGCAAACGCTAAATATCATTACCAAAACGAATTGATATTTTAATGCAAACTGTTCTAGACCCCTGTCGCCCGCTGGCGTGGTCAGTAAGCGGAGGCTGCTGTCACCCCGAGGGCCCGGGTTCGAGTCCCTGGGTAAGACATGGATGTAATCGTGAATGTCCCATTGTATTTATATAATATATATGTAATGGAAAATAAAAAAATGTTGTGACTTGTTGTTGTTTCTGTATAATAAGGATCATTCGAGGCGACAGCCATTGTAGCTATAGGCCCCAAAGCATTCTCCACTTCGGTGGACTTCAAATGTCAAATGTCAAATGTTCTAGACCCGCTCCCTCTCCCCCTCCCCCCACAAATAAATAAAATAAATAAAAAATAAACAAATGAATAAATAAAACATACGCAGGTTTGAGAATTTAGCCGTGTGTTTTCGGGAGGAATTGAAATATATTTTCAAACTGGCTACATGCGACACATTATTTAATTAATTTCTGTTCGTAAATGCATGAAATTGGCAAGTGTTCTAATTAAGAAGCTATGTAATCGAACTGTTTTCTCAATGTTTTTCGATAAAGACAGATGAGTATTCTGAAAATATTTGCAAAGCTGGCGTTTTGAACCGCTTTTCCGGACCCGTCGACGCAGAAAAAGGGGGAAAAACTGCTGTAATGAAGCATCGGTCAATTATAACTCAAGATGTAATTCATTTATTGGAAAATGAAAGACGATGTTCGATTACAAAATCACTCCAATAATCATGCCTGCAAGTGTCATGTTTTGAAGTTTACAAATGAGTCAGGAAATGTGTTCGAAAGTTTTGCCGTTCTTGAGCGAGGAAAAATATTTTTTTTTAAAAGTACAGTAAAAACTAAAAAAGTCGTTACCAAATATATTATTATTAGTGATAATTTGTGTTTCAAAAAATGTAAGATCTAATGATACTCTTAACTTATTTCTTTATTTATTAAGGCTATTCTATTATGACGGAAACGCATGAAATTGTCAGGTGTTTTTATTCAGAAACTATGTGTAATCGAATACGTCTTCCATGTTTTGATAAAGACAGATGGTCTTTCAGAAAATACTGCCAAATTGGGCGTTTTTAACCGAATTTTCGGATGCGGCAGTGCTAGAAAGGGGAAAAACTTGTAGTCGCGTGACAGGAATCGTTTATAACTTGATAAGTAGTTTATCTACTTAAAAAATGGAAACACTATTCGATTCCAAACCGCTACAAAAGTCAGACCAACCAATTTTACAAATTTACGTTTAAAAATGAGCCAGAAAATTTCGTGTTGTTGAGCAGGGAATTTGAGAGCCGCCTTAAGGAAAATTTAGATTAATTTCAGGTTTCGGGTTGGGTTCAGTTTAAGTATTTTTGCATGGGAAGAGTTGCAGATCATTGAAAATTATTTTGCAGGGTTCAAGTTAACATAAATTATTTTTCCTGGTTAAGATTGGGTTTCTAGTCGATTACAAATGGACTTTTCATGTTCGGGTCAATTATACCCGATCTGTACAAGACACTACAGCTTCCTAGCTCAAGAAGCATAGACATATCGGATTTCGATCTGAGATCGATTTCACATTAGTTAAAAGGCTACTTCACTCACGCGAAAACACCCGTTCGCTCATGTTAATCCTATGGAAGAACTTTTTAAAGATATCTCGCTTGCATTTCAATATCTTTAAACGATTTTTTTTTTTTTTTTTTTTTTTTTTTTTTTTTTTTGCATTGGTTAGCTAAGAACAATCTGTACAAAAGCTGTTTTTTGCTTTTACAATTTTGTTTACAGATTTTTTTTTTATTTGGATACTTTTACTTTCGGAATCGGTTTCGAAAGTGAAAGTATTCTCATAAAAAAAAAAAAAAAAACGTCAAAGAAAATCGAAAAAGTAACAAACGGCCTTTGTACAGATCGACCTCAGCTACTCCAATGCAAAAACAAATCGTTTAAACATATTGAAATGGAAACGAGATATTTAAAAAAAATTCTTCCGTAGGATTAACATTAGCGAATGGGCGTTTTTGTGTGAGTGAAGTAACCCCTTAACAAAGTTTTTTTTATTCTAGCATTAGTTTTACAAAAGCAAAAGGGACTATTTTAAACATTCAGTTTTTTATTTTTAAAAGAAAGCCTTGTGAGGAAGGGGTTCGTACGAACTTACAAAGGCTCTCTACCGGCATTTTGTGTGAAAGCGAACGTTTTGTACTCGTAATGTGCGTGATATTCATTACTCCATCAAGGCATTTTAATTTTCTGAAGTTGAGATTTAGTTTTGACAATTGAGAGTTTTGAAGAAGATTAAATTTTGAGCTAAAGCAGATTTGGCACGTGGCTATTTAGATAGTGTTTAAGGAAGTCATCTCTATGATATACTCGGTGTTTAGCAGTGATACCTGCTTAAGATGGCATCGAGTTGTTGTGACAAGTCCCAAGTGGGAAGCAGTTCATTTTCAATGCTATCTGAATAAAGTGTTGTTCGGGATCATGGATTCGGCTACATCTGAAAATTACCGAGTTGAGGAATATGTAGTCTTTAAGCAAGTAATACTGATTTCTGCTAGCCATTGTGAAATAATTGAAATAACTGAAATTACTTATTTTATTTTGTTTATTTATTTACTTTTTTTGTATGTGTGTGTGTAAGTTTTAAAGAGGCTTTTATATCTTTAAAGTTAACCTTTTGAAAGTTTATTGCAATTATTAATATCGCAGATAATGATTCGATACATTGCATAAGGCAGTAGAAATGAAAAGTACCAGTTGATTGTAAATTAAATTCCCCCTTGTCTGAGGTAAGACGATGTATGGTTCATAATGACATGATATTTGGACAACCAGACATTCCAGATCATGTAGGGGAGCTAGGGGATGTATGGGACAAGGGATGGATGGGACATTCTCAATATTTCAGGCAATAAACATTTATTTTAAATTGCTTCCTAACCCCATATACCTCTACCACAGTGTGCTTCAGAACTAAAAGTAGGACCACATTGCTGTTTTCGTTTTCCTTCAAAGTTGCATTTTCTAAAACCTCTGCTTAAAAGTAAGTTTTTTTTTACATTTAAAGATGTGAAATATCTTATACGATATAAAAAATTAAGCTATGTTGTAGTTATTTATTTTAAGGTTCAATATCAATAATTAAAATGAATGAATAGTAACCATTGTGACAAAATAATTTTTGAGGTAAAATGTCTGAGAAGGGATATTATGTATCATGGGGATGATTGGGACATTTCAAATGGGGATGAATGGAACATTATCACTCTTCCCTAGAGATGCTGAAAATTTTATTTATAAATTAAATAGTATTATATAGGATGATAAATCAATAATTTACGTCAATTAATAGTATTAAATAGTATTATATGAGTTGTTATTGTTTAAAATTTCTGAGTGTTACTTATTGTACTGTAATAATTTTAATGGATTATCAAAAAATTGGTACTAAAATTAATCAAAATAGATAAAATTGATAAAAATAGCATATGTGTATTGATCAAATGGGGGAAATTATATTGAATTTTGAAATGTTGCACAAATAAATCTCCACCCCTAACATATTGGATCAATCGGAAAGTCGGGTCGTGTTGGGAAAATCAATTCGTACCGGAAAATTCAATCATTTAATTATTAGACATTGATTCCGATATCTAATGTCTAATAATTATCGGGCAGAATTTTCCGGTACGAATTGATTTTCCCAACACGACATGACTTTCCGATCGACACAATAATTTCCGTTCTGCATGTTTCTACGATACATTTAATTAATATTAATTAATAAGTTATGATTGAAAATTATTAGCTATGCTATATTTAAAAGACATTTTGCACTTTCATTTCAAATCTAAAATGCCTCATAAGTGGAAAAAAAAAGAACAGGTTGATAGCCGAAGTCCGCATTAAAAGTTAAAACTGCAATAAAAGAAGTTATTGAAAAAAAAAAAAAAAAAACATATCGATTCGTGCTGTAAAATCATATATTACAAATATAATTTTCATATAAGGTTATAATTATAAATTTCAATTTGGTAAAATTGAATACAGGGAGGAAAATCTTTGTGTCCCATCCATCCCTATTAGTGTCCCATTCATCCCTGCTGTGGGGATGATTGAGACAGGGAGGAACGTTTTTTTGATTTCATAATATTTTTATGAATAAATCATAATCTAGAATAAATATTGTTCATATATGTTGACAAATACCTAATGTATGAAATGTGATATATAATATTGATAGTAACTTAAATAAAAAAATATTTTTGTAAAAATGTCCCATTCATCCCCCACCTCCGCTACTCGATATTTGTTTTGTTCTTTTAAGTGCAAAGAGCCGTCATTAGAAGGTGCTTTATATTTAGTGAAACATTGTATATCTCCACAAACAGAGTCTGCACACAACCTGCGCAAATGAAGGGTGTGGTAAAAAAAGGGGAAAGGTGCTGAAAAAAAAAAGGATTTTGGATTTTATTTATGTAATATAACTTGCTAATAAAAGTTTTCTCCCAGAATGATAAGGACACCGCTATTGCGATTTGAGCTTTTTTTCTACAGAAAAACTTGCGTAAAATACTTTTTAAACTACTTTTTAAATAAATATTGAGTATACATGATCTAAAATGTCTATTATCCAAATTTCATATCATTAGGTCAGTTGAGTGTGGACATTTTAAGTTTGACTACACAGGGCTGCCAAAGGCGACTACTTTTTAATTCTATTTCGTACCACTTTTTCAAAACAAAAATTTTTTACATACGCTGTGACAACATTTGCAAGAGAAATATACTATACAATGTACAGTTTAAAAATAGTGGTGCGAACAGAATATAAAAATAGTCCCCTGTGGCAGCCCTGACTACACTGTACTTGAGAATAAGAAAAATTGATATTAAAAATGTTCAGTGTAAGATGTTTAAGCATTGGAACTACTATAGTCAAACATTCCTCCAATTAAACTTACTTTAGGACCAGCTACACGAATTGCTGCTCCATAGTCAGCATCATCGTCTGATCCACGGTACACCGTTGGAAGGCCAGGAGGTCCCGGGGGTCCTGGTAGTCCTATACCAGGTGGACCTGGATCACCCTGTAAAAAGAAAAAAAGAAAAGAAAGCTTTAAAATCAATTAAAAACATTACTAACTTTTAATAACAAAGCATGCTATTTGCCTTTTTATACGAAATCTATAAAATATTTTATATTTAATCAAAATAATTTTCAAATATTTGAAAAAATAAAAAGATATGGATTATGAAAAATGATGGTTTGACAAATTTTAATTTTGTAATAAATTTAAAATTTTGGTTACGGAAATACAATTATTCTGTTTGGTACAGCTTTTTCTACCTAAAGACGTTTTAGGGTCAGGTCGTCATGAATCTAAACAGGAGAAATTAACACAGACATTTTCTGAAATTTTGGTAAATTTTAAAACATTTTTTTTTTTAATTGAACGGCTGAGGTCGATCCCTACAGTCGCCCTTTTTTTAGTTTTTCGATTTTGATTGCAGTTTTTTTTATGATGACACTTTCACTTTCGGAATCGGTTCTGAAAGTGAAGTACGAGTAACTTTTTAAAAAATATTAATAGAACACTATTCAGAAAATACAATTTTGTTTGTTCCACTTTAAGACATTGTATGGTCAGGTCGCCATGAATCTAAATTTTTTATTGTTTATAATTGAAAGTATTTAACTTTTTTTAAACAGTTAAATAGTCTTACGAATATACCTTTTTAAAAATAATAAATATCTAAATTTTTTTTTTCCATACATCTTATGTTTGAGATTTTGTGAATAACATACTCTACGTACAATCAACGAATAAAAATAAACAAGTGAATCTTGCTCCGATGAGAAAATATAGGACAGTTTTTAATGATAATCTTCAGAATTTTGTAAACGATCTCGACAAAACCAAAGATTTTAGATAAGGTTAATTGACATTTATTGGTTTAAAAAAATTGTCTGAATTCACTTCGAAACCTGTTATGAATATAGCGGATAATTACCACTTAGAAAAATATTTTCGACTGTCTTTTCATAAGGAATCTATAAAATATTTTTAATTTAATAAAAATGGTTTTCAAGCAAATAGAAAAAAAAATAATATGAAATTTATGAAAAGGATGTCTTTACAACTTTATAATTTTTCAATACATTTAAAATTTAGCTTTCGGAAATACAATTTCTCTGTTTTGTTTATTTTCCCATTTTTCTAAATCTATTTTCTTTCTGTTTAAGTTGAAAATATTTTTTTAAATGCTAAATATCCTCTGTTTTCAAGACTAATTTGATATTTCTATCGGTTTTAAAAAAAAGTTAACAATTTAAGTTACGTGTCGCATAATTATACCATTTGTCCATATATGTAGCTTTAATTAGATATTTTCATGCATAATTATGAGTTCAAAAATTTTAAAAATTCCTTGCACGTATTTAAAGATAACGCGTGGTTATAACCATGAAAATTTATACATTTTTAAAACATCATTAAAAAGTTTGAACACGTTCAGCATATCCTAAAGTTTTGTTTTCATGGGACGCTGTGTGTGTTCGTTAGTACTCTCGTCACCAGTTACGAAGCAATTTTATATTTATACATTCTACATTAAAACACAAGCGTAGAATGACTTTTGGGAATTTAATTGGCAAGATTAAAATATGGGCGGACATATTAGGGGACAAAAACAAAAGTCCGTAAGATTCTGTGCTTAAACGTGCCCAGTAGAAGCGAAATTTATTCCCGGGTTAGACCAAGGACAGATAAAAAAAAAAAAAAAAAAAAAAAAAAAAAAAAAAAAAAAAAAAAAGCCACAGGATGAATTATGGGTAACAAGATGATCTTCAAAATTCGATGTTCCGAGTTCAAATGGCCCCACCAGTGGCTGAGATGTTATGCTCTCTAAGCTGGTAGACGGGAGATGCTGGTAGCGAACCCAATCGTGCACGCCGGCCTAACTGTCCGGAGTTTTCCGCGGTTTTCTTCGAACCTTGGGTAATCTGGCGTAAATACGGGTTAGTTTCCCTTAGAAAGACCCCTAAGGAGGGCAGCCCCCCTCGGGCATATATTTCTCGTGAAGAAAATCGGCCGTCATAAATAACACCAACACCGAGTTCAAATGTGTAGTAAAGCGTGCATTAAAAATCTGGAAACAGGTTATATCATTTTTTTAATAATTATTTCGTTTTCTGTAATTACGATGACCATACGTGCACGAAATTCAAGGACGTTCTTGAATTTGAGGATGCTGGTTTACCCAATTCCTGCAGTTTTAAACACTTTTTCATAAAAATTCGAGCGACCAAAAGAAAGGAAAAACAAATCAAACTTAAAAATATTAGAGTTATGAACGCTTAAAGAGACAAAAATTGTTTGAAATAACGAAGAAAGCTATCTATTATTATTATCTTTTTTTTCTTATAATGTTTGAATATTTAAGAATGCCACATAGTTGTCCTGATAATACATTCAATTGTGATCACACTAAAGGTACCGAAGGTAAAAAATCTTTTAGCTGTGAGTAATGTTGGCGGTAAAAGTCGTTTAACTATGAGTAACGTTGCCTATTTTTAATTGAATTATCTCGAAACATTGTTTTCCAGCTGTTTTGGGACAAAAACGTTTGAACAGATTAACGAACTTACCTGTTTCATTTTTAAATAAAGAAAATAAAATTCTCTACAAACTATACTTGGAAAACGATGAAAAAGATTTTTTTCCAAGTCGTAACTCAAAATCTGACCCATTTTTATGGATTTTGAATTTTTTATTATAACTTTTTGAAACTTTTGTTTATTTTTTCAGGTATAATCTAGAGACAACGTAATAAACAGTACAAAAAAGAAATGACGATTCAGAAATATGGAACCTGGACTTCAAAATCGTTTGAAAACTAGTTACGGAAGATTATTTTTTGCGTACATTATTAAAACTTTTGTTAGTAATTTTTTTATAACAGTTTAACAGATATTTTTTATTTCTATAAAACATAAATAAATAGGTGCAAAAAAGAAGTAACATTTTAAATAAATTATAGAATCGAACCACGATCAAACTTCAGTCATTTTTCCTCATTTTAAACTTTTCTTGTCTGCTTTAAAAAACCCGTTATAAAACATGACTATCCTATCTATAATCAGTGTAAAAGATGTTTGTTCCTTTCTTTAGCTTCGAATCCTCTCATGATCCTCATCAACTAATTATTCTTAAAGATGACTATCTTTCTATACTCAGTTTATAATGTGAGAAGTCGTTAATACCTCGAGTTGTAAAAAATCAAAATTTCAATTAACTCTTTTATACTCTGTTTTCTTTCCAACCCCTTATCAAAAAATTGTTTTCTTAGATTGCAATCTATTTTATGTATAGGGAATAAAACAATAAATAAAATAAAATAAAAAAGATTGAATATTTTTTATTTATTTTATATTTTTCGCCACCTCTAATTAGAGAAGCAAAAGTTTTCTACCTTAGATAGGTATATGTTTGCTAAAGACTGCGTTGACTTGATGTAATAAAATAGAGCGAAAATTGCTTTTGATCGTAATCTGCGAACTCAGGAGCTTAATAGTAAATTGTAATTAGCTGCACTTAAATCCCATTGAGATATCAATCTCTTTACGCATCGCATTATTAATGGTCCGCGTGATCAAAATCGGGAACTAAGTGTGTATAGATTTTTATTTTACGCGGTATCAACATTTTTTCTTCTAAATTTATTGATCATTAATGGATAGATATTAAAGGCTTATACAGAATGCGGGTTATTTTGGATTAATAGATCAAGAGTCAGCATAGCAGTGATTATACATGAGACATAGGAGAATTTTCTAATTAAAAGAAATTGAAACCCGTATTCTTCAGTGTTAACCAAGGCCCCGATATTGATGACCTAAAAGAAATCTAAAAAATGACTCAAGAGGTCTCAGGACTGTTAAAATTGGAAAAAATGAAAAAAAAAAGACAATTTTCAATATTTAATATCTTAAAATTTATATGATTTACAAGCACAAGTTTTCTTGGGATTAAAAGATATAAGTATGATATTTTGTTTAATGTATTTAAAAAATTGCAAAATGCAGATTTAGTATTTATAAGGCATTCCAAACTGTCAGACATTTGTCGAGCAGAAAATTGGTATAACAGCTTACGCGCAAGATTACAAATTAAATTTTTCAACTGGAATGAAATTTTTTGTGCCGAATTATAATTCAGATTGTAATAATGACCCTGAACCTAAATAAATATGTATTTAAACTACTTCTATATTTTGAATACAAAGTTGTATTTAGCTAAAACAAAATTTTGAAAATTTCAACAGTATAATCACCTATAAAAATATTTTTTTGAACAATAAGAATGAAATTTTAGGTTCAGTTTATACAGACTAACATGGAAGATATGTTTTTAAAATTCATGAAAAAATATTCAAAAGTTTTTGAGATAGCGTGCGCATTAGGCCCGAAAACTTCATTTGGAGAAAAATGACTTCAAAGTTTTGGAAACGCCGCTTCAGCTATTTGGTGGGTATAATTCTAATAGCCATAACTTCTGTTCTAATGGGAATTTTAAGGAAAAAAATTATATCAAAATGTTCAGAAAACATAAAAGTTTAACATCTAAAAAAGAAAAAAAAAAAAAAAAAAAAAAAAAAAATTAAATTTTAAAAATTTTAATTTCGAAATTCGAATTGTTTTCGAAATTTCGTAAGCTTTAAGAGTACTGAGACCTTGTAAAATAATACAATAATGTCTTTAGGCATAATAAATTCCCTTAAATTTATAGTATATAGCAAAAATATGTCTGTGAGTAAAGCTGACGTCATATCGATGGCGGCTATGATATGAAGAATATTTGTCTTTCCCATTTTTCAAATATTTATTAACCATCGCACAATTTCAATTTTAAGATAGTCGCATAAGGGAAAAAAATATACTTTCGTATGCAATTTCTCTGAAAACTGTATCTCAATTTAATGATTTTTTTTTTGGTATTTTTGTGTTTTGTTTTATGTTTTTTTATGTTTTAGATTTTGTTTAAAATCCCTTTTTGACCAATCAAATTTTCTTTCTCGTGTGCCAACTCGCATTTATAAAGGCCCTAAATTGCTCATCGCTCACGTTTGAAACTCAGTAGACAATCATATATAAAAGTATTTTAAGTGTTCCGGAAAAAAATATACTTTCGTATGCAATTTCTTTGAAAACTGTATCTCAATTTAATGATTTTTTTATATTTTTGTGTTTTGATTTTATGTTTTTATGTTTTTTTATGTTTTAGATTTTGTTTAAAATCCCTTTTTGACCAATCAAATTTTCTTTCTCGTGCGCCAACTCACATTTATAAAGGTCCTAAATTGCTCATCGGTCACGTTTGAAACTCAGTAGACAATCATACACTGTAAAAAAAATTCTGTAAAGTTACTAAAGTTTTTCTAGGAAACTGGGATTCCAAGAAATTTTTATGTAACGGCAACAAGAAAAAATCCTGTAACAGCGTCTATTACGGGAATTTTTCTTGTTGCCGTTACATAAAAATTTCTTGGAATCCCAGTTTCCTAGAAAAACTTTAGTAACTTTACAAATTTTTTTTACAGTGTATATAAAAGTATTTTAAGTGTCTCGGAAAAAAATATACTTTCGTATACAATTTCTTTGAAAACTGTATCTCAATTTAATGATTTTTTTTATATTTTTGTGTTTTGATTTTATGTTTTTATGTTTTTTTTATGTTTTAGATTTTGTTTAAAATCCCTTTTTGACCAATCAAATTTTCTTTCTCGTGTGCCAACTCACATTTATAAAGGCACTAAATTGCTCATCGCTCACGTTTGAAACTCAGTAGACAATCTTATATAAAAGTATTTTACGCGTCCCTTCAAAATAAAAAAAATGTTAATTATTAATTAAGTAATTGTTGATTTTCACTACATAATATTCAGACATAACCATGCCCGACGTCCCTATGTACTCAGTTATTTTACGCCCTTACTTCTCGCACTTAAACTTAATGATATTGTTCTTAATGCAGGTAACACTGTCTACCAAGATGCATTGCAACTCTAATGCTGCGTTTACATTACGGCGTAACCATCTTACCAGGTCTACGAAGTTATAGGTTCCTCAATCAATCAGCGAGTTCATTGGTTATTTACGTCACCATTGATTGGTTTTGCTTTATGATTTAACGCCTGGAACGCCAAAGCCAAGAACGATCACGCCATAATGTAAATAGACCTTTAATAACCTCCTAAATTACAAGCATCCTCGCACCTCGGAGTTGTTGACAATGATTTTAATGTGACACATGCAGATTTAAAAATATTTCCAATGTGTTTTATCTCTCTGTGCAATCTACAAAATAATTGTGAAAACTTTGTATTAACTAAAAAAAAAAAAAAAAAAAAAAAAAAAAAACATATATAATGCATGAACTCATCATCCAACTAGTTTCAGCGAATGAGCTGAATATTGAATGAAGAAAATAAGATTCTTTCTGTTCTCGAGTAGTACCTGCTAGCCTGAATACATTCCAGAAATGTTGGCTGTCGTATGATTGACGTCAATAGTTTTCACGTTTCTAATCCGTGTTGATCTAAAGAATTAAAAATTGCTACAGGAAAACCTTTCTCGGTTTAGTTTGTATTTTTCATAAAACGACAAAATAAAACTTTCAGGTTAGATCCATACTCAGTTATATAGGTAATGACTACACTTAATTGGTTATTTTGTCATAGAGTTATAAGAATGGACGTTACTTTTTGCTCACCGACTTTCGTATAAGACGTAATGCATCTTTATAAGTTTCTGGTGACTTTTTCCAGGGTATCCAAACAGTTCAATAGGGTCAACAAGCAAATAATCATATTCTGCAATTAATTTCAAGCGCATCATGAAATTTCTCTTTATGTACCAAGTCAAACACCTTTCAGAGTTCCTACGCTTCAGATGAATTTTCCAGGTAAAATATCAGTATATATATATTTTTTAATACATAAAAATAAATCTAGTTTAAACGCGCGAAATTTCGCCTTATTTAACCCTTTATGTCCCGAATTATGAATTTAAATTTGCTTCTGTTCAATAGTTATCTTCGTTAATGTCTGAAGCAGACTTGTATAAAACCAAAAACTTTCTGCGCACTCAAATATTGGCTTAAAAACTTTCTGCAAATTAATTTAATGTTTAATAAAATAATGTGTTATATTATTTTGAAAATTTGAATTAAAAACAGTAGTTTTAAAATAATTACCATTTAAATTAAAAATTAATTGATATTAATTAAAGAATAGTTATTTTAGTTAAAAAAAAATAATAAATCCATGATAAGAAAGGGTGTGAATTCTTATCAATTATTTTGCTAATGCATTTAGAAACAGCCTCCTAATCGTTAATATTGTGACCTCTTTGCACAAAATATCAGTCACTCTCTTCCAGGGGTGATTCTATTCCGAAAATTAAAAAATAATCTGTCGTAAATCCGAAATTCGGACATAAAATATATGGTGAATTTCGACAAATGGTCGCCGGAAAAAATCCATTTCGTCAATCTTTCGAAGAAAAATAGGGAATTTCGTCAGAGGACCACGAGAAAAACGGCAAATTTCGTTGGAGGATCGCGAAAAACGGCAAGTTTCGCCGAAATATTGCGAAAAAACAGCAAATTTCGTCGAAAGATCGCGAGAAAACGACCAATTTTGTCGACAGATCGCGAAAAAAACGACAAATTTCGTCTAAAAATCGCGAAAAAACGGCAAATATCGTCAAATGATCGCGAAAAATGACAAATTCTGTCAAAAGATCGCGACAAAAACGGCAAATTTCGTCAAAAGAGCTCGAAAAAACCGCAAATGTAGTCAAAGGGCCGTGGAAAAAACACATAGTTAGTGCCGGGAGCGGATTTTACCCCCCCCCCCCCCCTGTTATAATCTTTCATAAAATTTGCTGTGAATTTCAGATTTTTTTTTTCTCAGAATCACCTCTGCTGTTCACAGAAGTAATGTGGCATTGTTTCTGAAATAACTGAATCACATTTTATAGGGAGATATCCATTCATGGGTAACATCATTAAAGAGACCGATGAGTTTTTACCGTAGCCCTTTGACGAAATTCTCGTTTTTTCCGCGATCATTTGACGAAATTCCCGTTTTTTCCGCGATTATTTGATGAAATTCTCGTTTATTTCGCGATCCTTTGACGAAATTTGGGTTTTTTTTCTTCGAAATTCGCTTTTTTCAGCGATCCTTTGACGAAATCCGCCTTTTTTCAGCGATCTTTTGATGAAAATCGCGTTCTTTTTTTCTCGATCTTTTGATGAAAATCGCGTTCTTTTTTTCTCGATCCTTCGACGAAATTAGTTTTTTCCGCGATTCTTTGACGAACTTTATTTTTTGCGACCGTTTAACAACGTTCGCGCTTTTTCTGCTATGCTTTTACGAAATTCGATTTTTTCCTGTGTTATTTTGACGGAATTTAGATTTTTTCTGAGATTCTTTAACGAAATTTGCTTTTATTTGCGTTCTTTTTTCGAAATTCGCGTTTTTTCAGCGGCCTTTTCACGAAATTAGTGGGTTTTTTTCGCGATCCTTTGACCAAATTCTCACTTTTTCCGCGGCCCTTTGCCGAAATTCGTGGGCTTTTTTTCGCGATCCTTTGACGAAATTAGTTTTTCTTAGGTTCTTTTACGAAATTTGCGTTTTTTTTCGTGATCCTTTTACAAATCTACGTCTTTTTCCGCTATGCTTTTACGAAATTCGTTTTTTTCCTGCACTCCTTTGATGAAATTTTCTTTTTTTACTGCGATTCTTTGACGAAATTCACTTTTTTTCTGTGATCTTTTGACGAAATTGGTGTTTTTTTGCGATCCTTCGACGAAATTCGCGTTTTTTCGGATGCCCTTTGCGAAATTTGTGCTTTTTTTGCTATCCTTTGACGAAATTGGTTGTTTTTTCGCGATCTTTTGACAAAATTCGGGCTTTTTCGAAACTTACTATACTTTTACGAAATTCGTTTTTTCCTGCGTTCCTTTAATGAACTTTGTGTTTTTTCTATGATTCTTTGACAAAATTATCTTTTTTTTCACGATTCTTTGAAGAAATTCGCGTTTTTCCGCGGTCCTTTGACGAAATTTGCTTTTTTTCCGCGATGCTTCAACAAAATGGGCGATTTTTTTCAGCGAACGTTTGACGAAATTGTTTTTTTTTTCGGCGACCATTTGTTGACCATTCGCAATATTTTTCAGCGATATTTTTTTATGTCTGAATTTTCGGACTGATGGCCGATTTTTTAAAATTTTCGGAACGGAATGCCATAAATTTTCGGATAATTCGGAACAGAATCACTCCTGGCAAATAATAAATAAATTGTACATAAAATTGGGGAATATTTTTATTTATTTTTTATTATTATTTTTTTTAAAGTTCCAAGAACAAAAATTATGTCTTTTTTTTCTAAAAGATTTTCCGCAAAGTTCGAAATTTTGCGGAAAATTTTCCGCGCACGGTGTGCGCGCGTGCGTCTATATTATACAGCTCTGGTCTGAAGATATCCAAAACAACTTATATGATAACGATTTCATTTTTAGATACATTTTTTAATAAAACTGATTTAATAAATCGGTAGTTAGAATTTTTTTTGTAAAATAGTTACAAGAATAATTAGATTAATTAACAAAAAATACTGTTATGGAATATCAGATGTAAATATCCAACTGGGCGAAAAATGTCAGGACTAGGATTGGAACCAGGGATCTCTCGTCTGAAGTTGCTAATGCTCTATCATCTGAGCTATTCCGGACGAATCTCGTGGAGCTTTTTCACCCAGCTAACCTTATTGATTATAGACTCTTTTTCACCCAGCTAACCTTATTTATTATAGACTGGTCTATAATCAATAAGTAAAAAAGTTCCACCAGATTCGTCCGGAATAGCTCAACTCAATTTTATTTCTTTATTTTTTCTGTATTACATTAATTTCATTTAAAACATAATCCTTTTACTCATTTTATTTCAAATACATAACATTAATTTAAAACTGAAACATTTAAAATTCAGGACTTTCACTTATTTCTTAAAAACAAAAAAAAAAAAAAAATTTTGATTGAAAATGGCCGCCTTGCATATGAAAAGCGTAATTGTTTATGACAGTCACATGACTTCAAATATTATAATATAGACGCAATGATGGCGATGGAACAATATTTGGCGATTTATCACCTACACCAAGTACCAAAATAGCTGCCTGGCATGTAAAAAGCGAAATGGTCATCTTGGAACTGTTGATGACAGTCACATGATTTAGGTTATTATCATAAAGATGATAATAGCAATAAAAATATCAACATTAAAAAAAAAAAATAGCTATATATTGTCGTTTTCAAAATTCTGCCTCCATAATATTTTGCCTTTCTCAAAATTCTACCTCCCTAAAATTTTGCCCTCGTATTGTATTTATAACTAGAATCGGCAGTTCCTTGATTAATTGCTAATTTATTAGTTTTCCGACTAAGGCTCAAATGGAATATCTTTTCATTGTACAATTAATTTTGAATAAAGAAGAACTTTTGAAAGAGCGAGCTAATTAGAAACATTTAATTCTTCCAATGAACTTTAGGAGGTGTCATAATGCGGCGAACAAACATGTGCATCATAAGCCATTAATGCTTTTCAACTATAATTAAATATCTCGCAAACGAAATTGCGATAAATCGAACTGAAATTCTTACACTAATAAATATGAATGTTGCTTTCTGTCGGCTTTTTTGAACTGAATTAAATGCTCAGAAGCAACCATAATTAGAGAAACATTAGAAGGCTTATTAAACGAAACTTTCTGTAATGATTTACAAGTTAATGTGTGTTTTCTCCCTAACTGACCCTCATTATCAAATAATGGTTTCATCTTCTGCGCATGATAAATGATGAAAAACTGACTTATAATGCTTAGAGAAAAAGAAGTCAGCATTTGATTAAATCAAAAGTAATTACTTCTGAAATTAGTCAATCAGAGCCTAATCTGAGCTGCTGCTTCTTTTTTTCATAAGAGTTTTTTTTTTTGCCTGTAACTGAACGTTTGCTATTTTGTATGCTTTATTTAACCCTTTACTGCACGATTTTTTTTTTATTTTTATGAAAAAAATTATTTGAAATCTATATATCTTTTTCATGCCTGTCTTTTGTTTCTGTACTTTTATAACATTATAAATTCACGCCTCCAAAATAAGTCAAGGAGTATTTAAACGTCTTGAAAAAAATTCTAGCAGTAATTATTCTTTAGATTGTTCAAACGATGTATTTAATCTTGCTTAATAATACACCAAAAGTCTTAAATTACCTACCAACAAACTGATTATTTTTAATTTACCAATAAATTGCCAATACTTTGTTTTAGTCACTACCATTAATATTTTAAACTTATTTCGTACCATCTAACAGAAAATGCTACCTATAGTTCAAATCCTTATTGTATTAGCTTAAAAGCTATGCCGCGAAAACTGTGGCTATATGCTTAACAGATGAAGGCTTATGATTAGCATAGATGGCGGATTTTTAGCTTGCGGCGAGCCCCGAATCTGCGACCTTTCGGCTACGAATCGGATGCTCTGCCAACAGGGCCACCTCTGACCACGTATCCAAACGTGTACTATGAGAAAGTTAAACCATTTCAGATTAAAGCTAATAAGAAGCTATGAGCAACTTGACGCCACTTTCTGTGAATAAATAGTTTAAAACCTTCAGTAAAGGTTTTAATTTAAATAACATGTCGCAAATGCAAACGACGAAATGGTAACATATCCCAAAATCTGTAAGTTATTAGAAGCTATTACTGTAGCGCAAAGAAAACATATTTCTAGTAACAAAAAATAACAGCAGTTGGCATCAGTTTATGAATACAAGTAATAATAAATCGGAAGCAATCTGTTTAAAGATAAGGTATTTTTAAAACAGGCTAGCTTTTAACCTTAAAAGTATTGTTCACGCAGACTGACCAATCATTTGGTTGCATTTGCATACATTCTGACTACTTTATTCGTCACGTGCTCTATTAGGAACAAGTAATTTTTTTCTAAAAACATACTTACGAGTAAATAAACGATCATACAATGTATTTAATATCTACGTTTATACAACACCTTAATAAAAAATATTTTTTTTTTTTTTTGTAAATAAATAAGATAGTCTCAACAGTAAATGTATAACTTACTTTTTCTCCTGGTACACCTTTATGTCCAGGCGGTCCAGGTATTCCGTCACGACCATCTGCACCCGAATCTCCTTTCTCGCCGGGGTAGCCAGCTACACCCTAACACGTCAAACAAAAAGTTTTACATTATTTTATACATTTATTTCAGCGAGAAAACGGTAAATATTAAATTTTAGGAAAACATGGTTTGGAAGAGCATGTAAGCGTTAATTATAATAATTCTTTAATTGATTCGTTTTCTAATAAGAAATACCCATCTAATGAGCTTCTTTTAACTATCTATGCAATTATTTTCAAATAACTATGTATCTAATTAGTTATTTAAATATTATAACTATAACAAAATCATTATAAGAAAGTATCACACATAATGTATGGGGAAAAACTTATTGGAGCTGGAATTAGAACACGATATAAATAAATCTGCCGATTCTACATATAAAAAAGATCAACTTGGACGCGAATAAAAATTGTTTATTTTAAGAGAAAAAATAGACTATTTTAAAGCACTTCCTATTTTGCAGACTACTGCAATTATAATTGAAAGTATGTAATAGAAATTTTGAAACGGAATAAACTTATCAAAATTTCTTCACAAGACTAAGTAGCAGAAAAAGATTCATAAGGCATTTTAAAAAATAAGATAAAGACATTATATATAGTCACCTGTTCTCCTTTCTCTCCTTTGGGTCCGGGGCTTCCTATGTCCCCTTTCTCCCCCTGATAGCCTCTCTCTCCTCTCATGCCTGGTGGACCTGGCAGGCCGGGAGGGCCCTGCACTCCCGGGGCACCCGGCCGTCCAACATACGGACCGAAAGGACCATCGCCCGAGCCAGGTAGTCGAAATTCTGACCCTGATCCATAGGAACCATCCAGCTAGGGTGAAAACAAAAGACGTTACTCGTAGGAAATTTCAAAAACTATAAATTATACATGAAAAAGATTGGATTTTCATTTTCCCTTTACATTTCAATATTTCTTTATTTATGCATAGAAATCTGAAATTATTTAGTTAAAAAAAAAAAAGAATAGTTAAGGTATTATAAAATAAGGCTTAACTGAAAAATACTAGCGAGTTATACCTTATTTAAATATGACATTTTACATTTAACTTCGGTAAATTCGTAAATGATCTCTGTAGATACATAACATGTACGTATATGTAACTGTGTTAGTGTTAGAAGTGCGATTACTCATTAATGAGTTGTCCTTCTTTCTTCCAAGGTGCTGCAAGTTGGGTATAAAGAACGTTCTGTTGGAGGAATTAATGGTTGGCGCAAAGAACTGAGAATACACCATCATATATACACTGGCCTCCAAAAGTTAAGGTACACGGACTAAATGCGTGCGATTGCACACGTTTTGTCAAATATCTACAAAACTTATTGGCGAATTGTTCTTGAACTTCTGGGATGAAAAGAACATGTTTCATTTCATATTTCTCGGTGAAGATTTAGTCGGGGGTTCAATTAGGGGGATAATAATAAATTTAATAATAAAATAATATTTGCGATCACCTATGTAACAGGAAAGGCTGGAAATGGTTTGTCACTGTGGTAAATGACTATTTGGGTCCTGTTCAACATTTGTATGCATTTGTGTAAGCATAGCACTCATATTCGTGCAGATGTTAGCGTTTTTGTGAAAAACTCAAACGTTTTTTTTTATAGCATACAGAGTTTTCAACCAAATTTAACACAATTTTCCAAAAACCTGACAAAGAACAATAGAAACAGTATACTGCAATTAAAACATGAATATATTGAATATTTGATGAGATATGGGCATTTTTATGAGATAATTTTTAACTGCGCAGGCGCGGCAGATTTCAAAATTTTTATTTCAGAATTTGGTAGTCAGCTATTTAGGGCAACTTATATAAAAAGTCTAGTCAAATATCGCGAAAATTCACAAAGATGGGGTCGATATAGTGAGTTGCTTCCTATAAATAGCTTTATTATAAGGGATTTTACACAACTTTTCAATCAGCTCACTACATCTTCCTAAGTTTTCACAACATTTGACTGAACTGTTTATAGAAGTTGCCCCAAAATACTGAGTACCAAATTATGAAATAAAAATTTTGAAATCTTCCGCGCATGCGCAGTTAAAAATTATCTCATAAAAATGCCCATATCTTATCAAATTTTCAATATATTCATGTTTTAATTGCAGTATACTATTTCTACTGTTCTTTGTCAGGTTTTTGGAAAGTTGTGTTAAATTTGGTTGAAAACTCTGTATGCTATAAAAAAAAAAGTTTGAGTTTTTCACAAAAACGTTAACATCTTCACGAATATGAGTGCTATGCTTACACAAACGCATACAAACGTTGAACAGGACCCAAATAGTCATTTACCACAGTGACAAACCATTTCCAGCCTTTCCTGTTACATAGGTGATCGCAAATATTATTTTATTATTAAATTTATTATTAGCCCCCTAATTGTACCCTCGACTAAATCTTCACCGAGAAATATGAAATGAAACATGTTCTTTTCATCCCAGAAGATCAAGAACAATTCGACAATAAGTTTTGTAGATATTTGATAAAACGTGTGCAATCGAACGCATTTAGTCCGTGTACCTTAACTTTTGGAGGCCAGTGTAGATATTAAAGTGGCAACTTCTGCACAGTGATTAGATTATGGTGTCCAAATTATAGCAATTTACATTACACAACTTGACAATACCCGCCTTGACAATTTCGCTTAGAAGAGTTGGACGACTAAGCAAGCATTCGCTTGGCGATAACGTCAAGTGCGTTTTTGCTCCAGATCGATCAATTAAATTATTTTACTGCTCAATATTTTGCTCGTTGAATAAATAAAATTAAGGTACCTTTGTAAGAGAGGTACAACAAACATGCAATAAGATTTGAGTGGTTAAGAAGATTTTGAATTAAAACGAATCGTCAAGCATATTAGCGGGCCTATCATTATCGCCAAGCTAATGTCTATTAACTTATCTCACTCGACTAACCGAACTCGTCTAGTGGAATATCGCCAAGTTCTGGAATATGGGTTCGCTACATTTTGGACAAAAACTTCAGTCTGAACATGCGCTCCTTGCGTGTGTCACCAATCTCTTATATAGGCACCTTAATATTTAAGTAGTGTATCATCGATATCTTCCAGCTGTCATTTAGGTTTATGTTACGACAAGCAAAAAATGAAGTACTGCTGGGTTCAATAATACGAAGATCGTAAAATGAATGATCTAAAAGTAAGGTCATCAGATTAGTTCTTCAAGACTTTAGGAAAAAAAGAATATATAACATAATAAAAGAGAAATATTCAGATATCACTGATCTTGTAATGTGAAATTTTTTACGATTAATTAGACTTTTTTTCACTGTGTCACTTAAATTTTCCTAACGTGAGTCAGATCGATCCACTGAGCTCCATAATAGAACTGAAAGCTAACTCACAGCTCCACTTTCTGCCGCAACCGCATCACACTTTCAGTGCACGCAAGTAACGAATCCTGTACTTTACTTATTATTAGAGGCATTTTTTGCCAACAATCTTATTCATATATATCCACATTTATTTAAGTATGTGTAAAATAACTTTTGGACAATAATATGTTAATTTTGTGTTCTTTATGCTTCGTTTACATTATGCCGAAACCATCACCCGGTGTTTGTAAGACACAGGTTTCCCAATCAATCAGCCTGCTTCATTGGTTGTTTACGCGTCGCTGACTAGTGGGACTTCTGATTTAACATCTGAAACGCCAACGCTTAGGATGATAACGCCATAATGTAAATGGCCTTTATGCTGCGTTTAATTATGGCGTAACCGACTCCCTATGTCTAGGACGCCAGCGAGGTACAGGTTTTCCAACCAATCAGTGTTCGGTTGCTTACGTCGCCGCAGATTGGTTGGGTCTTAAGATTTAGCGTCTGGAAAGCAAACATCGAGGACGATAACGCGATAATGTAAATGGACAGCCTGTTTTTTTTTTTGTTAAAAGAAAGTAGATTTAAAAAAAATAATAAATAAAGTTCAATAAATAAAGCAAATAAATAAAGACAATAGGAAAACCTGTAACGTATAACAGAAATGGATCAGCATAATCTGTATAAACAATATTTTTGTACGAGAAAAATATTTTCTGTTATCAGCGTTATAACCTGCTTTTGCTTCCGAAAATCACAATTCGAAATATATAGGAGTCGAAGCACTTACGTCGAAAAGTGTTCCGTGTCCAGGAGGTATACCTGGTGGGCCCGGTGGTCCGGGCATACCACGTGGTCCTGGACTTCCGGGAATGCCATCAACACCCGGTTCGCCTTTTTGTCCTGGTAAACCGGGTGGTCCTTGATGGCCTTGATCACCCTGCATAAAAAAAAAAAAAAAAAAAAAAAAAATTGTCAAAGTTAAATTAGAAAAAAAGATATTTATTCACAAACAACATTAACTGAACAAGCATAATATAAAAACATGAAAAACATTTTCGATCTACAAAATTTGTACATTTATAACGCTATATTTTATTCCAAAAATCATAAAAAAAAGATTCAGTATAGGATCATTGCAGCTATATCTAGGAGAAATTTCTTTATTGTTATGTCTGGAACCATTTTTTTATTATTACGCAGTGCAACCAAATACGATGGTTTGTCCTTTTTAAGTCGCCACTATATGTGTTATATTGTGGAAAATTCTTCGGATTCGTCAACTAAATACTAGCCATAAAACAGAAATACAACAAAAACAATTTATTTGAGATCAATATTTAAGGAGCGGGAAATAAGATTAGCGATGAACAATTCAAAGCTCAAGAAATAAATTGAATGAAATTTATTAACCCTTTAATTCTCGCTCCCGTGATACTCACGGGCTGTGTATCTTACTCAGACTGTTTGATTCCCACCAGTTTTATAAAATATTGTAATTGTGTTTACTATGGTATGATTTTACCTGTCATTAACACTTTCCAGCACAGGCAGTTTTTGTTGTAAAATGATTAAATGATTGACTGATACCGGAATTTTAAAACGACTTTTTTAAAAATTAAAAACATGTTACTTTAAACGTTCATTGTAAAAGCAAAATTTTACTAAAATATGCTTGGTGCCGTTCGTAAGCTTGGAATTAAAATTAGGTATCCTGATCCGGGCACACTGTGCCGGAAAGGGTTCAATAAGGGGAATATTTCTTTTTTAAAAAAGTGATGCCAATGCATAATTTAAATTTTTAAACGTAAAAATCTCTATTCTAAAAGTACGTAAAAAACGGAGGCTAGGTTCACCTCAAATCACTAGAAATGCTAAAAACACTATCGGGAAGTAGCAATCAGCTGATCAATCATTGTATTTCGCTGGAGGCCAAGGCAATTCCACCAATCAGAACCACGTATTTGTTATGTGTGACTTCCACAAAGACGTTATTTGTCACTACCCCATATAGAAAACCTGTCATTTTCAACAATACTGAAATAGCACTAAAAGGAAAAGCACTAAAGAGCTCGAACACATTTTTATTTGAAACACTAAATCGTAATGTCTTACTGCTAAGCACACTCCTCAGCTAAAGAATCTAAATCCAAACTCAGTTGAAGCTGAGCGTCACTAGTACGAGGGATGATGAAAGCTCAGAAACTGCCTTGAAGATCTACACGGGAACGAGACTCGGGAAAATACAATGCTACTCAATATCAGCGTATTTATGCATGCTAGTCGATCACAGCGATCTAATTAACATATTTCTGCACAAAATAACGCGGCAATCAGATTCAAGGAAATTCAGGCACACTTTGTGAATAATAATAATAACAAGTTGAAAATTGCTCGTCAAACGTGGAAAATGAGGTGCGTTCGTACTATAACTAGTTTTATAAATATGTTTTGCACCGCATAGTGTACTGAATGTGTATTTTAGTGCACTTCATGAGTGCTTATCAATTTCATTCTGTTCGAAAGGTTGGAAATTATTAGAATGCGCTTGCAATAATTTTTTCCCATTGGCCGTAATGTAACGGAAAACTTTTGACTATCCCTGTAATTAAACTATACATCCGATTTTCATAAAATTTGAAACGACTCGACAAAATTGTGCAACAATAATATATTTAAAATTTCAGACCATTCGGAAGGCGGTAACATCATTAACCACTTCAACGGCTGCCCCGAGATAAGTCGGGGGTAAAAGCACCGTTTCCCTATACCCATCGCCGGTGAAGTGGTTAAAATGCACTTGAAATAATTAATTCCCATTGGCCGTAATGTAACGGGAAACTTTTGACTATCCCTGTCGTTAAACTATACATCCGATTTTCAAATTTATTTAAAATTTCAGACCATTCGGTTGGGTAGTTTTTGCTCTACTATATGCGGACAGACGGACAGAATGACGACTACAGGTGCTACGTATTTATATAATTACGAACGGACCAAATAAAAAGACAGGATAGATGAAGCGTTCAAGCACAAAAGTTAGTTGTTCAAGCTCAATCATAAAATCCAACAATCCATTTGACCTTACAATCCCTCATAAAGGGAGTAGCTATGCATCTTTTGAAAAAATTATCATAAACGTATCGCAATAGCACAATTAGTAAAAAAAAATATGCCTTAAAAAAAAGAGAAGAAAGCAAAAATGCATAATTACCTTTGTGCCGATAAGCCCTGGAAGACCAGCTCCGGGAGGGCCAGGCGGACCAGGATGTCCCTGTAATCATTAAGAATGATAATCTGAGTACTATTGCACAAAAAGTTTTCTGAACACCGTAAAAAAAAGTCCAGAAAAATTCCTCGAAAAAAATTATTAGCTAGTTTCCCAAAATTTCGATGAACGTTTTTTGAAAATAATAGAACTTACAGGAAGTTCTATCAACTTTGATCGGGAACGTTCGAGAAAAGAAAATTAAAATTTTCCTGGAAATTCATTTTGAGCAACTAACTGTTCTTTATTTCTCATGAACGTTTCTGGATTTTTTTTTCTTTTACAGTGTTGGGAGTCCTTAATTCCATAGACAAGAAAAACAGCACTCCAGATTTGTTTCAATGTGTTAAAAGATAACACATGATAATGTGTAAGATTTGAGCATCAAGAACACGTGCCCCATCGAAGATGGTACTCAAAAGTTTGAGAAAATGTTGAAAAACTTTTAACGTTCCAGGTCGAAAACGTAAAAATTTTCTAAAACTGAATAAGCAATTTTTTTAATTCTGATTTTTCTTCGGAACGAGATAGTACTCGTCAAAATTTGACAAGCAATTTAATAATTTCTCTCTATTCTAAAAAAAAGTAACTTACGCTGTCACCGCCGCCGCCGCCGCCGCCGGTTTTGAATTTTTTGTGACCGGGGGTCTTTCTCCGTTAACATTAAGAAAAATATTGCATACAAAAATATGAAAATCGGCGGTATTATAGAGAAATGTTTGATAAACACGCTGATGCAGACAGTTTTCAAATCGAAGAATTATTTTAAGAGATATTTAATGCCAAAGTTGGACAAAGTCATTCGATTAAAAAAGTTTTATAGGAGCAAAAACTATACATCGGAATTTAATCATTATTAGATCATTTTATATGTTATAATTTCCCGGTGTGCAGAATGCATTTATTTTTTAAATTTGACTCATTTTTTGAGCTTTTATTTCTATTTTAAATTCAAATTTTCAGCATTTCGAGAGATATTTTTTACTTATTTTAGAAAATTGCACTAATTTAATCTGTTACCCACTGTATAAACAGCGCAAACAATAATGTTTGCTTCAAATTAAAAATTTATTTAGCCCTGACTATTATAAACAGAAAAAAAACTTTCAAATTAGAATTAAATAATTACGTATAAAAAGCAGGAACTTGTTGAAAATTACTTTATAAAAACTATATTTACACGTGAATTTTAACAGAGAAAGGATATCGTAAAATAATAAATTCATTAACATGCGTTATAAGTCTTAAATAGGAGAAATTACGTCACATTTACGTCACATTACACTTATTACGTAAAATGAACAAAAAATAATATTGCAAAACAGTTTAAATTTTAAAATTGCGCGAGACATTTATTTGATATTTCGAGATGAACTTTCAACTATTTTCGTTGGGACAGCGCAAATAATATTTCATTTCTAACTAAAGTATTTTCACGTGAATATTAAAAAGAGAAATAAAAGTTTGGTGAAAATTGCGTGAGATTAAAAACGATACATTTAAAATCTTTTTCATTTATTTATTTATTGAACAACAAACATACGACCTGTGTGCTTAACATGAGAGCCCGCTTAAAATGTCTTATTTAAAAGAACTTTCTTTTCGCTTTGTTAAAAAATACCGGGATACAAAGACGCATTAATTCATTTTATATTAGCTTATTTTTAAATGTTTAACTGATTTTATTTAATCAAAGAGGAAAACAGCCATAGTATCTTTTAACAGCAGCTGATTTTTCCTTAAGATTCCCCAATCAAAGAGAAATGAATAGAAACTTGTTTATAGGGAGATCGCCACTGTTTTTAAAATTACAATTCAATCTTTCAAAATCTTTTTAAAGCCGATCAAATTAGCGTGCTTTTAGAAACTGCGGTGTCTGAACGGGGGTTGGCGAGCGTAGCTCGTAGGGGGCCGAGCCCCCTAGTCATAGAAAAAAAGGTTACATTTTTTATTAGTTGTTTTTAATTAATTAAGTAATGAAAATCTTTTTATAGTTATTATATAAATATGTTTCATCTTTCTGTTTTCTCTTCTTTTTAAAATTTTCTTGAGAGAAAATAAAAACCTAGTTTCCTTAGTATACATATTTTTTGGACCATTGTTATAAAAAAATGTATAAAAAATGGTAGATCAGTTTACTTTAACTTTTCCTCTCGAAATAACACACTTGATTGTTACTGCTGAAATGAATTATATTAAGGGGTCTCAGGACTCTTAAAATTGGAAAAAATGAAAAAAAAAATCACTTTTAATATTTAATATCTTAATATGTATATCATTTTAAAACACAATTTTTGTTGGGAGGAAAGATATAAGTATGTTCTTACATTTTATGTATTTAAAAAATTGCAAGATGTAGAATTAACATTTACATGGGGCTCAGGGGCACCATTTGAGAGGGGCTGGGGGGGCAATAGCCCCCCCCCAAGGAATTTGATATTCCAGAAAATTTATCAACCATCAAATGCAGGGATGCACCAAATAGTGATTTTGGCCGAATATTTGGCCTGCAGGTAAACCGAATACCGAATTTTCGGCCAGTCGAATACCGAACATTAGGCCAGCCGAATAGATACTATTCGGCTGGCCAAATACTTTTATATCTCAGTGTTTAACGTTAAAATTTTAAATTTTGAATAATTTTATATAATATTTAGCACAGATACTTCCATTCTGACAAACAAGACTATTTTTATAAGTAAATTTTGTACTAAAAAAAGTATGTTTTGAGTTATTATTTAAGAAGAGGATGGTTTAAAAAATTTTTAGATAACAAAATTCAAGTTCCATGCCTTCTTCAATTAATTCAAACAAATGAAAAAAATTATCTTATATTGAACAAGAAGCAACATATCATTCCACTTCCTTCACCAAAAATGAAAGGTGTACAAGCCGTAGCAGAATTTTCATTTATAACTGTATAAAACTGAAGATATTTTAACGAAATTTGCATCACATTGATTTGCTTGTATAGAATGTGATGATATCCTTGGAAGAGACTGGATTTTGGCCAGTGGTACAGTATAAGTATTGTTAGATGCATTCTTAATAAAATAATGTCTAGCTCAGTGCTGTTTAGATATGAATGCTGGACTTTACCCACGAATGGCAACAGCCACGCCTGTGCGGGGAAAACCCTCCGAAAAAGACTGTTTACTGGACGAAGGGAGAGCAGTGTTAAAATGTTCTTCACGCCTATTGGTGGTCTTCTTCTGCTCACCCACAGCCCTCTGAACACTAGGCCTGAGTGCTCATTCAAAATGGCGGCCGCCGAAGGCGGACTTTTCCCCCCTAATATAATTTGATCGTGATTGAGCGCCTAGTGAATCTCCCTTATATTTTTGCTCCATAAGACCAGGCGAAAAGTTAGGTCCCGGTTTTCTTGTAATATTATTTTATTGAAAGATTTTTCATTAAGCTCAATCAATCAATTAATATTTTTGACACTATGGTTCATACTCAAATAACATAATTTTCCGCCTTTCTGTTTTCTAACAACATTTACAAAACATTCCAATCCTTTAAGCATTTCGCGACCACAAGAAATTATGCAGTAAAGCATTAAAATGACATTAGGAATCGAAAATAAAATTACCATTATGTAACAAAAAAATCATATGCTTGTAAAAAAAAGTACCCTTAGAATTCACAGGGATTTATGCTTTTTATGGTTGTTATTTGAAAAATCTGTTTCAAAATATAAAACTAGATTTATTATTGACTCATCATCAAAGTAAAGTATTATACTAATGTGTAAAAAGCAATATTCTGTATTCAAAATAACTCGTGAAAAAGTTTGAATATGTCATACACCGAATGTACAATTTGCTACTAAAAATTTCTTTTGACAAGAAACTCAGTATGCTATCATTCAAAAATATTTATCAAAAATTAACAAAATTATTTCTCATGTATTACATATCTGTCAGAAAAGTAAAGAAAGTTTAAAATTTTTGTTTAGCATCATGATCAAAGTTTTATGTGGAGCTCCTTAGTTATGAAAAGAATAACGTATCATATTGGCTAAATGCATTTACACAAATTAAAAATAAATGAAAGGATAAATTTAATATTTAAATTATGAAAAACACATGACATGAAAAATGATTCACGTATTGTTAAGAAATTAAATTCATATATTCTAAGGTTGAATGCTAAAAATAAATACCGATTTATTTATTTTTCAGCTTTTTTTTTAAATTTTTTTCATGCATTCCTTTTCTTAATTAAAATTTTTAATAACTATTTTTGAGTAATTATTTGGTAAGATCTTATATACAACTTGGATCATATTTTTAAGTATAAATAAAACTGTCATGAGTCCAGGGATCTGTTTAGAAAAAAATTGGGTTCTTTAATGGACCCTTCACAAATTTTTTTTATTTTAAAACAGGATGCTTCACAAAATTTTTCAACTTAACAATTAGCTTTATTCAAAACTTTTGCATTTCAAAACTGAGCTTTTCACAAATTTAATTACTTAAAAGTAAAATCTAATGGGTCACAAAATAACTGAAGTCGTCAAAGAACCTAATATCAAGATATAGATATGCAAATCACTTTGTTGAAAATGTATACACAAGAACCTGAATATAATGATAATTTCACATTCCCAAAATTAAAAGTAGATTTTTCATAAATGAAAAAAAAAAAAAAAAAAAACTATTCACAATTTCAAAAGTAGGACCCAGAAAGAAAAATCTTAACAGACCCCTGTGAGGACAATATTTACATAAATGATCATTTATGTAATTCACTACATTTTCAACCTAAAGTTAACTAATTTTTAATAACAAATTCAGCAAAAATTCATATGAAAAATCACCATTACTAAAATCTATACGGTAATTATAACAGTGATGTTTTAACAAGTTAATAAAGCAGCATAACCTGCAATGAAAAGTAGGATTGGCACAATGTTTTCATCAACTGGGTTTAATATATCATTTAAAGGTCTTTAAATGCGTCTAAATTTATTGATAAATTGCATTTCTTATCTAAATATTTAAATGAATATTTTTGTTTATTATGAAAGAGCTTTTGACTTATTATTCTTTTCTCATTTTCAGTCAACTGCTCTAGTGAGATTTATAATAATTACTGACAGATGACTGCATCATCATACATTTTAACAATCATGTCAACTTGATATTATATTCTAGATTGCTAAAATTCAAACCAAGCGTCTGTGTATAATTTTTTTTTAATTGAGACAATAAATTTTAAAAGTTAAATCAGAACTTACTTCAATAGGTATGTTAATCTTGAGGATATCCACTGAATATAATTTTAGAAGATTTAATGCATATTCGAGCTTTTTAGATGAAATTAAAATTATCGTTGCGAATCCTTGAGAGATGTATCTTTTCAGAAAGAGAAACCGCATGAGATCATATATATCATCCCCTACCCTAGTAGGAAGGCACATGAAACGCAAGAGAAATACGTGAAACACTTTCTCGAAAGAAAACTTAAGTATCTTAACAAAATGGATAGTATCCAGATGAAAATCATGAACCATGTACAACTTTATTCGAAAACTGCGACTTGAATTCATGAACGATGGAATTTTCAATAACAGAATAAATGGCGCCCGTTACTTTGATTTCGCTTCAATCTAACCGCCTTCGACTGATCACGTGACCCACCGGAGTTATGTTAGCGATTTGGCCTGTGTTGAGATGGCTGTGGCTCACCCGCGGCTGACGTCACATGGGTAAAGTCCGAGGCTAACGAAAAAGACAGGCTATCGCGTTGTGTCCGATTTTTCTTTTTTTACAGACCGCTGGAGACACGTGATGCTCGAAGCCTCTTTCTCGTTAGCCTCGGGTAAAGTCCATATAGTTACAATACCTTCATTATTGTTAAAGTAACAAAAGAAAATTAAAGTTTGACTTAGGGATACACTGTATTTTTGACTGAATAAGTGAAATGCTATTCTGATTTACTGGACAAAAAATTGCTTGTTTTGATGCCTATTATTACCCCTAAAATTTTCTTCCATTTTGTTTAGAAACATCCTGTTTGCGAAAAAGCAAGAAACGGATTATTTACCAGACAATGCTCTGTAACTTGCATTTCTACATTTAATAATTGCCACGAACAAATGACATGTCATTAATGGTTAATTTTTTAAGTGACATTTTTAAAACAGCAAATAAATAATATAAAATCATTCTCTTTTATTTAAATATTCTAATTATTCGGAATATCTTTATTAATTGACAGTTAAAAGTAGAAGTTGCGTAACGTTTAAAAAAATATTTTTAAGAGGTTTTTTAAGTATTCGTTTTGGGCGAATAGTTTGATATTTGGCCAAACTGAATGTTCGGTCGGCCGAATAGTTTGATATTCGGCCAAACTGAATAGTTTGATATTCAGCCTAACCGAAATAGATACCGAATATTCGGTGCATCCCTATTGAAATGCCAGACTCGAACAAACATTAGAATATTGTTCAAACTCTAAAATAACTTATCAGATTTGATTGCAATGAAAACATATACATTAAATAAATGCTTATGCATAGAAATTAATAATTACCAAAAAAATTTCCTAAAGCCTTACTATTCGAACTACCTCAAGGTGAGACATATATCTTTAATGAGTACTTTGGTTAATTTTAAAAATACATGTGAGAATTTTTTTTTATCAGTTGCTTCTCAGCTGTGTGCAAATTGATCATGGAAAAACTCGTCAAAATCATTGACACAACAATCACAATGATTTTCTTCTAGCCAATTCTCGAATAAGCGCAAAGAAAATAATAACATTTAAATCCGACTGATGACAGTCTTGTGATGACTGAAAACGTTCTGGGTTTTTCTAATGTATTTTAAATAATTTTAAATTATATGCATGCACATGAAAGTAACTCTTGTGCATTTATTTGTGCATTTTATATGAATCTTAATTATAAATTTTACCTTTTCTGTAGAAAAATAAAGATATATTCATAGTATTCATTAATGTTCAAATATGTATTTTTTTTATCTGAAAAATATTTAGAAAAACTTCTTTTTCTTTGATTTTTCTTTGAAAAATCGGATTAACATGAAACCATCTCATAATAGTGAAAACACAATCCGAAACAATTAACGCTTTACCTTTACTTGCAGAAAATCACTAACGAAAATTTTCTTATACTTATAGATCACAAAATTTGCAAGTTTCGTGACCTATTCATGACGTTCGTTGGCTGATTATCTCATGACTGATTGAATTCCATGATTTTTCTTCGCGATCATCTGACGAAATTTGCGATTTTTTCCGCGATCGATTCACGGAATTCACGATTTTTTTCTGCAAGCGTTATACGAAATGGATTTTTTTCGCGTGAGCACTTGCCGAAATTCACAATATTTTTCCGCGACCAACTGACGAAATTCGATATTTGTTTTCGCGATTTTTATGACAAAATTCACGATTCCTTATCATTATCATTTATTGAAATTCGTGATTTTGTTTCTGACACCGACTAATAATGTTTGTGATTTTTTTGCGTGAGAGTTAGCAAAATTTATCTTATTATTTATCTTATTATCTTATTAGGATCTTATTAGGCGATCGTTTGACGAATTTCTCCTCGATTTTATTGCGCGATTGTTCGACTAAATTTTCCGGATTTTTTTGCGCAATCTTTTAACGAAATTCGCGATTTTCTTCGCAATCCTTTTACGAAATTCACGATTTTCTTCGCAATCCTTTTACGAAATTCTAGATTTCTGTTTGTGCAATCATTTGACGAAATCTGTACTTCTTTTCGCGATCTCTGATGAAATTAGCAATATTTTCCACGGTCGTTTGAAGAAATTAGCGATTTTTTAAGCGACCATTTTGGAGACTTTTTTTTCAAAATTTCCAAGATTCGCGATTTTTTTCTGCGACCCATTGACGAATTGATTTTGTGGATTTTGAAAGAAAGAAAAATCGCGAATTTTCACGAAAATTAAAAAAAAAATTATGGAATAATCACATATTTGTGAAAGAAGTTATGGAGAAAAAATCACGTAGAGCATTATTTATTGTGCGGCATTTTTTTTTCTGTGTGATTTGTGCAGTTCTGCAAGTTGTGCAATTTTCCATGTTTCCTGCTCCTCAAGGAAACATTTTCCTTCTTCGTCGGCAGGAAACTCATGAAATGGCGCCCCTGTAAGTAAAATTTCGAAAGGGACTAGAAAAAAGCTCCATTTAAACAGGTCTCGGTCTTAGCAAGTATAATTGTATGAAGTTTTTTCAACGAAATTTGATTTTTTCCCCCTTCTAGAAAGAAATCTGTTATAGACAGGTTTCGTTTTCACAAGTTTTACTCTATTACATCTCTTTTCAGAGTTATACTATAGAGCGGTTAGTTTAACAGTCAGTCAGGATACTTGTAAAAATGAAACCTGTCTATAATAGAATCCTATCTAAATAGAAAAAAAATCATGTCCAATATATTAAAATTTTACCTTCTAAGACGGAAACCTGTTTAAAACGAAATATTTCATTGGTTCTGAGTTTCCGTATTCTATGTTTTTACTGTTATTGTAAGCATAAGTCAGTAAACGTCTCTCATAAGGGGGGGGGGGGGGGGTGTTAAACCTCCTGGATCCTACCCTTAGCTATATAGAATCCCTCAAAAAATGTTTGCCCCCCCCCCCCTCCCCAAGAAAGTTCTGAAATGGCGCCCCTGATGGGGCTCCAAACTATCCCACATTTGATGAGCAGAAAATTGGTATAACAGCTTACGCGCAGGATTGAAAAATAAATTTTGCAACTAGAATAAAAATTTTGGTTCCTTACTTATACTTCAGATTCTATTAATTACCCTGAACCTAAATAAATTTGTATTTAAAGCATTTTTATATTTTTAATACAGAGTTGTATTTAGCTAATGCAAAATTTTGAAAATTTCAACAGTATAACCCCCCCCCCCCCCCCCACCCAAAAGACATTTTTTTGAACAATAAAAAGGAAGTTTTAGGTTTCGTTTATATAGGCTAACATGAA
Source organism: Maratus speciosus (assembly GCA_963932465.1). Classification (NCBI taxonomy): domain Eukaryota; kingdom Metazoa; phylum Arthropoda; class Arachnida; order Araneae; family Salticidae; genus Maratus; species Maratus speciosus. The sequence goes on along the minus strand of OZ010792.1, from coordinate 7,872,026 downwards.
ACATATGTTTTGAAAATTTCATAATAAAATATTCAGAAGTTTTTGAGATATCGTGCGCGTTATGATCAAAAAAGTCATTTGCAGAGAAATGACTTCAAAGAGTAGGAAACGTCGCTTCAGCTGTCGAGCGAGTATAAATCTAAAAGCCATAACTTCTGTTCTAATGGGAATGTCAAGGAAAGAGTTATATCAAAATGTTCAGAAAAAATAGAAGCTTAACATCTAAAAAAATTAAAATTTCGAAAATTTTGTAGCTTTAAGAGTCCTGAGACCTCTTAAAACCAATATAGAAGTTTCATAGAAGAACCTACTATCAGGAGCGCGTTTCGAACACGAGCTCTCTTTTGAATACCAAAAGTTAAATCTGGCTCCTTAGATCGCTCGGCAGTCCTGCCCACATTCAGCCTCTTTTTAAAATGGAAGAAGTTTCAGAGAGAACGTAACACATGCGCAGATTTGCCGATTTTGGTCTTAAAAAAAGCTTTGAGTTGTAATAGTATAGGTAATCTGACATTAGTGGTTTTTTTATTAGCATTTTTCCGTGTCCATTATATGACTTGGGCGAAACAACAGAGGCTGGGACAAGATACATTGCTTTGCGCTCCACCCATGACGCAGGGCTTAATTTACGCCGGAGCCCAGCTTCGGGACTTCTCTGTTTTTACTAAATATTTAAATGTTGATTGGAATTCACCAGAGCCCATAAATACAGGGCTCCGGAGCCCAATGCAATAGCTCCTTCCGAAAAACCGAAGACTAAATTACGCTTTCCTTTCCTTCCCATCTCCAAGCTTTTGCATTCTTTTTTATCAAAACACTTATATGTGACGTAATGTGTCGCACACGTAAGAGATGAACTAATTTTTTATATTAGTTTTTGGGATTGAACTGACTCAAGCTCAATCTGTCTTACATTCAAAATTTCATTTATTCATGTATAGAAAACAAAACTTTTCCCCCTTCAAAATTACGTATTATATTCTATTTCAAATCATTTTAATGCTATTTTGATCAAAATGAAGGGAAAACAGAAATCGTGTTTTTCTATTCTAGTGATATTTGCAAATTTATGTCTGGCATTGATTGTGTTGATACGGCGCCACTCAAAAGACTGAACAATGAATGTGCTTTCAGTTCGATTTTCTTTTATGAAAGTAGACATTTTTTCATAAAAATGCATAGCTGCGAACAATCCTTTTTTTGTGTTAACGCTATTTCCGAATCATAATCCTTACCATATTTAATCGCAGAATCCTGCATTTAATTAACACTGAAATTAATCAAAGATTACTATTCTGAAGGCGTGATAACTAAAAGTGGAATAGTTGACAGTTAAGTATATGATGATAGATTTATTTAAAATTTTTATTATGCTAGAGAAAGAAAAATATTTTAAATTTTGCAAATAATGTACTAAATATATATATGCAGATTGTAGTGACAGGAGTGTAGGGGAGAGCGGTACAGTTGTTAGTACCGGTGCCACTGATTATTAGGGCTCCTGTACTTTTTTTTGTTAGAAATTAAGCCCTGCCCATGAGACTATGAAAGGAAAAACCGGCTCTTGTTAGCACGACGATAGTTAAAATGATTTTTTGCTGCTGATAAATAGATGCCAACATTTCGGTATTCTTTCGGAGTTGTGACACAAGCTAGACATATTTTGGATAAGAAATGTATTTAAGGAAATGTATCTTCAGATTTCAGATTTATTTATTAGATTTTATTTTTTAATTAAATTCTCGGGTTGAGAACATATTTAAATTGAGTCAGGCTACGGAAAAATACCAAAATGTTGGCATCTATGTTGACACTTAAAACCTAGTATTTGTTTTATCATCTAGAAATTGGAGATAATCTGTAATACTTTATGCTAAAAATTAAACGTTCAAAGCATACGAAAACATTATTTTACAGTTTTGGAAATATAAATACACTAGCAAACGCCGCGGCTTTTCTCGCGTAATATTTGAAATATGCCAAGTGATATTTATATGTCTAATTTTTATTAAAAGGTACTAACTAAATTTTTATTTTATTAAAAAGTAATATTTTATTTTATTAAAAGGTTTGTTTATTAAAAGTTACTTATTACTTTTAGGAATAATTCAAAAATTACTATTTAAAACACAGTTTGACTAAACATCATTATTACACTGCATTAGGCAGAAATGAGACTTAAATTAATAAAACGAAATAAAAGTTAAAAAAAATGATAATTTAGAAAATATTTTGAAACTTTTATGCTCAATTAATACGGTCATTTCAGTATTCATTTGAAGTTTAGAATTTTTTAGAAACCACCTTCTTACATCTTAAAATTAACTATCATGTCAAATTCCAAGTCCTACCACCTCTCACAACATAAAGGGCTATGTTGAAATAGGAACTGTCGCCATTAATTTGCCAACATTAATTTTGAAAATGGTTTGTTATTTCCTAATATTCCACAGTAACGTAATTTAGAAAGCTTTTAAAGGCCTTTTGTAGAACGTTTATTGTTCCTGTGAGCCCCAGGTGGTAGAATCATCGGCATAAAATATAGCCTATGCAGGATCTGAGACTGTTACCATTGATTCGCAACTATTACTTTTATAATCTGTTTATATTCCCTGAAATTGCATAGAAATCGTAATTTAGGAATTTTTTAGAATGCTTTTCGCACCTCCCCTTCGTCTGACCCCTTTTTAATTCGAATTTATTTTCCACAGTCCATCGAGGGCATTTATATTTTATAAGTAACTACAATGCCATATTTAAAGTTTCTAGCCTTTTCGGTATCACACTAATCGCAATTTAGAAAAATTTTTGCCCCTGCAACTCTCTGGTGATAGTGGCACAGACATAAAATATAGCTTATGTTTGAGCAGGTTCTATCGCCAACAATTTGTCAGCATTATTTTTTAAATCTGTTTGGTATTTGAAAGATTGTATAAAAATTGTAATTTAAGAATGCTTTTCGCTCATTTAATCTTTTTAAATTTGGAATTTTCTTTCGACTGTTTTTAGAAAGCAGTTGCATCTTCTAAGTAAATACCATGCCATATTTCAAAGTGTTATTCCCCTCAGTTGTGCAAAAAAAAAAAAAAAAAAAAAAACGCAAATTAGAACCAGTTTTGCTCTTGCAACCCCCAGATGGTAGTGACAGCAACGTAAAATATGGCTTATGTTGGAGCAGGGACTGTCACCATTGATTTGCAACCATTACTTTTCAAATAGCTTTGGTATTTTCTGAGATTGAGTAGAAATCGCAATTTAGAACTTTTTTAGAAAGCCTTTTGCGCATTTTCACCCCTTTTTAAATTTCCTACTTTTTCGAAACTGTTCTTAAAGATCATTTATATCTAATAAATATGTACCTTGGCTAATTTCAAGTTGCTAGCCCCTACCGATCACAAAAATCGAAATTTAGAACTTTTTTTTTGCTCGTGCAACCTCTAGATAATAGTGAGAACCGACATGAAATAGCGTCTATGTTAGAGCAGAGGCTGTCAGCATCAATTTACTACCATTACTTTTAAAATCAGTTTGATTCTTCCTGAGACATTGCTGAAAAATCGGCATTTAGAACGTTTTTAGAACGCTTTTCGCGCATTTTCACCCCTTTTAAATTTCAAATTTTTAAAGAAATGTTCTTAGAGATCATTTATATCTAATAAATATATACCATGCAAAATTTCATGAGTCTAGGTTCTTCCATAACTCAAAAATCGTATTTTTAGAACGTTTTTGGTATTGCATCTCCTCTGGGGTAGTGGAAACAGATATAAAACATAGCCTATCTTGGAGCAAGAGCTATCGCCATCATTTTTACACTGTTATATTTGAAATCGATTCAGTATTTGCTGAGATTGCGTAGAAATCGCAATTTAGAACGTTTTTTACAACGCTTTTTGCGCATTTTGACCAACTTTTTAATTTTGATTATTTTAGGAAATGCCCTTAGAGATCACTGATATCTTATAACTAACTACCAATCCAAATTTCATGATTCTAGGCCCTTCCGTAACGCAAAACCTCAATTTAGAACATTTTTTTCTACTGCATCCCTTTTGCGGTAGTGGTACCGACATAAAACATAGCCTATGTTGGAGCAGGGCTTGTCACCATCCTTTTGAAACCTTTCTTTTAAAAATCGGTTTGGTATTTCCTGAGATTGTGTAGAAACCCCCATTTAGAATGTTTTTTAGAACGCTTTTCGCGCATTTTCACCACTTTTTAATTTCGAATTGCTTAAGAACTGTTCTTAGAAATCCTTTATATCTAATAAGTAGCTAATATTTCCAATTTTATATTTCTAGGCCCTTCTGTAACGCAAAAATCGCATTTTTAAAACGTTTTTTGCTCCTGCACCCCCTTTGGGGTAGTGGCACCGACATATAATATAGCCTATGTTCTAAGTTGGACTAACACCATCATTTTGATACTATTACTTTTGAAATCGGTTCGGTAGCTACAGAGATTACCTCTAACATACAAATAATTTTTACTTCTTTATAATATTAGTATAGATAAACAAAGAAAGTAAGTCATATACATTTTTTTAATTTTGAGGATATTTTTCAATATTTTAATTCACTTTTTAGGATATTTTATTAATGGAATTGTCAGGTCAACAAAGGGCTTGTGGAATATATTTGTGAAAAACGTGCCAAAAATGGGAAAAAAAACCTCTTTAATTTTGTTCGTTATTATCACCAAAATGTTAGAGGGTCAATCCATTTCAAGTGGTCCAGCACTGGTTGCTGGACCATTTTTAAACTAGTATGATGTAGTCATCACAAAACTTTCTTCTATATAAATCACGTCAATTAAATCATTTAAATAGTACAAGAAATAACAATGATTTCGCACCAATTCATATCAAAGTATATAGGATTTGAAGTTGGATGAAAATTCGTGCATTAGTTCTTGAGATAGAGCTATAGCAGAAATTCTGAAAAAATGTAGCATAGCAGCGCCACCTGTTGAGCGATTTACACCAAAAGTAAACAGCACTAAACGATATCAAGGTATACCTGAATCTGAAGTTTGTTGAAAATCCAAGCATTAGTTCTTGAGATAAAGCTATTGCGGAAATCGCAAAAATACAGCACAGCAGCGCCACCTGTTCAGCGATTTACATCAAAAAATAAACAGCACTAATTTATACGTCAATTCATGTCAAGGACTAACTAAATCTGAAGTTTGATGAAAATCCGTGCAATAGTTCTTGAGATACAGCTCTTGTGGAAATCGTGAAAAATGCAGCACAGCAGCGCCACCTGTTGGGCGATTTACACCAAAAATTAAACAGCGCTAATTTATATCAGGGACTAACTGAATCTAAAGTTTGATGAAAATTCGTGCATTTTTTCTTGAGTTAGAGCTATTGCGATAATCATAAACAATTCAGCATACCAGCGCCACCTGTTGGGCGATTTTCACAAAATGTAATCAGCACCAAACTATATCTTGGACTAACTGAATCTGAAGTTTTATGAAAATCCGTGCAGTAGTTCTTGATATATAGCTATTGCAGAAATCGTGAAAAATGCCACATAGCAGCGCCACCTGTTGGGCGATTTTCACCAAAAACTAATCAGGTCCAGTTTATATCAAGATCTAACTAAATATGAAGTTTTGTGAAATTCCGTGCATTAGTTCTTGAGATAGAGCGCCCACAAAATTTTTGTCACATACAGACTCACAGAGTGACAGAGTGACAGACAGACTCACAGACAGACATTTTCTAAAAACCATCAATTCGTGTTCTAGGCATTCTAAAACGTATAAATCCGTCGAAAACCGGAAGTCGAAAATTTTCACGAATCCAATACTTTCTTCTTGTAAAGATAGAAAAAAGTAAAAATCTGAATTTTTTCGTACAACAACCCTAACATGATGGAAGTTCAAAATGACTATTATTTTAATTTTATTAATTTTTGTTTGTGCATGGCGGCCATCTTTGTTTCATCGTCTGCAGCAATTTTCTCACATGAAGGGTTTACGGATTTGTAAATAATTCATCGTTTATTTCTCCAATTCAAGTGCGGATTAAAGAGTACTTGTACTCACACACCAAGTTCCAAATCTGGGACTTGCTTTCTCTTCACTAAAAGAAATCCCAAATTTTTCAAAAATGTCAAAAATCGCACTTTTGAAGATTTGATATCTCTGGTGGGGCACGAGATAAAAATCCGAAGTTCTGGTTTTTGAGAGTATTGTATGGTAGTGTTATGCACAAGAAATTTCAGGATGGAGATTTGACTACAAGCTGAGATATGGCGAGGGCAACATGTCAAAACAATACTGCCGAACTATTGTTTTGTTGCAGTCACAGGTAAGTATTTATCTCAGAGTGTCATTTAATTTTTTTTTTATTACCTTTAAATAATAGTGACTGAAAATAAAGCCTTTTGCAAAGCTTAGCAATTAATTAAAAAAATAATTATGCCTAAGGCCTACATTTTGTATGGTTTCAGTAATTTTTGTTGTAATTTTAGTAACTAAAAGAAACCTCAGCACTTTTACATAAAGAAAAAAAATAGTTTTATACAAGACCTGAGATAAAAACAGAATAGGGAAAGAGAAAAGCTGTTAATATTGGCATACTTGTTGAGACATGATCAAACGTGTCAAAACACATTCCTGCTTGTTGGTTTAAAAACCACAATTTTAATGCTGCTTGCAAGTCCTTGAAACTCTTTCCTACCATAAGTGTGTTCCTGTAAATGAAACATTATACGATGTTATCATGCATCGGCCTCAAGTAATTTTCAGAAAGTAAAGATATACAAAGCCCTTTCAAAATTTATACTGCAGAAAAATGACGTTTTTGCATAAGAAGTAAGCTAGGAATTATTAATAAAGTGAGACTTGCTCATAGTGATTTCAAAGTTTATTTCTATGAGTCAGCAGGGTCAAGATCTTCAATCAAATTATCAAGAGACGACAAGACTTGGTTCCTAAAATAAAATTTTGAGAATGATCAAAATTGTGGAAAAAAAACTAGAACTTTATGCTTAAATTTCAGCAATAGGGATTTATTTTCGGAAACTACTCTATTACCAAATTTTTAGCCCAATATATTCGGTACTGATTGCTTTAATCCGCACTTGAATTGGAGAAATAAACGATGGATTATTTACAATTTCGTAAACCCTTCTTGTGAGAAAATTGCTGCAGACGATGAAACAAAGATGGCCGCCATGCAGAAACAAAAATTAATAAAATTAAAATAATAGTCATTTTGAACTTCCATCATGTTAGTGTTGTTGTACAAAAAATTTCAGATTTTTTAAAAATGGTCAAGCAACGAATAAAGGATTTTCTGGACCACTTGAAATGACTCTAGAAATAGATTATTAAAAAAAATAAATAAATAAACGAAATAACTACTATATTCAATATTTTCATATATATGAGAAATGTTAATGGAATACAGTAATTTGTTTTGCTCAAATTATAGCAAAATAAATTAAATGACATAATTTTCAAGATAAATATAATAAACTAATACAACAATATTATTATTTATATCAACTTTCATTAATTCGATGTCCTTCAGATTCCTTTGAATTTCACAAATCCTTTACAGTATGGTATATACGAAAACATGGCACGGCACACAATCCTACATCCCAGCCTTTACAATAAACTCGAGTCTCTGCGTTGTATCCTCTTTCCATTTTTAATCAGTTTTATGACTACAAGGCATATTATGCATGGAACGAACTGAGTTCAGACTTCACGGAATTGAAACACCAATGTTTCTCTTACCTGGACTGAGGTCGGGCATTCCAAAATTGGCACATTTGCGTTGACCGAACTGAGTTCGGGCATCAAGGGCTTTAAAAAATATAATAATAATTTCCAGGCCCTGGTAATAAGATTGAGTTCACCACTTTTCCTTACCTGTTCCCCTTTCATTCCTGGCTTTCCATCCCTTCCTTTGATGGTGGCGACGTTATCCAGCTGACTCAAAGATATGTTGCAGATGCAGGGCCCGCCCACAGAAGCTTGGTGCAAAGTACCCGGTAGCCATTCCAGAGGAGTCTAGTTAAAAAAAAAAAAAAAAAAAAAAAAAGTCATCGCACAATCAACCGCATAAAATCATGGTTTTATTGCCTTTTTGAAGAAATTTTACAACCTAATTTCGAAATTTGATTATTACAGTAGAGCTCCAATTATCCGAATCAATTGCGACCGGAACCCATTCGGATATAAAAAATTCGGATAACTGGATTTTTCTGAAAAAGGGTCTGTTTTAATTAATTACTGTATGTATGTTGAAAATGGGAGAGAAAAACTATTTTTTAAAGAAAAAGAGCTTTTAATTAATTAAATGAAAAGGCAACACTTTTATATGTTAAGTTACATGTTACTTTTACATACGTACTTACAAGTGCTGTACATTAGTACAGTATGTACGTATCGTACTGTAAATGAAAGTCATTGCTTGCTGAACATCTCGGTCAAAGTAAGCTGTTTGACAGTCTTCATCCGTTTTCGGGCAGCCAAGTCGCTCATCCGCTTGACAGTGAGAAGTTGCATGTAGTCATACTCGGGCTGACGCTCCATCCACTTCAACGCAGTTTCTTTCAAGGTCGGCAAATGCTTCACTAGCTGATCCCGTGTCTGCTCGTGACGTTCGTATTGTCGAAGGCCACGGCCTGCTTCAATTTCGACATTAAAGTCGTCTTCTTCCTCGACATTTTCTTCTCTCACACTTTCAATAAGTTCATTATCATTTAGAATTTGAAACACAGGGTCTATGCCGTGCACTATGAGAGGGTGACTCATCATCCCAATAATGTTCGCGCTGCGCCTACAGTAGCTACGCGGAAGGAAGGACAATAGTGCGCGTAGCGGGAATCATTATTTTGCGAATCACAGTACGTTTCCGTCTTAATTTTTTTCTGAAATTCTGAAAGCGATTCGGATAGTCGGAGTTCGGATAGTTGGAGTCCTATTGTATCTGATTTTTTGAAGCGCTCAAAAATTTTATCTTTAAGTTTTTGGAAATAATTTGCGAGATTTACCTGGTCGTCTCCCGATCCATAGTCGCCGGTATTCCACAGTTCTGAGGCTCCTAGGAAGCCTGGACCACCCCCGCGTGGTGGAAGAAAGATACATTCACCCTAAAAAGGAGAAAAAGGGTTTAGTTGCACTGAATTAAGAACAGTAGCTGCTAATAATAAATTTATCGAATCACTGAATGGTTCATATAAGTTGCATACAGAATTAGCAGAAGAGCAAAAACATTCAAAAGATAATACTGAATTTAAAAACGAATATATGATTTTTTGTGTTGAATGAATGCGTGTGAGGGGATAATCCAGATAACAACATTGAATCTGTTAAAATGTTAAATTAGAATTTACATGTAAATTTTAAATAATCTATAAATTTATGAAATGCGGGGATCCAACTCAGGCTACAGCATCTACTGCCTGGCTCCGTAGCAGACATTTCAATGTCAATCTGCAGCAAACCATGAATTTATCTGCGACTCTTAATAATTCTGAACCAATCCTACTATCAAGGAAAATAATAGTAACTCATAAAATAAGAAAATTTTGCATTTAGTAGAAAAAAAATTAATAAAGATTTACTTTATGTGTTCAAATTATTTCACCTATTACATAAGTGCAATAATCTGAAGAAATAAATTTTAGCACTTCGTTTTAAACCCAACATTTTTTTTAAGGTGTTAAATTAATCTAGAAGGTCTAAATAATTCACAGCGTCCGGCGCCATGTTGCATTCTTTCTGCTACTGGGAGGATGTCCGATGTAAAGAATATAGGTGAAAATCGTTTATAATTAAACTAGTATGTTGTGGCCATCACAAAACTTTCTTCTATATAAATCACATCAATTAAATCATTTAAATAATACAAGAAATTACATCAATTTAGCGCCAATTCATGTCAAAGTACATCTGAATTTGAAGTTTGATGAAAATTCGTGCATTAGTTCTTGAGATATAGCGGAAATTCTGAAAAATGTAGCATAGCAGCGCCACCAATGGAGCGACTTACACCAAAACATAAAAAGTAGTAATTGATATCAAGGTATTCTTGAATCTGAAGTTTGATGAAAATTCGACCATTAATTATTGAGATAGAGCTATAGTGGAAATTCTGAAAAAGGCAGCATAGTAGCGAAACCTGTGGAGCGATTTGCACCAAAATATAAACAGCACTAGTTCATATCAAGGTATACCTGAATCTGATCTGAAGTTTGTTGACAATCCAAGCATTAGTTCTTGAGATAGGGCTATTGCGGAAATCACAAAATGCAGCATAGTAGTGCCACCTGTTGAGCGATTTACACCAAAATGTATAAAACGTCAATTCCTGTCAGGGTCTAACTGAATCTGAAGTTTGATGAAAATTCGCTCATTAGTTCTGGAGATTGAGCTCTTGTGGAAATCGTGAAAAATGCTGCATAGCAGTGCCACCTGTTGAGCGATTTACACCAAAAACTAATCAGCACCCATTTATATCAGGGTCTAACTGAATATAAATGGTTATTAAATTCCGTTCATTACTTCTCGATAGAGTGCCCACAAAATTTGTGTCACACACAGACAGACTCGCAGACAGACATTTTGTAAAAACATGTTTTTCGGGTTCTCTGACCCCTAAAATGTGTAAATCCGTCGAAAACAGGAAGTCGAAAATTTTCATGAATCCAATACTTTCTTCTTGTACAGATAGAAGAAAGTAAAAATTTAATAGATCTTTGTTTTATACTTTATTCTATCTTTACAAGAATAAAGTATTGGATTCGTGAACATTTCCGAATTCCGGTTTTTGACGGATTTACATGTTTCAGGTGCCAGACATTACAAAAAACATGTTTTTACAAAATGTCTGTCTGTGACTCTGTCTGTCTGTCTGTATGTGACACAAATTTTGTGGGCTCTCTATCTACAGAACTAATGCACGGAAATTAATAAAAATTTATATTCAGGTAGTCCCTGATATAAATTTATGCTTAATTTTTGAATTGATTGAATTAGTTTTTGGTGAAAATCGCTCAAAAGGTGGCGCTGCTATGCTGCATTTTTAACGATTTCCGCAATAGCTCTATCTCAAGAATTAATATACGGATTTTCATGAAACTTCAGATTCAGTTAATCCTTGATATGAATTGGTTCTGTTTATGTTTTGGTGTCAATCAGTCAACAGGTGGCGCTGCTATGCTGAATTTTTCCCGATTCCCACAATAGCTCAATCTCAAGAACTAATGCAGGAATTTTCATCCAACTTCAGATTCAGGTATGATAAATATTACTGCTGATTATTTGGTGTAAATCGCCCAATATGGGACGCTTTTATCCTGCATTTTCCCCGATAGCCGCAATACTCCTGTTTCAAGAACAAATGCACGGAATTTCAGAATACTCACGATGGGCATAGATTGTCATTTAATTTTGGCACTGTGATATTTGAAGTATTAACATGTATGAGATAGAAGAAAGTTTTGGGATTGCCAAATCCGACTAGTTTACAATGTCCGCTAGGGATAACAAATTCTTTTATATGAAATTTATCAATTATGTATTAAAAAAGTATTCTTTTGAAATTTATTAAAAACTGTATTTATAAAGGAAATAAAAACCTGTGTCCTAATCTTGTTTATAATCAGTCTATATACAAAGTTTCGTAGGAATTAGATCCGCTGTTTTTTTCTGAAGAATTATACATGTACGAGAGTGGTTCAATAATTATTATCCCTAGTGTATATAAAATATTTTGTACTGCGATGGTTGTCGTGGAATATCGAAGCCTAATGTCTTAGATGTTTATATGCTCAATTTCAGAACCGTAGCTGCTATATTCACATAGTTTTGGAGGGAGGCGTGAAAGGGGGGAGTGGGGGTGAAAGGCTGATTTTTAGCTTATGGGGCTAGATTTGTGACAGTGGATGAGACGTGACTACTGTCGTTTGGTCTCGGGATCATAGTGATGTATAGCCACATCTCATTCACTGTCCAAATGCACCCTTATAAGCTCCGAACCAGCATTTCACCCTCACCCCCCTTCTTAAAAACTCCCCCAAAATAGGTCTTTAAAACTTCACCCCTCCTTTCAAAACTATGTTAATATAGCAGCTACGGTTCTGAAATTGAGCACATAGGCATTTAAGAGATTATTCCATATCATTCGATATTCCATATCAACCATCGCAGTACAAATATTTTATATACATTAGGGACAATAATTATTGAACCATCCACGTATATTGTTTGTATGGGGAAGATGAAAAAGAGGCTTTAGCTGAGCATGCCAGTCAATTGCCCGATTTAATAACACAGCTATTTTTTCTAATTTTTGGATATGCATTCATAATACTGAAAATGTTATTAGACATTATCGTACCAAGCAAATGTTGATTGTTGAGATAGATTTAATAAAAAGATCCTAGAAAATTAACAAATCATAAAAATCTCCGTTTTTCTTGGGACAATTTTAGTGATTAAAATGTATAAAATGTTTTCACTTTTTCTTTGGCTTATTGTACATAGAGCAGCATCACGATTCTATTCAACCTTCCTGTATTCTTCTTTAAAACTGGGTCAATTTGACCATTTTTTTTAAAGTAGTAAAAAACACGTTTACAAACAAACAAACAAAAAATAGCAAACTGTTTTTCTTTAATATTTCAAATTTTAGTTGTTTAAAAGGCGTATAGCCAACAGAGTGAAAAAGTATCCAAACCAGGAATCGAACCCGTGTCCCCGGTTTATTCAATTTCATCGATGCTGGATTCTCTATAGTTTCGTGTTTTCCCAAGAGTTGGTGACTCACGGGAAAATATTCCATCTTGTGCTGCGGTTGTAGCCTTCCCAACATATGATAGTTAGAAGTACCAGGCAGGGTATCGTTCCAAGCGGTTCAGTTGATAGAACGTCGATGCACTATACTGGGGACCTGGATTCGATTCCCGGCTTTGATACTTTTTCAGTCTGTTGGCTATGTGCCTTTTAAGTAACTAAAATTTGAAATATTATTGAGTGCAAGGCGTGAGAAATTTTCTACAGAAAAATTTCCAAGGTGTATATATAGATTTGTTTTTCTTTATGTTATATGCTTATTTGATTTCATTTATTAACTAAAATGGCCTGTTTAAAACATGTTTTCTGACCTCGCTCAAATTCACACTGTTGTGCAAAGATTTTGGCTATTATGATATCTATAAGATTAAGATAAAAATTGACAAAGAATTTCTGAGTACTTAGAAAAATGCTTGCAGCAAGAGGAAAATTTTTCGATAAAAAGGAAAAAGAATTCTAAAATGCTTTTTAATAGATCGTAAAACAAATCAACCCGACAAGCTACGAAAAGAAATCTAGAGTGCAGAAACATTCGAGATCACTTGTTACGAAGGACGTAGTCTTTGATAGACCATAATACCTTTGAGCAAATCTGTCCGTCAATCAACTGCTGCCATCATCTTTTGATGATGATAAATGGCCCGTCGAAAGAGCAGAGGAAATCATGTTCACTGATTTGGTCATTCATGTTTTGAAATATTAATATCCAGGAGATAACATTCCACTAAAACCTATTACTAGCATATTTAACAGCTACAGCAAAAGCGTTGTGGTAATTCATAAAAATTTATTACGATAAACATTTAAAAGCTAATAAATAAATGATTTGGTCATTTATGTTTTAAATATTAATTCGGTAAATAACATTCCACTAAAACCTATTACTAGCATATTTAACAGCTATAGCAAAATCTTTGTGGTAATTCGTGAAGATTTATTACAATAAATATTTAAAAGTTAATAAATAAATAAATAAATAAACTATTTGGTCATTTATGTTTTGAAATATTAATATTCAGTAAATACATAACTATCCACTAAAACCTATTACTAGCATATTTAACAGCTACAGCTAAAGCTTTGCGGTAATTCATGAAGATTTATTACGATAAATATTTTAAAGTTAATAGATAAATAAACAAATCTATATTCATTGCATAACCTTATAGGTTCAAGCAAATATCTGAAAAAAATTATATTTCAGTGTGAAAATTACTTTTAATCACATGTTTGCTGCTGGTGAGTTGAACTTTTTTATTAACCGGCAATCAACGAATTACAAGTTATAGTCACCTTTCTTTTATAAGCGATGTAGAAAAATTACTTTTCTGAAAACTAGTAGTTTCCTTATTGATTCTGAGAGTAAATAAGACGAAAATTTCTTTTCAGAACAAGGGATATTAACAAAATAATGACCGTATACATCGCTCGTAAGTGAGAGGTTCACTGTATGTCCATAAAAACAGATAAACAGATGAAAAAAAAAATAATAATAAAAGGTTTCCCTTGGCACCAACCAAGACTTAGAATTTCCATTTAGAAACTTAATATCCTTCTGATTGCTTACTGTGTATACTTTGGTCCTTGCTGTGTTACTTTTGTTCATCCCATAAAAAAAGGTTTATTCTTTGTATTGAACAAACAATACAAGATAATTCGGAGTCTTTGCCCTTGAAAAATATTTTATACCCTACTATAGGGTATTTGAATAGTTGGGGGTAGTTTAAATTTTTGTTAGTGGCAACACTGGATGTGATTGTAAACAACTGTTTTCGTGTGTAGATTTTAACTCCCCAAACTTTCTATAGTGAGACAATCTGAATAAGAGATACAAATAAGATAAATGTCAAAATATTACCTTTAGTAACCTGTAACCCATGTGTGATCATAATTTTTCCCTTAACTCTTTATTTTGACAAAAAATGTTTACGTCTTCATAAAGCTAACATGAAAACTAGTTTTTCGGGGCTCCTTTGTGCCAGGCATTTTTTGGCCCGGAAGAAGCCCCAGTTACTTAGAAATGCCTTTTATACAACCAAATCTCTTAAAAAATGTATTAAGTAACATTTTTTTCAAATGTTACTGCAGCAAAATATTACATTAATTATTTTTGTTCCAGTTGCTGAGGATAACAGGATGAAAACTGTTTCTCGTGTCTTCAGTATTAACAATTGGTTTATTGTGTTTAAATGTAAAAAAAAAAAAAAAAAAAAAAAAAAACCAAACAAACAAACAAAAAAAAACCATTTGTTTATCAAGTTTGCAGTGTTAATTCATTAGCAGATACTATTGCAAGGGGGTTTCAATGTTCCAACACATGAAATGTATTCATTTTATACGAAAATAAGTGAATGGACCAAAGAAGCCACCAGTAATTACTTTGCTCCTAAACTTTAAAAATAGTTAAAAAATAAAAAAATGCCTCTTTAAAATCATACAGTTTGCTTCATTGTTTCATGTTAATTGCTTACAACTCAATTTCGAGGTTGAAAAATCATATATAACATTTTAGGTAGATTTCGTATGAAATACCACCTATTGGGATCGTTCCTATGTTGGAATTTCTGAAAAATTTTTGCAGATCTACACCGATCATGACCCCTAGAACCCAAAACCACCCTCAATAAAAAACTTTATCTATCTATCTATCTATATATATGTACCTTTCTTCTGGACACGATAACTTTCGTAATTCTGCACCAATCTCTTCCAAACTGATACATAAAATCAATGGACATAAAATCTCGGTCAAGTTCGTTAATGGGAAAAATCGGACCAAGGGGATGGAAATAGGGAGGGGATTTGTGAAAACAGAAAATCCCCCATAACTTCTTAATTTTTGTACATATCAAATCAGTTTAAAGTTTTTATTACATCTAAAAATAGGGCCAAAAATTTATGTATCACAGATTTTTGATCAACTTAAAAATGGGCTCAAGGGGCGCAAAAAATATGATTTTTCGGAGAAAAAAATTCATAACTTCATCAATTCTCAAGATATCAAATCCAATTAATTTTATTATAAATTTCCTCAACATTATCTACAAATTTTATATTCACAAGTTTTTGATAGAACCAATTCGTACCGCAAAAAGAAATTAAAAACGAAAACAAAAAGAGGGTTTGAAGAAGAAAAAAATCCATAACTCCGTCAATTCAAAAGATATAAAATCCCCATGAATTTATCATATATCTTCTTAATATTGTCTACAACATCTATATAGACAAGTTTTGGATAGGACCAATTCTTACAGCAAAAACAAATTAAAAATACATAGCGGTTGAAGAAAAAAATCATCTTAGTAAGGGTGTATTCAAATCCAAACTGCTTATTTTCTGACTCATTTTACAATTCATTTTTGCTCTCAAAGGCTTCCAATTGGTATGTTTTCTTACTCAGAAACTATATAATGTACCCTAATGGTCGAGTTTTTGATAGAGGCAGAATATATTTTTAAAAATGCTGTTAAAAAGGGCATTTTGAACCGAATTTACCGAAGCGGATTGTGTTGGAAAAATCATTGTATTAAGGATGCACTCAAATCCAAACTGCTTATTTTCTGACTCATTTTTAAATTCATTTTTGCTCTTAAACGCATTTAATTGGTAGATTCGCTTATTCAGAAACTATATAATGTACCGCAATGATCGATTTTTTGATAGAAGCAGAATATATTTCAAAAAACGATGTCAAAGTGGGCATTTTGAACGGAATTTCCCGAAGCGATTGTGTTAGAAACGAAAAATATTGTCCTTCTGAGAAAATAATTGTTTATATATCAAGTTTTAATTAATTGAACAAAAAATAAAAACACAGGCACACAAACACTTATAAATCTCTTCAAAAATCACATCAGCAAGTTTCATATTTTTTTAAAATTAAAAATGGATCTGGAATTATGCCAGAAAATTTCGAGTTGTTGAGCCTGGAAAAGTATTTTTTTGAATACCGCCCTAACATGATTTTCATAAAACCAGCTATTATATAAAATTGAAATAAAAAACTCGTGAAAAGTGGCCAGATAAAATTGTTAAAGTGGATTTATCTGTAATCAGGTTTAGTTTTTGTTTGTGAAATTAGTATATTTGACTTCGAAATCTACCTCTGCCTGTAGGCCGGGCCGGCAGGGATTTTTACTTTCTTCTATCTTTACAAGAAGAAAGTATTGGATTCATGAAAATTTTCGAATTCCGGTTTTCGACGGATTTACACGTTTTAGGGGTCAGAGATTCCAAAAAACATGTTTTTACAAAATGTCTGTCTGTGACTCTGTGAGTCTGTCTGTCTGTCTGTCTGTCTGTCTGTGTGTATGTGACACAAATTTTGTGGGCGCTCTATCTCAAGAACTAATGCACGGAATTTAATAAAAATTGATATTCAGTTAGTGCCTAATACAAATTGATGCTGATTAGTTTTTGGTGTAAATCGCTCAACAGGTGGCGCTGCAATGCTGCATTTTTCACGATTTTTGCAATAGCTCTATCTCAAGAACTAATGCACGGATTTTGATCAAACTTCAGATTTAGTTAGTCCTTGATATGAATTGATGATGATTACGTTTTGGTGTAAATCGCCCAACAGGTGGCGCTGTTATGATGAATTTTGCAGGATTTACACGATTTCCCCAATAGCTCTATCTTAAGAACTAACGCACGGATTTTCATCAAACTTCAGATTAAGTTAGTCCTTGATATGACTAGCTACTGATTAGGTGTTGGTGTAAATCGCCCAACAGGTGGCGCATCTCTGCTGCCTTTTCCACGATTGCCTCAATAGCTCTACCAATAGAACTAATGGACCAATTTTCATCTAACTTCAGATTTAGTTGTATGTTGACACAAGTTGTTGTTAATTAGGTTTTGGTGTTAATCACCCAATAGGTGGCGCTGCTATGCAGAAATTTTCACGATTTTCGCTATTGCTCTATCTCAAAAACTAATGTACGGATTTTCTCCAAACTTCAGATTCAGTCAGACGTTGACATAA
This sequence comes from Maratus speciosus, assembly GCA_963932465.1. Classification (NCBI taxonomy): domain Eukaryota; kingdom Metazoa; phylum Arthropoda; class Arachnida; order Araneae; family Salticidae; genus Maratus; species Maratus speciosus. The sequence goes on along the minus strand of OZ010792.1, from coordinate 7,854,211 downwards.
ATTGTTGCTGATTAGGATTTGGTATAAATCACCCAATAGGTGGCGCTGCTAGGCAGCATTTTGCTGAATTTAGACGATTTCAGCGGTAGTCATATCTCAAGAACTAATGCACAGAATTTCATATCGTTAGAATCCTCATGAGATGCATAGATTGCCATTTAATTTTGCAGTGTGATAGCGAATTTTGAAGTATTAACATGTATGAGATAGAAGAAAGTTTTGGGATTGGTACATCCGACTAGTTTTAATAATGGAAATGTTAGTGGAACGAGGAAAAAGTTGCCTCCGGGGACACGGTCTTTTTTTGCTTTATTCAATAACATCTCTCGTGCTTTCGCCGTTTAACCAGTTAGAATATTTTAAATACAGTCGGACCTCTATTTAACGAACCTCTATTTTGCGAATTTCTCCACTTTGAGAACTTTTCCTCGGAACCAACATTTTGCGAATTTCTTCGTAAAATAATCTCCAAATAGCGAAGTGTATTTTCTATTTAACGAACTTTTTCTTCTGATATAATTTTTTTTTCTCCCTATTTCTCAAAATATTTCCGGCCACTTCAAACTTATTCTTTCTTTTACACATTTTATAATGCTCAATAACCTTGAATTAGTTTTACCAGGTGCCTAACTCAACGATAGCAGTAAAATCCCTCTCATTCTTTGCATTTCATCGAGGAAATGCAAACTTTCAATATCCCCCTTTCATACTCAAAAGAGCTCTTCTGTAGTAAATAAGTTTCTGTAATTAAATTTAAGGACGCATGTAGTCAGGGCCCGACTTAGGCTATAGAGGGCCCCTGGGCAAGCATCATTCTGCCCCCCCCCCCTTCTATTTATCTACAAAAAAAAATTGTGAATAATGTGGAAGTGGCTAGTACTAAACTTCATACATATTGTGTGTATGCGTAAATTTTGTACCCAGTACTGCTCACATCTGTATACAGGGTATCACAAAAAGATGGTCACAACTTTAAGAAAAAATACTAGTAGGATAATAGAGGAAAAAACGATAGATTCGTTGACACGAGTATTTTTTTGAAAACTTTCCCTTTTCTTATCTACGTATGTTATAAGATGACTAAAAGAAAGTGCCAATAATTGGCCATAATTAATGGTTTTAACTTGCCATGTTACAAGGAAAACGTTAATAAATAATTTATTTTGATGACAATGCAATACTAAATTGTTATAATAAAATTTTAATCATTAGTTTCCTAATGGTATAGTTTGTTTTTTGCACGTGTAGAGGGGGTACTGGAAGCAGAGAGGGGGAAGGGGGACCGCACTCCCTTCCTAAATGTTTGAAAATATATGAATTTTGGTCATTTTGGCCAATTTTAATCATTTGGCATCTTTTAATGAAAATCCTGATTACTCTTATGGGGGGGGGCTAAAAAAGGGGCCCGCATTCCCCTGCATAAGTCGGGCCCTTCATGTAGTAATACAATGCTTAAAATTACTTGTTATAATAAATAAGATAATGTCATTAAAATTCATTATTTTAATGAAAGTATTTTCTTAAAACTGAAAATACAGTGTATTTCCGGACAATATTTAAAAAAATTCTTGTTGTCCTTACAGATTTCTTTTTGATGGGTAAAATGAATAATAATAATAAAAAAAAATAAATATGATTTACAAAAAAAGTGTGGTTAGTTAAGTTTTTTAATAATGTTTAGTGTTTATGAATTAAAAATGTTTTCTGTAGTTTAAAGTATTTAAAAAGGTTCATCTCTATTTAACGAATTTTTCACATAACGAACTTTTTTCGGGATTTAGTGACTTCGTTAAATAGAGGTCCGACTGTACAACATTTAGGCTTTGAATTAGATCTTAGCCAACAAATGGATGGCAGTAGTTGTTCACTGATTATTTTGAATTTGAGTCGTTTCATTAGTTACTCTTTTATTCATCTTTGTTCGCTATTTTCAAATCAGAAATGGCTGGGCGGACAGAACATATATTCCTGACGATTTATGGGATTCTGAAAATGATATTTTATGTCTTAAGGACAGTGCTATTGAACGTAATAGTGATATTGATTATTATGAATTTGATTCGTTTCATTAGCTGGTTTTAGAAACACTCTTTTTTACTTTCTTCTATCTTCAATAGAAGAAAGTATCGTAATCGAAATTTTTTTCGACGGATTTAGACGTTTTAGGGGTCAGAGATCACGAAAAACATGTTTATACAAAATGTCTGTCTGTCCGTGTGTCGCCATTGTACCATCAAAAATTGTATGAAGTTATGCATAGAATTGAACCAATTTTTTTTTAAGTTTTTGGCTATGGCAAGCAGGTCTTCCATTAATACGGAAAAAATCCGCCGGTATGGGCGCTGTAATAGCGATTTTCGTGCATTTTGAATATTGTATCATCGAAAAGTATATGAAGTTATGCATAGAATTGAACCAAATTTTTTGCGTATGTTTTTGGCCATGGCAAGACGGTCCCCCAAGAATTTGGAAATTTTCCGCCGGTAGGGGGCGTTGTAATAGTAATTTTTGTGCGTTTTGAATATTGTACCATCGAAAAGTGTATGAAGTTATGCATAGAATTGAACCAAATTTTTTGTGTATGTTTTTGGCCATAGCAAGAAGGTCCTCTCTGAATTTGGAAAAATTCCGCCGGAAGGGGGTGCTGTAACAGCAGTTTTTGTGCAATTTTCAATATTGTACCATCGAAAAGTGTATGAAGTTATGCATAATTCTAATAAAAATACTAATAAAACTAATTAAAATGAAATATTGACATGAGATAGAAGAAAGTTTTGGGATTGGCTCATCCAACTAGTTTTCATATTTGTTCGCTGTTCTGAAAATTAATAATTTTCAAATAAGAAATGGCTGGCCAAAACCATTTAGCAGAACATATATTCCTGATGATTTATCGGATTCTGGAAATGATATTAGTTGTTTTAAAGACAGGGATATTAGTGATATTAGCGATATTGTTTGTACTTTATGAGATTCCTCTCGAGATAGCGATGGATCTAAAGGCAAGCTATGGCAGAGCATTAGGCAGTGTTGTAAAATTGATATGAAAAATGTTCCTTTATCTCCTGAATAATTTCCGTTTGGGGGGGGGGGGGCAATTAAGAAATAACTATGAACATGTATAGCAATTAGTGATGCAAATATTTTTGGAATATTTTCAACTTTTTAGCCCCCTATATGCTATTTCTTTCGGGCAACAATTAAAGTGTCGTCCCTAAAAAATAACGGTTCCGTTACGTAAGCCAGCCATAAAACGAAGCAGATGTATCATTGTACGGTTCAATACTGACAATGTCTACTGCAATTTTTTAAACTTCTCAGCATCGCACATTTTCAATTTTCACAGCGTCGTATAGGGGAAAAAAGTACTTTTAAATGCAATTTCTTTGAAAACTGTATCTCAATTTATTTTTGAAATATTCATTTTTTTTTGTAGTTTTTAGAGGCACGTCTGTAATGGTGGCAACTGAAGTACTCCATTTCTGTAGAAAGTAAAGGGTAAATAGTAGATTACTATATCTTTTTGTTGCCATTTTCTCATAAAAACTGAAAAAAAATATTGTAATTAAAATACGTGCTATGCCAAGAATATCTTCTGCTATAAAAATGTATTTTAACGTATATATGTGACTTTTTTCTATCCGCATTTACTTAATTCCTATCAAAAAGCTGAAAAAATGTAATTTTATTAATATATGTATGATAACATTTTCCGAATTTTGAAAAAATATAAATGAATGATTTCTGATAAAACATGAGCTATTATAAAATATATTTAATTTTCAGTATCCATATTAATGATATAAACAAATTAAGGTTTATTAATCATTAGATACCCGATTTTTTTTTGTTGAGTTTCTTGAATGACGACATCGCTTCTTGCTCGGTTAGTGTATTATTCCGCGATAGTGACGTCCTATGCATTCTTTTCTATAGATGTTGTTTAAGACAGGATCGTAAATGAGGAATTCTTCCGCGGATGCAAATGACGTCATTTTATGTAAAATAAAAGCGTGTATTTTAAGTCTTAACCCCTTGAGGGGCAAGTAATTGTGTTTCTGTAATGTCGAATTCACACCGGAATCTGCAAAAAAATTTATTGCAAAATAAGGAAAAGCAATTTTACGACTTTTTACGAGTTAGAAAAGTAAAAGTTAATAATTTTTTTCTGGTTCAAATCTTTATTTATCGTAAGTGGTATAAAATATATCCCCCCCCCCCTCAAGGGGTTAAGACGGAAATATGTTTTGTACTATCTATATTTATATATATTCTTTTTCATGGGGGGCGACACTAAATTCTGAAAAAGCAGAATTCCTCTTTTCTAGTTACTAATTATTCTTTTCTCGGGGTCTAAATGTATAAGAAAAATATGTTTTCCAAATAAAAATTGCACATTTTAATTCTAAATATGTATAGATTTGAAATAGGCAATAAAAAAATTACTCAATTTTTAAATAGTTTTTTATCCAAAAATTGCGCAGTCAGACCGATATAGAATAAATATGTGGAAAATATATATGTGGACAATATATATATGTGGAATATAAATATGTGGAAAATTACCTTATCCCCTTTAGGACCCACAGGTCCTGGCAGTCCAGGCGGTCCTCGATCACCCCTGTCTCCTTTCAGCTTCGGCTGCAACTTTAAGAGATCTTTTTCTGTTATGCTTCCAATCTCACCCTGTACGAAGAAGATTGGTTAAAAGGAATAAACTGTAGAATAATTCAAAATTTAGAAAATAAATAAATACATATTGAACATTTTCAAAACTATAGTCAATTGCAAAATGTAGATAGAAACACGCAGGAAAGCATGAGATTTTTTAAAAAACGAAACGTTAACTATAAAATCGTGTTAATGTTAGAAGCAATTAGTTAACTTTACGGGGGGGGGGGGGGGGGATTCAGACGTATATGCTGCCAAGCGCAGTGGGATAAACCTGGCTGGTCTACAGCTATATTGAATCACTAGCATTTCCTAATAAAATCTAAATTTCTACAATTTCTCCAACAGAATCCTGGTTTCATTTTTGGGTTCTGGAGTCTTTGAAAGACCTAAAAATTTAACTTACTCCATAGGGTGAGAAACATAGGTGAATGTACGTTTTCCTAAATATAGTCTAGTTACCACTATTTTCGAACAACAGCGTCATTCTTTTCTCGGATCTTACGGGCCCTGTTTCAACGTAAATTTTTTCATTCACCTTGAATTCCGGAGGTTCGTTAAGAAGAGAAAGCTCCCCCTAGCGGTGGAAGTTGGAACTAAAAGATTTTCCGGCGCGTACCAGAAGTTAGTTCGGAAGAATATTTTCAGACTGTGGAAGGTGGTTCCGGCGCGTGCACAGCACGCCTGCTATAGGGTACCGTAGGCAGCGGGGTCTCGTGTTGGAGATTCATTCGGGAAAAGGTTTGTTTAGAACAGAATGCACTCCTTGGCGATAGATTGTGAAACTAAAAGATTTTCCGGTGAGTGCCGAACACGCTCGGTATATGCTGCCGTAGGCAGAGAGGAATCGAACCAGAGATTCGTTTTTTTCGAGGTTCGTATAAATTCGAGGAGGACCGCTAGCAGGCAACGCCAGCTAGTCCATATTTATTAAGCCAGCTCTTAAACATATTTATGATTGTTGATATATTACGATTTCCTGGTAGGTTTTACTTGTTAATAAGTTTCATATAAATATTTATTTTTCTATAACAATTAATACGTAATATTATTACAAGCAATCTTAACAATAGAGATTCGGTTATTATTTTGTTATACGAACATGTCGTCAAATAACTTTTAATTCAAAGGCTTTATATTTATACATATAAATCGCCATGCTTCTCTGTGTATTTCTGCGAAAACAACATTTTGATCCTGTATATATTTCTCGAATTATAATTTATTATTGTTGTTATTTTGGTGTCAATTTTGGATATAAAGTATGGCACTTTGTAAAAAGGAAAAGCAGCCCAAAACATTTGTAACAAAAATTTACAAAAAAGAATATAATCTCTTAAGAAATTGAATAGCAGGGAATTTACTTTCAGTCCTGGTCTTCCGTGTCTTCCAGGCCGTCCTTTCTGTCCTTTAGGACCAGGGACATGTGCTAAAAAAAAATAATAAAACTTGTCAGATTTGTTATTAAAATTATAACTCAGTTAGCCTAAAATCGGATGGTAAACGTTGATTGAGGAGCAAACAGTAGCGCCAACTTTTGAAAAATATTGGGTGACTACAAAAATATTTGAGTAAAATAACACATACAATTTTCCCCTCTTACGTTAGTGTGTGTAGATCAAATGGCTAAAGATGAAAATTCGAAGTCAAATTATAGTTTTTCTAAGTAAAATGTAAAATTAACATTTAATTATAATTTAATAAATAATTTTATTAAATTCTCATAAGTTATTTCTTAGAAATACATTAATATTTATTATAAATAGAATTAAAATTGCTAACTAATGAAAGTGCAAAAAACTAAATGCCAAGAAACGCATATATTTTAGTCACCTAAGTACTTTATCGATTCAAGACAGAGGGCAAAATATGCAGGGAATTTGTTTTTGATAAAAATTTCATTGTATATCCGATGAATTTAATTATACATTTCAGTTCTCCTGTAAGTCTAATTGATGTCTTTACTATTTTTCAAAAAAAAAAAAATTGAGAACGCCAGTAAAACCAAATTTTATTTCAGCGATTAAATAAATAAATAAATAACGAAATAAATTAATAAAAATTGGGTGGGCTTGCGCCCCATGGGTTCATATACGTTGGCTCTACTGTTGAGGAAAGATGTTTTGGATAAATGACTTAATTCGATTTTTCCGCCATAGCAGCCAATGTACTTTCTTTTCTTTTGTTTGAACTTTCCTGCTAAATTTTAGGAACTTTCGGTTCTCACTATTGGAGTGCGCACACGAACGTAATTAAAAAAATCACGAAAGTTAAATTGAGAATTAAGAAATGTGAACCAAGAAGAATTTTTTTATTAACACTTATTGGGCAATTGCACCATAAAATATAATAAATAAACACACAATCTTGCTCAATGGTGCACAAAATACGAACTTTAATAAACTAACATTTAAAATCTACGTTTCGAGCTGTTTCTACAACCGTCTTCCGGAAAATATGATGGTGAAATGGTTCAAAGTTCAGAGACGAAAGCTTCCTGTGCAAGAGATAAATTAGTCGAAACTTGATCACTGATTTGAATACAAAAATGAAGTGTTGCCATCCAGTTAAAATAAATAATTATTAATGAACTGAGATCAAATGAATCAAAAGGTCGATTTAAGAAACCACGAGTGCCGCCATCAACACATGAGGGACAGATCCATGTTCAACTGAATTTTCATTCAAATTTTTGGCAACATAATACAAGTTTAAGCTGAAATATTGTAATGAGATATAGAATTATGGTTTATGATATTATGTCAGATTTTTGGGACATTATTGGATAAATTATCGTTACAAGGTTTATCCTCAAGTGCAATGATTTCAACTGATTCTCTAATTTTACTTTCAAAAGGTTATTTATTGCACGGAACTATAATTTTTGCCTCATCAAAGTTAATATAGCAGACTTCATTAGCCAAGTAGACTCTAGAAAGGGTTGTATTCTGTACTGATGGTGGCACTCGTGGTTTCTTAAATCGACCTTTTGATTCATTTGATCTCAGTTCATTAATAATTATTTATTTTAACTGGATGGCAACACTTCTTTTTTGTATTCAAATCAGTGACCAAGTTTCGACTAATTTATCTCTTGCACAGGAAGCTTTCGTCTCTGAACTTTGAACCATTTTACCATCATATTTTCTTGAAGACGGCTGTAGAAACAGCTCGAAACGTAGATTTTAAATGTTAGTTTATTAAAATTAGTATTTTGTGCACCATTGAGCAAGATTGTGTGTTTATTTAATTTTTAAGTTGTTTATAAAGATTTTTGTATTTTAACAAATGCTGTTTTCGCAAGTGTTTTAATAATTGGAGGGTTTCCAATGAAAACAGCGCATTTACTCAAAACTCAAAATGTTCCGTATGAGGAAAGAAAAATGCCTTTGAACTGTTGTTGTTTCTGAGGTACAATCAAAGTTTTCTCACCTCATAACGATGACATTTTTTCTTTCTTTCTTTCTACATTCTTCTTTCTTTTGTTAACCGTTTTCACAACATTGTGAATGTCGTTGAGAAGAACAGTGCTGAGCCGTTTGTAGTTTGCTTTTGTGATTTTTTGATAAACATTGTTTTCCTTGGGACCCCTTCAATTATTCTGTTTATCCGTTACTAACTTACGCCGCTAGCGTTACATAATGCCAAATTGGTTTGTGCAAATAAAAAGAAATATAGCTCTTTCACAAAACTGATTAAGATGTTTCTGCCAGTACTAAACATTTGGGCCAAAACAAATAAATAGCAATATAAACACAGTTTGATTTTTTTAAAGACAGAAAGTGGCTGTGCATATATACCGTTATCAACATTTTGCTAATTTTGAACCCCTCCCCCACCCCTTACGTTATCATAAGTTATCATTCGTCGACAACCTCCCTCCCCCCCCCTTCCTGATGATATCGTTATCAATGTTTAAAAATTATTTTTCTTTCTTTTTATACGTTTGCAGTGATATGGAGATATGGTTATATATTTATTATTCAAATTAAGAGGAGCAGTCAATAACATATGAATATTATACATGAAATAAATTTATATCAAATAGCATCTAAAAGAGTTAGTTACTATTTAAAAGTATTTAATAATAGTTTATTCTTACATAATGCATGCAGCAGTAATATTGTTGCCAGGTTCTGATGAGCAGATACTATTTCGAATTACTGTATACGATATTATCTTTTTACATATATATTGTATTCATGTCACTTTTTATGTACTGGGAGTCTTTAGTTTACATTTATTCCTTCTCTTGAAGTCTTTTGTGTCGATGAATAGCAGTTCCCCTGCCTATTCAGGTGCATTCCTGGTATGGGGCGGACAAAAGGGTTTCTAGCGAGTTAATGGACGTCACGGGAATGTGACAGTTGAGGTTGGATGAAGGGGAGTGGACCCTGGTGTCAGAGGAAAAACCCCGCATAGTTTTTTTTTTGGGGAGAAGAGTGAGATAGCTGAGAGAATTCAGTTGATGCGTGTATCTCGAGGTGTGAAGTCACTTTTTCCTGAGTAGAGCTGTTGGACAGAGCGTGTATTAAGTTATGTGAGGCTCTTAGGGTATAGAGCCGACGTGTTGGGAGATTAAGGGTAATCTCCGATAAGCCTTTCGTTAACTAACGTAGTGTGAGAGAGATATAGAACATTTTAATAAGCGGACCAGTACGTAGAAAGCAATTTCCATATGTAACTTAGTGTCGGACCGGATCATCTAAATCCGAGTTCTTAATTGTAAATTTTGTTTTGTTATTTGTAAGTAATATGTAAATAAATTGTTAGTTAAGTTTAATTGAATGAGTTAGTATTCCTTTAGACAAGCCTCTAAAGCGTGCCGATATCACGTAATTATATCGGTGGTGGGAGCATATCAACAAAAAAGGAACATTCTTCGAAGTTGTGTGGACTTAGAGGGAAACCCGACAATTGTGTTCTTGCACTTGCACCTACCCGGGGAGAGTAAAAGCAGAACTTATTAACAAAACAGTAGGCAACATCCTTTCTCTTTCCTTACCGGTAAATGCAAGTATAATTTCAAACATATTTTGCCCCTAGTTTCTCCAACAGTGAATTATATGCGCATATGACAGAAGAACAGGAATGCCGAACGTTGGCGTATTCCATATTTAAAAATGAAATGATTTTATGAAGTTTTAATGGCTTTAATAATAGCTTTGTATTTTCATAAAAATATACAAAGTTTTTTGATGTGAAGAAAAAATTACAGAAAAAAGAAAAGTTTGGTTGGATAGAAAATGACATCGATATCAAAAGACAAACACCTCCTCCCCAACCGATATCTTATGATATCAAGTTCCAGACCCCCCCCCCCCTACTCCCTAAAGTGATAACGTTATATCGTCGCCGCAGAGCAACAGTAGGACATCGAGTAATAATCAAAAATGAGATGTCTGATTTACTGCTATGAAATGTGTCTGCATCTAGTGGAACAGGAGGGAATTTTTATAAAACACGATATAGTATTAAACATAACTTTACGTTTCAGAAGTTGTCCACTAGATGAAAACGCAGTTTCTCATAGCAGTAAGTTAGATATCTAACTTTTTATTATTCAGGGCTTAATTTGCGCCGGAGCCCACCGGAGCTCAGCTCCGGCACTTCTCTATTTTTAGTGAATATTTAAATATTGGTTGTAATTCATCGGAGCTCATAAATACAGGGCCCCGAGCCCAGTGCAATAGCGATTCCGAAGAAAAAAAAAAACGAAGCCTAAATGACCCTTTCATTTCCCTTCCATCTCCCAATTTCTGCATTCTTTTCTATCAAAACACTTATATGTGACGTAGTGTGTCGTACACGTAGGCGATGGAGATGAAACGGCGCGTAAGATTTTCTGAAAACTTTTCATATAAATGTGTTTGCTAGTTGTTCATTCATTATGTATATGTATACATAGCTACGAATAATTCCTTTTTTGTGTTAACACTATTGACGAATCATAATCCTTACCTTATTCAATTTCAGAATTCTGCGATTAATTAACATTAAAATTAGGCAAAGATTTCTATTCGGAAGGAATGATAAACTGGTGGAATAGTTGGCAGTTAAGTATATATGCAGGTTAGATTTTTTTAATTTTTTTATTTTGCTAAAGAAAAAAAAAAACGTTTTAAATTTTGCAAATAATATATGAAATATAAATATGCGGATTGGAATGATTTCGGGGCGCGCGGGGGAAAGGGGGGGGGGGTACGCTTCGGTTTTAGTACTGCGGAATTATAGGGCTCCGGTACTTTTTTTGTTAGAAATTAAGCCCTGGTGTTATTACTAGATGTCCTATACTGTTGCTCTCAGGCGACGATATATGCACAGCCCCAAAGCAATGTCACAGCTGGAAGACAACGTACTATTACGTTCAGCTGCATACAAAACAACTGGACCGAATGATTTTTTCCCCCTTTGAATGTAAGGCTACGAACAAGGTTATACATTTATTACGGAATGAAAGGAAGTTGTTCAAACTCTATTCCAATAATTTGCATTCATAACAGCTTTCGAAAAGGGAGGAGACTCCCTTGCGGAAAATTATACACCAAATGATGTTGTTTGAAGTAGATAAACGAGGTGTTGAGGTGTAATTTTTGTCACTTCGACGTGCACCGTGTTATTTAGGTTTGCCAAAAAAGAATTTGCCAATAAAAAAAATGTTCAGATCATTAGGTTTGTTGTATAAAGAGAAAAAATGTCAAATAAGGGGTATCTAAAAGATTCTAACCATTTGAAAAGCCATTTTGTAGAAGTAAGGAAAGTTTCCCCCTGAAAAAAAAAAAAAATTCCAACTTCTGTTACATTTGATATGTCAACATCTGTGTTTGTTATCTTAATTCTGAAAGTGAGAAAGCTGCTCGTCTTCTGGAAAAGGGAAGATATTAACAAACTCAAAATATACCTTTTTCTGAACGTAACGTAGGTGAAGAAAAAACTGGGAGCTCGAAAATGTAATGGAGTATTATGAAAATAAGCAAACAGAACCAATAAAAATAAAACAAAATAAAGTACCCTAAATCTAATAAAATCATAACAACTACAAATAAAGGTAATAAATCGGTAAATCATTCATATAAGAAGCAAATGAATACTTAATCTATTAAACGTTGTGTTTTCCTGTGAAATTTGACAAAATTACACGCGAGTTAACATCGTGCACAGTGAAAAACGTTTTCTCACACAATTTTTCTGCTAAAAGAATTGGCATTGACATGGACCAGTTTTTGCTTTATGTTAGAAAACTGTTTTATAAAATAATAATAATAATAATATACATATATATTGTATGATTTATGGGCTTCAGACAGATTCTTTAACTTCAGGTAAGCATTTATGTTTAGGAATAAGACAGGTAGAAAACGATTTTGGCGAACAACCAGCACACTACGATTTATTAATTTACGTCACTGATTGGCCAAATCAATAGGATAATTCCCAGAGAATCCAATGAGTGCTTTTCGCCAACGATATGATACGTAACAAAATAAGAAATTTACACAAGAGGTGCGAGTGCGCAAGGTTACGGAATTCATACTATTCGACTCTGTTTATGGAAGCGATTTTGATAATGACCAGATCTTGATGATTAGAATATTTGAAACTGTAAAACTTTTTGGCGCAAGTTGTATTTACTATCTTTAATCAACAGTGAATGATTTTAATTCAGTTTGGGAAAAAAAGGCATTTTTGATAATAATTTTAGTTTACATTTTAAAATCTTTCTAAACAACTATTCCGGAATTTCGTATTTTATAATTATTTCTTTAATAAAGAATAGGAACGACAGAATAGATATATTTTTCATAACCACTTGAGTGGTTAGAGAATGGAAGTGACAATTAGGCCACTACACGACACGAGTTCGCTGAACATTCACAGCAAGAATACGGCTGTCAGATGTTTTCTGGTTAGCAGGACGAAACAGACTGCAATATGCCACTCATTTTGTAACTTTATAATGCATATCAAAGTACTAGTGTTTCTGAAACAATATTTTATCCTGCTTTGTTGAATATGTGACTCTGTAACATATAACATTCAACGATGCAATTTATAGGATAAACACAGTCCCACTATAACTTTTGGAGACCTAAAGAATTGGTCTGATACGGGGGTTTCAAGTGCATTCATGTAATATGGCCAGAAAATGTTCATGTTAAATTTATGATGTAGTTTGAAAAGCTTTATAATGACACAGTTCAAAGGGACAAAATTGCTAACTGCGACTGTTGATGAGGTTTTTGCCAGAGGTTTAGAAAAACCTATACATCGGTTCACGGAATAGAAATAGTGTTTGCAACATAATAGAAAAACACCATGAAATTTGAGGATTTTTACTGAACTGTGAAATGTTTAGAAACTACCAGTTATACAACATTACAAGTAGAATAGATTGTTTGTCTATTGTTGGAAGTTTGGGGAAATCGTTAGAAAGTGGTAGAGCCGGGAATGGTAGGGTTGAAAATGTGGCAGGGTTCAAAAGAGCCTATAATTTGGAGCATATCTGAGCAGGATTCTGACCAACTAACCGTTGGGACATTCTTGGGATTTGTTGGCAAATGGTTCGTTGGTCAATGGTACGGCAAGACGGATAGGGCCAATGTGGAACGACAATACGCCAACAATTGGCCAATATGATCCAACCATTTTTTGCTACTTAAGATTATTGTGCATATATCCACATATATGTACCAACATAATATTAGGTGAATCAGCTTTGTATCCTGGCTGATAAATTTATGGTCTATCTAACTATTTATTCCGTGCTGAAAAATTACGGCTTATTTGTTTCAGATAATGGTTAACGCGTTGATTTAAGGCTGTCCTCAACTGCTCTGCTCAACAAACGCAAAACGTTTTGACACATTTACAAATTCATTTTTTAACGGAAAGATATAAAATTGGAAAGCCTGACCATGGATGCGATTTGGAATCGAACTGTGTTTTCCATTTTTTGATCAATCAACTACCTATCGAGTTATAAGTGATTTTGATCATGTGAAACGGCATTTTTCTCCCCTTACTGACTGCATTTTCTTCTTTCGCTCGGAAGCTCAATTCAAAATGCCAACTTTGACAGTATTTTCAGAAAGATCTATTGCGTTTACAAGTAAACGGAAAAAACAGTTCGATGACATAATTTCTGAATAACAACACCTTCTAGTTTCATACTTTTCCGAACAAAGATGAATTGAAACTTATGTCAGAAAGTTGACCCTTTGGATTTGAAAACATATTTAAGAAATACAGACCACTTATTCCTACGTTATAATTTTGAATTTACGAACACTTCTGAAGGTTTTGAATCAGAGTAATTTTTTAAACGCTCAGTTACAAACCTTAACAATCCCCTTTATAGATCGTATAAATGCACCAGAGCTGCCAAAATATGTCTTTTTTAAAAAAATACAAATTAAAACTCATAATTAAAATCCGACGCCAACTAAATATTTATGGGATGAAACTTTTGTAGACCAGCAAAAAAAAAAAAAAAAAGAAAAAAAAAAAAAATATATATATATATATATTGCTTAATTGTATAAAACATAATTTGGTAAAATGCAACTATTGTTGCAATTTATTATTACGGTAATGGTGGAACTATTTCACTGGAAAACACAACACTTATACTAAAAAACATAAATAATGACAAGCAAAGCAAAAATAACAAAACAAAACCATTACGGGTTTGGGTGCGTCTTACTTGTTAAACCGAGGGGGCCAAATCCTGGGGGCGGGGGTAAAATCAGCGGGGGTGGACCTGAAAAAAGCAAACTAAATCAGAATTCATACATATAGACACAAAAGGTTAAAAGGAAAAAAAAAAAAACCTTTAAATGTTACGTGGATGTTCGACAAAAAATACCGAGCAATCTTCTAAACTTTTGGGTGGACATATGAAATAAAAGAAATGGAAATAACATCCGAACTTTGCACTGTCATCTTTTTCGGTTTGAAAAAGCTTCGCCTACGGTTCCGTTGACCTGTGACACTGCTATACCCACATAACAGACAAAGATAGGAGTTGTTGATGGATAAAATGTTGCATTTTTTACTCATGTAAAATCAATTTTCTCAAAATATGACTGCTGAAAGTGAATATTTAAAAAGTATTTGTCATTTCACTTCCGGGCGAATAAAAAGGAAAAAAATTCAAGATAGGCTTGAAATTTGACATGAGTTTGACATGAGAGACGCCTTGTATTGAACACAAATCAACGTCACTGAAAAAAAAAAAATATATATATATATAAATAGGATGAATTGAAAACCTGTTAGTCAGAAATAAAAGTATAGTTCAACCTCGATAATTAGACACCCCCACAATCATGTCAACTTAAGCGGATGTCGAATTAGCGAAGTTCTGTGTAATTTCATGCTTAAAGATTAACTATCGTTTATATACTATGATTTAAATTAAAATAAAGTATTCATTATAAATATGGATGTACAATTAAATATGTATTAAACTATGATTTAAAATAAAACAAAGTATTCAGTATAAATATGGATATACAATTGAATATGTATTAAACAGGGCTCTACAAATTATAAAATATCTGCTACCCAGAAAAATTCTTTAATCGCCAGTAAAAATAGAGACTCCCCTTTCCTCTTCCACTGTTGCCAGTCTCCTCCCTTTAATTTTTAGTTAGTTGTGGATTTTATAAAAACATAAACGTTGTTCATGATTTAATAAAAAAATACTAATAATGATCACAGTTATAGTATATCTTGATTATTGCCTTAGAGTTTAATAAATCAACTTACAGAGGTAATATAAATTAAGTTTCGTAACGAAACTTTAAAAATTATTATTATTTAAATTATAAAAAAATTATAACCCCCCCCCCCAAAAAAAAAAAAAAAAAAAACGAAATATACATTACAAACTTTGAATAAATAAAGTACACTAAAATAACTGTTCTTCACAAGCATCATTATTATTTTTTTCAAGAAAATTATTTAGAAAAAAATTACTTTGACAAAACACTAACCAATATCCATACAGTTTCAGCTTAATGGCAATATTTTTACAAATACTTTTCTGATATGGTTCTTTAAATTCTGCATTTTTCTACTTTTTGCTTTTTAGTTTTTTGCATTAGTTTGGATTTTGTATCAGATTCAATTAGTTTCGGATGTTTGGATTTTTTTCTTTCTTTTTCTTTTTTTTTCCTTTTCTTTTATATATATATATATATATATATATATATATATATATATATATATATATATATTTAATTCAAAGTAACTATCTATAGCTTTCTATGGTGTATATTCATTAACCCCTTAATTCACGCTTCCGTGATATTCATGGGCTGTGTCTTTTATTCAGAATTTTTTTAATTCCCACCAGTTTTATAAAGTAGTGTTATCGCCTTTATTATGGTATCTACCTGTCATTAGATAAGGTGAATATTTCTTTTTCAAAAAAGTGGTACCAATAAGCAATTTGAATTTTTCAACCGTAATTTAATGCGACCGTTAAGGGGTTAAGTTAATGGATAAATTAAATGAAGAGCAAATTCATTTCAGTCGCCTTAATCGATTAACGTTCTAATCGCCAGTTAAAATATTGTAATCGACCAATGGTGACCAAGAGACTACATTCGTCGACCCCTACAATTAAATATTATAATTATTAAACAGCTGAACGATCACTATTTAATTAAATACAAACCTAATTTGCAGAAGAAATTAAAAAAACAAAATTTATTTCCTAAATTGTTTAAGCCCGAGAAGGGGCAGATATTAAGATATTTCTTTCAATTCGTTCTACATTTAATGTTAAATTTTTGTAACAAATAAGCTAGAGGTCTGCCCGGCCCGGCCCGAAGGAAAGCTATTTTGGCCCGGCCCGGCCCGGCCCGGTGTAAGAATTGAAAGTTCGGCCCGAGCCCGGCCCGGCCCGTTTACATTTTACCGTTCTCGGCCCGGCCCGTACAAAAGTCAGTGAAAACAGGCCCGGCCCGACTCAATTTCAACAAAAAATTCCGTTTTTTCTCGATATACAATTAAGATTCTTTTAATGAATACTGCATGCATATTTATGGGAACATTTTACAGTATATTTTAAATTACTATGTGTTCGCAAAATAGAAAACACACAATAGTAAGCATTAACGATTACTTACAGTGTTTTAGTCAACGTCTCTACAGACGTTTCAAAATTTAAATAAGAGTTCATTAAAAGATTATTGTAGTTTGGAATAAAGGGTTAGAAAACATGATAACTTTTGAAGCTTATAATAAAAAGTAGATTTGTGAAAATATTTCTGCCATTTTTAAGCCTTTTCTCACATCCAAAGGAGCTACATTTTGATACATTTATGAATTCATTTCTTTTCGGAAACGCATGAGATTGGCAGGTATTCTTATTCAGAAACCATGTAAATGCCGTTTTTTTCTTAGATAAAAGTAATATATCTCTCAGAAAATACTGCCAAAGTTAGCGTTTTGAATCGAATTTCCGGAAGCGATATCACAGGAAAGGAGAAAAACGTACAGTCACGTGACAAGAGTCTCTGTTATCTCTGTACGTAATTTATGAAAAATGGAAACGCTATTCGATTCCAAATGTCTTCACTACTTAGACCTGTCAATTTTATGCCTTTATAGTTAAAAATCAGTCAGAAAATGTGTCTGAAAGTTTCGCATTGTTGAGCAGTAAATATGAGAACCACCTTGAGGTACATTTCCAAAGATACTGTTAACAGAAGTTCATTATTGCTATTAATACTTTTACAAAACCTAATGCCTGTCCTACACATCCTGAGAACGATTAAGACCAGTTCCGTCCCGGCACAAGTCTGCCGATAAAATTAAACCCGGGATCAGGCATCATGTAACTGTACGATGCCGATCTACGATGGACATGTTACATTTCTGCATTGATGTTGTTAAACTCGCATCGGCTCGTAACGCACATTTATACTTCTCGAAAAAGTCATATTCATTGAAAATGGCCTCGTATTTTATCTGCTTCTCTCAAATTCTTATATCGGGCCGATAGGCCCGATTAATTTTTTTTTATCGGCCCGGCGCGGCCCTGCAGGCCCGTTCAATTTTTTTGCCGGTCCGGCCCGACCCGGCCCGTTGAAAAAATTGCCCTAATTCTGCCGGCCCGGCCCGGCCCGCGGGCCGGGTACGGGCCTCGGGCCAAGCCCGGGCCCGTGCAGACCTCTAAAATAAACTAAACCAATTGAAGATTAAAAAATAAAAATGAAATTCATACAATATAATGCTTTAAACACCTATATACTTAGATTCCGTTCAAATGAAATCGAAATAAATCTTAGACATTTTTTAAAGTTTTGTATTTTGCATGTACCTTATCATATTATGTACAATCGTCATAAACATAATGCAAAATCTGCAGTACAAATATTTACAACTTAAAAATGGAAAAAGTCTAAGATTTATTTCGATTTCATTTGAAGGGAATCTAAGTATATAGGTGTTTAAAGCATTATATTGTATTTCATTTTTATTTTTTAATCTTCAATTGGTTTAGCTTATTTGTTACAAAAATTTAACATTAAATGTAGAACGAATTGAAAGAAATATCTTAATATCTGCCCCTTCTCGGGCTTAAACAATTTAGGAAATAAATTTTGTTTTTTTAATTTGTTCTGCAAATTAGGTTTTTGTTTAATATGTCAAGTTTTTTAATAACTACTGCATTCAGACAAACACATTTCAAAATTAACGGAGGGCATCATCATCAGGCTTTGATTTGTGCGATATCGCATCGAAATTTGTGATGCAATTTACCTATGTGTAATTCAAAATATTTCACCAGTGCAGTAATGCAGGTTGTTGTAGTTTGGTCAAAAAATTACAATCTGAACTTAAAAAATCTACTTGAAAATGTCATTTTTTTTCACTCTGACGTCATATTCATCTTCTTTTTAATTCTTTAAAAAAAAAAAAAAAATCAGTTTCTTCAGTTTCATGTTTCACGTGAAAATCATTCAACTAAAAATAGGCAAATTATTATTACGGCTTTTGAATTATTTACAACAATGAAGGAAAAATGTTAAATTTTATTAGAAAATGTCTGTTGATTCTCAATGAAAAAAGCGAAATTTGGAATTATTAAGAAAAATGTTTGAATAATGTAAATAAAAATTAGCCCATGTTACTCTCTAGATTATAATCCACCTATATGCAAAGACATTTCATGATCCGTTTTGATCCTGATGTCTGGCAAATGCTTTTACACTTTGAATTTATAATATTATTAGAATTAGCAAAGAATTAAAAATGAGTGGCATCAGGGACAAAAAGGTGGGAAGAAAAAATGAAAAAGTTATGATCTGCATAGGCTTTTCTATGTTAAATTAACATTGAGAAGTGACACTGGAAATAAATAAGTATTGCGCTGCCGCGCAATACTTAAATAAATAGATTTCCATTTATTTATAGATCAGGAAGTTATAAAAACAAATAAGGAAAAACTGGGAAAAAAGTTTAATGAAGACAAGCGAACTGATTTTGTGTAAAATAGAAAGATAGCAATATATTGGGAATTTTAAGTGGAAATAACTACTGATGAATGAAGAATTAATTTCTAACGATTAGTAGAGATAGAATGTTTTAAATTATAATCCACTTAAGTGGGTTTTTGCTAAAATTTTTCGAGTTAGCAAGTTTCTTTCGTATGTAAAATAACATTGTAGTAACATGTGAATAACAAAAGTCGAGTTACCAGGATAGTCAAGTTATTGCGGTTCCCCTGTATTTAAAAAATAAACAATTATTTAAAAAAAAAAAAAAACTATGCTAGTTAAGAATTTTCTGTTTATTCAGCAAAACACTGTTTTTACAGTAGAGAAAAAAAGACGGAGTGGGACGGGGGGACTTTTTCTTTTAAAATACATTTTACCAACGTCTCTCTCTCACACACAAAAAAAGAACAAAAAACTGTTGATTAAATTGGAGAAAAAACAGTCAGATAGACGCTGTGTAAGACCATATTTTTAATCTGCCATTTTTATCAGTAAGTACAAACAAATGGTTAACTGTCGTAAAATTGTTAACTGTTAAAAAATGATAAGGTTCGTAAATAATTCATATCTTGTCTTAAAATTAATTTAGTTTGATAGGCGTCTTAGCTGACAGACGCATCTTCCCCCTTTAAATCCCTATATTTGTTTTCAGAATGTACATATTTGACTTATCCAATGACAGAAATTCTGCGATTAAGTAAGACGAAGATTATTATATAGAAATACTGGTATTAAAATTTAAAAAACTAAATTAATCCTTACATGAGATCAAATCCTCATGTGGTCAAAGCTTTAATATTGTATTTAATACTGAAAGATCAGAAAACTGTATGTCATGGTAAAAGTAATTTCAGTAAAAATACTTCAGAATTTATCACATAAGCGATTTTTTACTTTATCGATTTATTTTTACACATCAACTTTCATCTATCAAACAATCGCTGTCGTATTGATAAAATCCATTTCGTTAGTAAAATTTACAGAATGGATAAACTTGTGTGAAATATTCTTGCGATTTTTTTACGGAGATGTAGAGAGAAATAAGTATAATGAGATCTAAATAATCTATGACAGCCTTTGCAATACTGATTTTAGAAAAATTCGGGGAAGAGTTTGAAAAATTAAATAAATAAATAAATAACGCTAAGAAAAAACCCGGTTTATAAAAATATTTTCTTTATTAGTATAGACCTTCATAAGAATTCTCAAACCTACAAACTTCACAAGTGATTATTTAATTTTATTTTTTACGAAGTTGAATAATGAATTTTATTAAAAAGCAAACGAAGAATAACAGTTAGAATCGCAAGTTCGTGGGTGGCACGAAGTTTTGAGAACCCACGAAAACGCAATCTTCTTAACATCTTATTTTGCTTTTGCGCGATCACCTGCTGTGATTACGGGCAATAATGGGAAATTAGGATGCCCACTCACTCAGGATTTCTGAGCCTAATCTCCAGGACGTGGGTGTTTATTTGGAAACTGCTAAGTGAAAGTGTTAGTAGTGAAAAACAGCATTAAAGCTTGACATCGTACAAAAAGTGCGTTTTTACGAGCTAAAACTCTTCATCACCCAGATTTCAAATTACCATGCGTTTCGAGTGCATTCGTATGTCTCAGCAGAAAATTTAAAATTTTAACTTCTTTTTAGTGTTTTGTTCACATCACGAAATCTCGCTTCTCTGTCTGTCCGTCACAGGCTCGTATTCGGAAACTTTTTAAGTTACAGACTTGAATTTTTTGTTTACAAGGAGCTGAATAGCCCCCGACCTTGCCGAAATCGTAAAACTTTGAAAAATCCTTATATTATTTTAATAAACCGATGGCCTCGTGGTAACGCAAATGTCTTCCACACAGTAGAGTGCGGTTTGTATCTCTCAGGCGGAACTTTAAATTTTTATTTCTATTATACATTTTTTTTTTTTTCAGATGGATTTAATTAAAAGAAAATTCATTTTTTTGGACATTTTAAAGGCTTATTTTATTTTTTTGAGCAGGAATAATTTTTTAAATATCTTTTTTTTTTTTTTTTTCCAGACACAGAAAACATGGAATTTCAATCTAGAACCAGTATTTTTGTTTACTGCTGCCATCTACTAGCCATTTTTTGAAATAATAGGGCAACTTTTGAAAGGTTTTTTTTTTCGGTTTTTAATAAATGTTAATATTTTTTGGCGCCATCGAGTGAGTGTTTGGAGAGTCAAACAATTAATTTGGATTTTCTCTGAAGTATCCGAGCATTTGAAATATGTTTTAAACAATTTTTTGCTTTTAAAAATTTTATATTTTATTTGTAATTGTGCTAAATTTTTGAAATTGCTGAATTTAAAAATATTCGGATTTTCTAATTTTATTTAAATAATTTTTCTTGAATATTTTTAATTTGATTTAAAAATATTTTTGTAATTATTTTAAAATTAAATGTAATGGCGCTGCCATTTATGTAACGGTTTAATAATTATAAATTAACAATTTAGATTTATTAATTTAAGGATAAAGTGTTTTAAAAGAGATATTAAACGAAAGCTTCTGTGCTATCTGCGATCACACTTACCCACTTTTTTATGCATGCTCATGTTAAAGAATGTTTATTTGGTGTCTAATCGAAAAAAAAAAATATATAAAATACATATAGTATCAATCGCGGCTTGTAATATGAGACACCCTAAAATGTAGGGCTAATTTCAGACATACATAAAAGTACCAATTTTTATAGTACTAAAATTGACTTTGTGATTATTTTGCAAACAATAAATTATTTTACTTATATCCAGTACGAATATACAAACAATTTAAAAAGAAAAAAAAAAAACTTTTCTGCCAGGCTTCAAATTTTTTTGTCGTGCAACACTTTAACTAAAAATTTTATAAATCATTACAATAAACCTTTATTCAGTAAGTCATTTTTACCTTTGAACACTTGAAATATGTTTAATATAGCTTGAATTACAAACCATCAAATTCAGCGGCCTAGTGTGAAAGAGTGTATGGGGCTAATATGCGACAGTGTATGGGGCTAATATGAGACAGTGTATGCGGCTAATAAGAGACAATGCTTGAGGGTGTAATAATATTATTCTATCATATACAGTCGGCTCTCATTAATTCGAAATCGGATAAATCGAACCTTCGCTTAATTCGAACTAATCATGAAGTCCCGAAATTTTCAATGGCAGAATAACGTTAAAAATTTTCATTTATTCGAACTCGATTTC
Organism: Maratus speciosus; assembly: GCA_963932465.1. Taxonomy (NCBI): domain Eukaryota; kingdom Metazoa; phylum Arthropoda; class Arachnida; order Araneae; family Salticidae; genus Maratus; species Maratus speciosus. The sequence continues at coordinate 7,831,812 of OZ010792.1, read as the reverse complement.
TCTTGACTTCGTTTAATTCGAACTGACGAAAATTCCATTTTTTTATTTTTCCTTTCTTTTTCACGGAATTTGGATCCTTGAAATAACTTTCTTTCTTTCATTTTTGTCAGAATTGTTCTGAAGTATACATATAATCCCATGCATTTGATATCCGCTTTCTTAGCGCCCCGTCTGTCCATCAATGACACCTCCACCCCTTTTTCCATTATGCTTCTTCCTAATCCCTTCTCTAGCATTTAACCCAGTGACATTCCCAGAAATCCACATGGTGGACATCTTTTAAAGATAGGGAAAACCTCTTTTCAAAAGTCAAAAATGAATAGGACTAAGCAAACAACAATTGATAAATTTTGTCATATTGATGATAAATAGTGTAAATAATTTCTTAAATGTTCATCTCATTTCAGGCAAGAAAATTATAGTACAATTAATAAAAATTTTAAAATGCAGCTGGTTTATACTGTACGAGGGTGGTTCAATAATTATTGTCCCGAGTGTGTATAAAACATTTGTACTGCGATTGTTGATGTGGAATATTGAAGTCTATTGTCTTAGATGCCTATATGCTCAATTCCAGAGCCCTAGCTGCTATATTAACGAATATTTTTCGTTTTAGGTGTGAGAGGTGGAACCTAGCTTGAAAGGGCGGGGTTGGGGGGAAAGGCTGGTATGGAGCCAGACATGAAACAGTTCTGCGATAGTTTTGTGACAGTGGATGAACGTCACTACATCACTATGATCCCGAGTCTAAACGACAGTAGCCACGTCTCATTTACTGTTACCCCCCCCCCCTTTCAAACTAGGTGCGACTTCTCATACCAAAAAGAAACAGAAATATATTAATATAGCAGCTACAGTTCTGAAATCGGTAATATAAGCCAGGCTTCAATATTCCACATCACCCATCGCAGTACAAATATTTTATACACATTTGGGACAATAATTATTGAACCACCCTCGTATTACTATTTTTTATGTTTTATTTATATTCTTTTAATATTAATAATAAATTTATGTATTTATATCGTTTAATTTATATTAAGTCATATTCTAACGATAGCAGTCAAATATATATATATATATATATATATATATATATATTATACATTAATTCCTTTGTAATAGTACCCCTTTAAATATGTTTTTCCCTCATACTTTTCATAATTCGAACTCTGGATAATTCGAACATTTCTTGTGGTCCCGACGAGTTCGAATTAACGAGAGCCGACTGTAGCTTGAAACATCCATCACAAATTCAAATAGAAAGTATTAATCTTTGATTTCCATTTTGACTTCATATGCCAGATATGCTTTTTCTTTTTTCGTGAGCCTAATAATACAGGTTGCATATAAAGGAATATCCCTTCTTTATAGTTCTATCAAAAGAAAAAAAAAAGTAAAACCTTGTTGTTCATCGGAAGAGACATCCCTCCAGAGACACGAACGACACCGAGGTGGTACGATATCTCATCCAACACTTTTTTAGCATGTCCGGTGCGACTCTTTGAAAGGCTGCAGATAGGCATACCTAAGTTGTCAACGTCAGTTGGTAGCGGTGGAACAAACGCCTGATCTTTGATGAGACCCCGCAAAAACATCATATGGAGTGATGTCAGGACTGCGAGGAGGCCGCTGATGAAGAGCAAGGTCCTGGGGTGCTTTATGAGCAATCTTCGTAGTAGACTTTCAACTGTTAATTTTGATTCCCGATGAACAATAATGTTGTTTTGTTTTCTTTTAATAGCCCTGTAAAATTGGGATATTTATTTATGTACCTACACCCTGTATATTCTTCTGTGTTTGTTACAGATTTTTAATCAAATGATATGATATTCTAGTCAGCTGATTTTCAACTTACACTGTTAAAAATCTGCAACAAACTGCCCAGTCATTCGACCGTTTTTAAAGGTAACGGTTACTTAACCATAACATGAAACACTTCTGATCCTATTATTGGCCATACTACGGCCAGAATAGAGTTCAATTAAGATTATGTAACCGTTTTCTATAAAAATGGTCGAATGATTCGACAGTCCGCTGTAAATTTTCAACACTATAGTTTTATACCTCAAGCTAAAAGCGGCATTGAAGATTAAAAGCGTCCGTATTTTCGAACATTGGAAAAGGTGCGTAATTACAAACCGATAGGAAGTAGGAGGGATTACAAAGTACAGATCGGTTTTGTGCCTAAAAATTAAGCCGATGCAAACCAGTCCATGTTCTGCTTCTGTTATCGTAACTCCTGTGAGCCAAGATTAACCAATTTCTCTATTTTCTTTTGAGGTGTTACTTTTACAGATAATTAAAAAAAATTGCTTCTGCAAAGAAGGAAAGAAAAAAAATAGATACCAGTTTAAAACTGATAATAAGAGAAGAGTAGATAGCGACAGAAAAATTAAGAATAGAAAATGAGGAAGAAAAATTAAAAGCAAAATAACTTAAATGCTTTAAAAATTGCAGTAAAAAAAACGAGCCAAGGAATAAAAGTACTCTATTTTTTCCGAAAAAAAAAAAAAAAAAACTCAGAAGAAAAAAATAAACAAAGCATGATATTAAAGCGGAAAAAGAAGATACCAGTGTTGAAAACTATACAGGAGAATTAGAAAGAAAAATCAAATCATGATATTAAAGCGGGAAAAAAAGATACCAGTGCTGAAAACTTGAAAACATTTCAGGAGAAATTAAAGATACAGAGGATTTTACAAGGACAGAAATTATTACAGAAATAGTCGGTGATATACAAGTAGGGGTGTAGTGGATGGTATACAGTGGTATACGCCGTATACCTTCTGGATAAAAAAAAAAACACCGTATGCAGTCTGTTTCACAAGTGAAGTTATAGCGTATAATCTCATGCATATACCCTCCGCCTATAGCGTTTACCCTCTGGTTTTTTTATGACTACAACACTGGATACGTGGATACATGTATCTGTCAGTGGCGTGGCGTCCGGTCATCGCTGGATGCGGCGATGACCAAGCAATATTTTAAAACTCTTAATAAGCTTTTAAAACTCTACGATCCAGTTTTAGCAGAACATTTGGAGTTCATGTATAAGTGAAGGTAAGATTTAAAGTTTCTTTTTTGAACATTCAACCATTGAATTTTAGAGTTAATAATTTTTCACCACAAACTTAAATAATTGCGATGACCACCGAAAATTTTCACGCCACGCCACTGGTATCTGTACACATAAACTGAAAATGAAGGAGTTATAGAAACGTAAAAACCTAATCTAAAAAAACTAAGAAACAAAAGTTGATTAATTGTTCAGAGGAGACAGCACAGACTTTAAAGAATTGTCTTCTCTGCATGATAGTGATGAAGAATTACTGAGAGATTTCATTTCAAATACCACAAGGAAAGAAAGTGTTTCTATGTCTACGAGGCATAAATATTTCAGGAGAATATTAAAAAAGGGAATTTGTGTTTTAGGTGACGCTAAAAGTGGAATTTGAAAGTCTATTCACTGCAAATACGGTTGTCTCATAAACGAAGGAAAAGTAAAAGTCCAAGAGTTGAGGTGTTCTGATCTAAGGACTGATTTCGCGTATAAAGAAGATGAAATCTTTGCAGAGGACATTGTGAATACTTTTGCTGTTGAGTCAAGATCGTAGAATATCTATACCTGGTCATACATTAGCATAATTGCGGAAGGGGATGGGTGGCCGTTTTATTGTAATTGATCTATATATTTCTATTGCAGAAATAAAAGACTCGAACAATCAATAAATGGAAATTCTAAATACCATCTGTAAAAGTTGGAATAATTTATAAATTCTTCTACATAAAAATTGCCTATTTTGTTGATATGACAATAATGTATATAGGGTCTCAATAAAGCGAAATCTGACAGACCATGACCCTGAACCCTTGAATTTGGTATTCCTTGGATTTTTTTACTCTGTTTTTTATGTAAATCCTATAGAGTAAAAAATTGTTGATAACAGGATTAGGAAAATACCCAGAGGGATTAGAAAGGACTATGCACAAATAGGTTTTTGAATTTTTTGAGTATGCTACAAATGATGATGATAACATAGTGTTCATTAATGTTTGACTATTTGCCGGTTTGATATTTTTTATAATTGTAACTATTGTACGGCGATAACATACAAAATCGTTAATATTATAATGCATAACTTATGCACGTCCGGCGAAAGGAGGAATGTTTTTCTTTTGATTTTCCAATATTATCGGTATTTTCATTTTTGTATGATATATGCTATTTTGCTAAGCTTCAGTATTTTGTTTCCTTATCATTATGGTATTTATGTACTGAATTCTTTAATTGGTTTTTGATCCTGTACTGATTCATATCGATATTTTTCACTGTTAGATTAAGATGAAGTTAACCTCTTCAAGGGCGGTAGTGGTAGTTCTTTTTTGGACCACTTAATTTTAATTCCTGAATGCCACATTGGCACCAGAATATTGGAATGAAAATTTTTCTTCTATTAAGTACGTGAACAAAAGCTTTTGTTTATTTCGAAATAAATTTTTCTGTAAATTCTGTTATTCACTCATTTCAGCATTTTACAAAGTACCTTGCACCTGAAAGGGTTAAAGACGAAAGATGCTCATATTTGCATTCAAAGGCACCGAAAACGTTTAAGTTTGGGACAGTATAAGACAGCACCCAGAGTTGTAGAAATGGAATATTGAAAGGTAAAATAGAATCTCAAATTAAAAAAAATCAAAATCAATAGGTAATTTCAAAATTGTTAAAATGTTCAGTTTTGACACTACATGAAATAATTTACGATGCCTTGCGATCTTAAAAGATTAGTACATACATCGTCATAACGAGTCGCGTATGCTAAACTTCGAGAATTGTGTCTGAAACTAATTTAGCAAGAGAAACTTTCTTTTTCGATTGCAATGCACACCTAACATTTATTTAATGGGTTACACTAAAAAGAAACATTTTACTACCTTAAATTTTTTTTAAAAAGTCTTCAAATTTTGTTTAAAATGTCTAGAGAAACAGTTTATCAATTAATTGTGATTGTTGCAAGTTTTGCATACAATAACGATTTAAGAACTAACTTCCCATGCAAGCAGGGCAGTATTTCATTCGCAATATTCAAAGAACAAATACCATACAGAAGTCTTTCTACAATCATGGGACAAACTTGGAGGACATCTTTTGTACAGGAATGTATGGCCGGAAATGATGCGTTGATGCACGAACACAAAAAATAGTACATAAAAAGAAAAGCATTGTTTATTTACGACATCATCACAAAGTGCTTATTTGCAGCAATGCTTACAATAAATGTTCAGGTTTATTTTATTATCTGTTTGTAATTTTATTTATTTTATCGTCTGCGCTTCTTCAATTTTAGTATCGACTCAAAGTTGACTCAATTGAGGACCACGCTGCTAAACTATCCATTGCGGCTGCAAACATACGCGAAATACCTGGCATATTTGGAACTGTTCGCCAATCACTCCTTCGACGCTACCAAGCATGTATTGCTGTTGGTGGTCGCAATTTTGAGCATTTATTGTAATCATTGCTGCAAATAAGCACTTTGTGATGATGTTCTAAATAAACTATGCTTTTCTTTTTATGTACTATTTTTTTGTGTTCGTGCCTCAACGCGTCACATCCGACAATACATTCCTATACAAAATATTTTGTCTTAGTCAGCTGGACCACTCCTCTAAGTTTGTCACATGATCGCAAAAACACCCTGTATATTAATTTTAACTCAATCATTCTATTGGGGCTTAATTTGCGCCGAAGCCCACCGGAGCCCGGCTCAGGTACTTCTCTGTTTTTAGTAAATATTTCAATATTGGTCGAAATTCACCAGAGCTCATAAATACAGGGCTCCGGAGCCCAGTGCAATAGCGTTTCCGAAAAACAGAAGCCTAAATTACTTTTCCTTTCCTTCCCATCTCCAAGCTTTTGCATTCTTTTTTACCAAAACACTTATGTGAAGTAACGTGTCGCACACGAAGGAGATGGAGATAAAACGGACTCAATTTTTATATCAGTTTTTGGGCTTGGACTGACTCGAGCTTAATGTGTATTACTATTAAAATTTTATTTATTCATGTATAGAAAAAAAAAAACTTTTCCTCCTTTAAAATTACGTATTATATTCTATTTTAAATCCTTAATGATTTTTTGATCAAAATGAAGGGGAAACAGAAATCGTGTTTTTCTATTTCAAATTTATGTTGGCGATGACGTGTTGTTCCTGCGCCACTCAAGAGACTAAACAATGAATTTGCTTTCAGTTCGATTTTCTTTTGTGACAGTAGGATTATTTTTAGTGACTGTTTTTTTTTTTCATTTGTAAGTAGATATAATTGCCATGTATTGTTATTCTGATAGAAAGCAATCGAACAATGTTTCCCCTTTTTCTATAAAAGCATCGATTCTTTCCGATAACGGTGTCAATTTTTAATTTAATCTGATTTTCAGGGACTCACCACAAAATATTGTAATGCGGAAGGAATCGATTATAGTTAAGATATGTACCTTTTATAGGAAATTGTAAACATTGTTCCACTCTTCAGCATATAAATATTATATTAGATGTAAATTTCCAACTGGGCGAAAAATGTCCGGACCAAGATTCGAACCCGGGACCTCCTGGCTGAAGCCGCCAGCGCTCTGCCATCTGAGCTATCCCGGACGATTCTGGTCGAACTTTTTCACCCAGCTAACCTTGATGATTACAGCATCTGGTCTGAAACCTTGTTCAGCTCAACAGAATAAATCTCAGGTAATGGAACTCCAGAAATCGCTGGATACGAAATTACACTAGATTAATATTAACACAATTATTTTAATTGGTAAACAAATCATATTAGATGTAAATTTCCAACTGGGCGAAAAATGTCCGGACGAGGATTCGAACCCGGGACCTCCTGGCTGAAGCCGCCAGTGCTCTGCCATCTGAGCTATTAATTTCTGTAAATTTCATTCATTTTTTCTTTAAAAAAAACAGCTGCAAACTATTCCTTTTTTTGTATCAACACTATTTCCGAATCATAATCCTTACTATATTTAATCGCAAAGTTCTGCAATTAATTAACTTTAAAATTAGGCAAATATTACTATTCTCAAGGAGTGATAACTAAAAAGTGGAATAGTTGACAGCTGAGTTTATGCTGATAGACATATTTAAAATTTTTATTTTGCTAAAGAAAAAAAAATGCTTTAAATTTTACAAATAATGTACGAAATATAAATATGCAGATTGGAGTGACAGGGGGAGGGAGGGGGAATGGTACGGTTGTTGTACCGGTACCGCAGAATATTAGGGCTCCGATAATTTTTTTGTTAGAAATTAAGCCCTGATTCTAATTGGTAAGTAATTTATGTAATTTTCCAACTGAGTGAACTCCAACGTTTCTTGGAGTTCCACTACCTGCGATTTATTTTGTTCAGCTGATTCAAATATCAGACCAGATTCCATAATCAACAAGGTTCTCCGGGTGATAAAGGTCCTCCACATTTGTTCAGGATAGCTGCAGCTTACGCCAAAGGTTCCTGATTCGAATCCTGCCCTGGACACTTTTTCACTCAGTTGGAAAATTACAACTCGAATAAATACCATTTTTGTACATACAGTGCCATATAGGAGAGCTGCATGAGGATGAAGCAAACAACCATACAACTAAATCTATATTAAAATTCTTGGCGAAAAAAGGAAAAAGAAACTAATACCAAAGTAATAAATGTCTTTTGTTGATAACACTGTACAACAGTGGTTTTGACCTAGAACTAAAATTAGTTGATTCTAGATCAGTTTTTGGCGCTGATTCCGAATATGCTTTCCGTTTATCTCTAGGTGGTCCAGGTTTTGAAAAAGTTGCATATTTAAATTTATGCAAATTTAAGCTTTTTTTGTGCTATTTTATGCAAATTTTAGATACAATATATGTCACATCTATACGTTTTCTAGATAATGAGTACTTAACTATTTGCTTCAGATAAATGTCACGATTTGCATATTCTTAACATTTATTTATCAGTTAATAAGCCTAATTTGCATATTTTTCAATGGTGTAATGTTTACATCACTATCAACTTTAAAATAGTTGCCATAGAATTGACGTAATGTTTTTCTAGACTAGATTTTTATGCTGATTTCAAATCTGCAGTCTGTTTTCCTATGTCATGTCTAGTTTTTGAGTAAGATGAATTTCTACTTTTGCATGGCATTAACACAGGTTTGATATAAGATGCTTTTTAGGAGTGTGTAATTCATTGACAAGAAGGTGAACAGGGTCAGATTCATATCAGAGACATAAACAAAAATTTATATAATAAAAAAAAAATTAGTAGTAGAATCTATGCTAACTAGTTGCAGTTTATCATACAAAGTATTATAAAAAGCTATTTCTGACTTTTTTGGCCAAAAACTAAAATTTCATTTTTTTTAAAAACTAGACGTGATAGAAGAAAACAGATACAAGATTTGAAATCAGCTCAAAAAACTGGTTTAGAAACATATTGGCGTACTCGTGCCGCAGAAATAATTGAACGTCAAGAAACGTTATTAGAAAAACATGAAAAATATGCAAATTAGGTACAATATTTCACAGTCACATGTCAGTATAATCTCAGAAACAACGTTTTTGTGAAGTAAATTGGGTAGTAATCATAACACAAAACTAAAAATCCTGTATGATATTGCTTTATACCTTAAATTTGCAACTAATTGTATAAAATTTACTAAATTTGCATAAATTGAAATATGCAAATATCTCTCAAACTTGATATGCTGGAGTAAATCTAAAACTAGATTCGGAATCAGCACAAAAAACCGCATAAAAAACAACTAATTTCTGTTTTAGGGCAGAGCAAAAGTTCAAATTTGTTGACCAGTGTAATCTCCGAGTATCTCGTCGATGAATTTTTGAGATTTCTTTATTAAAAAAAAAAAAAAAAAAAAAAAACATTTAAAAAAAAGTTCATCTCAAACAATTAATGGAGAAAATACTTCTGTCGATACTACAAAAATTGTTATTAGCAAATGAAAATGAAGTTATGTAAAGTTATGTAAATGAAGATGTAGAATGGTGGTTAACCCTTATGTCAATGACCAAAATTTGACCTTGTGTCCAATGACCGGGGTACCCGGGTACCTGCTGCTGTTTTAACATACGCAAGCCATAAAAGACCTCTATTTCATACAATGTAACTGCTTGCCTTTACATAAGAGGAATTTGACGCTTTTCTATAAATATTAATTACAGTAGAACCCCGCTAATCCGAACTAATTGGGACCGGTGCCTGTTCGGATTACAAAAAATTTGGATTATGCGAAATTTCCATAAAAATAGAAAATAAAAAGATGCGTGCTAAAAAATGCAAGTTATAAGTACTAAGTATTACAGTAAACACCCTCTAATCCGGCATACTAAGGTCCGGCATGCTGGGTAACCCGGCACGGCTTTCAGAAAAAAAAATAGTATTCCTTGTTTAATCACTCCTGATGTTTATAATAATCCAATGAAACTTCAGGATGAGGAATTACGTAGCAACCCATTAGAAACGATTCAAAACCGCGAATCTGCAAATAGCTCTGTCACCACGTCGACGAGGGGTATGAAAAAAATTTCTGCAGATAATTTGCGAAATCAAACTGTTGAAAGGAAAAATAAATTTTTACCCTCCGAATTAAAAACTTTTTGCATTTTACAAAATAATTTTATAGTACTGGCAAACAAACTGATATTCGAGATTTTCTTAAGATGGGTTTTTGCCAGTAGGCCTACAGTGCACGTTTTCATTTTATACTTGCGTACATTTGTTGTACTGTTACATTATTGAGTATTTTGTTAATTCTTTTCAAGCTGTTTAAAGGGAAAAAACATGCTTTACTGCCATTTTTTGTTTAATTCTAACTTCTACACGTTTTTACCGACATTTATCCGCTAAGTAAAATCGGTTCAGATTAACTGGAATTTCGGATTAGCGGGATTCTGCTGTACTTCAGGTTTCAACAATTCAAACAAAGATCACACATTAGAAATGTTGTAACTTATATCCGTTTTATTGATCAAGTATGAGTGTAGACCGATTCTTGAATATTCTTAGATTTATTCGTTTTGACAACCAGAACACACGAGTGGAATGTCTACAAACTGTTAAAGCTGCAGCAATTCATGATTTATGGACTATGCTAAATCCTAACCTATTGAAAAAATATATACCGACGGAAGAGTAAACGGTTGATGAGCAGTTATTTCCGCTTCGAGGAAGAAAAAGATTCCCACAATATATTCCGTATAAACCGGCTAAATATGGGATCAAAATATGCCGGATATGTGATGAAAATAATTATTAGCCTCTTAACGGCCAACTATGCACCCAAAAACAGGTACAGACCGTGAAATAAACAAAGATGAAAGAGATGTGAAAGACTTCGCCTCTCTATTCAAGGATTCTGGAAAAAACATCACCATGGACAACATTTTTATTCCTTTTCTTTGCCCAAGCATTTTTTATAATGGAATCTCACAATGGTTGGGACATTGAAAAGAAACAAACCTTATATTCCTGAAGAAATAATACCATGTAAATCGCGCACGTTTTATCCACAGAATTTGGATTTCATAATAACATATAAGTATTTGTTCGTATGTTCCAAAAAGGAACAAAGCTGCTATTTTAATGTCTACTATGTATCATGATAAAACCATCACAGGACCGAATGATAAACTCCAAATGATTAAGTTTTATACGGAAACGAAATATGAAGTGGATATAATGGATAAATTAGTGGGACAATATACAACACATAGGCGTACAACCACATGGCCACTTGCATTATTTTTCTATATTGTTGATATAGCAGCGCTTGCAACTTACATTATACATACTGCAAATATATAGTTATAAGATATAGTTAAACATAATAAAGATAATTAAATAAATAAAGATATAGTTATAAATAAAACAGACAATCGTCGCCTTTTATTGCGGAAATTATATGAGATCTTGAGGCTTCCAGCAATACAAGATCAATAACAAAATGCACAGGATATGAGACATTTTTCGACCAAATCCGGAATTGAAAGTAAACTGAAAAAAATCTTTTGCCCGTATTTGAAGCTGCCACAAGTTCAGAAAGCTTAAGGCGAGATGAAACAAGAAGGTTAAAAGCAGTTTGCATGAGATGTGCTTGTTAGAACCTAATAAATGGCACAGAAAAACCAGAAAATTATGTAAACAATGTGAAAAGCCAGTATGTGATGTGCATTCCTGCACCTTTTGCTATTGTACAGCTTGTTCACAAAATTTCACGTAAATGAAATATTTTTTACCTTAAAAAATATGTCTAATCCTTTATTTCAAATTAAATTCAAGTTTTATTAATCTAAACCTAAATAATCTATTAATTTCTGTATTTTCCCACAGAAAATTGGCATGGGTACCCGGGTACCCTGGTCATTGATGACAGATATAAATATGTTTAATGCCCCCAAAAAGTAATAAAAAAAATTCCAAATTTTAAAGTGATTATGCTAATGGACAGTGAATACTAACAAATAATGGGGATCTAAATTGATTTTAGTATCTTTTGATATTAACACCCTGAAAACGGAATGAAAAGAGAAAACAGGTACCCGGGTACGCGGTCATTGATATAAGGGTTAAAGGCTTCAAATAGAACACATCACAATAAATATCATGTAAAAAAATTATATACAGTTCAAACAAAAGCGTTAAAATATCCAGCAGCTTCTGCATATTTATCATTACGTTATTAGTCTGTGTTGAATACTTCAAAATTATACTAACAAATGTATAGTACAAGAGAAAATTATTTGGACATTTAAAAAATCACTCAAACATCTTTTTCTTAATAAGATCTACCGACGCATTTACATACCAATTCTATGCTTTTGCTTCAATTTATTAAAATTCATAACTTAATTTTCTTTCAAAATACGCATTATAAGAGCTCGTGTTTTAATAAGACAACGTGATTCGAATAATAATAACTGGTGACCAGAATAGAACAAGCTGAAAATATTTTGTCTGGCCAAGCCCAACCAATTTGATAAGAGGTTATAATGTCATTAATAAAATAATCTAGACTCTGTGTTTAACCAAAGGGCAGAAAATAAGATATCTCTTATGCAGATAAAGCGCAGCAATGAATATAATTAGGTACATATTATTACGAGATATACACCTAATTAGGTATGTTCGACAAGCAATTCATCACATTATATCATTTCACATGCAGATAGAAACGTAAGTATTTATATCTTTATAAATACAGATATGTGAAGTGTGAATTGACACATTTTAAAATCGAAAATGAATTAAAGATGCATATAAAATAACTTAGAATTTGGCTTAGTAAATTAATTTGATCAGAAATTGGTAATCGGATATTGTAACTTCTTGTTGAGGCCTGTATCTGAGCGATGTTTCGTAAAGCATAAAGGTTAATTCTCATTTCGTGTAATAATGTCCTATACAAAGTTACATCAAATCGTTACAGATTTCATGATAAATGATGTGATTTATCAAATAAATTGGACAATTCGACGTTTTTAAAAGATGTATATCTTAAAAGGTATCAAATGAATGTAGCTGATTTGGGATATGGAGTGTCACTTTTCAAAATTACCTCCAAATCCTTTGCTGCAAGGTAAAATATTACCAAACTACTCAAGAAAAGAGATAATTATCATTAACTCTTAAATGACTGATGATAGAAACGTGCTTCCAATTAGAAAAAAAAGAATACAAATCACGTAGAGCTTTCAACAAGAAAGAAAAATCATGCGTACGGCATAGATTATGAAACACTTTCCAACACTCCCTGAAAGCTTTAACAAAACTTCGTTATTTAGGGAAATAAGGTAAATAAGATAACTAAGTAAACATAAAAAAAAACTGATTTCAGCAGTTACCGTCATAGCCAAATATGTATTCCAATTCAATATTTGGCTATAGGCTGTATGTTGATACATATACTATACAATGGAAAAATTTAGTTTAGCAAGAAAACGCATAACAGGTTGAAATTTCTCTTTCAGCAATTTATACTAATAGATCTAAACATATTTGAATACTTTTGTAAAGACCTGTAGTTTACCTAGTGCCTTTATCACGCCACTATTTAGCTAAAGTTTAATTCAAACTAAAACACTCTTAAAACTACTGAAATCACATTTCCAGAAATTATCATCCATAGACGGCATGTATCCAATTCTTTGTGTGACCCTGTATATCATTTTATTAGCATTCTACAAACATTTCTTAATGAACTAAATGCAGTTCAGCGTAAAAATGTATAACTCATTTAAAAACCACCTTTAAGCAATTTGCGCTCATGCCCAGTAATCCTTACGAATTCTTTTGTATATAGCCCTGTATATAAATTATAGCATTTATACACACCATACAGTATTCATAAATATAGGAAAATATAAAAGCGCATATCATAATTCAAAATTCATTTACAGCAATCACCGCTAATGTACAGTACCTCTGATACAATATAGTATCTGGAATCCTTTGCATGTTCCTGTAAATGCTATATGCACTTCGTATTATACATGAAATAACTTATAATAAACCTCGGCGACATATATCAATTTCATTATATATGAAATAGTTTAACATATTTAAAATATGCCGCAAATAATCCCCCCTCCCCTATATCCTTAAGTAACGGAATTCTTTTGTGTGGCCCTGTAAATGAATAATAACTATACTTTGCACCGTATATTATACAGAATGCATATTTTAGTGTACTTCATAAATGCATAGAAAGTTTGTAATGTTTGGATGCGTGTAATATCATTAAAAATCATCTGAAACGATTTTTTCCCATTGGCTGTAATGTAACGGAATAAATTTGACTGTACCTGTAGATGAACTAAACATGCTACAAACTTCATTTGAAATAGGATTCGTACTATGGTAGAGGTCAGTAACATCCAAAAATTTCAGAACAATCGGGGTATATTTACGAGAGTTAGAGCGCGTACAGACAGCCAGATGGACAGACGGACAGACAAACCGAAGTCATAAACACTTTTCAACTTTGTTGGAAAGTGTTAAAAATGCATTTGGGTACTTATAGGAGTTTTGGCACGACAGAGAAAACGGCGAGGTTGAATTTGGCAAGAAAAGAATAATTTCCAAAAGAACCTTCTGGCAACCGTTATTTAGATTTTGAAAACGTCCTTAGACTGTTATAGCTTTGTAGCTCACAGGCTATCAAAGCCTGTGAGCTAATGTGCCCGCCGGTTCTGTATGTATGTATGCACGTACGTATGTACGTAACGCGATAACTCTCGATAGAAACATCCGATTTGCTTCAAATTTTTTTTCTAGGTTCATTCTGATAAGGCGCTTCCCTGATTAGTTTTGGGGGTTCATTGGTTAAGTATAAAGGGGGAAAAGGGGGGTTAGTGCACCCCAACCCCCCCCCCCCCCCTTAATTCAGATAAATGGGTTTTTCAAGCAGAATTATTCGATTTACTCCGAATTTGGTATACCGGTTTATTATGTTAAGGAACTTCCCTGATTAGTTTTGGAGGTTCATTAGTTAAGGATAAAGGGGGGAAAGAGGGGTTAGCCCACCTCTTTTAACACTAGAACCCGAGCAGGTGTCAATTCGATACCTGCCAATTGTCTAATTGTCTACTCGAACCAGAAATTTCTTTATAAATTAAGCTAAATATAAATTACACTGAAATGAGTTAAACAAATAACTTACATAATTTAAATAAATTTTCTAGTTTAATATACACTGCTGGTCATTAAAATTGCAACACCATGAAAGATTGAAAATACAAAAAAGATATTTATTGTACGTAAACAGTGTGGCATGAAAACTAAATGATTAAATTTGTAAATAGATTGGAGCTTTACAGGAGTGCGAAATTGGTAGAAACAGTTGCTTCCCCTGGCAGCTAAAACGGCCCTTACCCGGTTAGGCATGGAATTGAACTGGACTTAGAGGACAGAAACGGGCAACTTATTCCATGCTGCTTCAATCTATGCCACACTTCATCAACCGTATTAGCTGGAGAAGGGTGGCGGGGCAGTCTCTAAGCAATTCATGACCAGATGTTTTCAATGGGTGACAGATCTGGAGACCGTGCAGGCCAGGGCAACAATCGAATACCCTGTGTGTCTAGGAAGTTCAGAACACGACGTGCAACATGTGGTCTTGCATTATCTTGCTAGAAAATGGCGTTTGGAAGCCTCAAACACAAGGCACATCCACTGAACGGGATATGTTAAAAATGTACCGATCTGCGTTCAAATTACCGTCGATCCGTACTAGAGGTGTGCATGTCGTGTACCCAATGGCTGACCAAGCCATCACACCAGTTGCAAGCACCTATGCCGATATCGAATGCAAGCAGATGACAGGCGTTCTCCTCGGAGTCTCCAGGCACATATACGGCCATCAGAATACGACAGGCAAGACCGGGACTCATCTGAAAATACAAAATTGAGCCAGTCCTGTATCCAGCTTTGTCGTTCGGCACACCAGAGTCGCCGACTCACTCTATGCTGCATTGTCAAGGGAAGCCGCAGTACTGGTCGCCGTGCTGATAGTCCACACTCCTGCAAAAGTCGTTGCACAAAACGAGCGGATACTGGGCGCGCTGTAAACATGCCCATTTCCTGACTAATGGTCCGTGATGTGGTTGTACAATTTTATAGGGCCGACCTCACAATACGTATGTCTGTCCTCTCGGGTGTTAGTCATGAGAGGACATTGAGATCCTGCATGTCATTCAGTACGACTATCAACAATCCATTGATTTCATATTTGCATGACAGTGGTTGGATTTCGACCAGTGCAACGGGCGATATCACGTAACGATAATCCACTCTCTGGATAGGCAACGATCCTGCCTCTATCGAATTCGGACACTTTGTGGTAAGCATTTCTTCTTATTATTCGAAGCATAACACAATATTCTGAGCGAACGCCAACCTTACAAACCGCTTTCCGAATGAGAAATCCACTACGTAACTTTTCTTTTATGCAGTGCTTCAGATGCCGTTTCTCCCGCCTGATTCGTCTAAATGCGCTGAAATACTAATCATTTGCATATTCCAACCTCTTCTTTCTTTCATGTGATTTTGACTTTCGTCAGATATCATTCCTTCCTGGTGTTGCAATTTTAACGGCCAGCGGTGTATTTTTATAAAACTTATGTAAAATTTCCGGGCGTTCTAGTGTTAAATCAGATAAATGGGTTTTCATGCAGAATTATTCGATTTGCTCCGAATTTGGTATACCGGTTTATTATGTTAAGGAACTTCCCTGATTAGTTTTGGGTGTTCATTGGTTAAGGATAAAGGGGGAAAGGGGGGCTAGCCCACCCCTCTTAATTCAGATAAATGGGTTTTTCATGCAGAATCATTCGATTTGCTCCGAATTTGGTATACCGGTTTATTATGTAAAGGAGCTTCCCTCATTAATTTTGGGTGTTCATTGGTTAAGGATAAAGGGGGAAAGGGGGGCTAGTCCACCCCCCTTAATTTAGATAAACGGATTTTCCATGCAGAATTATTCGATTTGCTCCAAATTTGGTATACCGGTTTATTATGTTAAGGAACTTCCCTGATTAGTTTTGGGGGTTCATTGGTTAAGGATAAAGGGGGAAAAGGGGGGTTAGTCCCCCCCCCTTAATTCAGATAAATGGGTTTTTCATGCAGAATTATTCGATTTGCTCCGAATTTGGTATACCGGTTTATTATGTTACGGAGCTTCCCTGATTAATTTTGCGGGTTTATTGGTTAAGGATAAAGGGGGAAAGGGGGCTAGGCCACCCCCCTTAATTTAGGTAAACGGGTTTTTCATGCAGAATTATTCGATTTGCTCCAGATTTGGTATACCGGTTTATTATGTTAAGAAGCTTCCCTGATTCGTTTTGGGGATTCATTGGTTAAGGAAAAAGGGGGGCTAGTCCCCCCCCCCCTTAATTTAGATAAATGGGTTTTTTTGCAGAATTATTCGTTTTGCTCCAAATTTGGTATACCGGTTTATTATGTTAAGGAGCTTCCCTGATTTGATTTGGATGTTCATTGGTTAAGTATAAAAGGGGTAACGGGGGCTAATCCCCCTTCACTTATTTTTTTGAGTGGCATTATTCTTTAAAATAAGAATATACAATTTGTGTGAATAGCCTGTGAGCTCAATGCCATCAGTTTAGCTGGGCACTTTTCTTTTTTATTGAAATAACTATTAATGCATCAAATGCACATACATTTTGTTTTATACAGTGGACTTCCTCAAATCCGCAATCCACACATGTTTCTAGATGTAAACCATGAAACTTTCAGTTCAGATGTTGGGGCAAAATGACAGAATTTTTTAGTTTTATATCCTTCCATTTATATTTTGATAAGTTACAATTGATAATATGAGCGAACTCGTGGTTTTTCATGAAGGAAGTATAAATTCATTTCTAAAAAATAATAATAAAGATATTTCTGATATCACTGGTAATCACAATCGTTTTACTAAATATATTTATGTATTTGTTAAAATAAATAAAAAGGCAGACATAAAGACGTGGATCGAAGTGAGTATATTTGATATTAACAAGAACAATCACACAAACATACTGAAAGAAAACAGAAAATTTACAGGTATTTATAGATTTTGCAAGGCCCATGGCAGAGAATTGGCGGCCGTGAAAGAAAGCTACATTAAACAACCAATCACAATAAACATAGTTGTACAAAAAGAAATTAATAAGAATTTAATGTAATGCCGTGATTATTTTCAACACCGGCCCATAATCTAGCATTACATCAGAAAACAAAGAAATTTCTTGAAATCAATCATTAATAATAATATGACACGATTTAAACATTACTTGTACAAACAACAAAGAAATAATAGTTCATAAAATTTAACTTTAGGTAATGCCTTTGTAAATAAATCAGCAATTTTCATATTCGTAGGAACATATTCAATTTTGATGTTATTTTCTTTTATAATATTGCGAACAAATTTCAATTTAATATCAATGTGTTTCATTCTACCATAATTACTCTCATTACTGATACATTTTATACATGATTGATTATCCTCAAAAATTACTAAATCCTTAATATTTACAATTTCACTAGCAATATTTTTAAACCATAACAAGTCTTGCAAACTTTTAGTTAAAGCAATGACTTCAGCTTCAGTTGATGATAAAGCAACTGATTTTTGTTTATTACAACACCACAGAACAGGCATGTTACAAAACATTAAAATATAACCTGTTACTGATTTGCGGTCATTTGTGTTAGCCCCCCAATCAGCATCGACATACATGGATAATTTAGGATCAGAATTTTGCTTTTTATACACAAGTTTTAAAGACAATGTTTCTTTTAAATATCTTAAGATTTTCTTAAGTGCTTTCCATGCAATTTCAGTAGGATTTTCTTGCAATTGACTTAAACAGTTAATAGCATACAAAATATCAGGTCGAGAAATATAAGCTAAATATAATAAACAACCTACAAGTTCACGATATGGGCCATTAAAAGGTTTACCATTTTTGAAATCAGATGGGGTGGACTTAGGAGAAATAGGAATGTCACTGGGTTTACAATCTAGCATATTAAACTTACTTAACAATTTAATTATGTAAGACTCTTGATCCATTATTAAACTATCAGAATTGAATTTCATTTGAATATCTAGAAATTCTGAAACACTTTCCGATTTTGACATGTGAAACTCGTTATGTAATAGGGAAATAACTACATTAGTTTCATTTACATCTGAACCTGCAATTAACATATCATCTACATACAAAGCAATAATTATTTTATGATCATTATTATACCGAATAAAAATACAAGGTTCATTATCACAAGATTTAAAATTTAACTTTGAAATAAATTCATGAAACCTTTCAAACCATTGTCGTGGGGCTTGTTTTAAACCATATAAACTTCTTTTAAGTTTACACTTTCGCCCACTTTTATCATCATAGCCTTGCGGCTGATCCATAAAAACAAGTTCATTTAACTTACCATTCAGGAACGCTGTTTTAACATCTAACACAGATGCATATAAGTCTTCATTTAAAATCAAAATAAGAACCAAACGTAAAGCTGGCATACTTATTACAGGGGAAAAGGTTTCACTATAGTCTAGCCCTTCTTTTTGCATAAATCGACGAGCTACGAGTCTCGCCTTATGTCGACCATCTCTTTTGATGGTAAATACCCATTTGCAGGAAATAGGTCGTTTGTCAGGTGGTAATTTTTCAAGATCCCAGACATCGTTGATTTTCATACTTTCAATCTCCGCGTCCATAGCTTCTTTCCACAAGCGTTGTTCATCACTAGGGAGGGATCTGATATCATCAAACGTTAATGTTTCTTGTTGGCAAAGTAATGCTTCGTAAACTTCAGGATCTGGATACCGTACAGGTTGCTTTTTAAATCTTTCAGATTTTCTTGTTTTGTCTTCTTTCTCTTCAGGATCATCTAATTCATCACTCGTATTTTCTAGAACATCTGGATCAATTTCATTATCGACTGGTTCTGAATTTTCTAGAATGTATTGTTTCGACTGAACATTTTCCTTTTTCTCTTCGTCGAATTTCACATTTCTTGATACAGTTATGCGTTTCGTTTCAGGATCTAGTAATCTATATCCCATTGAAGAATAACCAATGAAGATCATTTGTTTAGACCTATCGTCAAGCTTCTTTCGATGAACGGAAGGAATTAACATGTAAGCACTGCATCCAAAAACACGTATGTGCTTGAAATCGGCTTCTTCTCCATATTTCAGGAAGTACGGAGTTTTGTTCTCAATAGTGCTGCTTGGCATTCGGTTTTTCAAGTAAGCTGCTGAAAGGATAGCTTGACCCCAAAAAGTCTTTGGTAAATTTGATTCAGCAATCAAAGCACGTCCTATATTCAGAAGCGACCTATTGCAGCGTTCAGCAACTCCATTCAAAGATTGCGTGTATGGAGTAGCGGGATCTATCACTATACCAAGATCTCTAGTAAAATTCACTAAATCATTAGAAAAATATTCCTTCCCGTTATCACATCTAATTTTCTTCACTGTAGGGTTGGATTTTAAGAACATTTTTAATTCTTCTGAGACTTCACTTTTATGTTTCAGTAAACGTACTTCAGTAAAACGAGAAAAATCATCGATAAGAGTCATAAAATAGCACTCGCCAGAAAAGGTTGTCGGAAAAATAGGTCCACAAATGTCACTATGAATCAAAGTCATTGGCTTGGTTTCTCTTTTTCTTGGTCCTCTTCCCATTGGTGTTGCACTCTGTTTTGCCCGAGCACAAATATCACAAAAAGAATCAGGTACCGGAAGCTTCATATCTTTCAATACTTTGTCACTCGGATGACCAAGTCTGCGATGCCAGATATCACAATGATTTTTCTTTGAAGTAAGAACGGTTTCGTAAACAGGGACAAAGTCACTTACGTATTGTCCATTCAAATCCCGTTCACCGAAGTAAAAACGGTTTCTCCCTTTTTCGATAAATACTTTTTGATTCTTGAAAATAACTGTATAATTTGCACTTTCAATTTTCCTAACGGAAATGAGTTGCCCGTTTAAGTCTGGAACATAAAGGACATCCTTTAAAGTAATTTCCCTTCCATTTGACAGTTTTCCATTAATATTTCCAATACCTTTGATTTCTAGATTCGTTGTTTTTGATGCGCATTTAATAGTTCCTGAAGAAGGTACTAAGGATGCGAAATAATTCTCATTAGAACACATATGGGAAGTTGCTCCGGAATCTACTATAAATTCATTCCTTTTCCTGGAAGCATTTCCAGCAACGAAAGAAACAGCTGAAGAGGCAAATTTTTCTTCATTTGAATTTTTAACAGCTTTACAGTTACGTTTTATGTGTCCGAATTTTCCACAAGAATGGCAAGTAATTTTCTTTCTACAATATTTCGCTGTATGCCCTTTAGAGTTGCAAATTTTGCAAAAGAATTCTTTGCGAGTCGACACAAATGCAGTATTATCATGAGCAGCCTTAGTATATACTTTTTCTTTCTTTGAATCCAAAAGAAGTGCTTCAGCATCTAATAATCTTTGTGTCACGAAATCTAATGTCAAAACAGAATTCGGTTGGTTTTCTAAAGCAATCTTAACATTTTCAAATTCCTGAGGCAATGACATCAAAATATAAACAATAGTATCCGTTTCATTAACTTCTGCCCCAGACAGCTTAAGATCCGAAATTAATTTATTTATTTCATCAATGTGATTTCTCATAGAAACTGTACGATCTTTCTTAATCGTTGCCAATCTCTTTCGAATTAAAATTTGATTCACTGCACGCTTTGTATCATAAGTGCGTTCTAATTTATTCCAAATTTTATGAGCTGTATTTTCATCTTGAAGTGATGCAAGAACATTATCACTTAATAATGATAATAATAAAGCGTAAGCCTTTTTTGCTTTCACGACATCGGCGGCATTGTCGGGAGCCGCTTCAATTTCCAAGAATTTTTCCAATTCTTTAGCAGCAAAAATTGCCATTACTCTTTGTTTCCATACCGAAAAAACTTTTCCATCACCTTCAAAAAGAGGGATACCGTAAACATCTTTTGAAGAATCCATTCTGCTCAATAAAACATATAAAAAGAAAGATAAAATCTTTTTCACTCAAAATCCCAGCAGAAAGGAAAAACAGAAAGATAACGGCGTCAGTATGTCTCGCAGCTCATTTCAACACTTGCTAGAACCAACGCTCTGCTGTTAAAATAAATAAAAAGGCAGACATAAAGACGTGGATCGAAGTGAGTATATTTGATATTAACAAGAACAATTACACAAACATACTGAAAGAAAACAGAAAATTTACAGGTATTTATAGATTTTGCAAGGCCCATGGCAGAGAATTGGCGGCCGTGAAAGAAAGCTACATTAAACAACCAATCACAATAAACATAGTTGTACAAAAAGAAATTAATAAGAATTTAATGTAATGCCGTGATTATTTTCAACAGTATTAATCAAGTTTTATTGGTTATTTAGATTGGCTAAGACTGAAATAAAATGTCCTTGTTTTATGATTTTGATGTGAATTAGTAGGGTATCTTTATAAGGAAAGTTTCATTGAATATTTCAAGAAAAATATATTTCATCTTTATTATGTTTATGCATATTTAATTATACATTGTTAATTATTAACTGGATCTTTATTTTTAATAATTTAATCGTTTTTTAAATTATCTTATGTTTTATTATTTTAGTTTATTACTTTACTTAATTAACTGTAATTAATTAGTTTAATATTGTACTATATTGCAAGCATTCATTACAATTTTGATTGCATTGTTATATTTAAAAAATCTAAACAAATCAATGACCAGAAATCCGCAAAATTCTAAAATCCGCTGAACCTCTGGTCCCAAGCTGTGCGGATTTGAGGGAGTCTACTGTAAATACATAATATATACATCTAAATCTAGAGGTCTAAACGTATCCGGCCAGACCAATTTGAAGGCAAACTTTCAAACGGGCCTGACGGACAGAATTAGGACAATTTTTTGAAAAGGCCGGACAGGCCTATAAGCAAAAAAATAAACAAAAAATGGGCCGGGCCGCCGAACCGATAAAAAACAGATTAAGCGGGTCGATCGGACCAATATAAAAATTTAAACGATGCCGATAAAATAGGAACCATTTTCAATGGCTATGACTTTCAAGGGAATAAGTATAAATGTGCTACATAAACCGATGCTAGTTTGACAACATCTGTACAGAAATATAACATGTCCAACGTACAAATCGGTATCGGATAGTTACGTAGTCCAGGCGGGCCGGAACTGGATTTAATTGTTTTCAGGGCGTATATGGCGTGTTATACGTTTTGTAAAAATAGTAATAGAGATACTGAACTTCTGTTAACATAACCATTGGAAATATACCTTAAAGTGGTCCTCAAATGTCCTGCTCAAAAACGCGAAACTTTCCTGATACATTTTCTGACTCATTTTTAACTGTAAAGGAATAAAAGTGACAGTCCTGACAATTGAATCGATTTGGTTAAGAATAGCGTTTTCAGTTTTTTGACAAATAAATTGCTTAACGAGTTATAAGCGATTCTTGTCACGTGACGATAGGTTTTTCTCTTTCCCCGTGCTATCGCGTTTGGAAATTAGATTCAAAATGCCCACTTTGCAATATTTTCTGAAATTTTTTTGTTTTTATCAAAAAATGGAAAACGCCATTCGAATACACACTTTCTGAATAAGAACATCTGCCAATTTTATGCGTTTACGAACAAAAGGAATTCAGAAATGTGTCAGAGAGTAACTGCTTTGGATTTAAGAACAAACTTAAAAAATTACAGAGAAATATTTCTAAAAATCTACTATTTATTATTATACAGCTTAAAAAGTTATGATATTTTTAACTCTCTTTTTTTCTATTATTCTAAACTATATTAATTTCTTTAATGAATCTGTATTTGAATGCTGAAAAATCTAAGCGTCTAAGTAATCGATAATGTTGCTGTGGCGTATTCACAGTCTTGCGAACACATAGTAATGTAAAAAATACTGTCAAATTTTCCCATAAATGTGTATGTAGTATTCTTTGAAATAATCTTAATTGTATGTTAAGAAAAATCGAAATTTTTTGTAGAAATTGAGTCGTTCCGGACAGGGTCTAATTTAATTGATTTGGCACTGGCCGGATCGGGCCCTTGGAGACCTGTGATATACATTAAAAAAAATTGTTTAATTTATACATAAATAAGCCACATATTATTGTTAATGTAATACAAATCATGTAACCTAAATAGACCACATAAGATTAAAAGACTTTCAATCAGTTGCCATTTCACTTTCGTGATTATTTATGATATTTGGCGCGAAATCGTACATTCTTAAGACTGAGTAATGCCAAAGCCCTTATACCAAGAAAATACCTGCATTTGTTTCCAAAAGGCTGTGTACATATTAATGTTCGAAATTAAATTATTTTACTTATCATTCGTATTCTGGCACCTAAAACAGAATGGCGTGTTTTTAAGGCCGGGTATTATTAAAAAGTCATAAGATTCAAAGCATCACAATCCGGTAATTTTTGGTCTATCAAGATGAAACCTTTGTTATTGTTTTCTTAGACGAAGGGCAACGTATTTCTAAATAAAAGATACAGGAAACGAGGCTGCGTAAAAAATTAAATTTATTTTATTTATTACGTAATATAGCTCGTTGGAAAACAAATGCCGTATCCAAAAGCGGTGCTTCATTTGTATATTTCTTTTAATTGATAGTATGTTTATATTATAAACAATTTAAGGGGTCTCAGGACTCTTAAAGCTTTAAAATTTTCGAAATTTTTTTTTTTTTTTAGATATTAAACTACTATCTTTACTGAAAATTTTGGTATAAATGTTTCCTTGAAATTCCTATTAGAACAGAAGTTATGGCTTTTAGAATTATACACACTCAGTAGCTGAAGCGGCGGTTCAGAAACTTTGAAGCCATTTTTCTCCAAATGACGTTTTTGGGCATAACGCGCACGATATCTCAAAAACTTCTGAATTTTTTTTCATGAAATTTTCAAAACATATGTTTCATGTTAGCCTGTCTAAACTGAACCTAAAATTTCCTTCTTATTGTTCAAAAATATATTCTTTATAGGTGATTATACTGTTGAAAATTTCTAAATTTTGCATTAACTCAATACAACTTTATATTAAAAATAGAAAAATGTTTTCAATACAAATTTATTTAGGTTCAGAGTAATTATTACAATGTGAAGCATAAGTAGGACCCAAAATTTTCCTTCTACTTGCAAAATTTATTTTGTAATCGTGCGCATAATCTGTTATGCCGATTTTCCGCTCGTCAAATGTGTGACATTTTGGAGCCCCCTGTAAATTCTAATTCTGCATCTTGTAATTTTTCAAATACATGAAATGAAAGAACATACTTATATATTTCATCCCAATATGAAATTTTGTCTTAAAATCAATTACATTTTAAGATATTATATGTTGAAAATGGTCTTTTTTTCGATTTTTCCAATTTTAAGAGTCCTGAGACCCCTTAAGAAGTACTCTACGTTATATCTATTTTGAATGCCCGTTATTTATTTGTGTAATTTTTCACACACACACATATAACAACTTTAAAAAAACCAATTGAAAGCAAACAGAGAGAATTCATCTTAAGAAGTTATTTTGAAATTGAGCTTATGTAATTTTATAGCCGTAAAAAGAGATAAAATTACACTGTAAAAAAAAAAAAAAAAAATCCTTTAAAATACGGAAATTGTACTAGCAATCGAGACGCCAGTACTATTTCCGTATTTTAAAGGAATTTTTTCCGTAAATTTTGTGAAAAAAAGGAACTTTTTTTTAATTTACGGAAAAAAATTCAGTTAAAAAAAGAAATAGTACTGGCGTCTCGATTGCCAGTTACAATTTCTGTATTTTAACGGAATTTTTTTTACAGTTTATGTCAGATATTTCATAGAGATTAACTAAAGATCGAATCGAATGATACATAAACAGTAACACATACTAAAATATTTTTATTTGCTTTGTGCTACATAAATTATGCTTTTCCAATATTTTTCTTTTTTCATTTCCCCTATTAATGAATATCCCAGTTCATATTCGACTGGATAATTACCTGCTGTTTAGGATAATCCAAGTATAATTATCGTTCTATTGTGAATAGGAACGGTCTCTAAATATTCCTTACTTCTGTCGTCGGTTTCTCAACATTAAACACATGATGGATATATGAGCCGTTCAGTGCACAAATCGATTAACTCCATAAAAGTTGAGAAATGCGATGAAATAATGTACATTGTTTTTAAAATTCCCTTTGTAATATAAATTCAAAAATATCTTGTAGAATGCATAAATACAGACATAGCTTTCATCTAACGGTATATAAAACTAGGACTTCCCTCAGAGGGATTAGTCTGAGCGATATTACTGAGAACATAGATTTATTAATAACATGTGGAAGCAAAGAAAATGAGATGTTGTCTTTAATTGTCCATATACTGCGAAAAATTGAAATGATGAAAATAAACGAATTGTAGAATTACAAAATCTTATATATAAATTCGTATACACTGTTTAAAAAAATGGGAAATCAAACCATTCAAGACAGCCATGCATGGATATAAAATTAAAAGTACGCAATATATTAAAAGTAAAATAGAAAATGAAACACTAATTTACTTATATCGGAATTTTAACTGTATAAAATGATGTCAAGAGCATAACCAGACGCTCCGAACCAATTTGAGTAACTTTAAATGACAAATATATGATGTTTAAAAAGAATGGACTATACTTTATATGGTGTGTGCTCCCCCGGAATAGTTAATATTGTACAATATCTGTTTTCCACGGATGCAATGAGGTTGTCGATAACATTTAAGGAATTCTCTTCTCAAATTCTAATATAGTATCAAAGTACCGAATACATCAAAAGTGGCATGCAATGCTTCGTTAGAGTGTGTTTTAGATATGCTCGATCGGATTTAAATGATGAGTGTATGCTGGCCACTACATACGCTGTATTGTTTTGTTTTCAAACATATTCTGCACAAGTTGAGCTGTATTTAGCATGTATTAAATAAAAGAAATCGGCAATGATTACAACATAAAGTATGACACAAGATCTGAATATATCGTCTGCATAACCTTTGAGCTGTCAAAGTGTTATTTGAAGTAATTTACAAATCCATACATATTTATTCAGCAAATCATGCAAGCTAACATACGCCAATATGAACCCGATTACAAAATTTCACCAGAATAAGTTAATATATAAAAAATCTACTAATGATAATTGAGAATATGACCTTATGATAAAATGTCTAGAAAAATGAATCGGATAAAAAATTCATATCACATTTAAAACGGCACTTCCCTCTGTTAGTGGCCTTGGCGAGAGAGAGAAAAGCCTAGAGAAGGAACACTTTAACAAGTACTTACGGGCAACCTACTCACTGTTTCATACAGGTCTTTATTCAATATTTACACAATTTATTTAATGCTAGGTGGGTATCTATCAGTTTTGTTGCATTTAAATCGCATGTTTTGCGGAGGAAATGCAGCATTATGAAATTTTTAAAGTTGCTGTACCTAATAATTCCAAATTAATGGTAATTGAGATCGCTTTCCTTTAATTTCATCTTTTTAAATTTTAAATTTTTTAGAAACCATTCATAGAGACAATTGTAAATTTTAAAACTAACCCGAAGCAAAATTTCAAGATTTTGGGCTCAGCAGTAACAGAGAAATAGAAAAATTTTGAAAGTTTTTTGTTTCTGCACTGTTTTTTATAGCAACATTTTTAGAAATTGTTCTATTGCGAGAATTTACGTCATGATAAATACAGCCATGTCAATTTTCATGTTTATATTCCTAACAGTTCCATGTTCTTCGTTACTTAGATCATCTTTAGATCTTTTTCCGCTTTGTTTAGTCTTTCTATTTTTTAGAATTCGTTCTACAACGAGCATTTACATCTTATTAATTACTACCATGCCAAAGTTCTAGTTTCTAACCCCAACAGTATCCCAAAAATTTCAGTATTCCAAATAAATCATAGTTTAGAACCTTTCTAGAAATTTTTACGTTTATCCGTCAAATTGAACCTTCTAGAGAGCGTTCATTACGAGTATTTACATCTTAAAAGTAACTACAGCACCAAATTTAAAGTTTCTAACCCAATCAATATCGCAGAAATCACAATTTTAGAACTTTTTTGCTCCTGCAGCGATGTAGGTTCTTGCACTGACATAAAATAGTCTTTTTTTTTGGAGCAGAGATGGCCACCAACATTTTTTTAAGTTGGCTATGTAGTTTCAGAGATAACACCTCACAAACGTACAAGCATTAATAATATTATATACTTTATAATATTATAACGCTTTATAATATTAGCATTAGATGTACAGATACAAAAGCCATTTATCTGTTACAAGCTGAAGTGCCGGCGTTGCCCAGAATTTGAAGGATGTTTGTTCTGAAAAATCAATTTCAAAATTTAACATACAACACAAAACAAACATTAAAAAAAGCAGTCGAAATGTTGTTGAATGAATCATATGAAAACGCAATATATAAATATGTATAAATGTATATAACAGACGCAAAAGAATACAGCTATAAATGAACTTATTTCAATTTATAATTGGAGTAATAATGTTAAAATACACCAATATTTCCCTAATCGGGTTTTTATTATGCTTCAATACATTTTTCACACTCATATGACGTTATACTATATCCACCATGCCCTTTATATTTCCAATATGACGTAATACTTTCCTCTTTCACGTGGAAACCTTGAAATAGAAAAATTATGAAGTTATATTCACTTTCATTTAAATTCGTCAAACCATTTATTTCATTTTCATATTTCACGTGAATATCTTGCAATAGAAAAGTTATGACGTAATATTCACCTTTTTTTTTAAATTCGGCAAACTATTTATTTCATTTTCATTTTTCACGTGGAAATCTTGCAGTAGAAAATTAATTGTTGTAGTAATAATTTTATTGGGTTTTTTAATTGTTGGCAACTGCTATAACGAAAAATGCTTAAATTTGATAGGAAATTGCTGTTAAATTGGTGTTTTTTTTATTAATTAAAAATTAACTATAAGTTAATTCGATTCCGGATTAGTTTAGTTGTCTCGGCCATGTTTTAATACACATGTACCTATCTCTTCACAATTTTGGCTTCCAAATTGTGGATTTTTTATAGAATTACAAACAGACAGATAGACAAGTTTTCATTTTTATATATCTCTCTATTCTATGAAAAGTAACTAACGCTGTCGCCGCCGCCGCCGCCGATTTTGAATTTTTTGTGACCGGAGGTCTTTCTTTGTTAATATTAAGAAAACTATTGTATACAAATATATGAAAATCGCTGGTATTATAGCGAAATGTTTGATCAACACACTAATGCATACAGTTTTCAAATCGAAGAATTATTTTAAGAGATATTTAATGCTAAAGTTGGACAAAATTGTTCCATTAAAAAAAATTTATAAGAGCAAAAGCTATACATGGGAATTTAAATCTTTTTTAGATCATTTTATTCAATAGAAGATCCCGGTCTGCAGATTTCATTAATTTTTTTTAATTTGACTCATTTTTTGAGGTTTTATTTCTATTTTAAATTCAAATATTCAGCATTTTGACAGATATTTTTTACATATTTTAGAAAATGGTATTAATTTAAACTGTTGTCAACTGTATAAACAGCGCAAACAATAATGTTTGCTTCAAATAAAAAAATTATTTACACGTTACTATTATAAACAGAAAAAAACCTTCAAATTACAATTAAATAATTAGGTATAAAAAGCAGGCACTTATTGGAAATTACGCCATAAAAACTATATTTACATGTGAATTTTAAAAGAGAAAGGATATTGTAAAATAAATTCATTAACATGCGTTAGAAATCTGAAATAGAACAAATTACGGCACATTACACTTATTATGCAAAATGAACAAAAAATAGTATTGCAAAACAGTTTAAATTTAAAAATTGCGCGAGACAAAATATTAGAGGTTAAATATTAGATTTTTCCAAAATTTTATTATTTGTCTTTTGATGTGAGGTGTTCAGCTATAAGTATGCAAATTTTTATGTTTCAACATAATTAGAGGCTGAGTTAGAAAAATTGCTTTAAATACACAAGTTAGAGCCCAGAGGGTTAAATATTAGACTTTTTCAAAATTTTACTATTTGCTGTTTGATGTGAGGTGTTCAGCTATAAATATGCAAAATTTCATGTCTCCAACTTAATTAGGGGCTGAGTTAGAAAAAATGCTCAAAATACACAAGTTAGAGCCCAGAGGATCAAATAATAGACTTTTTCAAAATTTTATTATTTGTCGTTTGATGTGAGGTGTTCAGCTATAAGTATGCAAAATGTCATGTCTCCAACTTAATTAGGGGCTGAGTTAGAAAAATTGCTTAAAATACACAAGTTAGAGCCCAGAGGATTAAGTAATAGACTTTTTCAAAATTTTATTATTTGTCGTTAGATGTGAGGTGTTCAGCTATAAGTATGCAAAATGTCATGTCTCCAACTCAATTAGGGGCTGAGTTAGAAATATTGCTTAAAATACAGAAGTTAGAGACCGGAGGGTTAAATATGACTTTTTCAAAATTTTATGATTTATCGTGTTATCGCAAGTGTTCAGCTATAAGTATGCAAACTTTCATGTCTCCAACTTAATTAGGGGCTGAGTTAGAAAAATTGCTTAAAATACAGAAGTTAGAGACCGGAGTGTTAAATATGACTTTTTCAAAATTTTATGATTTATCGTGTTATCGCAAGTGTTCAGCTATAAGTATGCAAACTTTCATGTCTCCAACTTAATTAGGGGCTGAGTTAGAAAAATTGCTTTAAATACACAAGTTAGAGCCCAAAGGGTTAAATATTAAGCCTTTTTCAAAATTTTATTATTTGTCGTTTGATGTGAGATGTTCAGCTATAAGTATGTAAAATTTCATGCCTCCAACTTAATTAAATTAGGGGCTGAATTAGAAAAATTGCTTAAAATACACAAGTTAGAACCCAGAGGGTTAAATATTAGACTTTTTCAAAATTTTATTATTTGCCGTTTGATGTGTGGTGTTCAGCTATAAGTATGCAAATTTTCAAGTCTCCGACATATATAGTTTCTGAGAACGGGCTCTGTGACAGACGGACAAACAGACAGACAAAGGAGTGAGACAGATAGGGTTTCGTTAGATGGACGAAACTCTAAAAACATGCTGCGGATGACTCTAACAACATCCTAAAATTACATAACCATCAGCGATCTACCAATCCCGAATTTAGTTTATATTCGTTTCATATATTCTTATTCTTTTGTGCGGCCCTGTAAAATAATTATCAATATTATATACAGTAAAACCTCTGAATAGCGGACACCCCGAGAATGCAGAATTTGTCCTCTATTTAGAGGTGACCGCTACTGAGAGTAAAACATGTACAGTTATTTAAGAGTTGGTAATCGAAAATATGTCCGCTAAATAGAGGTATCCGCTAATCGGGTGTGTCCGCTATGGAGGTTTTATCAGTAAAACTTCTGAATAGCGAACACCTCGGGAGGGCGGAATTTGTCCTCTATTTGGAGGTATTCGCTACTGAGAGTAAAAAATGTACAGTTATTTAAGGGTTGGTAATCGAAAAAATGCCTGCTAAATAGAGGTGTCCACTAATCGGGTGTGTCCGTTATGGAGGTTTTACTGCATAATAATATCATCCTTTACAAGAAAATTGCATGCTGTATGATAGACAGAGATACATCAAGAGAAAGATAACCTCCGGATCAATAAACACTCATGTCTTTTGTTTTAATCATCCACAATTGTATGTCATACAACATGCCAGATTTTATACAACAGGCTAAAACCGGTCACCGTGGTACGGAATACTGTATTATTATTTGTTTGCCCACCATAACTGGTTGCCACGGGTTGTTGCAAGGTTTGTGATCACGTGGTTGAAACTGATCTATTCAATATTACTGCGGGCGTATTTTTTTTTATTTGCTCCATGTGTTCAAACCAGTTGTGTACGAAAACATCAACCGGTGAAAGTGACGCACACCAAATTTCTGTGACGTATGCAGATAAATTGTGCTTTTTTAAGAGTTTTTTCTATATAATTTTTAAACGGTTTGGAACTTATTTTTCATAGTAGGTGCATTCAGTAGGCGACCCTCATAGGTACCTTCTGGTGCAATCAGAAACGAAATCCGACAAATATTTTTTGAGTTATGCTTGACGAAAGGTTTTTATTAGGCTTTTTTTTTAGTAGGACATGGCGTTAATATCCATCGTAGTAGTAAAGTGTCCGGACAGTAATATTTCGCTGAGTATTAGCCTTCGCTTCGCTCAGACAATTAATAAGAAAGAATAGCCAAAAAATAAGCGTCAGTAATGTTACAATTTTTATGTGACGGGTGGAGTTAATCGATTTGGCAAGTGAAAAAAGTTAGTTAAATTTGAGCGTTTAATTTTTTAAGTTTTTCATTACCGAAAAAGTTAGTCATTATATATTTTTATTACAAAATTTCCATAAAAATGAATGTTGACAGTTCTTTTATAATATATCATTTGTAATTCATCAGCAATATAAATAATGTCTTCTTCATCAGGTGTATGTGAGGACTCGCCATTTCGATTCGTTATCAAGTTTTTATAGTAATCAGGTTTAACATAAGGAATGAATTACCTGTTATTCACGTGTCTGCTCTTTAATGCTTGGCTCAGCAGTAACTAAATCAACTCAAATGCACTAGCTAGCGTTGAATGATAACCGTAAATTTTTTAGTGTCGACTTATCAGAATTAAAGTAAATTAAATTACTGCTGAGCCAAGCATTAAAGAACAGACACGTGAGTAACAGGTAATTCATTCCTTCTGTTAAACCTGATTACTATAAAAACTTGACAACAAATCGAAATGACGAGTCCTCACATACACCTGATGAAGAAGACATTATTTATATTCCTGATGAATTACTAACAAATGATATATTATAAAAGAACTGTCAACATTCATTTTTATGGAAATTTTGTAATAAAAATATATAATAACTAACTTTTTCTGTAATGAAAAATTAAAAAAATTAAACGCTCAAATTTAACTACTTTTTTCAGTTGCCAAATCGATTAACTCCACCCGTCACATAAAAATTGTAACATTACTGACGCTTATTTTTTGGCTATTCTTTCTTATTAATTTTATATACCGTTAGATGAAAGCTATATCTGTATTTATGCATTCTACAAGATATTTTTGAATTTATTACATTAGAGTATGGTGTTAATCAAAATAGCCTCTGAAATAAATTATTTAATATTCAACGGCCAAAACAATTTTGTCATTTAGTGGTGTTGATCTTAAGTTATTACAAATATAAAAAGTTACGACTCTGCTATATATAAAATACGATAGTTATTTCATTATCTGATCGGAATATCTTGTGCCTAGATTGTGTGAAATAATCGTAAAAAACTGAAAAATTACTAAAACTAGTATTTAAAATAATATTAATTTAGTTCCAAAAAATCCGATCGTCCCAATTTTCGGACGCTAGGCATAAATAGGATAACGCAACGAAAAAGGTGTTACGCAAAATTAATATTTATTAAAAACGTATCAAACCTCAAATCTGAAAGTGACAAATTTGACACTTGGAAAAGAAAATTAATTTCGGTGTGGTTATTTTCCTTAAAGGTATTTTCTCAGTTCCATCTTTGGTGGCCAAATGGTAGGGAGAAAAGAGGAGTTAAAAAAAAAAAAAAAAAAAAAAAAAAGGAATTTAAAGTGATGGCTGTCAACATGTTCAAAAGTTATGTCTGCGGTGACAGACGAGCGTTCTTTTCTACTCTGACATTTCGAGCTTTTTTAGAAACGAGATTCTTGAAATTTAATGTAAAGATAGAAGCTGAAAGTTGATGGCGGTACAGCTTTGTTCTCGACGATAGAGATATTTTGAAAGAGAACAAAGTCAGTTTAATGGAGTAATTCCGTTATTTGTAAAGACGTATATTTTGTTTTCTCTTCTTCACGGCATACTTTTGTGGTTTAGATATTTTTAACTTTAAGAAGTTGATGATTTTATTTCTACGCTGGACATTTTGTAGATGGATTACAGAGTATTCTTAAAAGCTTCTTAATTGTCAAGTATGATAAAAAGATCTAATCAATAGCTAAAAAATGTTACTATTATTGCATTCCACTTAGGATCATATCAATTGAAAACTAAATATCTCTACGGTCAGATGATGACAATATTACCAGATGGGTAAAATCAAACTACTAAAACAAGATGGGTCTTGTTGTTTCTTTACAATGTAGTCCTAGTTAAAGGACTTGTAATGTAATAGTGTAAATAATGTATAATTTATTTCTAGTTTTAACATTAATTCATCAGATATTTATGTAATATTTTCTGAATCATTTTCTGTAATATTTTCTGAATCAAATACCGTCATCGCATATGTTTCACCATTCACGTAAATTTGCATTCAAGAATATACACTTCTACTTCCGAATCAGAAGGTTTGTCTAGGTGAAGAACATTAAATTCTAATATTATCGCTTATAATAAAAACTTGGACTTACGCTGTCAAATGTTATGTAATAACATGTTAATGTTATGGTTTAATGTTTGTAATAGTGACTGTGATGTGTGTAACGTAAACTCCGTAGATGTCAAGAAACCCCTGATGATGGCTTGTTAGAATAATTCTGAAACGTTAGTCATGTTTTTTAATGTGTGTTTAATATTGATTTTATATATGTAGTACGCTGATGAATATCTTAAGTGTTTTTAATCATTGTCCCTTATTTTTATGCACAATATTTACAGCAAAAATATTGTATTTTCTTTCTATTATATAATTTTATTATATAATTTTATTACATGAAATTAATATTTAATATTAAATATAAGTAAACTAACAATTATAAATTTATAATTAATGTTACTAAAATTAATACAAAAACTCCAGTGCATTAAATTTTCACACAATAACATATAATTTTAAATATGCTCCCTAGTAGTACAAATAAACAATAAAAAGACTTCAGCGAAGTTAAGTGTTAGTCTTATATCAATTAAAGATCTTAAAAATTATTTCCATTTCCTCCTATCATTAAACTGAATCATTAAAAATTGCCCTATGATATGATATCTACGCTATTCTTAAACAGGAAAATTTCCTAAAATTCTTTGATCAAAATTTCTTAACTTTCTGAATAAGAGCCCCTCCCCTTTCTAAATCTTTCCTTGTATGGAGAATCCTTTATTTAGAGGTAAATTTTGAGTCTTATACTAAGGGACTGGGACCAAAAGATTTGTTCCTGAAATATAGGAGAATATCTCTTTTAGAGAAGGCACAAGTGTACTAAGAATAATCAAGTTGAACTGAACCAAAAATTTGGAAATCTAAATTTTATTATGCAAGACGAATGAAGCCAGTGTTAAGAAATTTGAAAAGAAAAATTCGCATGAGATAATAGATGTCCTTTGGCGTGTGCAAACATAATTATTTTGATAAAAACATCTGGTGAGAGAAGAACAATTCGTAAATAGTTTTTTGATATCAGCTTACCATTACCCTGATCAGACTTCCCAGTACTTGCAGGAGTGAGGGGTGATTCTTCATCATCTCTTACCTAAAACACAAAATAGAATAAAATATGTTAATTTAATAATTTTCAACAACATTATCAAAAATAGATTTTTTTCGTTACATTTATCTGTAATAAATTTGAACACAATTATTCAATGCTATGCTTTAACCTTTAAACTACGAACGTGACATAAGTATTCACAGTATAGAGACACTTATGTAAAAAAGGCGAACACAGAGCTCTCTAGTTCACTGTAAAAAAGTTGTGATTTTCCCTGCACTTTATGATGTAATTTTTCAAGCACCGATGCTGTGAAAGCGAATTCAATCAACAAGTGAAATAAAAATCGAATAATTTCTGTCACGTGCCCCGTACCCAATAGCAACGCGACTTTCCCCAGATAGGAGAAAATTTACAGCTCTTAAGGGCAGCAGCTTGTAAATTTTACAGCAACTGCGTTGACAGCCTGGGTGCCTGCGCCTTTTGTTGTAAAATATAGTGACTTTTCTTGTACTTTATGTTGTAATTTTTCAAGCACTGATGCTGTGAAAGCGAATTCACATAGTACGTGGAGTAAAAATCAAATTCTTTCTGTCACTTGCACCACGCAGCGAATAGCAATGCGACTTTCCCCCAAATTTGAGAAATTTTACAGCACTCTTAAGGGCAGCAGCTTGTAAATTTTACAGCAACTGCGTTGGCAGCCCGCGCCTTTTTTTGTAAAATACAGATTTTTTTTTTTTTTTTTTTTTTTTTTTTTACAGTGTTTCTCTTCTAATGATTTAAGAAATCGTGCGATGTTTAGTTCAGATATTCAATTTTAGGATTATGAAATTAATATTAACTAGTCGAATGTACCAATCCCAAAACTTTCTTCTATCTCATACATGTTAATACTTCAAAATCCGCTATCACACTGCCAAAATTAAATGGCAATCTATGCATCTCATGAGGATTCTAACGATATGAAATTCCGTGCGTTAGTTCTTGAGATATGACTATCGCTGAAATCGTCTAAATTCAGCAAAATGCTGCCTAACAGCGCCACCTATTGGGTGATTTATACCAAATCCTAATCAGCAACAATTTATGTCAACCTCTGACTGAATCTGAAGTTTGGAGAAAATCCGTACATTAGTTTTTTAGATAGAGCAATAACGAAAATCGTAAAAATTCCTGCATAGCAGCGCCACCTATTGGGTGATTAACACCAAAATCTAATTAACAACAACTTGTGTCAACATACAACTAAATCTGAAGTTAGATGAAAATTCGTCCATTAGTTCTATTGATAGAGCTATTGAGGCAATCGTGAAAAAGGCAGCAGAGAAGCGCCACCTGTTGGGCGATTTACACCAACACATAATCAGTAGCAAGTCATATCAAGGACTAACTGAATCTGAAGTTTGATGAAAATCCGTGCGTTAGTTCTTAAGATAGAGCTATTGGGGAAATCGTGCAAATCCTGCAAAATTCATCATAACAGCGCCACCTGTTGGACGATTTACACCAAAACGTAATCATCATCAATTCATATCAAGGACTAACTAAATCTGAAGTTTGATCGAAATCCGTGCATTAGTTCTTGAGATAGAGCTATTGCGAAAATCGTGGAAAATGCAGCATAGCAGCGCCACCTGTTGAGGAATTTACCCCAAAAACTAATCAGCATCAATTTGTATTGGGGACTAACTGAATATCAATTTTTATTAAATTCCGTGCATTAGTTCTTGAGATAGAGCGCCCACAAAATTTGTGTCACATACACACAGACAGACTCACAGAGTCACAGACAGACATTTTGTAAAAACATGTTTTTTGGAATCTCTGACCCCTAAAACGTGTAAATCCGTCGAAAACCGGAATTCGAAAATTTTGATGAATCCAATACTTTCTTCTTGTAAAGATAGAAGAAAGTAAAAATATGTATTGTAACCTATAAAAAATCTACAGCAATCGATTTCTAGAAGCTTTAATTATGCAAATCCAAAATTATAGCACATTCCGCCAAGAAATTTTTGAGTTTTAATTAAAAAGCTACGCGAATTGCAATTTGCTTTGGAAGATCAACAGGGAATTTAACATTAGGAGTTAAAAATTTCTAGTTTGGTATTCCAATGTAAAATGTGTCAAAATAAATAAATAAATCGGATTATGACGTCAAAATTGGTTGTTCGTATTGACATTTTTAAAGTTAGATTAAGTTAAATAATGCTATAAAAAGTGATAAAATATCTTTATTAAGATTGACGATCGTTTCGTTGCAAAAACGGCGACATTTTCAAAATCATTCACGATAGAAAATACTTTCACATAATTGAAAAACAATAATATAGTAAACAATGTCATGAGAAATGATGCATAATGAAAAACATTGCAAACATAAAATAAAATTTAAATTAAATTAGCTACTTGCATTCATGCTATATGACATTGTTTACTATGTTATTGTTTTTAAATTATGTGAAAATATTTTCTATTGTGAATGATTTTGAAAATGTCGCCGTTTGCGTGATGAAATAATCGTCAATCTTAATAAGATATTTTATCACTTTTTAAAGCAATATTGAACTTAATCTATTTATAAGTGAATATTATATATGTTGTTATAATTTCAAAGTTTGTTACAATTCCAATGTGAAGAAGATCTACTAAGCTTAATTTTTCAACATAAGATTAAACAAGAAAGAAAAATCATGCGTTAAGCATAGATTATGAAAGTCTTTCCAACACTTCCTGAATCCTTTAATAAAACTTCGTTATTTAGGGAAATAAGGTAAATAAGATAACTAAGTAAACATTTTAGAAAACTCATAAAACATTTGAAAAACTTATTTCAGCAGTTACCGTCCATAGCCAAATTATGTATTTCAATTCTTTTGAACAGCCCTGTGTTTGATCTCTAGGTTGATATATATACTATATAATGGGAAAATTTAGTTTAGCAAGAAAACGCATAACAGATTGAAATTTCTCTTTCAGCAATTTATACTAAACGATGAAAACATACTTAAATACTTTTGTACAGCCCTGTAGTTTACCTAGTACCTTTATTACGCTCCACTATATAGATGAAATTTAATTCAAACTAAAACACTCTTAATACTGAAATCACATTTCCAGAAATTATCATCTATAGGCCACCATGAATCCAATTCTTTGCGTGGCCCTGTATATTATTTTATTTATATTCTACAAACATTTCTTTGTAAACTAAATGCAGTTCAGCGTAAAAATGTATAACTCATTTACAAACGACCTTTAAGCAATTTACGCTCGTACTCAGTAACTCTTACGAATTCTTTTGTGTAGCCCTGTAAATGAACTATAGCATTTATACATACTATATAGTATGCATAAATATAGGGAAACTTAAAAGGGCATATCATAATTAAAAGTGCATTTCCAGCAATCATTGGTAA
Organism: Maratus speciosus; assembly: GCA_963932465.1. NCBI lineage: Eukaryota > Metazoa > Arthropoda > Arachnida > Araneae > Salticidae > Maratus > Maratus speciosus. Next base: position 7,793,241 of record OZ010792.1, on the reverse strand, counting down.
TATACAGTACTTCGGATACAATATAGTATCTGAAATCTTTTGTGTGTCCCTGTAAATTAGGGATGCACAACCTGTGGCCCGCGGGCCAAAAGTGGCCCGCGATGAGTTAACGTGTGGCCCGCGAATGTCGTCAATTTAAAACTGGGAAAAATTGCAATTTTTGTCCACAGGTCGCATGCAAAATCGTGAATTTTTTCGATTTGCCGAGGGAAAAATTTAAAATTTCGCCAGCCGGTTAAGAATCGCGAATTTCGTTGACCAACTGCTGAAAAATAGCGAATTTTGTCAATGAGGCTCGGAAAAATCGAAAATTCGCTTGATCGAACACAAAAAATCGGGAATTTTGTCGATTAGGCGCGGAAAAAACTCAAATTTCGTTGATCAAGCATGGTAAAACCGCGAATTTTGTCGATGAGGCGCGAAAAAATTGTAAATTTCGCCGATCAAGAGCGGAGAAATCGCGAGTTTTGTTGATGAGGCTCGAGAAAATCGCGATTTTTATGATCGGACACAAAAAATTGCAAATTTTGTCGATCAAGCTCGGAAAAATCACAAATTTCGCTGATCAAGAGCGGGCAAATCGCGAATTTTGTCGATGACGCGCGGAAAAAAAACTGCAAATTTTGCGATCGGACACGGAAAAATCGCGAGGTTTATTGATCGAGCTCGGAAAAATAGTGTATTTCGTTGGTCGGGCAAGTAAAAATCGTGAATTTTGTCGACCAGGCGTGGAAAAATCGCAAATTACGTTGATCGGCCTCGGAAAAATCGCGAGTTTCGCCAGTCGCGAGAAACGTCACGAATTTCGTCAATTTGCAGCGGGAAAATATCACGAATTTCGTCACTTTGCAGCGGGGAAAAATTGCTAAATTTGCCAGTTAAGAAACACGAGATTCATCGACCGAGTGCAGAAAAATCGCGAATTTTGTCGATTGGGTGTGGAAAAATATCAAATTTCGTTGATCAGCTGCGAAACATTCGCGTATTTCGTCTGTTTATCGCGAATTCCGTCAATTTGCCAAGGGGAAAATTACAAATTTTGTCAGAGTCGTTAAGAATTACGAATTTCGTTAATCCGCCGAGGAGAAACTTGCGAATTTTTTTCGAGCAGGCACGGAAAAATCGCAAAATTAGTTGATCGGATACGGAAAAATCGCGAGTTACGTCAGTTTATCGAAGAAAAAAATCGCGAATTTCTCCAATTTGCCGCTGGAGGAAATTGCAAATTTCGTCAGAGTCAGTTAAGAATTGTTGATTTCGTTGATCGAACCCGGAAAAATCGCGAATTTCGTCGATCGGGCACGGAAAAATCGCGAGTCTTGTTGATCAGAGGCGCAAAATTCGCAATTTTTTTCGATCAAGCGCATAAAAAACCGGGAGTTTTGTCTATTGTGTTCCAAAAATTCGTAAATTTCGTTGGTCGGGCTTGAAAAAATCGCGAATTTCGTCATCAGGTGCGGAAAATAGCGAATTTCGTCGATTCGGTGCGGACAATTCGCGAATTTTGTCGATCAGGCGAGGAAAAGTCGCAAATGTCGTTGATCGAGCGCAGAAAAAACGCGAATTTCGTTGATCGGGCGCAGAAAAAACGCGAATTTCGTTGATCAGACGCGTAAAAATCGCAAATTCTGTTGATCAGGTGCGTAAAAATCGCAAATTCGTTGATCGGCTCCGCTTCCCCCCGCCCTTCGTTCATAATGTTCAGACTTTCTTCAGCATTAGACACTCAAATGCCTATGTTTGTTTGTTAGCACTTTTAATAAAACAAAATTTACTCCCCCAAATAAAGTCAAGGAATAGTATCACTCCTAAATACTCCTTGCTATATCTCTGTTATATATATATGCAAACGTAAACTGTTTATATGTCCTTGCTAACTGAATTGGATATGTTGACTGGGTAGTGTAACCTAGAGCGATAAAATGCCCCCCCCCCCCCTTCTGAAAACGTATGTTTGATTATAGGCCACAGATCACTCCCCCACTCCCCGTAAAAATAGAATTCTCTATTTAGAATTTATGCGGCCCTCGGCAACCCAGAAATTTTTGTAAGTGGCCCTTCTCTTAAAAAGGTTGTGCACCCCTACTGTAAATGCTATGCACTTCATATTATACATGAGATAACTTACAGTAAAGCTCAGTGACGTATATAAATTTCATTATATGTGAAATAGTTTAACATAATTGAAATACGCTGGAAACAATTCCCCCTTCTATACCATTATGTCACAGAATTATTTTGTGTGGCGTTGTAAATGAATAATAACTATTCTTTGCACCGCATATTGTACTGAATGCATATTTTACTGGACTTCATAAATGCAAATCAATTTTATTATGTTTGAAAAGGTGAAACACTATTAAAAATCATTTGAAACGATTTTTTTCCATTGGCCGCAATGTAACGGAATACTTTTGACTGTCCCTGTAAATGAACTAAACATGATACAAATTTCATTTGAAATAGGGGTCGTGCTATGGTAGAGGTCAATAACATCCAAAAATTTCAGAACAATCCGAGTATATTTACGAGAGTTAGAGCGCGGCCAGACGGACAGACAAACCGAAGTCATAAACACTTTTCTACTTTGTTGGAAAGTGTTAAAATGCTATAATTCCAAATAGAATGATTGTTTTTGTTTTTCTCTGCGACAACTTATCGATTAAAATGTGATGAGATGTTCTTTTTTCCCCCTTTTTCTTTCAACGAATATTACATTAAATCGTGAATGTTTTCTATGTTTAAGGAAAAACATAGCTTGCTTCTAATTTGTTTAGTTTTTACATGGTCAATTTTTTAAATGACGGAAAGTTAGGTTGGACATTTTGTATTTTGTTTGAGGCAACATTGAATAAGAATCATCGGTCAATGACAACTCATTGTGCAAAATCTGGATACATAAATTTCCTGCTGATATAAAAATGATAATGCTTTTAAAACGTTTGTGCGTGAGACTGCCAAAAGCGAAAACAGCAAGTCTACACCAACATATCCTTTAAAGAATAGCACTGACGGCCACTCCTTGATTTAAAATAATAATAATAATAAAGAAAGTTAAGTCAACAATTATTGTACTGGCACCACAAAGTAGACTTTAAACGTCAAATCATTTTTCATTTTTGCAAGAAAATTTTAAGTAGGTGTTTCTTGTCCGACAGATTAACAGCTTTTACAAGACATGAAAAGTAAAATTACAGCAATAAAAACAGTGTTTGATGCTGCTAACGATCTTTTAGCAATTAAGATAAAATTAATTACTGATTTCTAAGTTCATAAATTTTAACCTCCAGGAAAACAACAATCTGTTATACCGACAAAGTTGCAAGAAATGTATAATTCAACAGTTAAGTGTTACGTGTAAGACGATTATACGTTAAGGCTGTATTAATTTTTCATTATTACATAGAAGAATCAGTTTTCATATTAATGTTTTTTTTTTTCAGTTAATTGCAAATATATGTAAAAATCTTCTGAGAAATGAAGCTGGAGGTAAAGTAAAAGATTTTAGAAGAAAATGTCTTGCTAAAGCTTATCTCCTTCTATTGCTTGTAATCTTAATAATTTGTTTCATGGGGAAAATGAAATGCGTGTGAGCTTAATTAGTAGATAAAAAAAAAATCTAAAATTTAGCTATAAACATTAATTATCGATTTAAGGCGGTTCTAAAAAAATATCCCCCCCCCCCCCTCAACATCGCAAAATCTTTTGTCAAATTTTCTGACTCATTTTAAAACAAACTAGTCAGATGTGGCAATCCCAAAAACTTTCCTCTACCTCATACATGTTAATACTTCCTGAAAAATGCAGCATAGCAGCACCATAGATTAAGGACCAAGATGGGACATTTACGGCAAAATCTCTAATGGCAACAGTACTAGCGTCACTATCGGCAAGGGGGAAGAACTAACAAACCTCCGAAATTTACCTATGTTGAAGAAATATGTTTATCCTCTATGGTTTGAATATCTATTCGTTCCTAAAACGAAGCAGGTGTCAGACGATATTCTATTCATGCTTGCTTTATTTATTTAACTGCTTTTTTTTTACCGTGCTTGTATTGTTCATTTTTAACTTACAAAATAATAATTAGACTAATAATATAAAAGAAAGCCGCCAGAAAATTCTGTTAAGAATGCATATATGTAAGTTTATAAGATTAAATTGTAAAAAATCAAATTCCGGTATTGTGTCAATTTATTCATATCGAATAAAATTTTATTGGGTGTAATGTCAGTACCTCTATTTATTTTTAACTTTTAGATTTATATAATTCTAAAAATTTGTCGAAAGGAATTTTTCCCTATCTGTAATATCATTATTATTATTTCTTATATGCTAATATTATAAACATTATTGAATTGATTGTACGTTATTTACATTAAAAACAATAATTTTATTTTATCTGTAAGGAAGTGAAAATGCATAAATTTTAAAAGATTATTGTAACGATTGTTTAATACGTTAAACTTCATAAATTTATAAAACACGAACTATAAAAATTTTCCTGCCACTGGGGAATAATTATGAAATTTTCTGGGACTTGTAGAGTTCAACATTTCGTATATTTTTATGTTACACCATTGCTTTTGATATATAGCATTCAAGACGAAATTTTTACCTAGTACTCGTTGCACTTAAAACCGTTCCCTAATCATGTAAAAAAAAAAAAAAAAAAAAAAAACATATATCCGTGCATGAACATAGAATAGATATTAGATATATAAAATAGAATGTCTATTCTATGTTCATGTATCGGTGTAAGATTCTATCGAAAACGTAAACATTCAACATTAAAAAAAGAAAGATCACAATAAGATAGATACTTAATAATAAGCATTCTACAAGGATGGGGATTTTCTTCCCCATTGTCACTAAGGGCGCTACGATCTCAATCGCATTACCATTACGCTCTATGGGAATATCCGATCTTGGATGTTAATCTATGAGAAGCACCACTTGTTAGATGATTTGCACCAAAATCTAATTATCAACAATTTTGACAACTTCTAGCTGAATCTGAAGTTTGATGAAAATCCGTGCATTAGTTTTTTAGATAGAGCTATTGCGGAAATTGTAAAAAATTCTGCATAGCAGCGCCACCTGTTGGGCGATTTACAACAAAAACGAATTAGGACCCATTTATACCAGAAAGTAACTGAATCTGAAGCTTGATGAAAATTCATGCATTAGTTCTTGAGATATAGCTATTGCGGAAATCGTGAAAAATGCAGCACAGCAGCGCCACCTATTGGGCGATTTATACCAAAAATTAAACAGCACTAATTTATATCAGGGACTGACTGAATCTGAAGTTTGATGGAAATTCGTGCATTTTTTCTTGAGTTAGAGCTATTGCGATAATCATGAATAATACAGCATAACAGCGCCACCTGTTGGGCGATTTTCACCAAAAACTAATCAGGACCAGGTTATATCAAGGTCTAACTGAATCTACAGTTTTGTGAAATTTCGTGCATTAGTTCTTGAGATAGAGCTCCCACAACTTTTTTGTCACATACGGACTCGCAGAGTGACAGAGTGAGATGGTGGCAGAGTAACAGACAGACTCAAAGACAGACATTTTCTGAAAACCATCAAATCATGTTCAGGACATTCTAAAACATATAAATCCGTCGAAAACCGGAAGTCGAAAATTTTCACGAATCCAGCACTTTCTTCTTGTAAAGATAGAAGAAAGTAAAAATCACGATACTTGCAGGCATGATTATTGAAGTAATTTGTAATCGAACAGTTCTTTTTAATTTTCCGATAAATGAATTAAATCTTGAGTTATAAGCGATTGCTGTCTCAGTATGGCAGTGGAATGCAGGAAGTTTTTAAATCATTTGAAGCTTCTAGAAATATCAATTTCAGTTGAAAAATTTATGTCATAATTCCTGTTTTTTTCCCTTTAAAATATATGTAATTTGAAAGTGATTTTCGAAAAAAATATTAAATGTAAGCTACGAATTTTTTTAACAGGAATAGATTTCTAAAAGCTTTCAATATGCAAGTCCAAAATTACACAAAGTCTCTGTCTTTTTGAATACCAGTACTTCAGTACGGAAAATGTTGTTTTATTTAACCCATTTCTGCCTGAATTTTTGTTTTCTCAAATTTGTTGGTAAAATTACTTTAAAATGTTGCAAAATGAACTGGAAAAATACTAAAAAAAATTACGCTAAAATTCTTTTGCATTTATTTGATGAAATGTAAATGTACTGAATATGACAATATGCATAATATTTATAATAATATAATATGCATAATTATATATTTTGTTTAAATTTATATAAAATAAGTTTTTAAATTGTATGTTATATACTATAATTAGTATTTTCATGAACTACTAAAAAATTACATTTATTTCTTTTCAGAGACTAATATTATTAAGAGTATTATTATTAATAAAATAAGAATAATCGTATTTGAGGTTTAAAAACAATCTATTTCATAATCATCTTGAAAAGGACTTTACATAAATAACTGTCCCCAAAATGGCTACTAAAATATGTACCCATTCCGACCCAGCGCCCTGTATTTTGTACGTTACAAACATGCATAAAAAATAGGCTTGAACATGTAATTTTACAATCTTAAAAAATTCGTATTTCAAAAAAGTCTACAAGCTAAGATTATGACTTATTTATTTGGATCCTTAATAGAAAAAATACAAATAAACTTACTTCTTAGATTTCGTCATCTTGAAAAATGAAAAATCTATAAATACCGAAAAAAGCCTTCATTTTAGCAAAAAAATATCCATCATATTCTATCATCTCTCGGTAACAAATAAAGACATGTGTAGATAATTATTTCATACAATTATCATGTTATTATTAAGAAGAAAATTATACAAATTTATTAAAATTCGAAGCGTCCCAAAAATGGGACGCCAGGCATAAATGGGTTAATCTAAACATTCCAGCGATTTAAAACAAGAACTTTTTCTCTAAGAAAATACTGGCGTACAAAAAGCCGGAGACTTGGCAACTCTGTATGCTTTAAAAACGGCCTACATTTCATTCTGTTTTGAAACAACATTAACAATTTAACATTACGAATTTAACATTAGGAGTTCCAAATTTTAAACCTCCATAACTCCTAAGCTATTTGACTGAATTTCAGAGTTTGGTACAATTTCAGTATGAAGACGCCCCCCTCAGTACATTTTTTAAAAATATAAACGGAAAGAAGACATAATTCCTAATCAAATAGCTATTTTCGTTTTTCTCTTCGGCAATTTGACGATTAAATTTTATGAAGTGTATCGATTTTATTTTAACAAGGATTTCATCCCGGGCTACAGAATATAGGTGAAAACCATAATATATCCTTTTTAGTTGAAAACTCTAACAAATATTTTACATTTAATACATATATATTTTTTTAGATTTTTCTCTAACAACACCAACAATCATTTTTTATGAAAAATAGCAATTACGTAATAAAATAATACTTGGAAATTTACTAAAAGCGATAATTTCGAATTGGTCTCGTGCCAGGATCTATCAGTCGAAGAAATCACAAAAGATCGCTAACCTTTTTTATTCTGATAATTTCAGAGGTTTAAGCGTGGTTCGGTTACCTGTCTTAAATTTGTGTTTTATTTATATTTTATTATTTTATTTATGGATTGATATAGTTTTAATTTCGTTATAGAATATAACCCGGAAACAAATATTGAACTATTTTATTTATATTAATTTTAGTTCAAACAATATTTTGTAATTCGCCTGTCTGAAAGTGACAGAGATACAGATTTTAAAAAATCATGCTTGAAAATTATTTTTAAAACAATAAAAATTCAGTAAATTGCGATACAATTTTCGAAAAAATTACGATATAGTCTTCAAACAAATTGCGATATAGTGTTCAAACAAATTTCATTTGAAAGTACATTTCTTTCTCTATTCGACGGAGTAAAAATTGAAGATATGCGGCATTTAGATATTTAAATGTTGCAATAAAAGATAATAAAAGTTCAATTTAATCGTCTGCTGTTGCCATTCGCAAAATGACGTCAACGTTACGCACAGACACGTTTGTCCTTTATAATATAGATAGATACTGACTGTACATTTGAACTGAGATGAAAAGTTGAAATTGTCGGAAGTCAAGAAGAATCATTATGCAGTTTAGCTCAAATTTCTAACATTGACAGATTGTTTTTGTGCCGCAAAATTATGCCAAAACAAACCAATTCACATTCTGCATCTCCTACTGTAATTGCTGCGAGCAACGATTTTCATTTTCTCTGAGTTCTTTTGAGAAGTTGCTTTTTCAGATAACAAATAAAAGTGTTGCTGCAAAAGAGCAAAGTAAAGGAATAGATTCTACTTCAAAATTGGTTACAAGTAAATAGTGGTTAATGACAGAATATTCACAAAGTGTTTCAGAAACACTGTTTGTCAAAGTGTTTCCAAAACACATTCTGCATCTCCTATTGTAACTCCTGCGAGCAATGATTCATTTTTTTCTCTGAGCTATTTTGAGAAGTTTATTTTGCAGATAACAAATAAAAATGCTGCTGCAAAGAAGGAAAGTAAAGGAATAGATCCTAGTTCAAAAGTATTACTAGTAAAGAGTGGATAATGACAGAAAAGTTAAAAATAAAGTATGAGGAAGAAGAAACAAATTAACAGAATTTAAATGTCTGTTACACGTCTTAACAAGTGCAGTAAAGGAAAGAAAGCAAAAAAAAAAAAAAAGTAAGTAGAAAGATAAACCAAATCATGATACTATAACGGGAAAAGAAGCTACCAGTTTTGAAAACTCTACAGGAAAAAATAAAGATGCAGATGGTTGCACATACATTATTACCCACTAGCAGATGAGATACCAAAAGTGATTACAAGTGAAAGGTGAATAACGACAAAAAAAAAAAAAAAAAAAAAAAAAATAAGAATAGAAAATGAGGAAGAAAAATCGAAAGCAAAAGAACTTGAATCTCTTAACAAGCGCAGCAAAAAAAAAAAAAAAAAAAAAAAAAAAAAGAGCCAAATAAGGGAAGTAAAACCAGAGAACGTTGAAGAAAGACAAACAAAATCGTGATGCTATTATACCAGGAAAAGAAGATACCAATGTTGAAAATTAGACAGGAAAAATTAAAGATGCAAAGGATAGCGCGAGAAAAATTATTACCCAAATAGCAGGTGAGATACCAGTAGACTAAAAGTTAGAAATGACAGAAAAAAAAAATCCTAGAACCGAATTATGCCCCCCCCCCCTTTCACAAAAAAGTGAAGATTATTGATTAATTGTTAAAACGAGACAGGCACATACAGTCTTCTCTGCATGATAATGAGAAAGAATCATTGACGGATTTCTTTGCAAAAGCTACGAGGGAATAAATTGATCCTACGTTTACGCACCATCAATATTTCAAGAGAATATTAAAAAATTCAATTTTTGTTTTACCTGACGTTAAAAGAGGAAGTTGAAAGTCTACTCAATACAAATATGTTTATCTCAAAAACGAAGAAAAGTCCAACACTGTTAAAACACTATTCTTAAAAATAAGTAAATTGTACTAATTATTGAGCACTTCCCGATCTTAAAATAGCTCCGAGTACTTAATATTAAAGACGTGAATTATCACATTGCTAACAAAGCGTAAACCAACTTAGTGAAAAATGTCCAAGCCGGGAATCGAACCCGGGCCCCTGGAATAGATCTCTGGAATAGTGCTCTACCACTAAACCACAAGGACGATGCCCAGCTTGGCATCTCTCACTTATATAAGTCGGTAAGGCTGCTACCGCAGCATTGGACATTTTTCACTAAGTTGGTTTACGCTTTGTTAGCAATGTGATAATTCACGCCTTTAATATTCAATAATTTCAAGCGTAATTTTACTGCTGAAAGGTAGTTGAAAAATTATTTAAAATTGTATATTCACCGATGCTGGGTTCGTTTGCGTCTCATGTTTGTTTGTTTGTTTGTTTTATTGAACACATACATCAGACTCGTGTGCTTGACACCAGGGCCCGCTTTTAAGTCATCGTCGATATACAGGGTCGAGATAGCACAAGGAAATTTACAACACCAGAGAATTACAGCCGGGGGCTCCACAAAGAGTGTGCAACGGAGCGGGCAGGATTCGAACCCGCCCTCACCTACGCTCTCAAGCGATTAGCGGCGTGGTGCCTTATCCCCTCAGCCACGGTGGGCTCTGCGTCTCATGTTACGCCACTAGATTGTGTGCTCATGGAGGCTTTTCCATCTAGTGCTGCGGTAACAGCCTTACCGACTTATATAAGTGAGAGATGCCAAGCTGGACATCGTCCTTGTGGTTTAGTGGTAGAGCAGTGGAGATCTATTCCAGGGTCCCGGGTTCGATTCCCGGCTTGGACATTTTTCACTAAGTTGGTTTACGCTTTGTTAGTAATGTGATAATTCACGTCTTTAATATTCAATAATTTCAAGCGTAATTTCACTGCTGAAAAGTAGTTGAAAAATTATTTAAAACCGAGTACTTAACTCTTAAATTTGAAAAACGCATGTACTAATTTTTTTGAGTACATACCGGGACTCGAAAATAAGTATGTATAGAAACACACATACACTATAAGAAAAAAAAAAGCCAAATTACAAAGACCCGACAAATCACCATTTTTAATTACGGTAATTTTGAATTGCGAAGAACTACAATTTCTGGAGTAAAGAACAACGAATTTACTACTTTAGTTGTTGAAATTTTGTGTATGAGCCACCCCGTGATTTGAACCCGAGTCCTCTAGGTGAGAGATCAGTATTGTACTGACTGTGCTATAAGAGCACTTACCAGCCGCTTCCAAATGACACCTTTTATGAATCAGCGACGGAAGATCGCTAACAGCAGAGATGAATTTTCCCTTTCTTAAATATTCTAATTTCTAATAAAACAATTTTTAAACTAAATTTTCTTCTTTAACATTTCTAATGAAATTGTAAATAAATTTGAAAAGTGTGTATTATAAATTAAAAATTATAGACATATCTTTAAATAAAAGCTTGGAAATCCCTACTGTCAATTCGGTATAAGAAAAGGGTTTATCAGAAAACTCATATTTTTGAGCACATAGGATTTAAACATGAATATTAAGACTTTAAAATACAAAATGTATGTATTCATTTCTGCATACATTTATAAATCAAGCATAAGTAAACACAACTTCAAAATATCATGTACTCGTTTCTGAATTAATTGTACTTAAAAAAATCGAGTACAAAGAAATTTTCATTTTTAAGTAGATTAATGCTCCTTTTTGAAGCAATTGTACTTAAAAAATATGAGTACATAGAAATGCTCATTTTTAAGCAGATTATTTTAAAAACGTACTTCTTTTTGAAACAATTGTACTTAAAAATATACGAGTACATGGAAGTTCTCATTTTTAAGTAAATTATTTTTGAGAGTGAATGTTTGAGTTGTTCTAATGATTGATGTAAGGACTGATTTAGTGCATAAAGTGGAGATTATGTTGCTGTCCTAGTTTTATGTACTGGTGGAAAAAAGTAAAGGATTCAGTATAAAAAATCATGTAAATTGAATGATTTTGCAGCTAAAAACATGAAACTTTCACAAGATTTTTATTTTGACATGCCTGATATGTTTTCAAAATGCAGATTATCCAATTTCTGCAAAAAATAAATTTAAGTAAGAATGTAGGAAATATGATATGACAGGGTTCACGGAAAATAGAGTTACTGTACTAAACGTTTTAAAGTCATAAGCAAGTTCACGACAATTACATGATCTAATTTTATTTGTCTGAATTAATTAAAGAAATATGCAAGATTTTATAAACCTTTAAATTTAGAAATATTGCACTTCTTTTGACAACTGAGAAAAAAAAAAAAATAGGCATCCTTTAAGGCTGTTCTCAACTGCTCTGCTCAACAAGCGCAAAACGTTTTGACACATTTACAAATTCATTTTTTAACGGAAAGATATAAAATTGGATGGCCTGACTATGGAAGCGATTTGGAATCGAACTGTGTTTTCCATTTTTTGATTCATAAATTACCTATTGAGTGATAAGCGATTTTGATCACGTGACAAACACGTTTTCCAACCGCCACTGAGTGGTTATTCTTCTTTTACGCGGAAATTCGGTTCAAAACGCCCAGTTTGACGCTATTTCCTGAAAAATCTATTGCGTTTGCAAAAAAAAAAAAAAAAAAAAAAAAAAAAAAAAAAAAAAAAGGAAAAAAAAACAACTTGATTACATAGTTTCTGAACAACAACACCTGCTAGTATAATGCACTTCTGAACAAAAAGAAATAAAAACTTATGTCATAAAGTTGCCTTTTTGGATTTGAGAACAGCCTTAAGAAGAGTACGAAGAAAACAAGAAGTTAAAAGTATTAAATTCCTGAGGGGATATTTAAAATATACGAATGAATTATACGGCTATAGGTTTAAAATTCACGAAGGGAATGTGGCGGAGTTGAGAAACCAACAACCTTAAATACTTCTAGCTATTATAAGCCAGAAACAATTTATTCCAAAATGAGTATTTTATCATTTGGTTACTTCTAAGTGATCCTTTTAACAGTTTGTTTCATGAATTAAATTGAATTGGATTAAGGAAAAATGCAAAAATGTTAGAAACCATATAACATTGGAAAGAATTTTTCATTAGTTCTATCTAATAACATATTTCAATACCGATCATTTTAGGAACTCGCATTCATCAGTGAGTCATCAGTTAGGATGAAAATATATAGGAACAGGTAATATATCATTACCTAACCATAATCTAAACATTAGAGTCAGTTTTTCTTATCATCAAAAACGATATGAGGTAGACTATAATTTGCGCAAAAAATATGACTGAATAAATATTTCAACAGACTGATGATACTTCCATTAAGCAAAATAAATTTTGCTACCTTCGTTACGTAACCTAGAAGTATCGAGTGGTACCTCTGAAAATCCCTCTTTAATGTGACGGTAATAATGGTTATTAAAACATTCATTAGAGAATAATAAGTAGACAAAGTGGTTGTAATTTTTTTTTTCATTAAAACCAATAAAGATTCACGGCAACTGGTATGTGACACAAAATGACTTTAAAGAAACGTTTAGTTAGTTGGAGTTTTATAAATGCCATTAAAATTGTAAAAGAAATTGGAAAGAAAATATTATTTTCGCATAGAACGGAAAAAAAGAGCATTACATTTTAATGAAAGTAATTTTTATCAGTAGGTTTGATGGCTACCCTTATTAGGAGCGTTGGTATTTATACAGGGTGTCCGGTCTCAACGGTGTCCAATGGCTAATTCCTAAACCGTTAGTCATAGGCATATAGTTCCAATTACAAAAATGTTTTAAATCAGGTAAAGAAACATTTTAAAAGCGATTTGGGTCAATAAAAACATTTCTTAAAAAATTACGAAATTTAAATTTTTATACGGTCCCCCGGTCCTATAAGTTATATTTAGTAATTTTTTCCTATTACACTGACAAGTAAGACAAAAAAAGTCCCATTCATATGACGCTAAAATTGAGCGAGTTATGAAACTTTAAAAATGCATGACTTATGCCACTTTTCTACTCTGAAAACAAATGAGTTCGGCTTGGCTTTGAGGGATCATATACCAAGTGTTTAAAGTATTCGAAGATCTTACTTTATGTGTATCTGCGCTTTGAAAAAAAAAATCCTACAAGTATTATGATTAAGTCTCAAATTGGCTAAAATAACATATGTTTTATTTTGTCACGATTTGAGACTGTTTCTCTTATGATTTCTTTTAACAAAAATTATGTTTTTTTATAAGTTTTTATGTTACTTCAACAATCGTATGTATGTTTTTCCAGTTCAAAATTTGTACTCGAACTTTAACCCACTTTTAAATATTTGATCGAGATTGCATTTTACATACTGGCGCAAATCCGATAACAATCTAATATTATTAAGATTTTCGGTGGTTACCATTTATACTTATTTTACAGGATAACACAAAAAATTTCGGATAGATTTCTGCCAAGGAGTTTAAGAAAAAGTTTTAGATTAGATAATACAAGACTGCGATTGTTGGGTTTTTTAACTTTTATGTATTGTTTAGCACTGAATCCGAAAATTACCTTAATTTTTAACAATCATGTCAGGATATTTCGCAAATCATAAATTTTCAAATTTAAAGAATAACAAAAATCGAATAAATTAAAGTAGAGGAGATGGTTGTGTTTTTTAACTTTTGATAATTGATTTTTACGCACTTTTTAGCACTGAATCTGAAAATGACCTTCATTTTTAACCATCACGTTAGAATTTTTTTGCAAATCGTAAATGTGTAAGTTAAAATATAGCGAAAATCTCATACTATAAAACATATGTAAAACATTTTTTATTTTATTTTATTTTATTTTATTAAAAAATTTATTCGATATTTTTGCTTATCCTGGGATTCTTACATCTAAACAGCTGAGTTGTCCGATGAGATGGGGGAGGAAATTCAATTTTAACATTGAACTTCTTAACTTTGAAATTTGCAATTTGCGAAAAATCCTGATATGATAGTTAAAAATGAAGGTCAATTTTGGATTCTGCGGCACAGAATATATAAGAATCAATTATCAAAAGCTATAAAACGACATAACCCAACTTTTGCAGGCTTGTGTAATCTAATAATATTTTAAAATACGTATCATTTTGTAAAGAATTGAGGCTGTTAATTTAGAATCATTTTATTTAACAAAAATTCTGGTTTTCTTTTCTTCTTAAATGTTTATTACAAATTGTATATTTTCCATTAATATGCCAGAATGATTAAAGATTTCAAATTTATATTGCAATGTTAATTTTACTCCCAAACATTTTTTATATCTGACGAAATTATATTTCGACTAAATTTGTGAATGACCCCCAATTTGCAGCAAAAAATATGCTCCAACTTTAAACAGCTATTACTCGGTCAGTTTTAATCGTAGAATAACGGGACTTTTTTTGTATTACTTGTCAGTGTAAAAGGAAAATTTCACTAAATATAACTTATAGGACCGGGGGACCGTATAAAAATTTAAATTTCGTAATTTTTTAAGAAATGTTTTTATTGACCCAAATCGCTTTTAAAATATTTCTTTACCTGATTTAAAACATTTTTGTAATTGGAACTATATGTCTATGGCAACGGTTTGGGAGTTAGCCATTGGACACCGTTGAGACCGAACACCCTGTATAAATACGTAGCACCTATAGTCGTCATTCGGTCCATCTGTCTGTTCGTCCGCATATAACAGGGCAAAAACTACCCAACCGAATGGTCTGATATTTTAAATATATGATGGTTGCAAAATTTTGTCGAGTCATTTCAGTTTTTATGAAAATCGGATGTATAGTTTAATGACAGGGACAGTCAAAAGTTTTTTCTTTACAGGACGGCCAATGTGAAAAAATTATTTCAAGTGCATTTTAAGGATGTTACAGCCTTTTGAACAGAATGAAGTGGATGGGCACTTATGAAGTGCACTAAAATATCTATTCAGTACAATTGTGGTACAAAAAATATCTATTCACCTCATTTGCCACGTTTGGCATGCAATTTCCAACTTGTTTTCATTGATTTGAGATGAACTGATTGATTTTATTCATTTTATTTATCGAATATTTTTAAAGCTTTATGTTTTATTTATTCATTCATTTTTACTTTCTTTTATCATTACAAATGGAAATTATTGGATCCCAAGAACTATAATGCACAAACTTTCATCTAACTTCAGATTCAGTTAGACGTCGACACAAGTTGTTGCTGATTAGGTTTTCGTGTCAATCTCCCGATAGGTGGCGCTGCTATGATGTATTTTTCACGATTTTCGCAACAGCTGTATCTCAAGAACTAATGCAAGGATTTTCGTCAAACTTCAGATTCAGTTAGACGTTGACATAAGTTACAGCTGATTAGGTTTTGGTATAAATCATCCAACAGTTGGAGCTGCTAGGCTGCATTTTGCATGATTGACACGATTTTAGCGATAGTCATACCTCAAGAAGTAATGCACGGAATTTCATATCTTTAGAATTCTCCTGATGGGCATAGATTGCCATTTATTTTGGGTCTGTGCTAGCGAATCTTGAAATATTAATATGTATGAGATAGAAGAAAGTTTTGGTATTAGAACGGAAACGAAAAAAAAAAAAAAAAAGCATTACATTTAAATGAAAGTAATTTTAATCAGTAAAAAAATAATTTAGAAGTTATAATTAATGCATTTTAAGAAGTTTGTGTAAGTAGAAGTTAAGAAGTTTGTGAAGTAATGCATTTTACAATGCATTTCATAAAAATATATGTTTATGTAAATCTTTAGAATCGATGCCTTGATTTTGATGTTTATTTATTTTATTTTTTACTTATCTAATCTATATTATAAACAAACAAAAACATGGGGGAAAATGATAGATGGAGATGCAGTACGCCGTAAAAACGGTTTGCAATATGATGCGCGTTATCGCTCAAATTTAAATGCTCTCATTCGGCCGAAACAAAACAAGCACCTGGAACAGGGACCGAATTCTTTGACATCCCTCGTGCATTTTTTTCTCTAAATTAAAGTGATCTGCTTATTTTTAAGCATTCTAAAGCAGCATTCCATTGTATTATGAATTAAAAACTGTATTACTAAAAGTTTTCTTTTTTTTTTTTTTTTCATGAAAGAACGTGTTTGTGTTTGGGCCGACTGTAGCTGATTTTAGGGTTACTTTTTTTGGCGCCACGGACTGCATGTCCATCTATCTCTCTCCTCCATGGGACAAACATATCTGTGCGCAACACATACGTCATTCTGCGAATGGCAACACTTTGAAATTTGAAATGAAATTTCAGTTTTGCAATTTTCGCTACAGCAAATTTTTAAACTTCTAAACATTGCACACTTTCAATTTTTACACCGTCGTATAGGGGAGAAAAATACTTTTAAATGCTTTTTTTTTTTAAAGCTGTATCTCAATTTATTTTTGAGACATTAATTTATTTTTTAATTTTCAGTACCAATTTTGTAATTTTGGCAACTGAAGTACTCTATAAGTAAACGGAAATCCATGGAGGAAAGAGATAGATGGAGATGCAGTATGCCGTAAAAACGGTTTGCTATATGATGCGTGTTATCGCTCAAATTTAATGCTCTCACTCGGCCGAAACACAACAAGCACCTAGAACAGGGACCGAATTCTTTGACATCACCCGTGCATTTTTTTTCTTTAAATAAAAGTGATCTGCTTATTTTTAGGAAGAACATGCTTGTGTTTGGGCCGACTGTAGCTCATATTATGGCTACTCTTTTGGCGTCACCCCCAGCCACCTTACTGCATCTCCATCTATCTCTTTCCTCCATGACGGAAATCAGTAGATTACTGAATCTTTTTGTTGCTATTTTTTCATACAAATTGAAAAAAAAAATGAAATTAAAATACGTGCTATGTCAAGAATATCATCTGTTATAAAATCCAGTGAATTCTGGCTTTATTTCGCTTTTATTCATCATTTAATGTTTTTTTTTAGTTTATTGCAAACTTACTTTACAAACGATACCAGACATTTTCTTTACAAAAATGTATTTTAAATAATATTTGTGGGACTTTCCTCCACATTTACTTAATTCATATCAGAAAGCTTAAAGAATGAAATTTTATTTATATGTCTGTAATAGTATTTTACGAAATTTGAAAAAATACAAATGTATAATTTCTGATAAAACAGGGAGCTATTATAAACAAACAAGTGAAGTTCTACGAATCAGTAGATACCCGATTTGTTTTGCCGAACTTCTTGAATGACGATGTTGCGTTTTCGGGTTTCCGCGATAATGACGTCATATGCATATACTTTTCTCTAGATGTTGTTTAAGACTGGATCGTAAAAGAGGAATGCTTTACCGGATGCAAATTACGTCATTTTATTAAAACAGCGTGTTTTTTCACGCTTAAAACTGAAATAGGTTTTGTAGAAGTGCGTCATTCCACTCCAGCTGCTTTGAAATTCTTCACAGGTGAAAATACTTCACTTTTATAAATAACATAGTCGAAATCACAGGGTGATAAAGCGCAATATTTTACAAAAAAAAAAAAAAAAAAGTGTCTTTATAGAAGAGCAGTTACATACTGTCTGCATGCTCAAATCGGAAATCTTTGTCAAGAAAATAGCGATTTATATTACAGAACTTGATGATTCTCGCCTGGATGAATTCACTTCGCCGAGTAAGACAAGCAAGCAAAGAAGATCTTCCCAATAATTCGAGGTTTAAAATAATATCAGGTTCCCCAAGTTTTTGTACAAAATTATCTCGACTAATAAAATTTTAATGCTATTCTTTAAGACATTCTACTAAAATTTTACCAAAATTACATAATTTGCTCAATTTATTTTTTTTATGATTTTATATAACCTATACATTTAAAACACAAGGTTGTTTTTTAGTCATGTTCCTTGAGCTTTCTACTCAACCAATTTTACTAATAATTTTCTTAACGGGAAGCTTTTTATTTTTAGATGTGCCCTCACTAGCTGTTTTTTAAAATATCCCTATTTTTATATTTTATGAAATGTCTTCAAAGTGGTGGTAATTAGATAGCTTTCATTATTGCAGAAAAGAGAGAATATTGAGGTTTAATTATTTTTATTTATGCCATTTTCTGATTTAAAAAAAAAAAAAAAGAAAAAAAAAAACTAAATTTCTATGATTTAAATTTTGTTGAATAGGGTTAAGTGGCGCAAAATCCCATTAGGAACATATTGCACCAAAATATTTTGAATGGAAAATGATGTAATGCTTTTGAAAACACTCATTTTTCTTTATAAAGTTTGCATATTTTTTTCCTTCTGAATGTGTACTGATACTAATTTTGAGACACTAGGCGAAATGCTTTAGTAAGTGATAATGACATCATATTTAAAAGAAAACGTTCATTTTCTTAGATAATATAAAACATTTTAACACAAATGCGTCTATAAAACATAAATTACGGCAATTTTTACTCTTCGGTACTCAGGTTAGTTTCTGAAGGTAAGAGTGCGACTGTTCACATGCAAATATATTTTTGACAATCGTGACTTCAAGTTTTGAGTTAAAAGGATTTTAAAACGATCAAATTAAAATACCATTTTTTTTTTTTTTTTTTTTTTTTTTTTTAACAGGGGGAATATGGATGTGAAAAGTGCGCATGTAAACTTTACAAATGTGAAAATGGTGTCTGGTTTAGATTTCTCGGGAAAAAATTCTATGATCATGTCAAAGTGGAATAAATTTTGTTGATTTCATTCGGGAATACCAAGCATAAGAGCCTCGATTGACAACTTCATCGTAATAGCTGATCTTTGTTATATTTTAATGATTACATATGTGATTAAAGTTTAATTTAAATAATTTGCAGAACTGAGTTTTATAGAAATAGTATTTTGTTAATTTTACGTTAAAATAATATTACTTTGAGAATTAGGTTAACCAATATAAGATCTTATACTATAATGCAAGCAAAAATTGTGTGTGTATGTATGTGTGTGTGTATGTGTGTGTATGTAAATTTTATCTTAAAAACGGCTCTAACGATTTTGACGAAATTTTGTATTTTACCATTTTCGGGCATGATAAGACCATTGGGCTAGGTCACGTGTTCTAGAAAATTCGATTAGTGGGTCATTTTGGGTCGTAATGGGTCAAGATCAAGCTAATTATATCTAAAAAACGGCTCAATCGATTTTGACCAAATTTCACATCCAACCGTTTTTCGACACGAAGAAACTTTTGGGCTAGGTCACATGTTCGAGAAACTTCGATTAGTGGGTCATTTTTGGGTCACTATGGGTCAAGCCAATTTTATCTAAAAAACGGCTCTAACGATTTTCACTAAACTCTATATTCTACAGTTTTGGATTACGAGAAAACTATTGGGATAAGTCACATGTTCGAGATAATTCGATTAGTGGGTCATTTTTGGGTCACCGTGGGTCAAGCTAAGTATATCTATATAACTTCTTTAACGATTTTGACGAAATTTTACACCCTACTGTTTTTGGGCACGAAAAGACCATTGGGATGGGCCTCGTGTTCGAGAAAATTCCATTAGTGGGTCATTTTGAGTCATAATGGGTCAGGGTCAAGTTAATTATATCTAGAGAACAGCTCAATCGATTTTGACTAAATTTTGTATCTAGCCATTTCGGGCACGAAAAGATCATTGAGATGGGTCTCGTGTTCGAGAAAATTCGATTAGTGGCTCATTTTGGATCATAATGGGTCAGGGTCACGCTAATTATATCTAAAGAATGGCTCAATCGATTTTAACTAAATTTTGTACCTAACCATTTTCGGGCACGAAAAGACCATTGGGATGGGTCACGTGTTCAAGAAAATTCGATTAGTGGGTCATTTTTGGGTCACTGTGGGTCAAGCTATTTTTATCTAAAAAACGGCTCTAACGATTTTCACTAAACTCTATATTCTACAGTTTTGGATACCGAGAAGACCATTGAGCTAAGTCACATGTTCGAGAAAATTCGATTAGTGGGTCATTTTGGGTCGTAATGGGTCAAGGTCAAGCTAATTATATCTAAAAAACAGCTCAATCGATTTTGACCAAATTTCACATCCAACCGTTTTTCGACACGAAGAAACTATTGGGCTAGGTCACATGTTCGAGAAACTTCGATTAGTGGGTCATTTTCGAGTCACTATGGGCCAAGCCAATTTTATCTAAAAAACGGCTCTAACGATTTTCACTAAACTCTATATTCTACAGTTTTGAATTACGAGAAAACTATTGGGCTAAGTCACATGTTCGAGAAAATTCGATCAGTGGGTCATTTTTGGGTCACCGTGGGTCAAGCTAAGTTTATCTAGATAACTTCTTTAACGATTTTGACGAAATTTTGCATCCTACTGTTTTTGGGCATGATAAGACCATTGGGATGGGTCTCGTGTTCGAGAAAATTCCATTAGTGGGTCATTTTGAGTCATAATGGGTCAGGGTCAAGTTAATTATATCTAGAGAACAGCTCAATCGATTTTGACTAAATTTTGTATGTAGCCATTTCGGGCACGAAAAGATCATTGAGATGGGTCTCGTGTTCGAGAAAATTCGATTAGTGGCTCATTTTGGATCATAATGGGTCAGGGTCACGCTAATTATATCTAAAGAATGACTCAATCGATTTTAACTAAATTTTGTACCTAACCATTTTCGGGCACGAAAAGACCATTGGGATGGGTCACGTGTTCAAGAAAATTTGATTAGTGGGTCATTTTTGGGTCACTGTGGGTCAAGCTATTTTTATCTAAAAAACGGCTCTAACGATTTTCACTAAACTCTATATTCTACAGTTTTGGATTACGAGAAGACCATTGAGCTAAGTCACATGTTCGAGGAAATTCGATTAGTGGGTCATTTTTGGGTCACAGTGGGTCAAGCTAAGTTTATCTAGATAACGGTTTAAACGATTTTGACGAAATTTTGCACCCTACTGTTTTCGGGCACGAAAAGACAATTTGGATTCGTCTCGCGTTCGAGAAAATTTGATTAGTGGGTCATAATGGGTCAGGGTCAAGCTAATTATATCTAGAGAACGGCTCAATCGATTTCGACTAAATTCTGTATCTAACCATTTTCGGGCAACAAAAAAACCATTGGGATGGGTAACGTGTTCAATAAAATTCGATTAGTGGGCCATTTTTGGGTCACCGTGGGTCATCACTAAGTTTATCTAGATAACGGCATTACGATTTGACGAAATTCTGTAATCTATCGTTTTCGGGCACGAAAAGATCATTGGGATGGGTCACGTGTTCGAGAAAATTCGATTAGTGGGTCATTGTGGGTCAGGGTCAAGCTAATTATATCTAAAAAACAGGTCAAGACATTTTGACAATTTTTTTTAATATACGGCCTTTTCTGGTCATGAGAGGATGGTCACTAACGATTTTCACTAAATTTTGTATTCCATCGTTTTCAGGCTCGAGAAGTGTATTGTGATAGGTCGCATGTTCGAAAAAATTCGATTAGTGGGTCATTTTGGGTCACTATGTTTCACGGTCTAGCTAATTGTATCTAAAACAGCAAGAATGATTCAGTGGGAAAAATATATCGAGATAAACAGAAAGCTAATATTGACCGAGCTTAGCTCGGTCATTCCTGCTAGTAATACTTTAATTGTAACTAATTTTGTAAGTTTATTATAAATCAATGAAACAGTTCCTTTTTAAACATTTTCTTTCGTCGAAATTCGACGGGTATCACCTCGTTCATGTAAAATAAGTTTAATTTATATAATTTATAAACAAACTTCCTCGTTTTTTTAAAGCTTTATGTTTTACTTATTCATTCATTTTTACTTTCTTCTATCATCGCAGAAAGAAAGTATTGGATGTGTGAAAAATTTCGACTTCTGGTTTTCGATGGATTTATTCATTTTAGAAGGTCCTGAACAGAACTTGATAGTTTTTAGAAAATGTCTGTCTGTGAGTCTATTCGCATTGACGAGCATAAACCTGCCAACAAATCCGAAAGCCTGCACTCACGCCTAAACTTGTACAGCATTCTTTGGATACCGACCATAGCCCAGATTTCGCAAATATGACAGTCATCAGATCCAGTTGCATTAACGTTAAAAGTAGAGTTTTCTTGAAAGCGTGTTCACTCGGAAGCAAATTTCTCCGATTAATGAATCCTGTGCAGTTCCACATGAATATACAGCATTGCTTGGGTATGGCCCTTTATACTTTATTTGATTTTAACTGTTAGTAATTATTAACTGTAAACATGATATGTAATTTTCTGGTCATTTGAATGTTATTGCACTGATGAGGGGCTAAAACTTAGCCCCAAAACGTTTGCACTTTTAATTGTATATGTATTTATGTAATTTTTACTTGTATGTCTGATGAATTGTGATAAATTTCTAATTTTTAAGTATTTAATTTTATTCTAAACTACATTATTTTTTTTAATTAGTCTATATCATGAATGGAATTGTCTAAATGATCATTAATGTTTTTAATGTTTTTACTGCGCATTCTATGGCTTTTGGACATATGAAAAACGATATATAAATCTGAGAAAGAATGTAATTTATTCATTTTTTTGCAGAAATATGTAAGAAATATATATTTTTAAAATAAATATTGCGTGACTAAAATATTGCGTACCAAAATTATAGGATAATTTTGGTTAAAAAATATCGGCTGTTTTATTTGTGTGTGTGTGTGTGCGGTGCGTGTGTGTGGAAATTAGTTGAATCGGGAGGAGTCTGATTTAATACATTTGCGCACGGGCCAAGACTAAAAATTTCCGCTCTAACTAAAATTTATCGAGCATAATCCAGCTAAAACCAAAGACAATCTTAAAAAAATAAATAAAACTAGTCGGACGTTGCAATCCCAAAACTTTCTTCTATCTCATACATGTTAATACTTCCTGAAAAATGTAGCATAGCATTGCCAGGTTAGGTGGTTTACACCAAAATCGAATCAGCAACAACTTATGTCAACTTCTAACTGAATCTCAAGTTTGATGAAATCCGTACATTAGTATTTGTAATAGAGCGTTGCGGAAATAGTAAAAAATTCTGAATAGCAGCGCCACCTATTGGGCAATTTTCCTAAAAAGCTAATAAGGACCAATTTATATCAAATACTAACAGAATCGGAAATTTGATGAAAATAGGTGCATAAGTTCTTGAGATAAAACTATTGCGATAATCATAAATAATTCAGCATAGCAACGCCATCTGTCTGGCGATTTACATTAAAAAGTAATCAGCCCTAACTTATATCAAGGACTAACTGAACCTACAGTTTTATTAAATTCTGTTCATTAGTTCTGGAGATAGAGCGCCCACAAAACTTGTGCCACATTCAGACAGAGACAGACAGACATTTTGTAAAAACATGTTTTTCAGCATCTCTGACCCTTAAAACATGTAAATCCGTCGAAAACCGTAATTCGAGTATTTTCACGAATCCAATACTTTCTTCTTGTAAAGATAGAAGAAAGTAAAAATGGATGACCAGGATCTATTACCGTATTATAGAATTATACATTATTACAAACTCAGTATAAACAATACAAACAATTGGTTAAATTCGACTCCGATTTAATTATTATTGTTCAATATACAACAGATTCGTAGATTATGATTGTTTCCTGATATAAATTCAGAATCTATTGATAATATGACACTTTTTAAGCAGCAGAAGAAAAATTATAACGATTGATCCTTTTATTACTTATTTATATGTAACATTAAACCCAGTTTTGAACAATATGATCAATTGATAAATCAGTTGTCAACTTATTATTTTCAAATCTTCCACAGACAGTTATGTCACGATCAAATCCTACCTAATAACACTTAGTAATGGAATAAAATTATAGAACATTTTAAATAAACATAAAATTACAGTATCCGATCCGTTTGTTATTTGACGGGTACACACCTAGACTAAATTATACGGATAGTAATTTTTTGAAGTGGAATTCGCAAGAAACTTGGAAGAAATTTGTAATTATATATGCAAATTTAGACTAGTAAAATTTCCCAAATATTAAATTTCCCAAATGTTAAGATTTGTATTTTATACAGAATTTTAAAAGAACAAACTTTGAAATGCTGCCATCATTATTAAGAGGACAAACTGGATTGCCTTTTTTAAACACTTATGCATTAACATTACGCATAATGAAATTACATATTAACAATACACTAAGTGGCCAAAATTGTGGAAACCTTTTGGAAAAAGTACTTTTTTGAGGTTTAGCGACTCAAAACTAAACTCCACATTGCATTCAGTAATACCGAAAATGCATATATCAAGCGACTCAAAACTAAACTCCGCATTGCATTCAGTAATACCGAAAATGTATATATGAAGCGACTCAAAATTAAACTCCACATTGCATTCACTAATACCGAAAATGTATATATCAAGCGACTCAAAATTAAACTCCACATTGCATTCAGTAATACCGAAAATGTATATATCAAGCGACTCAAAATTAAACTCCACATTGCATTCAGTAATACCGAAAATGCATATATCAAGCGACTCAAAACTAAACTCCACATTGCATTCACTAATACCGAAAATGTATATATCAAGCGACTCAAAACTAAACTCCACATTGCATTCAGTAATACCGAAAATGTATATATCAAGCGACTCAAAACTAAACTCCACATTGCATTCAGTAATACCGAAAATGCATATATCAAGCGACTCAAAACTAAACTCCACATTGCATTCACTAATACCGAAAATGTATATATCAAGCGACTCAAAACTAAACTCCACATTGCATTCAGTAATACCGAAAATGTATATATCAAGCGACTCAAAACTAAACTCCACATTGCATTCACTAATACCGAAAATGTATATATCAATGGAAAGATAATTCAGTTACAAATATGATGCAATACCGTGTCATCAGTTACACTTTATCATAAGTTATAACCAAATAATCATATTCATATAGCAGAACTGGGCTAGATTAATGTAAAATATCTTTGCTTCATTTGACTGAAGCCACTCATGACGAGTATTTAAAATCTCAATCATGCCTAGGGTAGCTCATCATTCAGCTATTAATGACATGTATTGGAGCTGAAGAAGACTTTTGTCAGTGCATTGACTGTTTTGTGGATAATATTTCAGTTTGTAAAGTTTTGTAATCTTTCAATTAGCATAAAACGAAATAAAATTATAGAAATCTCGGAAGAGTTGACCAGTCACCCATAACGTAATACAAAACAGTACTGTTAAGTCAAGAATGCTATAGTCGTGTAGAAATTAGATGAAAAACTGACTTGATGAAATATTTTGTATTGTAACGATCTCATCTCACCTGAACAGAATATTAGTGAGTCACTAGCTCAGTGCAATTGAGTTGGATTTTTGCTCGACGCTATTACCCTCTCGCCTACTGTTCACGATGTCTCTGGTTCAGTTACCTCCAGTGCCTATCTGACCTTCGCAGTATTCTTAAATTTATTCAAATATTTCAATTTTCTTCATAGTAACTCTTACTACTGTAAAAAATTCCTTCGGACAATTATTAAATTACCGTCAACTACTTCAGGCTACCGTCAGGCTACTTCGAGCCACTTTTACCTGGTTCCACTCACATTTCCATTATTAAAAAATATTATATGTGATTTTTCAACGTCGAAATGGAGTTGTAAACAATTAACATGAAACAGTGAAGCAAACTGTGTGGTTATAAAGAAGACATTTTTTATTTTTCTATTTTTTAACTATTTTTAAAGTTTTGGAATAAAGTAGCCCCTGCCGGGGGCTTCTTTGGTCCAAAATTTAGTTGCATATAAAATGAATACATTTCATGTGTAAATGAATTCATTTTTATTGAAACACCATTGCAATAGCTTTTGCTAATAAATTAACGCTGCAAACTCGATAAACAAATGTTTTTTTTTTTTTTTTTTTTTTAACATTTAAACACAATAAACAAATTGTTAATTTTACAGAAACGAGAAACAGTTTTCGTCATGTTATCCTCAGCAACTGGAACAAAAAGAATTAATGTAAAATTTTGCTACAGTAACATTTGAAAAAAAATGTTACTTAAAACATTTTTAAAGAGATTTGGTTGTATAAAAGGCATTTCTAAGTAATTGGGGCTACTTTCGGACCAAAGAAGGCCTGGCACACAGTAGCCCCGAAATACTAGTTAGCATGTTAGCTTTATGAAAACGTAAACATTTTCTGTCATAATAAAAAGTTAAAGGAAAAACTGTGATCACATATGGATTACAGGTTACTAAAGGTAATATTTTGACACTTATCTTATTTGTAGCTCTTATCCAGATTGTTTCACTATAGAAAGTTTGGAGAGTTAAAATTTATACACGAAAACAGTTGCCTACAAACACATCCAGTGTTTCCACTAAAAAAAATTTTAAATTACCTCCAAACTCTTCAAATACCCTTTAGTAGGGTATAAAATATTTTTCAAGAGCAAAAACTCCAAATTATCTTGTATTGTTTGTTCAATACACGGAATTAAAACCTTTTTTATGGGATGGACCAAAGTAACCACGCAAGGACTAAAGTAACCCCGGTTGACGGTATATTCCTGATGAAATACGCTTTTTATTTATACATATGGCACACCGGCAAGAAAAGTGACTCAAGTCAAAAAATCACAATTTTGACATCTCTATCTCGCAATTTATCCACCTGAGGGCAGTTGTGTCAGTTTTATTTTACACTAGTTGAGTATTTTATTCTAGGCTTTAAGTTGATTTTTCTGAAAGGCTGCAATATTGAGGTACGTCACTTTTTCTGCGAGGATGCGATATGTTTAATCAGGTATTATTTCAAAACAAAGGGTTCTTATGAACTTTAGAAGCAGAATTTTTTGACCATTCAATAACAGACTAAATCATTAAACTTCTTTCTTAAAACCGGATAAAAGAAAAATGGAGAAACATCTGCATTTTTATACAATTTTCTGCTAAAACAAACATCAATCAAAGTAACCCAAACGCGATTATTTACGGTATTATCTCCTATTATAAAACAAAAGTGAAAAGCTTTAATTCACATCACACAATATGACTATTTTGGTCCCCCCCCCCCCCCCTCCACAAATCCTCATTTGTAGTTCTCAGAAAGCCGCAAGCACCATTTCTTTGTTAATATCCCATTGTTCTGTCGGACGTGGACACATTGTTTTCACTAATTAGCGTTTATTATGAGTTCCAGATAACAAGATAAAGAAAAACAATCTCACCATTTGTTGGGGACTCCATGATAATGATCACTTAATTGTGTAATTAATAGAAATCGACCGAAAATTCGGTTTCGTTTTCGGCTCAAAAATAGAGTTTCGCCAAAAAATATTTTGGCGAAAATGTTGCCAAGAATTCGGACGGACCGAAACTCGTCCAAATTTTAGGTATTTCAAAAACCTCGTTTCTTCTTTGGGAATTTTTCAGCATTACGCATTGATTTGAGCAGTATCAGCTCAAATGAGACACTCTTTATTGATGGCTATCAACTTCGCTATTTATAATGATCAGCCATGACTGACACAAGACGTGAGGGCAACTTATAATGCAAGCAATGTCTATAGGACTCAACTTTGAAGACGCTTTTTACGTGCTCATTAAAAGCTGCAGGATGAGCAGTAATAGAAATTTTTTAGTTTTAAACCACTGAAGTGTTTCGAATACTCTTTGAGAAAGTTCTAATATAACAGATGATCAAATACAAAAATCATTCTAAAAGATAAATCGAGGTATGTATACCTAAAATATTTTTTAGTTAGATGAAATTCGTATAATTGGAAAATCATTTTTTGTTGTTGTTGAATGAATGACATTTTATTTTATATGTAAATAAAAAGTTTTGGTCCGAGGCACAGAGAGCCAACTTGGGCCACAAGTATAATTAATTAATAATTAAACAAAAACCTAATTTGAAGATCAAATTAAAAAAACAAAATTTATTTCCTACATTGTTTAAGTCCGAAAAGGGACAGATATTAAGGTATTTCATTCAATTCGTTCTACATTTAATGTTAAATATTTGTAACAAATAAGTTAAACCAATTGAACATTAAAAAATAAAAATAAAATTCATACAACATGATACTTTAAACACCCTAAAACTTAGATTCCGTTCAAATGAAATCGAAATAAATCTTAGACTTTTGTAAAGTTTTGTATTTTGCATGTATCTTATAATTTTATGTACAATCATCATAAAAATAATACAAAATCTGCAATACAGATATTTACAACTGAAAATTGGAAAACGTCTAAGGTTTATTTCGATTTCATTTGAACGGAATCTAAGTTTTTAGGGTGTTTAAAGTATCATGTTGTATGAATTTTATTTTTATTTTTTAATGTTTAATTGGTTTAACTTATTTGTTACAAAAATTTAACATTAAATGTAGAACGAATTGAATGAAATATCTTAATATCTGTCCCCTCTCGGGCTTAAACAATGTAGGAAATATTTTTTTTTTTTTTTTTTTTTTTTTTTTTAATTTTGATTTTCAAATTAGGTTTTTGTTTAATATGTCAAGTTTTTTAGTAACTACTGCATTCAGACGAAGATATTTCAAAATTAATGGAAGGTACCATCATCAGGTTTTGATTCCTGCCGTATCGTATCACAATTTGTGATGCAATTTACCTATGTATAATTCAAGATGTTTCACCAGTGCTGTAATGCAAGTTGCTGTACTTCGAGCAAAAACTTGCAATCCGAACGTAAAAAATCTGTTTGAAAATGTCATTTTTATTTCTACTATGACGCCATATTCAACTTCTTTTTAATTCTTAAAAAGAAAACTATTTCAGTAATTTTTCACCTGAAAATCATTCAACCAAAAATAAACAAATTATTATTACGGCTTTTGAATTATTGGCAACAATAAAAAAAAAAAGTTAAATTTTATTGGAAAAATGTCCGTTGATTCTCAATGAAAAAAGCGAAATTTGGAATTATTAAGAAAAATATTTGAAAAATGTAAAAATAAATTGGCCCATGTTTCTCTCTGGGTTATAATTCATCCATATACAAAGACATTTTATCGTACGTTTTGACCCTGACGTCAGGCAAACGTTTTTACACTTTAAATTAATAATATCATTAGAATTGGTAAAGAATAAAAAATGAGTGGCATCAGGGACAAAAAGGTAGGAAGAAAAAATGAAAAAGTTATGATCTCCATAGGCTTTTCTATGTTAAATTAACATTGAGAACAAATACTGGAAACACACTGGAAACAAATAAGTATTTCGCTGCCGCGCAATACTTAAATTATGTATATTTAATAAACACTTATAATTAATTGATAATTATGTGTATTTATGTACATATTAATTGCTTTAACACTTTTTTTTGGACATTTTTGTTGGACGTTTTCGGCCGAAAATAGGAAGATTACTGAAATTCGGTTTCTGTTTCAGTTTTGGTCATAAAAACATGTTTCGGTCGATCTTTAATAATTAGGATGAGTGAAGCGAATCCTCTACGGGGCTATACAAATTACATTTTGCCGTACACTTTACAAAAAAACTATTCAGTATTTTGACTTGAAATTAAACAAAAAAATAAATTATGATCTGTAGATTTGCACAATATTATTTTTTTTTACAGAATAACCTTGAAAAATTTATTATTTTAATTAATTTATTTTACATGTTTTTCCATTACGGACGCTTTTTTGCAAATAAAAAATGAAACACGTCTATTTTAAGAAGAAGAAATAAATCATGGAGTTAGTCATTATAGATAGAATCATGATTGATTAAATAGTTTCACAATTTCTTTATTGAAAGTTTTAAAATTTCTTTTTTTATGAAAATTATAGCATATTTTTAATGAATTAAAATTTGTGAAAATTCAATTATTTACTTTCAATTGTAAAAGTATTTTTCAGTGTTAAGAGTTCCAATACACAATT
Source organism: Maratus speciosus (assembly GCA_963932465.1). NCBI lineage: Eukaryota > Metazoa > Arthropoda > Arachnida > Araneae > Salticidae > Maratus > Maratus speciosus. Next base: position 7,762,828 of record OZ010792.1, on the reverse strand, counting down.
TACTCTTATTGTGTATAATTATTTACGTGGACGATGCTTACGCATTTTAAAAGAATTATATTGTGATTTTTTTTTTTTGTAAAGTGGCAACAAAAGAATTGTAAACAAATAAAACAAATTGTTAAATTCGTTATATCATAAATAAAAAATTCCGAGGAAATTCTTAGTTATTCGGCTGAATTTACATTTTTAAAATTAAAATACGTCAAAACATAGAATAACGTTTTTGCTTAATAAAGATGCAAAAATAACATAAAAAATATTGTTACTTTCAAATATTTATCTTATTGAATAATGCTTCGCGAATCCAAACAAAGCATGGCTTTTGCTAGTTAATATTAAATGATAATTTTATTATCGGAGGAAAATGAAAAATAATCCTGTATATTTAACCCTTTCCAGCGCAGAGTAATTCTGTTTATAAACTGATGAAATAATGGACTGACACCAGAATTTATAATCGAATTTATTAGAAAATGCAAAATTGCTTATTTTCACATATATTATAAAAGGAAAATTTTAAATAAATATTCTTGGTGCCGTTTGTCAGTTTTGGAATTAAAATTAGGTTTTCTTTTTTAAGGACACCGCCCTCGAAAGGGTAAAAATGTTTGGAAAGATGTTTTATATATTTGCTTGTTGAGTTCGGTTTTTCTTTTTCACAAAAAAGGGCATACTATTTTCTTCATTATTTCCATAATGTCATGGAATTTCAAGTACTTCATATTGAACCAATTATTATTTAATAAAAAAAAAAATGAGTTTGTTCACTTACGTCAACTTCTATTCCAACGTCTCCTCGTCCATCTCCACTACCCTGGAAAGAGATTAAAAATATTCAATGGAAGCTGTCACAAGAATTGTAAAAGCATAAAGTATGGCAATATTAAGTACAGTACTGGCCAAATTATTATTACAGGAAAATTTACACATAAATGAGCCTAGAAGTTAGCTCATTCTATTACATTTAATATTGGTTGGATATATATGCATTAGGGGAAAGTAGGGTCATGACGCTCACTTAAGGGAAAGCATGAATAGCTAGTCAAATTGACACAAAAAATCAATATCCTATTAATGAAGTATAACTCCAAAGCATAAGGAACAGTTTGCAATAAGCTAATTTGCATAAAAGTTTTAGGATTTTTTTTATCGTTTTATTTAATTAACAATGGATTGAGCGGTAATGCCCGACACGGTAGGGTAATGGCGCTCAAAATTTGAATACAACATTTAAGTTGGCGTAACAAAGCACCACGAAAATAAATAAAAGCATGAAAGAACAGCTAAATGTATATATTTTGTAGACATAATGAGTAAATTAACATTTGAAAATAAGAGTGTATATTTACACTCAAGTTAGATTTTTTCAATTTTATTATAAAACAACTTCAATCTAATACGTGAGGGCACAAAATACTTTTATCCCGAAGGTCACTATATCCTTACTGGGAACTTACGATGAAGTTCGCTAGGTGCCGGTACCGATTGCACGTTTTCAATACTATTCTGTTTAGAGATATTTGGGTGAGCGGGATTGTCTGCTGAGCGTCATTACCCTACTTTCTCCTACTTACAGTGAACATATTTATAGATGTCCACTCACGGCTTTTAGTATTTCGTATGTCCATCTTTACCAGCTATGACTGCCTTTATACGTCTTGGCATCTCTTTGATGAACTTCTCAATCAGTCGTTCTATTTCATTACTATGATGCCATGCACGAATTAATCGCTCAATTAGTTGAACCTTGTTTGTTACTGCAGTTTTGTTGACTCCGGTCTCCGAGTCAACAAAATTGGAGCAACAAATAAGGTTCAACTAATTGAGCGATTAATTCGTGTATGGCATCGTAGTGATGAAATGGAACGACTAGTTAAGGGATGCAAAGACGTATGAAGGCAGTCATATTCTGCTAAAGATGGACATACGAAGCACTAAAAAACCCATGAGTCCCATCTATAACTATGTTCATTGTAAGTAATGCATATAGATTCACTCAATATTAAATGTAATACAATAGATTAACTTCTAGGCTGATTTATGTGTAATTTTTTCTGTTACCATAATAATTTGGCCAGTACTGAAGTTGGCCAGTCAAATTTCAAATTACTCTTGCTAATGTTAAATATATGGGAGTAGGGTGTCTTCATATTTTTTTCAATTCCTACTATTAGCTCACGCTCTCCCTATATTTATTTATATATTTATCTTGTACAAATTTTCAATCGTTAATAAAATACTCATTATTCATCCTATCAGGTTGAAATAATTTTTTTTAAACTTGTACTGGATGACAATTGATGTTAATAAAGTTTTTTCAAATATTAATTAATTAATTAAATTTTAATTAATTAATTTTAGTTTTGCATGGGAAACAAAATGGCCGCCATTGGTTATTGAATTTCAATGAAAGTATTTTCAATAAGGGTTACCATAGGACACCCAACCAGGACGCCAACCGCTAGGTTTATGGCCTATATGTTCTGGCGGGGAAACCCCTCCACCATCCAGTTCCTCCCAGCCGGGAAACGGGCCTATCAGCGACAATTATTACAAAAGAAAATGCTTACAAAAGCATAAATCCATATGCAAAACTGCATAGCAACTCGCTATGTCTCAAACAGGAGTACAGAAATGCATGTTTATAGGTAACTATGCAACTAAAACACAAACATGTAACTATCTAGGTAACTCTACAACTGCACTGTGTAACATCCTGTTAACTCAGATGTTATAAATAATAAGATAGTTACAAAATACTAAACTGACCATAACGAAACCATTAATTTATTGGAACACACAAGTTAAAGTAGAAGTACATAAAACTGTTACGTGAAAGTATAAATATACAAACTGTTCACGTGACATCTTCCCTTACAATAAAAAAAAATAAGAATAAGAGTTCTTTTATAAGTTCAAACGTTCTGGAGGGCGTATAACTCTTCCGGAGCGGGTAACCACTGTTTTAGATTTGGGCGGAGTAAAAACTGGAGCAGAAAGACGAGAAACATCGAGAGGGTCAAGTGATGTACTATTATCATTCTCCGATCGAACAAAACCTGAAGGGTTAACAGCAATCTGGCGGTCTGGTATAATTTCAGCCTTTGTTGGACGTAGATGTGCGCTGTTTCGACGGAAAATCTTGCCTGTAGGAGTGGTAACAAAGTATGAACGGGGAGTATTAGCAACATCTGACACAGTAGCAGGAATCCAAGTACGATGATCAGTTTGGAGCTTAACAGATTGACCTTTAGTCAGTAATGGAGATTCATTTCGTGAGTCAGTGGTCGAAGCTGCACGTTGCTTTTCTCTGCTTAATTGAAGAGGAACGGTAGATGACATTCGAGGCAAACGTAAAGAGGGATGTATAGGTATTAAACTTCGAGTAGGTCTTCCAAAGAGACGTTGAGCTGGAGAAGGCAAATTTTCACGAGGTGTATTTCTCCAATTTAGAAGTGCCAATCTGACATCTGTATGATCTATAGAGCATCTTCTTAAAATCAATTTTGCTATTTGAACATAGCGTTCTGCTAGGCCATTAGATTTAGGATAACGCGGGCTAGACGGAATGTGCTGTATTTTCCAATCTTTAGTAAATTTGTGAAATGCATCTGATGAGTATTGTGGACCGTTATCAGATTCCAAAATGTCTGGTATTCCATGAGTTGCGAACGTATCTTTCAAATATTCTATTACCGAATGTGATGAAGGATGCACTAGTTTTTTAAAATCGAAATATCCCGAGTAACTGTCAACAATAAGACAATATTGATTTCCGGAAAATTCAAACATATCAGAAGCCACTCGTTGCCACGGGAATTGAGGAACAGGTTTCATTTGTAATGGCTCTGTATTCGGTGAACGAGCTGTTTGTTGACAAACAGGACATTTTTGTATAAAGAACTCAATATCACGGGTCATTCCATGCCAAAAGATAATTTCTCGAGCACGATGCAAAGACAAATTAATTCCTAGATGACCTTGGTGAATTAAATTCAAATACTTTGACTTTAATGCAGATGGAACTATTAAACGTTCTGATTTGAATAACAAATTCTCATAAACTGCCAATTCTTCTCTAAAGTTCCAGTATTTACGAAGTTGTGGAGAAACTGAGCTAATACTAGGTGGCCAACCATCAAGAATTAAACGTTTTAACTCTTGCAATTCAGAATCTTCGTTAACCGCATTTAACAGTTCTGAAAAAGTCAATAATGGGAGAGGAACATCGCATAAAACTTCAAAAGTTTCTATCTCTTCATCTTCTACAAGATCAATAATGCAATCACGACTTAATGCATCTGGAATAGGTATATCTTTACCTTTTTTGTATACTATCTTGGGCGAGTATTGAAGAACGTCAAAAAGTATTCTTTGAAGACGTGCAGGAGCTGCCTGTAAGGATTTCTTTGCAATAGCCTCTAAAGGTTTATGATCAGTTTCAATTGTAACTGGTTTTCCATAAATATAATCGTGGAACTTTTTACACCCAAAACGAATAGCAAAGCATTCCTTTTCGATTTGAGGATATCTTCGTTGTGAATCTGTTAATGCTTTAGTCGCATACGCAATTGAAGAATTTACCATTTTGAAGAAGAACTGCACCAACAGCGTGTGAGCTGGCATCAACTGAAACTATCGTAGGTTTATTAACATCAAAGTAGGCCAACTTTGGCGTATTTTTAAGAGCCTCTTTCAGTTTAAAGAAAGAATTTTCTTGATCTTCGGACCATTCCCACAATACATTTTTGTGCAATAGTCTACGTATAGGTTCTGTAATTTGAGAGAAATTAGGTATAAATTTCGACACATAGTTCACCATTCCGAGAAATCTTTGCAATTCAGCTAAGCAAGTTGGTGTTTTCAGTTGTTCAATAGCTTTCACTTTTGCAGGATCAATCTCGATTCCATTTGATGTAAACAGGTGACCCAAGAATTTGATTTTTGTTTTTTCAAATTCACACTTTTCTTTATTTAGACGAAGTCCGGCATCAAAAAGACGTCTAATTACTTTCACAGTTAATTTTCGTAGTTCTTGTTTTGTGTCTGCCCATAATAATATGTCATCCATAGAACATTCAGTATTTTCAAATTCACTTAAGAGCGAATGCATTACTTGCTGAAATATTTCTGGTGCTGATGCAAGCCCAAATGGTATTCTTAGGAACGAATACCTTCCCCAAGGTGTATTAACTGTTAAATAATCTGATGTTCGTCGAGACACAGGAAGCTGCCAAAATCCTTTTTTAGCATCTAATATTGTAAAATACTTTGCTGAACCAATGCGAGCTGCTATCTCTTCAACTGTTTTGAGAGGAAAATGACGCCGTTTTATAACTTTATTAATATCAGTTGGGTCTAAACACAAACGTATTCTATCACCTTTTTTTACAATTACTAATGGGCTGACAGCAGGAGTAGGATGTGTTACCGGTTTTAAAATTTTCATTTTAACCATAAGATCAATTTCTTTTTTGACAGTATCACGAATTGCATACGGAATTCGTCGAGGTGGATGTATTTTCAAATCTGCACCATCTTCAATTTCAATATCATATTCGAAATCTTTCAAACAACCTATACCTTGAAAAACTGCATCTGGTATTTCAGTTCCTATTTCATTAACCTGTACAGACTCAGGAGTACGTTGGATTAAACCAAGTTTTTCACATGTAGAACATCCCAATATACAATTAAAATTTCCATTAACTACTAAAAATCTCAGAATAACTGGCGTATTTTGAACAATACACTTAATATCGGTTTCGCCAATTACCGGTGTAAACTCATTATTAAAAGATTTTAAGCGTTTTACTTTAGTCTCACGTATAAGTGCTTTAAGCTTTTTAGCTAAACGTTCTGTTATAATATTGGCTTCAGAGCCGGTATCTAATTTAAATTTCACAGATACTCTATTTTGAAAAGTAACAGTTGTTAACCAAGCATTATTCTGTGAGCTCAATAGTTCTCCGACATGCAATGTATTGCTAAAATAATGATTAATCTCATCATCACTATCATTAGAAACTTCTGTAAGTTCCTGTATGGCTCGATTCTTTGATCGGTATTTCTTTTTAAATTTACATTGGCGAGCATAATGCCCTTTTAAAGCGCAAAGATTGCAAGTAACATTAAAGGCTGGACAATTACGATAATCATGCGTTAAACCACATCGCCAACATATCTTATTTGCTTTATTGAGCTTTGGCTTATTTTTATGTGAATAAACCATATCAGATTTAGTATCGGATTTCAGTTTAGATTTCCGAATCATCATAATATCTTTTTCTGTATTATCAACAACTGAATGCATTTCTTTTAATTGAAAAGTAGCTTGTTCGCTAGCTCTACATATATCAATAGCTTTATTGACCGTTAAGTCTTTTTCAGCCAATAGTAATTCACGTACTTTATCAGAATTAATACCACGAACTAGTTGATCACGTAATAAACTATCTTGCAAATCGCCAAAAGCGCAATCTTTAATTTTTGTACGCAACTTAGTAATATAAGAATCAAAAGTTTCTTGCTTACCTTGAATGCATGTAAAAAATACATATCGAGTGTAGGTCTGATTAATCTGAGGTGAAAAATATTCATCAAATTTCTGCTTGATTACATCGACATTCTGCTGCTCTTGATCCGTCAAATTAAAGGTATTAAATATAACTATTGCAGCAGATCCTATAGCTGACATAAAAGTAGCAGCCTGAACTTCAGCTGGTTTAGTATTTAACTGCGTAGCAATTGAATAAAATTCAAATCCCTGTTTCCAAACCTTCCATTTAATGGCCATATTATCTTCAGTGACTTCCAATTCTGCCGGGAGGCGAGCGTTTGTAGCTTCTCTCTGCATTTTAATAACGTCAGTAACAACAAAATTTAATTTAATTTAATTTCAACACTTCTGACGCCATGTAACATCCTGTTAACTCAGATGTTATAAATAATAAGATAGTTACAAAATACTAAACTGACCATAACGAAACCATTAATTTATTGGAACACACAAGTTAAAGTAGAAGTACATAAAACTGTTACGTGAAAGTATAAATATACAAACTGTTCACGTGACACACTGCAAAACACATGACTAACAACACGCAAATAACAAAATAAAAAGCAATATTACAAAATGTAGATTTGTAGTAACTCTACAACTAGGTAAGCATTAGTCCCATAATATAGTAGAGTCCAATATATAGCAGTCATAGATAAAGTTCTAAAAGTATTACTAGATACACCATATATAGTCTTTCTTGACCACACCTGAAGCTTATCTTATAATTTATATCATACAAGATCATTGCACAGTCGTATGATTCATATTCCTACTACAGCCAATGTTCAGTACTTTAGTGGACACATCTGTACAGTTCAGTCCAATGTCCAATCAAGCTGTAAATGTTAAACTGCGTAGAATCACATTGGGAGAAAAAAAACGGCAATTTAATTGATAAATACTAAAATCTGTATCTTATAAAAGAATATAGAGCATTAAGTGAGTTATAGTCATCACACAGCTTACGATAGTTTTCTTTGCTGAATAACACTCTTCTCACATTGTAGCGCACACTCTGAGAATTATCAAAAGAGAAGAAGTATGGGACAAATGGGCAGCGTCCGAAAAGATAATGTAAAACATTTCCTGTCTTTCCACAATCACATTTTGAGTTACTTCTTTTGCCTATTTTACACAAATATTCTGGGAAGCTTCCATGTCCCGATATATAGTATTGGATAACTTGACTTACACATAGATACTTTTCATCAACCTTTCTTATAACACTATATGTATCTGGACCTTTATCACTCTTGCTCCATTCTTCTTGCCAACTCTTCTTTATACCTTCCTTACACAGTCTCCTAACCAATGAGATTGGAAATGGTACCTCCAAAGTCAAATCTGCTATTTCTGGATCTATTGCCTCCTTCGCAAGTTTATCTGCTCTCTCATTCCCTTCGTTGCCAACATGTGCTCTTGTCCATCCTATTGTTACAGTTTCGTTCAAGTTAGAATTCATGATCTTGTATATGTCTCTTATTATGTCATTACCTGGAAAGTTCCATTGCAGTGCCAATGTAGAACCACCCAGTTCTGTCGCCAAATACCGTCAAGTTTGTCGCCAACTTGGCGATATATCGCCAAATTTGGCGACCAAAAGTGACGCCAACTTGGCGATATCTGTAATATTTCGCCAAATTCCCATAGAGTTCCATTGTAAACTTACTTGCTTATAGAAAATGAACAAATTGAGATATATTAATGCAGCAAAAACTCATATTAGCTTGATTATATTAAATTTTTCTTTGATGGCCTAAGTAGGAATTGACTTTAAAAACAAAATTTTTATATTACTTGTTTTTTCTTAGTTGTCAAAATATTTCTAAAATGTATGCTTAGTTAAATATTTTGCGTGTTACAATCGTACGAGTTGTGATTAAAACTTTAACACTTCAGATAAAAATAAGATATATTTTAGAAATATTTTGACAACTAAAAGGAACAGAAGGAAACATCTTTTAAAAAAAGTACAGAGAAAAAAGGAGTCAAAAATATTAATTTCTTTGTAATGCAGGGTTTTTCAGAGAAAACTGATGGCCTTTCACCAAAATTTGGGAAGAACTTCGTACTGACAATAGAAATGAAGATTCGATGAGTCTCACCCCCCAAATAAAGTTGTTTTACCATTTTTTTGGGGGGGGGGATAGGGGCATTTAACTCAGGGAGGGGTTGGTAAACTCAATTTTTTTAAGTAGGTCAAGTAGGGCATCGTTTATTACGCACTTTTTAATTCTGAATCGAATGACAACATCTGAAAGCCGATACAAACATTTGTTACAAAGTTAGGCAGGTTTTATGAATACACAGTCGACAATTATACTTTTGTGCAAGTGAAATAGTTTTTTAGAATAACAACTGATGGCCCTTCACGAAATTTTGGGAAGAACTTTGTTTTGATGCTAGAAATGAAGATCTGGTGAGTCCTCAAAATATAAAGTTGTTTTACTGTGTTTTTTTAGGGGGAAGGGGGGGGGCGCATTTTTACTCAGAAGGGGAGAACTCAACTTTTTTTTAAATAGGTTAAGTAAGGTATCGTTTATTATGATTTTTTGTAATTCTGAATCGAATAACATCGTCTGCAAGTCGATGCGATCATTTGTTACAAGGTTACGGCAGGTTACGGCAAAGACGAAAATTATATTTTATTGTTAAGCACAGCTTTGTTACATTTATTTTACGCTCAAAACATGTTCTTTATATCATATTAAATAATCTCAAACTTATTAAATGTCCTCCAAAAATCAAAATCAGAGTCATCAGAGCTTCCTTTGAGCTCTCAAAGTTGTCAAAATTCCTGTAATCATAATTTTGCATTCATAAAACCATTCATGACTTTGTATTCATAAAACCTGTCATAACTTTGTAACGAACGATCGTATCGACTTGAGGATGATGTCATTTCATTCAGAATTAAAAAATACATTATAAACGATACCCCACTTGACCTACGCAAAAAATGAGTTTTTTCCCCTCCTTGAGTTAAAATGTCCCCCCCCCCCACCACACACAAAAAAAACATGTTAAAAAACTTTATTTTTTAGGGATTCATCGGGTCTTCATTTATAAGGCCAAAACGAAATTAATCCCAAATTTTCGTGAATGGCCATCAGTTGTCGTATATTACTCAATTTTTGGTCTATTTCACCTGTACTATGTGAGATATTTTAAAAACAAGAATAAAATCCACTCCCATAGGTTTAATATTAGCGAATGGAATTTTAGACCTGACTAACAGTGCTCAGGAGTGGTGAGCGGGGATAATGATAAACAATTGTACCGGGCCTAAGCTGAAGGGAACCAATGAGGGGTCGGTTTAGTATTAAGTATATGCATATACAGGTCATTTAGTAGCACATAAGCATAATAGTATGTACTAGAATTCATAATTTAAGTACAATCCCCTGATGCGACTAGATTTCATTTTAGTATTGTAACAGACAAGATCAGTTTTTTTCCTATAAGCATTACAAATGACATGGATTTAAAAGAATAAAATATCACTCTTATGTTTTTCATCTCCATATAGGAGGACAATATGAAATGACGACGAACATCAAACTTGATGATAGAAACTTGCTTCCAATTACAAAATGTACATAAATAAAGTGCAGGTTTCCCTCTATTAGTGCGGTGAATTGATCCCGCGATATTACCGCACTAATCGAAACACACATTCATTGGTAAAAATTACGATAGATTCACAGCTAACGTTCTTAAAAATCCAGTATACGTAAATTAACAATATAATAGTGCACTACGATACTGTTTTTCCTCTGTTATTATTAGAAACTACATATTACAGCTTGGTTTGAACTTTTAAATAAAATTTATTTATAAATAAGATGTATACGTTAAAACACATAAACTTGCTCAATGGTACACATAAACTAGTATGTAGTGGCCATCACAAAACTTTCTTCTATATAAATCATGTCAATAAAATCATTTAAATAGTACACGAAATTACACCAATTTAGCACCCATTCATATCAAAGTATATCTGAATTTGAAGTTTGAGGAAAATGCGTGCATTAGTTATTGAGATAGAGCTATAGTGAAAATTTTGAAAAATGCAGCATAGCAGCGCCACCTGTTGAGCGATTTGCACCAAAACATAAACAGCACTAATTCCTATCAAGGTTTGTTGAAAATCACAAGTATTAGTTCTTGAGATAGAGCTATTGCGGAAATTGAAAAAAATACAGCATAGCAGCGCCACCTGTTGAGCAATTTACACCAAAATCTATAAAACGTCAATTCATGTCAATCACTAGCTGAATCTGAAGTTTGATGAAGATCCGTGCATTAGTTTTGGAGATGAGCTATTGTGGAAATTGTGAAAAATGCTGCATAGCAGTGCCATCTGTTGAGCGATTTACACCAAAAACTACACACCACAAACTCATATCCAGGTATACCTGAATCTGAAGTTTGTTCAAAATCCAAGCATTAGTTCTTGAGATAAAGCTATTGCGGAAATTACAAAAAAAGCAGTATAGCAGCGCCACTTGTTGAGCGATTTACACAAAAATATATAAAACGTCAATTCATGTCAAGGGCTAACTGAATCTGAAGTTTGACGAAAATCCGTGCATTAGTTCTGAAAATTGAGCAATTGTGGAAATCGTGAAAAATGTTGCATAGGAGCGTCACCTGTTGAGCGATTTATACCAAAAACTAATCAGAACAAATTTATACCAGGGACTAACTGAATATAAATTTTTATTAAATTCCGTGCATTAGTTCTTGAGATAGAGCGCCCAGAAAATTTGTGTCACATACAGACAGACTCATAGACTCACAGACAGACATTTTGTAAAAACATGTTTTTCGGAATCTCTGGACCCCTAAAACGTGTAAATCCATTGAAAACCGAAAATTTTTCAAATCCAATATTTTCTTCTTATAAAGATGGAAGAAAGTAAAAAGAGCTTTTATAAGAACGTGCACAAATAATATTAACGATAAAGCATAATATCGAACTGCTTTTACATCCGTCTTCGGGATAAATATGATGTTGAAATGCTAACGTTATAAGAACCAATATAGAGACGATAGGTTTTTGTTGCATTTTGAACTATTCTGCATCATTTATAGATCAAGACTCGACAGGAAGTTTTCGTTTCTAGACTTTTGAGCATTTCATCATCCTATTTATCCTGTAGACGACTGCAGAATCAGTGTGAAACATTGATATTATGCTTTATCGTTAACTTTATTTGCACAAGTTCTTATAAAAATTCTTTTTTTCGCGTACCATTGTCATTGAGCAAGTTTATGTGTTTTAACGTATAAATCTTATTTATTATATTATCTGGTGCGATTGTCCTATTTATGTTTAAAAAAATTATTTAACTTACACACTGTAAAAAAATTATGTAACGTTACTCCAAAAAATTGGTGGCAGCCTTGCTGCCTCCATTTTATTGAGTAATTTAACCAACATAACTGCTGTTACATTACACTAATGTGTAATATTACACCAGTTATAGCATAATGGTGTAATGTAAACTGATATAAGTTAAATCACTCCATAAAATTGGAGGCAGCATGTTGCCACTAATTTTATGGAGTAACGTTACATAATTTTTTTACAGCTTCAATTAACATTATTGTGTGAGCTAATTTGATATGTGTTAATAAGAAACATCAAAATGTCGATTTTGTCTAATTTCTGCTTAACAAAGATCTTTGTCAAACCATTGAGTCATATTGCTAATCGGAATTTTTTACTATTTTTACTTTTTTTCTATCTTCAATAGAAGAAAGTATTGTAATCGAAATTTTTTTCGACTTCCAGTTTTCGACGGATTTGCACGTTTTAGGGATCAGAGATCCCAAAAAAACATGTTTATAGAAAATATCTGTCTGTCTGTCCGTCGCCATTGTACCATCAAAAAGTGTATGAAGTTATGCATAGAATTGAACAAAATTTTCATTTTAAGTGTTTGGCTATGGCAAGCAGGTCCTTCCTGAATTTGGAAAAAATTCGCAGGTAGGTGACGCTGTAATAGCAATTTTTGTACGATTTTGAATATTGCACCATCGAAAAGTGTATGAAGTTATGCATAGAATTGAACCAATTTTTTTTTAAAGTTCTTGGCTATGGCAATCAGGTCTTTCCTTAATTTGGGGAAAATTCGCTGGTAGGGGGGGCTGTAATAGCGATTTTTGCGCCATTTTTAATATTGTACCATCGAAAAGTGTATGAAGTTATGCATAGAATTGAACCAAATTTTTTATGCTTGTTTTTCGTCATGGCACGAAGGACCTCCCTGAATTTGAAAAAATTTCGCCGGAAGGGGTAGCTATAATTGCGATGTCTGTACCATTTTCATTATTGTACCATCGGAAAGTGTATGAAGTTATGCATAAAATTGAACCAAATTTTTTGTGTATGTTTCTGGTTATGGCAAGCAAGTCCTCCGTGAACTTGAAAATATTCCGCCAGAAGGGGGCGCTATAATTGCGATAACTGTGCCAATTTCATTACTGTACCATAGAAAAGTGTATGAAGTTATGCATAGAGTTGAACCAAATTTTTTGTTTATGTTTCTGGCTATAGCAAGCAAGTCCCCCTTGAATTTGAAAAAAAAATCTGCCGGAAGGGGGCGCTGTAATAGCGATGTTTGTGCCATTTTCTTTATTGTGCCATCGAAAAGTGTTTAAAATTATGCATACAAGTGAACCAAATTTTTTGTGCATGTTTTTGGCTTTGGCCATCAGGTCCTCCTTAAATTTGGAAATATTGCGCGGTAAAGGGGCTCTGTGATAGCGATTTTTGAATACTTTTCTTGATTTTTCGTAGTTCTATTGTCCATCGGCGGCTCGTGCAGCGGCGGGAACTCCCTTCCTGCTAAGCCAGCTATTCGCAAACAACTGATAAAAACAGAATAAGAAAAACTATTAATTTTAACAAATATCATGATATAGATTAACTCTTTTTTAGTTCGTTTAATTGACTGAAGCAGAAATTTAAGATAAAAATCAAAGTTGGTATAGTATTGAACTAATAATATTGAAGTATTAACATGTGTAACTAGTTTTTGAAATATATAAGACAGAAGAAAGTTTTGGGATTGGCACATCCAACTAGTTTTTTTTTTTTTTTTTTTTAAATTCGGCTTCGTTTTTCTTTAGCAGACAAAAGTGAGATCACCATTCTATGCATTGTGCAGTAATCGACAATTTCCGGCATTAAACTAGGTAGCATCTGAAAATAAATAACCACACTCACTCAAATCGCATGAAGCGAGGGATACCCAGCATTTTGTTCAACTACTTGGCCACCAAATGTGTTTGTAACAAACTATCTATTGTAGCATAATCTGCATCAAAGTTTCGTGGATTCAGAGTTACAACATCATCCAATTGAAAAACAATTTTTTTTCGTGGCTTCTTCTGAATTTCCAACACTAATCACGGTATGAGATGTAGCATTATTAGTTTTTTAGATAAAATATTACGGTGCATTTTTAGAACAAAATATGACTTATGGGAGAATGTCTTTAACACATCCTCAAAGGTTGTCCCATTTTTGCCTTGGGCTTGAACAATGCAAGCCACAATCATTCCTATAGCATGCGTAAAACTAGAATCGGCATAAAGGACTTCAAAATCATTCATGCAAAAGTCATGCTTTTATGTTTATAAATGAGTCAATGTATGTGTGAATGTGCCAAATGAGTGTAAATGTGTCAGGAAGTTTCGCGTTATTATGCGTGGATAAATATATTTTTGAGAACCGACTAAGTTAACTATTTGGATAATATTTTGCAATAGTTGCCACGTTTATTAGTAAGCAAAAACTTGTTTGATTTAGATTTAACGTAAATCGTAATAAAGAAAACAAACATTTTAAATGGATGCAGACATTTTTAATTTAAAATCGCTGAGACGATGAAAAGAAAGTTGGAATAGTTTAATCAAAGACAATTAATACCTTTTTTTTTTTCAAAAGTACATCTTTAAAATGCCTTTTAAACTGCAAAAAAATATTATTCGTGAAATAATTTGTTTTGCAGCGATTTTAAATTAAATGAAAATTTGCAGTATGTGAAATGAGTTTTTAGTGAAAGGAAAAACGGAAGATAATCACAAAAATGGTGATTTGTTAGGCAACATTCGTTCTTAAAAAAAAAACGGAACTAATGAAGTTTTTTTTGTTCAAAAATAGAAGATAAAATAACTGCACTTCTGGGATTTCTTTTTATGAAAAAAAAAAAAAAAAAGCAAAACAAATCTGAAAGTTTGTGTTTTAGAAAAAAATGTATTAATGGCTTAAGCTGGATGAGCAGAGTCATTTTATTTCAAATATTTATAGAATAAAAAGTGCATTTTCCAGTCAAATATTAGCGTAATATTTGCTTTAATTTGCCGTAAATTATTTCATAAGTTTTTATTTTTGCCAGACATTTCCTGGCTTTAAGTGAGATTAAAAACTGGTCGGATGTACCAATCGCAAAACTTTCTTCTATCTCAATCTCATACATGTTAATACTTCAAAATTCGCCATCACACTGCCAAAATTAAATGGCAATTCTGAAGATATGAAATTTCGTGCATTAGTTCTTGAGATATAACTACCGCTGAAATCGTGTAAATCCAGCAAAATGCAGCCTAGCAGCGCCACATATTGGGTGCTTTACACCAAAACCTGTGTTACACTAAAACCACCAAGCAACAACTTATGTCAACGTTTAACTGAATCTGAAGTTTGGGGGAAAATCCATGCATTAGTTTTTGAGATAGAGCTATTGTAAAAATCGTGAAAATTCCAGCATAGCAGCGCCAACTATTGGGAGATTAACAACAAAACCTAATCAGCAACACCTTTTGTCAACGTCTAACTAAATCTGAAATTACATGAAAATTCTTGCATTAGTTCCTGAGATAGAGCTATAGCGGGAATTGTGAAAAATGAAGCACAGCAGCGCCATCTGTTAGGAGATTTACACCAACATGTAATCAGCACCAAGTCATATCAAATACTAAATGAATCTGAAGTTTGATGAAAATCCGTGCATTAGTTCTTGAGATAGAGCTATTGCAGAAGTCGTGTAAATCTTGCAAAATGCAGCATAGCAGCGCCACATATTGAGAGATTTACACCAAAATGCATAAAACATCAATTCATGTCAAGAACTAACTGAATCTGAAGTTTGATGAAAATCCGTGCATTAGTCCTGGAGATTGAGCTATTGTGGAAATCGCGAAAAATGACCTGTTGAACGATTTACACCAAAAACTAATCAGCACCAATTTATATCAGGGACTAACGGAATATAAATTTTTATTAAATTCCGTGCATTAGTTCTTGAGATAGAACGCCCATAAAATTTGTGTCACATACAGACAGACAGACAGGCAGAGTCACAGACTCACAGACAGACATTTTGTAAAAATATGTTTTTAGTGATCTCTAACCCCTAAAATTTGTAAATCCGTCGAAAACCGGAAGTCGAAAATTTTCACGAATCCAATACTTTCTTCTTTTGAAGGTAGATGAAAGTAAATATGGAATGGTATGTTTTTAGATAAAAGTAAATTTCAATTTCAATGTAAACATTTAATAAATTGGTCAATTAAGGGATAAATCATTTCTTCTTTTAGTTTATTTATTTATGTATATACCTAATTTTGTTTTTGCACTACGAGAGGTTTATTTTTTTTTACTGACGTTGAATACCACTCATTTTTAATAGTAATCTTCTCCTTGTTTATGAGGACAGTTTACCTTTTCAACAATTTTATTTATCTTAAAAAATATAGGGTTCAAATGGTGAACTCACTGCATTTCAATTTTCAATTAAAAGTACATTTTGAGAAAAAAAAATTAACTCTATATTTAATTAAAATTTTTAAAATTTTTTAAAATCTTTAGTATTTTTTAAAATATTGATGTGTTTGCCCAATTTTTTTAAAGATTTTTAAATGTCTATTACAAAAGATTGCGGATAGATTTTTAGATACATCTAACGTTACATTTAATATACTTTTTTTACTGATATAAACATGATATATACTGTATAGTGTAAAACGATGAAATGTAACACATCTTCATATAATTTTATTAAAAAAAAAAAAAAAGAACAATTCCATGCTCAGATTTATCACATATATAATGAAGAACATGTACAAAAAGTTTAAATCTCATCTCAAATGCAAAAAAAGCCTTAGCATTTTTAAAACATGAAAGTGAAGAAAAAATGATCCTGATGAAAAAGCGATTTAAAGTTTTGATTTGTGTGGGTAATTGCGCTGGGTGTATTAAGAAAATTGACAATACCTCGCGATATAATTGCCGTATGCGTATAAATGAGGTGTCAAAATATTCACAATTAAACAGGCTTTCATTTAATATATATTTTTAAAATATCGATTTTTTGACCAATTTTGAGGTAAACTCTCCCCTTAATCACAGAAATCACTGATTAAAAACAAAGTGGCAAGAGTTAGAAACGATTTATACTGTGCAAAAACTTGAGAGTCGAGGACCGAAATATCGAAGACTTGCAGAATTCCTGTGAGAACTCAAGGAATGAGCGAAAACATGGACCCTGTAGTACAGAACTATCCCAGCACAAACCACGCTGAGAGCGATACTTGTGGCAAGAGAATAAAATGTGCTCCAAGGAGTAAGAAACGAGGCAGACACTACATCTGTCATCATCTACGAAACCAAAACGGGAAAGGAGAGCCGGAGTGATCAGCAACTTGCATAAAAGTCGCGAGATAAGAACATCCTCTCTTCTATTAGAATTAAATAAGGATTACTATTATATAAGACTATATTATATACTTATATGAGATTTCTATTAAAGAATTAGGGTTATAAAATGTTATGTTAATGTTAAATAAGCCACGTGACTGTCTTTAAAATGTCATCCTAATCTTTCACACAATAATGATCTCAATTACAGAAGCTCAAAATTTCAGAATAAGGATTCATCAGAGATATAAAGTAAGACAGTTTACTACAATAGAAAAGAATATGCAATATAAGTTAGGTTATTTTGTTCAATATTTCTTTCGATGTTAAAATTTGTTATTATTCCTATACTACACTGCTCAAAACAATTAGGAGAGCATACGGTTTTAACGAAATTACGCAAATATTTACACTGATAAGTAACGTAAAATAAAACATCCATAATTTAAAGAGTTGTAGAAAACAGATGAAGAAAACTTCACATGTAATTTAACGTTTATGACATCAAAAACTAGAAAAAGGAGATAAGTGTAGAAATTGGGATTTTGCAGAAACGTCTGTTTCACTGCCTCAGTTGTAAAATTCAATTGCTCAGCTTGTGTTTTGAGAAAAGGTGGCTTGAAAATGTCACAACAACATGATTTACCGCAATCCATGGCTTGGCGTGTTATCGGGATAGTTGAATTTGTGGAAACACAACAAAATGTAGTGGACACTGTTGGAGTCGCAAGAAGTGTCCATGAAAGGCTGTGAAATCGATTCCAAGACACATGGAATGGTAGTCATCGACAAGTGCAAAGCCGAAAATGTGCTAACACAGAAACTCAACTCGATATATCCTGTTAACAGCTGGTCGAGACGGAACGGCCAATGCTACTCAGCTGCAAATACAGTTGTTCTTGGCCACAGGACGAAGGGTGTTCAGCCAAACAGTTCAAAATAGGCTTCATCAGGGTGGCCTCTATGCACGTAAGCCAATGGTCTGTATTCCGTTGACCTCAAGCCAATGTGTGGCCCAAAGAAGGTGAGGAGGTGAACATCGAGTTTGGAGGCAACGTTGTTGGAGTCAAATTCTGTTAATAGACGAGTTCCGATTCAGTCTGGATGCGACATCTGATGTGTTTTCGTATGGCGAGAAAGAGGCACTCAAAATAATCCCAGATTCGTTCGTGAAAGATCACATTACAGATGAGGTGGGTTAATGCTATTGGCTGGAATCAGCATAGGTGGACGTACGGGCCTGCATATCATTCAGAATGGCACTTTGACGGTACGAAGTTATACAGGCGAGATACTGAGACCTCATGCCGTATTTTATGTTGCAGCAATTAGTGATTTTTTTTCCATGCATGATAATGCCAGACTTCATACAGTTCGTCTTGTGGAAAACATGCTTGAAGCTAAAACAATACAGCGTATGGAATGACTAGCATGCTCTCCTGACCTAAATCCGATCGAGCATGTTAAGGATATACTCAGACGACGCATTGCTGCGAGACCGAGGCCTCCTTTTACTGTCCGGGACTTGGAGATTGCAATTCTTGAGCAGTTGAACAGAATTCCCCAAAGTCTTATCGATAACCCCATCGCATCCATGGAAAACAGGTGTGCAGCAGTTTTAGCTGTTCGAGGAGACCGCACGCCATATTAAAAATCTTGCGTCATTTCTAAACAATACTTTTTTTTATCATTTACATGAAACCAAATTGTCGCCCTAAATCATCTTTTCATGTTCTTTTCATCTTTTCAAAGAATAAAAGCTGCCTTACAATTTTTTTGCGTCTTTTTTTCTGTCTTGCACATTGATACACGTGTACTATCCATTTTATGTCCATACATGGCTGTCTTGCACTGTTCTCTTCACTTTTTTGCTTGCTTTCCTAATTTTTTTGAGCAGTGTATTTACATTCGACATCGTTTGTACTAAATTCAGTAATATCAACTGCTCTCTCTCTCTCTTTTAAACCAATTTGTACTCAAGAAAGAGCTTAGTTATAACGCCTTATAAATAAGAATAAATCGTTTATAATGCTTTAAAAAGTATTTCAAAATTTATTAAGAAGGCTACTATGTGCTTTTCTCTACTCTAATGTTTCGCGAGAGACGTTCAATAGGGATTTTTCATTTGAACTAAATTACAGAAGTTCAATAATATTACCACCCCCCTCTCTTTTTTTTTACATTTTGTGCTCGAGAAAGATCTTAATTAAAACGACTCAAAAATAGAAATAAATAGTTTATAAGGCTTTAAAAAGTATTTCGAATCCACTAGGATTATTCTGTGCATGTCTTTACTCCAATGTTTCTTTGAGACACATTCGAAAAGGATTTTACACATGTATATATTTTTGTTTTACTAATGTTAGTATTTTTTTTTAATCTTTTATCTATTGTCTTCGAAACATTTGAATGTTTTAACTGTATAATGTACAAGCAAACGAAGACAGTTGTTTTCTTTGCGGTAAAGTACAAAGGAAGACATTAAAATGCCTCTGGAATTGCTGAGGAGAAACTTATCTTTTATCCACCCTCTATTAAAACAGATAAACTGAAGTGAAGCCAGTTTTAATTCTCCCTCATACATAACCTGGAATTTAAAGATTCTGAGATAACAGCTATGTTTAGGTACAGAAGACTCAGCAGTCGTGTAGTCATATCATATCTCGGATACAGGAGCAAGCAAAACGCTGTTTCCGACAGGTAGGGAGGACTGGCTCATCATGACTTCTCTAGAAATCTTGGGAGGTCGATGAAGGAAAAAAAAATATCGCTCACATTAAAAGAAAGACGTCACGTGCTCAAAATTACTGGCGTGGTTTTAGATCTGAAGTCCCATTTGTTTGAAGAGGCTTAATGCAGTAAAAGTATGGCGTAAAAGAGATAGTTTTTGTTAATGTGACAATACCACGGCATTCAACTATCATTTATTCTTCCAAAGAATCTTTGCCTGCCGTTCCATCTTCCTTTCTGAAAGCTTTCGCTAAGATTTTTGAGATAATGAACACTTCTCTCTCTCTCTCTCATTTTGTATTGTTTTTTACTTTCATTAAAATCAAGCTTATTGTACTCTATATTTAGTTTCGTGGGGTAGAAAACTTATGTTGAATTTAAGAGCCTACACTCTACATTGTTAAAAATTTGCAGCAAACTGTCCAGTCATTTCACCGTAATTATGGAAAACGGTTATATAACCGTAATTTAACTGTAATCTGACCATAATATGGGCAATAATACGATCAGAATGGAATTAACTTACGATTATGAAACCATTTTGTATAAAAACGGTGGAATGACTGGACAGTTTGAAGCAAATTTTTAACTGTGTACGCTGTAAAAGATATTCCGTTAAAATACGGAAATTGTACTGGCAATCGAGACTCCAGAACTATTTCCGTATTTTAACGGAATTTTTTTCCATAAATTCCAGAAAAAAATCCGCCTTTTTCACAAAATTTACGGATAAAAATCCCTTTAAAATACGGAAATAGTACTGGCTTCTCGATTGCCAGTACAATTTCCATATTTTAACGGATTTTTTTTTTACTGTGTAAAGTCCTGCATGTCATGTCAGGTAAATCGATTTTACTGTTTCTACACTGTCAAAAAATTGCAGCAATCTGTCCAGTGATTCTACTCTGTTAAAACTCTGCAGCAAAGTATCCAGCAATTCGATCGTTTTTAAAGATAACGGTTACTTGGCCATATTACTAAGCGCAGCTGACCATATTATTGGCAATATTATTGCCAGAATAAAGTTAAATTACGGTTATGTAACTATTTTCTATAAAAACGGTCAAATTGCTGTACAGTTTGCTGCAGATTTTTAACAGTGTGCCGTTTTTATGGAAAGCTGTTACATAAATGTAATTTAACTGTAATCTGACTATATATGGACAATAATACGGTGAGAATAGAAATGAATGACGGTTATGAAAACGTTTTTAATAAAAACGGACCCGTGGTTCAGGTCGGATTGATGCTATTTTTTTTTCATTTCGGGTTGGTTTTGAGTTAGGTTCTGGCTCTTTCAGGTCGGGTTCTGGTTGACCCGATTTTTCAAAAGAAAGTCCTGTTTATTTTTCGAATGAAAAAATCTATATATTTAAATATTACTGAGTGTATATGTGCTTATTTCTATACAAAAGAGATCAAATTGATATTAGAAATACAGTTGTAGGCTATTTTTCATAATTATATTAAAATATAGATTAATTTTCTTTCACTTCGGATTCGGGTCGAGTTCGGGTTGAAGTGTATCGGGCTCTGATCGAGATTCGGGTTCACTTTAAGCAGACATTACACTGTTAAAAATTTCCGCTTAACGTTGCACCAATATTTGGAGTAAAATAATGAGGATTACCAAAATATGGTACTTCTTAATTTTCAAAAACTCCATTTCATGGTGTAACCTCAGAAGTTAAGCTGGATTGAACCACATTTTCGTAATAAGTTGCACCAAGTTTTCGAACTACTTATCAGCCAATCAGAACAGTTCGTCTTTGTCTATGACGCCATTATAAGATAAGTGAAACGATTGCATTTCGTCTGCCATTTAAAGTTTAAACGAAAGGGATATTAAAAGGAATATTTATTATGGAATGCGAAGGTAAGTCTTATTTAATTTTAATGTTTCATTCCTGTACTTAGATATTGTATAAGTGTTAAATAGTTTTCATGTTTTATAGAAAAAGATTGATTTAGTTTCCCGAATTTCACAAGCGAATGTGTGTTATATTCGTTCTTCATGTAATGGTTTGAAATATAATTGTTTTAACAATTAAATCACAAACAGTTCTTAGTAAAAATTAATCACGACTTCATTCGTTTTGTCTTTTTAAATAAAGAAAATTTGTGTAAGCGTTTCATTCTTCCTAATCAGTAGTGAGATGTGAAGAATTTTAATTTTACGCAGCTCGAAAGCAAAAACAAAACGTGAAAGAACTCGAAAGCAAAAACAGTACTATCTTAGTTTTAAAATCCTGACACCAAGATATGGTTATTCATGATGGCTGCATTCATAAAAGTAGATGTGAACATTAATTTGCAATGATTTCAAATTATGTTTATTTTTACTAGAATTTTTGTATTCTTTATCGTTTCCCGATTATAAAGAATAACAGTCTTTATAATTAGTATTTATATGAATTAGTATTTATAATTATTAATATTTTGGAGTGAAACATGATATTCAATTGATTAAGATAATAAAAAAAAGTTTCAGATTGAAAAATAGATTTACACTAGGAATATTTCTATATGCATAGTGCAGTTTTTAGAAGAAGTGAAAAGGAAACATGATATTTAAGCATTTAAGTAAAATGTTGTTTATATCGATATAAAGTTTATGTATAAAACTGATTTAGTATATTTTAAGTTCACATTTACATTTTATTTATATAATGTAGGATTGAATATTTATTAAAGAGATTAATAACTTATTTTTTACATTCAAAATGTTTTTCAAACAATGAAGAACAAACAATACATATGCAATCATTTTTTTTCTTTTTAAATTTCCTTCTTTTTTTTTTTTCTTTTTCCTAGATCAACCTTTTCTATAAAATATATAAAATGTATTTAGCTTGTATTTATAAAATACAATGTGTATGGGAATAAAATATTAAAATTAAATATATCTTATCATGTCGTTCCATAAGTATTAATAAGAATTAATAAGGAATATGTTTAAAGAAAAAATTATATACATATTCCATAGAATTAAAAAATTTAGACTCCATGTTGATGTTCACATTTAATATAACAATTACCAATCTCCATACATAGAAAAAAATTACACATTCTTAATACTTAAATCATGCTTAGAACTTATTTAAAAAAAGTTGTGAGTTGATAAGCAATGATTTTTGCCCTCACCTCCGTTTGACATATATATATATATATATGTATTTATTTATATCAATGTTTCCTTGTTTCAATTCAATTTAGAATTTATATTTACTCTTTCTCTGATTGATTTTTGTTTAAAGATTGCTTGCATTCGTCATACAAAATCATTTTATAGGTTTATTTAGCAAATTATAATGCATTTCAATTACCTCAATTTGATAAGTTTATATATGTATAGAGCCCCATAACATAATCGATCCTTTCTTATGTATTTTAATATGTAAATTATAGTGTAAGATATTTAAAATAACAAAGGTGTTACCGTAATAATTAAACTATCTTAAAATTTGCTAAATAAACCTAGGTTTCTGATCTTGAAAATTATTTTCCAAAAAAAATTAATTGGAGAGACCGTAAATACTTCACCTTAAATTATATTAAAAAATATCTTTTAAAAAAAGTAAAATATTTTACCCATGAAACAGAAGGGGTGGGGGGACAAAAATAATTGCTTCATCAACATTTCACCAATTTATGGTTTAACATTTCGCCAATTTGCGGTTAAACGTTTCACAAATTTATGGTTCAAGGTTTCACCAACTTATGGTTCATCCTTAGAACCAAATGTTGGAACAATGTTTCACCATCTTATGGCGGCAGCTACTGCAGCACCAAAAATTGGTGCAACGTTGTACCAAATTTTTAACAGTGTACAGGTTCACCCGCGCAGGACACTACTGCACTCGTCATCACACGACTTTGCAAACTAATGTTAACCCTTTGCACTCCGCGTTATTTTGATTGTGGGCTACCAGCAACTCCGCATCATTACACAAAAATTTTATTCGGTCAGCACCACTTTTTAAAAAGAAGTTTCCTTCAAGTACACAATTTCAAAAATGCTTTGATTAAACAAGGCACATTTTATTTTCCTTTATTACTGGTGCTAAAAACGAATTTTTCAAGGAAAGATGATGTCGCCGCAGCGACGACAACAGAGTTTTTCACTTACTGTACCATGTCGCCGCAGCGGCGGCAACAGAGTGCAAAGTGTTAAACCAATGGAAGCGTTCACTGCAAATTTTTCGGTTCCATTTCAATATTTTTAAATGAGCCTTGTTTGCTTACGATATCTGAGGTCAAGGGCTCTTTTTGTAGTTCATAAAAATATTAAGAATTTTGATGATATGCATTTTGAAAGTTATGAAGTAAAGAATACCTCGATCCTCACGAAAATTCCAAAATTGAAAATGTCCTCAGAAAAAAGCTTCAATCGAATCGAAAAAGTACGAAACTCTCATGCTACAGCCTACGACAAAAAAGAAAGCAACAACAACGAAAAAAAAAAAAAAATATTGAAATGCAAAACAGAAATTTTTAGAGGAGGATTAAAATGAGCAAGTGGGCTACACGCAATAGAAGTCGGTAAAAAAAGAAAAAAAAAAAATACTTGAAAATCATCTTACAACCAATAAAATATCAGCAAACTGAGATACAGTTTTCAAACAAATTACATTTGAAAGCACATTTTTTCTCGTATTCAACAGTGTATAAATTGAAATTGGGCGATATTTAGAACTTAATACATTTGTGAAAAATCCAAATTTATTATTAAAATTGTTGCCATCGTCAATATGACGTGAGCATTACTCACAAACATGCTTTTGCTATATTACATACATTTGTATTTCCAAGTTGAAGTAACAAAATTATGCGGTTGCTGTAAACATTTTAATATTGCATTCAGATTTAATATGTAGATAACCTCTTATAACATATGTAGATGACCCCCCCCCCCTTATACAATTACAAAAGCCGAATTATTTACAACATTATTATCTTTTTTTAAAGTACTAGGGGGCTTTGCCCCCTACGAGCTACGCTCGCCAACCCCCGTTCAGGCACACCAAAATCCAAAAAGCACGCTAATTTGATCGGCGTTAAAAATATTGGAAAAAAAAAAAAAACAAAAAACTGTAGCGATCCCTCTGTAAACGGGTTTCTATTCGTTTTCCTTGGATTGGGATTTTTAAGACCAAATTTGCTGCTGTTAAGAGATACAATGGCTGTTTTCGTATTTAATTAAAAAAATTAGTTAAACATTTGAAAATAAGCTAATGTAAAATGAATTAAGTAAACAGTGTCATTGACTCCCGGTATTTTTTAACAGCGCTATAAGATAGCTCTTTTAAATAATTCATTTTAAATGTATCGTTTTAAATCTGACGTAATTTACACCAAAGTTTTATTTCTCTTATTAATATTCACGTGAAAATACTTTTGTTGTTAGAAGGAAATATTATTTGCGTTGTCTTCGAATTCACGATAATAGTTGAAAAGATCATCTCAAAATATCAAATAAATATCTCGAGCAAATATATTTTTTTAATTTAAATTGTTTTGCCATATTTTTTGGCTATTTTAAATATGACGTAATTTCCTCCATTTACAAGTTTTAACGCATAATAATGATTTTTTTTATTTTAACATTTTGTTTATCTTTTAAAATTCAAGTGCAAATATGGTTCTTATGACGTAATTTTCCTGCTTTTAACATGTAATCCTTTAATTCTAATTTTAAAGGGTTTTTTTTTCTGTGTATAATAGCCACGTGTAAATAAATTTTTAATTTGAAGGAAATATTCTTTGCACTGTTTTAAAAATTGGCAACAATTTAAAATAATATCCTTTTCTAAAATATGTAAAAAAATATCTCTGGAAATGCTGAAAATGTGAATTTAAAATGGAAATAAATCCTCAAAAAATGAATCAAATAAAAAAAGATAAATGCAGTTTGCACACCGAGAACTTCTCATGTATAAAATGATCTAAGAATGATTAAATTCCTATGTATAGTTTTTGCTCCTATAAAACTTTTTTAATGGAACGACTTTGACCAACTTTAACATTAAATATATCTTAAAATAATTATTCGATTTGAAAACTGTCTGCATCAGCGTGTTTATCAAACATTTCTCTATAATACCACCGATTTTCATATTTTTGTATGCAACAGTTTTTTTTTTAAAATATTAACGAAGAAAGACCATGCTTAAGCATTCAAATTGGATGCCGATCAACCGGGAATATCTACGCAGATTTTCATTGGTCCATTTCCAAATCAAAACTTTTTTTTATATATAGAAGGATTTACTGTACGTGAATAAATGTTAGGGGTAGTTCATAGTTCAATATAGTGAATTTAAAAACGCCCCCCCCCCCCCCCCCAATTATCTATTTTCAAGCACAATACACTAGTTTTTTCTTTAAATTAGTATCATCAGCGGCAGAATTATACATAATGACTGAATTAGCCGGTTCAGCCAATCTCAAACAATTTTGTAATTTTTCAAACATTTTCTGGGGTAACTTTTCAACTTCGTCACGTTCTTTTAAATTCCTATCTCTCTTGTGAATCATTCCATGATAAATAAATAATAATAAAAAAAAATTCTCGAAAGATTTTGTGTATATATCTAAGAAAATGCTCACAGAATAAACTATTCATTATGTAATAAATTACAAATTATCTATTTTAATTAGGGTTCAACAGACTCACCTTTATTCTTTCTATCACTGATTTATCACACGAAACATAATAAGCAGGGTAAAAATAAAAATAGAATAATAATAATAAAAAAAAAAGGATAAACGGCTTTTCTTCAGGACTTTTTTTTTTGCCTAAAAGTGCCTTCATTACTTACATAATGTTCATATAATTACGCTATTAGGAATAATTGCAGTAATTCAAGGCAATAATCTAATTTTGTATAATTTGCATGGTTTATTATTAATTGACATTTTATCCTTTATATATACAGTCCACTGTTAACAACACACCGACAGCATTTATATTTAAACACTTATTTGTTTTTTCTATTACTCTGTAAAGAATAAATTCGTTTTAATAAAATTATTATAGGAATGATATCAAAGCAGAAAATCCGTACATTATCGCAGACATACACGTTATAAGTACAAACGGCAATAAATAACTTAATAAAATAACAATAAAAATACATAAAATTACAATAATAATAAAAATAAATAAATTTATGCATAAAATTACTATAAAAATAAAAATAAACAAGTTGGAAATTGCTCGTCAAACGTGGCAAATGAGGTGCGTTCGTACTATAACAAGTTTTATAATTATTTTTTGCACCCCATATTGTACTGAATGTATAATTTTTTGCACTTCATAAAGTGCATAGTCTTTAACATCATTAAAATGCACTCCCAATAATTGTTTTCCCATTCCCCGAACACTTTTGACTGTCCCTGTAATTAAACTATACATCCGATTTTCCTAAAATTTGAAATGGCTCGACAAAATTTTGTAACAATTATATATTTAAAATTTCAGACCATTTGGAAGGCTGTAACATCATTAAAATGCACTTGCAATAATTTTTCCCATTGGCCGTAATGTAAAGAAAAACTTTTGACTGTCCCTGTAATTAAACTATACATCTGATTTTCCTAAAATTTGAAATGGCTCAACAAAATTTTGCAACAATTATATTTTTAAAATTTCAGACCATTCGGAAGGCGGTAACATCATTAAAATGCACTTGCAATAATTTTTCCCATTGGCCGTAATGTAAAGAAAAACTTTTGACTGTCCCTGTAATTAAACTATACATCCGATTTTCATAAAATTTGAAATGGCTCGACAAAATTTTGCAACAATCTTATATTTCAAATTTCAGACCATTCGGTTGGGTAGTTTTTGCTCTGTTATATGCGGACAGACAGACGGACGGACAGACGGACGGACTGAACGACGACTATAGGTGCTACGTATTTATATAATTACGAACGCACCTAAAAATGGAGAGAGAGGCAGGCAGACAAAGTACACCCCATGCATTTTAAAATCCAATTTGTCATGCAAAAAAAAAAAAAAAAAAAAAAAAAAAAAAACGAAAATAAATATTTGACTGGCAGTTATGTCTTCTTTAAGTTTATACTTTAAAAATGAGCTTTATGGCCGTCTTCATATGCAAAAACGAAAGAACCTTAAAAATTTTGAATACAAACCCCTGATTCTGACAGCAAAATACGACTCTTAGACCTCAAATTAGCCTTACATATAAATTTGCATAAACTTTCTATCATTAATTCAGGAGATATTCAATATTAAAAATTTGACATTATTTTGGGGGGGCTGTCTCAAAAGTAAATTCACGTAGTCAAAAGTAGTAAAATTCATGTTCAACTACTTAAATTCATAAGCCAAGGTACACATTTCATACAAATTTTATGGATTCTTTTAAATAGGAAGTATGATTCGCATTAGAAAAAGTTCAAGAAATCGTTTAAATAGTCTAACAAACAGCTGAGACCGTTTTACATTCATTGATAGTTTTAAACACTTTATAACATACAGTGAAACCTCCCTGTGCGACCACCTCCCTGAACGACCATTTTTTCATGGAACGAAATTTATTCCCATAAGCTTAATACTAATTTTACCTCTATTCAGAGACCACCCCAGTTGAACTCCCTCCATGAGCGACCCATTTCTTTGAAGAAAATGAAACAAATTCCATTTTTTCCTGGTCGCTTGAGGAAGATTTCATTAAAATAATAATTCCAGAGAGCGCAATATTCATCAAACTTCTAAAGTAAGTTTAGAATTTTTATTTATTCCGGTAGTTTTGAAGTGTTTAAACTCCTTTGTGCCTTTTTGCGCAATGGATTTTTAGGCTCTGATGACAAAGTAAGGAAAAGACGGTCAATAAACTCCACTGCCCTATTCTGTCAGGAAACTCTGAAAGAAATAGATAAATTAATTAAATCGTCTTAATTTGTTCCCGTCCAAAAAAAAAAAAAAAAAAAAAAAAAAAGTATTTATTTACTGAACTTCGAAAGGATTTGGAAATAAAAATTATAAAAGATAAAGTCGTAAAATTAAAGCAAACGTCAATGTATTCATTTTTTAAACTCTGCACTAATTAACTTACGTAATTAACTTTTGTTTTGATACTTAAATTTTCATATTTTTTCCCAATGTGTAAAATTAATTTTAGTAACATTAATTGTCACCTTTTTTTTAACCATTAAAATCTAGATTTAAACATGACCTCCATTAAGAGACCCATTTTTATTGGAACGAAACGTGGTCGCTTTAGGGAGGTTTTACTGTAGTTGGAAAGTATTTATAAATTCGGTTTGTCTGTCCGTCTGGTTGTTTGTCCACGCTCTAACTCGCGTAAATATACTTGGATATTCATGCAATTGATATATGTTAATGATGTTTACCATGGGATGTTCGATATTGAATATGAAATGTGTAGCATTAATAGTTCATATACAAGGGCACTCAAAACAATTCCGTTGCATTACAGTCAACGGGGAAAAATCCTTTGCAGTGTATTTTAACATTACGATATTTCAAATGTATTGAAACTGATATAAATCACTGGATTTCACTACAAGATGATTACTATAGAATAGGGTATTTATAGCATTTATTTTTTATTTACAGGGACCCACAAAACAAATCTGTTACAGTACTGTTTTTAAACAATAATTTCTGGAAGTCCGTTTCAAATTTCGTATGCACTTTTCAATTTAACTAACTTTTTGCATGTACAATATAACTTCAAAAATCCGGCATCATCGAGACCGACACTATGCCGGATTTTTGAAAATTCCGGATTTCTGAAGGAATGTCAAAAGAGTAACTAGGAACATCAAAAGTAGTACTGTATTCTTATTTGTGCCTTTAGCCATAATTTAATTCATTATTAAGTGATAATTATGTAAGAAAACGAGAAAATTAAAAATAAATAAAACTTACCTTAATTGATATTTTCTATGTTACAGAAAAAACATCTAATAAAGAGTGAAATTCTTTCCCCTTTTGTAATTTCGGAAACATCGATGTCAACTTTGTTTGCTTCAATTTTTTCGCCATTCTTTAACAAGTTTTCTTTTCTTTTCTTTTTTGTATTTTATACAAATGAAGAATGTATGTTTCGGAAATACAGTCTTGTTCCTTTACAGCAGATATTAATTCTCCAGTCAAATTTATGCATTTTTTTAGTGATACCTTTTCTTGTGCCAGTTGTTCATCCTCGTCTTCTGAGCGTCTACTAGCATTATCGGTAGTTCTATTTAGCACAGCGTCAGCGATCTCGCTGTCCGTTAAATTGTTTGTTGTTCAAACATTTTCGTCAATGCCTAACCAATCATCTATATCTCTTTTTTACGCTTAATGCATTTTCAGATTATTCGCGTTCAATCAGCTCATAAATTCTGGTCTTTTCACGAGAAATGTGAAAGCCTGAAAATTCTTGCTCATCATTGATGTCACCGTTGCCGAAAATTCGTTTCGGCCATATATTGTGTCATACATTCGCCAAAGTTATCCCTATAGTTGTTCACTTGCTAATAAACTGTGCAGCTCCCAGAAAATTTGTCCAGAAAATAATCGCCTCTGTGAAATGAAGAAAAAAGTCAAATATTCTTTTTTTTTTTTTTTTTTTCATTTTTACTTTCAATCTTTAAGTTTTTAATTCATAAAGAATTGCTATTTTTCTTCTCCCATAACTTGAAACTTTAAAGAAAAGGGAAGGGAAAAGATGGTTCTGATGCCGGATTTCTGAAGTCATACTGTACTCATTTTGTATCAATTCTATACGTCGTATACAGCGCTTCACAAAAAAATTCACGTACCACTCTCCTTATGAGCGGAAATTACTGAAATGAAATTTTCAACTGCGGTATGCCTTTCTTAACTGAACTAAATTCTGCATGCAAGCTGTTTATAGATACAATTTTATTAGCTCACAGGCTATCAAAGACTGAGAGCTAATGTGCCTGCCCGTTCTGCATGTATGTACGTATGTATGTATGTATGTATGTATGTATGTATGTATGTATGTATGTATGTACGTAACGCGATAACTCTTGATAGAAACATCCGATTTGCTTCAAAATTTTTTTCTAGGTTCATTGTGATAAGGCGCTTCCCTGATTAGTTTTGGGAGTTCATTGGTTAAGGATAAAGGGGGAAAAACGGGGTTAGTCCACCCCCTTAATTCAGATAAATGGGTTTTTCATGCAGAATCATTCGATTTGCTCCAAATTTGGTATACCGGTTTATTATGTTAAGGAACTTCCCTGATTAGTTTTGGGGGTTCATTGGTTAAGGATAAAGGGGGAAAAGGATGGTTAGTCCACCCCTTTTAATTCAGATAAATGGGTTTTTCATGCAGAATGATTCGATTTGCTCCGAATTTGGTATTCCGGTTTATTATGTTAAGGAGCTTCCCTGATTCGTTTTGGGGATTCGTTGGTTAAGGATAAAGGGGGGCTAGTCCACCCCCTTAATTTAGATAAATGTTTTTTTTTGCAGGATTATTCAATTTGCTCCAAATTTGGTATACCGGTTTATTATGATAAGGAGCTTCCCTGATTAGATTTGGAGGTTCACTGGTTAAGTATAAAGGTGGAAACGGGGGCTAATTCCTCTTCACTTATTTTTTATTCTTTAAAATAAGAGTATAATATACAATTAGTGTGAATAGCCTCTGAGCTCAATGCCATCAGTTTAGGTGGGCACTTTTCTTTTTTATTCATCCTATACAGGGCTGTTCAAATAATTCTCCGACTGTAGATGAGAATTTCTGAAATTGGGTTTTTATGCTTTGGGTTATTTTGGGTTATTTTGGTGTTATGCGTTTCTAAATGGTTCAAATTTACATCCCATTTTAACTTATTAAACGGTGAAGTTTTGTTACATTATGTTGGAAAGTGCTTGACAAAGGATTTTTCTTTCTTGTTAAATTTATTTTTGATTCCCCAAAGGGTAGTGCTGATATTTTTTTAAGCATGATTCTAAAATTACTCGGTGGAGTGAGCTGAAACTTTGTATGTGGCCATTAGAAGCTTTTAGAAATCAATATTTCAATCTATTTTTAAAAAATTAGGATGCATTTCACAATTTATTCGAATATTAATTTTCTAGTCCATATTCCCTTCATAAGATTAAACACGCATGGAAATTTCGTAAATCTATTTGGGAATCCTCATACTAACTCCAAAGAAAAAGATCAGATTGAAAAAATAATTAATTGCAGCAATTATATTCACTGCGACAACTTTGTGATTACAATATATGGGATGCACTTTCTTTTATTTTTATTATTTGTTTTTTCTGGGTGTATATTTACGGCGATTTATCAAAATTATGGTTTTGATTAAAATTTCCCTTATTTTATGTAAAAAAAAGAAAAAAAAAAAGAAAAGAAAATAATAATCTGAGGCGACTCCACTCTACTTTCCGAACACTGGTGTATGTGTCCTAAAAGCACACACACTAGAGATCTGCACGGGCTGGAATTTCCAGACCCGGCCCGGCCTGGGCTGAACAAAAGCTATATTGTTCCGGCCCGTTGCAAAAACTAAAAGTTCAGCCCTGCCCGTCCCGTGAAAAAAAAAAAAAAAAAAAAATCAATTAAATCGACTCAATTTCCACCGAAAAAGCTGATTTTTCTTAACATACAGTTTTTTTTTTTTCTAGAATACTGATTACTAATGTGCTTCGAACTTTTGTCGTGATGAGGTCACACTCAACAGAAAACAAAATAAATCTGTTGAAAATTTTACAACAATCTTCATTATTGCGAAAGTTATAAACGAAAAACTGAATTCACTACATGTGACACTAAAGAGAAAATAACAATACACTGCAAATTGAAAAATAGTTTTCATAGAATTTAAGACGCAATTTACTTTTTCAGTCAGAAATGCATGGTGTCTCAATCCAAGGCGAACTCGAATTTTCGTTCACAACTTTGGCAATAATGAGGATACTGTTAAAAAATTTCCAACAAACTAATAATTCTTTTTGTGAAATTTGATGGATTGTAATGGTGGATTGTATACTAAGAGCCACATTCTGGAATATGGAGCGTCTAGCCCAGTACTGATGAAACACCAAAGGTCTGTTCCTGGTCATTTCCAGACCTTCTTGTGGTGTCGTCATTTTTTACACAAAGCAAGGTAAGGTGTATTAAAAGTTCATTAACCCCTTAATTCTCGCTCCCGTCAATATCACGGGTTGAGGTGTCGTTCGTTATTTCTCGCTCCCGTCCTATTTCCGGGCTGGAGATTTATTGCTGGAAAAAACTTCTGAAACCAGAAAAATTTAACTGGCATTTCGGTGTGAAGTCTTTGAATATTGCCGTGTGGGTTCGGCTTTTGCGCTGACTGTAATGTTGAGCTTTGTATTGCATGTTTCGAAATATATCACACTCAAAAAAATTATTAATAATCAAAATTTAATGTATATTATATTATGTCAAATAGTATTTGTAAAAATGCATTTGATGATGATAAATAAAGATCTAAAATGTGAAAAATAAAGGTCTTGAATTAATTTCGCATTAATTTGTATGGCGTAAAACAAATAATAAAACGCAGAATTCTCGCTTGATGGCTTTTCCACAAATATGAATTTGTTCTGTAACATCTTTTTTTTTTTTTTTTTTTTGCCTTAAAAAAAAAAAAAAAAAAAAAAAAAAAAACTAATTGCATGTTTTATATAGAAGCCTTATAATTATTCAATTTTTCTAATAAAAAAAATAGGTGCGTTTTTGATGGTTTTGCCAAATATTAAGCAACCGTTAAGGGTTAAATATCTTTATTATTGCAAAAATTATGAACGAAAATTTGAATTGAACTTGAAATAAGGCACTCTGTATTATTAACTGAATAAGTGGACATTAGATGTAGCAAATATGCTTGGGACCCTGCAGCTGTGGCATATATTTTTCTTTTTGCTACGTACGTTTCTTTCACCTCTCTGTCTCTGTATCTCTTTCTAACACTTTCCAACAAACTTGAAAAGTGCTCATGAATTCGGTTTGTCTGTTTATCTATGCTATAACTCACGAAAATGTAGTCCGATTGTAATGAAATTCATAGATGCTATTGGGACTCACAATGGCATGTTCGGTATTGAAAAGGAAGCGTGTAGCATTTACGGTTCATTTACATGGTCAGTCAAAAGACTTCCGTTGGGGGAAAAATCCTTTTCTGTGTATTTTAATTTACAGTATTTTAAACTACTGAAATTTATATATATCACTGAGGTGTACTTCATAGATGCTATTGGGACTCACAATGGCATGTTCGGTATTGAAAAGGAAGCGTGTAACATTTACGGTTCATTTACATGGTCAGTCAAAAGACTTCCGTTGGGGGAAAAATCCTTTTCGGTGTATTTTAATGATATTACACTATTTTAAACTACTGAAATTTATATATATCACTGAAGTGTACTTCATAGATGCTATTTGGACTCACAATGGCATCTTCGGTATTGAAAAGGAAGCGTGTAACATTTACGGTTCATTTACATGGTCAGTCAAAAGACTTCCGTTGGGGGAAAAATCCTTTTCGGTGTATTTTAATGACATTACAGTATTTTAAACTACTGAAATTTATATATATCACTGAGGTGTACTTCATAGATGCTATTGGGACTCACAATGGCATCTTCGGTATTGAAAAGGAAGCGTGTAACATTTACGGTTCATTTACATGGTCAGTCAAAAGACTTCCGTTGAGGGAAAAATCCTTTTCGGTGTATTTTAATGATATTACACTATTTTAAACTACTGAAATTTATATATATCACTGAGGTGTACTACACAGTGCTTACTGTGGAATATGATGAAAATAGAATTTATCGTTCATTTACAGGGACACACAAAAGAGTTAGGCTACCGAAGAAATTGAACAATAATTGATTTATTGAAGCCTATGAACAATAATTGATGGAAGTGCGTTTTCAGTGCGCTGTACGCGTTTTTAAATTAAACTATTGTTTTGCATGTTACTTGGTGCGTATAAATTCTACAGATCATATACAGGGCTGCAAAAGCTTTCAGGTAGAGGAGACCGGGGCAAGATGACTGTGATGGGGCAAGATGACTATGCTAACAATTTTTGTTGTTTATTAATTTATTTTTAAGTATAATAAAATTAATTTTACATGAACTGTTACAGTATTCCTTTGTAGTATTAAATATGTTACCATTTAATTTTTCAAATAAAAAAAAGGATAATTTTATTTTTTCATAACATTAACAAATCGTCATCTTGCCCCAGTACTGGGGCAAGATGACAACACTGAAAAAGGTTGAACATATTTTATCTTTTGAAGATGTTACATGGTTTAATAACTGATAACTGTGTTTTTACCTCTTACAAAGCATCAAATTAAGCATAATGCATTGTAACATAATGTTGAAGTGTTTAGTTGTGCAGCTAATAATAGTCACAAATAAAAAGGCCATTTTCATAATTGGAACATTCCTCATGCCACCACTCTTGGCATTTACAGCACTGTATTCATTCTTCTGTTGGTACACTGTAAAAAAAATTCCGCAACGCTCCTGGGAAAAAATGGGCAGCTGAGTTGCCCATTATTTCCAAGAAACATTTCTTGAAAGTGACTGGAACTTTACTGCATATGTTAAAAACTTTCTACAGAAATGCCAGTAAGTTTCCTGCGAAATACCAGGAATATTTCTGTTGACAGCAAAACATTACTGACATTTCACAGCATGCGGGATCCGCAGACGATTTTTACATTTCCAGTTGACAATTTTCGCTTTATTATCATTATTTGTTAGAATGAAAAAATATTTTGAAATTGACATTAAAATTATTATTTATAATTTACACGAAAAAATAAATTTTCAGTTAAAATTCAATAAAGTAAATATATATATGATATATTGTTCCTGAACTTTGCTTAAAATATAAAAATATATAAATGTAAAAAATAATTAGAAAAAAAAATCTAGACATAAAATATTTTGGATTTTCGTCAGTAATTATGTTAGTTTACAAGTTAGATAAAATACATATAAATTTTCATGAAAAAAAAAACAAAACAAACCTAAACGTAATTGTATATTTTTTCAGAAAATAAAAAAAAATTCAAATTTGCAGCAATTCAATGTGTCAAATATATATCAAATTTAAATCAAATTGTAATAATGTGTTAAAATATAAAATTAATTAAAAAAGAAAAAAAAGGCAAGAGGTAGCATCGAACTCGGGCCGTACGGGTGGCGTGCTAGCTTTCTGCGTCCACACCACGAAAGACACGTTGAGAGCTGCAAACTAATGGGTATTTGAAACGTATGCTAAACTTCGGCATCTAATTTCTCAAAATCTAAGGCCCATTTGAAAAAATCCTTTCACAAGAATAATTAGAGATAAGAACTCTAAAACATACTTTAAATTAATCAAAATCGGTAAGAATCATGTTTGATGGTCCCCTGGTTAATGGAGATCCAAATAATAGGTGTATTTTTTTTACACGGTCTGCTCGTTAAACGTTCCACAGACAAGTACGAGAGAAAATCTCTTAGCGATGTCACAGAGGTATTGTATTTTCATCTGAATTGTCTTGACAATAGAGACGTAAAGGATTATGTCGTCTATTGATTTATTTGCATTCCATATTGATTTTTTTACATTCATTTAAGGAATTCGTTTTCGACACTCGCGCGCGAGCAACGGATTATAGCAAAAAAAATAATAAATGGCGGCCGCAGCGTTTTGCTGTTTCCAACTTTTGTTCAGGAACGTTTCAGATAAGAAAACCAGAATTTCACAGGAAAGAGCTAAATTATTCTGAAAACCTGAGAAAAGGCGAAACATTCCTGGATTTTACATGGAACGTTGCCATTTTTTTTACAGTGTAGGTCACAATATTCCTCGTCACAAGAAGGACATCTGAAAACACCATCCTTTGAAACTGGACTGTTTGGACTGGATTTAATAGACTTAGGCCTACAGGAACTTAGTTTGAGTTTTTTTACTCCCTTTTTAGCTTCACGAGCTCCTTTTCTCTGTTTTTTTTTTTTTAACGTTCCTGTTCTTCCTTCTGCTTTTCCCTTTGTTTTAACATTTCTTTGATTGGTGTGCTTGTAAGAATGCTTGAGCTCAGTGTTTTGCTTTTTCTTTTTTTCTCACATTGTGTTACTTTAGGCAATGGTTTGAAATCAAAAACACTAACAGGCTTCTTTGGTGCATCGGAATCAGCATTTGCCATAAGTTCTGGTTCTTCTGCAGGGTTTATACGTTGGTTTTCTACTACAAGTGTCTAAGAATGACGAGCTCGTCATCTTGCCCCGGACTGTCTGTTTAAAAATATTCGTTTTCATTGCCATGAAGGAAGGCGATTGATTGACATTTATTCATGGTAATAGGTAGTATTTAAACTAAGTTATTTATAAATATTAAAGAAAAACGATATATCTTACCTGTGTCTGTAGCAGAGCTTATTTCCACATGCATAAAAGTTATAGTGTGGCAGCGGTAAACAATCAAAGCTTCACAACTAACACAAAAATGGCGATTTCAGCGTCTCTATACTATTGTCTAACGAATGGCCGATAGGAGAGCCAGTAGTGTCCGGTTGATGCTGCCACCAAGTGAAAAACGGAAAAAATTAAGACATTCGTCATCTTGCCCCTCTTTTCATCACACCCCGGTCTCCCCTACATTTCGTTTATTCACTGAAATTGCTGAATGGAACATTTCAACTGTGCTATTCGTTTAACAGAACTAACTTTTAGCATAGCATGTAGCATACATACAAACCTATGGATCATATACAGGACTGTAGACACAAAAAAATGAAATTTTTCCTATTATTGATACTAATAGCAGAAATTGGGTTTTAAAATGCGTTATCTGTTTTTTAAATTGTTTATTTAGGCATCCTGTTTCACCTTAATAAACTGTGAAGATTTGTTATAGTATTCTGATTGTGTTAGAAAGTATTTCATAATCTATGCTGGATGCATGATTTTTCGTTCTTTTTTTTCCTGTTGCAAGAGTCCGTGAACATTGCGTATACGTGACACTGACACATAATTTTTCTGTAACTCATGCAACTCATTTGCGATCAGAAGTTTCACAGCAAATTTTATTTTCACAAGCTAAAAAGTATCCATTTAGAAAAAGAAAAAAAAAGGGAAAGATTTTTAGACATCCTTATCACCACTTTTCTTTATTAAGACATTATTAACTACCTCCACAAACATTTCACGCTTTTTTTAACACTTTCCAACAAAGTTGAAAAGTGTTTAAGCATTCGGTTTGTCTGTCCGTCTGTCTACGCTCTAACTCCCGTAAACAGACTCGGATATTCATGAAATTGATAAAGGTTATTGAGGGTCACCAAGGCATGTCTGGTATAGTAAATGAAGTATGTAGGATTAATAGTTCATTGACAGGGCACTCAAAAGAATTCCATTACATTATGGTATAGGGAGAAAAATCGTTTGCAGAGTATTTTAATGGCATGACGCTATTTCAAATTTATTGAAACGGATATAAACCACTAAATTTCACTACGATCACGTTAGAACAGGGCATTCATAGCATTTTTCATTCATTTACAGGGACACATAAAAGAAATTGGGTACTGTCATTGGGTAATAATTGCTGAAGTTTACGTTTTAGAGGGCTGCTGAAAAAATTCTGATAATTTTCCGATTGCAGATGGGAACAGCTGAAATTGGGTTTCGAAATGTGTTATGCGCTTCCATAGGGTTGAATTGGGCGTAATATTTTAATTTTTTAAACAGTGCAGTTTTGTTACATTATTCTGAATGGGTTGGAAAGTGTTTCATAACGTATGCTGGACTCCTAATTATTTCTTTCTTGTTGTTTGCTGTTGCCAGAATCCGTGAACATTGCATATATCTGACACTATGACACAACTTTGTGTAACTGTTGGAATAATAATTCGTCTGCGACCAAAAATTTCAATGCAAATGTTGTTTTTACCAGCTTAAAAACAACCCATTTACAAAAAGGAAGAAAAAAATATATTTTTTCTTTTTTTGTAAATGGGTAGATAAATAAAAAGAAAAAAAAAAGAAAGATTTTTAGGCATCCTTATCACGACTTTTCTTTATTAAGACATAACTACCTCCACAAACATTTCACGCTCTTTTTTTTTCCATTAAGCAAAGTTTGCCAAAATAATTACAAAAACAGGATAATGAACTGACGTGAAAAGAGATAAGAAGTAACCCTTTAAAATACTACCAGCATGTGATAGAACCCCAAAATTACGACACGAGCAAAGAAATAAATTGAATTCGCCGAGTCGCTACACATGTTCCACCCAGTCAACAAGTTCATTTGTTACGGCCAGACTTCATGTTTCTGAGTGGAACAGATTCAACATTTAAAGTCCTCGTCCTCTCATTAACGTCCTCGGGCAAAATTCTTGTGAGCTTTTCGCGTCCTTGACCTCGGATAAATAACAGAGAAGAGGCAGAAAATTAATTATTTCAAAAGTGTAGGAAAAAAAGAACGTGTCTGTGGTGTGCACTTTTACGACGTGCAAACAGGGCTCGGAGAATAACGAATGAACCCGAGAGTAAGATAAAGTGCTATAAATTCGTTTGGCTATGTGAAGATCGCCAGTGTTCGAATTCATTATCGGTAGAAAGTTGTTTACTCAATGAAAACTAAGCTATTGAATTATCTTTCTGAAAATACTCACTTAAAATTTTTTTGCAATGGCGGATCAAACAGAGAGTTAATGGATATTTCCCTATTAGTCCTTTTGATATTAAACTTATATAAGTATGATTTTTATCAAAGCCATTTGAACTAAAAGTGTAGAAAAGAGAACGTGTTTGTGGCGTGCAAATTTACGACGTGCGAACGAGATGCACAGAATACCGAATGAGTCCGAGTGTAAAATAAAGTGCTATGAATTCGCTTGACTGTGCGGAGATCGTCGGTTTCGACTGCGTTATCGGAAGTAAGATAGTTACTCGGAAAATATTAAGCTTTTGAGTTATCTTTCGGAATATATTCACTTAATAGTTTTCTGCAGTGAATCAAAGAGAGATTTAATGAAAATTTTCCTTTATAATCTGATATAAAATCTATTAAAGTATGATTTTTATATTAGTCTTTCGATATAAAAATTTATGAAAAGAAAATGCGCTCGTAATGTGTGCTTTCGCGACGATGTGCACGCGATTCACGAATGAACTCGACTTCATTATCTACAGAAATATGTTAATTTAGCGAAAATTAAACTTTTGAGTTACCTTTTCAATTATAACCACTTTCAAAAATGTACTCAATGAATCAAAGATAGTTTTAATAAAGGTTTTCTTATAGTTTCTGATATAAAATTGCTAATAAAAGTACATGAAAAAAGAACATCTTCCTCGTGTATTTTTTTTCGACATGCAAACGAGACGTGCGGAATAATGAATGAGCCCGAGTGCTATAAAGTGATTTGCATACGTTTAAGTATCCGAAGATCTTCACTATACGATTCCACCGGTGTTAAGATGTTCGCTTTAAGAAGATTAAACTTTGAAGTTATCTTTCCAAATATATTCACTAGAACATTTTTCAGCAGTGAATCAAAAAGAGATTTAATGGAGATTTTCCTTTATAATTTGATATAATATCTATAAAAGAACTTTATATAGACTTTCAATGTAAAAGTGTAGGGAAAAGAAAATGTGTTTGTAAAGTGCCCTTTCACGACGATTTGCACACGGAATAACGAATGAACTCATGTTTGACTACGCAAAGATCGTCAGTTTTCGAATTTGTCGACAGAAAGATGTTTATTTAGCGAAGATTAAGCTTTTAGAAAGATGTGTACTTAGGGAAGATAAAGCTTTTGAGTTATCTTTTCAAAAATAGCCACACTGTAAAATTTCCTCTGATGAATAAAAGAGTGTTCTAATAAAGGTTTCCCTATACTTGTTTGATTTAAAGTTGCTAATAAAAGTGCAGGGAAAAAGAACATCTTCGTCGTGTGCTCTAATTACAACATGCAAACGAGAAGCGTGGAATAACGAATGAACCCGAATGCTATAAAGTGATTTACATTTTTTTAAGTATCCGAAGATCTTCAATTTACTATTCACCTTTGCTAAAATGCCCTCTTTAAGAAGATTAAGCTTTTCAAATATGTTTCCGAATATATTCATTGGAACATTTTTCTGCAGTGAATCAAAGAGAGAGATTTAATGGCGATTTTCCTTTATAATTTGATATAATATCTATAAAAATTTTTATGCAGCATTTCGATACAAAAGTTTAGGAAAAGAAAACGTGGGCTTTCACGACGATGTGCACACAAGGCTCAGGGAATAACGAATGAAACCGAGTTCGACTATGCAAAAATCGTCAATGTTCGGTTCCGTTATCGACAAAGATGTTTATTTAGCGAAGATTAAGCTTTTGAGTTATCTTTTCAATTATAGCCACTTTGAAAAATTTATTCGATTGAATCAAAGAGAGTTTTAAAGAGAGTTTTCCTGTAGTTATCAGATATACAATTGCTAATAAAACAGCAGGAAAAAAGGAACATATTTGTCGCGTGCTCCTATTACAAAATACAAACGAGATGCGCGGGATAGCGAAAAGTATCCGAAGATCTTCAAGTATACGATTCCATCGGTGTTAAGATGTTCACTTTAAGAAGATTAAGCTTCTGAGTTATCTTTCCGATAAAAGTGACTCTAAAAGAGTCAACACTACCCGAACCTGACTCGCAGGAAAAAAGAGTAAACTAGACCCAATCCAAGAACTGTACTACAAATATCTTATGCCGCATTTAAATGAGCTCTCTTTTTTGCCTTTTTAACGGGCAGAAAAAGCAAAAAAAAGTAGAACAATAGAAACTGGCCTTATTTTGGACACCTTTTTAAGTGCCTCTTGGGTATCACTTTACAGAATAGCCTGAAACATACGTCTGATCCCACGGTTAATTTTTCACTCCATGGCTCAGGATCAAACGCACGATTAAATCTTTGCTACACAAGTTATTGCTATTTGCCGGGCTTCTCTGCTCAAATTACGTTAGTAAGTTTCAGATGTAACTGATGTATAACAGTCAAGGCTTATTTTATTATTATTATTTTAAAGTACCGGAGACCTAATATTCTGCATTACTAACAACCGTAGTGTATCCTCCGCCCTCCCTGTCTCCTTCACCAACATATTTGTATTTTATACATTATTTACAAAATTTAAAACAATTTTTTCTTTAGCAAAAGAAAATGTTAATACGTTTATGTGCATAGTGCATTTTATTTATTAAGATGTTTACTATGCATATATATTTTACTACAAAAATTAATGTAAAATATTATTACATACCAACTTTAAATAAGAGATTCAGTCAGTTTTGTTATAAGAACGTGTTAAATATATTTAATTTCAAAGGCATTACAATATATATATATATATATATATATATATATATTACATTATCTATCTAGATAGATAGATATGATATAATATAAAATAAAATTTAATGAATAAATAATTAGCAAAAATATTTATTATCAGATTTGGGGAGTTTTCAGTAAATCTTATTCGCAAGGATTTTTCTGTTTTATCAACAAGAAAATATAACAAACAGTATTGTTCTGATAAGTTTCGGTGTGCAGTATTTGTAAGGTCCGGTGGGCTCTGAATATTTAAATGGTTTCTAAATATAAAGAAGTTCCGTAGCTGAAACTCCGGTGCAACTTAAGCACTGATAACACTAGAGTTTATAAATATTGCGAACAGAAGCTTACAGGAACAGGGCTGTTTGTTAAATTTTCCTGTAGATAAAAAAGAAAAATCAATGGCGAGTACGACATTCTGAAAACTCTCGTTAGATCTAAAAAAAAAAAAAAACAGAGCTTTGAGCTGTAAAAGAATTGTACTCAAGAAGTTTCTAGTATTTTAAATAAATATTTCATATGCCATAGTCATAAATATTTTTTTAAAAATTACAAACAATCACTCTACGCTAAAAACATGAAATTCTTTTATAGATTTTTATAACTGGCATTTTAATTTGATTTAAGGGGACTATATCAGTTGTGAAAACATGCGTAAAAAAGCTGACAATCATGTACTTTTTTCTCGGGAATTACTGAAACGATTTCGATACATTTCATAAAACAGCTTCGGAAGTAGCTAAACTATAAACTGATCGTTCATAAATAAATAAAATAAAAATGAATATATAAATAAATAAATAATGTTAAGTTGGCAAATAAAATAACTAAAGATGACACAATAGATGGATTTAGATCTTTTTTCCCCCCTCCATAGGCTGATTAATAACACACGACATATTTAATTATTATTAAAACTTTTTACTGTAAATTACTTACATTTTTTTAAAATAAATTATTTAATTATTCATATTATTAACTATATAAATATAATTTGTATTGTTTTAACATTATAATAAATGTTTATAATTTAATGTATAGGGTAAGGTGCCCTATTATCGTACCCCAGTCACTTTTAGGCCCTTAGGAGTTGTAATTTTCAGTGAAAATCTACCAAATTTAGATTTTACATAGACTAACTACCCACGCACATACAAACATAGGCAAATATCGTACAAAAAAATTTTAACAATGCGAAAAATTGCTTTTTCAAAAGTATCTAAAAAATGTAAAAGAAAAAAAATGGTCCCAATTTCGTCCCCCCAAAAAATCGAATACGCCGAGGCTTAATTTATAACTAAATCAAGATTTATTTCTAAATGAGTAAGTAATTTAATTTACATTAAAGTAAGGCACAAAGAAATGTACCAATTATCAGTGGAAGAATAGCACAGCGAAACATTATGCATAGTTGCCAACCTACCGATTTTTTTCATACCAGTATTTTTATGCAGAATTATTTGCTTTATACAATCGCAGTTCTAACGCAATTAAATAAAGATAACATATTTGTTAGATTTTACTGGTATCCAAAAAATCGGGAGATTGGCAAAGGCCATTAGCCATCCAAACATGGAGAAAAAATTGAAAAAAAAAATGTCATGAAAAAGCATTCCTAATTTCGTCCCCGGGACGAAAATAAGAACTGTAAGGGGGGCGAAATTGGGACCACTCTACTTCCCAATATTATGGATCTTCAATTCTCGTAAGATGAACTGAGCGTCCTGAAACTCACTGTATGCAATTATCAGCATCTTACAAACGTAAAATATATGCAATGAATAAAAAATAAATACTTATAGTACAGTAAATAACGTTCTACAAACGACGTAATAAGAACTCAGGACTTCTAAAAATAGGAAATTCGCCGT
Source organism: Maratus speciosus (assembly GCA_963932465.1). Taxonomy (NCBI): domain Eukaryota; kingdom Metazoa; phylum Arthropoda; class Arachnida; order Araneae; family Salticidae; genus Maratus; species Maratus speciosus. The sequence goes on along the minus strand of OZ010792.1, from coordinate 7,718,560 downwards.
CTTTAATTTATGTATGCATCTTGGCGAACGAAACTTTCAACATTGGCCCGTTTTACCTTCCGTCCCCTGTGCCTCGCGTTATAAGTGGCGCCACTTTCGTAGAAGCGGAGAAGTTAAGGGGGACGAAATTAGGAGAGGGGACGAAATATGGGCACTTTACCCTAATTTATGACAAATTTAATACATAATTTATAATAAATATAAAATATAAATTAAAAAATATATAAAATTAAACAAATTTAATAAAACTTAGCTACTGTCTTATCATTTAATTAATTTACATGCCTTAATTGAAAGTGGAAATATATTTTAAACTGCAGGCAAATAACAAAAGTGTTCTTACATCGAAATAACGGTGCAAGCTAAGCTAACACGGCTAAAATAAATATAATAATGCATGTGATCGCAGTGATATACATAAGATATTATTTTGGAAATTAATCATCCTCCTAATTTTCGAAATATAAACGAGTCAAATTAATAATATTTTAAGAATAAAAATACTGTGAATATTAGGGAATAACTCAAAAGGATAAATTTACGCCTCAAAGGTTTGGCAAATTTAGTGTGACTGTTACACTGAGATATATCCTCTTTACATCTTTCGTTAGGTCATACATTTCGGCAAAATAAGCAGTTAGAACGGTGTAAAGTGTTTTTTCCTAACAAAAAAAGATGTTCGAGACGAAATATGGATTTACCAAAACGAAGATTAGAACCGAAAGCAGAGAATATATAACGACAAAGTAACAAGAAAAACTTAAGCCGTTTAAGTAACATTTTAAAAATTTATGACACAAGTAATTGGTTGAGGCCTTAAGGGTATATTTTAAGAGAAAAATGAAAAATAGTTATAGAAATGGAGCAAATGTAAAGATGAAGCGTTAAAATTACTTTTTCATCACTTCATGAGTCAAGTAAAAATAGTTTCTTTTATACTTGTGAAGTTTTTCGCAGTTTAACGAAATTTCTAATAAATGCAAGTAATAATATCTGAAGTTTCATTTTTTGTGTTTGTCTGATAAAAAAAATAATAATAAGTTACTGCCATTTAAAAACAGTTATATTGCGCAAAAAAACTGTCATTTTTTTTTTATACAGTAAAACACAGGTTATCCGAAAAGCATGGGACCAAAGCATTTTCGGTTAACCGGGGTTCCATAAGAATTTTAGAATAACCAGGAGGCTTATGGTGAAAACTTGTTTAATGAAAAGCAGTGATCGAAATTTGGAACATCGTTGTAATAAAAATGTTGTGGTACCGTATTCAAAGAACCCTGAATGACAAACCAAAATTACAAATCGCTCCAACAGCTTAACAATCACCACATATTTTGTAAAATAAAATGAAGTGTCGTACGTTTCTATCTAATAAAGTTCCCGAAATTACGCAATGGACCAAATAAGTAAGTTGACTCTGTTCATTTATTTCATAAAGAACATGCTTTTTTAACACTATTTCTACCAGTGTCCAATAACACCTTTCAAAGTTTTGATTTTTACTTATTTTGCTTCTAATTTTTAAAGCTAATAAGCATTAAAACAACTCTTCAATGTATTAAAAATGATTCGCAATTTTTGATCTTAAACTTACAAATAAAATAGTAATCATAAATCAAAACAGTTGAAAGGTAAAAGTAGGTATTGTACATTGGTAAAAGTAGTGTTGACAATAAAATTTTTCCCATTTAAAAAGGACTTTAAGGAATTTTAAGGTCTTTCGGTTAAGCCGATTTTCGGATAACCGGGATTCGGATAACCGCGGTTCTGCTGTATTAAGATTGTCGTAAGTCATAATTTTCCAACTGAGCGAAAAATGTCCGCGCGAGGATTCGAATCAGGAACATGCCTGGTTTGAATCCCGGCCCGGACATTTTTCGCTCAGTTGCCAGCTGGAAAATTATAACTTATGAATTAATTACCAACTGGAATAATTGTGTTAAAATTAATGTAGTGTAATTACATATCCGGCGTTTACTTGAGTTCCATTACTTGCGATTTATTCTGTTGAGCTCATTCATATATCAGATCAGATGCTACGATCAATAAGGTTTGCTGTTAAATTAGGTCCTACAGATCCGTCCGGGATAGCTCAGTTGGCAGTGCATTGGCAACTTCAGCGAAAACATCCCTGGTTCGAATCCTAGACCGGACATTTTTCGGCCAGTTGGAAAATTACAACTCATGAATTGTTTACCAATTAGAATAAAATTGAGTTAAAATGAATCTAAAGATTGTCTTTTTTAAAACGAATTGTGACAATTAATGAAAATATTTAACTTGGTGAATATTTTTAGTCACAATTTGATAGATTCATCTTTATTTCCCGTTTTTTCCCCCTTTTTTTATTGTATAGGCTTAATTTATATCGGTCACCCACAGGAAAAGTGACACAGCTCGACAAAAGTAAATTTCACAGTAGAGGCAAAAGAAAATTTGCATGATTTTACCGTAAAATGAAATTATAGCACTCAGCTCCGCAGGCAGGAGTAAAAACGTGCATAAAAAACGTAAAACCCTTAAGAATGAAGACATAGGATGAGATTTGGAACGTTGGATAATTTTACCTCCACACACAATCCATACCTCTTCTGTGGTTACGAATGGACATAAAGCGTAATAAAGTGATTTTCCGCATAACTATACTTATGAAACTTTTTGTATAGTAAGACGCAACTATGACAGACCTAATAGTGGAATAAAACACAAAATGAATTTTTGCGAGACGTGTCGCTTTTGTTGCGGATGAGCGATATGTAAATTTAGGTAATGCTCATATTTAAATTAATTATTTCTCAAATTGGATTTGTTGTATAAAGGATTAAAGGGAGAAGGGGAGGAGGTCTAAAGCCCATGGAAAATCCGATAGGGTTTATCATGTGCAGAGAATCCTTATAAATTGTTAGCAATGTTATATTCTGAATGAGTTTAAAGAGTTCATTCATATACATACGAAAATATCTAACATTTAAATGTCATTTAAATGCAGCGTGAGCGCTCGAGAAAACACATTGCACCGAAACGCAAAAGCAATACACCAAACCGAAGCATTTTACCGCGAAAGTAACTAACCCGAATCAAGAATGCTTGAACCCGAACATAACTCTAAACTTGAAATGAATTCCATAGTTAAATACAATCATAAAAATATCGTCTGCAGTTATAGGTAGGCATCCAGAAAAAAAGATTGACCAATCAAAAACCTGTATGTTGCGAGATTTTCGTAAAGAGCAACAGCTTTCCCAAAATGGAAGCTTCTGACTGGTCAGTCTCATTTCGAAAATAGCGAAAAGCCTATCTAGATCCCTGTCTATATTTCTGATGCGAAATTTATTATGTTATGAAGTACACTGAATATACAGAGTATCCTAAAATGGACTGACTGTTTTTTAAATTGCAGGTAAACAGTGACAACTGTTGAAATTAATCTTACATAATGTGTGAAGTCAGAAATTTCTCCCGCTTTCTGTCGAATACGCTTCTTTGTTTTAGTTCCAAATATCATCAATAGTTGTCACTGCGCTGTCTCAAACTGCAATGCAGCTCGAAATAACTCGGAAATTTCAAAACGGAAACCATTTTCAGCAGCTAAACAGAATGAAGGGTAAAGGCTTGAATGAATTTTGCTCCCTTTTTCCATTAGTTTGAGCGATTTAACTGTTTCAGACAGTTCAGCGTCATCTATCTCTGTAATTTTCAAATAAAATAAGAGACAACACCGTTAAAATAAGAGAAACCGTTAAAAACTTTCAGGTCATCCTGCATTTATTCTCCCATATTCAAATGTCCAGTTAGTTTAATTTCGAACATTGTTCTATACTCTCTTGTGAAAAATTGGGAGGAGGATTATACCAGAATAAGACCGCAAGATTCAAAACCTAATTCGAAACTGATCATCAATTAAAAAAATACGGTGTAAAACTTGTAAACTTTATAACATACACTAGGGGGCTCTGCCCCCTGCAAGCTACGCTCGCCAACCCCCGTTCAGACACTGTAGAATCTAAAAGCACACTAATCTGATCGGTTTTAAAAAGATTAGAGAAGATTGAATTATACTGAAAAAACCTGTAGCGATCTCCCTGTAAACGGGTTTCCATTCAATTCCCTTTGATTGCAAAAATTTAAGGCAGAATCAGTTGCTGTTAAGACATCCAATGTTTGGTTAAAGAAGATCAGTTAAACATTTGAAAAGAACCTGAAATACAATGAATTAAGTAAACAGAGTCTTTGCCTACCGGTATTTTTTAACAGCGTTATAAAACGATTGACATAATACAATTACTAAAATTTGCTGCTTTAACGCCTTCAAGGGCGGTGGTTCATTTTTGGACCACTTAATTTTAATTCTTAAATGCCACATTAGCATCAGAATATTGGGGTGAAAATTTCCCTTTTATTACGTAAGTGAACAAAAACATTTTTGTATTTCGAAATTTGTTTGTAAATTCAGGTGCCATTCACTGATTTCAAGATTTTACGAATAGAAGTGCCTTGTCCGTGAAAGGGTTAAACGCATATTAATGTATTTATTATTTTAAAGTTTCCTTTCCCTTTTAATATTCACGTGTAAGTACAATTTTCAGGACATAATTTTCAATATTTTCCTGCCTTTAACACGTACTCATTTAATAGTAATTTTAAAGTTTTTTTTTTTTCGGTTTTTAATACTCACGTGAAAATAAATTTTTAATCGTTAGGAAATATTATTCATTGCGCTGTTTTTAAAATTAAAAACAATCTCTATAATAATAGCCTAAGTCATGTGACTATCATCAACAGCTCCAGGCGGATACCTTCACTTTTTATATTCCAGGCGGCCATTTTGGTACTTTAATGTTAGACAGCCACAGGTGTGATAAGTCGCCGAATATTATTCTATCCCCATTATTTCGTTTATATTATAATAGTCCAAGTCATGTAGCTGCCATAAACAACGGACTGATTCATTCGCTTTTCATAAGAAAGGTTTCCATTTTGATTAAAGAATCAAAATTATTTTTTCGAATAAAACTACATAAAAGTTGCCATGATCACAAAGCATTCCTGGTACTTTTATGTTAGCCGGGTGAAAATCTCGCCAATAGCTTTTTTTTTTTAACTCGCCAGTTAGCATTTTTTTATTTTTCGAGTGGTAAATTAAAACGGTGCTACTTTGTTATACCATCGACCAAAAATCTGTCGTCAAACGCTGGCTGTCGAGATCGTAAATGTCACATTCACTTGACTTTAAGGAAGTTACACATGTTCACGCCATCAAGTGATTTTTATTTCGACGTTTTATTTGTATTTTTATTAATGTTATACTAATTTATTTGTTCTTTTGTTATTTAAAATAAAAAATAATATGTCAATTTGTATAATTTGGTTATTTATATAATTTGGCGAAATTGGTCTACGGGAGAAATAATAACATTAACACGTTGTTTTGAAGTGGAAATTAAATCTCATGATTTGTTGCATTGTCACTTACGCACCGGGTTTGGCGTGATTTTTTTTTTTTTTTTTTTTTTTTTTTTACGACAATTTGGCGAAAACCTCGTTTTCAAATACCTGTTACATATGTATTTTTAAATTATTTTCAGTTATTTTTAAAATGAAATAACAATAAATAAAAAAAAATAATTAATAACTATAGAACAAAACAATTTATAACAGTTTTTGTAAATAAAAAGAAAATAAATTCAAATAAACATTTATTAATAAATAAGCAACAATAGCCGGGTTACCATGTCAGGCAAAATAACGCCATTTTGGCGCCAATTAGGTACCCCGTTACGTATATGACATCTGTGTCTAATATTTTTCTTTTCGTTCCGTTTAAAAAAAGAAATGAAGTAAAAGCCATTTATTTTAAAGGTTTCAATTTAAATGAAAGTTTTGTATTAAATAAAATGATAATGAGACACAAATTGAATTCTGAATAAAAGTAATGCATAATCATGCATTTCTTAGCATACATTTAAGGGAGGCCAAACTCGTCGCCAAATTAATTTTAAATAACCGTTTCTAAAATATGAAAAAAATATCTGTTATGATTAAAATTTGAGTTGCCATCATTAGAGAAAAAGTATTTAAAATTAGAAAAAAATTAATATTTCGAAAACTAATTCTAATTTTAAAATTCTAATACCAGTTTTGAGATCTGTGGATCAATACGGATTTTTGGTGTTAATTTCATCGCAAAATATTCCATATTTTAGGAGAAATCGCCGTGAAACATAATCAGTTGTTTAATCAGTCGTTTCATAGAATCGTTACAATTCGTTTCAATTCGATTCATTAGGATTTTATATATATAGGGTAGATATAACTATACTTAAAAAGTGACACAAACATATAAAAATATTATTTAATACAACCCTGAGATCCTTCGAACACACACGCGTTCATTTTCGAAGGGAAAAGATGACTGACTGAATAGAAAGCAAATTTAAAAACAAAAACAAAATATTACGCATGCGCAAGCGGAGTTCAGTCCATTTCCCTGCAGAGGGGTGAAACGATCAATTCATATTTTCAGGAGTTCTTGATATATTTACGATATTATACGAAATCGCGGGAATATTATAAGAAAGGACATCGTTACAAACAGTATCACTCCTAAGCAAAATTTCAATGGATTCACGGATTATTGAAGAGTAATGGTTAGACGTTGAATTCCTGAAAATATGAACTGATATTTTCAACCCTCTGCAGAGAATGGAAATGGACTGAACTCCGCTTGCGCATGCGTAATATTTTGTTTTTGTGTTTAAATTTGTTTTCCATTCAGTCAGTCATCTTTTCCTTTCAAAAATGAACGCGTGTGTTTTTGAAAGATCTCAGGGTTGTATTAAATAATATTTTTATATGTTTGTGTCACCTTTTAAGTAGTTATATGTATGTTGTAAAGTTTATATTAATGACAAGGTGAAAATTCCTTCACGACACTAGTTTTTAAATACTGTGTTTTGACTCTATTTTAAAACTTGAGCAAAAAAAAAAAAAATAATAATCCTACCCGAAAAAATAAAGTAAAATAAAATAAAAGCTGAAAAAATAGAGTCAATTCATTTCAAGTCCAACCCTAGGATTCGGTTTGGCTGGTATAAAAATGGGTTTCCCGATTATTGAAAATCTCAGTCTGAGTACATTTTATAAGGAATGTTGATTCAATTCCTTATAGTAATAAAATCAATAAAAGCTCAAAAAAGTATATCATAATATTGATGAATTAAAATTCACAGTCGTTATGCTGGAATGCAAGAAAATAGAATCAATCTGATTTAAATCCAACCTATGGGTCCGGTTTGGTTTGTATAAAATTGGTTACCTAATTAATGAAAATTTCAGTCCGAGTATACTTTTTGAGAAATAATGATTTATGGTAATAAAATCAATAAAAAGTTCAAGAAAATTTTAACACAGTATTCAGGGATTATAATTCATTGTCGTAAGTTTTTGATGTATTATTTTAATCATTTTTGCGAATAAAGTGGAGGGGTGGATCCAGGCAAAATTTAGGGCCCATTCACTAAAATCTATTTAAAAAAATAGGCCCCTTCACACAAATAAATTTAACAAAATAGGCCTCTTGCCAAAAATAAATTTAAAACAATAGGCCCCTTCACAAAAATGAACTTAATAAAATGGGCCCATTCACAAAATTCCTTTTAATAAAACAGGCCCCTTCATAAAATTCCTTTTAATAAAAGAAATCCTCTCATACAATTGCTTTTCATAAAAACTGTTTTAAAATATGTAATTTGTCAATAAAACCAAGTCACGAAAAACAAAATCTTTAGCCAGAGGATTTAAAGAAGTTTTCGTTAATAAAATGCTTAGTTCGAATTTGAGTAAATGGGTTTCAACTTTCGTCAACAAATGTTGTTTTTCACATTTTTCATTTAATAAAATTCACAAAAATAACTTTTACTTTTCACAAAATGGGCTCCAAGAATACCCTTGAAGTGGAAAATTAGTTGATTTCATTTTAGCTTGTATTTATAAAATGTACTCGCCTAAGAAGCACACTATTTAATTCGAACACAATGACATCAATTTTTATAAAATACAAAATGGCTGTAAATTTTTGTCTGATTTTTTATGGATATCACGCCATTTAATATTTTACTTTCACTGCACTTTCTGACAGAAATAGCAATTGTACGGTTAATGAACCAGCCAGAATTTTAGCGCTTTATGCAGAAACAGGTCGATATTTAGAATACAATTACGATAAGCTTATTTTAACAATTCTATATCAAGGAAGCGACGAATATATAACTAACTCAATTACCAACCGAAGTAATTACACTTCTAAAACTAATCAGCTCAGTATTCTAACCAGCGGTAATGTTTAATAGCCAATAGAAAGCCGGAGCATAAAACTATTATAGATAAAATATAGTATATGGTATAATTTGGTGAAACGTTCTTTATTCCCACAAGTATAACTCGATTTACACTTCATCTTATCTAAGGCGTGAAAGGCCAGTAAAAGATGGCAATTAAAACGTTAGCGTTTACGGCTCTCTCGGGGAAAGTCTATCGGAATAGGAATTTTCGGCAGTCGTAAATTTCCGGGTAGTCCAGCTATTTTTACAATCGGGAATAGCGTTAACAGCTTAAAACGAAATATGAATTGCAGACGTATTCACAAATAGTCATAGGAATAATAATAATAATAATTGGAATGAATAATTTACAACGAAAGTTTTGCTGTGAAATTTTACTTTTGTTATGAACAAAGATAATTTTAATAAAAAATGCATTATTTGGAAATAAAAATGACAAATAGTAAATATATTCAATAATAATAGTAAATATATTCAAGCCTTAAAACAGACCTTCTTTCTCTATTTGAAAAAAATAGTTACGTAGAGTTTACTCAATATGGTATACATAAGGCTCGTCAAGTGTATTCCTTTTTATTATTGGGTTGCCCGTAAAGTTCGTGCTGACTCGTGCCCACTGGTAACTATTTTTATATTCTATTCGTTCACTATTTAAAAAAATGTTTTTTAAAGTACGTTTCTTTTGCAGATGTTGTCATAGTATATGTAAAAGATTTTTATTTTTAAAAGTGGTGCGAGATGAATTTTAAAATATGACGAGAACTTTTGGGAAACAAACTTTTGGTACATACTTTCACTGTCATAAACAAGCTCCTTCCATTCGATTGAAACATTCTGACCCTCCCTCCGTACTATCCGGGCATTGCTCCGCCCGACTACTCTTTGTTTATTTTTCTCAAAAAAAAATTGACTCTTTGAATGACCTAAAAAATCATCACGATAACTATTTTGCCATAAAATTATAAATGTTTTGGACAGAAGGCTTTATGAGACTTCTGGACAGTCGGAAGAAGGTTGTAGAACACCCGATAATTTACCTAATTAATTATTTATTTACGCCTACGAATAACTTTAGCATAAGCGAGCCCATTTCAACACACACACACACGCTGATGGACCAAAGAGCATTTGGACTACATATTGATTGTAAAAATAACTAAACTAAACTCTGAGGCCTTACAATCCATTAAAGATCATGTCAAGCAGTGCGCAACTCTATCTGCACGATGAGGGGACGCTGTTGCTATGCAGCATGCAGCATATGTCCAACGCCCCCTACATAAGTTAGAAAGCCGTGACACGCTTTGTTCTGACGTCACGAAAGTGTAATGGAACAGGGAAAACAAAGAAAAAAAATTCGAACAACTTGCATGTTTCGATTTCGTTGGCTCGTGGAGTTATTAATTATTATTTACTAATAATAATTAATAATTCCACGTGGAGTTATTAATTATTATTTACTACTAATAATTAATAATTCCACGAGGCCAACAAAATCGAAACATGCAAGTTTTTAGATTTTTTTTTTCCCTGCTTCATGTGACTTTCGTGACTTCAGAACAAAGCGTGTCACTGCTTTCTACCATATCATCTAAGGGGTGTTGATATATCCTGGCCAGGCGGTCGTCCCAAGGCGGCACCTCCAGTCAATTCCTAAGTAAGCTTGATACTCATTTATAGACCAAAAAGAGATGAAAGTTTTGGTGATCCTTGCTCAAATCTCTGGCCAAATGTGGGACCAGCGCTACGCGCTGACCATTTAGATCTTGACCTTTTTTTTTCATTATGAAAATGCTCTCTGATATTTTAGGTTGGCAGTTATAATCAGCTGTAATTTTGTCTAATAATCATGCGCATTATTCAAACAGTTGAAATTCAAACTAAAACCACAGTTTTATAAACTTTAATGTCTCAAATTCGTCTACTCTGAAAACTAATGGCCTGAGATAAAAGAGAAGAAATGACGTCAGCAGCGGAAAAGAGATTGGGTGGTCAAAAAAGCGTTACTGTCGCTATAACAGCATGCTATTCACTTGCTAAAATGGGTAATGATACAATATTTATTAGGGTATTTTTCGAAAAAAACCCGGAGGAATGAGTAATAGTCCGTATATGAAAAGCAATAAATTGAAAAAGGAAAAAAAAAAAAAAGAATAAAATAACAAAATTAAAGACTACGAAACAGAATTTCGAATATTTTAAGAAAAAGAGGCAATTAATAAGGTGTTAAAAGTAAGTTTTCATTACACATACATTGATAGAATCAAAAATTTCCTATTGTAAACCTCATAAAATACAGCAAAATAAATTTTGAATAATCAAAAAATTCTAAGAAATCCCAAATTTTTAATACGATGCCCACTACTTATTGCCCCCTTTCTCCATCCTTCATAAAATTTCTTTTTTTCAACTAAAAATAATTTCAACTCATTTGCGATCGACAATAAACGCGAACATATTTCGAAACATAATTTTGCAATATCTATCATTATTTCTTTGTCCAAAAAAAGCTCCACAGTGGAAAGGATGGGAACATAATAGTTCATTAAGCGAGATCACTGTATCCAAGATGAGTAAAGAGTGAATAAAATGGTATTCATTGCAATAGTTCCCCCCTGACGGTCTTGTAATATATTTCGTACGGCCCACACACGTCTGCGGCCAATCCATTATGCGGTCATCATTTAGACGCTTTATCAAACAAATCTAAACTACTTGCTTGCATAACCAAAGTATTAAACCAGTGCATTACCATATTCATTGCGCTTATTTATACGGCAGATGGGCATGTCTGGTTGATAAGATTTGCGAAGTGTTATGTTAGTACTTTCCTCTTGCTATTTTTTTTCCTATATTATTATTTATGCATACCATTATATCATTTCATATTTGTAAATCACGCGGTTCAGAACTGCCTTTCGGAAACAAATCTATCAAAACTGTTGAGGACCGGATTGATTTAACAGTTGGAAAATGATATCGTGACTTTCAAATAATCAATTCGGGTTCTAAGAAAGACAGGAACGAGAATGTGTTTGTAGACAATAATTTTGGCGTTCATTTTATCCAATCAATCATTCAGTAGAGTTAAACATACGTTTGCACGATTATATTTTGATATTTTATCTATCAATATACAAACAAGGTTTTTCAATTACAAAATGTAAGCACCCCAATATTGGGGCAATATTGAGGCAATATTTCATGCCAATATTGGAACAACATTTCACGTTAATATTGGCGCAATATTGGCTACAAATATTTGCTAAATAAGGGCAAAATGTAAACACTCCAATATTGGTGCCATATTTTATGCCAATATTGGCTAAAAATATTGGCTAAATACGGGCAAAATGTAAACAACCCAATATAGGGGCAATATTTCATGCCAATATTGGCTAATAAGGGCAAAATGTAAACACCCCAATACTGGAGCAATATTTCATGCCAATATTGCGGTAACATTTAGCCAAGATGTAGCCAATATTGGTTGGCTACTGGGGTTGCATAAAAAAATTCACAAGAATTAACAACGCAAATGAAATTGCTTTGCAAAATTATACAGTCTTCTTCTATTTGAAGAAGACTGGTACTATTTAAAGAAGTACTTGAAAAATACTACACGCCAATGTCAATCAGATTTGCTGCTCTGAGTATTTGGAAAAAGTTATTTCTTTTAACCGTAATCTTTTAGTGGGAATTTTACTGAAGTTTTATAAAAATATAACAAACCAGAAATTTTTATTTAAAACTATTTAACATATATTTTTGTGTTTTATGAAGAAATTTTTGGTTCGAATCGAAATATTTTCATTTGGCACTTGTCAAATGACCTTTTGGTATATTTCGTGTTAAAAGCTAGTGTGCCTGCGTAACGCACAAGAAGGTAATTGAAAGAAATCCAAAAATTTACGAAAACTTACGATTTGTGATAAAACATATTGTGGTACAATAATTAGAACAAATAAATAAATAATTCGAAAAAGAAACGGTTTTTTATTTGAAAAAGAAGTCTAAGGAAAAGTAAATTTCTCAATTAAGAATTTGAATTTGTTCTTGCTCACTCCGTTTGCAGTCAGCTAGAGTTTAAAAATTGAAAGGTGTACTAATATTTACCTATTCGCATTCCAAGCGTGCATTTCAAAAATTTCTTTTTTAATCAGGAATTTCGAATTCATATTAGAAATTCGAAATAGTAATTTTTGCTTTATTTAATCTAATGACAGGCGTTCGCTGATTACATAAGCTATAATTTTTTCTCTCGGAATTTCTGAATAATAAAACAATCCTTGAAATGGACGCATATATGCGCTAATGATGCAAATAAGTTAATAAGTTTCGCGGTTAAAGATATTTTTTTTTCTTTCCTTTGTGCCAGCCCGACCTATTGGTCCGACAAGATCGTATCAGGATGCAATTTTTCAGTGAAGCAAGTAAATACAGTTGGAAATTGCACGTCTAACATGGCAAACGAGGGTGCGTTCGTACTATTTTTAGTAGTTTTATGAATATTTTTGGTACCGCATATTGTACTGAATGCATATTTTAGAGTACTTCATCGGTGCATATCCATTTCATTCTGTTCGAAAGGCTGCAACATCATTAAAATGCGCTTGAAATAATTTTTTCCCATTGGCCGTCATGTAGCGGAAAACTTTTGACTGTCCCTGTCATTAAACTATACATCCGATTTTCATAAAATTGAAAATGGCTCGACACAATTTTGCAACAATTATATATTTAAAATTTCAGACCATTCGGTTGGGTAGTTTTTGCTCTGTTGCAGGCGGACAGACCGACAGACCGACAGACCGAACGACGACTAGGTTCTACGTATTTATATAATTACGAAAGCACCTAAAAACTGCATTTTTGTAAACATTAGTAATAATTAATAAACATACTTATTTATATTCGTACATTAGGGATCTTATAAATTCCATGAACACTCCTCCACCCGCCAAAGAAAAAAAAATCAAACAACAAAAAAAAAGAACAAAAATATTTATTTTATTGATTAAAAATAAACTAAAGAACAAAAATATTTGTTTTATTGATTAAAAATAAACTATTTATAAGTTACAGACTAAATCTATATAATTATAGTATTTTTTTTTCCTGTAGAAAATTTCTCACGCCATGCATTCAATAATATTTCAAATTTTAATTGCTTAAAAGGCGTACAGCCAACAGAGTGAAAAAGTGTCCAATCCGGGACAAGATCCCGGGTCATCGGTATAGCGCACAGACGTTCTACCAACTGAACCACTTGGAACGACACCCAGTCTGTCACTTCTCACTATCATATAATGTTGGCAAGGTTACAAGAGTCGGTGGCTCACGGAAAAATTTCCATCTTGTGCTGCGTTTGTAGCCTTGCCAACATATGATAGTGTGAAGTGATAGGCTGGGTATCGTTCCAAGTGGTTCAGTTGGTAGAACGTCGGTGCGCTATACCGATGACCCGGGTTCTTGTTCCGGCTTGGACACTTTTCACCCTGTTGGCTGCACGCCTTTTAAGCAATTAAAATTGGAAATATTATAAGTTATACACTTTAATAAAAATAGACCACACTACATCAGTTTATTCACAAAAAACTTTTATATTTTAGAAACAAAAGAAATTAGAATAAAATCGCAATAGAGGAAAGATGTATTATCTGAGAAACTTTTCCAGTTTTTTAGCATGTAACTGAAATATCAATAATTTTCAGTATTCGGGATGGTATTGAAATATTTTCAAGCTTGTGACAAAATTTTTTAAAAGATAAATACATTTTGCAATTCGTCTAAAAGTCACAAAAATATACAGTGCCATCTGACAAACAACAATATCTTGTTTAATGCTATATTACTGGTTTTCTCAGCAATAACAGTATTTATGTCGAACCTGTTTAACAACAAACATTCGACAAGCAACAACTTTTTGTTTTCTCTATGTTAGTGTAGCTAATTTCTAAGTATTTTGAAGTTTTATCTCTAAATAGCTAAACTGAACGCACAATATTATAAATAATAAGAAAATTATGAACATATCCATTGGCTTTTTTTTTTAACAAATGAGTTTTTGGCAAAAACCAAATTAAATTCCCATAAAAATATTAAACAGCGATCATTGGCTGCATCAGCATTAATACGTACATCGATATTTTTACTCCCCTCCCCCTCTTTCTCTCAGGTTTCGTTTTTTTTTTTTTTTTTTTTTTTAAGTAGAGAGAGCTACACCTTAAATTACAATGTTACTACAATTAAAACTGCTTAATTTTGTCCTCAGCGTTTTGCAATAGGTATCGACTAGAAAAGATCGATATGGGAGCTATCATTAACGTATAAGTTTTTAAAGTTCCATTATAAAGAATGGATTGGTGCAAAAGCATGCATGCAATTTAGATCGTGAGAAATCAATTCATAAAGAAAAATATAGTTCAAATTTTTGACACTAGGTGCAATAGTGGCATTTCAGATTGATTTTTGGCAGTAAAATAGGCGGAAAAACTGAAATGTTACTCTATTAAATGTTTGTAAATCCCGTAAAACTTTAATTCTTTTCAGTTTTTATACCTATTTTAATGCCGGAAAGCAGAGCGCTACTTTTGCCCCTCGTGTCGAAAATGTCAACTATTTTACTTTTATAAATCGAATTCTCAAGTTCTTCAATTTCCCAGTGCTTGAAGTAGCCACCATTCTATTTAAAACAACTTTATATAGACGTTCCATATTTCGGTATGTAATTTGTACAGCATACGCAGTATATGAGTGAAATATTGTTGATATAAAAAAACTGCCGGTAATGCACTGTGAGCGCGCCCTTCTTTTTAATGATTTCAGCTCATTTCGCATATAAGATAAACAAGTCTGTTGAAAACACCGCCACAATATCTACATTATTGTAAAAATTGTGACTAATAATCCCGATTTGACTTGGAGTAATACATCTTGTATTTTTGATTGACAAAATCCATTGATAGGTAGATTTTATGGGAAATATTACTTCGTCTTCTTGTGTACTATCCTTCCTCTCTTTTTTTCTTGAAAGAGTCTTAAGGTACATCGTATGGATCTTTCTAAACATAAATGTTACAATTAATGACTGTGGTAAGTGTGTCTCATTTTATTCTTAGAGTTTCTGTAATGACTATCCACAGTAGTTCAGTATAGATTTAGCGAAGAAGAATTGGTGTTGTCCCAGTAGCAATGAGCCGACTTTCTAAAAGCTATCTCGACATCGCCCAAAACAATTTCGGAGTTACTGAATAATCGCTCAGTGTTGCAATGATCATAAATATTTCTCCTCGTTGTCAAAAAGGACACCTCTAGACAAATAGCCTTTATCGCGCCTGTAGCAAACTCTGAAAGTCGGCAGGAGTGCTTGAACTCATTAATCAGAACCGGTGGAGGTCCGGCCATAAGATGCTATCGCAACGGACGTTCTTAAAGTATATCTGTCACTCGTTTAGCCGAAGTTATATCTCACAAATGTAATTATGATAATTATGATAGTATCTTTTCATCTTTATTGATTAAATTAACTTTTTTTAGAAAGAATTCTTTTTACTGAATATGCATGATAAAAAAAGGAGAGAAACTTTTAAAGGATGGGTCAAATAAAATTACTCAGCGGACATAATGGTTGAACAAATGTATGTTACACACCCAGTAAATTAAATTTTATTTCTCTGTCCGAGATAAAATCTCTTCCAGGTATAACGAATGTTTATGAGAACAAATTCCCATTTTTTAAATCCAAGTTTCTTCGGAGAGAAGGTGTGGTTTGTATAATATTGTACAACAAACTTACAAAAGACTGAATATTATGTGATGATAAATGTAATTTATTTACATTTCTCGAGCCATTGCATATGAAAATAATTTAATAAACATCATTTTTAGATCAGGTCATTTAAGATGTGAAAGTATACGAATAAAAATCAGCTAAATTGATTGGGTCTTCCTTCTGCCTCAGCCTCTTTGTGATATAATATCCTTTTTCAGTTTTCTTCAATGTCGGAGAAAAAGATATAGACAAATTTTAAATAGAAAAATCTAAAATGTTATATTATCCGATATAATTTATTCTATATTTTTTGAAAATATTTATACCTGAAAATCTTTATACATTTGAATAAAAAAAGTCCTTCCGGCCAGTGCCGGGAGGAAGAGGTAGCTTTCATATTCCTTATTTTTTAAAAGCCAGCTTATATTATTCAAACACACGGAGCTCAAATTAGTGGAATCCGATTATAGAAGATTAAATACTAATTTTTGTCAATATTGAATATGAATGAAAATTTCGCCAAATTAGTCAGCGTTATCAAAGCTGTTTTTTTTTTTTTTTTTTGTCGCGAAATTCGGTGATATCTCGAATTATATTAATAATTATATTAACCCGAATTATCGGTGATAGCCCGCCATTTTAAAACAACATAATGGGTGCAACAAAGTTCACCAATGAACTTGGTCGAGACCTTAGTAATTCCTGTGCACATGCTTACTCATATCTAAATCGGTTGATTTATACGAGTGCTGTTGCAGGCAAAAAATCAGATTTTTCAAAATGTCACACACATTCGAAATTCAAACTGCTATATCTCGGCCTTTGTTTTAGATAAAGGCAAAACAAAAAATGATCCGGAATCTTTGTAACAAGCTGAAACACATAAGAAAAAAAAAATCTTTTTCAATTTCTAATTTTTTTGTACCTCATTTAAAATTAATTTTTTTTAAATTTTTAAATGGCCGCCATTTTGAAACAAGATGGCGAATGATGTTGGCCAACGTACTCGGTCGAGACATTGGTATGTACTATGTACACACCAATTTATATCCAAATCCGTTCATAAATACGCGTTTTATCGTGTGACAAAAATCAGATCGTTTCAAAATGTCAGCCACAATAGAATTTCAAAGTGCTATAACTCAACCGTTTTTTAAGATATAGACGAAACAAAAAATGCTCCGGAATCTTCGCATCAAGTTCAAACACATAAGAAAAAAAATCTTTCTCGATTTATAATATTTTTGTACTTCATTTTAAATTTTAATTTTTTTTAAATTTTAAATGGCCGACATTTTGAAACAAGATGGCGTATGAAGCTAGCCAACGAACTCGGTCGAGACATTGCTATGTACTATGCACATGTCTTGTCACATCCAAATCGGTTCATAAAAACGCATATTATCGCGTGACAAAAATCAGATCGTTTCAAAATGTCAGCCACAATAGAATTTCAAAGTGCT
The DNA here is from genome assembly GCA_963932465.1 of Maratus speciosus. Classification (NCBI taxonomy): domain Eukaryota; kingdom Metazoa; phylum Arthropoda; class Arachnida; order Araneae; family Salticidae; genus Maratus; species Maratus speciosus. The sequence continues at coordinate 7,700,984 of OZ010792.1, read as the reverse complement.
ATAACTCAACCGTTTTTTAAGACATAGACGAAACAAAAAATGCTCCGGAATCTTCGTATCAAGCTCAAACACATAAGGAAAAAATCTTTTCCAATTTCTAATTATTTTGTACCTCACTTTTAAATTTTAATTTTTTTAAATTTTTAAATGGCCGCCATTTTGAAACAAGATGGCGGATGAGGCTGGCCAACGAACTCGGTCAAGTCATTGCTATGTACTATGCACATTCTTTGTCACATCCAAATCGGTTCATAAATACGTGTATTATCGCGTGACAAAAATCAGATCGTTTCAAAATGTCAACCATGCTAGAAATTCAAAGTGCTATAACTCAGCCATTTTTTAAGATATAGACGAAACTAAAAATGCTCCAGAATCTTTGTATCAAGCCCAAACACATAAGAAAAAAATCTTTTTCAATGTCTAATTTTTTTGTGCCTCATTTTAAATTAATTTTTTTTTAAATTTTTTTAAATGGCCGCCATTTTGAAACAGGATGGCGGATGAGGCTGGCCAACGAACTCGGTCGAGACATTGCTATGTACTATGTACATTCCTTGTCACATCCAAATCGATTCATAAATACGTGTATTATCGCGTGACAAAAATCCGATCGTTTCAAAATGTCAGCTATGCTAGAAATTCAAAGTGCTATAACTCAGCCATTTTTTAAACTATAGACGAAACAAAAAACGCTCCAGAATCTTTGTATCAAGCCCAAACACATAAGAAAAAAATCTTTTTTAATGTCTAATTTTTTTGGACCTCATTTTAAATTTTAAATTTAAAAAAAAAATTTAAATGGCCGCCATTTTGAAACAAGATGGCTGATGAAGCTGGCCAACGACCTCGTTCGAGACATTAGTACGTACTATGTACACACGAAATTTTATCCAAATCGGTTCATAAATACGAGAGTTACAGTATGACAAGAATCAGATATATATATATATATATATATATATATATATGGATATATATAAATATATATGTATATCAATTTTGAACGGAGGGTGATTTCGGGGTCTAGTGGTCATGATCGGTGAAAATATACCAAAATTTTTTGGAATCGTTTTCCTCCGAACGGCTGCAATAGGTAGCTTTTTGTAATGAAAGCTACCTAAAAATGTTTTTTTTATAATTATACTAGCAAACCCCGCGGCTTTGCTCGCGTAATAGTTGAAATATGCCAAGTGATATTTGCATGAGTATTTTTTATTAGAAGAACACTTTTTGAAATAATTCAAAAATTACAAATTAAGCCACAGTTTGACTAAACTTTATTATAAAAGTGCAATAGACAGAAATGAGATTTTAATTAATCCGAAGAACTAAAACTAATTCCAAATAAATGATAATTTAGAAAGTATTTTGAGACTTTTATGCTCATTTCATACTCCCATTTCAGTATTCATTTGAAGTTTTGAAATTTTTTAGAAACCATCCTAACACATTTACATCTTAAAATTAACCATCATGTCAAATTCCAAGCTTCTTGTCTAACAGTGTCTGGTGTTCGTGGCACCAACATAAAATGCCAAAACAGAGTTGAAATAGAATGTCTCGAAAAGTGTTGAAACTGAGACTGTCACCATTAATTTGCCAACATTAACCTTGAAATCGGTTGGTATTTCCTAATATTCTATAGAAAACGGAATTTAGATGTTTTTAAAGGCTTTCTTGTTGTTCCGGCCAACCAGGTGGTAGTACACCGGCATAAGATATAGCCCGTATAGGATCAGGGTCTATCAGTATTAATTCGCAACCAACAACTTCTGTAATCGGTTTATTATTTCCTGAGATTTCATAGAAATCGTAACTTAGGACTCTTTTAGAATGCTTTTCGCTCCTTCCCTTCGCTTCACCCCTTTTTATTTTCGAATTTATTTTCGACTGTTCTTAGAGGACATTTATATTTTATAAGTAACTACCGTGCTATATTTAAAGTTTCTTGTCTCTTCAGTACTGCAGAAATCGCAATTTAGAAAGTTTTTTGCTCCTGCAACCCTAGACATAAAATATAGCTTATGTTTGAGCAGGTTCTATCACCATCAATTTGCAACAATTATGTTTGAAATCGGTTTCGTATTTCATACGATAGCATAAAAATCGTAATTTAGAACGCTTATAGAACGCTTTTCGCACACTTCATACTTTTAAATGGGGAATTTTCTTTCCACAATTCTTAGAAAGCATTTAAATCTTTGAAGTAATTACCATTCCAAATTTAAAATGTTAGACCTCCTCAGTAACACGAAAAACGCAATTTAGAACATTTTTTGCTCTTGTAACTCCCAGGTGGTAGTGCCAACAACGTAAAATATAGGCCATGTTGGAGCGGGGACTGTCACCATCAATTTGAAACCATTACTTCTGAAATCGGTTTATATTTCCTGCGTTTGCGTAGAAATCGCTATTTAGAACGTTTTCAGAACGCTTTTCGTTAATTTTCACCCCTTTTAAATTTCAATTTTTTAAGGAACTCTTCTCAGAGAGTATTTACAGCTGATAAATAATTACCATGCCAAATTTCAAGTTGCTAGCCCCTTCAGTATCACAAAAGTCACAATGTAGAGCGTTTTTTAAAATGCAACCGCAAGGTGGTTGTGACGCCTACATGAAATAGATCCTATATTGGAGCGAATGCTGTCACCATCGTTTTCACACCATTATTTTTTAAATCGGTTCGGTACTTCCTGAGACTGAGTAGAAATCGCAATTTAGAAAGTCTTTTAGAACGCTTTTCGCTCATTTTCACCCCTTTTTAATTTCGGTTTTTTAGGAAATGTTCTTAGAGATCATTTGTATCTTATAAATAACTGCCTGCCTAATTTCAGGATTCTAGGACCTTCAGTAACACAAAAATCGCAATTTAGAACGGTTTTTCTTCTGCAACCCCTAGGTGGTAGTGACACCGACATGAAATAGAGCCTATGTTTGAGCAAGGGCTGTCATCGTCAATTTCCAACCATTACTTTTGAAATAGGTTGGGTACTTTCTGAGATTGCGTAGAAATCGCCATTTAGAATGTTTTTTAGAACTATTTTCGTGCATTTTCACCCCTTTTAAATTTCGAATTTTTTAAGAGGCGATCATTTATATCTTATAAGTAACTACCATTCCAAATTCCACGTATCTGGGCCCTTCAGTAACACAAAAATCGCAATTTCGAACGTTTTTTTGCTTCGGCACCCCCTTTAGGGGTAGTGGCACCGACATAAAATGTAGCCTGTATTGGAGCAAGGGCTGTCACGATCATTTTGACACCATTATTTTTTAAATCGGTTTGGTACTTCTTGAGATTGTTTAAAAATCGCCATTTAGAACGTTTTTTAGAACGCTTTTGGGGCATTCCCCCCCCCCCTTTAAATTTCGATTTTTTAAAGAAATGTTCTTAGAGATCATTTATATCTAATAACTACCATGCCAAATTCCGTGTATCTGGACCTTTCAGTAACACAAAAATCGCAATTTCGAACGTTTTTGCTTCTGCATCGCCTTTAGGAGTAGTGGCACCTACATAAAATGTAACCTATGTTGGACAAAGGGTTATCACTATCATTTTGACACCATTATTTTTGAAATCGGTTTCATACTTCCTGAAATTGCGTAAAAATTGCAATTTAGAACGTTTTTTAGAACGCTTTTCGGGCATTTTCGCCCCTTTTTAATTTCGATTTATTCAAGAAATGTCCTTGGAGATCATTAGTATAAGTAACTACCATTCCAAATTTCATGTTTCTAGGCCCTTCAGTAACACAAAAATCGCATTTTTAGAACGTTTTTTGCTTCTGCATCCCCTTTTGGCCAGTCGCACAGACATAAGATATAGCCTATGTTCTAAGTTGGACTAACACCATCATTTTGATACCATTACTTTTGGAATCGGTTCGGTAGTTTCAGAGCTTACTTCCTACAAATAAATAATTTTTACCTCTTTATAATATTAGATAGAAGATAGAAGATAGATTTATATAGGAAGAAAATTGGGGGAAAAGAATATAGAGGACGCGTAGAATTCAGCACCCACCCACCCCCCAAAAAACGCTTGTAATTAAAAAAAAATACCATTTTATTTTCGTCAGAACCTCTATTATTGCCAGTTCAGAAATGATTTTTTTTTTTTTTTTTTTAACCAGGATTATGACGTTGATGGAATATAGATCGAGGCATTATCCTGCTGAAATATTTATTCATCGGATGCAATAAGATATTTTCTTGCTAATAATACTTTTTCGGCAAATAACTTGCTTTGTAATTTGTTTTGGTGATCGAGGGAAAAGAGAAGAGATATGCACAGTTCTCCTGGAAAAAAAAAATTATCTTCTAAAATTTAACGTGATTCGAATCTTTCTTGTATCATTCTTAGTGTGTTCGCAAAAAATCCTCATGTTAAATTATGAATAATAAAACAGCCTCCTTCGGCAAAAATACATATAAGGAATCAAGTAGAATTTGTTAAAATGCATGTTGTTCATGATAAAATACAGAAAGATATAATTTTCTCTGACGAGAGGAAGTTCACTTTAGATTGACCGGATGGTTTCTATTATAACTGGGATGATCTTCGGCTTGAAAAGGCGATTTCTTTAAACGGCAAATCGGAGGAGAAATTGTCCTGTTTTCGGACGACGTTGCCTGTAACAGGACAATTCCAATACTATTTTAAGTAATTAAACAAATTCCCAACCATTTCAAGATATTCTTGCTTCAAGAAATGTATTGTTAGAGGCATCTATTATTACTTTCGGAGCATATTTATTTCAGTAAGATAATGCCTAGCCACGTTTCATCAGCAACAAATTAATTGATTACAGCAAGTGGGGCTTCGTTGCTATCATAGTACCCTAACTTAAACCCATTAGGAAATCTATGGGGAATAACAGTAAAAGTTATTTATGCAAATGACAAGTGTTATGCCAATAAACATGAACTAAAATTTGATATCAACATATCATGGGAAAATGTCCAAGAATACTCTTTTAAAAACTATCAGATTCTATGGCTATTAAAGCCATTAAATTAATTGAAAATATTGGTAATTCTTTTAACCGCAAGCTTTACTTTAGCTGAATTCATCACTGTCTCTGCATATATATTTTTTTTAATTTCCTTCCTGTTGAAATAAAAAATAAATAAAACTACAAATTATTTTGCCAAATGTTTGACATAATAAGGATTTTAAAGTATATTTTCCCTTTCGTAAAAGTATACGACTTTGATTTTGGGTCTCATTTTTTGGGATTCTTATGAAATTTTTACTTTTTTAAAAATACATTCCAAAGACTATAGTTGGACCCAAAGTAATGATTCACAATCAAGAAGTTACATCGTTTCCGTATACTTTTTGCAAGAAAACCTGCATCTGTCGTGATGTTATCAAAAGCAACTGCATTTGAGATTTGGCAATTCATTATTGGTATTTAATATCTGCTTATACCTACCGCTTTGATCTTTAATCGCATTTTATACTTGTTCTTTATCGCAAAGAGTCGAGAGTGCATGACCCTATCAAGTAGAAGAAATTTTGTTATTACCATTGCTTAAAATATCTCTTTTAAAGTTCTGCCCGCTTACTCTCAACATTGAAGTCAATTAGCTACGTGATGTGAATTCTATAAATCGTACCGAATGGGGGTCCGATTGCGTTTTCGATTTAGATCAGGACTTGTCATTTTGTCAACTGAGTTTTTTTTTATGCTATTGAAAGCATTAATTGAAAATCGAAGATCTTATCCTAATTAGAATGCCGCCGAACTTTTTAAAACATAATATTTAAATTTTGACCTTAGAGAATTCGCATCAATTAAATTAGTGCATGCGGGCAAGACTAAATACATTAGACAATGGAAGGCAAGAAAAATTATCAAAACAAAATATTTGCTAAGTACAAATACTGATAGCTTGATTAGAGAGTGGATAATGGTTCTTCTTAAATAGTTACTGTATCTCAGTTTAAATTGTTGATAATAATCTGACAGTGTCAAATAAAATTAATGTAATACAATGTTGTCCAATAACACTTTCAGGATATTAAATAAGAATAAAACAAAAATTATTTTCAATTTCTTAGTGTTTTTTATTCTGATTATGAGTGTGTTTGATACCAATTAAGATAAACTAAGAGTTGTTAAAACTGCTTTGTTAGACGAATCTGACAATGCTGTCACAAGCAATACTGAATGCTACTCTAAGATAAGAGATGGATTTTTCTTTCTTTAACCCCTTGAGGGGCACCAGTATATACACTGCTCAAAACAATTAAAGGATATTTGAAGTTTTATATAAAATAAAGATATAAACGAAATTTTTTTTGCCGAAAATAGAAGAAGAGAATCACAAATGCAAATTTTTCTGGTTTTCAAACTGTGGAGTATGCACATTTTGAGTTCGACGTCAAAAACGTCGCTTCAGCGGCAGCGAATGAAATTTGACTTTCAACTGGATAAAAGAGAATGAAGACAAGGATGATCGGCATTCAGTGATTGCTTTGTTTCGATGAGTACGGTGTATCAGCGAAGTCATTTGACAGATTCAGAAGCTTTGAGAATTGTTGGTAGGTTAGAAGGGGGCCAAACTCAAGCCGAAGTAGCGCAAGCCATCGGAGTGTCACAAAGTGTCATTTCCAGGATCTGGAACCGTTTTTTGGAGAGTGGATGTGCAGACCGAAGACCAGGGCAAGGTCGTAGACGGGCAACAACGCCCAATGAAGATCGGTATTTAGCGTTAACAGCTCGGAGACACCGAACCATGAACGCTACTCTTCTCCAACAACACCTTCGCTCGGCTACAGGCACCACGATTTCAACTCAGACTGTCCGAAACCGGCTCCATGCTGTAGGTCTGTATGCTCGCCGACCGATGGTATGTGTTAGATTAACATCAAGGCATCGTCGCGACCGCAGGGAGTGGGCAACCGAGCATGTCAACTGGAGGAGAAATGAATGGAGCAATATTCTGTTTTCTGACGAGTCCCGTTTTTCTGTGCATCCGGATAATAGGCGTATTTTCATCTGGAGGGACCGTGGCAGTAGGAATAATCCTGCGTTCGTGCACGAAAGTGTCAGATTTGGCGGTGGAGGAGTGTTGGTGTATGGTGGCATCTCCATTGACGGGCGCACTGACCTCTACATCATTCGAGATGGAGCTCTGACTGGTCGCCGATATAGGGATGAGATCCTCAGACCTATTGTAGTCCTTTACGCTGCAGCAATCGGAGATAACTTCATTTTAATGGACGATAACTGCAGGCCACATCGTGCAAACCTGGTGGAGGATTTCCTTTTCGAGAAAGGAATCGTTCGAATGGAATGGCCAGCGTGTTCTCCAGACATGAATCCAATCGAGCACGTTTGGGACGCTCTAGGAAGACGAGTTTCTGGCCGCCAACAACCCCCACAAACTCTCCAAGAACTGGAAAGAGCTCTTCTGCAAGAGTGGGGCAGAATACCCCAACTCGTCATTAATAGCCTCATTGAGTCCATGCCTCAAAGGTGTTCAACGTTGCTGGCTGCCCGTGGAAACCATACCCCCTACTGAAAATGATTTTCTTTGAAGAAAACACCTTTTCTTATTCTTTTTTTCTCATATGCACAAATTGTGTTTTTTTCCTTTAGTACACAAATGCGCAATAAAATGCATTTTTTTCTGCCAAACATGTGTAATTTATTCTCATATAACCTACTATGTCTGTCGACCATGTATCAATCAGCTAAACAGTTTACCAGATACAAAATCCACCTAAAACTGCAATATCCTTTAATTGTTTTGAGCAGTGTATTATATACCACCTACGATTAATGAAGTTTTACACCAGAAAAATTTTATTAAATTTTACATTTCTAACTTTGATAAGATCTTCGATTTTCAATCAATGCTTTCAATTGGTGGTAAAAAGCTGTAAATTTACTTTTACTTATTTTGAAATAGAAATTTTCAAAGATTCCGGTGAGAATTCAGCATTTCACAAACGTAATTGCTTGCCCCTCAAGGGGTTAAGGGGGCAGTTTACCTTTTCAACAATTTTGTTTATTTTAAAAAATATGATTCAAATGGTGAACTCACTGCATTTCAATTTTCAATTAAAAGCACATTTTTGAAAAAATAAATTAACTGCATATTTAATTAAAATGCAAAAAAAATTAAAATTTTTTTATTTTTTTTAAAAATTTTACTACTTTTTTAAATATTGATATTTTTGCCCGTTTTTTATTTATTTATTTTTTTTTTAGATTTTCAAATTTGTATTACACAAGACTGCGCATGGATTTTTAGATACAACTAATATTACATTTGATATATTTTTTTTACTGATATATATAGTGCAAAACGATGGAATCTAACACATGTTAATACAGTCAAGACCCGATTTAACGAATTTTTCGATTTAGCGAATTTTTTTTATGGTCCCGACGAAAATGGAACAAAAATACTGCGATTTAACGAATTTATAATCCCGATTTAACGGATAACTTTCGCTGTAAAAAAAAAAATAATAATAAATAAATAAATAAATAAATAAATAAAAAATGAAAAATTGAAGAAATTTTCTACTATTTATTAAAACTTTCCAATGTCCCTGATTGTTAATTTTCTAAATATGTATTTTGTGACACATAAATACCTACATACGAAAATGTAGATTACACCGAGGTAGGTTATTATTAGCAGTAGTAGTGGATCGGATGAAGAAGGTGAAATAAGAATGATGCATGCAATGTTCAAAGAAACAGTTAGTAGTTTGCATACTTTGAAACCGTATTTGATGGTTCATGATGCTGGCGACCACTGTTTTTACAGCTTCAGAAGAAAACTGATAAAGAAGTTTGGAATATAAAATCGAAATAAAGCAAACACATTTTTATAAAAGATATCTTATAATTTATCTATAAAATTCGAATAAATGAGATTTTTTTTATTGCAATACTTGTGATTTATAGTAGTGCATAGAAAAATAATCAATTTTTATATAGAGTATTTTCTTAAAGCAACAAACATTTATCATCATTATGAAGTAAGTAAGCATTGTTCTTCTTATTTTTTGCGATTTTTTAACTTGTTCTGTTGTATAAAAATATTACTTTGATTATCCCGATTTAACGAATAAAGTTGCTAGTCCCGAACGATTCGTTAAATCGGGGTTCGACTGTATACTTAAAACAAGTAAGAAAAATCATGCGTTAAGCATAGATTATGAAACACTTTCCAACACTTCCTGAATGCTTTAACAAAACTTCGTTATTTAGGGAAATAAAGTATATAAGAGAACTAACTAAACATTTTAGAAAACGCATAAAACATTTGAAAAACTGATTTCATTAGTTACCTTCCATAGCAAATATGTATTCCGATTCTTTTGAACAGCCCTGTATTTGATCTGTAGGTTGATATAGATGCTATATAATGGAGAAATTTAGTTTAGCAAGAAAACATAAAACAGGTTGAAATTTCTCTTTCAGCAATTTATACTAATAAATGGAAATATACTTGTATACTTTTGTACAACCCTGCAGTTAACCTAGTACCTTTATTACACGCCACTATTTATCTAACGTTTAATTCAAAGTAAAACACTCTTAAAACTACTGGAATCACATTTCCAGAAATTATCATTTATAGACGGCCATGTATCCAATTCTTTGCGTGACCCTGAATATCATTTTATGCATATACTACAAACATTTCTTTGTAAACTAAATTAAGTTCAGCGTAAAAATGCATAACTCATTTAAAAACCATCTTTAAGCAATTTGCAATAATACCCATTGACCATTACGAATTCTTTTGTGTAGTCCTGTATATCAATTAGAGCATTTATACAAATAACTTATAGTAAACCTCAGCGACGTATATCAATTTCATTATACATGAAATAATTTAACATAATTGAAATACGCCGGAAAAAATTCCCTCCACCCCTAAATCATTATGTAACGGAATCCTTTTGTGTGGCCCTGTAAATGAATAATAACTATTCCTTGCGCCGCATATTCTACAGAATGCATATTTTTGTGCACTTGATAAATGCATATCAATTTTATTATGTTTGAAAGCATGTAACATCACTAAAAATCATTTTAAACGATTTTTTCCCATAGGCCGTAATGTAACGGAAAACTTTTGACTGTCCCTGTAAATGAACTAAACTTGCTACAAACTTCATTTGAAATAGGGTTCGTGCTATGGTAGAGGTTACTAACATCCAAAAATTTCAGAACGATCCGAGTATATTTACGGGAGTTAGAGCGCGGACAGACGGCCAGACGGCCAGACAAACCGAAGTCATAAACACTTTTAAACTTTGTTGGAAAGTGTTAAAAAAAGCAATAATTACAAAACCTGGCGGCTAATTCCATGCGCAGATTTATCTCGTATATAATAAAGGACATGTACAAAAAAGTTTAAATCTCTATCTCAAATACAAAAAAAAGCCTTGGCATTTTAAAAATATAAACGTGAAGAAAATAGGAAAATGGAGAAAAAGCCATTTTAAGTTTTAATTTGTATGGGTCACTGCGCTAGCCGTATTAACAAAATTTACACTATCTCGCGATATAATTGCCGTATGGGTATAAATGAGGTGTCAAAATATTCACAATTAAGAAGGCTTTTATTTAATATTTTACAAAATAATCAACGTTTCGGATGTTTCTTTTCAACAGGATGGGTGCTACAGGACATACTACATGCGAGAGCATTGCTCTATTGAGATTTGTTTTCGGCTTCGAATTTTGAGAAAAGGTGATGTCAATTGAATGATCAATGAGAGAAGCGATGACTGTGCAAGAAGCGACAATTCCATCCAGAGTTACCAGTTGGCTACTTTTTTTTAAAATTCAGATTTCTTGATTGGCACCACTTTTTTGAAATACTAAAATTCGCCTTATTTAATGACTTATTAATTAAGACGAAAACATTGAGAATTTTACCATTTCAGAAAAGTGGTGCCAATGATGAAATCTGAATTTAAAAAAAGTAGTCCACTGGCAACACTGATTCCACCTGTTAAATTCAGAGGATTACTATTGTTTGATAACATTGGATCGATGCAAAATTCTAGGTATTCCTTTGTAAAACACCATTGAAGATAGACATAAAGGGGAAAGAACGATGAAAGTTTATATGCATAAGTGAAAGAATGGTGAATAACTATGAGCTAACTATCTGTGATGATCAACGTTTTTTTTTTTTTCCCTGACTGCTTGACCCATCAGTTGGTCATCGACATCCTGTGAAGCGTTGGTCTTTTTGGACAGCGAGATGAGAGGGGGCACCTTAAAATTGCCTTTGAACTTACTAATAATCAAAAGTAAATACATTATACATTATATATAGTTTTTATCTTATCCAAATTTAAGATCTTACGTATTTTTGGATAGCACTTTTATAAACATGAGTTATGATGGTGTTCGGACCTTGTGCGCATGCCGAAAGAGCTCCGTAGCTTTGCGGTCATGTGACCCAGGGCAGTTGTGCTTTTAGCTGCCATTGCGGCACGTTGTGTATTCTAGCGGGTCTTATCCCCAAGTATAGAGTATGTTGTTCTTGAGCTGCCATTGTGGCACGTTATGTTATAGCGGGTCTTATCCCCAATTATTCTGTTTCTTATAGCGGGAGTATTCCCCAAAAATATGTTTTATGAACGTCACTTGTTCTAACAGCGGGTTATTACCCCAACGTCACTTCATCATTCTATGTTCTTCAGTGTTCGTGATTGTTTGTAACATTTGTGTGCTGTGTGTTATAAAAAATGTGATAAAGAAACCTAATCGTCTTCATTCCTAAAGTTACGCACAGTATTCACATACATTTTTGTGGTCCGTCGATTTCGCAGCGAAATAGCTGCTATGGAAAAATTAAATAGAACAAAGGGTGCTCTAAAAGGTGCTATAACGAAATTAGAAAATTTCGTAAAAGATAATACAGACGAAATTAATTACTCGAGTACCGAGCTCGAAATAAAGATTCGAAAATTACCTGAGCTTCAAGCAAAAGTATCGGAAATACGGGATAAATATTATGATATCCCTGAGATTAAGGACTTACCAGAAATCGAAAACGAGTTAGATGAACTCGAAGATCGTCTCGGGAAACTTGAGGTAAGTCTCAACATATTTCTTAAAAAAACTTAAAGTTTCTGAAATAAATGTGCATGCTGATAGTATTGAATCTATAAGTTTGAATAATATTAAAGTTAAGTTACCTGAAATCCCACTACCAACATTCAATGGTAAATATGAAGAGTGGTCAATCTTTAAAGTACAATTTACAAATTTAATTATCAATAATGCCCAGTTAAATGACGCTCAGAAGCTGTTTTATTTGCGAGCATCGCTAAAAAATGAAGCAAAACAACTAGAGAGCCCAGACGATTCCTTTGAGTCATTGTTTACAGCACTTACTGAAAGATTCGAAAATCAACGTTTGCTCATTGACACTAATTTATCAGCCATAATTAATTATGAAAAAATACATTACGAGTCTTCTAAAGAATTGAGATCCTTTATTGATTGTGTAAATAAAAATTTGAGGGCCTTAAAAGTATTACAATATGAACAAAACAATCTGTCTGATGCTATCCTTATCAATATTATATTGCAAAAGGTAGATAAGGAATCTCGAAAATTATTTGAATATTCGATTAAAAAATCAGAATACCCGCAATTTAATGAATTAATGTTATTTTTGGAAAACCGCAGTTCTACGTTAGAAAGCGTAAATAGATACTCTGCTTCAAAACCCTTAAACAAAAACATTCCTCTTTCGAACAAACAAAAAAATTTCGTGCTAAATTCGAATGATAAATCGAATGGAAAAACTTGTATTCTGTGTAAATTGGCTTTTCATAATTTGAACAAATGTTCTCAGTTTCTAAAAATGAATGTTTCTGAACGATACGATTTTGTGAAGAAAAATAAACTGTGTACCAATTGTTTGAATAATTCTCATTTCGTAAATTCTTGCATTTCAAAATATAATTGTAATACCTGTGGATTGCGACACAGCTCATCGCTTCATGGAGATAAAAAAAAATAAATCCAAAAATGAATTGGCTTCCCCCCAAATTTCCTCCCCTCTTGCAGGTGCGGTAAATAGAGAAACGGAAAACATTTCGATAAATAATGAATCTTTAAAGACCTTGAATAATATAAGTAAAGAAAGAAAACCAATTTTATTGAGTACATTCTTTGTTTTTATAGAAGATAATTTCGGAAATAAACGAAAGTTTAGAGTAATTTTGGATAATGCTAGCAATGTCAATATTTTAACTAAGGATTGCGCTGACATGCTGAAATTTAAAAAAAGGATAATTAATGTACCCGTTACAGGATTAAACGGTTATACTTATAATGTAAAAAATAAAATTTCGAGTGTAATTACAAACGAAGATGGCTCTTTCAGGGAGAATATAGATTTCTTAATTGTTCCCAAAATCACGGATGTAATTCCATCAAAGCAATTAAATGTATCGGACATTAATTTACCGAATATTGTGGAATTGGCAGACCCCACATTTTTCAAACCGGGAAAAATTCACGCATTGGTTGGCGCTGAATTATTTTATAGAATTTTAAAGCATAATTCAGTTAAGATAAATGATAAACTTTTTCTGCAAGACACTGTTTTTGGATGGATCCCAACTGGGGCGCTAGAGGAGAACACGCAAACAAACAATATTACTATGTGCAATTTTGTTAGAGATTTCGATGAAATAAATGATAATTTAAAACAATTTTGGGAGCTTGAGTCTATAGGCATTAAACATGATGATCCGAAAATATCGGAAACTGATCAAGCACAACAAATATTCGATAAAACTGTCAAATTTGTAGGCGATCGTTATGAAGTTCAGTTACCGTGGAAAAAAGACTGGAAGGATTTAAATGATAATTTTAATGTTGCGAAACAGCGTTTGGAAGGTCTAAAAAGAAAATTTTATCGAAACCCAGAGCTTTTTCGACAATATTCTGAAATAATCACGAAATATTTAAAGCAAGGAATTATAGAGCAGGTGCAAGAAAATGAACCTGTTTTAGACAGGGCAGTTTATTATTTGCCCCATCATGCGGTCTGTAAAGAAGATAAACTTACTACAAAGGTCCGAATCGTCTTCGATGCCAGCTCTCATGATAACAATGATTTGTCCCTTAATGATTGTTTATGGCCCGGCACCAACTTAAATCCACTTCTATTTGATATTTTAATCCACTTCAGATTATACGAAATTGCCTTTTCTTCTGATATCGAGAAGGCGTTCCTTCAAATCTCACTAGCTGAAAAAGATCGGGATTCTGTCCGTTTTCTGTGGTATGATGATGGTTTAAAATCTTTCAAGGTCTTCAGATTCAAACGTGTTATTTTTGGAGTCAATGCCTCTCCATTCCTCCTATCTGCTACCATAAAGGAGCACATCAAGCGGTTTACGAACCTACACCCAAGAACGGTTCACCTACTCGATAAATATATTTATGTGGACGATTTTATATCTGGCGAAGATACGCTGCAAGAAGCTCTTGATGTTTCCCTGAATGCTAACAAAATAATGTCTGAAGCAGGAATGATTCTTCGAAAATGGATAACCAATGATGAAGCGTTACTGAAGTGCTGGCAAAAGGAAGGTTTAAATATTCAAACAGAACATGCTGCAATAAGCCTAGGAAGCAATCTAAGCAAGGTATTAGGAATGTCCTGGAAAACAGAAGAAGATTGTCTGACATTCGAAGTCAAAAGTTTAATAGAATTCTTGTCATCGCAAAAAAGCTCAAAACGTCTACTATTGCAAGCAGTTGGTAAAATCTTCGATCTGTTAGGCATGCTGACGCCATTCACCATTAGAATAAAATGCCTGTTCCAAGAACTATGGCTAAAGAAGACAGCATGGGATGAACAGTTACCAACTAATGTGCACGAAAAATGGTTAAAGTGGTTCAAAGAACTTCCAAATTTAGCAGAATTAAAAATCCCGAGGAAAATTCTTGGTTGCTTGAATCAAGTAATAGCTGTAGAAATACACGCCTTTTCTGATGCTAGTAAAATAGCGTATGGCTCTGCAATTTATCTGAGAATAAAAAGAGAGAGTGGAGTGGAAGTCAATCTCGTGACCTCGAAGAGTCGTGTTGCACCGATAAAGGAGATAACTCTGCCTCGGCTAGAACTTCTCGGAGCCTTACTAAGTGCAAGACTGACCAATAAAGTAAAACCCATCCTAGATCAAAAAATCACATCGAAAGTGTACTATTGGACGGATTCCAAAATAACCTTATTCTGGATCAAGGGATCATCAAAGCGATGGAAGCAGTTTGTGGCAAACCGTGTCATAGAGATTAATGCACTTTCAGATTCGAACTCTTGGTATCACTGCTCCAGCAAGGACAACCCTGCCGATCTCTTGACCAGAGGTGCGAGTGTTGATTCCCTTCTAGAGAATCCAATGTGGTTTAGGGGACCAAACTTCCTAGCAGCTGATGACTTAGTGACTGAGCAAGAAACTATTTCTGTTCCAGAAACAGATTACATTCCAGAGACTAAATCAAAATATAAAAATAACTGTAATGATTTCAATTCTAATATTTCTCTTTCTCTTTTCAGGAATCCTGAAGAAGTAAATTTTTTTCTCAACATAAGTGGTAAATACTATAGTATTCTTCGCATACTGGCATATATTTATAGGTTTTTTCACAATTGCAAATGTAAGTTAGCAGACCGGCGCAGAGGCAGCCTCACAACCCCAGAAATAAAAAATTCAGAAATTTCTCTAATTAGATTAGTACAAAATGCAGAATTTCAGGAAGAGATTAAGGGTTTAAAACGGGAATCAAGGGTTCCCCCTTCCAGTAAAATTAAATGTTTATCCCCCTTTTTGGATCAAGATAATATCTTAAGAGTTGGCGGTAGGTTGGAAAATTCAGATTTAAACTTTGATAAGAAGCATCAAATCATTTTGCCGAACGGCCATAAGCTCACAAAACTCATATTTGAGCATTTTCACAGGAAGTATTTTCATATTGGTCCCCAAACTTTAATCCATTACGTACGTATGCGGTTTTGGCCCGTAAGTGAAAAAAATTTAGCGCGAAAAGTAGTGCATGATTGCGTTGTCTGTTTTAGGAACAACCCAGTAAACTGCTAAACAAATCATGGGTGACCTCCCATCAAAAAGAGTAACTCCAAACTTTACGTTTAACCATACAGGAGCCGATTTTTGCGGCCCTTTTGAGATTAAATATAAAAATCAAAGAAAAGGGATTTTTCATAAGGTTTATGTCGCGATTTTCGTTTGCTTAGTAACAAAGGCTATTCATTTAGAAATAGAAACGGATCTAACTTCTGATGCGTTTATCGCCGCACTTAAACGCTTTGTTTCAAGGCGAGAAAAATGCGCTTCTATTATGACAGACAATGCTACGAATTTTAGGGGTGCTAAATCAGAATTGCACAAACTTCATGAGTTAGTTCGTAGACCGGATGAAAAATTAGCTAATTACCTTACTTCAGAAACTATTGAATGGAAGTTCATTCCTCCTAGATCGCCCAACTTCGGTGGTTTATGGGAGGCTGGTGTAAAATCTTTCAAGTATTATCTTAAACGAACATTAAAAGGTGCTAGATTGACTATGGAAGAATTCCAAACAGTCACCACCCAAATCGAAGGGGTACTAAATTCGCGTCCCTTAACTCCGTTATCGACCGATATAAATGATTTTAATGCATTGACACCAGGCCATTTCCTAATTGGTCGGCCTATCGATGCCATTCCAGAACCTCAGTTGATTGATATCACAGAATCGAGATTATCTAGGTGGCAGAGAATCACCAAATTCGTCCAATTAATTTGGAGAAATTGGCAATTAAATTACTTGAGTCATCTCCAAAATCGTTCAAAATGGCAGGTAAAGGGGGAAAACATCAACCCAGGGGCGATGGTAGTCATAAAGGAGGACAATTTACCTCCCTGTAAGTGGATGCTAGGACGAATCTTAGAGGTTATACCAGGAAAGGATGGTAATGTTAGGGTTGCAAAGGTTAAAACAGCCTCAAATATCTTTCTTAGATCCATATCTAGATTGTGTGTCTTGCCCATTAATGAAACCTAATGTACATACCTTTTCTCATTGTCTACTTATTTTAAAGTGCACCTAAGATTTACATGTTATTTTACATTCAACTTTTCTTAAAAACAATATAGAACTATTTTTAGAAAAGAGCTTAAATTTTGTAACAAAGAATTTAATTTTATTGTATTGTATAGTCCTTGTTATTGCAACTTATTATTATTGTATTTGTATTGTAATATTATTTTATGGTATTGGTATTTTATTTAGTTCTTGTATTTATAGTGTATTTTTAATATTTTGAATGTGCTACGCACATTGCAACGCGGGGCGGCATGTTCGGACCTTGTGCGCATGCCGAACGAGCTCCGTAGCTTTGCGGTCATGTGACCCAGGGCAGTTGTGCTTTTAGCTGCCATTGCGGCACGTTGTGTATTCTAGCGGGTCTTATCCCCAAGTATAGAGTATGTTGTTCTTGAGCTGCCATTGTGGCACGTTATGTTATAGCGGGTCTTATCCCCAATTATTCTGTTTCTGATAGCGGGAGTATTCCCCAAAAATATGTTTTATGAACGTCACTTGTTCTAACAGCGGGTTATTACCCCAACGTCACTTCATCATTCTATGTTCTTCAGTGTTCGTGATTGTTTGTAACATTTGTGTGCTGTGTGTTATAAAAAATGTGATAAAGAAACCTAATCGTCTTCAGTCCTAAAGTTACGCACAGTATTCACATACAGATGGCTTTCTAAAGAAAAATTGTTGCATATTTTCTGTCATCATTACTGTTCTTTTAATATATTTTACCAAATCAACGGACTAAAACCAAGATCTGTTGTATCACATATTTCAAACTTATTTAAAACGCCTAACTTGAATTTCTGAGCTAATTGGTATTTTTTCTCATTCTGTAATAATGCACATAAATGTTTATTTAAGTTACTTGAAATATGAAAATATAATTATTTCTAGACATATGGGATGACAGTGGAGATGAACATTAAGCCATAAAATAAAGAAAAAGATTGACAATTTATATATTAAAAAAAATATATATATGTAGTATGATTTCACAATTTTGTTAACTTGGAAATCCAGGAAGAAATAGTTTTGTTTAATTCTGAAATAAAGGTGTTTGAGTTTATTAACCATTTGGAAAAATGGTTATTGTTCTCGTCAGGGTAGGAAATCAAAAGCATATCTGAACGTTTTCATTGGTTTAATCCGCAATTTATTCGTTATCTGATTGGTATATACAGTAATCTGTATTTCCCTTTGGTTTCAACAACGATGGACAACAGAGTGTTGCCACTATGACAAAAAAGTAATAAAAACTACAAAAAAAAATAATAAATCAGAAACAAATTAAGATACAGCTTTCAAACAAATTGCATTTAAAAGTACATTTTTTTCTCTATCCGACGGTATAAAAAGTAATATTGTCGGATGTTTAGAAGTTTAAGAATGAAATTTTATTTAAAATTGGTCGTGAGATTTTTTGGAAATCTGATGATAGAAAAACCTTTTCCCGAACAGCCAATGAAATGCTTGGCTATTACGTAAGCTTCGTAGGAAATCTGACGAGTCGCAGGCGATTTTTCTTGCTTGCAATTTTTACGTGTAATAACACTATTAATCTTTAATTCATGGCGTACGTAATGTATGACCAGGTCCGTAGAAGTTTAAAAATTTACAGTACCGAAACTTGTAAAACTGAAATTTCTTTTAAAATTTGTTCATGATGGGTCCAGGAATGTTACCGTTTAATCCATGGCGTACGTAATGTATGATCAACTCCGTGCGATTTTTTATGTCTTAAATTTTAGTCTTTGAAAAAATCATTTTCCAAATGGTCGTTGTAATTTGTTAAATTGCTTTTTTTTTTTTTTTTTTTTTTTTTTTTTTTTTAATATTAAAACACTTGAGTTCATTTGATTATGAATAACAAATTTCCGTTTCTTTTAATTATTATTTTTAGCATTGACACATTCATTCTTTAAACATATTTTTTTTTATATAATAACAAAAAATTTGTCACTCTTTTGCTTCACTATTTCAATAAATCTTTTGTTTAAATGGATTAAATATAGAGATTCCAGATTTTTAAAATTTTTATAGCTTTATGCAAAATTTTTGAAATTCTTTATGAATTCACATGTTTTTCCATTTCGTATTAATATAATTGCATTAAAAAAGTATGTATTTAAAGCTCAGAGTTAATATATTAATACGGCGATAATTTTACAGCCAAATTTTTTTGTTCTAGTTTTAAAAGGACAACAATGTTCTGAACGAATAAATATTCTGAACGAAAAATGGAAAGACTATGTGAGGTTGATAAAAAAAAAAATTTTAGGTAAAATTTTAAATGATAATAATTGTAGTATCCAGTCAAACTACGATTGGACGATTGCAAAGGAACTTTTGAAAATCATCGTTAAATCGGGATTGTCGTTAAATTATAGGTAACGCAGTAGATGAATTAAAACTACATAAACGCTCGTTATTAAATATTCCAAATTTTACTTATCATTAGTATTTAATTATGTTTCTCTACTGTTGTATTAAATATGTAACAACTTAAAAAAAATATATAATATATTCATAATTGCTTTGCTTTTTCCTTAAACGTAGCTTTTCAATCATTAAAAAAAAAAACATTACATATAAATGTCCATCTCTGCCAAACCTCATAACGCATTTTTCGCTTCAGAACTTGCTTCAATAGAAGTAAATTTCGATATTTTATGTTGTGTTCAAATCATAATCTGAAGCAGACGATTTTTTCTTATTTTCGTCGCAAAATTCTTGAATAATCTACAGATCACAAACAGGAAAGCGGAAAAAACTTCAGATAATTATCATAAATGAAAGATTCTGGCTAAAAACGTCATATCAAATTGGTATATCTAATTCAGAATTTGCTTCAATCGAAGTAAGTTTCGTTATTTTATGTTGTGTTCAAGTCAGAATCTGAAGCAGACGATTTTTTCCTATTTTCGTCGCAAAATTCTTGAATAAACTGTAGCTCACAAACAGGAAAGCGAAAAAAACTTCAGATAATTATCATAAACTAGCAAACCCCGCGGCTTTGCTCGCGTAATATTTGAAATATGCCAAGTGATATTTATATGTCTAATTTTTATTAATAGGTACTAACTAAATTTTTATTTTATTAAAATGTAATATTTTATTTTATTAAAAGTTTTTTTTTATTTTATTAAAAGGTACTTATTACTTTTAGGAATAATTCAAAAATTACTATTTAAAACACAGTTTGATTAAACATCATTATTACACTGCATTAGGCAGAAATGAGACTTAAATTAATAACGATGTAACGATAATGAAGTAAAACTAAATAAATGATAATTTAAAAAATATTTTGAAACTTTTATGCTCAATTAATACGCTCATTTCAGTATTCATTTGAAGTTTTGAATTTTTTAGAAACCATCTTCTTACATCTTAAAATTAACCATAATGTCAAATTACAAGTCCTACCACCTCTCTCAACATAAAGGGCTATGCTGAAACAGGAACTGTCACCATTAATTTGCCAATATTAATTTTTAAATCGGTTTGTTATTTCCTAATATTCCACAGAAACGTAATTTAAAAAGCTTTTAAAGTCCTTTTTTAGAACGTTTGTTGTTCCTGTGAACGCCAGGTGGTAGAATCACCGGCATAAAATATAGCCTGTGTAGGATCAGAGACTGTTACCATTGGTTCGCAACTATTACTTTTATAATCGGTTTATATTCCCTGAAATTGCATAGAATCGTAATTTAGAACTTTTTTAGAATGCTTTTCGCACCTCCAATTCGCCTCACCCCTTTTTAATTCAAATTTATTTTCGAAGTTCCTTCGAGGGCATTTATATTTTATAAGTAACTACCATGTCATATTTAAAGTTTCTAGCCTTTTCAGTATCACAGTAATCGCAATTTAGAAAGTTTTTAGCTCCTGCAACCCTCTGGTGGTAGTGGAACAGACATAAAATATAGCTTATGTTTGAGCAGATTCTGTCACCAAAATTTGTCATCATTATTTTTTTAATCGGTTTGGTAATTTATAAATTTACTTAAAAATTGTAATTTATAACGCTTTTCACTCACTTCATTTTTTTTAATTTGGAATTTTCTTTCGACTGTTCTTAGAAAGCAGTTGCATCTTGTAAGTAAATACCATGCCATACTTCAAAGTGTTAGACCCCTCAGTTGTGCAAAAAACGCAAATTAGAACATGTTTTGCTTTTGCAACCCTCAGCCTCAGATGGTTGTGACAGCAACATAAAATATAACCTATGTTATATCAGGGGCTGTCACCATTTATTTGCAACCATAACTTTTGAAATAGCTTTGGTATTTCCTTAGATTGAGTAGAAATCGCAATTTAGAACGTTTTTAGGACGCTTTTCGCGCATTATCACCCCTTTTTAAATTTCCAATTTTTTCGAAACTGTTCTTAAAGATCATTTATATCTAATAAATATGTACCTTGCCTAATTTTAAGTTGCTAGCCCCTACCGATCACAAAAATCGAAATTTAGAACGCTTTTTTGCTCCTGCAACGTCTGTGTGATAGTGATACCGACATAAAATAGCGTCTATGTTAGAGCAGAGGCTGTCAGCATCAATTTCCTACCATTACGTTTGAAATCAGTTTGGTTCTTCCTGAGATATTGCCGACAAATCGGCATTTAGAACGTTTTTAGAACGCTTTTCGCGCATTTTGCTCCTGCGTCTCCTCTGGGGTAGTGGCACCAGAAACAAAATATAGCCTATCTTGGAGCAAGATCTGTCGCCATCATTTTTACACCATTATGTTTGAAATCGGTTCAGTACTTCCTGAGATTGCATAGAAATCGCAATTTAGAAAGTTTTTTACAAGGCTTTTTGCGCATTTTGACCCCCTTTTAAATTTCGATTTTTTTACGAAATGTCCTTAGAGATCATTGATATCTTATAACTAACTACCATTCCAAATTTCACGATTCTAGGCCCTTCCGTAACGCAAAAGCCTCAACTTAGAACGTTTTTCTCCTGCGCCCCCTTTGGGGTAGTGGCGCCGACATAAAACATCGCCTATGTTGGAGCAAAGGTTGTCACCATCATTTTGCGCCATTATTTTTTAGATCGGTTTGGTATTTACTGAGGTTATGTAGAAACCACCATTAGAACGTTTTTTAGAACGCTTTTCGCGCATTTTCACCCCTTTTTAATTTCGAATTGTTTAAGAACTGTTCTTAGAAATCCTTTATATCTAATAAGTAGGTAATATTTCAAATTTCATATTTCTAGGCCCTTCGGTAACGCAAAAATCGCATTTTTAGAACGTTTTTTGCTCCTGCACCCCCTTCCGGGTAGTGGCACCGACATAAAACATAGCCTATGTTGGAGCAAGAGTTGTCACCGTCATTTTGACACCCTTATTTTGACACCATTATTTTTTAAATCGGTTTGGTATTTCCTGAGATTGTGTAGAAACCACCATTTAGAACGTTTTTTAGAACGATTTTCGCGCATTTTCACCCCTTTCAAATTTCGAATTGTTTAAGAACTGTTCTTAGAAATCCTTTATATCTAATAAGTAGCTAATATTTCAAATTTAATATTTCTAAGCCCTTCAGTAACACATAAATCGCATTTTTAGAACGTTTTTTGCTCCTGCACTCCTTTGGGTTAGTGACACCGACATAAAACATAGCCTATCTTGGAGCAAGCGTTGTCACCATCATTAAGACACCAATATTTTTTAAATCGGTTTGGTATTTCCTGAGATTGTGTAGAAACTACCATTTAGAACGTTTTTTAGAACGCTTTTTGTGCATTTTCACCCCTTTTAAATTTCGAAGTGTTTAAGAACTGTTCTTAGACATCATTTATATCTTATAAGTAACTAATACTCAAAATTTCATATTTCTAGGCCCTTCAGTAACGCTAAAATCGCATTTTTAGAACGTTTTTTGCCCCTACACCCCCTTTGGGGTAGTGGCACCGACATAAGATATAGCCTATGTTCTAAGTTGGACTCACACCATCATTTTGATACCATTACTTTTGGAATCGGTTCGGTAGTTCCAGAGCTTACCTCCGACAAATAAACAATTTTTTCCTCTTTATAATAGGAGTATAGATGAAAATGTCACACCAAATTGATGTGTCAAATTTTGCTAAATTAAAATTTTCACTATACATTAGATCATTGAATAATCATTAATGAGAGAGAATTAAAGCTCGCAATTCTTGTAACTATAAAACCGTATAAAATATTTGAAATCCAATAAAATTATCATTAAATAGAGGGAAATTATCGTTAAAATGAAGATAATTTAACATAGAAAAAGAAATACGTGAATTCGGACCATTAAAAGGTATTGTTAAATTGGGGGAAATCGTTAAATCGGGTTTCTGTGTTTTATATGTATCAATGAATTTGCTTAAATAATCAGTTTCTTAACGTTTATTGGTAAATGGGATGTTTTAAGAGTCACCTTTTCTGTTATAACTTTTAAAAAATGCCTCTATGTAAAACGAAAAAAAAAACAAACATTTATATTATACATAAATTATCTTTAAAATGTGCATAATTCATTAAATTTGAAAATGAAGTTAATTTTAAAAAATCAAGCTATGTTGAAGAACTTTTTTGCACTAAGTTGTATAAGCAAAAGAATGTATTTATTAAGTTGCATTTTATAGAAGGTTGTAACGAATCTTTCTCCAGCATGGAATTAGGATATTTTTATTATTTACTAAACCGTAGTCACCAAGTTAACTGAATTAGACTTCAGGTCAGAGATAATAATCTGTGATAATCAGATGGTCAAAGCTTGACATAAAAATATTCATGATATTCACGTTGGAATATCAAATTTGCTAGCCCGTAACAGAAAAATACATTTAACGAATAAATTAAACTGACAAATAAACTATTAAAATTTACCTGAAAATAATAAACAAGGGTAGCTTGATTTCCTTATTGGTCAGTTACCTCTCTAGTAACTATTTTCTGATAAATCAAATATGTCATTTTGGAAACTAATTTAGAAAGAAACTAACTTAGGAGAGAAAAAGCGAAAAATTTGGAAATTTTATGTTATCCAGGTGCATGTGACAAACAGCCAAATATGGTTACATCACCCCCATCGTATTGCATCCATGGCGTTTAAAATATAAATCTTTCACCTATTTAATTTAAATATTTAATTTTCATTTAAAATATATGTTTTACATACATTTCACTCATGTGATTGATTGACCCATAAATAATACAAAAAACCAGTATATTTTATTTTAAAATCAAAAGTATTGTTTTTAATCTACACATGCGAAAAATAAAAGCTGTCACTGGCAAGATTTGCGCCTAGCTAAAATAAAAGTGCCAAACAGTTTCCCATGAAAACATTTAAAGCTACTGAAAAACGCATAAAAGCACAAAAGACTACTGCACCACTCCTAAATGCAGGTGTGTCAGAAACTGTCCAATATTTCCTGCGATGATTATTATATTTGGGAAGTACTAACCGCATATTCAAGGTATATTCATATTTACTTGTTCACCTTTTATATATTCTAGACAAGAAGCACTCAAAGTAAAGAGGTCGTGATCTTTCTATTCATCGACGAAACCAATAAGTTGGTCAGAAATTAAAAGTAATTAAAGCTCTTTGACCTTTGTGACAGGCCATAGAATTGCTCGTTGATTAATGAGAAAAATTTTGGAAGATGCATTCACGGCGATTTTCGCGCACAGGTGTTGGCTTGCTTCTTTTTTTTTTCACTCGTTTTTATAGGTATTCTAACGTATTGTTACCCAATGTCAGCGACGAAATTTATATTAAGCACTTTAAACTGAAAAACAAGGTGGTGAAAGCTCTGAGAACTATTAAATTAAGTTTTCTACTTTTATAAAAGGTAAAAAATAGAAAAAAAATATTAGGCAGATCTGTAAAACAAAATCAGGCAATGAAAAGATTCTCTATTATGCTAATTACAATTTAGTAATTTAACTATTATACAGGAACTAGAGGGCTCTGCCCCCTGCAAACTACGTTCGCCACCCCTCGTTGAGGCACTGCAGAATCTAAAAGCACGCTAATCTGGTCGCTTTAAAAAAGATTAGAGAAGATTGAATTATACTGGAAAAACCTGTAGCGATCTCCTTGTAGACGGATTTCCATTCAATTCCCTTTGATTGCAAAATTTTAAGGCAGAATCAGTTGCTGTTAAGACATCCAATGGTTGTTTTCGTGTTTGATTCACAATCTGTTGCCTGTTATATCTAAAACCTGTCGCCAAACTATAAGATTAAATGCCAATAATGGTTGATCGCAAATGTCACATTCACTTGACTTTAAGGAAGTTACACGCGTTTACGCTATCAAGTGATTTTTATTTCGACGTTTTATTTGTATTTTTATTAATGTTATACTAATTTGTTTGTTCTTTCGTTATTTAAAATAAAAAATTATGTCAATTTGTATAATTTGGCGAAATTGGTCGACGGGAGGAGTATTACCATTAAAGCATTGCTTTGAAGCTGAAATTAAATGTCATGATTTGTTGTATGTTTGGCGTGCATTTTTTTTTTTTTTTTTTTTTTTTTTTTTTACGACAATTTGGCGAAAGCCTCGTTTTCGAATCCCAGTTATATATGTGTTTTTAAATTATTTTTTAAATGAAATAACAATAAATAAAAGAAAGTTTAATTAATAAATATAGAACAAAACAATTCATAATATTTTCTTTAAATAAAAAGAAAACAAATTCAAATAAACATTTATTAATAAATAAGCAACAATAGCCGGGTTACCATGTCAGGCAAAATAACGCCATTTTGGCACCAATTAGGTACAGCGTTGCGTATATGACATCTGTGCCTAATATTTTTCTTTTCGTTTCGTTTAAAAAAAAGAAAGAAGTGAAAGCCATTTATTTTAAATGTTTCAGTTTTAAATGAACGTTTTGTATTAAATAAAATGATAATAAAATACAAATTGAATTATGAATAAAAGTAATGTGATACATTTCTTATCATACATTTAAGGGAGGCCAAACTGGTCGCCAAATTAGTTTAAAATAATAACCTTTTCTAAAATATGAAAAAAAAAAAACATTTGTTATGATTAAAATTTGAGTTGGCATCATTAGAGAAAAGTATATAAAATTAGAAAAAAAATAATATTTCGAAAACTAATTCGAATTTAAAAAATTCTAATACCAGTTTTGAGATCTGCGGATCAATACAGATTTTTGGTGTTAATTCCATCGCAAAGCATTCCGTATTTTAGGAGAAATCACCGTGAAACATAATCAGTTGTTTAATCAGTCGTTTCATAGAATCGTTTCATAATTCGTTACATTTCAGTCGTTTCATGAAATCCGTTTCATAATTTCGTTTCATTAGGATTTTATGTATATAGGGTAGATATAAGATGGCATATTTATTAGGATCAAGGTTAATAAATATTACACACATATGTGTGTGATTACTTCTTGATTGAGACTGTTGTCTTCTATTTTATCATTTTAGCTTATATGCCTGTATATATAGCTTATATCACTGCCAGAAATTCCATGTATAGCTTATGATTATACTAGGAAGAAAAATTTCGAAGACTAATTTTCCTAACTGATATGATTTATTGATATCATGTGTTAATACCGTATTCGAAGTACTCTCCTTCTTCGGATATGTGCATCTGTGATTGCTGAAAATAGCCTTGGAAGCTTTTGGGCGAGATGGTCTTCATTGCGGACATCCCAACTTTCCTTACGGTATTATCGTTCTAGGCGTTGGAGATCTTGGCTTTACATCATAACCAATCAGTCTGCTTCATTGGTTTTTTATGCCACCGCTGATTGATTTATTTTTAATGGTCCTCCAAGGTGAATTTACATAATGACGTTGTCTTCCTAGGCGTTGGCGTTCTTGGCATTAAATCATAAGATCCGAACCATCAGTGTGGCATAAAAAGCCAATGAAGCACGCTGGTTGGTTAGGTCATATGATTTAACGACAGGAACGCCAACGCCTAAGACGATAATGCATTTTAAAAACACCTTCGCAGGATACAAATATTTTCGCAAAAAAAAAAAAAAAAAAAAAAAGGTAAATAAAATCACGAGATCTCATGTACAATGAAAAACAAATGCAAAAATAAAAAAATAAAATGGATATTTGTGAACGTGAATCAACTTCTACTTGTAATCCTGCAGAGGATCTCTTTCCAAATTTTAGGTAACTCAAGGGAGGCTGAATCATTGGAAATATGAGTCAACTAAAATGTAAGTCCATTACATTTTTAGGTGCGTTCGTATATAAATACGAAGCACCTATAGTCGTCGTTCAGTCCGTCTGTCCGCATATAACAGAGCAAAAACTACCCAACCGAATGGTCTGAAATTTTAAACGTATAATTGTTGCAAAGTTTTGTTGAATCATTTCATATTTTATGAAAATCGCATGTGCAGTTTAATGACTGGGACAGTCAAAAGTTTTCCGTTACGTTATAGTTTTTAGCATTTAGTACGAATGCATCTCATTTACCACGTTTGACGTGCAATTTCCAACTTGTTTAATTGTGTAACTTGGCAAAATTATAAAAGTAGTTGGCAAATACCGAAATTTGACTTGGGAATTTAAGGTCCTCTCCTCCTCAAAGAAAAAATCTTAGCGATGTCCTTAAAAGGTGGGAATAATCGAGGATTCTGAGCACCTCATGCGGCTAACGTATGCAAGACGCTCGTCCCCAAGGGGTTAAAGCAGTGGCGCCAACTGAGCTCGTGAGGCGTGAGCCCCAGGGTTGCTGGCTTTTAGCCAGGCCAAAAAAAGTCGGCCGACTTTTTTTGGTTTTAACCACTTCAAAAAAGCCGGCTTTAATTGAAAAAAGCCAGCTTTTATTTTTCAAAAAAGTAGTTCATAGATAATTCATATAAAATTTGGATTAATTTATTTTTAATACACTTATAAATTATAAATATATTCTACTAAAAAAATATAAACTTCTATTAAATTTTGTCAAATAAATAAGACCTCATAACTGCTAGAATGCAACTGTGAAGGTATAATGTCTGAAAAAAAATTATGAATATTCAGAAGAATACATTATTAAATTAGACTCTAAAGTATTGGTTTGGAATTCTTTATCATGACTCTGCACATACCACATTTTAAAGATTATATGAAAGAATAAGAAAATGTATCATTCAAATAGAAACATTCTTACATATACTGATATTTACTTTTAAAATTAATTAAAACTAAATAACTTATATGTACATAATAACGGAAATTATCTTATATAATACTCGAGCAATAATAAGCAATCGATATATAAAAAATACTTATAAAAATGATGCATGTAAAAAGTTTTTCTGCTACTAAGCTGTTATCTAACTTATTCCAGATATGTCCATACGGACAGATTAAAATCGTAGGATGAACAATGTTGAAAGAGAAATTAGGAAGGATATAACATTTGAGGAAATTTTTGTACATGTAAGTGCATAAAATAAAGAGAACAATTTAAAAAAGATTCTCCAAATAAAACTTGTTGAATAAGAATTTTGAAAAGCTAGTTGCTTAATATGTCCATACGGACAGATTAAAATCGTAGAATGAACAATGTTGAAAGAGAAATTAGGAAGGATATAACATTTGAGGAAATTTTTGTACATGTAAGTGCATAAAATAAAGAGAACAATTTAAAAAAAAAATTCTCCAAATAAAACTTGTTGAATAAGAATTTTGAAAATCTAGTTGCTATTTAAAATAGTGCATATTCATGCATAAATTAATGCATATGTTATTCATAATCATAATACTGTTTTAATAGAGAGAAATTATGTTTTTATTAAATGACTTTATGTGCGATTTTAAATAAATGTTTATGAGAATAAAATAAGACTTGTGTTATTAATATCCCTTAAAATTAGTTAATAAAATATATAACTAAGCAACCATTGTCCTTTTTAATTATATAAAGCATAAAGCAGTAAAAAAAAGGATTGTTAAGGTCAGTGCAAACCAGACAAAGCAATTAGTATGACCTTTTATTCCTACATTAATGTTCTCATTATTGAAAAATTGGGTTATATTTATTTCTACCTCAATTAAATGTCTTAAAACTAATTAAAAAACACATAAAAATGTGTTGTTTATAATTAAAATGCTTCACTGTATAAAAGCCAATTTTGGCCAAAAAAGGCCAATTTTGGCCAAAAAAAAGCCGGTTAAAACCACACTGTAAAAAAAATGGTAACGTTCCATGTAAAATCCAGGAACGTTTCGCCTTTTCTCAGGTTTTCAGAATAATTTAGCTCTTTCCTGTGAAATTCTGGTTTTCTTATCTGAAACTTTCCTGAACAAAAGTTGGAAACAGCAAAACGCTGCGGCCGCCATTTATTATTTTTTTGCTATAATCGGTTGCTCGCGCGCGAGTGTCGAAAACGAATTCCTTAAATGAATGTAAAAAAAATCAATATGGAATGCAAATAAATCAATAGACGACATAATCCTTTACGTCTCTATTGTCAAGACAATTCAAATGAAAATACAATACCTCTGTGACATCGCTAAGAGATTATCTCTCGTACTTGTCTGTGGAATGTTTAACGAGCAGACCGTGTAAAAAAAATACACCTATTATTTGGATCTACATTAACCAGGGGACCATCAAACATGATTCTCACCGATTTTGATTAATTTAAAGTATGTTTTAGAGTACTTATCTCTAATTATTCTTGTGAAAGGATTTCTTCAAATGGGCCTTAGATTTTCAGAAAATAGGTGCCGAGGTTTAGCATACGTTTCAAATACCCATTAGTTTGCAGCTCTCAACGTGTCTTTCGTGGTGTTGACGCAGAAAGCTCGCACGCCACCCGTACGGCTCGAGTTCGATGCTACCTCTTGACTTTTTTTTTCTTTTTTAATTAATTTTATATTTTAACACTTTATTACAATTTGATTTAAATTTTATACATATTTGACACTTTGAATTGCTGCAAATTTGAATTTTTTTTTTTTTTCGGAAAAAATATACAATTACGTTTAGGTTTTTTTTTTTCATGAAAATTTATATGTATTTTATCTAACTTGTAAACTAACATAATTACTGACGAAAATCCAAAATATTTTGTCTAGATTTTTTTTCTAATTATTATTTACATTTATATATTTTTATATTTTAAGCAAAGTTCAGAAACAATATATCATATATATATTTACTTTATTGAATTTTAACTGAAAATTTATTTTTTCGTGTAAATTATAAATAATAATTTTGATGTCAATTTCAAAATATTTTTTCATTCTAACAAATAATGATAATAAAGCGAAAATTGTCAACTGGAAATGTAAAAATCGTCTGCGGATCCCGCATGCTGTGAAATGTCAGTAATGTTTTGCTGTCAACAGAAATATTCCTGGTATTTCGCAGGAAACTTACTGGCATTTCTGTAGAAAGTTTTTAACATATACAGTAAAGTTCCAGTCATTTTCAAGAAATGTTTCTTGGAAATAATGGGCAACTCAGCTACCCATTTTTTCCCAGGAACGTTGCGGAATTTTTTTTACAGTGCAATAAAAGCCACCTGCGTGGCTTTTTTTAAATTTTAGCCGGCTTTTTTGCAACACTGATGACCCCACCCAATAATTTGATCTCCCCGTCCACACAATTTCCATTGATTTATTTCATTATTCGTTTATTTATTTGTTTAATCGCTGAAATAAAATTTGGTTTTATAGGCGTTCTCAAAATAATGTTTTTTCTCAAAATTAGTAAAGAAATCAATTAGACTTACAGGAGCAGTCTCTTCAGCGGATGTTATAATTGAAATTCAACCAAAAACAAATATCCTGTATATCTTGACATCTGTTTTAATGTCTTCAATCGATAAAGCACTTAGGTGACTAAAATGTATGTTTTTCTTGACATTTCTTTTTTTGCGCTTTCAATAGTTAAAAATTTCTATGCTATTTATAATAAATATTAATGTATTTATAAGGAAGAACTTGTAAGAATATACATAATTTAATGAAGTTTTTATTAAATTATAGTAATTTTATAATAAGTCATAATTTGACTTCGAATGATCATCTTTAGTCGTTCCCTCCTTCCTCGAACCTCTCTCCACACAGACACACTAACAGATAATAATTGTATGCGTTATTTTACTCAAAATATTTTGAGCCCACTTAATATTTTTCAAAAGTTGCGCCATATCTGGTACATACCTAAAAACATCATAATTTTCTTTATGTGCCATGAATTTGATCAATATGATCTCTGTCCCTGATCAAGAGCAATCCGCAGAATGGAATAACACTTATTTTGTCTATGTCAGAGGGCTGCATTACACAAACAATTTGAATTTGTTTTTCGAAAACAAAATAAATTTCGATCAAGCTATTAAGGTAAGATTTACTTTCATTATTTTTACTGAATGCTTAAAAGTATTAATATAAAAAAAAGCTGGAGAGTGTTAAGCAGATAAAATTAATTAATTTAAGCTCATTTAGTTGCAAAATATAGCAATACAATATTTTACAACCCTAATTTTGTACATATGGCACGCACCATAAAATATCAAATTTTAGCTGAAAATTTGAAATTTAATTTTTTGATTATTTTTCCCATTATTAGACGAATATATAGATTTCAAATAATTTTTTTCATAAAAATAGAAAAATTCGTGCAGTGAAGAGTTAAAGCACCCATTTTTAACAGTATGATAATTATTAACCAGTTTCTCTAAAGAGTCTTTCTTCTTTTCCACATCCACACATGATACTCTACAATTCTTGGCGTTTTATTGAGATGTAGCACGTCGTAGATGGATCCATTACTGACACCCAAACATCTGAACAATATAATTTAACCTCCAGCCATCATTATCTCGATTTTTTTTCTCTCGATATCCTAATACTGAGATATTTTTTTCCAAACACAATCGTATAAAAACTTGAAAGATCTTAAAAAAGTCTTCATCGAGAAGAATGAGAAACGAATGCTTTCAAGAGAGAGGTAACGAGGGGCCGTCATTCATCAGTTTATCCAGATCAAAAGGCCTTTTTTTCTTCAAAAGACATTCCTACTGCGTATCCTGGTCATCCGTTATAAGGGAAGAGATGCCTTTTTAATCTATTTCTTGCTGTCAAAGTTAGATCAGAATGAAATCAAATGAAGATAGTGGATTTTGCCTAGTTTTTCTTTTTTGCGACTTTAAAAAACAATGAAATTAAAGAGATAAAAAATAACTATCGAACAAAATTTGGAGTTTTCTAGAAAACGATTGGTTTAATTTTTTATAGTACAATGTTATATTTTTCTTTCAAACACAATTAAGAAATTTTAAACAGAGGATGGAAAATATGAAGTAATATGTAATTAATTCATATTACTGTCACAATAAGATTTATACTGTATTTGGAAGATAAAGATGTAAATTTCCAACTGGACGAGAAATGTCCGGACCAGAATTCGAACCAGGGATCTCTTGGCTAAAGCCGCCAATGCTGTACCATCTGAGCTATCGCGGAAGAACCTGGTGGATCTAATTCCAGGTTAGTGCCACCAGATTCGGAATAGCTCAGATGACAGAGCATTGTCAGTTTCAGCCAAGAGATCCCTGGTTCGAATCCTGGTGCGGACATTTTTCGCTCAGTTGGAAATTTACATCTGATATAAATTAAAATAGTTTTATTAACACAAATATAAAATATAATATTATTACTATTTAGAAAAACAGAACTCATTTGACCCGTTTAGGACGCATCAGAATTTGACTAATAATAAGCTAGAAGTAGCTAGGAGTCGTTCTGTAGCTTCATCGCTCCGAGCCCAACCCATCCCGCTTTTTGGTGTCTTTTATTTGTCTAATTTCCCTTTTAAATTTGTCCGGTTTCAATTTTTGATTTTTTTTTCAATGTTGCTTTCGTTTAGGCCGTCGTTGTGACCCGTTTAGGACGCATCAGAATTAAAAATGTTTTCAGAACTTCGCTCTCTTTCTTGGATCATTCAAGCAGATAATTATGTACAGTTTTTCAAGGTTTAGTAACGCCTATAAAACACAATTCGAATCACTTCCTCTTAGAAAGTCAACACTGGTACGGTGTCTGTATTTTTTAGTTCTTTTTCTGTAAGTATTCCAGGGAGCATGTGATTTCTTATAATAAAAAAAAATTATGAAAGAAAAAAAAGTTTTCAAGTTGCATAAAACGCCTTAATTATCTCAAAACAAAATTTACAAGGTTTCAAACACATAGTTTACTTTGCGGAGGAGGAAGGGGGAGGGGGATCGAGTTATAAGTAATATATCAAAACATTTTTTTAAAAGTCTCGTTTGTATTTTATTCACCATTGTATCTATTTACCTATATAGTATTTATTAACGTTAAATTAATTTTAAAAATAGAATTATAATTACAAAACGCACTGAAAATTCTTCAAAGTAGATCTTAAGACTTAAAAAGTATTGCGGGACGTTGTGGGAATAAATCATCAAATTCTTACTAATTGAGCAAATTAAAACAATATTTATAGACACTCACTTTATTTAACACTTCGGAAATCATTTGGCGACATTATTGCAAACTTTAAAAATTATTATGGATGTTAAATTTTTATTTTTATATGATATCATTTTGATACCTGCAAGTTTATTATGCACTCAGATTAAACCACTATAAACTTTTACCTTGAAGTAAAAAAAAATATTAATCTTAGATATGAACTTAAGATTTTAATTTCTGAAAGACTTAACGCTTTGAATAGATAAATTGACGTCATGCTGAAAA
This sequence comes from Maratus speciosus, assembly GCA_963932465.1. Lineage (NCBI taxonomy): Eukaryota > Metazoa > Arthropoda > Arachnida > Araneae > Salticidae > Maratus > Maratus speciosus. The sequence continues at coordinate 7,667,130 of OZ010792.1, read as the reverse complement.
GAAAACATGCAGTTTCATTTATCAAGCTCTAACAATTTTCAATGATTATGTAAAACTGACGTAGTTTGTAGTAATTTTTCATCACGCCCGCGGTGAGGTTACACCTTAAAATCAACACGAAAAGATGATAAATTATGTTTCACAGACTAAATATTTTACTTGAATAATGTACTCTTAGATAGATTTCATAAACTCTGACTACTTCAGCATCAGTTAAGATTCTAAAAACTTTTACAAATTATTTCTGTTACTTCATTATACTCCGCAATAACTAAGCAGTAACATCTGGTTTTAAATATATCGCGAAAACGAAGCTAACAACAGAAAGTGACAATTCCGGTTCTTTTTTTTTTTTTTTTTTTTGAATATCTGACACATTTCTTTGACATTTCTCACGTTCTGCAGGCTCAGAGTTATTTTTTTTTCTTTTCTTTTCGTCAATTGTTAAGGGGCCGCATGAAGAAATTTATGGCGCGTGGCTGAATCTGTCCGTTTAATACATGTGCAGAACACTTGTTCATCTTGTTATTATCAAACATGTTTTATTCATACCAGAAGCCTTAATTCCGTTCCATTACTCTTGGGCGAGCAATTTTATACAGAAGCAAGAAATTTTTATCAGAGTTTTCATTGTGAGAGTTGATTTATTAAATCCTTTCATCATACGATGCAATATTTTTTTAAAGAACATTTATTTTCTTTCTCTTTTCCTTCTTGTTTTCCAGTAAGGAAAAAGGTAACTTCTCCACTCTTTCGCTTTTGATTCTAAATTTTGTTAAAGCAGCTTCTGGAACTTTAGTGTCTGAAACTAACATGTTATTAAGTTTGCTTTGTAGTGATCTGTTTCATGAACAGTGCTAATAAACTAAATAATACTAATGGATTTTCTAATGAGGCATCAGAGATTTCAACGGTGATCTTTTGCTTATTTTACTAGCAGAAATATACTCACTGCAAATAGAAGCGTCTTAAATTTAGACACATATGTGACTGAAAAAGAATTTTAGACACTTAAGTGTCTTAATCTGAAAATTAAGACGTTATAGATGTCTTAATTTAAGATGCATAAGTGTCTTACTATGACCATGGTGTAAACGAACTGAGAATAATGTCTAAAATATCCGCAAACGTCTTATTTTAAGACACTTCATTGCTTTAAACGTGTCTTAATTTAAGACGTTTTGATTCTTCCGACGCAATAACCACCAGGGGGCACTCCCGCGCATGCGTTTTAGATGTCTTCGTTCGAAGTGGTATACGTTGTAATTCAAACAAAGTTTGTTTTTATGTACGCGTGTATTTTAATTCGTTTTTTGCGAAATGTGAAGTATTGTGATTTTAATTCGTATTAACTTGGATTATTTTAATTCGTTTTTTGCGAAATGTGAAGTACTGTGATTTTAATTCGTATTAACTTGGATTATTTACAGTGGTGTAGTCGTAAAAAAACAGAGGGTATACGTTCTAAGCAGAGGGTATACGCTCAAGACAGAGGGTATACCCTAGTGTATATATACTATAGCTTTCTTGAGAAACAGAGGTTATACGGTGTTCCTTAAAACAATCCAGAGGGTATACGGATTATACCCCAGTATACCCTCCACTACATCCCTGATTATTTATTTATTGAATACATACATCTGACGTGTGTGCTTGACATCAAATGTTTCTTAGAAGCTGTCGTCGATATAAGGGCGGGATAGACAAAGAACAGAAGTAGACGACGGTTGAAGATTACACCCGGAAATTCTACAAAGCGTGTGCAATGGGCTTAGTGTTAACTCGTATTAATTTATATCAATAATATTGTGTTATTCATCTTCGTCCTGTCGACGCTGGAAAAAAAAAAAAAAAAAAAAAAAAAAAAAAGAAACTTTTGTCTGGCGGGTCATGTTTTCAGGATGAAACATCTTATTCTTTAAATATGGCTAGTCGGATGTATTATGGGATTACCTTTTAAACTGATGCAAGTCTTTCTCCCTCAATGTGGTTGTAGTAGTTTTTAAAATTTCAAATCAAGGAATTTTTCTTACCTCTTGCAAACAGCGATTGAAATAAGTGTTATAATTTCTTTATAGTACTAAAATTAGTGTCTTTTATGATTTTATTTATTGTGCTAAACAAAATCTTGCATGAAATTTAATTAGTTTTGAATCTTTTTGCAAAACAAAACACTAATTCTAGAAGTATATATTTTTAAACTTATGACGTTGTGTTTTATTACAAATTATGTATTATTTATTCTCATCTTTTTTTTCAAATTTAAAGTAATAACATCACTAAAAAACAGACAAATTTTAAGTTAAGTTCATTCTCTTGTTTTGTTTTGTTTTCAATATGGCAGTTCTTAGTTTCAATGGCTAATGCTTATCTCATAGTAAACGACCATAAGGAAATAGAAAAAAAAAAAAAAACTTTGAAAGCTCTCCTAAAGCTTTCTTACTTCCTAGCGAGGGATTACAATCCCGGATTGATGCCCCCCCTTTTTTTTTTTCAATTGAACAATATTCAGCTGAAATTAAAAAATACATTTATAGACTTTCGCTTTTGGAAAAAAAAAATTGATTTTTATGAAATTTATATATAATTGGAAAAGAATATTTATCTCAAGTATTTCTTAGATATATTTCTAAAGCTATTAAATCTTTTAATGTGAAAAACTTTTGACTTTGAAACATAGAAGTAACCCAGTCAGGAAAAAGGAAATCATTTGTTTATTTCGTTTTCGCTTCGTGTGTAGAAAATATATTTCACTGCGAAGGTCATTTTCCAATTAGACTTTACTGATAAGCATCGCAAGTGTGTATCATAGTGATATCATGTGCTAACTTCTTCTTTTTTTTGCGGCTTTATTTTGATTTAAAGATGTCTTGTCTAGTAGCTCATAGGAATGATAACAATAAGCCCATGTGGCAATATAAATTTTTAAAAAATCTTATTTTTAAATGATAAGGATTTTCATTTTTTTGCGGGGAGGGGAGGGGAGAAATTTTGTATGAAATTTTCGTAAAGCTGATACCTTAAATCTTGCACTGATTATAATGAAAGTTTTAAACTTTTAGAGTAGGACAAGTTTGGAAACACAAAATATAAATAAACAAAATACCGAAGTAATTTTTTTCTCAATATTAACCCTTTACACTCGAGGGCTCCGGAGCGGAGCCATTTAAAATTTGTCTTCAAACTCGAGGTCTCCGCTACGGAGACAATGCAAATAATTTTGTGATACCATGTAATCTTGGCTTTTCTAGACAGGTATCACAAAATTATTTGCATTGTCTCCGTAGCGGAGCCCTCGAGTTTGAAGACAAATTTTAAATGGCTCCGCTCCGGAGCCCTCGAGTGCAAAGGGATAAAGTAGAATATTTATTTATTTATTCATAGTTAAATAGCTGTTGTGATTATCATCTGATATATATGTAAAATTGCCTATGTGGCAATATAAATTTTTTAAAAATCTATTTTTAAATTATATGAAGTAGAGTAGGACAAGATTATAAGAAATATATATATTTATCCCTGTACTTTAAAAGCCCTCAATAGCCCTTGCCGTTGAATTTGTTTGATAATCGGAGATGTCTGCTTTTGTGGGGTAAAAATATACAAATATGTATGCTATGCGGATTAAAAAAAGTATTCGCTAAATAGATGTTTCAGCTATTCGGGAATGTCCATTAACCTCCACAACGGATACTCCCGAATACCGGACATCTCAATTTAAATAATAATAATGCAGGGTTGCATTTTTTTGCAAAAGAACTTCTTGATTAAAGAATGGGCATACTGGGCCGTGCCCCGCCCCCTACGATTTTAGTGCCCAAATTTGATGTGCAATATTTGTAAAGCTTATATTTTAAATCTGTTTCGAAATTGTACTGATTATAATCAATATTTTGAACTTTTAAAGTAAAATAAGATTAAAAATAAAGCAAATTTAAAAAATCTAATATTTAGATAAATATTTTTTGTTTTAATCTTGTTCTACTCCTGAAGTTCAAAATATTGATTATAATCAGTAAAATGTCGTAAAAGATTTAAATTATCAGCTTTACAAAAATTGCGTACCAAAATTGGGATCACCAAAAAAACTGGTTGTAGGGGTGGCGGGGGGGGGGGGGGGGCAGGACCTCAGCCAAATATTTTTCCAGGATTCAACGTGGTCAAACATGGATACGTTTGATGCTTACAAAAAAAAATGGATGCTATTAAGACGTTTGAAGTGTCTGAAAAAATTCAGACATTTTAAAATGTCTGAAAATTGAACACTCCGTTTCAGACATTTTAATTTACAGTGCTATTAGTGTGAATCTTCGAATGTCTTCTGCTGAAAACGCCTATTTGAAATGATATACCTTATATATATTTTCAGTACTGCCATGCTTTAGCATTTCTAAATTTTGTCGCGATTCCTGAAAGCAGCTAACACTGCCTCTATCTTGGTTTTATAATAATATTTCTAACCTTTCATTTGTATTAAGATTGTTCATAATTCCGATTTTATATTTATTTGTTTGCATGTTTTCGCATATTTATTTTATTATATAAGGTTTACGATGCGTCACATAGGCTTATCGTACGAGATCATTTCTTTTAACTTTCTCACGTGATCCAGATTGTCCTTTTTTTTTTTTTTCGACAATTGTTACGCGGAGTTACATGAAGAAATTTATATCGAGTGGCTGCTGATTCCGGACGTTTAATATTACATGTACGCTTGTTCATCTTGTTGTTATCAGTATTATTTTATTCCTACCGAAAGCCTTAATTTAGTTCAACTTCTCTCGAGCGAGCAATTTAATAAAGAAAATTGCGACCAGAAATATTATGAGAGTTTTATGGTGAATTATTGTGACCTTTTGAGCTATTAAATCATGTTATCATATTCTCCAATACTCTTTAAAAAGCTTTTTCGTCTTTCATTTTTTCATTTTTTATTCTTATTCTAAAAGTACAATATAAAGCCTTTCATATTCTCCACTCTTTTACTTTTGATTCATAAAAGTGTTATATAGCTTCTGGATACCTTTTAATGTCACAAAACAGCAACTAGTTCTTATGTTTATTCTCTCATTGCAGTGTTGAAGGGTGTACAGGCTGATTAAACATGAATGCGCATTGCTTGCCTTTTTGTTCCGCTCATTTTGAATACCCTGTATATATCAATAAAAAACTTAATAGCAGTAATTTTTCTGCATAATTTCACGTCGGCGGCTTTACTTATAAAACCACATATTTTAACGAGCGTCCACGTGTGATCTTGACTTATATCTTGTCGGTATAGTCTCGGAAAAAAGAAAACAACGGTCTAATATATATTGAGTTTTACGCTTTGGTAAGTTAGACAACTGTACCGACTGACAGATAAATGTTATAATATTACAGTTATGTTAAACTTTTGATGGTGCGTATATACACTTATATGAGGGGCTCACAAGTCACAACTATAGTAGACCAGAAGGTGCATAAAATCTATTTTATTTACTCCCACAGTGAACATACACAGTAAACAGACGACATATATGAGAAAGTATGTGAAAACAGACTTGGTTTACTGTGGTAGTGGATAAAACAGATTTTATGTACCTTCTAAATGGACTATCTCAAAATTTTTTTTCCAAAATGGACTTGGTCTACTATGGTTGTGAACCCCTCATATAATCGAAAGGTCTGATAATTTTCTTTCGGCCTATTTTCAATAAATTGCGTGCAACTTTTCGAAGTATTTTATTCGGTACTGTACATTAACCTCTTGAGAGGTGGTGGGATATGTTATATCCACCTAATTTAAACAACATTTGCACCAGAAACTTTTAACTAAACTAGGGGGCTCTGCCTCCTACGAGCTACGCTCGTCAATCCCCGTTCAGGCACACCAAAATCCAAAAAGCACGCTAATTCGATCGGCTTTAAAAATATTGAATTAAAAAAAAAAAAAAAACAGTAGCGATCTCTCTGTAAACGGGTTTCCATTCCTATTCTTTGGATTGGGGATTTTTAAGACCAAATCTGCTGCTGTTAAGAGATACAATGGCTGTTTTCGTATTTAATTTAAAAAAAAATTAGTTAAACATTTGAAAATAAGCTAATGTAAAATGAATTAAGTAAACAGTGTCATTGTCTCCCGGTATTTTTTAACAGCGCTATAAGATAGTTCTTTTAAATTTTTCATTTTAAATGTATCGTTTCAAATCTGACATAATTTACCCCAAAGTTTTATTTCTCTCACGTGAAAATACTTTTGTTGTTAGAAGGAAATATTATTTGCGGTGTCTTCGAATTCACGATAATAGTTGAAAAGATTATCTCAAAATATCTCGCGCAAATATATTTTTCAATTCAAATTGTTTTGCCATATTTTTTGGCCATTTTAAATATGACGTAATTTCCTCCAATTACAAGTTTTAACGCATAATAATGATTTTTTTATTTTAAGATTTTGTTTCTCTTTTAAAATTCAAGCGTAAATATGGTTCTTATGACGTAATTTTCCTGTTTTTAACATGTAATCATTTAATTCTAATTTTTCTCTGTTTGTAATAGTCACGTGTAAATAAATTTTTTATTTGAAGTAAACATTATTGTTTGCGCTGTTTATGCAATTGGCAACAATTTAAATTAATAACATTTCCTAAAATTTGTAAAAAATATCTCTCGAAATGCTGAAAATTTGAATTTAAAATAGAAATAAAACCTCAAAAAATGAGCCAAATAAGAAAAATAAATGCAATCTGCATACAGGGAACTTATAACGTATAAAATGATCTAAAAATGATTAAATTCTCATGCATTGTTTTTGCTCCAATAAAACTTTTTCAATGGAACGATTTTGTTCAACTTTAGCATTAAATATCTCTTAAAATAATTCTTCGATTTGAAAATTGTCTACATCAGCGTGTTTATCAAACATTTCTCTATAATACCACCGATTTTCATATTTTTGTATGCAACAGTTGTTTTAATATTAACGAAGAAAGATCATGCTTAAGCATTCAAATTGGATGCCGATCTACCTGGAATATCTACGCAGACTTTCATTGGTCCATTTCCAAATAAAAACTTTTTTTTATATATAGAAGGATTTTATATTTTTAACTTTGGTGTCAAAAGGTTGAGACTTCTGACTGTTTTTCGAGGAGCTTAGGGCCAAATGCCCCTCATCCCCGACCATAGTAGAATGGAAGCACTAACAGGAATTCGAAAAAAATTGCTTTTCCTTATTTTAAAATAAAATTTTTCGATTATTCCGGTGATAATTCAATATTACAGAGACATAATTGTTTTCCCCTCAAAGAGTTATTAAAGACAGATTTTCAATCATTTGAAAAGAGAGCTATTTGAACAGAAAGTAACACAAAGAATATCCCTCTATCTCTTTCTCTCTTACTCTTTCTTTTCAGCAATTGAAGCATGAAGAGTCAATTACCTATGTTTCAAGTGCTTTTAGGTTTTTGATAATTTTATCATAGTAAGTTGCTTAGTCCTAGGATTTCAATTTTTATTTACTTTCTAAAATTCCTTAATTTTAGATTTGAATATATAAACAGAGAAATTTAATTAATTTGACTTTTAGTAATTATAATACTAAAGTTTCAAAGGTATTACAACTACATATATATTCCTGTAAAAGGTAGATTACAAAGGCTTTAGATTTCAACGTTTATAAAACATCTTCAGTTAACAGAATTTGTTACTAACCGATCAAATTTTGAAACCTCATCTCTGAAAATAGTTTGTCTTATGGCATTGAATGTCATGAATGGGCTCTATAGTAAAAAGACAAAATCACGAGTAGTTTCTTCTCCCATTCATAAAAATAAGTAAGGGGGTTTTGTGATTTCGTTCTTCTTAGAAAGTTTATTTGTCTAGAAAAGCTCTCGTATAAAGCTCTGGTGGAAAAGATGGGGCGGTTTTAAGTGTAGAGCACAAGTGGAAGCCATAAATATCTGGAGGAGCAGGCAAGTTACTTAGTTTATCTTTAGGATGGGTGGCAGTCATAACAAACCTATAAAATAACCGGCACGTGCTGGATGGGAGAAATTTCACAAAAAGATGCCTCACTCTCTTTTTTATCCCTTTTTAACACTTTCCAACAAAGTTGAAATGTGTTTATGCGTTCGGTTTGTCTGTCCGTCTGGCCACGCTCTAATTCCCGTAAATATACTCTGATTTTCATGCAATGGATAATGGTTATTTAAGGTCACAAAAGCATGTTTGGTATTGTATATGAAGTATATAGGATTAATTGTTCATTTACAAGGACACTCAAAAGTATTCCATTACATTATGGTATATGGGGGGAGGGGGAATCATTTGCAGAGTATTTTAATGACATTACGCTATTTCAAATGTATTGAAACCATACCTGCCAACCTTTGAAAATGAGAAATCGTAGCACACGAAATTAATTTAATCTGGAGGTTGGTTGGTTGGTTTTTCGTGTTTCACAGCCATCTTTTGACATTCGTAAAAGGAAAATAAGGTTTCCGTTTTTCAACTCAATATAGTAAATTTTTTCCTCTGAAAATTTTTATACGATTTTTAGAGTTTATTTTCGTTTCGCAGCGTTTTTTTTTTTTTTTACATTTCTAAAAGGAGCCTGGTTTCAATTTTTTAGCCCAGTTCAGTAAATTTTGACGGAATTCGCGATTTTTTTCCCGCCATCATTTCAGGATATTCACATTTTTTTTCTCACAATCGTAATTCAAATTTTCCTATCACGATTCTTTGTTGAAATCTGCACTTTTTACCATGAACTTTTGACGAAATTCGCATCTTTTACGCGATCCTTTGACGAATTTTGCGTTTTTTTACCACGATCCTTTGTCTAAATTAGTGTTTTCTTTCTGCGATCTTTCGGTGAAATTTGAGTTTTCTTACTAATCTTTCGATGAAATTTGCATAATTTTACTGATCTTTTGATGAAATTCGCGTTTTCTTTCTGCGATATTTTGACAAAATTCACGTTTTTACTACGATCCTTTAACGAAATTTATTTTCTTCTGCGACCAATTGACGAAATTGATTTTTTTTTACACGGTCATTTGTCGAAATTCGCGATAGTTTATCGCAAATCGTGTGATTGCACTTGCGATTGCGAATTTTGCATGCTATTTCAAACCTTGCCCCTCAAGGAACCCCCTCCAGAATTCTTAAAATGGTACCCTTGCTTCTAAGGAACGGAATTCCTGTATAAATATTTACAAAAACACGATTAGAGTGTTTTATGTTAAGAAGTTTTTTTGCAGCCCAGAATGTTTTTTTTTCTCATGAGCATTTTTTAATGTTTGAATTTTCGGACTAATGGCCAATTTTTTAAAACTTTTGGAAATGAATACTTGGAAATTTCGGAACAGAATCGCTCCTGAAAAATATGCTGCGCGGGATAAAAATCGCAACTAGAAACAAAAAATGCTTTTGTGTTTTTTTTTTTTTTTTCAAAAAATCGTAGTTTAAGACCAATTTTCGTAGCATCGTAGTTCACAGGTCCAAATCGTATCAACTACGATTTTTTCGTGGCAGTTGGCAGGTCTGTGAAACGGATATAAATCACTAAATTTCACTACGATCACGTTAGAACAGGGCATTCATAGCACTGTTTTATTCATTTACAGGGACACACAAAAGAAATCGGTTACAGTACTGTCTTTGAGTAATAATTCCTGGAGTGTGCGGTTTAAAATTCGGTATTCACCTTTAAATTTAATTAATTTTTTGTATGTTACTCGCTATATATAAATTTTATATCTCATATACAGGGCTGCTCAAAAGTATTCACGTACCATTCTCCTTATTAGAAGAAAATGCTGAAGGGGAATTTTCAATATAAGTATATAAATTTCTTAAGTAAACTAAATTTTGGCATGCATGTAGTTAATAGATACAAATCTATATATTACATACAGGGCTGTTGAAAAAATTCGGATAATTTTCCTATTGTAGATAAGAACAGCTGAAATTGGGTTTGAAAAGTGTTATGCGTTTCCATAGGGTTGAATTAGACGTAACATTTTAATTTTTTAAACTGTGCGATTTTGTTACATTATTCTGAATGTGTAGGAAACTGTTTCATAATCTATGCTTGACGCATGATTCTTTCTTTCTTGTTTTTACTGGCAAAGAGGTAGTTATTTCCTTCGGACAAAGTCAAAGGGTTGTTACAAATATAGATTTATATAGAATAATCATTGTAACCGCATTATTTTATGTTTGAAATCACTTACAGAGATCTTCATTTGAGATTTTTATTATTATTTTTTAATTGTCTCAATTGAAAATATTAAATATCTGCCCCCCATCTTTAGATTTTAATGACGCACTAGAGACTAGAGTATAAAATATAACTTTTGAAATAAAAATCAATAAAATCAATAATTAAAATTAAAATAAAAACGTATACGGCGTATACCTCCGTGTACCTCCATTACACCCCTGGTGTCAACGGGAACTATAATTTCATGCGATGCGTTGATAAACATCGCAGCTGAGATTCGCAAATGGTTAGAAAAAATTTTTGCTCAAAAAAAGCAAGTTACGACCATGTAATATGCAGAATGGCACTTTTTTTCTTTTCCTGAAGAAACATTAAAGGTAGCGTCAATGCTTGCTACAAACTAACGATTTTTTGTATAGCACCTACATTGTTCAAAATTTAGTGTTCTACACTACAAACTACTAAAATATAGCTACTTGCTGCAGATTCTCTACTTGTAATGTGCTACTTCCGACTAGTACTAAGTTTAGAGTAACGGAATTGATTTAAGGTTTCTGGTATGAATAAAACTTTTTTTTGCTATAATAATAAGATGAATAAGTACGACGTATGCACATGCATTAAGCGGACAGATTCAACCACGCGCAATAAATTTCTTAATGCGGCCCCGTAACAATCGAGAGATGGGAAGAAAAAATGACACTGAATCTGCAGAACGTGAGAAGTGTCAATGAAATGTGTCAAAATTTCAAAAAACGAACAGGAATTGTCACTTTATTTTGCTAGCTTCGTTTTTGCGATATATTTGAAAACAGGTGTTACTGCTTAGTTATTGCAGAGCACAATGGAGTAGAAAAAATAATTAGGTGTTTTGGCATTATAGCAGATACAGGAAAATGACAAGACAACATATGTAAATTAAGAATACTGCATTTTTTGAATAAAATATTTAGTCTCTGAAATATAATTTATCATTCCAAAATTCCATTCCAACAAAAAATGAATTATCAAAATCGAAGGAATCTGTCAGAATCTATGCATGGACATACGCCAAATATAGGATAAAAAAGGACAATTTATGGAAAATCCCTTATCATATAGCTACTTTTAGAAAGCACTGAAATTCAGTTCACTATATTGCCGATTTCGTTCTGAATTTTCGCGGTATTCGACAGGCTTTTTTATATGAGTTGCCCTATATATAATCGATTACTAAATCATGAAAAATAAATTTTGTTATCGTCCGACCATGGAATTTCAAAATTTATTTCATACAATTTATTTTAAAATTTATTTCATACAAATGTTCATATTTCATCTACCATTCAGTATTTACTTTCTTCTATCTTAAATAGAAGAAAGCATTGTAATCGAAATTTTTCTCGACTTCCGGTTTTCGTCGGATTTACACGTTTTAGGGGTCAGAGATCGCATAAAACATGTTTATAGAAAATGCCTGTTTGTCCGTGTGTCTGTCGCCATTGTACCATCAAAAATTGTATGAAGTTATGCACAGAAATGAACCAAATTTTTTAAAAGTTTTTGGCTACGGCAAGCAGCCCCTCCCTTAATTTGGAAAAAATCCGCCGGAAGGGGGAGCTGTAATAGCGATTTTTGTGCGATTTTGAATATTGTACCATCGAAAAGTGTATGAAGTTATGCATAGAATTGACCCTTTTTTTTTCTTCTTTTCTACGTTTTTGGCTATGGCAAGCAGGTCTCCCTTAATTTGGAAAACATCCGCCGGAAGAGGGCGCTATAATAACGATTTTTGTGCGATTTTGATTGTTATACCATCGAAAAGTGCATGACGTTATACATAGAATTGAACCAAATTTTTTGTGCATGTTTTTGGTCATGGCAAAAATGTCCTCCCTGAATTTGGAAAAAATCCGCTGGAAGGGAGCGCTGAAAAAGGAATTTTTGTGCGATTTTGAATATTGTACCATGTAAAATTTTATGAAGTTATGCATAGAATTGAACCAAATTTTTTGTGTATGCTTTTGGCCATGGCAAGAATGTCTTTCCTGAATTTGGAAAAAATTCACCGAAAGGGGGCGCTGTAATAGCGATTTTTGTGCCATTTTCAATATTGTACCATCGAAAAGTGCATGAAGTTATGCATAGAATTGAACCAAATTTTTTGTGCATGTTTTTGGCCATGGCAAGAAGGTCCTCCCTAAATTTGGAAATTTTCCGCCGGCAGGGGGCACTATAATAGCGATTTTTTGGATAATTTTCTTGATGTTTTTATACACCGACGGCTCGTGAATCGACGGGAACTTCCCATTCTGATAACCCGACGATTTGCGAACAGCTGATATGCAACAGAATAACGAAAAACTATAGATTTTAATAAATATTATAATCGAGATTAACTTGTTTTTACTTCAGTTAATTGACTGAAGCAGAAATTTAAGATGAAAATCAAAGTTGATATAGTATTGAACTAATAAAAATGAAATATTGACATTCGTAACAACATTTTGAAATATTAAAATATATGAGATAGAAGAAAGTTTTGGGATTGGCACATACAACTAGTTTTATATTCTAATTGCAGTATATTGTTTCTACCGTGTTTAGTCAAACTTTCTGAAACTGGTTTTAAATATGATTGAAAACTCTGCATGCAATAAACAGAAAACATTAGGAAATTTCTTGAATTTTTTTAAAGAATGCTTTATGTTTCTATGAATATAAATATTATTCTTGCACAAATGAACACAAATATTGTATTGGACCCACATAGTCATGTGCTACAGCTACGGATCATTTCATTTTACAGGGTAATCGTAAATATATATATGTATATATTTTCAATTTACTGTTGGTCTTCTAACCGCCTGTTTGACAAAACCTTCGATAAAAAATGTTAGGTAAAACATGCTCTTTATACTCCCGAAAAATCTGTCAGGTATTTATCTAGATATTCGACAAAATGTAGAAAGTTGAAGCTGTCCGAATATTTTTGATGAATTAGTGTATTGTGATTAGTATGACAATAATAATAAAAACTATCTGTTGATATTAAAAGAATCTTGTTGATATTTGATTCACCATCGCATTTTTTTGGGAATTAAAGATAATAAAATTTCAAATAACAGCATTATTTTAAGGGAAGACAAGACTGGGTGCAATCCTATGGCCTATATATGCGAGCTTTAAGGCTGTTCTCAACAGCTCTGCTCAACAAGCGCAAAACGTTTTAACACATTTACAAATTTATTGTTTAACGGAAAGACATAAAATTGGATCGCCTGACTATGGAAGCGATTTGGAATCGAACTGTGTTTTCCATTTTTTGATAAATAAATTACCTATTGAGTTATAAAAGAATTTGATTACGTGGAAATCACGTTTTTCACCCTTCCTTGAGTGGTTATTCTTCTTTCGCGCGGAAACGCCCATTTTGACACTATTTTCTGAAAGATCTATTGCGTTTGCATAAAAACGGAAAACACAATTCGATAACATAGTTTCTGAACAACAACACTTGCTAGTTTAATGCATTTCCGAACAAAAATAAATTAAAACTTATGTCATAACGTTGTCCTTTTGGATTTGAGAACAGCCTTAAAACCCGTTTCCTCGGAAACTACCCGACCGATTTTGATGAAATTCGGAATCCATATTCACTGGATTAAGCTGAAGACATATGGCAGACAGTTTTTTTCTGTGACTAAAACTTTCTATTTTAGGACAATGGCAATTTTTCAGAAATTTTCCATTTTTCAGAATTTTTTTTTGAAACTAATTAAAAATTTTCAAAACTGTCTGCCAGATATGATCTTATATTTATACTCTACCACCAAAAATATTTTTTATCGAATTCGCTCGAGTACTTTAGGAGTTAATGTGGTTTTTAGCTGAAAAGGGCAATTTTTCGGACAGGTAAAAAACTTAGACACTGCTAACTTGTGTATAAAGTTCTTGCACAGTTTTATCAAACACATGAATTAAATGATCTATGAAAACTTGGATAAAATTCAGTTACACATAATAAATAAGTATAAAATTTTAGAGTAAAATTAATGTGAATGGGCGTGGCGTCCCAGTCGCATGTAAGTCGCATGTAAGTCGCCCCCAACTTGTACGGATTTTTCTCACCACTAAAATTTTATAGTAAATTTTGCGTTAAACAATCGTCGAAATCTAACGATTGCTAACGAGGAATGAAGAAAACATATTCTATTAAATTTTAGTGATAACAAAAATCCGTACAAGTTGGCTGCTATGCAGTTGTGTCTTCCCTTAAGAGCCTACTTCAGTCAAATGAAAAGACGCGTTCGCTAATGCTAATCCTATGGAAGACATTTATAAAGATATCTCGTTTGAATTTAAATATTTTTAAATGATTTTTTTTTTTTTTTTTTTTTTTTTTTTTGCATTGAATAGTTGAGATCGATCTGTACAAAGACCGTTGTTTACTTTTTCGATTTTCTTTACAGGTATTTTTAATGAGGACACTTTCATTTTCGGAACCGGTTTTGAAAGAAAAAGCATCCTTATAAAAAAAAAATCTGCAATCAAAATCGAAAAAGTAAAAAAAAGCTTGCATACAGATCGATCTCCGTTATCCAATACAAAAAAAAAAAAAAAAAAAAAAAAAAAAAAAAAAAAAAATCATTTAAAAATATTGAAATGCGACCGAGATATCCTTATAAATTTCTTCCATAGGATTAACATTAGTGAACGCGTCTTTTCATTTGACTGAAGTAGGCTCTTAAATGGTGTGCTTAATACAACTGGCTAAACAGTTGAACACTTTGAGGGGCTTCCGAATTGTCATCAACTTAACGCCCAGCTTACGGATGAATGTCCTGTGATAGTGAGCCATTGGGAATAAAAAGTCTAACTGTAGTAAAGAAACTACTATGGTTTATAATTTAATAATAAAGAAAAACAATTCTATATTTCAATATGAGTGAAGCTAAAAATTTAAATATGAGAATGGTTAAAGTTTAACCCGGGAGAACTCGCTGCATGAGATTTTCTCTCACAGTCGTACTTTTTAAAGACTCTTATTTAAACCATTTTTCATTTTAATTAAAATTTCAAAATGTTATTTCAATTATTTTACCTATTTTGTGAATAAAAGTACTAAGCCAACCAAAAAAAGTGGATATTATATGAATGTAAAGTAAAAGAAAAGCAATTGGGCATTCCCACTAGCGAGTTCTCCCGGGTTAAAGAATATAAATTTAAAAATTATAGTAAAATATATAACAGAAGTAAAATGTTTTAGCACAGTTTAGAAATGGAAAGGTCGGTATAGCTGAAGAGGTGCTGTGCTGCTGAACAGGTGAGCAGCATTGAGGGGTTTCCTAGCTGATATCAGCTGAACACCCTTACTAAGGATGAATTAGCTTATGTATGTGTGAGCCATTGGGATAAGTATAACTGTAGTTAAAAACTACTTAAAGGAAAAAATAAGAAAAGTTAAAGAGAAACTAAAAGTAAAAAATAATGGAAATTTTTTTAAGTTAGAAGTTAAGTTAAAACTTACGTCAAGTAAGTAAAATGTTAAAAATCTTAAAGAATTTTCTAGCTGTAGTTAACCCCTTAATTCTCGCTCCCGTCATATTCTCGGACTGTGTCTTTTACTCAAATTGTTTGATTCTCACCAGTTTTATAAAATAGTGAAATTGGCTATATTTTAGTATCGTTTTACCTATCATTAAATAAGGTGAATATTTCTTTTTCATAAAAGTGGTGCCAATAAGCAATTTGAATTATTCAACCGTAATTTAATTCGAGCGTTAAGGGGTTAAGAAACCTACTATATAAAAGAAGAAGATGAAAGAGAAAAAAAAAAGTTATCACTGTTCAGAGTTACTCTCATGAAGCTTGGGCAGGAAAAACTTTAAAGAAGGCAGCAAAAGCCACTTTAACAAAATAGGCACTAATCAGGGCCATACATTTTTTCCCTATATATTTCAATATAGAGACGATGTATTTTTTCAACTTTAATAAGGACACATAGAAAAGTTTTAATAGAACTCATTAAAACTAATATAATAATTTCTTATAATTATTTACTGGTATTTTTTAATTAAAAAATAAATAATAATGTAAAATAATAATCAATGAATTTTATTAACCCCTTAATTCTCGCTCCCGTCATATTCTCGGGCTGTGTCTTTTACTCAAATTGTTTGATTCCCACAAGTTTTATAAAATAGTGAAATTGGCTATATTTTAGTATCGTTTTACCTATCATTAAATAAGGTGACTATTTCTTTTTCATAAAAGTGGTGCCAATAAGCAATTTGAATTATTCAACCGTAATTTAATTCGAGCGTTAAGGGGTTAAAGAACCTGTTGTAACTCTTTGTGGGTGAGATGTGTTTTCAAAAATTTTCTCTCTTTTATGATATTTAAATAATGTTGCCATTTTTTAACGGTATAAAGTTTAAATTTTCTGCGTACAATTATCTTTAAAACAATGCGTAAATTATTAAACGTTGAATGGAAACTAAATTTGAAAGCACAATTATAAGATCAGAAAGCATTAAAAAAAAAAAAAAAAAAAAAAAAAAAATTATAGAACTTTGTCTTCGACCTCTTGTAGTTTACTATTTAACAGTTACCGCTGTGTTGTTGGCTCCTGAATACATGTAATACTATACTGTATTATTTACAAAATTAAAAGGTTTTTATGATATTTATAATTACATGATTTAAAACAATAAGTTTTTGTCACCAGACAATGGCGCTAAGGAATAATATATATATTCAAAATTGCTATTTCAAAAAGCGTAGCGGAAAACATGAAAAACTTCATAAAATACATGTAATTACCACATCTTTGGAATGAGATTAAGGCAATATCTCGAGTGAATTCTTAATGAACTGTTTAAGAAATCAGTCCCTGAAGCAATTTCAGCTCTGAAATCTTCAGAAAGGTTCTTGACAAGATCACATGAACGGAAACCCGCACTTCTCGCCCCGCACAACGGAGGAAGAAATTGTGGAATAAGATGATGAGTATTGCAGTGACGCCAACTCCTCAAGAGGGAGTTGTAAATATCCAGAAAAAGGTGCATCCGAAGAGCCCTATCTTTAACCGAAGTACCCTAGCCATAACAGCTTAGCAAAGGCGCCTTGCCAAGAGATAGGAGGTTCCACTTCTTGCTATACAGAGGTATTCAAGGATTTGATGGCCTATTATTTTACCCACTTCTAATGAGATTCGAGATTGAAGTATTGTCAAGGGGTTGAGATGAAGCGGGGTGTGTAATCTAGAAGATTTAGAGATTTACTGAGATTGTGTGCAAAAGTGAGAATAAAGGAAAATGTAGTTTTAGAGTGTAACATTTGGATTTGCTATCAGACAATATGTTTCAAATATATCCCAGTTTAATATAAATGGGCTATATATGCAGTAAAATTAACAGCATGGCGGAAAACGTTTTGAAACATTAATGAAAGCATGCATTTTGTTCCATCTAACTCTATTCTAAAAAATAACAGGAAATGTATTATACATCAGTGTAAACGTAACGCACGTTAACAATTAACATCTGAAATTGAAAAATTATTGTATTACTGGCGAACTTGTCCGGCGTTGCCCGGGTACATAAAAAAAACAGCAGGAATTGCGAAAAAGCTCTGAAAATCTCAATAAGATATCACGAAAACCTTTAAATCGCTGCACAAATTTCGAAAAAAGGAAAAAATATATACATTGTGTTCGAAGATTGTAAGTTGATTCCTTCCACTAATGTGTAAAAATGGTAGAAAATCGCTAAAATACACTAAAAATCACATACAAAATTCCCGAAAAATTCGAAAATTGCTATACGAAATCCCAATAAACTTTACTGAAATGAGGGCAGAATATACTTTAGGTCAAAAATGGAGTGTCAAAAAATAGCAGCAGATCGCGAAGAAACTTAAAAATCGCATTAAAAATCACAAAAATTTCAAAAATCACGAAAGTCAAAATTTACTATAATTAGATAAAAGTTTCAAATCTAATTTCTTTGACCTATGGGCTCTCTTAAAATTTATGTTTGGGAAATCATGCTAAGCATTGTATTATGTTACTTTTATTCATAATTAATTTATTTGTTAATTAATTTATTTATTCCCTTAAATATAATTAATATAATCCCTTAAGTTAAAATTAATTTTTTTTTTTTGCATTAAAATATCTCAGTTGGTTGATATTCTGTAAGCAAGTAAACCTATTGGTTTACAATGGAAGTCTATGGGAATTTGGCGAAATATTAGAGGTATCGCCAAGTTGGCGTCACTTTTGGTGACTCATTTTGGTCGCCAAATTTGGCAATATATCGCCCCGTTGACAATAAACTTGGCGGCATTTGGCGATGGAACTGGGTTCCCTCCCCCCCCTACGGCAACCCCCTTATAGGTATGGAGATGCATTAAATGCTGTTCAATAATCGCATAAAAAATTCAAAAATTGCAGTACGAATTCAGAATAATTTTTTTTTGAAAAGAGAATAAAATTTACTATATTGTAGGTTAAAAGAGAGAAACCGTATTCATTTCACTAATGTGGAAAAATCGCTTCAAAACTTAAAAAAGCGCTAAAAATCGCATAAAAAATTAAATAAAAAAAATCTAATAAAAAAATCGAAAATCGGGCTCCGAGGTGCAAAACTTCATATATAGACGTGCCTTTTCCCTAAATTTTGTAGATCTACGTGCAGCGGTCTCTTCAGAACACTGTCGACACACTCACACACAAACTTCTTCCCTTATTATTATAGATTGTATCACTCAATAGGAAAATTAGTAGTCGTCTAAACATTTTTTAAATATATCTACCCTATATATATAAAATCCTAATGAAACGAATTTATGAAACGGCTGAAATAAAACGAATTTATGAAACGGCTGAAATAAAACGAATTTATGTAACGATTCTTTGAAACGACTGATTAAACAACTGATTATGTTTTACGGCGATTTCTCCTAAAATATGGAATACTTTGCGATGAAATTAACACCAAAAATCAGTATCGATCCGCAGATCTCAAAACTGGTATTAGAATTTTAAAATTCGGATTAGTTTTCGAAATATTAATTCTTTTCTAATTTTAAATACATTTTTCTAATGATGGCAACTCAAATTTTAATCATAACACATATTTTTTTTTCACATTTCAGAAAAGGTTATTAATTTAAATTAATTTGGCGACCAGTTTCGCCTCCCTCAAATGTATGCTAAGAAATGTATCATGCTACTTTTATTCACAATTTAGTTTACTTGAACAATCTTTCGCCAAATCGAAAGATTCTGATAGAGAAATCGATTCTGATGGTATTTTCGTGTTAGCGAGACGCAGGTGATAATTCGCTAAACATTTTTCCCGTCGCATTTTTTTTATATTTCATTAATTTCATATAAAATATAATCCTTTCATTCATTTTATTTAAAATACACAACTTTCATTTAAATTTGATGGCTTTCACTTCTTTCTTTGCTTTTAAAACAAAACGAAAAGAAAAAAATTAGGCACAGATGTTATCTACGCACCGAGGTTCCTAATTGGCGCCAAAATGGCATTATTGTGATTGAAATGGTAACCCGGCTATTGTTGTTTATTTAATAATAAATGAATATTTACATTTATTTCTTTTTAAAAATTATATAAATTATTTTGTGCTATAGTTATTAATTATTTTTTTTTATATTTCCTTTTGAAAATAATAGAAAATAATTAAAAAATACGGTACTGCTTAGTTATTCCACCGACCAATTTCGCCAAAATCTACAAATTGACATAATTTTTATTTTAAATAACGAAATAACTAATAAATTAGTATATCATTAATAAATATACAAATAAAACGTCGAAATAAAAATCACTTGATGCCGTAAACACATGTAACTTGCTTAAAGTTAAGTGAATATGACATTTACGATCAACCATTATTGGCATTTAATCTTATAGTTTGGCGATAGATTTTTGGTCGACGGGATGACTAAGTAATACCAAAAATGCATATGTAACTGGTATTTGAAAACGAAATTTTCGCCAAACTTTCGTAGAAAAAAAAAAAAAAAAAAAAAAATCACGCCAAACTTGCGGTGCGTATATGACATCTGGCCAAATATTACCACTCGAAAAAAAAAGCAATTTAACAAATTACAACGACCATTTGGAAAATGATTTTTTTCAAAGACTTGTTTATGGCAGTTGATGATTTGAACTATTATAATATAGATGAAATGATGGCGATAGAATAATATTTGGCGACTTATCATCTGTGCCTGGCTAACATTAAAGTACCAAAATGGCACCGAAAATATAAAAAGCGAAGCGGTCCGTACAGAACTGTTGATGATAGTCACATGACTTAGGCTATTGTTATAAAGATTGTTTTAAAAAACCGGGAGACAAAGACTCTGTATACTTAATTCATTTTATTTTAGCTTCTTTTCAAATGTTTAACTGATCCTCTTTAATCAAAAACGAAAACAACCATTGGATGTGTTAACAGCAACTGATTCGCCCTTAAATTTTTGCAATCAAAGGGAATTGAATGGAAACCCGTTTACAAGGAGATCTGCACAGCTTTTTTCAGTATAATTCAATCTTCTCTAATATTTTTAAAACCCATCAGATTATTGTGTTTTTAGATTCTGCGGTGTCTGAACGGGGGTTGGCGAGCGTAGCTTGCAGGGGGCAGAATCCCCTAGTATACTATATAGTTATAATGTTTCTAAATTAACAATAATTTAAAAAAAGTCCTTCCGGCCAGTGCCGGGAGGAAGAGGTAGCTTTCATAATCCTTATTTAAAAAAAGTCAAATTATATCATTTAAACACACGAAGCTCAATTTAGTGGAAACCGAATATAAGAGATTCAATACAAATTTTTATCAATATAATGAATGAGAATTTCGCGAAATTAGTCAGCTTTATCCAAGCTGCTTTTCTTTGAAGTAACATATATTTGGCTGCCAAATTCGGCAATTTCTTAAAGTGCCTGTCATTTCAAGACAACATGGTGGATGAGGCTAAGCAGTGAACTCGGTCGAGACCTTAGTAATTGCTGTGCACATGCTCACTCACATCGGAATCTGTTAATATATAGGAGTGCTGTCGCATGCAAAAAATCAGATTTTTCAAAATGTCACCCACAATAGAAATTGAAACTGCTATATCTGAGCCATTTTTTCAGGTAAAGACAAACAAAAAATGCTCCTGAATCCTTATATCAAGGTCAAATACTTAAGAAAGAAACCTTTTTCAATTTCTAATTTTTTTGCACCTCACTTTAAATATATATATATATTTTTTAATTTAATGGTCGCCATTTTGAAACAAGATGGCTGATGAATCTGGCCAGCGAACTTGGTCGAGGTGTTGATGTATACTATCCACATGCCTTCTTACATCGAAATAGGCGAATACGTGTGTTATCGCGTGACAAATACAAGATCGTTTCAAAATGTTAGCCATACTAGAAATTCAAAGTGCTATAAATCAACCATTTTTTAAGATATAAACAAAAGAAAAAATTTTCAGAAACAAAAACTGCTCCGGAATCTTTGTATCAAGGTCAAACACATAAAAAAATCTTTTTCATTTTCCAATTGTTTAATACCTCATTTTGAATTTAAAATTTAATTTTTTTTTAATGGCAACCCTTTTGAAACAAGATGGCGAATGAAGCTGGCCAACGAACTCGGTCGAGACATTGGTATGTACTATGTACAGACCAAGTTACATCCAAATAGGTTCATAATTACGCCTGTTGTCGCGTGATAAATATCAGGTCGTTTTAAAATGTCAGACACAAGAGAAATTCAAAATGCTATTACTCAGCCATTTTTTTTTTTAGATATAGACGAAAGAAAAACTGTTCCGGAATCTTTGTATTAAGGTCAAACACATACAAAAAAAATCTTTTTCACTTTCCAATTTTTTTGGTATCTCATTTAAATTTTTTTATTTTTTAATAATTTTATGGCCGCCATTTTGAAACAAGATGGCGGATGAAGCCGGCCGACGAACTCGGTCGAGATATTTGTAAGTACTATGTACACACCAAGGTACATCCAAGTCGGTTCATAAATACGCCTGTTATTACGTGAGAAAAATCAGGACGTTTCAAAATGTCAGCCACGCTAGAAATTCAAAATGCTATAACTCAGCCATTTCTTAAGATATAGACGAAACAAAAACTGCTCCCGAATCTTTTTATCAAGGTCAAACCCATAAGAAGAAAATATTTTTTCAATTTTTAATTTTTTGGTACCACATTTCAAATTTAAATTTTTCTTAAAAATTTAAATGGCCACCATTTTTAAACAAGATGGCGGATGAAGCTGACCAACGAACCCGGTCGAGACATTGGTATGTACTATGTACACACTGAATTACATCCAAATCGGTTCATAAATACGCCTTTTATCGCGTGACAAAATTCAGGACGTTTCAAAATGTCAGCCACGCTAGAAATTCAAAATGCTATAACTCAGCCATTTTTTAAGATATAGACGAAACAAAAACTGCTCCGAAATCTTTGTATAAAGGTCAAATACATAAGAAAAAATATTTTTCCATTTTCAATTTTTTGGTACCACATTTCAATTTTTAAATTTTTAAAAAAATTTTAAATGGCCGCCGTTTTGAAACAAAATGGCGGATGAAGCTGGCCAACGAACTCGGTCGAGAGATTGGTATATACTATGTACACACTGAATTACATCCAAATCGGTTCATAAATACGCCTTTTATCGCGTGACAAAATTCAGGACGTTTCAAAATGTCAGCCATGCTAGAAATTCAAAATGCTATAACTCAGCCATTTTTTAAGATATAGACGAAACAAAAACTGCTCCGGAATCTTTGTATAAAGGTCAAATACATAAGAAAAAAATATTTTTCCATTTTTAATTTTTTGGTACCACATTTCAAGTTTTAAAATTTTTTAAAAATTTTAAATGGCCGCCATTTTGAAACAAAATGGCGGATGAAGCTGGCCAACGAACTCGGTCGAGACATTTGTATGTACTATGTACACACCAAATTTCATCGAAATCGGTTCATAATTACGGGAGTTACAGTGTGACATAGGTCAGATATATATATATATATATATATATATATATATATATATCAATTTTGAACGGAGGGTGGTTTCGGGGTCTGGGGGTCATGATCGATGAAAATATACCAAAATTTTTTGAAATCGCTTTCCTCCGAACGGCTGCAATAGGTAGCTTTTTTGTAAAGAAAGCTACCTAAAAATTAAAAGGTAAAATGACGAAATATCCAACATTTTACATTTTTGAATGAATTTTATCTAAGAATACCTTTTATTCTTTCTTTCATAACATTCCAACTATTACCAACTAAACATCCATAAGAATTCTAGATATATGTTTTGAAAATGATTCGAAATTTAAAATGGAAGCTAACTTTCAACATAGATTTATACACTCAAAATATATATGTTTTTAATAAATTTTACCCCACGTGCTATACAAGGGGAATTTCCAAATTTAAAATTACTTTTGCGATTTTTTTTCCTTACACTTTTGCACTTACTATTTTATATACATGTTCATTAAATAAGACAACATGACGTCTGAATACAATATCAAACGATAATCATATTTAAAATTCCAGACATTTTACATTAAAAAGTACTCATAATACATATTAAAACAATTAAATAGACGTTACGAACGAAAATTCTTCCCTCATCTGTGCTTTTTTAATTAAGATACTTTGTTTTAAAAGCATGTCTTATGTTCTGATTTCCAGAATACGACTAGATTCGCCGATGTATATTGAATCACAATATTTGCAGGGGATTCCATAAACTATTTTTGAATTAATACTTTGTTTTAAAAGCATGTCTATGCACTGATTTCGAGAATACGACTTGTTTCGCCGATGTATATTGAATCACGGTGTTTAGAGAGAATTCCGTAAACTAAATCCTTTAAATGCTCACATGGATATTTATACAAACTTAAATTTACAAAGAAAACTCCGTTCTCAGTTACTATTAATATTATTGATCTTCTCATTTCTCTTATTTTGTATATATTTTTCATTTAATATTTTTCATAATTTTTCTTTAATTATGAAGCGAGATGGATTTTTAAGAAATACATGAAAAAAAATTAAATTTAAAAAATCAAAAAACCCGACTGCGTAAAAAGAGAACTAATTAATTATTTCTCATCAATGTGATACTATTTTTTGTATTATTTACCTATTTTTTAATTTACTTGTACTGATGTCTTTTAAGTTGTGTTTAATTGTTAGTTCCTATCTATAAACACTGTTTTGATGAGGCCTATAGATGTCTATGAAGGTTAGAGTTACAGTAAAGCTAGAGATCCATACCTACACAACTTCCAGGTTGTGTAATATTTAAACGGAGCTTCTGACTGTAAAATAGTCAATTAAACATCGTCTTCCTTTTGAAAGACCTATCCAATGATAGACCACTCAATAGGGTGCGTAATTTTTTTTTTTGTCTCTACCACCATTTTATATTTTACGGCCGCCATTCTGAATTTATAAAAACAAAACCTAGCCTATAATCATTGAACAGTTAAGACAAATAGATTGAGACCTCATTCATTGAAATCCATCCAGCCGTTGGGGTGTTTCTAGGGAAACACACGTGAAACACATAACCCTTCTTGGCAGTCAGGTAAAAAAAGGTCATACACAAATTTCGTCCTTTATTATTACAATAAAAGAAAACTTTTATGAATGATATGAAATCCGCTATCAAAAGTATCTAAATATTTTCTTTTCTTTCTTTCTTTCTTTCTTTTTTTTTTTTTTTTTTTTTTTTTAAGGATAAAAAGAGTTTATACTTCGTATACAGATAAATTTTAGGACAGTACTTTACAAAGTTCGATGCCTTACAAAATGATGAGTTATTGCTATTAGGTATTTTAAAGAAAATTACGATTTAAAACTTATACATAAGAACATAAAGAAATTAATTTAATCTGGCAGAGGAATAATTTGCAACACGAGTGACTTTGGAAACTGGTAACTTCTTTTTTATGTATTATCAGAATTTTTAAGTCGTTTCAGTTATATAGTACTAAACATAATACTTTTTATTTTAAAAATTCCTAAAATAATTTTATCCAAATTGAAATGTAAGTGATTATGTTGATGTATTAAAGGCCCATAATGATAATAAGCTACTTTAGAATATTTATTATGAAGGTTATTTTATTTTACCACAAATTCTATTTAAAAGGGAGTTACATTGTAAAAAAAAAAAAAAAAAAAAGGACAAATGTTTCTTTTTCTGGGAAAATATATTATACTAGCTGCCCGGGCAGAAACTGTGCCGGGACTGTCATTGAAAAGTATAACACTGGGGTGGACTTCATAAACAAACACTGAATAATATTTATTTGGCACAGATGTCATATACACACCACGCCAATATAACTATAGATCCACAGTTATTCTCCGGAATGTTTAAATCAGTAATTTGGATTTCAGAAGCAACGCGTTCGCCCGTGCGACGGTTATTAAGCCTATTTTGCAGATCGCTTATACTGTGTGTTTGACGCCATTCTCGATCCAAACAGTATTTCGACTTTCTCATCTTAATGCGGCGTCTTGTTCACTTTCAAGCATTCACCGAGATCTTTTACGGACATTTCTAACGATATTGTGAAGTGAAAACTGCAGCGAAAGAGAGAGTGTAAATAACTAAACGCGAAACGTAAATAAACCAGATTTACCTCCGCCTAAATCCTGCCAAATTACTTTACGCAGTAACCAATGAGATGCGTTTCTCCGGCGTTGCCATTAAACAATAACAAATAATCGCGATTTCTGTGCCACACACGTTAGTGTAATATATACATAGATTATAATCACGAAGGAAAATATACAATAACCTATTCCAATGTGACCAAGCTCAAGTATTTTGGACCTTACTTTCCCTTCTAAAACGATTTTTTGGGTTTCTTTTAAAGTATTTATAAGGAATCAAATTTTCATATAAGCTATTAAAGAAATTTATATATTTTTTTTACACTTTAAAATGTATCTAGCCTCTTAATATGAGCAAAAGTTTCTTTACAATAATATTTTTCCGAGAGTTTGATTCACTTGAAAATTTCATTTTAGCTGAGTTTCCACATGCTATAAACGCGCTTTTAGAAATCATACACAGTACGCAAAATCCAAAATACTGCAATAAAAAATTTGCGATACAATTTTCTATACTATTGAAATACAGTTTAGTTTTCCTTTTTTCCCCATAGAGCTTTTAGAAATATTTTAATGTAAGATTTTATTTTATTTTATTTTTTTACTAGAAAACAAACAGCAAATAGAATTCTCTGTTATCATATCGAAATTATGGGATGCTAAGCTAATGGATATTTAACGTGCGCACAAGCTCACTAAATACAGTAATTTTCACTGACTTTGTCTATACCTCGCTTACAATTTCATCATCAGCTGAGTTTCTGCATATCTATAAATGTGCTATAGGTAGTTATGACACATTACGCAAGACCTAAATAAATATCCTGCAATAAAAATTTCGCTACACAAATTTATATAGTATTAAAAACATAGTTCAGTTTTCTAGTCGTTCATTGAGGATATGGAAATATTTTAATAGTAGAATTGTATTTCTTTTTTCCCAAGAAGACACACAGCAGATAGAGTTCTCTGTTATCATGCCAAAATTATGGGATGCTACGCTAAAAGGCATTTAACATGCTCAAAAGCTCTGTAAGTATAGTATTTTTCGCAACGCTTGACCAACCCATTCGCTCGAAATTTCCACATGAGCTGCATTTCCGCATGTTAGAATGTCTACAAACGTGCCTTCAGAAGTTAGTGCACATTGTTCGAGACCTAAATATGGCCAACAACCTACAATTTAAGGAAAAGAGCACATCCTTCATAAGAAAAGATATCCTGACAGACGTTTGCCTTTTGGCCCCCCTAGGAGATACCTGTTGCATCTGGGGTGGACAGCAGGATAAATGAAGAGGCGAAACTGATCAATCATTAAAGGGGCTCTTTTAAGGTGGAGGGCTTTAAATTTGGAATGATGGCGTATGCAGCGGTGGTGGATGTAAAAACATTGCGCAATGAGGTGTTCATTACCGGTTGGCAGAATGAAGTGAAGACAAAGGAGAAAAAGTATGAGATAGAGACTGAGAAAACAATAACGGGACTTAATGGCACATCAGATAAATGAAACACTCCAGATACGAAAGAATGATATTCATTTTCATCTTCGGAAACAACTGAGTTAAAATCCCCACTAAAAGAGTTTATGATGGATTACTCAGTATCATTGTAATTGAACACTATGAGAACAAAAGCTACAAAGGTAAATGATTACCATTCGAAATATCTCAATTTAAGAGAAAAGCGTTCCAGCGATGTGTATGCAAAATATGGGTTTTCCTGATTGCACTTATATTAAATTAAAAATATATAGGAGCATAAAAGTGTTATGGACAATGGTGTAACACAAAAAATTACTAGTAGTAAAATTTAACTAGATCTGTTATTCAAAATATCCGCATTATTTAGTTTAAAAGCATGAAATGTTTATTGTAATCTCATCCAATTTATTAACACAGCCAAATCTTCACTGTAGCTTACAAGGAAGGTCTCCATACAGGGCATACTCAGAATATGTTGAAAAAAATGCTAGTGAAACTACTCATGTATGTAATAAGGGATCAGTCAAATTTAACGGTGGAGTTTCAGTAGAAAGTCTGTAAAAAAAATAATATACTTTCGAATATTTGGCGCGAAAATACGAAAGTGACACGCGATTTGGCGAGCAGGATTTTTCCTCGCCAAAAGCAAACGATTTTAATGCATCTGAAAATTGTTTATTAATTGTTTTTTAGAATGCACGGTTTTTAATGAATCTAAACTTAATCAATGGAAGAGGTTATTATATATTTTTTTAATTACATATATATGTTGCTTGTTGCTATAGTTATTTAATTTTATCACTGTAAAAAATATTTTCTATGCTTTGCAAGTTGCAAATATCTATTTTAAGTTATAGTGAGCTGACATTTGATTGCCATAGTACATTTCCATATCAAAGACGAAGTCGTTTCCATAGCAACAAAATCAAATCGACAGTATTCTATCTGCCTAATTTTTGAGCTTGAAATAATTTAAATCAATTTAAATTTTGCTTTAAATCGTAAAATATGATATTTAAATTTTATTATAAATTCATATAAATATATATGAGAAACTATAGTTAAAAACATTAAAAATGACAAAACTAAAGTTATTTAAATTAAACTTATATAAACAAATTCAACATAAAACGTTTTTCCTACATAAAAGCGTATTTTCTTTTCATCGCCAACCGGTGATAAATCGCCAAATAAACGAAATTTTCGTTATTTTTTTACGGACGCTGTATCGGAGTTCCGCCAAATTTTTTTTTATAAGCATATATATCCATATGAGAATAACATTCTGTAATTATTTCAGATTTTTCTGAGTATGCTCGTATGGAGACCTTCCTTGTTAGCTCAACGATAACAATCACAGCCTATGTTGCTCGCAGATCTAAAATATCCAACACCCAGATTTCTGTTCATTTCACATACCTGTCCAAAGCATGTTAATATTGAGTCTTTATTCACTAACGTGTAAATTTCAAGTGAAATTCAGAGATTTGAAAATTTCTGCCGACTAACTCTTATTTTGACATCTCTTAAGCTTTCAGATTTCATATGTGGCTTCACATTTATTTTAATTTTTGATAAAAAATGACAGAAAAAGATATTTTGTGAGCTGTAAATTTCCTTCCATGTCTTTCAACACCAAACTCGATAGGGTTTGGCCATGCATCAGGAAAGCTGAACAGTTATAACAGAAAAATAAATTATCCATTTAAAAATACTAGGGCTTTAATAACCCAGGCTTTACGGATTATATAATATAGGTGAAAGCCATATTTTTTCTTTATTGAAAATTCTGATACATTTTTTTTTTTTAATTTATTACATTTTTTAGATTGTCCACAAACAATATCAAAAAACATTTTGTTATGGAAAATATCAATAATGTACTAAAATAAAAATTTGAAAATTATTAAAAGCGATGATTTCGTATTAACCGCATGCTAGGACTTAATAGCCGAAGAAATCGCCAAAAATCGCTACTTACAGGATGCTTTTTGATTCTGATAACTTCTAGGGTTTAATAGCGTAATTTGATTACATGTCTGTTAAATTTGTGTTTGATTTATATTATAGGGTAACTCCGGGAGAAACGCCGCATTCGAGATTGATGACGCACCCCTTGTATTTCTCGTAATTATCGATAGATGGTCGTCAAACGCACAGTATAGGTGCTCAATGAGATTATTTTAACCAGTGTATGGCGTGAATCCCATTTCGATGTTTACTTGGAGAAGTACAATCCTTGTTTTGACGTAAGTGCATGATTTCACTGTTCAAACTTTTAAACACGTTATGTTTAAATACTTTTCATACACTAATTACTAAATGTATGCATGATTTCGAAGTCAAAGCTAAGTGTAGCGTTTGTATAGAGTACTGTGTGTATGGTTACACCATTCCCCTTAGCGATGGCAGGTAACTGTGATGGCTGACGTAAGCACCAGGCAAAATGGTATACATGCCGCAGTTTCTTTTGTACGGGATGATTAAGTGTTGTTAAATTTCCTTTTCTTTTTGCACAGACTAACCATGTTAGGCATGTTATCAAGTTTACTAAAACCAAAGGAGAAAAAGGGAAAAAATAAAATGTAAGAAGGGCAAGAAAGATGCAAGTCAAGATTATAATAATGAAAAATTGGATTACGCGTAACGCAGATGTTCTTTGCAAGGAATGTTTAGAAAACTAAGCCAAAAAAGACTCCAAAAGTACTCCAAAAAAGTGTAATTGGCTTCGTTGCATCATGTGTCAAATGTAGTTACATAAAGACTATACTTTTCTGTAGATTGTAGTCGAAAAAACAGGTCTCCTAACCCATTCGGGACCTTAGGTGCATATAAGTACCTTCATAAAGAGCATACAAAATTTGTTTCTGGCACCAGTAAAAAAGAAAAGTAATATTTGCTTTCTTTAATCAGAGCATTTTCATGATTATTTAAGTAAAGATAGCTTCTTTTAAAAAAGTGGTGCCAACCGAATAAAATTTGTGTAAAAGCTACCGGTCCTGAAAGGGTTAACAAATAAATTATGAAAACACAATTTTACTTTTTTTCTTTTTCCTCTCTAATACATTGATGTTACGTTGTTGCTGAAATAACAATTAAAATTTAATGTAAAAAAATATGTCAATAATTTTAATAGTGAAAGTAGGCAAACAATTATTAATTTGAATCTACTAATACGTTTCATTGTACTCATTTAGTTTTATTTTGTTATTACATTGTTAATTATAGTCTAGATATGAATATATTTTTTAATATTTTTATTTATAATTACATTCTGTTCTTATTACAAGCGCGGCATAGCTACCGCACAAGTGCGGCGTCTCAGCCTGAATGTACGGGTGACGCAGTGTAATGTTTTAGAAAAAAATTGTTAAAAATATTAATTATTTGTTTTGAATTTTTTTGTCGCAGTACACGCGTTGTATATTTAACATTAAATAGCACAGCATGATTTTTTTTATTTTATGTCCACCATAGGACTTTATACATAAATTCAAAAAAATGTGCGGCATAAATCCCGGAATTACCCTATTATTTATTTGTTGGTGAAGTTTTAATTTTCTTATGGAATATTAACCCAAAACAGATGCAAAACAGTTTATACTGTTTTAAGTGCAAACGGTTTAATCTTTCGTAATCGGACCGCACACGATGTAGATTTTTTTTTTAATAATGCTTTAAAATTATTGTATAAACTCACACATACAACACACACACACACACACACACACACACACACACACACACACACACACACACACACACACACACACACACACACACACACACACAAAAAGAAAATCTCCAGTAAAATGAGATATAGTTTTCAGACAAATAGTATTTAAAAGGAAATTTTTTTTCATTCGACGCGACGGTGTAAAATTTTGAATCGTGTAAAAGTTCGCTTTTTAGAATTGTGGATAACTCTGAAGAGGTTATGTATATTTTCATACGTGCTTATATTATAATTTCGTAGATTAAGAAATATTTGTCTTTTTTGCAGCGTATCTTCTATAGAAAAAAATAAATATCGAAAATCTGACACTGCATTTTTTTCCAGAGATAAACATCAGTACTTCAACTTTAACCGACACTTAGCACTCAGTATAATACAGACATACATACTACAAAAATCAGAATTTAGAATCTCTCACGCAATCTCTTGCCACAACCAGAGCACCGAAGTTATTTCACGAGAAAAGAAAAAAAGAAAATACAGAACTGTGCTTATTACCATTATCTGTTGGTTTCCACAGCAAGGAACCATGTTCAAACATAACTAACAGGTGTGATAGTTGACCAAATGTTTACCACCTCCTGACTCGAAACATAAAATGCGACGACTAGATACCCAGAGACAGCGCGTAGTGAATATAGATAGACGAATTATAACAGTGTTCGAATTTGTTAGAGGGCGGATTCCCACATTTTTATAGTGCAAAGTAAGTAAATCAAAAACAACTTCATGGGTACGGCACATATTTATTCTTTCGTACTACCGTAGCCCGCGATTTAAGGTTAAAAAAAAGAAGAGGAAAAAGAAAAAAAAAAAAACGGGAGATCGTAAATAGATTACATATAAGAAGTTGTCAAGTCTCGTTATACTTCGTCAAAAATTTCAGATTACGAGAAGAATTACAGGAAATAATCAAAACATTTTTTTCCCTTAGCCAATAAAAATGAAAGACTTGAGAATTTTGACATTTGATGGCAACTGTCAAAATATGCTATCTTACAATTAAATTGGAAGAACAATTGCGTTTAAACTCGGAACATGTTTTTTGCTATTTGGTCACCTATAAACACATGAAAATAAAGGTATATACAAATATTATACATACATACATAAAACAAATACAATAAAACCAACTGGAGTGAAAAAGTAGCCAGAGCCAAGAATCGAACCTGGGACCACAACGTACGAGGCTGTTGCTCTGAGCCACTGAGCCACTCCGGCAGATACCTGGGTCTGCAACTTTTTCACTCCAGTTGGGTTTATTGTATTTATTGTATGTATGTCTGTATAATATTTGTATATCTATATTATAAAGGACAAACATATCTGTGCGTAACGCATACGTCATTTTGCGAATGGCAACACTTTGAAATTTGAAATAAAATTTCGGTTTTGCAATTATATCTACGTCAAATTTTTAAACTTCTAAACATCGCACATTTTAAATTTTAACACCGTCGTATACGGAAAAAATGCTCTTTTAAATGCAATTTGTTTGAAAGCTGTATCTCAATTTATTTTTGAGATATTAATTTTTTTGTAGTTTTTAATATAAATTTTTTAATTGTGGCAACTGAAGTACTCCATTTATATTGAAAGTAAAGGGAAATTAGTCACGGTTTATTATTTTTATTTATTATATCCTTATTGATGCCATTTTCACAATACAAATAAAAGTAACTTTTTTATAATTTTTGAACAGAAAATGATGTCAGACATAAAAAAAAAAAAAAAAAAAAAAAAAAAACACGCATTCTTCTTCATAAATCAGTTACATTTCAATATTTTTACATTACGCTGATACTGAGTTTGAGACGCTAGGCAAAATGATTCAGTGAGTAAAAATTATGTCATATTTAAAACAAAACGATCATTTATTTTGATAAAACTAAATATTCGTCCAATACTTAAATGACCAATACTATGACAATTAAAGGCAAATTTCTGATTTTTTTTTTTTTTTTTTTTTTTCCGCGGGTATTGAGATTAGAACTTAAAGTTTGTGTGAATGTTCACATGAAAATTTGAATCGGACAAATGTGACTTTAAGTTTGGAAATACTTTCATTAATAATCTATTGTGGGTTAAAATACTTTCAAATTGTGAATTTGAGTGGTGCGTATGTAAATTATGGGAATGTGAAAATAATGTACAATTTAGATTTCATGGGGGAAAATTTTATGATGTGACAAAGCGAAATCCTTTTTGCTAGAGTGTGAAAATCAGTGATTTGCTAGAGTGTGAAAATCAAGATCAAAATCAGTGATTTTGCATCCCATAAAAACAAACATAAAAGTCTCAATCGATAACTTTATCATAATTACTCATCTTGATTACGTATTCTAATAGAGTTTAATTTTTCAATAATTTAAGCAGTTGAAGTTTGTGGAAATAATATTTTGGTAATTTTAGGTTAAAAATATTATTTGTTTTAAGAGTGAGAGAATCAATGTTAGATGATTTTTTTATTGTAATTATTTTTGTAGGTTAATTATAAATTCGATCTGACAGTTCCTTTCTAACATTTTAGTTCGTCGAATT
Source organism: Maratus speciosus (assembly GCA_963932465.1). Lineage (NCBI taxonomy): Eukaryota > Metazoa > Arthropoda > Arachnida > Araneae > Salticidae > Maratus > Maratus speciosus. Next base: position 7,633,465 of record OZ010792.1, on the reverse strand, counting down.
TCGACGGGTTCCAACTCGTACCTTTAAAAGTTGAATACAGGCGTTATTAATGTGTGTATGTGTGCTTTAAGAAAATAAAAGTATTCGTAGGCTGAATGTACAAGGAAATAGGCTAAAACAACTTTGTGAGTACGACACATATTTCTTCTTTCAGGATCCCCCAGAGCTCGTGACTTAACCCTTTATGTCCCGACTTATAAAACAGAAATTTGCTCCTCTTCAATAATTATCTTCGTTAATGTCTGAAGCTATCCAAAACAACTTATAGAATAACAATTTGGTTTTTAGATAGATTTTTTAATAAAACTGATTTAATAAATCGGTAATTAGAATTTTTTTTTCTTTTTTAAAATATTGAGAAGAAAAATTAGATTAATTAAAAAAAAAAAATAATACTGTCGGAGATTCCTCTTAGTCCGCACAACTTTGAAGAAATTCCATGCTATTTATATGCTGCCACCACCGATATGATTACGTGATATCGGTCACGCACTGAGAGGATTGTTTAAATGAAAACCAACGCTTTCAATTAACTAAATTAACAGTTTATTTACACACTATTTACACAATACAAAACGCTATTTACACTTAAAACTCGGATGTAGGTGATCCGGTTCAACATTAAATTGAATACAGTAAAGCTGGCTGTGTACTGTTAAAACTACGTTATATCACTCTCACTCTATACGCGTTAAATAAGCTTTACCGGAGATCAATCTCAATCTCCCAACACATGGGCTCTAAGCCTAAGCTCTCCGAGCCTCACTCAACTTTACGCTCTCTCTCTCAGAGCTATCCAAGGAACTACCCTTCCGCTTGGCACTCCAGCCTTCAATTGTACGCTCTTATCTAAGAGCTCTACGCAGGAACTACTGTCCACCCTGCGCTCTCGGCTCCAACTGACTGTCTCAGCAGAAGAGCCTGCCCCTAGCAACCTTCTGCCTTTTCTCAACGTAACCCCCTCGGGGTTTTCTACCTGGCTCGCATTTCAAGCTCTTTCCTTCGTTCGTGGAACGCCCTTGTCTCCCCATCTTCCACAGACATCTCAAAAGGTTGGACAAACCCCTCTCCAACTAGCTTTTTTCCCCTTCATTCCATCTATACATTTTCACCGGCTCAATCCAGTTTCAGATAAGGGAAGAATGTTACTTTGAAATTCCAGTACACAGGCCATACAATATATAATATATTAAGACAAAAATAATATAAAACCCTAGTTCTAATAGCAGATGTTTCTCAGAACCTGGCAAATACTGTTATGGAAACTGCACAATTCTTACACGAACAATGTCAATAAATGTATTGTGATCCTGTCTGTAACTGAGAAGTGTTTTGTAGTTGCAAATTTTTAGTAAAACATTTTTGAATAGGAGAAAAGCTGAATCAATGCAAATGGTTGAGAAAATAACCCCATTAAACAATATTTAGCTTCGAATGTTTCGCTGTGCTTATTAAATTTGATCCAGCAAAACAGTATTTTGTACAAAAAGTACCCTATACTTTTATGAGTAGGCGAATTAAATCCATTTCATATTGCATTTTCATTAATGGAACTTAAAAGCAGTGTTGCCAGATTGGGGACTTTTTTGTCCCCAGATTGTTGATTGTCACCGCTTTTTTTGAAATAGAAATATTCGGCCTATTTAAAAAATAGATTAAAAATTCCAAAAAAGAAGGTGAATTACACTATTTTAAAAAAGTAGTGACAGTCAATTAATCCGAATTTAAAAAATCCCATATCTGGTAACATTGCTTAAAAGTCGCGCCGGAGCATAAAGGGTTAAGCTAGAACAGGCACTGATATATTACCATTACACATATGATATAAGAAGTTGCTAAACTTCGCTTATAGTTCTTCACAAAATTTCAGATTCCGGCAGATAACCAAAGCATATATTTTTCGTTCAAACAATAAAAATAAAAGTAATAAAAGTTTTGTCATTCGATGGCAATCGTTAAATCAGGTGTAAAATTAAGTTGTCAGTACAATTACGGTTATCCAAAGGAAATTTTTCTTATTATTCGGTCATCTATAAACGTAGACAATAATAAAATTGCTTGCAGAACTGAATGTAGAATGAAATGTGGAAAACCATCTTCATGGGTACGACACACATTTATTTTTCCTAACTTCTACACATTGTTAAAACCTTTAATCAAAATTGAACCATTGTGTAAAATAATTAAAATAACCAAAATCTGTTCTTCACAGATTTCATAAAATCTTCGTCATGGTTCAACCTTGAAAATTGTTTTAAATCTTCCGTGGTGCACCTCATTTTTCGATCATATGTTGCACATCAGGCCAGCTTGACCACGGCCAAACTCGATTCGCGAATCGAATTTGGCCGTGACTTGACACAAGCAAGTTTTCATCAAGTTATGTCGCCACAAGCTTACACAAAATTTTACATTTTACAATAGTTTTTTTATAGCGTTTGAACTACACTGTAAAAAAAAATAATGCCAGTTTTCCGCTAGGAATCGGAAAAATAGTTGCCCTTATCGTACCGGAATAATTTCCAACCCAGCTCGGAATAAAAGCCGTAAGATCGGAATAAAATCCGTAAAATACCGTTTTACTGACTATTTCTTTATTTTTACGGATTTTATTCCGAGCTGGGTCGGAAATTATTCCGGTACGATAAGGGCAACTATTTTTCCGATTCCTAACGGAAAACTGGCAGTATTTTTTTTTACAGTGTACACTAAAAGGTTGTTTCACTAATTTTTACCTAGGAATTAATTTTAATAAAGAAACACTGATTTAAACTGGACTATGTTTTTAATAATGTAAGTTTTACATTAAAACCTCATAATTAAAATCTGGGGTTAATCAAAACCATTACTTAAAATTTTACTCTCTAACGGAATTTTAAACTTTAATTGAGGTACTAAAAAATTTCTATCTTGGAATTTCGCATCCGTTCAAAAATTATGTATATTTTAATAACTGAAAGTACGAGAAAAAAAGCATTAAATTAAAATGTATTTTTCATTAAAAAAAGAGAAAAAAAAAGATTTATTATTAAAAATTTACATCTATACGTTGAGTTATAATGAGAAAATGTGTGAAAGAGAATGACAATGATACTAGAAAACAGGAATTCTGCTTTTTCTGAATTTAGTGTCGCCCCCGATAAACAAAGAAAAAAAAAATGCATATATAAATAGTATAAAACATATTTAAATTTTAAGACTTACAGCACACGCTTTTATTTTATGTAAAATGACGTCTTCGCATCCGCTTAAGAATTCCACATTGACGATCCACTCTTAAACATCTACAGTAAAGTAGGCATAGGACGTCGCTATCGCGAAATAATGCACAAATGCAGCAAAAAGATGCCGTCATTAAAGAAACTCGACCAAAAAAAAAAAAAAAAAAAAAAAAAAAAAACGGCTGTCTAATGATTCATAGGCCGTCATTTGTTTGTAACATTCATGTAGATGCTTAAAATTAAATATAGTTTAAAATAGCTCTATGTTTTAACAGAAATCATTCGTTTATATTTTTTCAAAATAGCATGTATTTTAATTACATTTTCTTTTGGTCGTTATAAAAAAATGGCAACAAAAATATATAATTAATATTTTAAAACTATTTTTCCTTTACTTTCTACAGAAATGGAGTACTTCCGTTGCCAATATTAAGCAAATAGCTCCAAAAACTACAAAACAAAATTAATATTTCAAAAATAAATGGAGATGCAGTTTTCAAACAAATTGCATTTAAAAGTCCTTTTTTTATCCAGTACAACGGTATAAAAATTGAAAATGTGCTATATGAAAGCTTAAAAAATTGCTATAGAGTATTTAATCGTACTGCTTTGTTCTACGACTGGCTTCTGTAAGGTAACGTTATTTTCTGGAGACGGCACAAAATAAGCTGGGAGAAAGAAATAGCATACCGTACCGTGGGCTAATAAGCGAGTAAAGCTTAATCTTGGGGCCTGCAGTCACAAGATTGCCGGGTGTCTAGAGATAGCAGATTATACGCCATGTTAATTGTATAATGCCAATAATTATTCAGAACCAAGTTTAAAATAACTCGCATTAAATTTCTCATACTTAATTTTATTTACTCGAGCCAAAAAAAGAACAAAAATAAACATCAAAATTATTTCGAAGAACATGGGCACATCGCACATATGTGTTAATCTGACCGGAACTCAACTTCGTGTGGCTGTTAAACGCACACTGAATGTACTACTCGCTAGACCCTTAGCCCTACTTATTTGTAGAATTCGGATCGAACTTCTTTTGTATACATTCGTCAGCCAATCATATCAACGTTTCCCCAATGAAAAATGAAGGTGAATGAAAGTCTACGGGTCAAAATGACCCGGTGTGCTGTCGAAGGATTAAGTTTTTGCAAAAAAATTGATCCAATCAGAATAAATAGCTCTATGCTATCCAAATATTGTACTTTAGAGCACAAAGTCATCCACCTGCTTGCCTAATGGTTTGAACACTGGCTACATATCAAGAAATGTCATGCTCAAATCCCGATTAAAACTTGGATGTTCACAATACTTACGAACCTCCAACACTTCTTCCGTAAAATGTGGGTTAATTTGACCCAGGTTAACAAATTTCGAACCAGAAAATTAATTTTAAGTGGTACTTAAATTCGTTTTCAACATGGAACTTATTTCATTTAATTTCTTTAAAAAAAAAAAAAAAAAAAAGAAAAAAATTCTGGTTTGAAAACTAGGTCAAAATTAGCCCACATTTTACGAAAGGTTAGCGGGAAGTTGGTAGGCAAGTTCATAGTGTGTATGACCCTTCGTTAAATAGAGATCGGTTTCTAATTAGTCTTTATTTATAAAGGATAACTGTAACCATCCACTGATTCAGTATTTTATCTGTTTATTGTTTAACATTTTACCAATTCTCGGTCTAAATTTTACCAGTTTATGTTTCAAACAATTGGAGCACTTAAAGGTAGAACAAGATGTCATCCTATTGTAGTTGCAGTTAGTGAAGCACCACATTTTTAACAGTGTAACCCGCATTTTTAAGATTTTCTTTTTCTTTCTTTAAGACAGTTTGAAAATTTATGCAGGAAGTTGTCAAGCCTCATTATACTTCGTAAAAAGTTTCAGATTAAGGGAAAAAAGATAAAAACCCCAAGAGACAATCAAAATATTTCTTATGAAAGACATAAGAATTTTGACATTTGATCGCAACTGTCAAAGCAGGCTATCTAGCAATTAAGTTGGAAGAACAACTGCGCTTATACTAGAAGTATTTCTCTTGTTATTCGGTCATTTGTAATCACAGAGAACGATAAAGATTTTGTTCGGCTAAATGTAAAGTGAAATGTACAGCGTGGCGCCTAAGCTCTTCGACACATGATGAAAACATGTATCGGTGCATCTAACGACATTTTAAAAATTGATTTAAAGTTAATGAATAATATATCGATGTCAGAGCTGAAACTTTGATTTTTTTTTTTTTTTAACCATTTGGAAAAATGGTTATTGCCCTCGTCAGGGTAGAAAATCAAAAACATATCTGAAGCTTTTTATTAGTTGAATCCGCATTTTATTCGTTTTCTGATTGGTCTATACAGTAATCTGTATTTTTTTTTTACTTTCAACAAAGATGGATACTTATATTGCCACTATGACAAAAAAGTAATAAAAACTACAAACAAAATTTAATAACTCAGAAACAAAATGAGATACAGCTTTCAAACAAATTGCATTTAAAAGTAAATTTTTTTCTTTATACGACGGTGTAAAAAGTAATATTGTGGGATATTTAGAAGTTTAAGAATGAAATTTCATTTAAAATGGGTCCATGAATATTAATGCTTAATCCATGGCGTACGTAATGTATGACCAGCTCCGTAGAAGTTTAAAAATTGACAGTGCCGAAAAATGTAATCCATGGCGTACGTAATGTAGGATCAACTCCGTGCGATTTTTTATGTCTTACATTTTAGTCATCGAAAAAAAATCATTTTCCAAATGGTCGTTGTAATTTGTTAAATTGCATTTTTTTTTTTTTTACCCGGGGTAAGCACGAATTTTGGCGGCCCCCAAACTTCTTACCAAAATAAATTTATAAAGAGAAGTTTCAATACATTCCTTTAATTTTTATATTTTAAATATGAAATACTTGTTAGGAAGTATATTTTTAGGTCTTTTTTTTTAGAGATCGATTTGTTGTAATCATTTCGTTCCATCTATATATTGCAAATCTATCTATATCTATCGAAAATGTATCTATCTCTACCTATATATAAATACATTGCAAATCTATCTATAATATTTCAAATTTTAATTGCTTAAAAGGCCTACAGCTAGCAGAGTGAAAAAGTGTCTAAACCGGGACTCGAGCCCGGGCCATCAGTATCGCGCACCGACGTTCTACCAACTGAACCACATACCCAGCCACGCTGTACGCCTATTAAGCAATAAAAATTTGAAATAGTATTGAATGCAAGGCGTGTGAAACTTTCTACAGGAAAATTTCCGTGAAGAGGAATCGCCCTGTTTATATAAAAGAATACCCCAGAAATTCGTCTTTATACTTAAATACCAACAGAGATTACCGTATACCGTAAAATTAAACGTTTGCTTTTATTTGAAGCGAGGATTTTGTGATTCATGAACTTCATAGACTGTATTTCATAAATATGCAACATATTTATTAAAATTTTTTATACTTTCAGTATTATTTCTTGTAATGAAAATGACAAATTCTTTATAAAACGTATTGCAAGAAAAGAAAAGAAAAACTTTTTGACATTCAGATCATTTCTGGTTATTTGATGGGAAAAAAAAGAAGAAGAAGAAAATCATTCTTAATCTTTATTTCAAAACCAAAAAGTAAATTTCAAGTCTAATAGTGGTTTGCGAAAAGCATTATTTATTTTTTCCATGAAAGCACACATTTATTAATAATTTAGTTAATTTACAGATGCAGTCTCTAAATACCACTGAAACATCCATTTTCAACTTCCGTAGCTCTCAAAATAGCACAAACAATAATTCCTTTGATCTAATCATCGACGCTACAGTAGTTCTCAATATTGACAAATGATAGCCTGTCAACAATCAAGACGTCATTAATTTCAGTTACAATGAAACTTCTGATCGCTCCCAACCAGCATGAATCAACAGTTGTTTATTTGGCATGAACATCGGTGTTGTGCTCGAACAACCGGTAAACATCCGACGATTTCAGTAACTTGATTGAGAAAATAGAATACAGACGGGAAAGGAAAAAATATAATATTATGTATTTTGCGAAAAAAAGGAGTATATGTATGAGAAAACGATAAAATAAATAAAGAAAGAACACAAGCAAAAATAAATCCAAATGACTTTCCATTCCATAATAATAATCTTATATATTTAAAACACTAAGCGTTTTCTTTCGACAGTCCGCGAGAAGAAACTACTGCATCAAATTACAATAATATATTTTTTAATGAAAGATATTTGGCCACAGATTTGTTATCGTCCATTCGTTTGTTCAAATATTTTATTAATTAGCCGTAATTTTATATTAAAATTCTACAGTTGTGCATGCGCAGTATATAATTACAAGTCTGCCTTTGGGGTGACGCGCTGCGCATGCGCAAAAATGCTCGCTCAGTTGAACTATCACATCACAGGTCGAAGTTGTTTTAAGTTCGTCTGTTATTCGATCTTACTGTAAACGAGCTTTTCTTTCTTTCATAAAGTTAATATTATTTGGCTCTTTCAGCATTATTAACAATTAAAAAAAATATTGTGTCTATATTAAGAGCTAGATTAAGTTTATTTCGGGGGTGTCATATTGTTTTGTTCATATTACACACAGAAGATAAACACAGTGATTTGAGGCTTAAACTTATGTCTGGTGATCTTGGGTGATCCGTCTTATGAATAGCCAATAGTTAGACACGAAGATCTGGAAACTAGCATACTAAGTTGTAGCTACTTCTTTGAAAAAATAAGGTATCAGAAATATTAAAACGCAAAACTATTTCTGCAAGATCAGATTCGAGACTTTCGTATGCGTCAACTGTTTTTCGAGCCTCTTCAATTTAGAAGGAAGTAAAACAAATTCCCACTAGCGTAGCCGGTTAACGCAGAACTTTAAAGCTCTGAATTTTTGTAAAGGACGCGGGTTCGAATCCAAGCATGGCAAAATGTGTAATGTTTTTAGCGATAAATCATTTCAATAATGACATATTTTATTAGGAAGAGAAGTTATAGGATTTTTATTTTGTTACTAGAAAGGTAGCCCGCCAAAAATGACGGAAATTTAGATATAAAGATATATACAACTCATGTGCAAGAATATGAGTTTTCTCGCTTGTTCCGCAGTGATAGATGAAAATAACACATTTTAAGAACGAAACACATTTATGAAAAACTGTGTACAGTAGAAGACCACTAATCTGCACAGTTTGGTTCCAAGTGTTACGCAGATTTGAGGCTTTTTGCGGTCATGTCTATTCAATCTTTGTTTACATTTTTTTAAATTCATATATTGGACAATTTAGATTGTTGAGCCTTAAAAATAAATAAATAACACACTTGAAGTAAGGTTAAAAACTATTAAATTATCGTATACGATTTCATGAAATGGTATCATATGGTATTATATGTGTGTGCTTCACGATCTTGGTTACGACGTTAGCGAAATTGGCTGCAACAAATAATAATCCTAATAGTGTGGGCCGCTATAACAAAAAAGTAACCAGTTTTTAGTAAAATTTCTGATATAAAGTAGCTTTCAAAAACTTGTGTAAAATTGCAGGCCGTTCTCGTGTTATGTCAGTCCTAGGAATAATATTTCTAACACTGAAGATTTTCCATGTATATATGGGATTTAGAAAAGCTTCTCCAAAAGAAAGGTCCTGAAATGACATTGTAATTCCTCTAACTTCCAAGTTTAATCGGGCCCTGATGTTGAGTACTGAAATCTAATAAATACAGTTATTTTGAATATTACAACAGAATTAAACAGTTAAACTTATTTAACTTAAACCCGCTGTTACTTCCCGATGTTATTTTTTAGTATTAAGAACGAAAATTATTTAAAATTTTCAAATCATGCATTTATGATTTTTTTCCGTCTTTAATAACTAAATAATGAAAAAATAGGCTTTTGTTCTGAGCTCATAAATATGACAATAAAATAATGTAACTAAGAGACATTACAAAATTAAATCTTTGTGATTACAAACAATAAACAAACGATACCACCACCATTTTACCTACTATGACGTCATTAGAATATTGCCCATTGATTGTTGGAGAACTTACTTTGTGAATGATTACCTCAATGATTTAATATTTTTGACGTTTCACGATGAATGAATCACTTGTGTTTGTTTAGGTTTATGGAATGAGTTATTAAGCTGTGAACCTAATTTCAATTGAAGTTATCCAAGGATATATGTATTTTTAATCGAAATTAAAAACAATGCTTTGATCTCGAAATAAAAAGTTTTAGTTTGTATAATTTGTTATTTCTGTTAATTATTTATTTAAGTACTTTTACATTATAGCGCATTTTTAAAAAAAGCTTGGCGCGATTCGGGCATCAGAAAGTGAGATATGTTGCGAAAATATATAAACAGCTATGAAAACAAATCTAATGAACTTTTATCCTTGTTTATATATGCACTTATATACATAAAAAAATCGTTTCTAAATATATATAATTTTTTTTATATACAAATTACGGCACAGATTTCAGATATGAACAGGGATACCTAACTGGTGCCAAAATGGTGTTATTTTGCCTGCTATGGTAACCCGGCTATTGTTTTTTATTTATTAATAAATTGTTTATTTACTTTTATTTTCTGTTTTTTAATTATATAAACTGCTTTGTTCTATAGTTATTATTCAAACTTTTATTTATTTATAGTTATTTCCTTTTCAAAATGATAGCAAATAATTGAAAAATATATAAGTAACTGGTATTCGAAAGCGAGATTTCTGCCAAATTGGCGTCATAGAAAAATCACGCCAACCCCCATGCGTATATGACATCTGTGCAAAAATTGGTACAGATGTCATATTCGCCCCATATTGGCGCGATTTTTTTCTGTCGCCAATATCATATAGGCAACGGGTACTTAACTTGCGCCAAAGTGATTGATGTGGTAACCCGGATTATGTTGTTTATGCTGTTGATGTTTTCGCCAAATTGGCAGCCGAAAAAAAATCGCGCCAATATGGGGCGAATATGACATCTGTTCCCAAAAATTACTTCTGTTTCTTTATAAAAATGGGTAAATAGCTTTTTTTACATTAAATTGTCGGCACAGGTGTCATATACGCCCATATTGGCGCGATTTCTTTTTTGACGCCGATGTCATATACGCACCGGGTACTTAACTGGCGCCAAAGTGTCGTTATTTTGCTTGTAATGGTAACCCGAATGTTGTTTATGCTGTTGATGTTTTCGCCAAATTGGCGTCGGAAAAAAATCGCGCCAATATGGGGTATATGACATCTGTGCCAAATTGTATACATATGGAAAAAATTGCTTGTGAGTATGAAGCAGTAAATAGGTTGCCAGAAAATACGTTGGCAAACTTTTTTCTCGCCAAGAAACTTTTCTCCGAAGTATTGTACATAAGCAATGATTGCTTGAAATGCATTTTTAATTATGATATGCGCTTTTATGTTTCACTACATTTATGCATACTATACTGTGTGTATAAATGCTACAGTTCATATGCAGGTCTACATAAAAGAATTCGTAAGGGTTACTGAGTATGAGAGTAAATTGCTTAAAGGTGGTTTTTAAAGGAGTTATGCATTTTTACGCTGAACTGCATTTAGTTTCCTAAGAAATGTTTGTAGAATATAGATAAAATGACATACATGGTCACGCAAAGAATTGGATGCATAACCGTCTATGGATGATAATATCTGGAAATGTGATTTCAGTAGTTTTAAGAGTAGTTTAAATTAAATTTTAGCTAAATAGTGGCATGTAATAACGGTACTATTGGCTATGGACGGTAACTGCTGAAATCAATTTTTTATTTTTTTTATGCGTTTTCTAAAATGTTTACTTAGTTATCTTGGTACTTCTTAGTTATCCCGTCGACCAAATTACTGTCGCTAAATTGTACGATTAATTGCCAATAATGGTTGCCATTAATTAATTAATTGTAAGGTTAAATGCCAATAATGGCCAATAAAACCATTAATTCGACGTTTTATTTGCATTTTTGTTAATGTTTTACTATTGATTTGGTTGATTTGGCGATTTATATAATTTGGCGAAATTGGTCGACGGGATATCTAAGAAGTAACGTTATCTTATTTCCCTAAATAACGAAGTTTTGTTAAAGCATTCAGGATGTGTTGGAAAGTGTTTCATATTCTATGCTTAACGCATGATTTTTCTTTCTTCTTTAGTCTTATTTTACATTTATTTTATTCTTAATTTTTTAGTCTTATACTGCTTTATAGAAATTTTGGCACAGTTGTCATATGCGTTATCATATATTGGCGCGATTTTTTTTCCGACGCTAAAGTGGCGAAAACATCAACAGCATAAACAACAACATCCGGATTACCATATCAAGCAAAATTACGACACTTTGGCGCCAGTTAAGTACCCGTTGTGTATATGATATTGGCGTCAGAAAAAAATCGCGCCAATATGGGGCGTATATGACATCTGTGCCGAAACTTTAATATTTAATGTTTAAACTCTTCGCTCCACTCCCCTTGCATATAGTACAAACTATAATACGGATAGCGCAAAATAATAGACAGTTTGGTACTGTTCCACTGTAGGGGCTTTGGCATTTTTTTAAAAAAGCTTGGTGTAATTTGGGCATCAGAAAGTGAGATTTGGGTACTTTTCCGTTATGCGGACACCATTGTCGGCAAGCGTAATAGTTGGCGCAAAATCGTGAATAGAAGCATTTGAAAAATAAAAGAAAAACCGTTGTCGATACTAAATTGAGTATTTAAAAAATATAACATTTGAAAATTCCAGACTTTTACGAACTATTTCATCAAATCACAAACATTTACTTAAAATAAGTGAACAAATAACTGCTATAAAATAATGCAATAAAATAAAACTCATATTAAATTGCTGGCATAAAATTACAAATATCTTTTAGCATTTTGAAATAATTGGCGCATTAGCATACATTTTGGCATGGTGTCCGTATAACGGAAAAATATCGAGATTTGTTGTCAAATCATATAAACAGCTATGAAAACAAATTTGGTGAGCGTTTTTGTTTGTTTTATATGTATATTATTGATGTTTTTATGTACAAATTACATCTGTTTCTGTATAAAATTAGAGAAACGGCTTTTTTATGTTAAATAAATCGTATAAATATCGAAAAAAATGCGTGTGTATATAAAATGAAACAGTGAATAGGTTCCCGGAAAATATGTTACCAAATTTCCTTTTTCGCCAAGCACCTATACTGGAAAAGTACCTAAAGCACATGAAAATCGCGCAGTTAGGAGCTCACACAGTACACCGTTGTCTATTGGCGGTTATTTTATTAGTAGCATCGGGAGGAAGATGTAAAGATGTACTTTAAATTCTCACCCATAGATTTCGGAAAAATATCTTAAAAGAGTGGAGTTGAATTAATTATTAAATTTCGGTGACCTCCATTATGAAAGATTAATGGTTTTAAATGGGAATTTCGCCAAATTAGCCAGCTATCGCCAAGTTGGCTAACATTTGGCGCTACTGTGGTAACCCTACATTAATATTTTTCAACAATTACTCATTTCAATGAGGCGGTCCTACCGGAATAGTGAGGGACACACAGAGACTTGGATTTTATATAAATAGATTATTATTATTTAATGCTTTATAATTAAATAAAATTTAAACCTCATCGAGTTACGACTGAAATTCCAGAATTAGTGAAAACTCGATTCGCATTTTAAAATGCAATCAGTCTGCCAAGTCCTATCTTGGTGGAAAACACCTGAAAGCCCGGTTTTAGCGGTTGACTCGTATGTTTACCATCGTGCTTTCCTGCACCCAAAAGTATGAAAACATGGAGGACTGCCAGCAGGAAAACACAATGGTAAACCTACGAGTCAACCGCTAAAATCGGGTTTTTAGGTGTTTTCCACCAAGATAGGACTTGGCAGACCGATTGCGTTTTAATATGCAAATCGAGCTTTAATTAATTCTGGAATTTCAGCCGTGAACTCGATGAGGTGATTGTCTGTGCTGCAGGGTCCCGGTCTATTAAGAAGATCATACAGAAAAAATACGGTAAAATTTTAATTTCCAGACGAAAAATTCGGAAACAAACAAACAAACAAACAAAAAAACCCGGATGCATTCAAATTTAACAATAGAGATGGGAATTTGCTTCTGTTTACGGACAGGTTCCATTTTCGAGGTTTAACTCTAGAAGATTTTATGAAGTTAAGTATTGCAAAACTTTTGCACCAAGTTCTACATCAGAACGATCATATCTCACCAAAAAGGAAAGAGAAGAGCATTTAATATACCCGCCGACCCAGATGATCACGCTGTGGGGGGTGAATTTGTAGTATCATCAGAAGTCAGAGGGGGCTCCCTGCCTACTCAAACAAAATTAATGAGCTCGAGTGGGCCCCACAGGGACCCTAATGTCCAAAGATGATTTCTGCCGCTGGTCCCTGGCCCTCCCAGCGCGCCGATGGTTATCGGCGATTATAAATATTGTTTTTTCGCGTTGATTCAGACATGTCGACATTTCGGGCAGAGAAATACAGCATCGCAACATTGCAGGTGGCCGGGAGTTTATCAGTTGTAAATGGTTTATCTGGGCTGGTAGCATTTCCGCATTTTTGAGGCCTTCTTAAATGAGATTACATGAGCTAACTGCATGCGCGGTGAAATAAGTACGTAATTAAAAGTAGTTGAAAGCATTTAATTCAGTATACAGCCGTATGTGGTCAACATCAGAGGAAAAATATTTCTTTGCGCATTGTGTTTTTTACAAGTTAGGAAGTTGCGTATTGAAGCTTTATTTTCTTCTGGTTTATTTTGTATAATACTAGTCGTCGCTATTAGCAAAACAATGTATGTCCACTACTGTTTGCATTGCCTACATTTTGGTCAATTTTGTCAGTGTTGGCCTGCTATATTGTCCTCACTGCGGGGTGCTTGACAATATTGAATCACTAATGGGAAGACGTGGCTACATAACGAAAACGTTACTTTTTAGTTGCAACTGTAATTATTCTGGCAATCAAATTTTTGACATTAACAAAATCCCACGTCTTTCGGCACATTTCTGTAAAAACCGCATCATCTATAATTTTCGAATTATTGAAGTCTTATTCGTTTTGCGGTTTTTGAATCTCCAATTATATAAAGATTTGGATCAAACCTGGTATAAATATTTTATAAATTCCCACGAAAACTAATGACTACTTTGAAACTTTCATACACCACCTCTTATTCATTTTTTCAATCACCTATCATACATTTTCTTTGTTTTTTCATTTTGAACTATCTGAAACACAGTTTGTGAAATTATATTTTTGCACCTTCCAAAAATTACAAACTAAACAATAAGCACAAAAAAAAAAAAAAAAAAAAAAAAAAAAAAGCAATTTAACAAATTACAACGACCATTTGGAAAATGATTTTTTCGAAGACTAAAATTTAAGACATAAAAAATCGCACGGAGTTGATCATACATTACGTACGCCATGAATTAAACATTAACATTCCTCGACCCATCATGAACAAATTTTAAAAGAAATTTCAGTTTTACAATTTTCGGTACTGTAAATTTTCAAACTTCTACGGAGCTGGTTATACATTACGTACGCCATGGATTAAACATTAATATTCCTGGACCAATTTTAAATGAAATTTCATACATTACGTACGAAATGGATTACATTTTTCGGAACTGTAAATTTTTAAACTTCTACGGAGCTGGTCATACATTACGTACGCCATGGATTAAACATTAATATTCCTGAACCCATTTTAAATGAAATTTCATTCTTAAACTTCAAAACATCACACAATATTACTTTTTGCACCGTCGTATACACTGTAAAAAAAAATCTGTGAAGTTACTAAAGTTTTTCTAGGAAACTTGGATTCCTAGAACTTTTCATGTAACGGCAACAACAAAATTTCATGTAACAGACACACTTTTGCGCCGAAAATCAAAAAATCTGTAAGGTTACGAAGAATTTTTTTGGAAACTGGGATTCCGAGAACTTTTCATGTAACTGCAGCCAGGGTTACAAATAAAAGTTTAGTAAGATTACTGAAATTTTAGCAGATTCATTTGTAAAGTTACAGATTTTTGTAGCTTTACAAAAACTAGTTTTGTAGATTTGCAGCTTTTTTCGTACCGTTACAGGTGAAAGTTTAGTAAGCATGTAATTTTACATCTGTAGAACTACAGATTTTTTTTTACAGTGTAGAGAAAAAAATGTATTTTTAAATGCAATTTTTTTTTTAAAGCTCTATCTCAATTTGTTTCTGAGTTATTAATTTCTTTTTGTAGTTTTTATTACTCTTTTTTGATAGTGGCAACAGAAGTATCAATCTCTGTTGAAAGTAAAGGGAAAATACAGATTACTGTATAGACCAATCAGAAAACGAATAAAATGCGGGATTCAACTAATAAAAAGCTTCAGATATGTTTTTGATTTCCTACCCTGACCGAGGACAATAACCATTTTTCCAAATGGTTAAAAATAAATAAATAAATAATAATAATAAAAAAAAAACTTTTGAGAAGTTAACCCGTTTGAAAGGTACATTTTTTACAAAAACTTTACCCGTTTGAGAGGTACATTTTTTACAAACTTTTTAAAATCATGATTACATTAAAATTATCGAAGTTTAGAAGTTTTATATTAAACTTATAAGTTCCCTTTCAAGATTTACGTGATAGCTAAAAACAAATGCTCGCTAAAGCTGTAAAATGAGAAGACGATTTTTTTAAAATCGTATTTTTACTAAGATACTGCAACTTTAGCCTCGAAAACTTCAAATTTGGTATGGAAAATACTTTGAATCGTAGATGTTTGTGAAGATTTTATTATCATTATTATTTGTATTTTAACCCTTACCGGCGCGGAGTAATTCTGTTTATAAACTGATGAAATAATGGACTGACACGGCAATTTATAAACGAATTTATTAGAAAATACGAACTTGCTATTTTCATGTACATTATAATATGTAAATTTTAGTTAAATATTCTTGGTGCCGTTTGTCAGTTTTGAAATTAAAATTAGGTATGCTTTTTTAAGGACACCGCGCCGGTAAGGGTTAAGAGATTGAAATGAGAAAAGAAATAAAATATTTTTTGCATCATTGCGTTATTATTAGATACGAACTCGCAAAGAAATTTAAACAGCATTTACAATCAATACAAGAATATTAAAAGAAAATTTAAAAGCATCTTTTTTGTTTTTACATAATACTTATATGCTAAAAACATAGCCTTCGTATACGTTAAACACATCAAAGTTATTACATAACAGTAAATGATAAATGATGTTTATATAAAATTAAAATATTATTATATAATTGTTAAACTATAAAAGCGGATAAAGAGATGTGCCTAGATTACGATAAAAAAAATTAGAAAACAAGATCTAGAAATTATAAACTTATTTTACTTGGCAAAGTTTTCAATATAAATAAAATGTCCTTAGCAGTAAGAGTAATAATATAATTTATTTTTACAAAAATATTTTCACAACAATTATCGATATTTTTATAGGGATTTAGAAAAATCGCCACTCGTTTGAAGAAAACGAGACAAAAAGTACTCATACAACTATAAAACTTTATAAAAAGTAATCGTAGCATGAATAACACGCATGTTTTTATAAAAGAAATTTTTATACTAAGCTGAGCAAAAACGGGAACCAACTAAATTCGTAAATCAAGGCACGTGCAAGATTTTCTTCTCATGGGATTGAAAAATTACAAATTAGCAAAAGTAACATTTTTCTTTTTTTCAATTGAGTTTGGTAGAACAAGAAGTCCTTCGATGTGCATAATTTTTGTCGATCAAATCTAGGAACCGACTAACAAAATTTCCGTTTTATGCACTCTTTCCCTCAGTCGGACCCCCTCGCAATTAGGTGGCACAAAAATTAGATTTCCCTGTTTGTTCAAGGGAAAGTCCAAAATCGGACACAATTGAATTAGCGGAATGCTCAGAAAGAGAAAAAAAATAATGTTTGATAGGAATTATAGATTGATTTTTGTTTTCACTTTTTATAGCTAGAGTGCGCCCAAATCTACTTTATGGTTGTAAAAAAAGCTAGTTTTTTTTAATAATAATAATAATATTATTATTATTATTTATTATTATTATTATTATTACCATTCTTATTATTTTTAATTAATTAATTAATTTGCTGTTGTTGTTTCGTTTAAAAAGATACAATGGCTCAAAGAAGAATTGGGAAAATTAAATTTTTATATTTTATAATTCCTTTTTTAGGATAAGCAAAAATTTAATTAAAATGTAAAATTTTATAAAATAACGTTTGGATGTTGTAATTTAATTGATTCACCATAAACAAAAGATAAAATTAATCACCAGTATTTCTTATTATTTTTTTTTTTTTAAATTTTCAATGATAATGTGTGAAAACAAATCCCAAAATAAAATTCGGACAGCTTGCAGTTTTGTAAATTTTGTCTTTAAAAATGCAAAGAATTTCAAATTTTTCTCGTCCTTCAACTTGTCAGTGTTGAGATATTGCTGTAATTTTATCTTTGTTTGCTAATTTTTGTTCTGGTGATTAAGAATGGGAAGGCACCTTGGGTTTTAGAAATTCGTGGGCTTATAATATAACATTTTAAAGATAGATTGTAAATAAACCATATCGCAAAAATAGTAATCGTGCATGACACAATCAATGGATTTAAAACAAGAATCACCGTCGAAAATAAATCAAAACTAAGATAACGAAAGTTTTTTACAGATTCTGAAGTGCGCTGGATCTTACAAGAAGTAAAGACAAACTCAAAATTAAGTGTTCTCAAATTGGCAGTAGAAGCAGAAATACATCTTTAAAAAAGAGCTAATCTAGAAACTATCAGAATTATTCCAAAATAAATGAATAATTAAATAAAATATAATAATAATAATAATAATAATATGTTCAATGCGCGAGTTGCTAGGAGAAAACCTTTTTTGAGTAAGGTCAACCGCTTAAAAATATTCAAATTTGAAAAACTTTACATTTAGTGCAAGAAAACTTTAGCAGATGAAAAATTTTTCAAGCCCCCTTTATTTATCCCACTTAATTTTAATTCTCAACTGACAACTACAATTTTTTAATAAAATTTTGCATGATGTACGGGAAGAAAAGCATTTATATGTTTGCTAATCAATTTGTTCGTAAATTCTGGTGACTGCCAATTATTTCAACACTTTTGAAGCTGAATTACTTTGCTCCTGAAAAGGTAATACACTTTATCTTGCTGGCACGAAGTGAATCACACCCTAGGATACCGTCGAAGAGCTCACTGCTGTTGTCACCGCATCAGATTCGAGACGTCTCCAAGTATAATAAATGCTTCAATACTCTATCTACTTATTTGAGATTAATCTCTATTAGTGGTGATTCACGGAAGAAGCAAACAAACTGGCAATCAAATAATGGAAGAATCCCCGAAACTCAACCTAATCCCCACACAACCTTTTTATGCTCGATCCGAAAATCATACCAGCATTCAGTGGCTATAGCTATGCCTGTAAAACCATCTTCCCAACAATAAGAGCGTTATCGCGGAGAAAGCGAAATTTTCGACTTTTCATAACTGCTGTTGGGCCGATTTTCGGTATTATCCTACAACCGATTCTTCCGATACTATCAACGCTTTACAATCGTAAGGATCGTCAGAGAATCGATGTCTCAAAAATATAATTATTGCATTTAACTTATCATTACCACTTTTATTTACTGGCAGTACTTATAAGTACCATTAAAATAACTTGTTATAAAATTAATTTAATACATCGATTAAATCATGATTTTAATTAACCGATTTTTAAAAAAATATATTGATTTAAATCAAAAATTTCCTAAATATTTAAAATGTCAAAAAAAAGTATTAAAATCTAACATGAACATAATTTGAAAGTTTCTACAGGTATTTTGACTTATGAATAAACAAAAAAAGAGCTTTAAATAATTGTTTCTAAGCTTAATTCATGAGTGTTGTAAAAAATTAAAAACAGTTGAGTTTGTAAAAAGCAATGTTTTTAAGTTTTTATCCAAATTAAAGCAGTTTCATTTAAACATGATATTTAAATATAATATAATTTGCAATGTCATAATATCCTTTAGGTAATCAATTTATGCATTATTTTATATAAAATACGCATAGCAAGTGTAATATATTTCTACAAGCAAAAGAATAAATAGTAATTAATAGCAATCTCAAGTTAAAGAAGAATGAAAGAATGACATCTGCTCAACAGCTAAATTGTAAATGAATGCATCAGAGAAAAAAAAAATAATTGGTATAAAAATGCTAAGCACAGCAAGAGCTTCTTTGGTACAGGTTGAATAAATGTTTTATTTTTATTTTTGTAACTCATATAATAGAGATAATAATGCTGTTACTTACTGTTAGTTTTGTTATTTGTGCTACTAACTAATGAAACTACTTATTTGCAGTTTTTATTAATTCTGTAATTACTTATACTGCTTCTTCTAGGCCATTTTTTTAATGGTGCCACACCATGCCCCTTTTGAAATTGACAAAGTGCACCCTGCCTTAAAAAAAAAAAAAAAATTAAAATTCACCAGTAGTTGTAGTCAGAGATTTGTTGTAAAAAACTTTCCCATTCAACAGTATTAAAAATCTTGCAAAAATATAGAACTTTATTTCTTTAGAAAAAACAGGATGTTATTAAAATATGTTATTTAATTGTATTTTTCAATTTGTTATTCATAAAATTATTAAAAATTAAGGGCCCTTTATTTATCATACTAAAAAATATTCTTTTTTTTTTCTTATATCATTACTAAACACATTACTAATATATTTCCTCACGAAATAGTGCCCTTTTTTTGAACTAGCATCCTGTCCCCTTTTTCTTTCTTAAATGAATACTACGTTATTATCATTTTAATAATTAAGGCTTAAAAATGTATAATATGTTCCTAATTAGAGAGTTAATTGTTTAATAACTAATTTGTAGTGTTAACTATTTAATATAAAATGCAGTTAATAATTTTAATAAATGTTAAATATCACTAGTATTTATAAAGTTTTAGATAATTATTACAATATTAATGCATATAACATTGTTGTATGATACTACCTAATGAAACTACTAATTTGCAGTTTTTATAATTTCTGTAATTACTAACTAATAATTATAATTTTATTAATTAAAGTGTAAAAACATAGATTATGTTAGCAGTTAGTGGTTTAATTGTTTTGAAACCCAAAGCTCATGGTAGCTATTCAGTACTTGAACGGTCCATGGGTTAAATAAAAAAAATCTGATTTAAACAAAAAAAATCCGATTTTTTTTAATTAAAAAAAAATCATGATTTTTTTACACCCTAATTGTAATACAGTTTAGATGAGTTACAGATACATTACTTTATCTTGTTCCAAAACCATTATGGGTTACACAAAACAAAAATATTTTTAAAAGGAGGATTTCTTTTGCCTTTGCCTCTTTTCAGCTTTCTTGGCGTCGGAGGGGGGGGGGGGGGGTTCAATTGGGAAATATTTCTATTGTAAGAACATTATATTTGTACATTTCCTAATTCTGCAAAATACTAAGAAAAATATTTAAAATAAAAGATTTGAGTGGGGTTATAAATAGGGCACAAAATCCCTATCAATTTAAATTTAATGAATTAATAATTTATTAAATGACTATGTAAATTTCCTAATGTAATTTAAACAATCTACGAAAAATGCTTTAAAAGATGAAATTTTCATGAATTCATAATTCAGTATATAAAGGGTTAATAACGACTTTCTCGTAGAGTAGACACCGAACCCGAAAATTGCATTTGAATGCCATCGGAAACCCGAACCGAACCCTATAATATAATTTTCATCGACCTACAACCTAACCCAAACCCAACGCAACCGAAACTGAAACAATACGTAAAATGAAAAAATAAAATAAAATATTGAATTCAACTTTTGAAAAAAATCTGCAATCATATTTTCTAGTATAAATTTGATCTTTTATGAGGAATAGCGAATAGATATACTCATTCATATTAAAATACAGAATTGTTTTCATCTGAAATATTGTTATAGATTTTCTTTTGTGAAAGCGCTTGTATAAGACCCAGTACTGCAGCAAAAGAAAAAAAAATAGAGCCAGCCCGACTCGGTTCCGATTGGGTTCAAATAAAATCGGATTAGCATGATGTATTCAAATATTCTAATGTTTAGTTTATATATAGTATTCTAACATTTAGTTTAGTATTCTAATTTATTTAGTATTCTAATTTATTTAGTATTCTAATATTTAGTTTGGTACCTAAAGAATGAAGATGTTTTTATTTATTGGTACGAGGTCGGTCACCCCCCCCCCCCCCCCAAACAACAAAAAAAAAATTAAACATTGCTGTTTTAATTGAATAAAACTCCAGACGTCCCCAACAATAACAAATACTCCAATACTCGATCCACTTACTAAAGATTAATCTTCATTAGTGGGTCCCGGATGATTCACCGAAGATGTAACCTAACTGGTGATCAAAA
Organism: Maratus speciosus; assembly: GCA_963932465.1. Taxonomy (NCBI): domain Eukaryota; kingdom Metazoa; phylum Arthropoda; class Arachnida; order Araneae; family Salticidae; genus Maratus; species Maratus speciosus. The sequence continues at coordinate 7,611,751 of OZ010792.1, read as the reverse complement.
AATAAAAGAATCGCCGAGACCCAATCTAGTCCCGGCTAGCTTTATCGTGCTTAGTGTAAAACCTTCGGTTTCAGGTTAAGTTTTTTTATTTATTTTGCTGATTGTGTTATCCATTTTTTAAAAAGGAAGTTCAGACTATTCTTTCAGATGGAAAATCATAGATTACATTAAAATGTAGGGAAAAAAGTTTTTATTAGAGAAAACGTTCTTTTAGTTTTGAAAATTTAGAGATGTCGAGCATATTATGAAGAAAAAGCCGAATACTCTTAATTCAGTAACAAAAGGATTAATTTTCTGGTAGGTCAATCAACCCCTATCACCTTGACCAAGAGACTACTGTCAAATCCGAGACTTTTCCAACAACAACAAATACTTCAATACTCGATCTACTTATTCGAGATTAATCTTCATTAGTGTGTCCATGGGGATCCACCGAAGAAGCCAGTTAACTGGAGGTAAAAAAATAAAAGAATCGCCGAGACTCAATCTAACCCTCGACAAACTTTTACGTGCTCGACCAACCGTGATGAAGTGGTGTTCCACCGCCGAAGCAGACGAACCTGTCATTAGTCAATATTAGTCCTTCCGTGCGCGTCACTGTCTGCAACGAGAAATAAACACCCTTCATTAATGAAGGGTTATTAAGGACACCCAGGAGGAGATAGTTTATGAGAAGCTAACTCAATTCGAAAACAAATTTAATAAACAGGTGAATCTGTAGACCATAGATCTTCTGCTATTAGGAATACGTTATTACGTCATTAGGAATGGTATGTAGAATTGCCAGAAAAGTACCCTTTCGTGATAGAATTCACTGCTTGTTAAAGTAATAAAAATATTAATTTTTTTCTCCTCATTTCTGCCTTTGTAAGACCGGTAATTGCAGACTTATCCGTACAGTAAAATGGGTATTTTGCAATAGTCGGCATTTCCTTTTTATAACGGCTTTGGCGAGATACAGATTAAATAAAAAGAAAAGCGCCCAATTAAACTGATGGCATTGATCTCAAAGGCTATTCACACTAATTGTATATTATACTCTCATTTCAAAGAATACTGCCCCTCGAAAACGCCTTATCAGCATAAGCCGGTATATCAAATTGGAAGCAAACCGGATAATTGTGCATGAAAAACCTATTCATCTAAATTAAGAGGGGAGTTAACCCCTGTTCCCCCTTTATACGTAAACAATGAACCCCCAAAACTAATCAGGGAAGCGCCTTATCAGAATGAACCCAATTTCAAAATTTTAAGCAAATTGGATATTTCTATCAAAAGTTACCGCGTTACGTACATACATACGTACGTACATACAGAACCTGCGGGTACATTAGCTCTCAAGCTTTGATAGCCTGTGAGATAAGAACTAAACTTGCAATTTAGGATCCTGGTCAAAAATCCCCAGCCCTGTTTTCTTGACCATGGGGCCTGCGGTGCTATGGATCATATTTTCCGGCCAAGTGGTCAGAGTAACGCGTTACCTTCAGGGTTTAGTTCTCAAGAAAGCTTGGTACTCAATTTATCGACCCCGAATAAATAAAAGGTTGATTGAACCTTGCCTAGTCCGCAGGCCGGAACCGAACTGGGGACCTGTAGTGTAGTAGACTGGCATGAGAAAATAATTGCGAACGGAAATATGCACTAACCTCTTCCGTGTTGCCTACGATTCTGAAATGCATTCTTCATCTTTAAAAACCACAGCAACCAATCTGTTTTCGAGATTGAAAGAAGCATTTATGAAAACAAAGTTTCTTTTGGAAAAACAGTTTAGAAATACGCAGCACGAAGAAGTAAATTATCTAACATATACATGCAGAGGCAATTTATTTAATATAAAGTCAGCAAGCAATAATAGCGAGATAGAAAAAAAAAGATCTGGGTGCGAGAAAAAAAAAGTTTTCACAAGAACTTTCTGGTTCTCTTTTCGCTGTTTCATAGACACAAGAAATTTCCTCAATTTGTATATAACTTATTTAGTTTATGCTTGTTAATCTTATTATTTACAGAAATTATTCCTTTATGTTTGTAGAGAACTAAATTATCTTACATATGCACAAGAAACGATTTAATGCATGGAGAACCGTGCAAGTATACATTTCATTTTCGTGGTTTTTATAATATCTGGAAATAATTGATCTTTCTTAATCCCGAATTGAACCAAGAATACTACAACAATAAAGTATCTAATAAACATATGTATAATTTTAAAAAGCACCAATATCTTCTTTTTTTAATATATTCTGTACATGATTTTTTTTCTCTTAGTAATCATAGCGATTAAATATATATATATATAAAGACATCAGTCGGCCTTTTGTCAAGACGTTCAATCGGACCCTTTTCTCCCAACTGCCACGTTACAGAAATAAAGATCAATAGATGCCCAACTTAAAAAAAAAAAAAAAGTACTGCCTTTGCCGAAGAAAAAAGGCTTATTTTACGGTGGAAAAAAAAGCTGTATTTATTACGAATTTGCTGTTATTTTAACAGGTTTGGCCATCAAAACAGTTTACAGGTCTTTTCTTTAAAAATAAGCGATTTTTTGTGGAGTCTACACTTTTTTTTTTCTCTAAAATTATCAGATTTTATTTTACAGATTTTTAATCATTAGCTGAATATTTCCGTCACATTATTTCCACTTTTTCATCAGAATCGTACTTTTGCGAATTTCATGTGTGACACAAGCTTTTCTTTATTATTATTATTGCTATTATCAATCGAGATTTTCTAACTGTACTCTATAACAGGTCTGTCCAACCTTAAAGTAAGCAGAAGCACAGATCAGCTGGTCACAAGCAGTAAAACGTGCCATTATTCACATTGTTGAAAACTTGCAATATTAATATTATCTCGCAGTATAGTAGAACTAGCAACACATACACTTACATCGTAGATAAGATTTACGTTACATCTGATAGTATAGTAACAGTAGACACAAGGCCCCCTAGAAGAAAAAGGCTGCATTTAAAAGCAAATTGTGTTTAAAAACGCAAACTACAGTATATTGAGCATGGCAATATTTCTTGAGGGTAAGGGGACAAACGCAATTTTTTTATAGGGAAAGAAGCCAAAAACTTTACGGAGCATGTAATAAAAACGCATACAATAATTAAAGTTTTTAAAGTAAAGCGTCTTTTAAAACAGAAAATTTTTAAAGAATATTAACAGTATCACAAAACAAGAAAGGGGAATATATGCTTGAAAAAATAGGAAATATAAATCAATAACTATAAGCTTCGAAGGGCGCTAGCGCTCACAGGCGCCGCCTTGGATAGCAACCCACCTATTCAGTCACAAATATAAGGGTGAATATCACAAAATGTGAGGTTTTGAAAACAAAAATTTTTGAAAATTTAAATAGTTCCAAAACTTCTGATTCCTTTAAAAATGTTAATTGAGCAGCTGAATAAAGGAATTTACACGTAAAATTGTTAAAGATTGAAGAACTTAAGTTCATTTTTATGTAATTATAATTATATGTCATTTTCTTGGCATATGTATGCTCGGATAATGACCGCCAGGATAATGACAATTTAATTATAAAACATTTTTCACATTCTTGTTTTTTTTTATTTTTAGATCTAACATTTTAATTTCGTTTAAAGGAACATGTTTATCTATAGTACCTCAAATTCAGTGTAATGTTCAGTTTTATTTGTAATTTATTGAAGCCAGGAAAATGACATAATAAAAGGCTACTCAATTTTTACAAGGCCTTTAAACGCATTATTTTCAAAGAAATATCTAAAAGATCTTGCTGGTAGCAATGATTTTACTACTTCTGACTTGAACTATGTCAAGAACAAGAAGAATTAGCCTGCAGCACCATCTTTATACCTCATAAAGTACTAAAATGAGCAGGCCAGGAAAATGACATTCATTTTCAGTGACAATCATATTTTAATTATGGAAAATTATTTCTAAAATACAGAAATTGTTACCTTCCTCATACATGTTTTATATAAGGTATAATTAATAATTAGAAATAAAAAAAACTAGAAAAAGATATTTGTACAGTATAGCAGAAAGAATTTACTGTGCACACATCACAGTGTGACATGCCAGGGAAATGACAATCTGAACGTTTAAGTCTTTTAATTGCTTTATTTTTGTGTTATTATGAATATAATATGTCTTGAAAATACTTCACTTCTAAAAATAATTTTTATTAGAATGTAAAAAAAAAAAAAAAACTGCATTATCTAACATTTAATAGACATTTTGTTCTGCGGACTGCAATTTTCGTATTTTGTGATATTGTCCCACAAGATATCTCACTACGAACTGAACCCGGGTTTTCGTCTTAATTTTAAAAATAGTAAAGACAATGCAGCTGTATTTTTAACAGACTTATATTACTTTGTGCGAAATGTGTTAACTTATCGGGATTTGCTGAAAATTACCCCCATCCATTTCTAAACAACACTGATGTAGACACTCTGTAATTCGGAACGTAGTTCACAGTAAATATAATATCCCCCAACCTAATTATAGTGCACCATTCGTAATATCATTACATTTCATAAAAATATTTTCTTGCCTATTTCGATAAATTATTTTCATCGTTTTAAAGTGATAAACAAAATTCCTTATTCGGCTTGGAGTTGTACACCCTGTATTTATGATGGAGTGAATTTCGAACCTAGTTTCCTATTAAAAAAAAGAAAAAGAAAAATGTGTGTTGCAATAAGCTCTATCACTCTTTAAAGTTTGTGCAAAACCTTTCGGGACACCCTGTATATTAGGATTTTTATTAAGAATAATCCAATTGTCAGTTAGTTAGCAGGGTTACAACATGTAACAGCCTTATTTCACTTACAAACCAAGAAATGTGCATTGAAATCTTGGGATTTTGGTTTTATATTTCAGTCACACATTCAGAAATCCCAAACTCTCAAGTCGAAGAAAAAAAAAATACATACCAGTCAAATGAGATAGCATGCTTATGGAAAAATTAGAATGTGATCCAAACTTGCTTACCTGTGAAAAATGAAAAAAAGTGTATTAGAACTTTAGAAAGACAAATGTAACAACAACTAAATATCAAATATACTAGGTTAATTTTCATTCCATAGATGCTAAGATTAAAATTATTAAAAATTGGGAAATATATATACATTAAAATATATCTTATTCCTTCTTAAAATCTCTGTGCATATTGCTGCAATGCTACCAACGTTCAGTCCACATTTAAAAGCAAGGCCTTTTGTGAAATCTACTTCACTGAATCTTTTAGAACTGAAATAATGTCAGCATTTGCATAGAATTCTTTCCCATGGAGGTATTGATTATGAAAAACAGCTCCGCAAAATTAATTTAATAAAGCAAACTTGCAAAAACAACTGTCTAAATGATTTTTTAACACTTAAACGTACCAATATATTTTTTATACCTATTAAAAGTTATCTATTTTATGATGTTTTGCGAAAACTATACCAGTTTATATATTTTGGTGTATGAATAAAACATTTTTTTACAAATAATTAATACAAATTGTTTATTTATTAAAGTAAAAAAAAAAATCATAATTACGCAAAATAATTAAGAAAACAATTAATTATTTCAAGAAATTCGAAAATTTAACAGAGAAATGTTCAAATTTTTTTTTTTATGTTCACCACATATTTTTAAGATTATTTTGTTCTCGATATAACCTGAAATGTTCAAACTAGAATCTAACCCGGAGTAAAGTTAATTTCTAATTGCATCATCACATATTAACACTTTCAGGGGCGGTAGTATGTTTATGAAACCCCTTAATTTTAATTCCCAAACGCCACAATGGCACCAGAATTTTGGTAAAATATTTTCCATTTAATAAGTATGTGAAATATAACCTTTTTCAATTTTACAAATAAATTTGTTGGTGCCAATTCCGGCGCCAATTATTTACTTAACACTTTAGCATCGAAAATGCTTTGCCCCTGAAAGGGTTGACAAATATGATGCAATACAGTAAAATAAATGATATAATAGCAAAACTACGCAAGTTACTAATGTTCTTATAAAATAAAACATTTATACCTTTATGATTTAACATAAATTTATTTAGGGGTCAAATGACCCCTTGCGGTAGTTAAGCCTACAATATTTTTTTCTAGGCAAAAAAGGTAGTTCGGAGATGAGGTATTTTAAGGAATGATATGATAATATATTTTAATAAAAGTCGTGAAATATGAAGAAATTTCGTAATGTTTTAGTTTGAGAAATTACAAAAAAGAAAAAAAAACCCAAAAGGGTCATTTGACTCCTCGCGGTAATTTTAGTGTTAAAATGTTGAAAGATAAATGAAAGAGTAAGTTATTGTAAATAAGTTGAATACAGATGCTCTGACAATATTTCAACTATACAGAGTTTACTGAAGTAGTTTCCATATAATATCTTCACCACCAGCTTTGAAGAGTGAACTAAATATTAGGACCGTTACATCTCAATTAAGAGAAGGTATTTCATCAAAATAGGGTATTTTCTGCTTTGTTTATATTTCTTTCTATTTTTATGATTTTATTTTCAACATTACAACAACCACTTATAAACTATTCGATTTTCATAAAATTTGAAATGACTCGACAAAATTTTGCAAAGATTATATAGGTTCTTTCGCAAAATCCCATTCCATAAAAACATACTCTGATTAATTATTTTCATTTTGTTCAGTTTTAAAATGCGTTAACTTGCAAACCAGAAAGAAAAACCTTACAACTAAGTTCACCAGCAAGGAAAACTTTTGCAGAAGGACTTAAGGGGTCTTAGGACTCTTAGAATTAGAAAAAAAAAAAAGACAGTTTTCAACATTTAATATCTTAAAATGTGTATGATTTAGAAACACACAAAATTTTGAAATTTTTAGCAGTATAATTACCTAAAACACAATTTTTTTTAAACAATAAAAATGAAATTTTAGGTTTAGTTTATACAGACTTGCATGAAACATATGTTTTGAAAATTTCATGAAAAAATATCCAGAAGTTTTTGAGATATCCTGTGCGTTATGCCGAAAAACATCATTTGGAGAAAAATGACGTCGCTTCAGCTATTGAGCGGGTATAATTCTAATAGCCATAACTTTTGTTCTAATGTGGACTTCAAGGAAAAAATCATATCAAAATGTTCAGAAAGATAGAAGTTTAACATCTAAAAAAATTAAAATTCCGAAAATTTTGAAGCTTTAAGAGTCTTGATCTGAGACTCCTTAAAAAAGTTATTATAAATGCTTGGTTCAAATTTAAGTAACAGGATTTCATCATTCGTTACGTTTTTTTCCGCCTTGCAACAATGAAATAAATTTGACAAAAATACCTTTAATTTTCCCAAAATGGGCTCCAAAAAAGAAAAAAAAAGCTGTGTATCGACCCCTGGCATTAGAATATACTATTTTCTCAATCTGATCCTCGTGGTACTTGTGAAGCAGTCAAAAACAGTTCAGAATATAAGTTTTGACAAAACTAATGACAAAACCAATGTGATCGCCATCATTATTCTGACAATTCGGCAGGGAATCGAATGTTTTTAATGACCATTTTCCCGTTATACGTAAGGCAACTTGTCAATTCTGTTTAACTAATGTCTATGATGATCTGAATCATCTGTTTCTATATCTAGAAAGTCTCCATTTATATCGCTACAGTGATCACTCTCTAACAATGATTATTTTATTGTTGTAGATTTGCTAGATTCACGATTCACTGAATCTATTCAGAGCATTGTAGAGAACCCGGTCTTAGCGGTAGGTGAAAACGATTAATTTGGATAGACGTCTACAATAAATGCGTCATAAGTAATGTAAATGAACGTGTAACATTTACTGTGCATTGAAAAAAATATATATAGGGAAATATGTTAAAATTTTACCTATTGATATCTACATTGTTAGTTGTTTAGAAAAAAATATAATCGCCGAACAAAATTATTTATAATAGTATTTATAAAATTATATTAATTTATAGTACTTATAATAGTATAACCTTTATAATAGTTAAAATAATATAACAATTTATTAAAAAATGAGAGGAGAGGAGTTGTAGCAGCTTAACATATTTTATATAAATTAATAATAATAATTTTTTTTACTAATTTTAATAACCCCCAAAATAACTGCTTTTAATTATCGAACTAATATTTTATGATTTTCTCTAACGACTATCTCAGATTTCCTTCTAGAGATGAAATGTTATTTATTTATTATTGATTGATTGCTTTATTATTTTTTTGTTCCATGCATGATAAAATAAGTATCAAGAGTAATCATTCTATACCTTTATAATTGTCGTCGGAAAATTTTATGGTTAAACGAAGTTACTTATGGTAGTATCTTAAACTGATGTAAACCCTATTACAATTTAAAAAAATTTCCTGTATATGAAATTTGACAATTTTAGAATTTGATCAGAAAAACTGCTTTTCAATTCTGAATCAGCATTTTGTGCATTCTTTAAAATTTATGTGAGTAAAAATGTGTGTTCACTTTTTAAAATGATAATGAAGAAATAAAACATATAAACAAAATAAAAGAAATAAATAAAGAATACAAACTGCCCATGAAAATTTTGAATCAATGTCATTTGTGATGTGAAAAAGTTTATTTAATTAATTCTCTCTTTATCTTTTTAAAATTTACTGAAGTTCGAATTAAAAAAAAAAAAATGTTTCTTTCGCTTTTTCATATTAACATTTAATATGCTTTACTAAAGTTTCGTTTTCTTAAATCTTAAGATATTCCAATTGTTACAGAAGTTGTCATTTAATTGTGAAATATCTGTTATTTCCTACATATTTTTCACTTTCTCTGTCCCAAGAATCCTTTTCTTTAATACACTCTTTTTGCATTAGCAGATTTATTTTCAATAATCCCGTCTATATCCCTCTATCTTACTATTTAGATAAAAAAATGTAAAACTTTCTGCGGAAAATTTGATTTACGAATATTATGTAAGCTCAACCTGATGAAAGAGCCTCGAATTAATTATTCCGAAAACTGTGTATCTTTTTTTTCTTTTCTTTCTTTCTTATTGTTTGCGGGGAGGGAGGGGTAAAGACAGAGTTTACTTGATAGCTTTTATCACTCAGTTTGTTTACATTGCCTGCATAATATAGTATATTACAAAGTTTTTGCATAACTTGTCTATAAAACAATTACAAAATCAAGAACTAAACTCACCCCCCTAAACTAATGTTTTACTTCAGTTTACGACAGTAAAATTCCCTGAGAAAAAGAATTAGGAAAACCATCATGACAACCGATAACTTAGCTATCTTGAAAACAATCCAAATTTAAAATAGGTCAAAATAAAGCAAAATTTAAGTCAAATCAACGTAATAAAAGAAACGGAAAACGAAACAAGCATTTTGCTTGACCCAATTTTTGTAGATAAAAAAGGCAGTTTATAATATGGCCATGATACTGATGTGACGACTAGACGACTTAATATCAGCAATTTCATTTAGGAAAATCTTTAAGGTCTCATTTAAATGGCACCGACCTCGAACCAGACCTCGTTTGCGAGATACCGAAAATCCGAAAGGCGGAATGGGACAGTTTCCAGCGATTGTGTACGCTTGTTTATCACTTGGCAATCGAGACAGGGACAAGGTTCGTGATTCAGTGAGGTTCTGACTCACTAGGGGTTTTCCCTTACACAGAAGTACCTTGCCTTAATTTATTTCGTTGTGACACCGACACAGTTTATTTTAAATTGAATTTATAGATTGGCGCGAAAATTCTGTAAAATTCCACGGAAACATGCATTTTGTGCATCTAACCACGTTTTATAAATTAATTTTGATGTTAAAGTTAATAAATAATATATCTATGCAATGATAATTTCACTAATAATATATCAACGTTAAGATAATTTTATTAACTAATAAATCAATGGGAAGACAAACTTTATGGAGAATTAAAAACAGTTTTAAGTTTTAAAATAACAATATTATTGTATATGTTGTGTATGAGCGGTACAAAGATGCTGGAAAGATATTATAATTTTTTTAAATACATAAATATTGCAAATTACAAATATTTTTTTAATTCAAAGCTATAATAATAAAGATTAAAGAACAAAATATCAAACAGCTTATATTGATGGATGATTCGTTTTTTCATAAATCGGTTTTAAATTTAATTGGTCAGTTGTGCTTTACACGAGGCACTCTTCTTTTCGTAACTTTTAAGACGATGCCGTTATATACTATTTCTAATTGCTAAAAGGTGTAAGCTTAAAACTTTACAAACATAAAAATAGTAATAACACAAATAAAACAAATAAATAATAATATTCTGAAATGGCACGATCTATGATCGCAATGATCTGAAACGCCATAATCCAGTTTTTCATGTAACGCGCGTTATTTTTTTATTTTAATTGGATATTTATTTCTATTTTCGCAACCACTGAGTAGCACGAGCCACAATTTTGGTTATTTAAAGGATGCTGCGTCGCTACCTATGGAATATTTACGCGTTAGAATCTCTATAGTTTCTTTTACAATAGATGGATAATACAGATTGGAGGGAAAAATGATCTTACTCTAATTGAAATTTATTTGGACGATTTCTTCTTGGTATACTAGGGGGCGCTGCCCCCTACGAGATACGCTCGTCAACCTCCGTTCAGAGACCGCAGACTCTAAAAGCACGCTAATTTGATCGGCTTAAAAAATATTTCGGAAGGTTGAATTATAAGTTTAAAACAGTGGCGATCTCCCTATAAACGGGTTTCTATTCATTTCTCTTTGATTGGGGAATTTTAAAGCCAAATCAGCGGCTGTTAAATGAGACAATGGCTGTTTCCGTCTTTGATTAAAAAATAACAGTTGACATTTCAAAATAAGCTAATATAAAATGAATTAAATAAACAGAGTCTTTGCCTCCCGGTATTCTTTAGCAATGCGAAAAGAAAGTTTCTTTTTAATGACACTTTAAATGTATCGTTTTTAATCTGACGTAATTTTCACTAAACTTTTCTTTCTCCTTTTACTATTCACGTGAAAATAATTTTGTTAGAAATGAAATATTATTTGCGCTATCCTAATAAAAATGGTTGAAAATATCATCTTAAAATATTACATAAATGTCTCGCGCAATTTTTAAATTTAAACTGTTTTGCAATATTATTTTTTGTTCCTTTTACGTAATGTGTAATGTGACGTAAATGTGACGCAATTTCTCCTATTTAAGACTTCTATCGCATGTTAATGAATTTATTATTTTACAACATTCTTTCACTTTTAAAATTCACGTGTAATATGGTTTTTATGATAATTTTCAATGAGTTCCTGCTTTTTATATTTTCTTGTTAATAATAGTCACGTGTAAAATAAATTTTTTATTTGAAGCAAATATTATTATTTGCGCTGTTTATACAGTTACCAACAGTTTAAATTAATACCATTTTCTAAAATGTGTAAAAAAATATCTCTCGAAATGCTGAAAATTTGAATTTAAAATAGAAATAAAACCTCAAAAAATGAGTCAAATTAATAAACAGAGTGCAGTCTGCACACCAAGAAATTCTGACGCATAAAATGATCTAAAAATGATTGAATTCCCATGAATAGTTTTTGCTCCTATAAAAATTTTTTAATGGAACGATTTTATCCAACTTTAGCATTAAATATCTCTTAAAATATTTCTTCGATTTGAAAACTGTCTGCATCAGCGTATTTATCAAACGTTTCTCTATAATTCTACCGATTTTCATATTTTTGTATGCAATATTTTTCTTAATATTAACGAAGAAAGACCTCCGGTCACAAAAAATTCAAAACCGGTGGCGGCGGCGGCGGCGGTGGCGGTGACAGCGGTAGTTACTTTTTTTTTAGAATAGAGAGAATCTTGTCACGGCTGTAGTTTTTATGCTCCTGTTACAGCTACATGCTCCTTTTATCTGTACTAGTATTACTATATATGCTAGTCATTGCAATATAGTAATTCTTTGATCTGTCTGCTTTAATAAATGGCATTTCAAATCGTCGCCTCAGAGCAACAGTAGGACATCTAGTAATAATAACAAGTTGAAAATTGCCCGTCAAACGTGGCAAATGAGGTGCGTTCGTACTATAACTAGTTTTATAAATATTTTTTTGTACCGCATAGTGTACTGAATGTATTTTTTAGTGCACTTCATAAGTGCCTATCCATTTGATCCTGTTCGAAAGGCTGTAACATCATTAAAATTCACTTGAAATAATTTTTTCCCACTGGCCGTCCTGTAACGAAAAACTTTTGACTGTCCCTGTCATTAAACTATGCATCCGATTTTCATAAAATTTGAAATGATTCGACACAATGTTGTAACAATTATATATTTAAAATTTCAGACCATTCGGAAGGCTGTAACATCATTAAAATGCACTCCCAATAATTTTTTCCCACTGGCCGTAATGTAACGAAAAACTTTTGACTGTCCCTGTCATTAAACTATGCATCCGATTTTCAAAAACTTTGAAATGACTCCGCACAATTTTTCAACAATTATATATTTAAAAATTCAGACGATTCTGTTGGGAAGTTTTTTTTTTTTCTGTTATATCCGGACGGACGGACAGAAAGGCGGACAGACGGACGGAACGACGACTACAGGTGCTACGTATTTACATAATTACGAACGCACCTAAAAAATGAGATGTCTGACTTAATGCTATGAATAACTGTATTTGCATCTAGTGGAACAACTTCTGAAACACAAAGTTATGTTTAATGCTATATCTCAGAAGTGTTTTATAAACTGTTCCACTAGATGCAGACACAGTCATTGATAGCAGTATGTCAGACATCTCATTTTCGAATATTACTAGATGTCCTACTGTTTCTCTGATGCGCGATATACTCCTGAATAATTCTCAAAATTAATTGCGTCAGTTTTAGTGCAAACGATATTCTTTAATTTCGGAGGTGGTTTGGCTACTAAGCAGATATTAAACCCCTTAAGACTGTATTTTAATTTCCCAAAAAAGCTTGGATAATATTGAATAGAATAAAATTTGTGTTTTCGCAAATCAAATTTACAACAATATTGATTAGTTATATATTTACGATGCTGTTATTTTCAAAATGGGGAAAAAATTATATTCCATATATAACTCCAGTTAAAATTATTCATAATTTATTAAATTTTGAAATGAAGTTAATTTTGAAAATATGAGCATCCGCTCGAAATACGTATTTCAAAAAAGGTTGCAGCATTTTCTTCCAAAGCTACACGCTGATGCTATTGTATAATTTAACAGAAAACTCGGATAACTTTTTACGCAATATTTATGAAAAATTTACATTTAAATATTTAGATAACTAATTATATCTTTCACAAGAGTTTAGCAATTCTGTGGCTAAAAATATTTGAATAACTTTCTAAGAGCGCAACTAGGAAGTATATTTGAAACAAATCTAAATAAGATGAATTATGTTAATTATTTGCACGTCAATCATATACCACTGAAAACTGAAAATAGATATGTGAATTTCTTAGGAGAAAAATTTGAAAAATGGCACAGGAAAAAATACACGATAAATCTACGTATTTTTAAATCACTAATACGTTAATTCCGAATTGGTTATTATACGCACTTTTATCTAAAAAATGTTTCTACAAAACATTATTTTTAAAATCCAATAATTGAATTATAGGTTGAAAATGAAATTGCCAGCACAATCATTAAATACTTTGAGAAAAAGATATTTGCTTTTATTTAGGCAGTGTTGATTGATTGCAAATATTGCTAAAAATTGAAAATACATTTTATACTTTTAATAAATTGTCTGCACATTGATTGATATCCGCACGTATATCGACATATTAAAACAACTTACTACAAGTACAATAACTTACATATAGGAAACTGCCATAGCACTTTTTACAAGACAACAACAGCAGCAACTTACAATAGATACAATGTATACAATGCATACGAAGTCGTTTTTCAACAAATGAAAGTAATAGTAACTACTCCGTCGTAAACGAAGATTTATCAAAAATCTCGATTAAAATAAAACTTACTTAACATGCATTTAAATTCTTTAATTTGAATAGCTAGTAAAAATATCTTTCCTAATCTAACTGTTCTATATTTTTTTAGAAACAATATTTTTCAGCCACTGGAAATAATAGCTGCTTCTGTCGTTGATGTAAAAAAAATTATTATTATTTTATTTTATTTTATTTTTTAGACTCAATCCGTTTCTAAACAACGAGGTATGGTATATCATCAATCCTTTGAGTAATATTTGAGCGCACAGTTTTTGCCAGTAGCGAAGGCAATTACATTTTACATCGAACACTACTTTTCTACACGGAACAACTCGAACGATGCAGAGAAAATAAATCATATCCAATCTTGATTAAATACGAAATATACGTAATGACAAATGTTCTGTTCGTTGCACGGGGGTATGTATTTTAAAACCTGTTCTGTTATGTATTTAGAAAAGCGATAAGGAAAACATTACTGTCAGCTTAATGCGGGCATTTTGCAAATAATAACCCTTGTAAAAACATGGTAAAGGTTATTAGTAAAATGGGATGAGATTTATCTTAATGCAATCAGCGAATAGCATGGCAATGTAAACGGCACGGTAAAAAAAAAAAAAAAAAAAAAAATGGTGATGATTGCTAAGTAGGATATGATCCTATTTCTCGGTACTGCTGTTTTTTTTTACAGCTATCATCGGGGCACTGATTTAATTTTTTACCGTAGGAATATACTTTTATGTTCTAAGATTTACGTGAATTAGATCAACATTTAAAGAATTTACTGGAATTTTTATTGATGTTTATTTAAAGCAAGTTTTATTTCAATATTGCATTGATTGCTTTGAATATTTTTTCTCCTTTGATGTGTTTTTTCCAACTTCTAAAGAGTTTTTCATAAGGATTCGGGTGAAACATATCGATTCTGAAATGCATTTATCCTTTATCCAGTAAGCCTATATCGAATTCCAAACCAGACCTTTGTGAATACGGATCCTTGGGAACTCTAAATGTGGTGAATACAAACACTTCTGGTAATAAATTCTTGTGATTTCGAATCCTTGGATTGGGAACTCTAACCATTGAGAATGTGAACCCTTCTGAATGCGAATGCTTGAGAATGCAAATACTTAGGAGCCCTAACTCTTGTGAATACGAACACTTCTTGATACGAACTCTTGTGAATACAAATCCTTGGGAGTCCTAACTCTTCTGAATACAATTTCTTTTGAATACAAATCCTTGGGAGCCCTAACTTTTGTGAATATAAACACTTCTGAATACGATTTATTGTAAATACAACTACTTAAGGTACAGCGTCCAGAATACCAATATGTGGAAATATGCTATCCAAACAGTGCTAAAAATTTGTATACCTTAAATGTGCGACGATACTGCTAAAATCTCAAGTGTCGATCGCAGGGACATCTGCGGGATTTTCGTATTACTAGTATTACATTGTATAGACTAGCAATTTCTTGCAGTTGTAGAAAATGTTCTGCAGATGTCGCTATGATCTGCATATTGCAGCAGTATCATTGCACATTTAAGGGATACAATATTTTAGCGCTTTTTTAAGTATTACAGTGATATATCCGATTTTCACACTTTATATTCTAGGCGCTATACTTAAGGTACCCTAACTCTTGAGAGTACGATTTATTGTGAGTAAAATACTTAGGTGCCCTAACTCTTGAGAGTACGAACTCTTCTTGATACGAATTCTTGAGAATAAAAATCCTTGGGAGTCCCAACTTTTGTGCATATGAACACTTCTGAATACAATTTCTTGTGAATACGAATCCTTGGGAAATCGTGATTACAAGTCCTTGTGGATACGAATCTAAGGACCATTGTGTGTAAGAATCCTTGTAAACCCAAATACTTGTGCGTTCAAATCCAAATCTTGTGAGTACAAAATGCTTGCGAATACGAATCCTTTCGGGAACCCGAATCCAATAATTCCATTTAAAGATTCCCCGAATCATAACCAAACCCCAAATCTGATAAAATAATATTCATTCTATTGCAATCCTAAACCAATACCGAAGAACTTTACCGCGCAACCAACCTACATCTGAAATGCTTAAATCTGAACTTGATCCGAAACCAGAAATGAAAGAAGATCAACACCATATTTAAATGCAAATATGAAAGAATTGTCTACAATGATATCCTACCCCATTGTTAGAATAGTCAATGAAGTTTTATACGTCCCAGTGTTGTGAGAAACACTTTTTACTTCATTTCGACTTCTACAACTATCGTTTCCATAATGATCTAAGAAAATATCTTTAAGTAAATATGGTACTCAAAAAGCTTATAAAAACGAAACCCAACTAATCAACAGCTGTTGTGGCATATAGTGCTTTAGGATAAATTGCACTACATTCAAATTGGCGATCACGCCTGTTAGGATGGCAAATTTTTTTAAAAAAAGTTTCGATTTAGAATCTTTCAGAGTTTCAAAATTTACAAATTTTAAGCTTTATACTTTTTAAAATTTCATAAATTTATCAGTTTTTTAAACTTAAATTTTTATTAAAAATCAAAAAGCTGAGGCAGATCTTCTATTCGTAAACTACGCCCCCGAAATTCTGTGATGTTTGCTCATCTTGCTAGTAGGAGGTTTTTGATATCAATATTGCGGAAAAGGCATTTTATTTCTTAAATTCAGATAAACCCACCAGTTATAAAAGCGTTTATTGAACTAAAATCTCTGAGAAAAGTAAATATGATAAAATTAAAAGAAAAATTTGATTCCTGGTTTGGGCATTTTTTCATTTAACTCGTAAGATTTCTTTAGGTTAGGTCTTCAGTATTAAAAAAAATAAAGTATAAAAAGAAACAGATGCAATAAAAACATTTTTAATCACACTGCATTCTAACAAGGAAACCACTTTTGGTGCAGCTCGCACCTATCTTTGAGACCTGGTGCATTTTGAAAATCGTATATTACGAAGTTTCAGAATCGATAAAATTTTTCCGTCAAAATCATATTTTTTGATTTTACGGTAGCATAACTTTCTCAGAATGCAATTTTCGAAACCACTTATCGGACTATTAGCATAGAAGTTTTATTTTTTTTTTAATAAAAGCATAAATACAATTTAGTCAATAATAAGTATAAAATATTGACATTTTCTTTTAATTCCTTCAAGGACATACGAATTTCATTTTGAAAAATTACAATTATATTCACATGTTTGACGAGGAAAAAATTGGCATTTTTTTTTCAAAAGTAGAGTTTTCCGGCAACCCTAGCCGAATGCCATAGCTGCTTGTCGTTTGTGAGCAGTGGTTTGGACTTCACTAGAAATTGTAATGTCCGACCTAATTGGGCAAAGAAATTTTTCTAAATTGTATAAAAATATTAATTTACTTTATGACTACTTTTACCAAAAGACACAACATTTAATACAACAACATTTTATTTTAAATATTCGAAACTTTATTCCATCCGACTTCAAAAGAAACTAATTTGCTTATTTTGTATTTCACTAAAAAAATAAACAAATAAAAATCCAATAATAAAAAATCAAACGTATAAAAAATAAATAAAATATGATTTTAACAGCGAATTTTTATTAGTTCTCTAACTTTTATGTATAGAGCTACAAAATGCACCAGGTCTCGATGCTAGGTGTGGGCAGTACCGCAAAAGTGGTTCCCTTGTAAATATCTATTGCGATGCTTTTAGGTAGATTTCGTAAGAAATACTACCTATTGCAGTCGTTACCATGGTGCGACTTTTGAAAAATTCCTTCATAACTTTTCATTATAGGACCCCAGGAACCCAAAACCACTCCCACCTAAAAAGTTTATATATATATATATATATATATATATATATATATATATATATATATATATATATATATATATATATATATATGTATGTATGTATGTACTAAATTTTGTCCGCACGATAAAAGTCGCAATTATGCTCGGATCGTCTTCAAACTCGCCAACAACTTTGAGATGGCTAATATCTCGGCGGGGATTGAAAATGGGCAAAATCGGCCCAAGGGAATGGAAATGGGGAGGGTTCAAAATTTTGAATACCGTCTTAACATGATTCTGATAAAACCAGCTCTTACACAACAATGACAGGAAAAAAATAAATATTTTTCGTTATAGCAGTTGCCAACAATTAAAAATAAAAGCAATGGAATTAATTCTCACCACAACAATTGCTTTTCTTTGCAAGATCTTCACGTGAAAAAAATAAATTAAATAAACAGTTTAACGAATTGAAAACAAATTGAATATTACGTCATAAGTTTTTTGGAGCAAGATTTCCGCATGAAAACTCAAAATGAAATAAATAGTTTGACGAATTAAAAATATATATATATATATATATATTGTATCATATTGGAAATAAAATGGACCTCAGCAGGTGAATATGTAACGTCATGTGAGTTTGAAGAAACGTATTAAAACATGATAAAAACCCGACTATGGAAATATTAACATATTTTAACACTTTGAGGTTCTCTAAATTTGCTTTAGCTATTTTTTAAACCTATTCCTATATACATGCTGTGTGTATTCGTGTATATTAGAATTTTCACAAAATATTTAGCTCCCTGGAGCTCATTCTTAGTGAAAGAACTGGGTTTATCTCTAATCTTGATTTAAATTTTGTTGGTGAATTTAGTACTTAACTTCGAAATCTGCCTCCGCCTGTAGGCCCGAGCCGGCAGGGATTTTTTTTTTCCCATCTCGACAGCAATAAAAAAATTGAAATAAAAGTCTGTTGCTCCTATTTAAGAACGAGTGATACATCACTTTAGAAATACACGGCGTGAATTAGAAAACGTCACATGTCAGTGTTCACCTTAGATAAACTGAGGTTCCAAAAAAAGGAGCACGCGACTTCATTGTGGCCTGCTGCCAGAAACGCGATCGGATAGTTCATCTTTTCAGCACGAGACTGCCGCCGCACATGCATTTAACCCTTTCCTCCGTCTTTAAATACACATCATAAACGAATTATGTTAAAGTGAAACTTTTCGAGACACAGTTGCAAAAGTTTTAAAGTTTACGGTGAGAAATTATATTTTGAAGTTAACGTTGGCTCTAATTTTAGCAAAACATCCATCATTAGGGAAATAAAAGCATATTTTTAGAAAAATTAATTACTCTTTATCAGCCCCCGATATTCTATTTCTTTCGAGTAGCAATTAAAGTCTCGTCTCTAAAAAATAACGTTCCTTTATATAAGCCAGCCGTAAAACAAAGCAGATGTATCACTGTACTGTTAAATACTGATAATCTCTACTGCAATTTTTTAGACTTTGAACATCGCACATTGTCAATTTTTATACCATCATATAGGGGGGAAAAAGTACTTTTAAATGCAATTTATTTGAAAATTGCATCTCAATTTATTTTTGAGATATTCATTTTTTCGTAGTTTTTAACGCCATTTTTTTTTTTTTTTTTTTTTTTTTTTTTTTTGGCAACTGAAGTACTCTATTTCTGTAGAAAGTAAAGGGAAAATAGTTGAAAATAGTAGATTATTATATATTTTGGTTGCCATTTTCCCATAACAACTGAAAAAATTGTAATTAAAATACGTGCTATGTTAAAAAAATATAAATTTATGATTTCTAAAAAAATATGCAGCTGTTATAAACTATATTTAAGTTTATGTATCCATATTAATGTTACAAACATATGAATCATTAGATCCCTTTTTTTTGTCGAGTTTCTTGAATGACGTCATCGATTTTTTGCTAGATTTGTGTATTATTCTGCGACAGTGACGTCTTATGCATATTTTTCTGTAGATGTTGTTTAAGTCTGGATCATAAATATGGAATTCTTCAGCGGATGCGAATGACGCCATTTTTTATAAAATAAAAGCGTATGTTTTATGCCTTCAAACTGAATTGTGCTGTGTACTATCTGAATATATATATATTTGTTTTCTTTTCATCGCAGGCGACACTAAATTCTGGAAAAGCAGAATTCCTGTTTTGTAGATTTCTATTTTTTAATGTTTAAAGAATTTCATTGTTACAATTTCACAGCCTGTTTGCTTATTTTAACGAGTGTGGATATCATTAGATCCATTGTTTTCTTAACTTGTATACAGTTATAGCACAAATAACACTTGACGATCGAACATCTGCACCCGACTGACGAAAAATTACTTCAGAATTAAATGATTCATTTGTATTCAAGCTCTAAAAATATTAAAACGTTCATCGGAAACATATTTGCATAATCTTAGTTATTTTTAGCTCACAGGCTATCAAAGCCTGAGAGCTTATGTGCCCGCCGGTTCTGTATGTACGTACGTATGTACGTACGTAACGCGATAACTCTTGATAGAAACATCCTATTTGCTTCAAATTTATTTTCTAGTTTCGTTCTGATAAGGCGCTTCCCTGATTAGTTTTGGGGGTTCATTGGTTAAGAATAAATGGGGAAAAGGGGGTTAGTCCAACCCCCCCCCCCCCTTAATTCAGATAAATGGGTTTTTCATGCAGAATGATTCGATTTGCTCCGAAGTTGGTATACCGGCTTGTTATGTTAAGGAACTTCCCTGATTAGTTTTGGGGGTTCATTGGTTAAGGATAAAGGGAGAAAAGGCGGGTTAGTCCACCCCCCCCCCCCCTTAATTCACATAAATGGGTTTTTCATGTTGAATTATTCGATTTGCTCCGAAGTTGGTATACCGGTTTATTATGTTAATGAACTTCCCTGATTAGTTTTGTGGGTTCATTGGTTAAGGATAAAGGGGGGGTTAGTCCACCCCCTTAATTTAGATAAATGGGTTTTTCATGCAGAATTATTCGATTTGCTCCAAATTTGGTATACCGGTTTATTATGTTAAGGAGCTTCCTTGATTAGTTTTGAGGGTTCATTGGTTAAGGATAAAGGGGGAAAAGGGGGGTTAGCCCACCTCCTTTAATTCAGATAAATGGGTTTTTCATGCAGAATTATTCGATTTCCGATTTTGGTATACCGGTTTATGTTAAGAAACTTCCCTGGTTAGTTTTGGGGGTTCATTGGTTAAGGATAAAGGGGGAAAAGGGGGCTAGTCCACCCCCCTTAATTTAGATAAATGGGTTTTTCATGCAGGATTATTCGATTTGCTCCAAATTTGGTATACAGGTTTATTATGTTAAGGAGCTTCCCTGATTAGTTTTGGGGATTCATTGGTTAAGAATAAAGGGGGAAAAGGGGGCTAACCCCCTTCACTTATTTTTTGAGGGGCATTATTCTTTGAAATAAGAGTATAATATACAATTAGTGCGAATAGCCTGTGAGCTCAATGCCATCAGTTTAACTGGGCACTTTTCTTTTTTTATTAGAATTCTAGCTCATCAGGAAGTGGGTGAAAAATCGATTACAAAACTCCATCTTTATGTAGGGGAGATTGGGGAGCTTGACCCACCCTTCAGTTTCCATATTTAAAAGAATTTTAGAATTTTGCCAATAGGTGGCAACCAAAGCTACTGAAATGCTTAAACAATAGTCTGTTTCACTAGATTAATATTAACACAATTATTCTAATTGGTAAACAAATCATATTAGAGGTAAATTTCCAACTGGGCGAAAAATGTCCGGAACAGGATTCGAACCCGGGACCTCCTGGCTGAAGCCGCCAGTGCTCTGCTAAGGCCTCAGCCAGGAGGTCCCGGGTTCGAATCCTGGTCCGGACATTTTTCGACCATTTGGAAATTTACCTCTAATATGATTTGTTTACCAATTAGAATAATTGTGTTAATATTAATCTAGTGTAATTTCGTATCCAGCGATTTCTGGAGTTCCATTACCTGAGATTTATTCTGTTGAGCTAAACCAGGTTTCAGACCAGATGCTGTAATCATCAAGGTTAGCTGGGTGAAAAAGTTCCACCAGAATCGTCCGGGATAGCTCAGATGACAGAGCACTGGCGGCTTCAGCCAGGAGGTCCCGGGTTCGAATCCTGGTCCGGAAATTTTTCGCCCAGTTGGAAATTTACATCTAATAGTCTGTTTCACGCTGATAATTGAAACTGATGTGGAAAAATCAATTGTGAAGTGTTTTCAAATTAAAAAGTGTATTTTTTAGAAACATTTTGTAAGATTTTCTCAGATAAAATATATCATAGAAATTTAAGTAAGTAGGTTTTAAATAATGCAGAAATATTAAGCTTTCATTCTAAGGCATAAAGCTTGTACAGTAAATTAGGTTAAACATAACCATGTGCTATGCTTTAAAAAGTGGTTATGTGGGGAGGCTTGACCCAATAAATATGATGGAGGGTTGACCAGAGGGTCAAAGCTCCCTTAATTAAGTGCTTTTGGAAATCGTTTTATTATACACTGTACATAATGAAGGGTTAGTGATTATATTTGTAAAATAATGTAACACTAGATTAATATTAGCACAATTATTCCAATTGGTAAACAAATCATATTAGATGTAAATTTCCAACTGGGCGAAAAATGTCCGGACCAGGATTCGAACCCGGGATCTCCTGGCTGAAGCCGCCAGTGCTCTGCCATCTGAGCTATCCCGGACGATTCTGGTTGAACCTTTTTCACCCAGCTAACCTTGATGATTACAGCATCTGGTCTGAAACCTGGTTCAGCCTGGCGGCTTCAGCCAGGAGATCCCGGGTTCGAATCCTGGTCCGGACATTTTTCGCCCAGTTGGAAATTTACATCTAATATAAAAATAATGTAAGTTTATTCTGTAAAGTTACAGCAAAATGGGTTGATAGAAAAGAAAATGTTTAAAAATGATTAAAGGAAGATAAGAAATTTTTTAATGAAATATAAATTAGAAAGTTGATAGGAACTTTTATTTCATTTAAGTAGCACCCATAGTAAGTAAATAGAAAGAATAGAAAAGATTAGAAAGGATGAAAGCAGCAGCCTTAAGAAATGTTAACCCTTAAATGCCTGGTGTTACCATTCGGTAACATACCTAATTTAGGCTTATAAATATTATTAGAATAATATTGAAGGTATAATGCTTAATTTTGGCAATAAAATACATTCTGAAAATATTATTAAATCGATTTTCAACATTTAGATGGCAACACTTGTGCTGTTTAAGAATAAAGATAGATTTATTTTTTCAATTGTTGATACATGTTCTTTTTGTTTTGTTTGGAGGCTTGCGCAATACCCTATTTTGTTCTGCAGTGAGCAAGTAAAATTTATTTTTTAGTTAGTTCTCAAAATTCTTGTGTGTTTAATATTATAGAATTTTATCAAGGAAAATTATTTTTTCAAATAAACACCAGTATTGCCGATTAGTAATAAACAGTTTTTTAGCCGTAAACCATACTTAAAACAAAATATGATTTTTTAAAGTATTTTTCCCATGATTTATTTTAAAAAAGAAAGCCGAAAACCATGTTTTAAATGATTTTTGAAAAGCCAGATATTTAAGGGTTAAGTATCACGCCTCTGCAAAAGATCATAACATTGATCAAAACACTTTAGGAAGGTATGTAGAGACATTTCACCAAGATGAACATAATTAAATGAAGCCCAACTATGTGGCAACTACTGTTGCTAGGTCGAGTGTAAAAAAAGTGGGTGTTTAAAACCGAATTTTTCTCCTGTGCCTTGAATTCCGTCTAAGAAAGCATGTTTAAACATCACATTTTCCCAAATAATTTTTAATAATAATTAAACCATGTAGCATAAAGTTATTCTACCTTTTTAAAAACTGATTTTACTTCCCTTAACTAATATTTCAATATAAAATAAACTGAATCAAGCCTCTCATAGGTGGGGAGCCTTGACCATTATTTTCTCATGATTAAAATCAATCATTTTTCAAGTTTCTTATATATTACAAGTATGTCGCGATTTTATTTTGATAGCTGATTGTATAACGAATAAAATGATGTATGAAACTTTATTCTAGGTTCAATATTTAAAAAATAAAAATCACTTTGTAAAAAATGGGTTTACTCTCCCCAGTCTCCCGTATATCAACTACGTAAAGTTAAATAAAAGAGTGTAATAAAATAGTGTTTATCATTATTTTACTTTCAAAGACATGCCTGAAGGCTTAACTATCTTCACCAGCGCACCATTTCTCAAGCACATCTATAATAGTACTGAAAGTGGACATCATCCGTATCCATATAACACTGAAGCAGATTCTCTATATTTCAGAATGTGGCTGATAGCACATACAAGTAGGCCTGTCCAACATTTCAGTAAAGAAGGGTGCCCCTCACCTGTTTACAAACAACGAAGTGCGCGATTATTCACATTACTTAAAACATGCAACTTTATTATCTCACTATTGTATTGGCAAAGTCCAAGTACCGCAAGTGATCTTCCACCAGTATTTCTGTATAGTAATCGTTGCCTCATTTAAATGTAAAATTTCTGTTGTAAATAGGGTGAAAATGTATACTATTCAGAAATCCTGGTGGTAGTTTGCCACTGCTGTAAGCAAAAACTGGGTAGTGGTAGTGTTATCGACATATACATCTGATAGTGGTAGTCATAAGGTTTCTACGATTCAGAAATTCTATGTAAAAATAAGTAGAAGAGATAACATATATTGTAGCAAATTTGGAATGACATTTTTGTGAGCGAGATGAGATGGGGAACTAAGTAAAAGATTTTGTACGGGAAGGAACCATAAAACTTAATTACTTTAATAACAATAAAAAATATGCAAATATATATATTTTTATCTTTTCTAAAACTTAATGACATACGAAATCGCGCAAAGAAAACCTTCAAAGAGCGTCATGGTATTGGTGTATTACATCCATTGGTGTATTACACCAATGGATGTAATACATTAATATAGAATGTACTGTATGTTATACAGTTTCATTGACTGAATTATTTGTGTAAAGCCATTATTCTTGAGATGCAATAAGATTTAATACAAAACAGAGTAAATGCATCACAGTGTCTTTATTAATGAAAAAAGTATGATGAAAATTCTGGTCCGACTGAAGTGAGATACCTCACATTTTTGAATAAATAAATGGAATTTGACTGAATTTAAATGCAAATATTGTTCATTGTTATGATAGCTGTCCTTACGGAATTTTAGGAAATATTTCCGAATAGCTTTTATAGTGTATTAATAAGTTTTCCCAGCCCTGAACCCCTTGGGTTTGGATCACTAAAATTATTAGTATTTTGTTACTCTTAAATGCATAAATTCATTATGTAGCTGAAAAATGTTAGTTTGGCATTAATAGCATCCGAAAAACCGATATTCCGGTTTGAGAAAACTGATTAACACCTTAACTCATTCGGGACCAGCATCTTTTACACGAATTTTATTCGGTTGAAAAAGTTTCTATTTATAATCTTTCAGAGTTTCAAAATTTACAAATTTTAAGCTTTACACTTTTTTAAATTTCATAAATTTATCAGTTTTTAACACTTTCCAATGAAGTTGAAAAGTGTTTATGCATTCGGTTTGTCTGACCGTCTGTCCGACTGTCCACGCTCTAACACCCATAAATAGACTCGGATTTTCATGCAATTGATAAAGGTTATTTAAAGCCACCAAAGCATGTTTGGTATTGTATAGGAAGTATGTGGGATTAATAGTTCATTGACAGGGGCACTCAAAAGTATTCCATTACATTATGGTATAGGGAGAAAAATCGTTTGCTGAGTATTTTAGTGAGATTACGCTATTTCAAATGTATTCATACGGATATAATTCACTGACTTTCACTACGATCACATTAGAACAGGGCGTTCATAATATTTTTTATTCATTTACAGAGGCACACAAAATAAATTGGTTACAGTACTGTCTTTCAGCAATAATTACTGGAGTGTGCGTTTTAAAATTCGGTATGCGCTTTTAAATTTAACTAATTTTTTGCATGTTACTCGTTCTTTATAAATCCTATACTTCATATACAGGGTTGCACAAAAGTATTCCCATACTATTCTCCTTATAAGCGGAAATTCCTGAAGAGAAATTTTCGACTGAGGTATATGTATTTCTTTACTGAACAAATATGGCAACTATGAACTAAAATATGGCATGCGTGTAGTTAATAGATACAAATCTATATGTAAGACACAGGGATGCTCAAAGGGTTGAATTCTATAGGGTTGAATTAGACATAACGTTTTAACTTATTAAACGGTGCAGTTTTGTTACATTATTCTGAATGTGTTGGAAAGTGTTTCATAATCTATGTTTGACGATTGACTATGATTTTTTTTCTTTCTTGTTTTAAATAGTTGACTGTACTTTATTAATCACAGAAATGTCTTAATTAATTAAGGTAAATTTTGCTTTTTTTATTTACTGGTATCAAATACATGTGCTGTTAGCATCTTTTGAAGATGCATATATGCACCATGGTCCCAAAGGGGTTAAAGGGAGGTGATTCACTTTTGACAACTTAGTTTTATAATTCTCTAAATGCCCCGTTGGCGCCAGAATTTTGGAATGAAAATTTTCCTTTCATTAGGTACGTGGAGTTTACTTATTTTCAAACAAATTTCTTTGTAGATTCTGAGGTCATTGAATCATTTCAGCATTTTAGGGATAGAAGTATTTTGCCTCAGAAAACGGTAATACACTATAAAAACTATTCGGAAATGTTTTCGAAAATTAATGAATGAACCATTCTAGCGCGAAAATAAAATTTATCAATAAGGTAAGATTTTTCAGTCTTTTTAATTTATTAATTTTCTCTCTCTCTCTTTTTTTTTTGTTTTTTTTATAAAGACAGCATTTCAAAGTTTATATCTATAAAATTTCAACACACATTTTGTAAAGACTGATCTACATCAGTGTCCAGTTTTAAGGCCAACATAGACATCTCCGTATCATGGGGAGGCGACTTGATTTTTTTTTTTTTTTAATCAATGTACTTTATCTACTGCAAAAAAGCCAGGAATGCTGAACATTGATGAATCAGCATGCCTTTTTCATGACAGATAACTATTTAAGTGACAAGGCTCTTTTTATACTTATTCTGCAGAACATAGTGAAAACAAAATAATATGGGGTAATTTACAAAAAAACTAAGAATGAGAAAATCGATGATAGCAGACTTATCAACCATTGACAATATATATTGGCTAATAAATCTAGATATTTTGCTTTAAGTTACAAGCTTTGATTCCGCCATACGATGTCATAAATGTTCGTCGTTGACTTGTTCTAAATGAAGGTTGGATTTTTTCCCCTTCCCGTACATTGGGCAATGAAAATTATTGTAAAATATCGTCATGCTAATTCACTGATAAATTTCCTTAGTAAAGTATGGTATAAAACGTTTGCTGTAAGTAATAGTCGCATGCATGAAGAAATACAATGGGTAAAAGAACACAAACACAGTATTATTCTCAATTTTAAATAATGAATAGGGACTAGTTTAGGTTATTTGACATCACTTAATTTTTAAAGAAAGCAATGATTACGTGTAAAATTGTAACAACGATAAAAATGGATGAATAAGTATGCCTTTTTCGCGATAGATAGCCGTTTGTATTATTCAATATGTGTTTCATTCAATATTTTTATGTTATTCAATATCATAATTGCGTTGACTAAGAAGTTGGAATTAATATGTACGGAAAAGTATCAGTGAAAACATAAAAAGTATCACTACAGTTTTAGTGAAAATCGTGAAAATTCTAACATCTGAAACTGTAAAGATTCCGGATTTCTTACCTGATCGCGCGTATAAATCCATCAAAAACACATAATTCAAAACCCATACTTATAACAATGTGTCTCTATACGATATTAAAACCTGTAAATTCTAAGTTACAAAATAGCTCCGTATCAAGAAAGGTTCAAACTTTATTATTTTAATAACACAATTTTCTTCGTGGTGATTATTCTCTAATGGTTCTTAGTACATGCCCAAGTAAACACCCAAGAAAAAGTGCTAGCAAAATTCTCAGCTAAAATATATAATCAAGATATGTATACCAAAGTAATCATTTATCTCTAATCACCGTAACATAGTAACTCTTTTGTGTCTCGGTGTGGTTTCAACATTGTTCAGACTTTCCCAGTGAACGCCCGAATACGAGACCACAGGAGAAACCCTCCCACGTGTAAATGACTAGTTATCTCCCACAAAATTTTAAAGCTAATTATGTGGTAAGTGCCCTAACCTCTCAACTCGACTCGACTCACTAATTTGGGAAATTACTTGTTTCAGTTTTACACCCTTCTTGAAAAACACGGTGGCTTTAGATGTGTAGAAGCCCAGAGAAATCTAAGTTCTATGGTATTCCACTTACAATAGGGCCTCGATTTTATAAGAAAATAAGAAATAAAACGTAAATGATGGAAATTTAAAAATAAATGTAATTAAAACCTGTCTTATAATTAGCTGTTACAAACTTTATGGGCTGATAATACACTCCAAGGTAAGCAATTTTTGTGCAGAAAAAGAGTTACTTATTCAGTCAAAAATGCTCCAGAAGCGACCGAGAAGTTTTTGATTTTGTCTGGTGGACGAGAGGTGCTATGTTCGACAGCATGCAGCGTTCGTGAATCTAACGGGTTGGGTTGGGTTGATTTTTGACGGCCGATTATCTACTCGAGGGATATAGGTCCTAGGGGGAGTGCCCTCCGTGAAGGTCTTTCTAAGGGAACCTAACCCGTATTTACACAAGGTTTCCCAAGGTTCGAAGAAAACCACGAAAACTCCGAACGAATAAGCCGATGGGCGCGATTGGTTTCGAACCCAGTACCTCTTCTCTACCAGCTTCGAGAGCAGAACCTCTCAACCACTGGTGGGACTCGATCTAACGGTTTTCTGTGGTTTTCTTCCAATCTTGCATAGCTAGGCTAAATTGGGGTTACACTGATAAAATTTTTATGCTGTATCAAACCAATTTTGGATGCTGCAGCATTTCAGCATTTAGAGCTGTGGTTCAACCGGAGCTTCAAACGTTGGAACGAGATTTCACCATCGTATGATTGCAGCTATTGCAACACCTAAAGTTGTTTCCAACCAGCAACATTTTTAAGAGTGTATTCCAATGCAAACTGCTTATTTTCTGATTTATTTTTAAATTCACTTTTGCTCTCTAACGCATCAAACAGGGAAATTATCTTATTTAAAAACTACATAGTGTTCCGTGCTTCTCGATTTTTTGATAAATGCGGAACATATTGTAAAAAATGTTGTTAAAGTGGGCGTTTTGAACCGAATTTTCCGAAGCGAGAGATCTGGGAATGAAAAAAAAATGATCATACTGAGAAAATAATTGTTTAAAACTAAAATTCTAATTAATCGAGCGAAAAATGAAATCACGCGGCCTCTTATACATCTCTTCAAAAATCACCTCAGCAAGTTTCCTGTTTTCACTTTTAAAAATGAGTCTGAAAATGTCTCAGAAAATTTCGAGCTGTTGAGGGTGGAAAAATATTTTTTCGAATACACCCTTAACAAGCTTCCCTTAGAAAGACCACCACGTAAGGAATTACCCCTCCTTGGCCTATATCTCTCATGCAGATAATCGACCGTCACAAAAACGTCAAACACCAGTCAAGAATACAGTGTCTTACTCAGTTTAAAATTTTCATCACAACTTTAAAAATAATAAACGTATTTTAATGAAATTTTCAACACATGCGTGTGAAATGGGACGATACCATGGGGAGTGCTGGAAATGTGCTTAATTTGGTAAATTTGGTAGTGACACGTATATAATGTTGAATACATTATATATGCATGTATGTTACATTGTATATGCATGTTTATGCACATTATATATGTTGAATCACACAGTGAGAATTTGCAGTTTGAATATATGCAATGACTCAGCCTTCATGGAATTTCCTAAAATTTGGAAAGAGATGCTCTACAGAATAATGAAACAATAATTTAAAATAATTCACGTTCACAAATATCAATTTTTAATATTGCAGTTAATTTCATTATGCTTGAGTTCGCGTGATTTTTGTTTACCAGTTTTCAATAAAAAAAAAAATTGCGAAAATATTTGTATCATTTTAATTCTTGAGAATTGTTGCCATCAGAGCAATGAAACATGTCGAATCTGAGTAAATATTGGTATTTTTTGCCTTTTAAATGTATTTTTATCATTTTAAGAAAATATTAGCCATCCTAGTACCATTGGGGGTCTTATTTGACCCCAGTTATTTTCTATTTTGAAAATTTTAATATTTCAAACAAGAAAAAATGACTAATTTATACTTCATGTATGAAATTAAATAGACACCTGCAAGGAAAATGTTGCATATAATAAAACTAAATTTCTGGTTCAAATCATGTAAAACGAAGAATTCTCAGAAAATATTAAAAGCTGGTACTAGGAGGGTTAAATTAGTTTGATGGATTTATTGCTGACAAAATATTTCCATTTTAGATGTTGCTAAAAAAAAAAAATTTAAAAAAAATTTAAAAAAAACATGCTACGGAATAAATAACTTCCTTCATCCATTACAGGTATTCAAATAAAGTAAATATTCGCACTTATCAATATTTATTCACCCTTGTCACCTTAATAAATAATTTATTATCCCATGTGCAATCCTCTCTTTATCTGAACAGACAGAAGATGAGCTTCAGTTCTCTGTATTATTCTCTTAAATATATCAAAGTCGAAAATCTACCTTGATTTGTTAACTTTTTTTACATTAAAAATCGCTCTCTATCGACCACGAATTTACTACAGATAAAATGACACATCATCGGATGTTGCTGACAAAACAATTCGACATTACATTTGTTTTTGATTACAAAACTCCTTTTACCTTTCACAGATTGCGAATAAAATAATTATTCTCATTTCTACCTCACAATTAATATTTATTCATCCCGATCGTCTTAATAAATTATTTATTATTCTATCCGTACTAATGAATTATTCATAAAAAGTGGGGAAGGATTGTACTTTGTGCCAATATATTAAGAAAAAGAAGAAACAACGTATAAAGGCACAAATAAAATGTGTTTAAAAGCATACAGCTGTTTCAAAACCTCTAAGGTTTCCTCATCAGTGCTTAAAATAAAAGTTAAAACTAAGACATTGTGTAAAAAGAGGGGGGGGGGGGGAGAGATGGACAGAGAGTCAGAAAAGCGTACCTTTCAGCTCTACTGCCAACGGTGAAATGCGACCTACGGCTGACAAACAGTTACGGAGTTGATCTCACGCGCATATTCAGGGAGACCAATCAAAATACCCAATTGCTCTGGAAGAGTCCAAACCCAGAAGGAGAAAAAAGGGGGGGGGGGGGGAGGGAGTGAAGGGAATTATAGAAAATTAAACCATACCTTTGAAAAATTGGGCGTACTAGATAAATCATTAACTAAACTGTTTGAATTTTTCCATATGTGGTAAGCCTCCCAGAAGTCCAGATCATAGATTGAAGTACATTTCTGTATTATGGAGGCTTCGGAAAATTTAAAATTATGGTTGTTGGACCAGCAGTGGTTGGCAATAGCGGAACGTTTGATATCACAATTTTTAACGCAAGTTTTATGCTCCCCCAAACGGATCTTAAAGGCACGCTTCGTTTGACCAATGTACATTTTGTTGCATTCGCAAGATATCCTGTAAATACCCCAATTTGAAAAACTGTCAATTGGATGTTTCAGATTTGTGAATTGAATTTTATTAAAAGGAGTATAAACTACTTTAAAGTCAAATTTTGACAAGATTTTAGAAATTTGATGGCTTATTTTCGGAAAATATGGGAGTATAATTAAATTTTCATTACCGACAGTATTAGCCCTGGATTTTGTACGTTTACTTAGTTTGTTATGAATGGAATCGACGATTTCAGCTGTAAAACCTCGATCAATGGCAATAGATTTAATGTAGTCTAGTTCTGTTTTTAGTAAACTGTCGGAAGAACAAATATTTAAAGCCCTGTAAACATAACTGTTAAAGGCAGCCAACTTTTGATTAGGTGGATGGGATGAAAGGCGATGTGGGGGTAAGGATACTGCGAATGGTTTACGGTAGACAGTAGTGTGAAACAAATTATTTTCGCGGAAAACCATAACATCAAGAAAGGGCAAACGACTGTTATTTTCGAGTTCGAAAGTGAACTGGATATGTTCATCTATAGAATTCATAATATCGAGAATATTAGTAAGATTAAGATCATCAGAGTTTAATAATGCAAAGCAGTCATCGACATAGCGGATGTAAAATGGAAAGGATAATATCTTGAAAAGGTTTGATTCGTAATAGTGCATGTAAACATCACTGAGGATGGGGCTGAGGGGGGAGCCCATGGACAAACCATCAGTCATGCAATAAAAATTACCATTAAAAATGAATGTGTTTTGCGATAAACAAATGCTAGTAAGATGTATAAGCTCATCAATTTCGTAATATGAATAATGAAATTCTTGTAGGCGTAATTTAAGACAATTTAAAGCACCTTGAACCGGTACGTTAGTAAATAGTGATTTAACGTCGAATGAAACCATACTATTGTTTTGAGTACCACTGAAGCTACGAAGCTTATTAACAAACTCATAAGAGTTCCTTCAAGTGTAGATATTGTTAGAGAGCAGGGGGGAGAAAATAGAGGTCAAATATTTCGCTAATTTATAGGAAGAGGTACCAATGTTCGAAACTATTGGTCTGAAAGGAATGCCTTGTTTATGGACTTTTGGGAGCGCATAAAATCTTGCGCAGTGTGACACTGAAGGAATGAGGGATAATTTAACGTTGTTGGAAATGAGTGGAGAGTGCTCGATAGCCGATTTTATAGTTTTCAATTCTTTTTGAGAAGGATCAGATTTAATCTTTTTATAAGGACCCTCGTCTATCAAGTCTTGTGTTTTGGGTAGGTAATCAGACTTGTCCATAACAACAATCTGGCCACCCTTATCAGCCTTGCTGATAACTATGTCAGTATTAGATTTTAGATTTTTTATGCAACTTGATGCAGCTTTGCTGATATTGGATTTAGGAAGGTTATTATTGAAATTCACATTATTGGTGATTAAGTGTCTAATTAAGTCCTTCTGAGAAGGGTTTAAGGCACTGAACTTGAACGCTCTTTCGATGGGGGCAATCACATGAGGAAAAGACGGTTTAGTAGTAAGTGCAAAATTATTATTTAATTTAAGATAATGGATTTCATCCTGAGTAAGGTTAGCACTTGAAAGATTGATAACGGCATTCTGGTTAACCAACGGTAAGGTATTGGGTAAACTATTGTTATGTTTACTAGAGAGTAAATTAAATTTCGTTTTCAAAGTAGCTATATGTTTGGTAGACTTGCTTCTTGCACTAAACCAAGACTGGTTGTCAATGGAAGTGAAATCGTGATGTGAGTTGGATAGATTTTCAATTTGAAAAAAGTTATTTTCCGTACGAAACTCGCACTGTTAAGATCTGCAATACAGGAGACCCGTCGAAAAATTGCCCTTATTGAACAGGAATTGTATGATCTACATCTTAATCTATCCAACTCACATCACGATTTCACTTCCATTGACAACCAGTCTTGGTTTAGTGCAAGAAGCAAGTCTACCAAACATATAGCTACTTTGAAAACGAAATTTAATTTACTCTCTAGTAAACATAACAATAGTTTACCCAATACCTTACCGTTGGTTAACCAGAATGCCGTTATCAATCTTTCAAGTGCTAACCTTACTCAGGATGAAATCCATTATCTTAAATTAAATAATAATTTTGCACTTACTACTAAACCGTCTT
Organism: Maratus speciosus; assembly: GCA_963932465.1. Taxonomy (NCBI): domain Eukaryota; kingdom Metazoa; phylum Arthropoda; class Arachnida; order Araneae; family Salticidae; genus Maratus; species Maratus speciosus. The sequence goes on along the minus strand of OZ010792.1, from coordinate 7,578,138 downwards.
TTCCTCATGTGATTGCCCCCATCGAAAGAGCGTTCAAGTTCAGTGCCTTAAACCCTTCTCAGAAGGACTTAATTAGACACTTAATCACCAATAATGTGAATTTCAATAATAACCTTCCTAAATCCAATATCAGCAAAGCTGCATCAAGTTGCATAAAAAATCTAAAATCTAATACTGACATAGTTATCAGCAAGGCTGATAAGGGTGGCCAGATTGTTGTTATGGACAAGTCTGATTACCTATCCAAAACACAAGACTTGATAGACGAGGGTCCTTATAAAAAGATTAAATCTGATCCTTCTCAAAAAGAATTGAAAACTATAAAATCGGCTATCGAGCACTCTCCACTCATTTCCAACAACGTTAAATTATCCCCCATTCCTTCAGTGTCACACTGCGCAAGATTTTATGCGCTCCCAAAAGTCCATAAACAAGGCATTCCTTTCAGACCAATAGTTTCGAACATTGGTACCTCTTCCTATAAATTAGCGAAATATTTGACCTCTATTTTCTCCCCCCTGCTCTCTAACAATATCTACACTTGCAGGAACTCTTATGAGTTTGTTAATAAGCTTCGTATCTTCAGTGGTACTCAAAACAATAGTATGGTTTCATTCGACGTTAAATCACTATTTACTAACGTACCGGTTCAAGGTGCTTTAAATTGTCTTAAATTACGCCTACAAGAATTTCATTATTCATATTACGAAATTGATGAGCTTATACATTTTACTAGCATTTGTTTATCGCAAAACACATTCATTTTTAATGGTAATTTTTATTGCATGACTGATGGTTTGTCCATGGGCTCCCCCCTCAGCCCCATCCTCAGTGATGTTTACATGCACTATTACGAATCAAACCTTTTCAAGATATTATCCTTTCCATTTTACATCCGCTATGTCGATGACTGCTTTGCATTATTAAACTCTGATGATCTTAATCTTACTAATATTCTCGATATTATGAATTCTATAGATGAACATATCCAGTTCACTTTCGAACTCGAAAATAACAGTCGTTTGCCCTTTTTTGATGTTATGGTTTTCCGCGAAAATAATTTGTTTCACACTACTGTCTGCCGTAAACCATTCGCAGTATCCTTACCCCCACATCGCCTTTCATCCCATCCACCTAATCAAAAGTTGGCTGCCTTTAACAGTTATGTTTACATAGCTTTAAATATTTGTTCTTCCGACAGTTTACTAAAAACAGAACTAGACTACATTAAATCTATTGCCATTGATCGAGGTTTTACAGCTGAAATCGTCGATTCCATTCATAACAAACTAAGTAAACGTACAAAATCCAGGGCTAATACTGTCGGTAATGAAAATTTAATTATACTCCCATATTTTCCGAAAATAAGCCATCAAATTTCTAAAATCTTGTCAAAATTTGACTTTAAAGTAGTTTATACTCCTTTTAATAAAATTCAATTCACAAATCTGAAACATCCAATTGACAGTTTTTCAAATTGGGGTATTTACAGGATATCTTGCGAATGCAACAAAATGTACATTGGTCAAACGAAGCGTGCCTTTAAGATCCGTTTGGGGGAGCATAAAACTTGCGTTAAAAATTGTGATATCAAACGTTCCGCTATTGCCAACCACTGCTGGTCCAACAACCATAATTTTAAATTTTCCGAAGCCTCCATAATACAGAAATGTACTTCAATCTAAGATCTGGACTTCTGGGAGGCTTACCACATATGGAAAAATTCAAACAGTTTAGTTAATGATTTATCTAGTATGCCCAATTTTTCAAAGGTATGGTTTAATTTTCTATAATTCCCTCCACTCCCCCCCCCTTTTTCTCCTTCTGGGTTTGGACTCTTCCAGAGCAATTGGGTATTTTGATTGGTCTCCCTGAATATGCGCGTGGGATCAACTCCGTAACTGTTTGTCAGCCGTAGGTCGTATTTCACCGTTGGCAGTAGAGCTGAAAGGTACGCTTTTCTGACTCTCTGTCCACATCTCTCCGCCACCCCCCCCTCTTTTTACACAATGTCTTAGTTTTAACTTTTATTTTAAGCACTGATGAGGAAACCTTAGAGGTTTTGAAACAGCTGTATGCTTTTAAACACATTTTATTTGTGCCTTTATACGTTGTTTCTTCTTTTTCTTAATGAATTATTCCCTACTTTATCGGAATCTAGAGATTAGCTTCATTCCTCTTTTTAAATCTATCAAAACGAAAGATCTTCATGTGTCAACTTATTCACTTAAAAATACTAGCATTCGACATCGGCTTTTTTTATTTTTTACTGAAAAAACATATTGTGACTTGAAAATGGTTTTTCTTTAGGCATTAAAAACATTTTTGACTGTCGTTCACACAACAAGCAAATAAAGAAATTATTCTGTTTTTTTTTCTATGGTAATATATATTCTTCTTTATTGCCTTGAAGAAATAATACATATATTTTTTATACAAAATAATGTATAATTCTTCTTTCTTGATCTGAATTGACAGATCACCATTAAATCATTCCATTTCTCTCGTTTTTTTAAATGTATCAGATTGCAAGATTTTTATCTTTAACTTCAAAAAGTGCTCGGAAGTGCCATTGAAATTTGCTGACAAAATGTCTAGACATTGAAGTTACTGAAAAAACAATTCGACATTGGATTCGTTTCTGACTAAATGACTCCTTTTCCCTCTTCAAAAATAGCAAATAATCAATTATTCCCATTTATGGGTCTTTATTAATTTATTAGCATTTATCCAATCTATCAGTCATTGGATTTAGTACTGACATTGACTCGAAAAGGGAGTTTTTTCAAACAAATCTATTATTTTCATATTACATATTGCAGCAAGCAAATAAAATATTTATCTGATTTTTTAATCCGTTAATTTTAATTCACGTTGCTAAAAAGGCGTAGAACCAACAGAGTGAAAAATTATCCATGCCAGATGTGATGTTGAAAATAACATATCATCACATATCATTATTTATCTCCTTTTTTAAAATTAAATTTCCCATTTTAAAATTTCATTTTTCCTTTCATAATTATAAACTGAATCAAAACTTCCTCTCCTTTCTGAAAAGAATATATCTATTTCTTTTTCTCCTTTGCTCTTTAATTTTCAGTTACTTAAATTTTCCTAAGTTCACCGAAAGCCGTTAATAAAATAAATCAAAAAGAAATCTTTTTCTCATCCTGAAATCATTTACTGTGTGAGCATACTTTCCTTCGGTTAACGAGTGTATAAAAAAGATATTATTTGCGCATATGCTTCTGTTGTAGCAGTAATTCATACACTCATTGTTAATTCTCAGTTTGATTGTCAATCCAAATGTCTTTTCGGCTGCAAATATATACTCTGTTTATATTGAAAATCAGTGCCCGACATCTGCGTTGCTGCTTCTAAATCTATTTTTCCCATTAATCAGCTTTGGCTTTCATATTAGTACGTTGAAATATTAAAACGCCAATTAACGGTCCTGTTGGCTAGTTTTTAATTCAAAGTTTCATTAAATGATATATCTTTGGGGTTATAATGGTCCAGGGTATAAAGATGTATCAAGGGCTCGACACATTGGCTACAGTATCTAGCAAATTATTCACTCCATCTCTGTACATCGAACTGATAACAGCTGACTCAAAGGGTTCCTCTCCCCTCTCTGGCACTTACATTCTTCATATCTACATCCAATAAAGCCATCCTGTCTTTAAATTTGCAGAGTTCTTCTTTTCGTTCTTATCTTTGATATTCAAGGATCTACGAACCTGGATTACCGTCAACGATTATTTTAAAAACGCAATAATCTTAATCACTAACACATTTAATCACGAAAATGTTTTCGCTACAGATCATGGTCTACTGTATACCAGGGCTCGAACCTAGGTCATTGGTTCCGCGCACCAAAGTTCTGCCAACTGAGCTACCAGGATATACCTAGCCTGGCACTTCTCACTCTTATGTTGGTAAGGCTGCAACTGCAGCGCAAGATGGAATAGCTTCATGAACCACAATTCTGCGGCAAATATGAGTCTAAATTAACCTAGCATCGATAATTATGTATAACAATTCTAACCCCTTCACGGTCGCTTAATAATTTGGAAAAACCATCAAAAAAGTACCTATTTATTTTATTACAGAAATTGAATAATTATAAGGTTTCTAAATAAAATATGCAATTCTTTTTTTTTTTTTTTTTTTTTTTTTTTTTTTTTTTTTTTTTTTTTAAGGCGAAAAAAAAAAAAAAAAAAAAAAAGATGTTATAGAACAAATTCATATTTGTAGAAAAGTCATCATGAGAGAATTCTGTGTCTTAATGTTTGTTTTACACCGTACAAATTAATGCGAATAAAACCTTTATTTTTCACATCTTAGATCTTTATTTATCATCATCACACACATTTTTACAAATAATATTTGAAATAATATATATACATTAAATTTTGATTATTAATAAATTTTTGAGTGTTACATATTTCGAAACATGCAATACAAAGCCCAACATCACAGTCAGCGCAAAAGTCAAACCCAAACGCAATATTCAAAGACTTCGCACCGAAATGCCAGTTAAACTTTTCTGGTTTCAGAAGTTGTTTCCAGCAATAAATATCCAGTCCGGAAATATGACGGGAGTGAGAAATAACGAACGACACATCAGCCCGTGATATTGACGGGAGCGAGAATTAACGGGTTATACGATGAATTACGCCCGAGAAATAGTGAATCTGAATTATTTATTTTAAAAATTTAATTTAATTTAAAAATTCAAATTTCCCATTTCTCGGGCATAATTCACCGTTTAAAGAATTGTTACATAAAATATTTATTGCAATTTCTTCCTCACAATTAAGATTTATTCATTCCTACCGCGTTAATAAATAAATTACTCTTATACGCTGTTAAAAATTGCGTCCTAGGTTGAACCTTTTTTTGGTGCTGCAGTATCTGTAATTATATAAGATGATGGAATCTCGTCCCAATATTTGGAGTTGAGGTTCAGCTCCAAATGTCGGACCGAAATTTCAGCATCTCATTTTTGTAAACTACCGAAGCAATAAAAGTTGGTTCAATCTAGGTCAAAGTTCGTAATAGTGTAAGCGGACCAATGAATAATTTCTCAATATACGCCGACACACCAACTTTAGCTCAATTCATTTCTCTCAGTATATCAAAATGAAAGATCTTCATGTGTTAGGTTATTCCTTTAACCCTTTCAAGGGCGGTGGTCACAGAGAGTGATCACTAAATTTTAATTCTAATCCTATTAATTCAATTGTTCTAATTGGCAAATAAATCATATCAGATGTAAATTTCCAACTTGTCGAAAAATGTCCGGAGCAGGAATCGAACCAGGCTGAAGTCGCCAATGCTCTGCCATCTGAGCTATCCCGGACGAATCTGGTGGATCTAATTCACCCAGCTAACCTTATTGATTATAATCTATTATTTTAACACAATCAAACTGATTGGTAAAGTTATCATACGAATTGAATTTTTCCAACTGAGCGAAAAAATGCCCAGACCGGGAATCGAACCCAGATCCTTGGCTTACAGGGCCAATGCTTTACCGTTTAAGCTAACTGGGCCGACAACCGGTGAGCATGTCAACCGGTACCCATCGTTTACATGGAGTTTCTTTACCTACGGCTTATTCTGTTGAGCTGTCTACATGACAGACCAGATGTTATTACCAATAAGGTTGTTTGAGTGAAGAATGCTCACCGGTTGTCGGCCCAGTTAGCTTAAACGTTAAAGTATTGGCCCTGTAAGACAAGGATCTGGGTTCAATTCCCGGCTTGATCATTTTTTCGCTCAGTTGGAAAAATTCAATTCGTATGATAACTTATTGATTATAGCATCTGGTCTGATATCTGAATCAGCTCAAGAGAATAAATCGCAGATAATGAAACTACAGAAAACTCTGGATACGTAATTACACTAGATTAATTTCAACACAATTATTCGAATTGGCAAATAAGTCATATCAGATGTAAATTTCCAACTGGCCGAAAAATGTCCGGACCAGGATTAGAACCACGGATCTCTTGGCTGAAGAAGCTTTTCAGTCAAGAGATCCCTGGTTCGAATCCTGGTTCGGACATTTTTCACCCAGTTGGAAATTTACATCTAATATCACCTAATTTTAATTCCAAAACTGACAAACGGCACCAAAAATATTTTAATAACATTTTTCTTTTACAATGGAAGTTGTAGAACTGCATGTTTTTATTTTCTGAAAAATTCGTTTGTAAATTCTGGTGTCTGTCAATTTTTTCAGAATTTTTCTTTCTGTACCTGAAAGGGTTAAAACGTACGTTATCGATATTGATTCGTTTCTGATAAAATGATATATACTTTGAATTTAGTACTGATGAGACAACTAGAAAAGGGCTTTCTTGTAGACAAAATCACACGTTTTCTTGCACCAGGTAAATAAAGTAACTGTTCTCTTTTTATTCCTTACTTGACATTTATTCATCTCTATCACTCAAATTAATCATTTATTTTTTGCTACAAACTAACGAATCATTCCTCTTTACTTATCGGAATCAGCAGATACCATTTAGTTTTCATAATTTTTGAAAAAAAAAAATCAAAACAAAAGAACGTTACTTTGATATGTTAATTTATTATTCCTCTAAAACCGTCCTCAATTGATATTGATTTGTTGCTGACAAAAGATTCCAACACTGGATTTGTTTCTTACTAAACGATTTCTTTTATTCCATGCAAATAGCAAATAAAGCAATTATTCTCGTTTCTTTCTCACAGTTAATATTTATTCATCCCTACCGCTTTAATAAATAATGTATGCTATTGAATAATTCCTTTCTTTATCAGGATCAAGAGGTCAATTTTATATATCTTTATTTATATGTCTTTTTTCAATCTATGAAAATGAAAGACCAATAACAAGTTACCTTATTCTCTTAACTCGCTCTCAATTGTTAGATTTATTTTTGACAAAATTTCTACATCGGTCATTAAATGTTGCTGACAAAACAATTGAATGTTAGATTTCTATTCTAACTAACCATTTTTCAACACTTGGAAATAAAGTAATTATTCTCATCTCTTTCTCACAATTAATATTTACTCATCGCTGTCGCCTTAATAAATAATTTATTATTCTAAGCGAACTAATACATAATTCTTCATTTTATCTGAATCGACAGATCAACGTTCGTTATCGATATTGATTTTGTTTCTTATAAAAGGATATATACTATATGAATTTAGTATTGATGAGACAACTGGAAAGGCTTTCTTGTAGACAAAATAACATATCTTCTTGCACCAGGTAAATAAAGTAATTGTTCTCATCTTAATCTTTAATTTATGTTTATTCCTCTCTATCACTCAAATAAATAGTTTATTTTTTGCTACAACTAACGAATCATTCCTATCTACTTATCGGAATCAGCAAATCATCTTTAGCTTTCATAATCTTTGAAAAAAATCTATCAGAACAAAAGATTTCTATTATGATGTTTTAACTTATTATTCTTCTAAAACCGTTCTCAGTTCACATTGATTTGTTGCTGACAAAAGAGCCTGACACTGGATTTGTTCTAACTAAACGATTTCTTTTATCTCATGCAAATAGCAAATAAAGCAATTATTCTCGTTTCTTTCTCATAGTTAATATCTATTTATCCATTATACCACCTTAATAAATAATGTATATATTGAATAATTCCTTTCTTTATCATAAACAAGAGGAAGAGACAGTGTTGTAGTCGTAAAAAAATGAGAAGTAGGGGATATACGGAGCTTCTTAAAAAAAGGTATACGCCGTATACTTCCGTATACCCCCCCCTCCCTCCTACATCCCTGGGAAGAGGTTAATTTTATATATTTTTATTTCTTTCTTTCTAGATGTACGAAAATGAAAAACCAACGACATCTTACCTTATTCTCTTAATTTGCTCTCAATTATGTCGTCTAGTTGCAAAACCAGCCTTAAAAAAAAAAAAAAAATTAAATTAAAAAAAAAAAAAAATTGGGGGGGGGGGGGGGAGCTGATTTTTTCGCCACACTTAGCCAAAATAAGATTGGAACCAAAGCTCTTTAGTTTTACAGTCATTAGGACAGTATATTTGACCAGCTTTGGCAAGGTTCGTTGTTTCCAGATCGTAGAAACGTTTACTTAGAACTTAAACAACTGAAAAAACACATTTTCCAATTTTAAGGAGTTGGCCGGTTTTGCAACTAAATGACACAATTGTTAGATTTATTTCTGACAAAATTTCTACACTGGCCCTTAAATGTAGCTGACAAAACAATTGAATGTTAGATTTCTATTCTAAGTAACCTTCTTTCAACACTTGGAAATAAAGTAATTATTCTCATCTCTTTCTCACAATTAATACTTACTCATCCCTATCGCCTTAATAAATAATTTATTATTCTAAGCGAACTAATAAATAATTCTTCTTTTTATCTGAATCGACAGATCAACTTTATCTTCTGTTCATTTCTCTTTTAAATGTATCAAAACGAAAGATCTTTATCTTGATGTGTTAACTTATTCCTTTAAAACAGTTTCGGAATCGCGGCATTTTACTGCGATGACTTACATCATTGTGTTACAAAGCGACAGAGGCCCGTTGGGTAATGGTAGATACACGTTCAGAGGCGGGCTAGACCCCTTCCTAACTTAAAAAACGTGATGCAGAGTGTATTGTGGGCCCCACACAAAAGAAACATAGAAAGGTTAAGTTTTTTTACTCCAACATTTGCTTGTATAATGTGTTGTGCATAATGATCCTTAAGACCTTGCAAAAGAAAGCTTTGCTTTTATGGTGTATAATCTCCACATAGGATTTGCTGCTGACAAAATGACTTTTTTTTCTTTCACCTATCTAAACGACTGACGTTTTTTCGGCTTCATCGCTTCGTATAGCTGGTATTTAGGATAATAAATGTGAACATTTATTCCACTTGGGCGAGTACAGTTAAGAGAAATGCTTCAAATAACAGCCTGCCAGTAAATCAAAATAATTTTTTCCTTCTTTAACCCTCGTGTTCACATTTAACTCTTTATGCTAAAGTTCCATTCAAGAAAATTGTTTATAAAATTTATTTAATACGTCTCTTAACCTTCTGACTGTGTCATTTTTAAACCAAAATCGTTATTTTTTTATTACATACTTTAAATATGTAGCATATTATCATTGAAACATATTATCATTTACATTTTTACTTTCTTCTATCTTCAATAGAAGAAAGTATTGTAATCGAAATTTTTTTCGACTTCCGGTTTTCGACGGATTTGCATGTTTTAGGGGTCAGAGATTCCAAAAAACATGTTTATAGAAAATGTCTGTCTGTCTGTGTGTCCGTCTGTCCGTCTGTCCGTCTGTCCGTCTGTCCGTCTGTCCGTCCGTCCGTCTGTCCGTCTGTCCGTCTGTCCGTCTGTCTGTCGCCATTGTACCATCAAAAAGTGTATGAAGTTATGTATAGAATTAAACCAAAATTTTATTATAAGTTTTTGGCTATGGCAAGCAGGTCCTCCTGGAATTTGGAAAAAATTCGCCGGTAGGGGGCGCTGATATAACAATTTTTGTGCGATTTTGAATATTGTACCATCCAAAAGTGTATGGAGTTATGCATAGAATTGAACCAAATTTTTAGTTTAAGTTTTTGGATATGACAAGCAGGTCCTCCCTGAATTTGGAAAAAATTCGCCGGTAGGGGGCGCTGTAATAGCGATTTTTGTACGATTTTGAATATTGTACCATCGAAAAGTGTATGAAGTTATGCATAGAATTGAACCAAATTTTTATTTTAAGTTTTTGGCTATGGCAAGCAGGTCCTCCCTGAATTTGGAAAAAATTCGCCGGTAGGGGGCGCTGTAATAGCGATTTTTGTGCGATTTTGAATATTGTACCGTCCAAAAGTGTATGAAGTTATGCATAGAATTAAACCAAATTTTTATTTTAAGTTTTTGGCTATGGCAAGCAGGTCCTCCCTGAATTTGGCAAAAATTCGCCGGTAGAGGGCGCTGTAATAGCGATTTTGAATATTCTACCGTCCAAAAGTGTATGAAGTTATGCATAGAATTAAACCAAATTTTTATTTTAAGTTTTTGGCTATGGCAAGCAGGTCCTCCCTGAATTTGGCAAAAATTCGCCGGTAGAGGGCGCTGTAATAGCGATTTTGAATATTCTACCGTCCAAAAGTGTATGAAGTTATGCATAGAATTAAACCAAATTTTTATTTTAAGTTTTTGGATATAGCAAGCAGGTCCTCCATGAATTTGCAAAAAAATCGCCGTTAGGGGGCGCTGTAATAGCGATTTTTGTGCGATTTTGAATATTGCACCATCGAAAAGTGTATGAAGTTATGCATAGAATTGAACCAAAAAAAATTTTAAGTTCTTGGCTATGGCAAGGTTGTCCTCCCTTAATTTGTAAAAAAATCGCTCGTAGAGGGCGCTGTAATAGCGATTTTTGTACAATTTTTGTGCCATTTTGAATATTGTACAGCCGAAAAGTGTATGAAGTTATGCATAGAATTGAACCAAATTTTATGTGTTTATTTTTGGTCATGTCACGAAGGTCCTCTCCGAATTTGGAAAAATTCTGCCGGAAGGGGGCACTATAATTGCGATGTCTGTATCATTTTCATTATTGTACCATCGAAAAGTGTATGAAGTTATCCATATAATTGAACCAAATTTTTTGTGCATGTTTCTGGCTATGGCAAACAAGTCCTCCCTGAACTTGAAAAAATTCCGAAAGAAGGGGGCGCTATAATTCCGATCTCTGTGCCATTTTCATTATTGTACAATCGAACAGCGTATAAAATTATGCATACAATTGAACCAAAATGTTTGCGCTTGTTTTTGGCTTTGGCCAACAGATTCTCCTTGAATTTGGAAATATTGCGCGGTAAAGGGGCTCCGTGCTAGCGATTTTTGTATACTTTTCTTGATTTTTCCTAGTTCTATTGAGCATCGGCGGCTCATGCAGCGGCGGGAACTCGCTTCCTGCTATGCCGGCTATTCGCAAACAGCTGATAACGACAGAATAAGGAAAAATTAATAATTTTAACAAATATCATGATATAGATTAACTCATTTTTAGTCCGTTTAATTGACTTGAGCAGAAATTTAAGATGAAAATCAAAGTTGGTATAGTATTGAACTAATAATATTGAAGTATTAACATGTGTAACTAGGTTTTGAAATATTAAGATGTATAAGATAGAAGAAAGTTTTGGGATTGGCACATCCAACTAGTTTAACTCTATGACTGTGCAGTTTTGGAAACAAAATTGCTTCAAGATTGTGTATATTTAATGTTTTGGTACTTTTGAGTGGCTCGTGGAAATAGCGGAATACATATTTAGAGAGTTTATAACAGTTGATTTTATATTTAATACAAAATGCTTTGCTTCCCTCTGTTTAGAAAGTGCAACGAATTTTACAAAGCTAATCATGGTTTAAAAATGGTTATTTTCTCAACTATTTACATATGGGCAGTTTTTATGATGTTGAAAGTATTGTTTTTATGTTGTAAGTAGAAATTTTTTCACTTAAAATAATATTTCCATTTGCAGATTCATCTGACGAAATAAAAAATTTCCAAAGATGATCGTTTGAACTAGCCACAGTAATTATTATCTTATAAAATTAAAAAAAAATCAGTTTTAGTTTTTTGGATAAGCGGCAAGATTTAAATTTATTCTTAAGCTATTTTATATTTGCAAGTCTATATATTTTAGTTTTATTAACCCACACTTTTCCAACAATAATTTTTAGAAAACGTGATTTTATCTTTTTTCTTTCTTTTCTTTTTTACTTTCTTCTATCTTCAATAGAAGAAAGTATTGTAATCGAAATTTTTTTCGACTTCCGGTTTTCGACGGATTTGCATGTTTTAGGAGTCAGAGATTCCAAAAAACATGTTTATAGAAAATGTCTGTCTGTCTGTGTGTCCGTCTGTCCGTCCGTCCGTCTGTCCGTCTGTCTGTCGCCATTGTACTATCAAAAAGTGTATGAAGTTATGTATAGAATTAAACCAAAATTTTATTATAAGTTTTTGGCTATGGTAAGCAGGTCCTCCCGGAATTTGGAAAACATTCGCCGGTAGGGGGCGCTGATATAACAATTTTTGTGCGATTTTGAATATTGTACCATCCAAAAGTGTATGGAGTTATGCATAGAATTGAACCAAATTTTTAGTTTAAGTTTTTGGATATGACAAGCAGGTCCTGCCTGAATTTGGAAAAAATTCGCCGGTAGGGGGCGCTGTAAATGCGTTTTTTGTGCGATTTTGAATATTGTACCATCGAAAAGTGTACGAAGTTATGCATAGAATTGAACCAAATTTTTATTTTAAATTTTTGGCTATGGCAAGCAGGTCCTCCCTGAATTTAGAAAACATTCGCCGGTAGGGGGCGCTGTAATAGCGATTTTTGTGCGATTTTGAATATTGTACCGTCCAAAAGTGTATGAAGTTATGCATAGAATTAAACCAAATTTTTATTTTAAGTTTTTGGCTATGGCAAGCAGGTCCTCCCTGAATTTGGAAAAAATTCGCCGGTAGGGGGCGCTGTAATAGCGATTTTTGTGCGATTTTGAATATTGTACCGTCCAAAAATGTATGAAGTTATGCATAGAATGAAACCAAATTTTTATTTTAAGTTTTTGGATATGGCAAGCAGGTCCTCCATGAATTTGCAAAAAATTCGCCGTTAGGGAGCGCTGTAATAGCGATTTTTGTGCGATTTTGAATATTGCACCATCGAAAAGTGTATGAAGTTATGCATAGAATTGAACCAAAAAAAATTTAAGTTCTTGGCTATGACAAGGAGGTCCTCCCTTAATTTGTAAAAAAATCGCTTGTAGAGGGCGCTGTAATAGCGATTTTTGTACAATTTTTGTGCCATTTTGAATATTGTACTGCCGAAAAGTGTATGAAGTTATGCATAGAATTGAACCAAATTTTATGTATTTATTTTTGGTCATGTCACGAAGGTCCTCCCTGAATTTGGAAAAATTCTGCCGGAAGGGGGCACTATAATTGCGATGTCTGTACCATTTTCATTATTGTACCATCGAAATGTGTATGAAGTTATACATATAATTGAACCAAATTTTTTGTGCATGTTTCTGGCTATGGCAAACAAGTCCTCCCTGAACTTGAAAAAATTCCGAAAGAAGGGGGGCGCTATAATTCCGATCTCTGTGCCATTTTCATTATTGTACCATCGAACAGCGTATAAAATTATGCATACAATTGAACCAAAATGTTTGTGCTTGTTTTTGGCTTTGGCCAACACGTTCTCCTTGAATTTGGAAATATTGCGCGGTAAAGGGGCTCCGTGCTAGCGATTTTTGTATACTTTTCTTGATTTTTCGTAGTTCTATTGTGCATCGGCGGCTCGTGCAGCGGCGGGAACTCGCTTCCTGCTATGTCGGCTATTCGCAAACAGCTGATAACGACAGAATAAGGAAAAATTAATAATTTTAACAAATATCATGATATAGATTAACTCGTTTTTAGTCCGTTTAATTGACTTGATCAGAAATTTAAGATGAAAATCAAAGTTGGTATAGTATTGAACTAATAATATTGAAGTATTAACATGTGTAACTAGGTTTTGAAATATTAAGATGTATAAGATAGAAGAAAGTTTTGGGATTGGCACATTCAACTAGTTTTAAACTGATATTTATTTATCATAATGTCAAAGATTTACTGGTGTTGCTGACTTTTCATTCGAGAAGTCTGTTGTTTTTTAAATGCAGCGAAATTTCTTAATAAAAACAACTTGCTTTGGGCCAAAAGTTGTTTTAAAATCACAGTGCAATTTCTACAATTTTTCCTCTTGTAGTTTTAAGCTAGTATGATGTATTTAGAATATCCTAATAGAACATCAAGTAAAATTGTTTCAGTGCGTGCAGTAACTTTGTGCTATGAAACATTTCGGCGTGATCGCTTAGTAAAAGGGAGGAAACTTCTACGTATTTTTTTAATTATTTGAACTATTTTGCTCTTGAGGGTTCTAAATTCATTTTTATTTATTTATTTGTTTATATAGTTTTATTATTAGTGATGATCTCTCTTTTATTTTTATAATGCCAATGACTGAAAATTGCATAATTAGAAATACGTACAGACTGTAGTGTAAACTGTTCTAATAATAATTGATAAACGCCAAGTCACAAACATTCATCAAATCAACACAGCTTATTTTATATCAATTTACATTTGAGGAATTTTTATAGGTTAGTTTACTTTCTGAATCATTATCTAGCTTACATATTCTTCTTTTAAAATTCGTTCGCATGTTTATGAATAAAACAGCAGACAAATTAAATAACAACAGACGTTAAATATTTTATGGATTTTTAATACGGTGTGAGGATCCCTTTAACAGCTAAGATTGTTCCACACCTGTTTTCTATGAATGCGATGAGCTTGTCAATAAGATTTTGTGAGATTCTGTTCCACACTTGGAGAAGAGCAATCTCCATGCCCCAGACAGTCAATGGAACATTCGTCTCGCTGCAATGCGTCATCTGAGTGTGTCGTCGACATTATTCTCGATTGAATTTATGTCAGGAGAGCATGGTGGCCACTGCATACGCTATAATTTTTCCGTTTCAAGAATTTTCTCCAGAAGTACAGCTGTACGAAGTCTGGTATTATCATGCACTAAAAGAAAGAAATTGCTAATGGCTACGTCGTAAAATAAGACATGAAATCTAAGCATCTCGTCTACCTACCTTTGGGCCACTAAAGTGCCATTCCGGATAATATGCACGCCCATCTATGCTGAGTCCGGCCCATCAATCCGCCTTGTCTGTACCGCGATATTTCCTGTACAAACGTGGGGTTATTCCGAGTGCCCCTTTCTCTCCATAACAGAACACGTCTGGTGTCATACACCAAACTGAAGTATGAAAAATCCTAACTAACGGGATTCATCAGTGAAAAGCATTTCACTCCAACCACACGTTGCGTCCAATCTCGATGTTCAGCAGCCCAACTTCTTGGAACCGCATAGTGTTTTGAGGTCAAAGGATTACACTTCATTGTGCGACATGAATAGAAGCCTATTTTGGACTGTTTGGATTGACATTCTCCGCCCTGTTGCCGAGGTATCAGTCTTTACAGCTGAGTAGCAATGTGTCTTCTGTTTTGAAGAGCTGTTAACAACAAATCCGGTCATCCATGGCTGTGGTATCACATGGGCTATCTTGCCATGGCCAACTTCAAACATTTCCTTTTTCTCGGAATCGATCCCGCATTCTTGAAATGACACTACTTGCACTCCAACAGATTCCACTACGCTCTTCTGTCTTTGTCCGGATTCCCCAAAAAATAACAGGTCATGGAATCCGGTAAATCACGTTGTTGTACCTTTTTTAAAAATTATCCTTTCTATAAAATTTTGAGCAATTGCGTTTTAAGAACGAGACAGAAAAAAAAGAAGACTCTGTGAAACTTTTTTTCTGTTATCTAACGTCATGAATGTTGATTTACATACGAAATTTTTTTCTTATTTCTTTTCTGAATTCTGCTGCACGTTAGACTGTAGTTGTTTCATTATATTCTACTTATCAGTAGCCTTATTTGCATAATTTCGTTATAACCGTTTAGTCCTTAAATGTTTTTGGTCAATTTTATATCAAATGTGTTGAATATAATTTCCCAGATGTTTAGGCAACTTCAAAACCGATTAAATGAGAAAAAAACTTAGTTACTGAATCGCAGAACATTTTAATAAGCCAATTTAAGAACTATTTCACTTTCGTGTATTAATGACTGATTTTGCAGACCACTTGTGTAACTCACTGTAACATCTGAACTTTTAAGTTTTACCAGACTCTTTTTAATGATTTGTTTATTCTTTCAGCGGCTGTCTGTTTGACGCCGCATATGTATTCATCACTTCACAAAATAATACTGTTCTGATCATACGAAGTTTCTTATACTTCCAATAATATGTTTAATTACAAGTATTTAAACTTAAATTTGGATCTTTATTTATCGCAAAATACTAATCCAAATTATATTACAGCTTCACATGGATTACAAGAAATTACTCATCCAGAGTTTCATAAAATAATAAAATAGATTTTCAAGTAGCACAAGGATAAATCAATATTATGTAACAAGAAGATCCCTGGCTGCACCATTGAAGATGTTTTACGAGCCAACGCGAAGCTGAAGAAGAAAGGTAGGTGATTTTTCTTTTTACTTATCTATGCATTAAAATTGAGCAGCAAAACCAGCCACAAGGAGACTTTCTTTTTACTATTTTCTATCTTTACAAGAAGAAAGTATTGGATTCGTGAAAATTTTCGAATTCCGGTTTTCGACGAATTTACACGTTTTAGGGGTCAGAGATCCCGAAAAACATGTTTTTACAAAATATCTGTCTGTGAGTCTGTGAGTCTGTCTGTCTGCATGTGACATAAATTTTGTGGACGCTCTGTCTCAAGAACTAATGCACGGAATTTAATAGACATTTATATTCAGTCGGTCCCTGATATAAATTGGTGCTGATTAGTTTTTGGTGTAAATCGTTCAACAGGTGGCGCTGCTATGCAGCATTTTTCACTATTTCCGCAATAGATTAGTCTCCAGAACCAAAACACAGATTTTCATCAAACTTCAGATTCAGTTAGTCCTTGACAGGAATTGAAGTTTTATATATTTTGGTGTAAATCGCTCAATAGGTGGCGCTGCTATACTACATTTTTTACGATTTCCGCAATAGCTCAATAACTAATGCTTGGATTTTCAACAAACTTCAGATTCAGGTATACCTTGAATTAGTGCTCTTTATGTTTTGGTGCAAATCACTCAACAGGTGGCGTTGCTATGCTGCATTTTTCAGAATTTTCATTATAGCTGTATCTCAAAAACTAATGCACGAATTTTCATCAAACTTCATAATCAGTTAGTTCTTCACATGAATTGACATTTTATACATTTTGGTGCAAATCGCTCAAGCTCAACAGGTGGCGCTGATATGCTGTTTTTTTTTTTTTTAGAATTTCCACTATAGGTGTATCTCAAGAACTAATGCACGAATTTTCATCAAACTTCAAAATCAGTTGGTCCTTGACATGAATTGACATTTTATACATTTTGGTGTAAATCGCTCAACAGGTGGCGCTTCTACGCTGTTTTTTTTTTCGATTTCCGCAATAGCTCTATCTCAAGAATAATGCTTGGATTTTCGACGGACTTCAGATTCAGGTATGACTTGATATGAATTAGTTCTGTTTATGTTTTCGTGCAAATCGCTTAACAGATGGCGCTGCTATGCTGTATTTTTCAGAATTTCCACTATATCTCTATCTCAATAACTAATGCACGAATTTTCATCAAACTTCAGATTCATATATACCTTGATATCAATTAGTGCTGTTTATGTTTTGGTGTAAATCGCTTAACAGGTGGCGCTGTTATGCTACTTTTTTCAGAATTTCCGCTTTAGCTCTATTTCAAGAACTAATTCATCAAACTTCAAATTCAGATGTACTTTGATATGAATTGGTGCTGAATTGATGTAATTTCTTGTACTATTTGAATGATTTAGTTGATCTGATTTATATAGAAGAAAATTTTGTTATGGTCACAACATACTAGTTGTATTTTGTTTAAATATGAGTGAGCGCGATCTCACTACCGAGAATGGAGTGTTTTCGGCTTGACGTGCCTCTTAAAACTCCCATAAAATGTATATTTTGAATTAAAGCGGAAGCTAAGAGAATACTTTTTCCAAAAAATAAGCAGCTGGTGCAAAATAGGCCAATGCAACCAAAATTAATTTCACACCATATATTAAATTCGCATACAAATCACGATCCATTATGTCTCGCTGTTCGTGCAAGGTCTCTTTTACGTGAAGAATTCATGCATTTTGATTCATGAAATGTTTGATAATTACTTCAAAAAGAAAAAGGCACCTCTCTAAATTTAATATTTAGCGGCTTCATTTGATTGTACGGGATCATGTTCGTAATAAAGCAATCCATCTTCAAAATAAATCGTGTAAAACTGACTGGCAATAAAATTTTGGATGCAGACTGCTCAAAATCACGATTTGTCATGTTTCCGTGAGACAATTTAAGATGGCCATTCGCGCCTTCTGCTATAACCTGGAACATCGAAAACAACCATCTCTTCTTTTTCAAAAGAAGAAAAAAGTTATACACGAATTTAAAGATGATATATGCTTCCGATATACAAGCACCTGTCATATCTAGTTTCGGATTATTAATACTCAATGGAAAATTGCTTTTTCTTCTTTTTTACTCGCATTTTCGAGCAATTAGTGAGCAAGGTTTATTTCATCAAGGAATGTACCTACACCTGGTTTCTCAGACGTTTAGCAGATGTTCTATTTGACCGCTTAATTCTGATGGAGAAAGTTAGAGAAAGAACCATGTTAATAAAGATCTTACAAGAAAACACTTTCTAGTGAGAACTTCCTATTTTCTCGAAAAAAAAAAAAAAATACAAAAGTTATACGGATGTGATTCTTTTTTTTCTTCTTTGTTCCATATAATAATTAACCCTTTATGTACTGAATTATGAATTCATGAAAATTTTATCTTCTAAAGCATTTTTCATGACTTGTTTAAACTACATAGAAGATTTACATAATCCTTTAATAAAATTTAGAAGGAATTTAGAAGGATTTAGAAGGATTCATTAAATTTGAATTGATAGGGATTTTGTGCACTTTTTATAACCCCACTCAAATCTTTTATTTTAAATATTTTTCTTAGTATTTTGTAGAATTAGGAAATGTACAAATGTAATGTTCTTACAATAGAAATATAGAAATATTTCTGAATTGAAAAATTCCCCCCCCTCCCCCAACGCCCAGAAAGCTGAAAAGAAATCATCCTTTTAAAAATATTTTTGTTTTGTGTAACCAGTAATGCTTTTGAACAAGTAATGTATCTATAATTCATTCTAAACTGTATTACAACTAATCGATGCATTAAATGAATTTTGCAACAAGTTATTTTAATGGTTCTTATAATTACCGTCAGTAGATAAAGGGTTAAATAACACACCTATAATTTTGTGAGCAATTAGTTATCAGTTCTTCTCATCATATCTTTAGTAGCAGAGAATAGTTACAAGAGCAGGCATAAAAACATTTTCTGGATCTGCAAAGAAATATTTGATTCGTTGATATAAATAGGAAATTGAAAAGGAAGAGGGGGTAACATCTCAAGTAGTAAAAAATGTCAAAAAGGAGGGTTCAACGGAATGTTGAAAAGAGCAGAAATATGGTGAAATAAGATGTTGCTTAGAATTTTAAAAATTGCAGTAGAGATTATCTCGTTCTATGATACATCAGCTTGGTTTTACGGCTGGCTTATTTAACGGAACGTTATTTTTTGGAGACGACACTTTTATTGCATGACGAAAGAAATAGCATATAGGGGTCTAATAAAATAAAAATTCTAATGAACAGTGAAAATTTTCCCTTCATGAGTGCTTTTTCTCTTTAATCCTTCGGGACTTCTATTATTGTATAAAATTGCAGAATTTTAGCTTCTGTTTTTGAATGCCATAAACTGTAGACAACCCGATTCAGCACGCAGCGTTTTCATCAAGCTAACTTTCTTATCAAGTCCACTTTTTCTGCAATAGACAAATTTAAAAGCAACCTTAGAAGACTTTTTTAGAAGAAACATTCCCTAATTTTGAAAAAAATAAAATAAAACTAGCTCTAAATAAATAAAAACTTCTAAATCTTCAGGAGAAAAAAATATACGTGTTCATCCTGCTATTTTTACTTTCTTCTATCTTTACAAGAAGAAAATATTGGATTCGTGAAAATTTTCGACTTCCGGTTTTCGGCGGATTTACTCGTTTTAAGGGTCAGAGATTCCGAAAAACATGTTTTTACAAAATGTCTGTCTGTGAGTCTGTGACTCTGTCCGTCTGTCTGTATGTAACACAAACTTTGTGGGTGCTCTATCTCAAGAACTAATGCACGAATTTTCCCAAAGCTTCATATTCAGTTAGACGTTGATGATGATTAGGTTCTAGTGTAAATCCCCAATAGGTGACGCTGCTATGATGCATTTTGCTGAATTTACACGCTTTCAGCGATAGTCCTATCTCAAGAACTAATGCACGGGGGGGGGGGGGGGGGGATTAAAAAATTTCCCAACTTGAAACTAATTGCTCTATTTTCCAACTGAAATGATATGTGCAATGTCTGTTTAGTGATAACGATACTTATCTGTAAAAAAAATTTCCTTCCAAAGAGAAATACTCATAACTATTGGTTCATTTATTGAAAGATTTTTTCTTCTATTGTGTGCGAGTCATAATCGTACTTCGTATTAAAATAGCCTCATGATATTTTGAGATTTTTCAGAAAGGAACAAAGTTTTTGGAGGAAATAGATTAGAGAACTGTTGATGGGGAACAGTAGAGAAATTCAGGTTTGGCAAATGTATGATATTTTCGTAGCACATGAGAAACGCAATGACAAATTGCGTCTTGCTGATTTTTGTATTTCTTTTGATAATTTAACTAGTTTACTGTTACAGAGTTCAACAATAAAAAATTCTTATTTTTTTTTTTTTTTTTTTTTTTTTTTTTTTTTTTTTTTTTACTATTATTTAAAAAAAAGAAAAAGTGTCTCAAAAATCTGGAATTTCCCAACTCGAAGCTCAAATTTCCCAAGTTCACATATATTGGATATGGAGGCTACCCCCCCCCCCCTAATAACCCCCCATCGCGACGCTTCTGACGGAATTTCATTTTTTTAGAATCCTAATGATGAGTATAGACGGCCATTTAATTTTTGCACTGTGTTAGCAAATTTTGAAGCATTAACATGTCTGAGATAGAAGAAAGTTGTGAGATTGGTACATCCGACTAGTTCATTCTCCAAGTAAGTTGGAAGTGTAAAAAAAAAAAAAAAAAAAAAAAAAAAAAAAAAAAAAAAAAAGGAGGGGGAAAATGACTTTGATGCCAGATTTTTGAAGTTATACTGTACATATATATATGTGCGGCATTTGGGGGTTATTATAGCTAATTTTTGTATAGCAATCAGCCTATCTGGTTCAAATCCTAATTTAAAAGCTAAACTTCGAGAGGAATGTCCCCTGTTGCTTATATTGTGGGACTTCGATAGAAATCAGATTTTATAGAGAAGTCAATGTTGTTCATGGCAAGCATAACAAACTCTAATAACAATAAACTCTCTTACGACAAAAAACTAGTCGTTGGGGGCCACCGTAATACTTACCCATCATGGATATGCATAATATTAAATATGAAAATAAAACATGTCTAAACTAGTTATAAAATGCATTGCAATTCCAACAAATAAAATTTAAATGTATATTTAAGTATTTTTAATACATAGTAATGCTGTATTGCTGAATTGCGGGTACTACTTGATTATCCCGTCGACGCATTTCGACACATTATATAAATCGCCAAACTACTCGCAAAATTATACAAATTGGCATAATTTTTATTGTAAGTAACGAAAGAACAAATAAATTAGTAAAAGATTAATAAAAATATAAATAAAACGTCGAATTAAAAAATGCTTGATGACGCAACAAACATGTGTAACGTGCTTAATGTCAAGTGAATGTGGCATTTGCGAACTTGCGAACATGCTAATTGTGACATTTGCGAAATGACAATTTGCCTTTATTGGCATTTAATCTTATAGTTTGGCGATAATTTTTGGGTCGACGGGATAATCAATTAGTACCAAATTGCGTAAAAGAAACATCCTTATAATATTATTAACATCCTTATTATAGATAATCCTATTAACTAACAGTTTACTGCGTCGGATTAAGCGTCTCATTTCGAATTAAAATATATCTTTGAATTGAAATTGGAATGAAATACAGGGTCATGAAAAATCGAAGAGGGTGGGAAATAGGATTTCAGATATCTCGGCAACTCATTATCCGATTAACTTCGTTCTTTATACAAAATTTATGTTTTTTTATTTATTGTCTTTTATATTCACTCCTTAAAATAAACAATTTCGAAAATTTTAATATATCTTTTATCAGAACGAATATTTCGAGAGTCCGAAAAAATAGTTCGGGATAATCGAGGTTATGGACAGGGATGTAGTGGAGGGTATACTGTGGTATACGCAGTATACCTTCTGGATATTTTAAGGAACACCGTATACCCTCTGTTTCTCAAAAAGGCTATAGTATATACACTGTAGGGTATACCATCTGCCTTGAGCGTATACCCTCTCCCCAGAGCGTATGCCCTCTGCTTTTTTTACGACTACACCACTGGTTACGGATATTCTATAGGCTTCTTCCCATTATTACATACTAAGTACACACCAAATTTCAAGTCTCTATATCTCAATTTGTTCGGGAGATAGAGCGTTTACAGACAGACGGACGGCACATTTTTTTTTCGGAATCTCCAGTGTCTGAAATGTGTAAATCTGTCATTTTTTTTCGATTAATAAAACGATTACAAGATTTGCCTTATACTACGTATGATGGGTAAGTAACAGTGTGTTACAAAGCTTAACTTTAGATAACGACAGTAAATAGAAACTTTTGTAATTTAAGAACCTTTTGAAAGCTAATATCTTGAGAAATTTAATGCGTCACTACCTAGCAATGAAAATAAATCCTTCTTAAAAACCATGACTGACATTATTACTTCTCTATAAACTCTACTTTCTATAGAAGTTCCACAATGTAAGCAACGGGGAACATTCATCTCGAAGTTCAGCTTTTGATTTATGATCTGAACAAGATAGATTGATTGCTATAAAAAGCTGAGCTAAATATCGATAATAAAAAGACCTCTTTTTTTTTTAAAATACCGCTTGTAAGCTTCATCATAGAATTTGTTGGCCGAGGTATAAAAATAAAACCGCTTTGTTATAGATTCGTATGGAGCCTTAAGGAAGCCTTAACTAATCTGATGAAGTGTTCTTTTGTGCAACGGTTTACATAACGTGACCATCACAGGTTTTGTTTTGAAGTGATTTATTTCCGAAAATATTATTTTTATGGCTTGTAAGCTAAACGGGCAGTATATTTTCGGTTGGAACTGTATAAATGTTAAGAAAGCCTTTTAAAATAACATAAAGCTATCATTTCCTCGCTTTTATACCATCGTTATGACTAAAAGCTGTAAGCGGTATAGGTCGAGACCTCCAAAGGCAATTATCAACAATACGTTCTTTGAATTTTATCTGCTTCTTCCTTGTTATAAAGGATTTTAGGAGAAAATACTATGAGTAAAATCTATTTTGCTAAATAATACTTCGTTTTTTTGTATTGACCAGTTTTTTTGTATTGTACTACTATAAAAGTCTTTAGGACTAACAATTTATAATCCTGTTTCTTCTTCTTGCTTTCCTGTTTTATCCCGCGAGTTCATAGTTTCTTAGTGACAGCATTACAATTTATCTAAATAATATTTTGATTATGAAATAACAAAAGTCTTATCAAAAACGTCAATTTTTCACCCACACTGTAAAATACTTTTTTTGTCAAAAAAACATGACACTGCTGGCAGCACACTTGCCGGAACATTTTGAGTATTTCACGTAATTTCCGTGCTCTTCTTAAATAACTTCAGGTAAATTTGAGCTTAGATTGGAGAATTGTCTGTGATTTGAAGGAGAAGGAACATACATTGAATAAGATAACTTCAGGTAAATTTGAGCTTAGATTGGAGAATTGTCTGTGATTTGAAGGAGAAGGAACATACATTGAATAAGATAACTTCAGGTAAATTTGAGCTTAGATTGGAGAATTGTCTGTGATTTGAAGGAGAAGGAACATCTATATAATAAAAGCCTAAGTCATGTGACTGTCATCAATAGTTCCGGGCTACCCGCTTCACTTTTTAAAAGCCAAGCTGCCAATTTAGTACTGTAATGTTAGCCAGTCGCAGGTGATAAGTCGCCAAATAGTATATAGATTATTATTATGAAGCGCAAAGCATTTGGCTGTCATCAACAGTTTGCAACAGGATAAAACTGCATAAAAGTTACACTTTTAGAAAGATCGTATTCAAAAAATTATAATGTTTGAGAGATTAGCTACATTCAAATATCTATTTATTATGAGATAACTTCAATTGAAATGACTTTGACAGTCCAATATCTGTTTCCACCAAAGTAAACACAAAAGATCCGTTCTTCATTGAGCGAAAAAAAAATTATTTTATGGAGGTAATCATTCCCACAGCAAGTTCACCAGCAATGAATTTTGTGCAAAAATAATTCAGGCCTTTAAGCCAATCAAAGTTCAGCATCTCATTCTGTTAGGTAAACTGCTATACAATTCAACTTCTTTCACGATATTTGCTTCAAAAACAAACCCAACTCATGTAATAATATTTAATGAATGACATTTCAAATCGCATAGTCAAATAATTTGATATTTTGTATTATCCGTACCAGGAAGATAGACCACTGTCACTGTTACTGCAAAGGGATACAGAGAGAGCTGTCCGCGTCACAGTTTGCAACAGGATAAAACTGCATAAAATTTACACTTTTAGAAAGATCGTATTCAAAAAATTATAATGTTTGAGAGATTAGCTACATTCAAATATCTATTTATTATGAGATAACTTCAATTCAATTGTCTTTTTGCAAGCTTGTTATCATAACCACCGTAGATGATTGTTAACAGCTAAGCACATTTACCTTTGTCAATATCGCATTCAAAACAGTGATTTGATGTACTTTTATTAAATAAGAACATTAAAAATGTAACTAATATTCAAGCAATCTAAAATTACACAAAACAATAATTAAACACTTAACAAAAATCAATGATCTTGACGTCACATTCACTTGACGTCAGATTCGTTCACGTGTCTGTTACGTCATGAAGTGATTTTTAATTCGACATTTATCTGTATTTTTAATGATGTTTTACAGATTTGTTAGTTTTTCTCTAATTAAAATATCAATTACGTCATTAAGCATGGACTTTATGATATTAAAAGAGTACACACTTTCAAAAAATGTGATGATGCATTAGTACAATAGATGAGTTTCAACCGTTTTAACTGAAGGTGTCCATTTATTTTATAGGGCGTTTGGCGAATAGTTTGGTGATAGCTTTTTTTTTTTTTTTTTTTTTTTTCCATAGGACGTGATCGACGGGATAATGGTGAACAACTCTAAAAAGATATTATTAACAATATTGTCTTAATGTAAGTTGTGGGTATTATTAAAGGCTTTTCGCAAAAAATTCATTGACTAAATCCTATTAGCTAAAATACGCCATTTGGCTAGGGACCCAATTACGGAAGATTACTTAATTGGTTTAAAAATCTCCTCATTAGTGAACTTATTGCAACTGATAAGGAAACGAACAAGAAGCATATATGTTTAAGTGAACTAAGCGGTTTTCCGAAAAAAAAAAAAAATACAACTCAACTAAAAATATCGAAATGCTGCAATGATCACGAAGTGTTCTTAGTTCTCTATCAGAATCTCTCGATTTGGCGAAGAATTAAGCATATAAGTTAAATTAGGAATAAAAGTAACATGTTGCAATGCATAGCATATATTTAAGGGAGACCAAACTGGTCGCCACAGGTGGCTAGTACATTGAATAAGATATGACGGAAACGCAGCTGAGAATGGAGAATGTCGGATTCTTTGTCAGATTTGGGAACTTTTCTTCTTTAGATGAAAATAGGCAAATTTTAAGAGAAAATTCTAAGAGAAATTACGTTAATTTCTAATGAACGTAAAAAATGCATGTCTATTGGATGTTTTTTTTTTTTTTTTTTTTTTTTTTTTTTTGAATGTAGGTATACAAAAATAAAATTATAATGTTATATATATGTATGAAGTTTCAAAGAAGCCTTAAATAGAAGTTGCGCAACCGTTTACCATAACGAGAAGACCATACATTTTGTTTCAAGAATAGATATCGCCAATATTTTCATTTTTTATAGTTTGTAAGAAAACCGAAGCAATACAATCTTAGTTAGAATTGCTTCGCTTAGAAAAACTAAAAAAATGACTCTGTTTTCCTACTGCTCATCTCTAAAGTTAAGAGGTATAAGGGGTAAATGTCGAGACCTCTAAAAGCGATTAATAACAGTAATACGATAAACACCCTCCCCCTAAATCCAACTTATTTTATGTCACAAGAATTTTTAGAGCAAAATATTTCACAGAAAACTGTTTCAGGTAATTTATATTGAGGAATTTAAACGTCTTTAAGGAGATTCAGCATCCAATTTATTATTATTATTATTATTATTATGAACTTAAAAAAGAAAATTGTTAGATAATACAGTAGAACCTCTTTTATCCAAAACTCTTTTAACCGAAACTCTCGGTTAACCAAAATCAATTTTTAAAGCTTTTTTTTTTTTTTTTTTTTTTTTTGAATGTAGGTATACAAAAATAAAATTATAATGTTATATATATGTATGAAGTTTCAAAGAAGCCTTAAATAGAAGTTGCGCAACCGTTTACCATAACGAGAAGACCATACATTTTGTTTCGAGAATAGTTATCGCCAATATTTTCATTTTTTATAGCTTGTAAGAAAACCGAAGCAATACAATCTCAGTTAAAATTGCTTCGCTTAGAAAAATTAAAAAAATGACTCTGTTTTCCTACTGCTCATCTCTAAAGTTAAGAGGTATAAGGGGTAAATGTCGAGACCTCTAAAAGCGATTAATAACAGTAATATGATAAACACCCTCCCCCTAAATCCAACTTATTTTATGTCACAAGAATTTTTAGAGCAAAATATTTCACAGAAAAACTGTTTCAGGTAATTTATATTGAGGAATTTAAACGTCTTTAAGGAGATTCAGCATCCAATTTATTATTATTATTATTATTATGAACTTAAAAAAGAAAATTGTTAGATAATACAGTAGAACCTCTTTTATCCAAAACTCTTTTAACCGAAACTCTCGGTTAACCAAAATCAATTTTTAAAGCTTTTTTTTTTTTTTTTACTATCACATTTCTCGTGTAAAAAATGCATTTTTAAAGCTTTTAGAGCTGAAAAGCAAAGGTAATCGAAACTGCGGCAAACAAAACTTTGTTTCAAACCCTTGTGAAATATGTAAAAGGCACTTAATTTCAAAATTAAGATTCAGGTAATTTATTATTATTTCTATTTTGTAATTGCTTTATTTGTATTAAGCAGTTGCTACGATCAAAAGAAATAGCGCATATGTTTGTCCTTATTCTTAAAATTAAAGCACTCTCGATTATCCAAAAATTTCGATTTTCCGAAAGAGGGTCGGTCCCTATTACTTCGGATAATCGAGGTTCTACTGTATTTAAAATGTTAATTACAAATTAGTTAATCCATAAAAACTTAAAAAATTAAAATATCTCTCTAAATAAAAGCAACAAACGCTGTTACCGCCGCAGTAAATGAATTTTTTGTGACCTAAGGTATTCCTATGCTAATAAGAAAATTACAGCACACAAAAATATGAAAATGGATGGTATTTTAGAGAAATATTCGATAAACACGCTGAAGCAGAGAGTTTTTAAATTAAAA
Source organism: Maratus speciosus (assembly GCA_963932465.1). NCBI lineage: Eukaryota > Metazoa > Arthropoda > Arachnida > Araneae > Salticidae > Maratus > Maratus speciosus. The sequence goes on along the minus strand of OZ010792.1, from coordinate 7,550,636 downwards.
AATTCTTTTAAGAGACATTTAATGTTAAAGTGGGTCAAAATCTTTCTCTTTAAAAAGTTTTATAGGTTGAGTTGATGGGTTGATTTTTGACGGCCAATTATCTACACGAGGGATATAGGCCCGGGGGGAGTGCCCTCCGTGGGGGTCTTTCTAAGGGAACCTAATCCGTATTAACGCATGGAAGATCCACGGCTCGAAGAAAACCACGAAAACTCCGAACGATTAGGCCGACGGGCGCGATTGGGATCGAACCCAGCACCTCCCGTCTACCAGCTTCGAGAGCAGAAGCTCTCGGCCACTGGTGGGGACCAAAAGTTTTATAGAAGAAAAAACTATAGGAATTTAATAATTTTTTCCAAGGATATACACTACAAGCTCCCGGTGTGCGGATTGAATTTATTTATTTTTTTTAATTTGACTCATTTTTGGGGGTTTATTTCCATTTTAAATTCAATTTTTCAGAATTTCGAGAGATAATCTTTACATATTTTAGAAAAATTTATTATTTGAAATTGTTGCCAATTGTAAAAACAGCGCAAAGTATTATGTTTCCTTCAAATTAAAAATTTATTTACAAGTGACTATTATAAACAGAGAGAAAACTTTCAAATTAGAATTAAATGATTACGTATTAAAAACAGTAGAGTATTGAAAATTACGTCATTAAAAACTATATTTACACGTGGAATATTAAAATAAAAAGAAATTTTTTAAATAATAAATTCATTAATATGCGTTAAAAGCCGTAAATGGAGGAAATTAAGACAAATTTAAAATGGCCAAATAATAATATTGCCAAACAGTCAAAAAATATATTTACACGACACATTTATTTCACACTTTGAGATGATATTTTTAACTATTGTTGTGAATTCTAAGGCAGCGCAAATAATATTTCCTTTCTAACAACAAAAGTATTTTCACGTGAATATTAAAAAGAGAAACAAAACGCTGGTGAAAATTACATCAGATTTAAAGCGATACATTCAAAATGTCTTACTTAAAACAATTTTCTTTTACCGTTGTTAAAAAAATACCAGGAGGCAAAGACTCTGTTTTCATAGTTCATTTTATATTAGCTTTTTTTCAAATGTTTAGCTGATCTTATTTAATTAAACACGAAAACAGCAATTAACAGCAGCTGATTTGGCATTAAAATCCCTCAGTAAAAGGGAATGAATGGAAACCCGTTTACAAGGAGATCGCCACTGTTTTATTATTATTATTATTATTATTATTACTAGGGGATCGTACCCGGGCTTCCCGGGTTAGAGAATATAGGTGGAAACCATTTTTTTTTTTTTTTTTTTTTTTTGGAAAGTAATATTTTTTTAACATGCAATATTTTTTTAGATTGCCCACTAAAAATGAAAAAGCATTTTTCATATGAAAAACATGAATTATACAATCAAATAAACTTTTCAAATTTATCAAAAGCGATTTTTTCGTATTAGCCGCATGCAAAGAGTTGTTAGCCCAAGAGTTTGCATCTTACGGCATCCTTTTATATAATGATAATTTCAGAGCTTTAAGCGCGTAGTTCAATTACATGTCTATTACATTTGTGTTTCATTTATATTATTTTATTTATTTATTCAAAGAGGCAGTTTTATTTTTTTTTATGGAATATTAGTCGAAAGAAAATGATGAACTCTTTATGTTGTTTTAAGGGCAAACAGATTAATCTTTCTTAATCGAGCTCCACGCGATAGAGATAAATTCAAAAATATTTCATGCTTGAAAATTATTTTTAAAACCATATACTACAATCAGTAAACTGAGATGCACTTTGCAAACAATTTCCAGTTTAAAGTTTTTTTTTCCTATTTGGCTGTCAAAAATTTTAAATTGTTCGATTAGAAATATGTTAAATTTGCGTTTTTTTAATATTATTCTTTTCTTTATTTATAAAGAAAGTATTAATTTCGTTATGGAAAATTTGTCAGAAATAAATGCTGAACAATTTTTGTTGCTTTATGTGCAAAATGTTTATTATTATTATATACTGATAAGATAAACTACAAAAATCATGCTTGAAAATTATTTAAAAAAACATAATAAATCAAACATAATAAACATAATAAATGATACAGTTTTCAAACAAATTTTCATTTGAAAGTATTTGAAAGTTTTCATTTGAAAGTATATTTTTTTCCTATACGACGTTCTAAAAATTGAAAATGTACGATGGTCAGAAGATTAAAAAATTGCAGTAACGAAAATTTCAAAACCGAAATTTGGTCGTGAAGTGTTGCCATTCTCAAAATGACTTTAGCGTTACGCACAGATCCGTTTGTCCTTTATAATATAGATACATAATCAGTAAAATGTAATAAAGGTCAGTTATTATGATGAAGTTATCAATTGAGGCTCTTATGCTTGGTATTCCAGAATGAAAAAAAAAAAAAAATTCTACTTTGATACGATCACAAATTTTTTCCCTATAAAATCTAAACCCGACATCATTTTCACCTTCTCATAGTCTGGTATTTTAAAATCATTTTAACTCAAAACTTGAAGTCACGATTGTCAGCAAAATTTTTGATTGTGAACAGTCGCGCTCTTAACTCGAGATTTGATCTCAGTACGGAGAGTACAAATTGCCTGTATATCTTTTAGACGCATTTGTGTTAAAAAGTTTAGTTTTAACTAAGAAAATCATCGTTTTCCTTTTTAAATGACACCATTTTCACTTACTTAAGCATTCCACTTAGTGTTTGAAACTTAGTACACATATAGCAGGAAAAATATATGGAAACTTTTTGAGGACGATATTCTGGACATAGCACGTATTTTAATTTCAATATTTTTTTCAGTTTAATGAGCAAATGGCAACAAAAAGATACAGCAATCTACTATTTTCCTTTTTTCCCCTTTACTTTCAACAGAATTGAAGTACTTCAGTTGCCACGATTACAAAAAAGTAATAAAAAGTACAAAAAAATTAATATCTCAAAAATAAATTGAGATACAGCTTTCAAACAAATTGCATTTAAAAGATTATTTTTTTCCTTATATGACGGTGTAAAAATTTAAAATGTGCGATGTTTAGAAGTTTAAAAATTTGCAGTAAAAAAAATTGCAAAACCAAAATTTCAAAGTGTTACCATTCGCAAAATGACGTATGCGTTACGCACAGATATGTTTGTCCATTATAATATAGATAGATAGTTCAATCTTCTGCAATCTTTTTAAAGCCAATGAAATTAGCGTGTTTTTAGAGTTTGTGGTGTCTCAATGGGGTTTAGCGAGCGTAGCTCGTAGGGGGCACAGTTATTTAAATTAAAATTAATTTTTCCCAAAATATAAAAAAAAGTTCAATTTTAAACACCTAATTTAAAAGGCTACTAGTATTTTATTTTTTTTCAATTTTTCCCCTGTTTTTTTTTTTTTTTTTTTTTTTTTTTTTTTTGTTGTTGCAGGTCAGTAATAATATTTTGAACAGATTTAGGCATTTTCTAAATAGTAGTAATAGCTTTAGAGGAAAAAACTAAATACAAGCGGAAAAAGCAGAGAAAATGACTAACTGTACACATGAATTTTTTAAAACAAAATATTAAAAAACGTTTCCTTAAATCTATTGATAGAATATGATGTGCAACTAGAAAAATATTCAGTCCGTTTTATTCTTATCTAGAAAAGCCTTAGCATTTTGCAGGCATGGAAAATCTGATAAAACACAAAGTCAGATAAATGAGTTTAAAGATTTCTTTTAAAGGGCGAATATGATCTTAGATTACGAATTGAATTTTCCAACCGAGCGAAAAATGCCCAACATGGGACTCGAACCCAGATCCTTGGCTTACATTGCCAATGCTCTACCGTTTAAGCTATTTGGGCTGACAATCAACAAACATAGCCCAGAAAATAAGTGATTTTAGACGTTTGTAAAACCGTAACTGTTGGTCTATATCAGTTTGAAATTTTTTTAGAATGTAGTCGAAAGTATATCATGTTTGATAATATAAAAAACTGAAAATCGAAATTTTTACGAAATTTCAATATTGGTAGCATGACGGGTCCCCTTAAAAGAATATAAATTCAGAAGTCTTAATATTGCATTAATAATGTGTCTAAATCAGGGCTGTGGAGTCGGAGTCGTCCATTTTACAAGCAGGGCTGCGTTGTTGAGTCGGAGTCAGGCCCATTTTTGAGCGAAAGATTCGGAGTCGTAGTCGGATCTGTTAAAATTTCCGAAGTCGGAGTCGTCCATGTCCATTTTCCCCACCGACTCCGCAGCCCTGTTTTAAATGCCCTTTTAGATTAAGAAAACAAATTCAAACCCACAATTCCATATTTTTAAATTGATATTTAAATTTCAAAACGCGTAGGTTTTTAAAAATTAATGACTATTTCATCACCATAATCTTAATTCCTACCTTATTTTGAACACTTTTTCAATTAACATTGGCTACGCATCTCCACCAGGAATAAAATTAAGAGCATTTCAATTTTGGAACACCATGCGTAAAAAATTTTGAGATATCCCCATTTAAAAATAACTCTATTGCTGCCCAGTTTTTCTTAGGTCGATTGTTACTGCTATAAAAGCTGTAAGCTAAGTTTGTTTCTGTTGCTTCCACTGTTGGTGGTATAGGTCGAGACCTCAAAAGACGATTAGTAACAATAATTCGATTTACCTTTATCTTCTACCTGCAAGTTTAACGTACTCATCCTCGTCATAAAGAATTTTAGGTGGGGGGGGGGGGGGATACTATGAGAAAATCTGCTTTGGATAATATATATTTCTTTTTTGTTAAACTATAAAGCTCTTTAGATAAAATGAATGAAGCGTTCAGAATTAAAGTGCATTAAGTCCATTTTTAACACTTTCCAACATAGTTGAAAAGTGTTTATGAATTCGGTTTGTCTGTCCGTCTGTCCGTGCTCTAACTCACGTCAATAGAGTCCAATTGCCGTGAGATGCATATTACGTGTTATTGGGCATCACTATGGAACGTTCGGTATAAAATGAGGGTCACGGTTCATTTATGGAATACTCAAAAAAATTCCGTTACATTACGGTCTGTGGGGAGAAATCGTTTGCGGTGTATTTTAATTATATTACGCTATTTTAAACATATTGAAATTGATATTTATCACTTAAGTGTACTACAAGGTTCTTACTACAGAGCAAGGTGAGCATAGAATTTATGGTTCATTTGCAAGGACACCGAAAAGAGTTTGGTTACAGAAGAAAATGAACAATAATTGAACTGTTGAAGACTACAAACACTAATTACACGGAAGTGCGTTTTCAGTTGTAATATGCGTTTGTAAATTTAGTTATTTTTTAGCTCACAGGTTTGAGAAGCCTGAGAGCTTATGTGCCCGCCGGATCTGTATGTACGTACGTACGTATGTATGTACGTAACGCGATAACTCTTGATAGAAATATCCGATTTGCTTCAAATTCTTTTCCTATGTTCATTCTGATAAGGCGCTTCTCTGATTAGTTTTGGGGGTTCATTGTTTAAGGATAAAGTGGGGAAAGGGGGGGCTAGACCCCCCCCCCTTAATTTAGATAAATGGGTTTTTCATGCAAAAATATTCGATTTGCTCCAAATTTGTATACTGTTTTATTATGTTAAGGAGCTTCCCTGATTAGATTTGGAAGTTCCTTACTTAAGTATAAAGGGGAGAAAGGGGGCTATATGGGTAGCCCCCTTTCTCCCCTTAGAGAAAGGTTTTAGATTTAGATTTGCAGCTATAATTAGCTGCAAATCTAATTATAGTGATTAGATTTGCAGCTTCTTTGGTTCAGCATAAAGGGAGAAATGGGGGAGCTAATACCCCCCTTAATTTAGATAAATGAGTTTTTCATGCAGAGTTATTCGATTTGCCCCAGTTTTGGTATACCAGTTTATTATGTTTAGGAGCTGCCTTGATTAGATTTGGAGGTTTATTGGTTACGTATAAAGGGGAGACGGGGGCTCGTCCCCCACCCCTTAATTTAGATAAATGGGTTTTTCATGCAGAATTTTTCGATTTGCTTCAAATTTAATATACCAGTTTATTCCGATATGGCGCTTCCTTCATTTGATTTGGAGGTTCATTGGTTAAGTATAAAAGGGGGGGGGGCAAATCCCCTCCCCCTTAATTTAGATAAATGGGTTTTCATGCAGAATTATCCAATTTACTTTAATTTTTTTTCTAGGTTCATTCTGATAAGCTTTTCTGATTAGATTTGCAGCTTCTTTGGTTCAGCATAAAGGGAGAAATGGGGGAGCTAATACCCCCGTTAATTTAGCGAAATGGGTTTTTCGTGCAGAATTATCTGATTTGCTTCAAATTTGGTATACCAATTTATTATGTTAAGGAGCTTTCCTGATTATATTTGGAGGTTCATTGGTTAAGAATAAGGGGGGGGGGGAAACGGGGGCTAATCTACTTCATTTATTTTTTCGAGGGTTATTATTCTTTGAAATAAGAGTATAATATACAATTAGTGGGAATAGCCTGTGAGCTCAATGCCATCAGTTTATCTGGGCACTTTTCTTTATTAAATATTAATTGACGTGTACAAATTCTGTAGATCCTATACAGGGCTGCAGAAAAGTTTTCAACAACATCCGTTTATGGGCAGAAATTGCTAAATTGAAATTTTCAACTGTACTATGCGTTTAAATGAACTAACTTTTAGCATATTATGTAGCATATACATACATATCAACAGATCCTAAACAAAGATGCAAAAAAAAAAAAAAAAAAAAAAAAAAATGTATTTTTTCCCGACTATTCATGGTACTAGCAGAAATTTGGTTTTAAAATACGTTGTGGTTATGCGTTTTCCAAATTGCTTATGTAGATATCCTCTTTCACCTTAGTAAACTGTGAAGTATAGTATTCTGAATGCGTTCTCGCATGATTTTTCGTTCTTGGTTTCGTTCAGTTGAGTTTGAGAAGAAATTTGCTCTATAGACCAGTGCACGGAAAAACTGTTTTGTTGAAACAACTAAATTTTGGTTAATATAGATCCAACCCTATATTTTGGTTATAATGATCAAATTTTGATTAGATTAACCAAATGATTTTGTTAATTCAACAAATCATTTGGTTAATCCCACCAAAATTTGGTCATTCCAACCAAAATATTTGGTTGGAGCTGATATTTAACAGTTTTTTCCGTGTGGTTCTTAACCGGTGTGCCGTGAGAGGATCTCCGGCGTACCGTAAAAATTTTCAGTTACGTTGTCATCAAGATTTTAAGGATTCACAAAAGCATCGATACTTCAAGAAGAGAATACAAAGGGAACCCTTTGCATCACCGCGTGGCATATTTGCTAAATATCCAAAAGTTAATGTTACTTATATAGCTTTAAAGAACGATTTTTAGGTGCGTTCGTAATTATATAAATACGTAGCACCTATAGTCGTCGTTCAGTCCGTCCGTCTCTCCGTCCGTCCGTCTGTCCGCATGTAACAGAGCAAAAACTACCCAACCGAATAGTCTGAAATTTCAAATATGTGATTGTTGCAAAATTTTGTCGAGCCATTTCAAATTTTATGAAAATCGGAAGTATAGTTTAATTACAGGGACAGTCAAAAGTTTTTCTTTACATTACGGCCAATGGGAAAAATTATTGCAAGTGGATTTTAATGATATTACAGCCTTCCGAATGATCTGAAATTTTAAAGATATAATTGTTGCAAAATTTCGTCGAGCCATTTCAAATTTTAGGAAAATCGGATGTATAGTTTAATTACAGGGACAGCCAAAAGTTTTTCTTTACATTACGGCCAATGGGAAAAATTATTGCAAGTGCATTTTAATGATATTACAGCCTTCCGAATGGTCTGAAATTTTAAAGATATAATTGTTGCAAAATTTTGTTGAGCTATTTCAAATTTTAGGAAAATCGGATGTATAGTTTAATTACAGGGACAGTCAAAAGTGTTCCGAAAAAATTATTGGAAGTGCATTTTAATGATGTATCAGACTATGCACGTTATGAAGTGCAAAAAATTATACATTCAGTACAATATGGGGTGCAAAAAATAATTTTAAAACTAGTTATAGTACGAACGCACCTCATTTGCCACGTTTGACGAGCAATTTCCAACTTGATTTTATTGCTGCTGTCTGCCAACACAGTAGTTTTTGTAATTTCTTCATAGAATAAAAAAGAGAGAGAGAAATTATTTTCATGTACTTCTCTTTCAAATATCATGTTCACATAAAAAAAAATAGGGAAGCTAATTTACATATCAGTTAATAGTTAGTTAAAAATTTAACTGCTGAAATTATAATAAAAACACTCTTTGATTTTCGAAAATCTTTGGCTACAAGGGTGTTTCAAAGAATGTAAAAATAAATTAATAATATGACGACGTAAGACGTAACGAATTGAGTTTGGCTATCCGCGTCTAAAAGATATAGTATTTTTTTAAATATCACTTTTTTATAACACAGCAGCTAAAATTCGAATTTTGCATTTATTACTATGTAAACGACAAAAATTTCATGTTTGGCATTTTAACCTTTTATGCACTGAATTATGAATTCATGAAATTTTTATCTTCTGAAGTATTTTTCGGGAATTTTTTAAACTAAATTAGACGATTCACATAATCATTTAATAAATTTTAGAAGGATTTTAGAAGGATTCATTAAATTTGAATTGATAGGGATTTTGTGCACTATTTATAACCTCCACTCAAATTTTTTATTTTAAACATTTTTCTTAGTATTTTGCAGAATTAGGAAATGTACAAATGTAATGTTCTTACAATAGAAATATAGAAATATTTCCGAATTGAAAAATCCCCCCCCGCCCCAACGCCAAGAAATCTGAAAAGATGCAAAGGGAAAATAAATCCTCCTTTAAAAAATATTTTTGTTTTGTGTAACGTGTAACCAATAATGCTTTTGGAACACGATAAAGTAATGCATCTATAGCTCATTCTAAACATGTATTACTACTAATCGATGTATTAAATGAATTTTATAACAAGTTATTTTAATGGTACTTATAAGTACTGTCATTAGATAAAGAGTTAAACAGGCATTATACATAACTTTAACCCATTGAAACTCTCACGGAACTTTTTTTTTAGGTGCGTTCGTAATTATATAAATACGTAGCACCTATAGTCGTCGTTCAGTCCGTCCGTCTGTCTGTCAGTCCGCATATAACAAAGCAAAAACTATCCAACCCAATGGTCTGAAATTTTAAATATATAATTTTTGCAAAATTTTGTCGAGTCATTTCAACTTTTATGAAAATCGGATGTATAGTTTAATGACAGGGACAGTGAAAAGTTTTCCGTTACATTACAGCCAATGGGAAAAAATTATTGCAAGTGCATTTTAAAGATGTTACAGCCTATGCACTTATGATGTACACTAAAATATACATTCAGTACACTATGCGGGGCAAAAAATATTTATAAAACTAGTTATAGTAAGAACGCACCTCATTTGTCACGTTTGACGAGCAATTTCCAACTTGTTTGTGATTTGAAGCGTAACATAAATTCTGTTCAAGACTATAGACGAACACCACTCTTTATCTTTCGATTTTGGGATAAAAAAGAATGTCTTCATGACAGACCAGCAAAAACATGGCAGGCACAGCCCATGTCATTCGTCAGTTCTTATGTCAGATTTTGTCATTCTGCTTAATACATTCACAATTTTAACCAGCAGTTGCTTGATGAATCTGTGCCAGATCCATCTTGGTTCTGACAAGCCAGCGACCCTGACAACTTAGTTACCTTATAAGAAGATGAACGCTAAAAAAAATGTCAGCTAACGCCCTTCTTCAGACATTAATTTCCAACACAATGGGTAGGGTACACTATGGTAGTGCCGAAACAGTAATAACAGGTTTGTGAAAATAAAAGGGAAAAGAAATATCAATATTGGTGACTTTAATCCCGATTTCTAGGGTAAAAGGTGAAACGCGTAGGTGGAAAAGTACGTGTTTCACATCTTTTTCGCGGAATTAGAAGAATATTTCCTACAGTGAATAACTTAAATGGTTATTCGAAAGTAACTCTAGGATTCTAAATCTGAATAAAATAAAAGCTATCTAGAATTTATTAGTGTTTTTAATTTTGATTATTACACAAGATGGAAGGTACTAGAGATAGAATGTTATAATTAATGAGAAGATACTTAGGGTCCAGTTAGTGAAAACCTGCTGCTGCTAGTAATACCAAATTTGGTGGACATAAGCTTCAGAGTATCAGAATTTGATTGTGATTTAAAGAAAATTCCAAAAAAGGCGCACCAGATGTAACTAGCATTACGTAATGTGTGAATTAGCATATCCGCACGCTGAGGCAAAAATATAGAAAGAGTTGAAGAATAACACATCGAACGCAACTTGTTATTAAGCCCAGGTTCAGTTAAAATAAGGTTTTTTGATTATATCAAAATATGTTATTCTATTTGGAAACTAATTTAAATTTTTTAACTGAAAATCAACTTAAATTTTACTACATTTGCTTTTGTTCCATTAAAAAATAACAGTTTTTCGTTCTGCTCTAACTATCGCTTCATCAGAAAATCGTTTTCTGTTAGAATCCCCGATTTCAATCTTAATTTAAAAGTCAAGAATCCCTAATTTCCATAAAATAAGATTTGTGCTTAAGGTGATACATAACATCATCCGGCCAAATTATCAAGTTATTATTTATTTATTTATTTGTTTGTTCTGAAACTTTCCACCATTTTGTAAAATTGTTGATGAAAGATTATACATATACATTTTCGATTAGATGCTCATTACATTTTAATATAATACTAATTTTATTTCAGATATTTTTTTCCTTTTTAAGGGTGTCACGAATCATGCTCGAGGAAAAGTTTCTAGGTCTGATCAACCCGCACAGGAATCTAAGTAAAGTTAACATTTCATAAAGGAATGCAGAAAGAAAGAGTGCATCGTTATTAGGCTCCTGTAATTTGGCGCTATCTCTCACGATTGTCTCACACTTGTCACAGATAAAAAAAATGTGTGACTCCCTTTTAATATCAAGTAGACAGCACATTACTGAGAACACTGTTTAAAGTTCTAAAAAGAAAACTGTCTGTTTAGCTGCCGTTTACTTGTAACAGCACGCATGATGATCCTAAATTAAGTTCAATATTCAAAAACAATGCACTTCATCCTGCTATCTATCATCGAAAGTCATTTTAAATGAAAACCCGTGTATCAGGAGAGATACCAATTAGCATATTTAAACTGACAAGCCGTTCAAATGTAAATCTGAACTGAATGCATAACCCTGTCGGTCACAGGAATGACTACAAACTTGATGATGTTAGCTGCTATCGAGGTAATCGGTCTTTAAACGCGTAAAGTATCAACATACAAAAATCGACTCAAGTTGCGCAGAGGTCTGAGATATATTTCAGAGGCTAACAAATCTGTCAGACGCCTGACAAAAGTAAGTTTTCGCTTCATTTCGAGTGATGCATGTTGTGGAAGAAGTGGTAAGAATAGAAAAATAATATAGCGATGGACTAGGCATAAATTATCGATGAAAGAATTAATTAAGTGGAAGATCGTACTTTGTAAAAGTATCTGGCAGCGTTCAATCTGATAATTCTGTCAAGATTTGGCGCCAGCAGTGGGTAATTTTGGAAAAAAGAAACTATTGATTTTGAAGATATTTAGGAAGAATATTTGACAGGAAATAATTCTTTTTTTTAATTTGTTGAAGAGTTACATGTAATTGAATGTAATAATTTGATCGCAGGATATTCTATCTTCATCATAATCTTAAATACATACCACTTGTGTGAAATTATCAACTAGTTAAAGAATTACATACTTCTATTTAAGAATTAATTATATCATTGAATGTCAATTAACTTTATGATAAGCAAAATTTAAAAAAATAAAAACTGTCTATAATACCACGTAGAAATGATGTTATCATAAAATGTAACAGATTTAAGGGAAGACAAGACTGTGTGCAATGGGAAATATGCGAGCTTTCACCCCTTCGGGACGGGAGCCTTTTACGAAATTTTTAATTTTTCGTCACCGTTTTTTAAAAACAGAAATTTGTATCTTCTTGAATCGAGAAAATGCGCTGATTAAATAAGGTAAATTTTACAGTAAAATTTTAGTGGTGAGGAAATACGAGGATCCTGAGCGCTTCATGCGGCACGTATACGTGTCGCTCGTCCCCAAGGGGTTAAGACCCGTTTCCTCAGAAAATACCCGACCGATTTTGATGAAATTTGGAATCCTTATTCACTGGATTATACTCAAGACATACGATAGAAAGTTTTTTTTTTTCTGCGACTAAAACTTTTTATTTTAGAGCAATGGCAATTTTTCAGACATTTTCCATTTTTCAGAAAAAAAAAAAAAAAAAAAAAAAAAAAACATTTCTGAGACTAATTAGAATTTTTCTAAACTGTCTGCCACATATGATCTTATATTTATACGCTATCACCAAAATTTTTTTTTATCGAAATCGCTCGAATACTTTAGAAGTTAATGCGGGTTTTAGCTGAAAAGTACAATTTTTCGGAGAGTTTAGACACTTCTAACACATGTGAAGTTTTTGCACAGTTCTATCAAACACATGAATTAAAGTATATATAAACACTTGGATAAAATTAGTTACATATGAGGCGTTCAGACGACAATTTGACTAACTCCATTTTAAGTAGCATTTTTTAAAACAAAGGAACATTGAAAATTTTCTATATATTTATACAGTGATAAAAAGTTACCCTTCATTAAAAGAAAATTAATGAGCTCAATCAAAATATCCCGAGAAAAAATATTACATATATAAAATATTTTTATAGTTCGAATAACTTTAACTCTTTATACTGAACATTTTCATTTGATAGAGTTTATCGATTTGTGCACTGAACCAGTGGCGTACCCAGGATTTTATTTCGGGGGGGGGCTGACTTAAATTTTCATAATGTTCTAAATCTTACGAAACACGTTGCATTGTGTTATGAACAGAAATCATTTTTGCCAATAAGGCCGTAGCCAGAGGGGGGGAGGCAGGGCCGTAACCAGATGGGGGCAAGGTGGGCTGAGCCCCCTCTAGCTCTCATAGTATTTTAATATAATAGTAATAGTATACCTATTACATTAAAGATTTTAAAACTTTTTCTTGCAAATACTTTAAAATTGCTAAAATACATAAAAGATGCTGAAAAGTGATAGAGAAACTTTTAGGTATAGTGTTTTATTATTATTCCTTATAAGGCATTTTAAATATCAAGCAACCAGAAAAAGTGATATTTTGTACCCCAAAAGGTATTTAATACTCGGGTAAAAACGAACCAAATCTACTAATAAGAGACGCAGAATTTCTGAATTATATTATTTTAGGAAAATGTTATTTGCCAGGATCTTCAAATTTTGAATGCATTTATTTTTAACATGTAAATTGCAATGTTCCTAATAACTTTTCAAATTTTAGGAACATGTAATTATTATCAAATTATAAATTTTTCCATCAAATATCTGGACAGGGAGGAGTATTTTACCCTCTAATTTTATTATTTATTAAAGTGGTAGAGAAAAGGCTCGTGGATTAGCCCCAGCAAAAAAATTCAAAGCCCCCTCTGGCTTCGCACTCTAGTTACGGTTCTGGGGGGAGGGGGGGGTGCAAGGGTGACTTTGTTCCGAATTTTCCGAAAATTTGAAAAATTCGGTCATCAGTCCGAAAATTTGGACTTAAAAAATTATCGCGATTTTTGACAAATGGTCGCCGAAAAAAATTTCGTCAATCGTTCGCAAAAAAAATCTCCAATTTCTTTAAAGGATCAAGGAAAAAACCGGAATTATGTCATACGGCCGCAGATAAAATGCGAAGTTTGTCAAAGGATCGCGAAAAAGAAGTCAAATTTCGTCAAATGATAGCGGAGAAAACATGAATTTCGTCAAATTATTCTAGAGGAAACGCTAATTTCGTCAAAATGAGCACAGAAAAAACCCGAATTTCGTCAGAAGGCCGCAGAAAAAACGCGAATTTCATCAAAAGGTCGCGGAAAAACGCGAATTTCGAAAAAAAGATCGCTAAAAACACGCATTCCGTCAAAGGGCTGGGAAAAAGAAGCTAATTTTGTAAAGGATCGCAAAAAACGCGAATTTCGTCAAAGGGACACGGGAAAACGTGAATTTCGTCAAAAGGCCACAGAAAATCGCAAATTTCATCAAAAAGACGAGAAAAAGCGCGAATTTCGACAAAAAGCCGCGAAAAAACGCAAATTTCGAGGAAGGATTGCGCAAAAACCCGAATTTTGTCAAATGACCACAGAAAAAACGCGAATCTCGTCAAAGGACCACAGAAAACTGCAAATTTCGACAAAGCATCGCTAAAAAAACACGCTTTTCAGCTTCCCTTTGACGGAATAACACGAATTCCGTCAAAGGGACACAGAAAAACGTGAATTTCATCAAAAGGCCGCAGTAAAACGCAAATTTCATCAAAAAAGACGAGAAAAAACGCAAATTTCGTCAGAGAGCCGCGGAAAAAACGCAAATTTCGACAAAGGATTGCATTAAAAACACGAATTTCGGCAAATGAACACAGAAAAAAACGCGAATTTCGACGAAGGATTGCGTAAAAAAACATGAATTTCGGCAAATGACCTCAGAAAAAACGCAAATTTCCTCAAAGGGCCGCAGAAAAAACGCAAATTTCCTCAAAGGGCTGCAGAAAAAACGCAAATTTTGGCAAAGGATTGCTAAAAAAAGTATGCATTCCGTCAAAGGGAAGCGGAAAAAACGCGAATTTCGTTAAAGGATTGCAAAAAAAAAAAGCATGGTCACAAAGAAGGGCCACAGAGAAACGTGACTTTCGGCAAAAGACTGCGGAAAGAAGCGAATTTCGTCAAACAGCAGCGAAAAAACAAAAAAACACGACCATTTCCACAAAAAAACGCGAATTTCGTCAAAGAGCCGCGAAATTCCTCAAAAAGACGAGAAAAAAGCGAATTTCGTCAAAAAAGCCGCGAAAAAAACGCAAATTTCGACGAAGGGTTTCGTAAAAAACGCGAATTTCGGCAAAAGTTCACGAAAAAAACTCGAATTATATCAAAAACTCGCGGAAAAAATGCAAATTTTGACAAAGGATCACGAAAAAAAAAAAACGCGAATTTCGTCAAAGGGTCGCGGAAAAAAGCTAATTTTGTCAAAAGTTCGGGGAAAATGCAAATTTCGTCAAAGTGTGATAAAAACCTGTATTTCATCAAAGGATCGCGTTAAAAACACATACAAATATCTGTGTTTATTATTATATGTATAGTTTTTAAACTGAAATAATATGCTGAACTTTTTAGAAATCTGGTTAACCCGAACCCACTCAGCCTGAAATTGACCTGAATATAAACAGAGTTAACCCAAACTACAACAAAAATAATTAGCAGCAGGAAGGGATTACCTCTCCTTTCCCCCTCTGCTGTAACCTTTCAGAAAATTTGCTGAGAATTTCAGATTTTTTTTTTTTTTTAACTCAGACTCAAATCTGGGGGGAAGATGGGAGGGCACGGATCCGATCCTGAGACCGTCCCACGTCGAAATCTGTTGAAAAGTGTTACTGTTTTCTTTTTTTTATATATACTTTCATTTAAAAGAAAGTCATTATAACTTAAAATCTATAAAATTGTTCTTCCAATCCCCGATACTAAATTCTGGCTACGGTTCTTGTTTAACAATAAATTAATATTGTAACAAACACAAAATATTTTTTGTATACACAAAATATTTTCATACACATATATAAAATAAAGACTTTGTTTATTATTTGTGCATTGCACAAGTAATAAGAAGAACTTTAAACCGTTCCAGATGAAAAATACTGGCTGCAAAGTTAAGACAGAATAGGAAGATAAGTGGGGGGAGGGGACATTACCGAACTATCAAAGATGTCTTTGCAGTCAAACAAGAAGTCACTGTGTATCTTACAGATACGAGGAAGTAATCGAGTGTTAAAAACAAAAGTTAATGAATATCATTCACAGTCAGCTCTTCCGCACATATATAGTGTGCCTGACTTCCGACTTAGCCAAAATTCTGAAAGGATTAGCTAAGGTGTCATTATGCACTAATATGGGACTAACAAGAAAGACAAGTGCGATGCATGACAAATATATATATAATTGAATTGATCTAAAAAGTAAGAAGTAAACTTTTTTTACCATTTAATCTGACCGTTTTGGCAGGTAAAAGAGGTTTAGTCCCTTCAACCCTCCGCACCCCCATATTTCGGTGTGGCATGGAGATGCGACTGAAAAATGAAAGTTAATAAGCTACTTTTACAGTCAACTCTTCCGCACCGGATTTCCGATTTAGACGAAATCGACTTGAGATTAGCTGTGGTGTTACTGTGCATTAACATACCCCCGCATTGACAATCTTGGTGCCGCCGACTATGGGAAAAATTAAAAAAATCCTTAAATTAAACTACTTTTAGATTTGTCGAATTTATTTGTAGGTCTCTTGAACTCAGTATATATGTTTTCATTTATCGAGTAAAACAGTGATTTCAGTCATTTGAAAATGGATTTTGTGGTCTCAAGTAAATTTGGTCGCAGGACTGAGGAGGATATTGGATTAACAGGAAAAACAAATTCGTGGCATGCCAGAAAACAAAACAAATTTATCTGAAAAAGAAGGAATATCAGCCCTTTTTTCATTTCACTGCGATCTCTTGAGAGGTGAAATGGAGCTGTAACGTCATAACCCCCGTCCCCATCGAATCCTTTGGTGTATGCTGGGGCATCACTGTGCACTAATATATGGGACTAACCAGAATAGCTGCGTCGCAGAAAAAAATTAAAAATTAATCTCAAAAGAAAGAAAAAAAACTGGAATTTTTTTTTTCATTTCATATTTGATTATTTCGGAAGAGTAAGTAACCCCATCAGCCCCTTCCCCTCATTGGGTATACTGTGGTGTAACTGTGCGTTGATATGAGACTAGCCAGAACGTGTAGTTCGTTGTATTGCAGAAAACAAGTGCATTACAAATTCATCTCGAACAAAAAGAAAAATATCAGCCCTTTTTTCATTTCATTTTCGACTATTTTGGGAAGGGGCTGTAACCCATCACCCCCTTTATACTTCTTTCGGTATAATGTGGTGTCACTGTGCACTAATATGGAACTAAAGAGAAGAGAGTGGCTAGTCTGTTTAATAATAGGAGAAAAAAAATACAAATTTATCTCAAACAGAAAGAAAAAAAGCAATATTTTTTTATTTCATTTTCGACTATTTCGGGAGGAGGGGGCTGTAATTCCATCAGCCCCCTCCCCATCTTTGGGTATGCTGTGATGTCAATGTGGACTAATATGGTGTTAACGAGAATGGCTATTTCGCTGTATGGCAGAAGAAAAATTACAAATTTATCTCAAACAAGAAGAAAAAAAAACAGCCTTTTTTTTTTTCATTTCATTTTCAACTATTTAGGAAAGGGACACCCCATTAACCCCTTTCACCTCTTTGGGTATAATGTGGTATCACTGTGCACTAGTATGGAACTAAAGAGAAGAGAGCGGCTAGTCTGTTGAATGATAGAGGAAAAATACAAATTTATCTCAAACAAAAAGGAAAATATCAGAACTTTTTCATTTCATGTTCGAATTTTTGGGAGAGGGCTGTAACTCCATTAACCCCCTTCTATCTTTTCGGGTATAATGTGATGTCACTGTACACTAATATGGAACTACAGCGAAGGGAGCGGCTAGTCTGTTAAATGATAGGGGAGAAAATGCAAATTTATCTCAAATAGACAGAAAAAAATCAGCTCTACTTTTTCATTTCATTTTCGACTATTTCCAGAGGAGGAAGTTGTAATTCCATCAGCCCCCTCCCCATCTTAAGGTATGCTGTGATGTCAATGTGGACTAATGTGATGTTAACGAGAATGGCTATTTTACTGTATGACAGAAGAAAAAATTACAGATTTATCTTTAATAAGTAAAGAAAAAACACTTTTTTATTTAATTTTTCGCGATTTCTGGTTGGGGGGGGGGGGGGCTGTAACCCCATCAACCCCTTTCTCTTCTTTGGTGTCAATATGGACTAATATGGAACTAAAGCGAAGGAAGCGCATAGTCTGTTGAACGATAGGGGAAAAATGCAAATTTATCTTAAACAGACAGAAAAAATTCAGCACTATTTTTTCATTTCATTTTCGACCATTTCGAGAGGAGGGGGCTGAAATTCCATCAGCCCCCTAACTAATATAACCTGGACTAATATGGTGTTAACGAGAATGGTTATTTTGCTGTATGGAAGAAGAAAAAATTACAGATTTATCTTTAAAAAGTAAGAAAAAAACACCTTTTCATTTAATTTTTTGACTATTTCGGGAGGAGTAGGGGGATGGGGCTATAACCCCGTCAGCCCCCCTTTCTCTTCTTTGTTGTCAATGCGGACTAATATGGGACTAATGAGAATGGTTTGTCCGCTGTATAATGGAAAAAAATTTAAAAAATTTCCATAAAAGAAAGACGAAAAATCAGCACCTTTCTATATCACTTTCGAAAATTTCGGGGGGGGGGGGGCTGTAGCCCCATCAGCCCCCCCCCTTGTGTACGCCACTGCACTGAACGGCTCATATCTTATTCAATGTATGCTCTTTCTACCTCAGGCAAGTGTGCTGCCAGTGGGATTTTGTGCCTGCCGATTTGTGCATTGAACGGCTCATAGAATAAATGAGTGTAAAAAGTTAGAGTAAAATTAAATGCGTGTCGTCCCAGTTATGCCTTCCCTTAAGGCTGTTCTTAACTGCTCTGCCCAACAAGCGCAAAACGTTTTGACACGTTTACAAATTCAATTTTTAACGGGAAGATATAAAATTGGAAAGCCTGGCCATGGAAGCGATTTGGAATGGAACTGTTTTTCCATTTTTTGATCCATCCATTACCTATTGAGTTATAAGCGTTTTGGATCACGTGATAAACACGTTTTCGCCCGTTCTTGAGTGCTTATTCTCCGTTCGCGCGGAAACTCGGTTCAAAACGTCCATTTTGACACTCTTTTCTGAAAGATCTTTTGCGTTTGCAAAAAAATAGAAAAACAGCTCGATGACATAGTTTCTGAACAACGACACCAGCTAGTTTCATGCATTTCCGAACAAAAATAAATTAAAACTTATGTCAGAAAGTGGCCCTTTTGGTTTTGAGAACACCCTTAAGAGAAGTCCGTCACTTTTACAGCAACTTTAATTACAAGATTTTTACCTATATTTCTCACATGTCATACTTTTCTTCAGATTTATTCGATTTTAACAACCTCTTCAGAAATTACTCGTTACAGTCTGATTATTATATCCTATGATTCATTTTAATACCGATAAATACAAATTTTATTTATGACACGAAAAATAGTCATCATTTATTTCAAAAAATACATTTTAAATAAATATATTAAATTTAAAAAATCAAAAAATCCGACTGCGTAAAAAGTGAACTAATTAAATATTTCTCATCAATATGAAACTATTTTTTTATATTACTTACCTTTTTTTTTAAATTTATTTACTCGTATTGATGACTTTTAAGTTGTGTTTAATTGTTAGTTCTTATCTACAAACACTGTTTTGATGAGGCCTATAGATGTCTATTAAGAAGGTTAAACTTACAGTAAAGGCCGAGATCAGAAGTACACAACTTCCAGGTTGTGTAATATTTAAACGGAGCTTCTGACTGCAAAATGGTCAATGAAACATCGTCTTCATTTTGAAAGACCTATCCAATGACATGCCACTCAATAAGGTACGTAAAAAAATTTTTCGTCTCTACCGCCATTTTGAATTTATAAAAACAAAACCTATCCTATAACCATCGGAAGGTTAAGACGAATCGATGGAGACCTCATTCATTAAAATCCATCCAGCCGTTGGGATTTTTTGAGGGTATAAAGAAATCCACATACACAGATACGCTTGAAACACATAACCCTTCTTTTCAGTCGGGTAAATACAGTTGTTGCGCGTAAAAATACAAACACAAGAACTAAATTTAGTTTCAGTTTTGCTGATTTCATTATTATAAAAAAAATTAGATAAATCTATATGTATTGTTTTGCAAAATATGTGATGTAAATTTTATTTGTTGTTGATTTGAACTTCTTTTATGTAATATTTTCCATAATTTAATTATAAATACTTTTCCATTAAAGTATATTTCATATAATCTAAAACCTTTAGGTCCAGGTTTATATCAAATATTCATAGAGAAAAACTGAAAACTGAAAATAATACTTATTTTGTGACAGTAAGGTTGCGCGAAATATTATTATTATTATTATTATTATTTTGTTAAATGGTGAATCTTTTCCGTGTTTCTATTCATCGGTATTCAAATTAAATCTTGCAATACAATACTTACACAATAAAAAATAATTTCTGAATAGCAGGTTTAAATCGAATAATCTGAACGAAACTATGATACATGAAATTTCTTTAAAAAAAGAATAATCTTCCAATTAAAGGTAACGTAAAACTGGTGAACTCCTTTTACAGAGATAAAAAAAAAGTCACCAGGTAGAATATTTAAGGCGGCATATAGTACAAACCATTGCACTTTAAATTTTGAAAATAATTTTTAATATCAAGCAAGAGAAACGATATGTTAAAAAAGTATGTGTCACAAAAAAAGTAACATCATTAAGATTGCAGAACTGCCACAGGTGACTACTTTTATATTCTGTTCGCACCACTATTTATACGAAATACATTTTGTAGTACATTACTCTTGCAAATGTTGTGAAAGCGTACGTAAAAGATTTTGTTTTGAAAAAGGGGTGCGAAACAGAACAAAAAAATAGTCGCCTGTGGCAATCCTGTAATTGTGTCATGATTTCGTGCTAACTGTAGATAATTTTAGATGAGAAAAAGATTGATTTTGCGTTTAGGAAAACATTTGATAGACAAAACAACAACAACAAAAAAAATTAGAATTTATTGAGGAGGTACGTGTAATTGAATGTAATAATTCGATCTCATAATATTGTATCTTTAGCAGGATCATGAAACGGTTACACTTGTACCAAATTATCAACATGTTGAATAATTACATGTATTGATTAAATAAGGGGGGTTCAGGGCTTGATCGACACCGAAAAACATGTAAACAGAGTTCTCGCTTCGAGCCCATATAAAAACAGAAGTATTCAATGCAACTAATTTAAACTTTCTGATATTTTTAAGGCATGTTTGTAGTCTTATAAATTTATAAAATGAAGCACTTCAATGTAATAAAATAAAAAATGTAGCAAAATTTATATAACACAATTTAAAAAAAATTAGGTGTCATATCACCATCCGTAAGATATCTTAATGTTGAATTGACATAAGAACCCAATTTTTGCTTTAAAATGATCAGGAAACTTTGCTCTATAGAATGAATTAAGGATATAATATCCCTCAAAAAAAACCTTATTAAAAAAACTCTCAAAGTTGAAAATTTAAAAAACCCTAAAAAATACAATTTTCTTTTCGTAAAAAATACTCAAAATATTAAGGTACCTAAAATATATTAATTCATTCTATAGATAATGATGTTATATGCATGCAAAAAGAAAAAAAAATTAAACCATTCCATCAAATAGTTTTTTTTTTTTTTAATCTTACGGATAGTCGTCAAAAATCAAGTTTTGAGAAAACGCGACTTATAGTTGCAATTAAATGGGTGCGGCTATGAAAGTGATTGTTACATAAATGCTTATAACTCCATTAAAAATGCAAATATTTTTATGCGTTTTTTTGCAGAATTAATTGAATAATCAAAATAAATACTAAAAAAAAAATCGATTTTTTTAAAAGTTTTCAAGCCCTGAGCCCCCTTAATAATTAATTAAATTGTAGCTCTAAATACACAGAATGGAAATTACGTTTTTTGATGTATTAAATAAAAAAAAAAAATAAATAAATCCCGTCAATAAGACAGTGTTAATTTGAATTATTAATATGTTCGACAGCAACTAAGATAGTCCCAACGATAGCCCTAAAGAAAAAAATACCATATCGTTTAAATACGATGTTAATTTTCTTTCATTTATGACTTCAGAACGGGTTCACGTTTGGACACGAGTTGTACTTGAGTAAATCACAGCGAATGAGGGTAAAGTAAAAAGGGAAAAAATGCCAATTAGCATATTTCAAAAGACAAACTATTCAAATGTAAATTTGAAGTAAAGTCATAACTTCCTTATACTTTAAAAAAGACAAATGTTTCTTAAACTAGGAAAATATAATGCAGCCACAAGCGCAAATATAGAGTAGCCGCTTCCGAGTTACCCATAATTCAGAAAAATGTTCTTTACCTTCAGAAAGCTCAGAAACCAACATATTTTCGAAAATTAATGACGCATTTATATAAAAAAAAAAGTTTTTTTTGATGGCACTGATTTTCGGAAGCGTTTCCGAGTCGTTTTCAGAGTGCATTAATCAGTTTTCTTAACCTGGAATATAGGTTTTGCGGATGCTATCTGTTCCCAAGTACACGTTTTCATTTTCAACAAACATATTTTACAAACAAACATGATAAATTAACAAAATTAACATTAATATTATTTTGTTTACTCTTGCATGTGTGAATTCAGATACGCAGCTGTAAATGTTTCATTGTCGTATGTATTTTTTTACAGTGCAGGAATATTTATTTTGATTACCATCTTAGGGGCTCTACATAGATAACGTTATCAACTTTTTGGCAATTTTGGACCCCTTACCCCCCTTACGATATCATACGTTATCATTCCTTGATCTCCCCGCCCGTAATGATATCGTTATCATTGTCAAAAATCTCTTTTCATTTTTAAATTTTTTACTTTGTTTAGAGTGATATACAAATATGGCTATTCGTTTTTCGCATAGTTCATTGATTCAAATGAAGGCAATAAAATATCACTTTATATATGAAAAACTTTATATCAAACAACACGTAAAAGAAATAGTTACTATTTTTGAATATTTAATAATAGTTTTTGTTACATAATGCATTCAACAGAAATAATGTCTTCTTACACTTGCCCCCGCATGAGAGGGGGGGGGAGGTGGCAGATAGAACTTCTTATCAACAAAATAGGTGGAAAACTTTCTTTCTCTTTTATTTACCAGTAAACACAAATATCAAATCATTTCAAACATACTACGCATGTGGTTTCTTGAACAACGGATTATATAGGCATACACATATAACAGAAAAAATAAAAATGCCAAACGTTAGGGTAATCCACATTTTGGAATTAAATAATTTTTTAATCATTGAATGATTTTAATAATAACTTTGTATTTTCATAAAAATAGATAGCAGACTAAAAAAATAATAATATACTATTTTGATGTAAAGACCAAGTAAAAGAGAACATTATCAAAAATGATAACGATATTAATAAACAACCGCCTAGAGGTATCTTACGATATCATGTGATAGACCACTCCCTCAACCCTAAAATGATAACATTATATGTGGACAACCCCTTAAAGCGAGAGTCTGCTAGCAAGTTAATCGTTTTTTAAATCTGTAAAGTATTAACATACAAAAATGGACTCGAATTGTTTATAGGATTGATATGTTTTTCAGAGGCTGACACATCTGTCACATGACTGACAAAAGTAAGTTTTCACTTCATTTCCAATGATGCATGTTGCGGAAGAGGCTGACTTGGTGCTAAGCAAAGAATACATATATATATATTCGAAGAAATATGCATAAATTAAGTATGAAAGAGTTAATTAAGCGTAAGATCACATTTTGAAAAAATGTTTGTCAACGTTCAATCTGATAATTCCATCACGATTTGGCGCCAACTGTAGATAATTTTGCCGGAAGAAAGATTGATTTTGGAGAAAACATTTGGTAAAAGTAAAAAGAATTTATCAAAGAGCTACGTGTAAATGAATGTAATAATTTAATCGTAGAATATTCTACGTTCAGTGGGATCTTAAAGAGATAATTTTTATGCAAAACTAACAACCAGTTGGAGAATTACGTGCTTCGATTTGAAAATTATGTATATGAATATTTGAAATAAATATCTTAAAGGCATTGTGCCTGCGTAAAATATCTCCATTTATAATTTTTTCACAAAGTTAAAAATATTTATACAGGTCTACACAGTCATACACAATCTAAACAGTTCATTGATATCTTAGATTTGTAAGGAAATGGTGTATTTTTAAATCATTGAATAATTTTCGGTGTTATTTAATTGAATAATTGTCGACAATTCCAGTCGAAAAGAAAATCAAGACGAAAAGGAGACAGACAGAGGAGATCCAAATTTTCCAAATTTAAAAATTCATCTTGTATTATGAATGCATTTTTTAAATAAAAAAGTATATCTTTCACAACTCAAACTCTGTAATCCAGATTTATCCAATGAATAAGTAGGGGTCCTTAGAACTAGTACTAGCTGATCTACCCACCCATCCTGACCTAAATAACACATATGCCGATAATAAGTATTATAATGATAACTTTACGGGAAAAAACATCAGGGTATCAGTTTATATCTTTATCAATAAATTATAATTATGTATACGATATCCTTTATATTATGTGCTCAATTACATATTATGTGTGGAAATAAATAATAATAATAACCATAAGTCTACTGTAAAAAAAAAAAAGATAATAATAACCGATAAATAAGTTAATGAAGAGAAATAATAACCGATTAATAACGTATGCCGTAACATATACATCAGATTTATTTTAGCCCTAAAACATAGAAAAATTTACATTTTTTAAATAAAAAATAAAACCAATGTACTTAATAGAACTGATTGACAAAAAAGATATAAATACAGAAAAGTAAATTTTTTTGAGATTTTTACAGAACATTTTTTCCTTTCATCCAACAGAATTTAAAAAGACATGCTAAAAGATACTAAATAAATAAATAAAATAACCGATAAAACTTTTCTTAACGCCTATGAACAAAAGGATTTGCTGCCTTCAGTGGAGATTGATTCCAAGTCAAAGGAGTACATTTTAATATTCAAGCCATGTCTTCTATAAGCCAAAAACCAGGTATATTAAATATCCGTTGATATTTATACGAATGTATATTCTTGCTTGAATCTTCCTCTGTACCTTATCATGAAATTTAATCTCCGAATGGTCATACTAACGGAAAATTACATGATGAGAGAAGTCTTAAATTTACAGTATAGTTAATAATATATATTCCATTACTAAGACGAAATAATACATTTATAACGTATGCGATTTTGATGCAAATAATTTTTTGATTTTATCTCGATCAGGAACTTGTGATTATTAAATACGAATATTCACCTTACCTTGCAATCAAATGGAATGAAGTTCTGAAATAATAACTATTGTCATTATTCCACACCCAAAAAAGCAGTCTGTATACAAGTTAAATTCATTATAAATAAAATATGTTCAAACACTATTCATTGTTCAATTTGATTGCTCTTTTAATATAAGTGTGATTTGATTTAAAAAATATAAAAATAAAAAAAGGAATTTTTAAGGAGAGAAGGTCACTACAGTGTACTGTCATTATGTTAAAGACATTAAAACTAAAAAGACATTGAGGTCAAAATAATTTAATGACTCAGTCATTATTATATCATTGCAGTTTTATTCATAGCCTAACAATTTGAAATGATTGGATATTTTCATATCTGCGGTAGTAAGAATTATATGACAAAATAACAGGGTCTCGGCCTCGAAACGTAATTTTTTGTTTGTTTGCTTGTTGCGGTTACCGTCCAGGTTCATTTAAAATAAGATTTTTTGATTATATCAAAATATTTCATTTTATTTGGAAACCAATTTAAATTGTTTACCTGAAATTCAACTTAAATTTAATGCACCCGTTTTTTTTCCTTAAAAAAATAACAGTTTTTGGTTATGCTCCAGCTATCATTTCATCGGAAAATCGTTTTCTGTTAGAATGCCCGATTTCAGTCCTAAGTTAAAAGTCAAGAATCCCTAATTTCAATAAAATAAGATTTGTGTTTAAGATGATACATAACATCATTCAGCCAAATTGTAAAGTTTTCATTATTTATTTGTTCTGAGCCTTTCCACCATTTTATAAATTTCTTGATAAAAGATTAAGAATTCATTTTCAATTAGGTTTCTTTTTAATTTGAACGAGAATAACGCATACTGTCTTCAAAACAGCTTTAGTCTTGAAATAAAAGAAGAAAACAATTGTCGGTATCCGGTCTATGTACTACAGGTTTGATTTGGTTACTTACGTTAGATCTTTTCTAAAATTCAAACGAGCTATCTTCTAATACATTCTTGAATACTTTTTCATACGTAAACACGCAAATTCGCAAGCGTTTTTACTCAGAAACTGTGAAATGGAATAGTGTTTCCCATTTTTCAATAAATGCAAAAGATTTTTCGGAAATTGGTGTCAAAGATGACGAATTGGAACTGTATTTTCGGACGTTTTACAACCCGAGAAAAGTCTTCAGGACACAGAATCGTTTATAAATCAAGTTAAAATCCATTTATCAAACAATGAAAAACATTATTCGATTACAAATTACTTCATTAGTCAATTGTTAATTCCGTGCTTTTTCATTTAAAAACGAGTTCGTGATTTTGTCAGAAAATTGTTGAACGGGGGAAAATATTTTTTTCAGAACTGCTTTAAGAGTACCATTAATCCTTTCCAGGGAAAGCAATTATGTTTCTGTAATGTCGAACTCTCCCCGGAATTAACAAAAGCAATTAGTTAAAAATATGGAAAAGCAATTTTTTCAACTTGTTTTCATCAAAGTTAAAAAAGTAAAATTTAATTAAAAGTTTCAGCTGCGAATCATGATTAAAATTAGGTGGGATATAGTATATCTCACCGCCCCTCAAGGGGTTAAGAAAAAGGTAGTGTATAAAATTTTGATCCGTCCTTTCGCTGGTTTTAGAAATAGTGAAATAGATTCGGAATTTATTGTAATAAAAATATATCACACCATACTAAAAGAAATTCGTTTTTACATTAACAAAAAATTAAGCTGTTAAAAAATGATGTCCCATCACTTACATATGTTTTTGATCAAAGACGCATTTTATTCTCCTTCTGTTATCTCAATCAATCATGATCGAGGCCTAAGCAAGTTCGAGGCTCGCAATTTTCATTCATTGATAAAATACAAACTGCTGCTTTAACAGACTGCCTATTGTTACATTTTTGTTTTTGTTTTTTCCCTTAAGGTTCATTTCCAAGAATAGATTATGAAATTCATCACAGGCGAACCGAAACATGAGCAGCAAGGAGAGATTGATAGAGAAAAGAAAGGGTTAAATGCCAACTTTTCAATGCGAGGAGTATCGAATGAGAAGCTCTTGATACAGAGTAATAATTATGGCGTATCAATAAGTATGAAATGACCGTTCTGTCAGAGGGAAAATTCTACATGGATGCAGAAATTTTAAATAGAAAAGTACTTAAGAAAGGAAGTTTGAATGAAGAATCTGATACAATGTTTATAGAAATAAATTGCTCAATATAAAGTAATTACAGTGAAATCTATCTAAGAGGTGATCCATAAATGATGTCACTTTTTTTTTTCAATATTTTTTATCCCCCTCCTTCCCTTTGTCACAAAATGTCACACTTCACCATACCCCCTCCCCTCCCCTTGTCACATGTCACGCTATATTACGTAAACATATACAGAAGTTCAGAAACAAAGCACTACATTATAGGTCATTTTCAAATTTTATTTTTGAACTTCAACTATATGTTTTAATGACATTTGTGAGCATAACAATAAAAATGATTCATGTATTTATTTTGTATGAAATAAGATTAAGGTTTACAACAAAAAACTGAATTAATATACAATAGTAATAAACTATTAATATGAAAGAGCAATTGAAAACAGTAGTATTTTAGAATTTGAAATGGAATTTAATATATTTGGTTTTTAAATATTATATTTACTTTATGAACACAAAATACTTTAAAACAGATTGATTTTGAAGAAGAAGCCTCAATATTAGTTTTACTTAAATGGAATTGACATCACATTTCATTTGTCACATTAATATGAACATTTATAAAATTATATATTAATTCATGAAATAGAAATTACTCTAAATCATTTACTATTACGACTCTTCCTCCCTTGGAAAAGATATATCCTCGTCCATAGAGTACACAAACATTTTGACATCACTCTCATCCTCGGGGTTTAGTAAGCCCTCTAATGTCAATACAATGATAGTAAGCCCTCTAATGTTTAACTAAAATGTGCGATGTCACACTTCTTCTTACCCCCTCCTACCCCCTTGTCACAAACTGTCACAATTTCGCGAACCCCCCTCCCCCCTCCAAGCGTGACATCATTTCTGGATGGCCCCTAATGCGGAAACGCTTGGGACTGAAATAAAATTCCACCTTAGACAGAAAGACAGACATCCTGTTCACATAGTATTAAACATTTCTTTGGCTAAAAATTAAAACTAACGTATCTTTTAACTTTTTTTTAAATTAAATAAACATGAAATCTTTGTACATATTTTTATATATTTATAGTAATACTAGCAGGCTATGCCCGCTGCGCTGGTCAATATTTCCAAATGAACCTTGGATTAAACTAAATGGTGAATTTGAACTTGTATTTTAAACAATATGGATCTTCAGCTTGACCTTGCACATTACTGAAAACGATGCGAATGCCATTGCGATATAATGTTATCTTAAGCGTTGGACAAAATTTAGCAATTAAGAAGTAATTGTTTTAGTTGATTATAAACAGCGCACTTATGGTCGGGTAATGAGACCGTTATGACAACAGGAATTAATACCTCTGTAACAACATATTTATCTTTAATTGCTAAATTTTGTCCAACGCTTAAGATACACATTATACTCGCAATGGCATTCGACATCAAAAAAGTTCAAATTAACACTAAACTTTCATAATCAAAGGTTCACTTAATTTTTGAACTTTTACTGTTTCTCTATAACTAAGTACCCTTGAACAATATGTATACACTAAAACCTTTCCAAAATTATTACCTAACTAATTGCGGTATATCCTACGAAAGTATTATAAACAATCGGAATGAAATACAAATTTCCGTTGTAAATATATAGTAGATGATGATGATGCGATTTTGTGTAATAGAATTCATAGTAAAGTTTTCGCTTCAAACAAAAACGATGCTTTCAACATTAAAGCTAATACACCAATATGTGAAGTATCCGAATACGGAAGGTTAACTTGAATTCTCATGAGCAACTACTAAAAGAAAAGTGAATATGTGACTTTTGTGATACTTTTATGTCAGCCGGGCGCAGGTAATAAATCAATAAAGATTGTTTTCATAGCATATTCTTATTTTATTATTTTCATTTAAAACACAAACACACTCGTTTCATTTAAAATGCATGCCTTATACTAATTTCATTTAAAAAACTGAAAAGATAAACAATAACAGGAAATAATGCCATAATTAAAAGCAAAAAAATATTTTTAATTTACATACGAAAAATGTAACTACTGCTACTGGGAATTTTAAAAATGCTATCAGTGAGATGTGCGCACAGTTGTTATAAATGTACCCATTTTTTCTTCTTATCGAGGAGCAATTTATAAATCGCACAATATTATTCCAATTCCAATTTCTTTCATTGAGGAACCTATGACCGGAAAAAATGGAAAAAGACTCTTGTAGATTCTTCGGATGACGGCATCTGACGCCATAAACCGAGTTTATATATATGAAAATAATTTTTAAGTCGTTACTAACATTAATTTCATACTTAAATATTTTCATTGGTACTACTTGTTATCCCGTCGACCCATTTCGCCAAATTATATAAATCGCCAAACCATTCGCCAAATTATATAAATTGACATAATCTTTATTTTAAATAACGAAATAACAAATCAATTAGTATAACATTAATAAAAATACAAATAAAACGTCGAAATTAAAATCACTTGATGACGCAAACACGTGTAGTTTGTTTAAATTCAAGTGAATTTGATAGTTACGATCAACCATTATTGGCATTTAATCTTATAGTTTGACGATAGATTTTTGGTCGACGGAATATCTAAGTAGTACCTTTTCCATTTTTGTTTTATAACGCTAAATTCTCAGTAATTTTTTCCCTTTTATTTTACATAAAATCACTATTTTTTAAAAAAAATTAAGATGCTTGCATTTTTATTTCAAACTCATAGAGCCGTTTTTATTTTTTAGCCAAAAGGGTTGATTTGAATTTTTTCCGTTGCTAGAGTAACGGATGTAATGATAGATATTTTGAGGTTTAGATGCCAAAGACACCGCCAAATTAGAAAAATATGAAATGTGTCATGAACTGTTGGACTTATAAAAATTTATTTGGTAGCATTCGATTCAGCATACAAAACTACATTAAAATATGCTATCATTTGACGCATAATTTTGATATTCGATTTTTTTCCCCTCCCCGTGCAAAAACCATTAGGGGTGACACTTTAGAAAATCCTTTCTTAGCAGAAGTTTATGTCATAAGAAGTATTTTTACCACGATTTTCAAGATTTTAGGTTCAGTAGTTTGCACTGTGCGTTAATTAGTCCCCTAATCCAGACTTTATTTTATATATTAGATATGCGATTTTGCGGTGAATCGATGATCGAAAATTAGTCCAATATCATTTGAAATATTACATAACAGAGGAGAAAGTATGAAGAAAGACGAAGAAGAAATGACGAATTACAAAAGACTTGTAATTTTTTTTTCAAAATGTTGAATTTTTCCATAGTAATAACGTATTAAAACATAAATTTCCTTAAACATTATCTTTATTTCCTAGATTTCGAATCTGTGAATTTTCCTATAAATGAAATTGGCGATATGACTTGAGAAAATAGATAATATTTGCTTAAATAAAATGGGTAATATTCGTTGATCTGAGTTCGAGTTTATAAATATCACATGCTTTCGGAATTACGGCGAAAAACATTTTAAAAAGTATGAAATTATTTTACAATATGTATGTGTGGCAGAAATTCACACTGAAATTTAAGTATTCGATTCCATTTTTAAAATATTAACTGATATCTATATAAGTTACAATTGAATATGAAAATGTACTCAAAAAATGATCTCTTTCACCTAAAAAAAAACACCATTTGTGAGAACATCCTCAAGCTGATGTCACGCTTATGCATTTTTGGCTTAAAATCACATTGTTTGGCGACAAAAGAAAAATAAAAAATTGTAAAGAAACAAATAGTAATTACACATGTGACTCACAATTACATCTGCTTGTTTCTTCCATAAGTCACGTTATGGGACAATTAGATATAAAAAAAAAAAGAAAAGAACAGAACAGAAAGAAAATGTCGTTAAAATTTCATCTAATCAAATTTTCAGATTCGTTTCCATATCTAACGCAAGCGATAAAGAGCCAAATATTGCGTATCAAGTGTAATATTTCTTATTAAATTAATTTTTAAGCATTACAAATATTTCTTTCAGGTTTTGATTAAATGTTTCCGTTTTTTAATATTATCACACATTAAAACGGATTTTCTTCTTCTTTTTTTCTTTTTTTATTTCATTTAAATAAAATTAGTAACAGTTTTTCTTTTATTTTTCGAGGTTTAATAGCCGTTTCAATTTTTTTTATCAACGATGAATTTCGCCAAGAAATAAAATGGTAACCTTATCGCCCAAAATAACAGAATTTTCCGTCATAATTCTAAAACTAATATAGGTAGAATAATGTGTTATAACTTAAAACCTTCAATGAAACAATACCTATCTAACGGTATAGGTTCGTAAAAATCCATGCAGTAGAACTCGAAATCTAGGCGTTCGGAACGAAATTTCCGTTTGGATTTTATATATATAAAAAATAGATAATAGAATAGATAATAGAATTTATATATATATAATAGAATAGATAATAGATTATGTGTTATGAACTATCTCAAAGTTTAAAACAGATCGCATTGTTAGATTTCCTAATTTTAACAATATCGCGTTATGTTAGTTCCACATTCCACCACCAGGGAGCGCACTCTATTCTTAACGAAAGCATATCTGAACGAAACTCCTTCATGCAACCTTTCCGTAGATACATGAATCGGGGGGGTTGCGGTCTTAACCAATAATTTAAGATAATTGCTGAAATTACTACGAAAAATATTTTAAAGGGGCCCTACGCGGGCCCCTAATAGAGTTAGAGGAAATCGGAAGACGGCAAAATAATCGCGGGGAAAAGTTTGCTTGGGTGCTTCGGAGCTACTTTTGGCGCGAGATCTAAGCTCTACGACCAATAGGAGCCCAGATATTTAAGGAAATATGAAGTAACAAAGTCCAAAATAATAGAATTTTCCGTAATAATTCTATAACTAATCTAGGTAGAATGATGTGTTATAGCTTAAAACCTTCCCTGGAACGATACCTATCTAACGGTATAAGTTACGTAAAAATCCATGCGGTAGAACTCGAAATCTCGGCGTTCGGAACGAAATTTCCGTTTGGATTTTATATATATAATAGATTAATTTACACTACAAATTGAGAGTACACAAACACACTGGTATAAATCAAAATTACAGGTTTTAGTGAAAAAAAAAAAAGTTATATTTACCTTAGTAAATGCCTTAAAACTCTATTATCTTAAACTTATTTAGAAAAAAAAATCGAATATTGTTGTCACTATCATCCATCAGTGAGACACCCTTCTGACCTCTGGGAGTGGGACTGGACAATACATGCCATTATAAAAATATAAGGTTTCTTTCCATTTATATTTACCAGCGGAATTTTTTTCCGTCTTAAACAGTAACTTTGCTACACGGGCTCCAAAATGAATGTCCGGTTCCGTGTTACACAGTTTCTTTCCGTCTTAGACAGGTTTATCGACAATATCTCTGTTTAAAAATGTGGGACTCTGAATTTTTCGCCTTAGACAGATTCTGTCTTAGACAGGTTTCACTGTATAACATAATCATATGATAGAACAGGGAAAAAGTGTCACAGTGATGATTTATTCCTTTATGCTCTATCGGTATTTTTAAGTACCATTAAAGAAAATTTAGTTAATCCCGAAATTTACTTAATCAACCTATTAATAAAAGTAGATTGCACTCTTCATACAAAATAATTTGCTCGATCACATTCAGAAAGCACAGCGAAGCAGTTGAAGCTAAATATTTTTTAAAGTGGTTATTTTCTCAAACATTTACTTAGGTATAGCTTTTCTCTTATTAATAAATGCTATATGAAAAAATTGCATTTTCAAAACCTTTCCTTTTACAAATAGGATGACACTACATTTATTGACATTGTTTTTTATAAAAATGGCGAGATTACCATTACAGCATTTTTTTATTACTTAATCTAACTTTAAATATTTAACAAAAAGAGTAACAGTACGACCGATTAACTGCCGATTTATTAAACCAGTTTTACTGAAAAAACTTATCTACATTTCACATTATTATAGTAAATATTTTCTAATATATCTAACATTACTACATGGGACTCCAAAATGAATGTCCGGTTCCGTGTTACACAGTTTCTTTCCGTCTTACACAGGTTTATCGACATTACTGACATTAACTACTGAGGTGGATAAACTTCCTGATTCAAAATTTTGGTATAACAGGTTAAAGAATAATAATAATTAAAAAAAATTGTAATTTAATAGATTACAACGACCATTTGCATTTTTTTATTATTTATTTATTTATTTATTTATTTATTTATTTATTTTGACTTAATATTTACTTAGTTTTAATTTTGGGGCATTTCGACAAGAGAAGCCGAGAAAGATAAGAGGTTAAAAATCGAAAGCAGTTCCACCGAATCATCCACAGATCGCGACAAATCACCTTCGTAACAAAATTTAACCGAAAAATCTAAATTTCGTCCACCAAATTCCGTCGCATCCTCTTCAACAACATATCGCAAAGATCAAACTTCAGACGACCAAAACCTTCATCGAAAAATTCTCCAAGTCCCGTTTCGAGAAGAAAACAGTTTACAAATCGAAAGCAGTTCCACCGAATCATCCACAGATTGCGACAAATTACCTATGTTGAGCTCAATTTTTCCCGGTTAGAATCGACCGATTGTAAAATGACGTGGCTAGTGGATTGGAGCCCCTCGAGACATGGTCTTTTACTATTAATCGATTAAACATTAGATTGTTTCCTTTTTCGCGTTTGTCTTTTATTCTGTAATCAATTTTCATGGGCTACATAATCAGTTGAAGACCTCGATTTTCATGTCCTACATAATGAGTTGAAGACCTCGATTTTCATGTCCTACATAATGAGTTGAAGACCTCGATTTTTGCTTTGCAAGACGGTTTTCATTTCGGCGTCGCTCTTTGGCTTTGGATTTTTCCATATCTGATAATTTGCGCCTACCCATTTTGTAACTTTTTCCATTTTTAACGATTTTATGCCTTTCGATTACCTGTTCAAACAATTTTCAACGATTTTACGCTTTTTTATTACCTATTCAAATAAAAATTCTTCTAAAAGTAAAGAACATCGTTGAATTTCGTTAAAAAAATAAAATGCGAGCATCATTTGGCCCCATCCTCGAGCGAAAACAACAACCATTTCCAAATGGTTAAAAAAGTCGAATTTCAATTACACCTTCTCAGTACATAATTGGTCTGACTTAGAATCAGTGTTGCCAGATTGGAGACTTTTTTAAACCATATTATTTGACTGACACCATTTTTTTAAAAAATAGTATAATTCGTCTTATTTTTCAGAATTTTTAATCACTTTTTAAATAGGCCGAATATTTCTGTTTCAAAAAAGCGGTGACAATCAACAATCTGGGGACAAAAAAGTCCTCAATCTTGCAACACTGCTTAGAATGAAGATCAGGTCCATTTTAATTCAGAAAATATGAAGATAAAATCATTTGTAAACAGAAGAAAATAGAAAGTTTAATGAATAGTTGGAGATACGTTTTAATGTAGCATATTGGAAAAATTGAAGATACTAATAATAGGACCTAGTTAAAAGACACTTTAATTTTCATTTGTGATTTTTTATATAGAAGAAAATAATTTTCATCAGTTCAGAATGAACGTTTCGCAATATAAAAAAGGAACGATTGTTCTGTAATAGATATTATAATCTTTCAATAATTTAGCTTTTCCTAAGATTTGATACCTGTTTGCAGAACCGGCCTACTTCTTAAAAGTGCGTTTAAATGCTATTTTCGAAAATTCCACACGAAAGCCATACATCACTCCCGTGACCTTTCTTTTCCAAGCGTTATGCGGTATTCAACAAAAGGGAGGGGCTCTCAACAAAAGAAAAAGGCGGAGATGAACATGTCAACGACGTTCATCGTTTACTTTCGACTTCTAGACACCCGACAGAAGTCATAAAGCATGAAATGGAGCGCCTTGTCACATCAAACGTCGCGACGAAAAGGAAAGTAGTCTATTCGATGCCTTAGGCAGATCACACACTGAACAGACAAGCGACAAGAAAGCGTAAGTCAAGAGACATTTCACCTTGATAACAAAGAAGAAACTGGTTTGAACGCTACAATTTGTCTCCTGTCTCAAGCTTTTGTCAGTGTGTCACCTGCCTTAAGAGGCTACTTCAGTCAGGCGAAAAGACCCGTTCGCTAATGCTAATCCTATGGAAGAAATTTATACAGATGATTTATAAAGATTAATAATTAAGATTAAATATTTATAAAGATTACCAAGTTGTAACGGAGCCGGTGTCGTAAGGTGGTGTGGTAGCGGGCAACTTCAACGGCCGAGTTTTATTTAAATCGAAGAAAATATTTTATTGCATTACAAGCAATTAAATGATGGTTTTCCAGATTAAATAATATAACATTCTACATTATTGGGTTCGTTTACAGCTGCTAATAAAGTGTTCATCGATTCAAGTCCAGTCCTCGAATGGCAGATCGCTTTCAGTTGAATCAGTCTCTTATTTATTCAAAGTCCACAATTTTCGAAGATAAAGAGTTTGAGATTGCTCGACAGGAATGTCGCACTTTTTGTAGATATTCAACCGAGGTTTAGGAACCTCCGATGTTCCTTCGTGATGGAGCAAACTTTACAGCCACGCCTGGCTTTCGCTTTTAGCGTGCTGTATTTCAATATTTTTAAATGATTTCTTTTGCATTAGACAGCTGAGATCGATCTGTACAAAGGTTGTTTTTCACTTTTTCGATTTTCATTACAGATTTTTTTTATGAGGATGTTTTCGCTTTCGAAATCGGTTCCGAAAATGAAAGTGTCTCCATAAAAAACATCTGTAAACAAAATCGAAAAAGTAAAAAGGCCTGCATACAGATCGATCTCAGCTATCCAATGCAAAAGAAATCATTTAAAAATATTGAAATGCAACCGAGATATCTTTATAAATTTCTCCATAGGATTAGCATTAGCGAACGGGTCTTTTCGCCTGACTGAAGTAGCCTCTTAAGGCTCCTATCCCTGCTGGCGAAGGCACTTAAGAGCTAATGCTAATCCTATGGGGGGGGGGATTTTTCTAATATCTCGTTTGCATTTCGACATTTTAATTTTTTTTTTTTTTTTTTTTTTTTTTTTTTTTTTTTTTTTTTTGCATTGGATAGCCGAGATTTGTCTCTATATCGCACCTTTTTTTACTTTTACGATTGTGGTTGTAGATATTTTTTAGAATGACACTTTCATTTTCAGAACCGGTTTTGAAAGGGAAAGTAACTTTATAAAAAATATCTGCGGCCAAAATCGAAAAAGTAAAAAAGGTGCGATGTAGAGACGGACCTCGGCTATCCAATACAAAAATAAATAAATAAATAAATAAAAATAAAAATGTCTAAATGCAAACGAGATATTAGAAAAATCCCTCCCCATAGGATTAGCATTAGCTCGTGAGTGTCTTCGTCGGCAGAGACAGGAGCATTAAGGAGAAGACTACCTCCTCCTTCAAGAAACATTTTTGAGCTTTACTTTTTTTAAAGGTGCAAAAATATCTTAACTATCGTATAACACTCTTATAAGAAGTAGGGGAAATACGAGGATCCTGTGCAAGACATTTTTGGGATCCTATATATTTTTAGTAAGCTAAAAAAAAAAAGATGTTTCAATCTTACTAGGGGTCCTCTACAAGTATGTAGCATTGTACAAGCAAAAAGCATATTTGTACTAGGCCTTATCTATTTGATAAAGAAAATACAATGAAACATTTATTACGCTATCGTATGTGGCACAGAAATCGGGATTATTTGTTAATTGTTTAATGGCAACGCTCGAATGAAACGTATCTCATTGGTTATTGAACAGCATTTAATGCATCTCCATACCTATAAGGGGGGGTTACCATAGGGGGGACCCTGTTATGTCGCAAAATTCCGCCAAGTTTGTCGCCAACTTGGCGATATCTCTAATATTTTGCCAAATTCCCATAGACTTCCATTGTAAACCAATAGGATTTACTTGTCGACAGAAAATCAACAAATTGAGGTATTTTAATGCAAGAAAAACTAATATTAGCTTAAGGGATTCTATTAATTATATTTAAGGGAGTCCAAGTAAATTAAATTAGGAATAAAAGTAACATGATACAATGCTTAGCATGATTTCCCAAACATAAATTTTAAGAGAGACCAAACTGGTCGCCAAGGGCGGCTAGTACATTAAAATGCAGTAAATGTAGCATCGGAAGATGCAGTGGAATAGGATCAAATTTCGCCAATTATGGTTCATATGTGAAAGAATGCAGTTCAATAAGTTAAATCTGAAAAACATTCTCGATTTTCAGATTCAAATTTTTAACAAACTGAAAAATCTTTGACAGGATCAAGGGAAGTGAAAGACCAAATTTCCACTTTCTAATATCACTTAAAATTGACATTTGGTAATAAATGAAAAAATTTCCCTACTTTTCTGATAATAAAATAATAGCTGCTGCTATTTACGATTCAACTGTCGAGGATAATTTATCAATTTCCGAATCGAATCACGTCCGCTGCATAACATATCTTAAAAGCTCGATAATTTTTCTATTGATAAAATAACTTTTGGCGCCTTCGCGGCCAGTTTGTTGTTGCACCTCTTTTTTTCAAGGCACGTGTCTCATTTCTTAGAAATATTTGCATAATTCATCGCTCGTGAATTTAAACATTTATAACCAGCAATAACAACAACATCTTGATAAAAGAAAGCTGTGGTTATAACCCGTGTATTCAGAATTATCGAGTTGAAATTCCGGTACAAAGTAGCAATTACATCAGATCAAGAGAGGTTAAGATCGAGAGCAACAGATCCGTTTTCGAGCGGGCTATTTAAAGATAAAACCATTCAGAGCGTAAGCGTATCGGCTTTGTTTAAGAGTTTTGCAATTAACCCAAGGGGACGAGGGACCTTAAAAATCATTTTTTTATTTTTTGTAAATTTCACTTTAAATATTATTCAAGGGAACGTTATAGTCATTATGGCATACATTTATCACAAAAAAATTAAAAAAAAAATTAATAAAAAAAATTAATAAAAAAAAAGGAAATTTTCGTAATATTTTAGATGTTACGGAGAACTTTTCAAAACGCCCCTTGCGTATTCCATATCAATGAAAATCCCGAATATTTTTTATACAAGTTTGGATTATATATATAAATAAAACTAAGCATCGAATTTTATATATTTGAATTTAAAGCTAAGAAAAAAAAATATTTTCTAAATTTTGAGCATTTTTGCTGCTCAAAATTTCCAAACACTTAGAAAATATTTTTTTTTTTGGCGTATTTGAGCGATTTTGAAAAAAAAAAAAAAAAAAAAATTGGTGGTAGAGTATAAATATAAGATCATATTTGGAAGACAGTTCTAAAATTTTTCAATTTGTTTCACAAAAAAACATTTCTGAAAATAGAAAATTACTGAAAAATTGTCATTGCTCTAAAATAAAAAGTTTTAGTCGCAGAAAAAAACTGTCTGCATAAGTCTCGAGCATAATCCAGTGAATAGGGATTCAAATTTTTCTCAAAATCGGCCTGGTAGTTCCGAGGAAACAGGTCTTAAAGCTCGCATATTTCCTCTATGATTGCACGCAGTCTTGTCTTCCCTCAAAAGCACTTGGCATTTTGTAACACAAAGTACAAGTTCAAAAAATACAAGCCACAGTTCAACACAAAACAAAAAACAAAAAGTTTGCGTCGTTTGATTGAACAATAAGAAGGTTTTAAAAAGGTTTACAAACAATTGACCAACTATCGACATTCCTAACGTCTGTTCTGTCGATATGTAATCGACAGTAGATGCTGCACTAGCATCTACTGTTTTATAGAGGGTTACAGTTGTACAGATAAATTTAGAACACCGCGTAAAACAGGCTCTTGCACTTTCAAAAATCACCAGTTATATAATTTTACAATAAATAAAACGGTAAAACAAAAGCATTTAAGTTTGTAAACAACGGGCGTTTATATAAATCTGTTTTTCAGAATACAATTATTAAAACTTTAGGCACAGATTTTATAAAATCTGTTGAAGTTAGAGAGTTGAAACTGAGGGTGCTTTTATAACTATCTGTTTTGAGTCAAATTATCTGAAATTATTAATGTAATTATAATATTGCAGAAAATATGCTCATGTGTATTATTTTTTCTATGATTTTCTGAATTTTTTACTAACTATTTTTTAATTCACTTCTTTTTGAGAAAATGCTTATTATTAATTTTTGAAACAGGGAAACTCGCATAGCGTTTACCGTTCCCAAAGATAGTTACCGCCTATACGCGTTTTTTTTTCTCTTCTTCTTCTTCTTTAATATATATATATATATATATATTTCCATGCAGGCAATGTGGATGAGAATTACAATT
Source organism: Maratus speciosus (assembly GCA_963932465.1). Lineage (NCBI taxonomy): Eukaryota > Metazoa > Arthropoda > Arachnida > Araneae > Salticidae > Maratus > Maratus speciosus. Next base: position 7,510,888 of record OZ010792.1, on the reverse strand, counting down.
TTAAACTGAAGAAAAACCAGAAATTATGTAAACGACCTCCAAAAAATAACTTTTTTCGAAACAGAACATATTAATATTTTTTAAATTATAGGTATCGTTAAGAGCAAAAGAAAAAGCAATCCTATTTTACTTTTCGTTTATCTTGTATGCATTTCAATAATTACATGGGAGATTATGAGTTTCGAGCAGATTGAAAAAAATGTCCAGGCTGGGACTTGAACTCAGGACCTTCGCTTAAGCTGCCAGCGCTCTACCAACTAAGCTATCCTGGATAAATCCGACGGACATACCAATTAGATTAATTAGCTTAATTGTGTTTAATTAATGAAGCACATAATTACATGTTTTGAGTATTTACGCCCAAAATGCATGTTTCAAGAATTTTCACGAAAACATTAGAACCCAGTTGTAATCTTATTTTTTTTTCTTCTTCTTAAATTATGAGGTACTACTCCAGTTTAAATCATAGTTAAAGAGAATAAAATATTGACTTTTACCTACAACTGTTACTCTCTTCACAAAGATATATATTCTTTAAAAATCCATAAAATATTAAATCGCAAATCAAATCTTTCACTCCTCAATCGGTTGCAAAAAGAAAACACCCAAGAATTAGCATAATCCCCGAGAAAAGGTCTAGAGAAATAACACTAGGAAATCGCACCGTAAAATCATGAAGACAATAAAATATTTTAACTCTGGAAAAATAAGCTATTCTGGTTTTTTCAGAGTCACGTTCAAAAAACACATAAAAATATTCACTCGCAAACGTCCAGTAAGCCATTTTTTTAATTCAAAGTTATTCCGTTGACAACTTTATCTTCGGTGTATGAAATAAAGAAGTCTGTCTCGCGAAATAAAATCGCTTCAGTGCGATTTATCAGCCTTTTCTTATTTATTGAAGACGAATAAATTTTGTTTTTGGCAACTAGCCTTTTGAAGTATTTTTCTTCATGCTTATGTATAAACGGTTATTTTGAATATGTACGTAAGTTCAAAAATAAAATCTGAAAAGTTGAAAGAACAAGTTATGAATTACTCATAATAGGGTAGTCAAAGGCAACAAATTTATATTAGAATTGATGTTATTACACAACAGATTAAGCAATATGGTCTATTAAACCTTTGAGCAAAAGTGACGAATATAGATCGCCACGACAAATATCATTTCGTGTCAAACGATAAAATGACGAACTACTCTCGCTAGCCGCTACAATCGTCATCCGACTAAAATTACTTAAAATGTTTTTACTATTACAATATTTATATAGTTCCAACTTTAAAATAAATTGTAATACAAAATAATTAACAAAATGTGGATTAAAAAAATAAACATATATTTTTTTTTTTTTTTTTTTTTTTTAAGAGAAAAAAAATAAGAAAGAGAGAAGACTACTTCTTTATGCATATATTTGTATATTAAGTATTTTATTTATTTTATTTTATTTATTTATTTATTATTTTTAGGGGAAGTAATTTAGGTAAGGGTTGAAAACTAACATAAAATGAATTGTGCATAGTATTTTTTTTCCTTTATAAATTTTCGCATTTGTAAACATTACTTATAATGCTTTATGTTTTTATTTTGTTTTATCTTCAACAATTTTTGTGTTTATTCGTAAAGAAGCAACAAAGCACGCTCATAATTAATATTTTTTCCTACTTATTACTATTTTTTAAGCTTACATTTAGTGCATTTTCCATCTGAAGCTTCACTTCATAATTTGATGTGTTATGATCTACACCTAAGGCAAAAAAAAAAAAAAAAAAAAAAAAAAAAAAAAAAAAGTAAAAAGATTTTTTTTTTAAAGTGAGAGACACTATTTCTTTTATACATATATTTGTACATTAAATATTTTATTTTATTGTACTTTATTTATTATTTTTAGGAGGAAATAATTTAAGTAAGGATTGAAAAGTAACATAAAATGAATTGTGCATAGTATTTTTTATTATTATTATTTCTTTATAAATTTTCACAACATTGCGCATAATGATTTATGTTTTATTGTGTTATATCTTCAGAAATTTTTGTGTTTATTCACTAAGAAGTAATAAAACACTCTCATGATTAATATTCCCCCCCCCCCCCTACTTATTATTATTTTTTAAAACTTAATTTAGCGCATTTTTATCTGAAGCTTCATTGTGTAATGTGATGCGTTGTGATTTCAAATTTTTAGAGCATCTCAATAGACTACCTTTACAACACCTACAAAATTTTGAAACGTTCGAACGGGTAGAAATATTTTTTACAAAATAAAATGTGTGAAAACTTCGTCGAAATCAGTAAAAACCTAAGTGTTTCGTCGCGGTTTCGCTCGCTTTCAGTATGCATAGACTCCAAAAAATGAAATTACTCAGAAAATAAAATACCAAATAGCATATACTTTCAATTCAATATTTTTTCGCGATTTTTCTCATTTAAAAATATAAATACAGACAGACTTGAGTTAAAGATATAAAATCATACATATCTGAAGTTCATTTAAGGTTGTTATCACGGGCTCGGGCAACGCCGCGCCGGGCGGAATAGCTACTATGCTAATAAAGCGAGGTTATTTATTCACATGCGTAACATAATAGTCCAGAAAGGACTAATTTAAAAGCAAAAATTAAAAGATAGGCTGAATTGTACTACTTCAATTTGTAATGTTTTTTTGATAGAATAATTAATAAATTTATCAGCCAAAATTAACATTTATCTATAAATAACTTAAATGAGTAATAATACAAAACATTCAACCGCGTATTTAAAAATAATTATTAGCAAGATATGGGGCATTCTCACAATCTTTTGGCTTTTCTATATTTTTCTGTCCCTGAATAATAATTTTTATTTTAGTACATATTCTTGGGTTTTTTTAATTTCTTATACTGGAAAACATCCCATTGCAGGACTGCATAACAATATTAATGAGATATATAAATTTTGGGCGATGTTGGGGATCGAAATATACCACGAAACTGCTATACCGTCCCGTGTCCCTGGTGCTGATTTTTGAGTTTGGAGCTGTCTGTATAAATTTTTTTCAATAAAAGTAATTCGATGTCATTTTTTTTTCTGAAACTGGGACTATTGCTTTATATAAATATGTAGCAAAAAATTAACCTGCAGACATTTTTACGGTTGTTATTATTTTTTTAGTTCTGTCCCTAGGTTTTAAATTCCTTACTGTCCCGCTTGCTAAACTTATACAAAAAATCACTTCAGATGCAGCCGCTGAATTTTTTTCAACTTTTTTCTCGTGCAGAAGTATGCTAGAGAAAGGATGGCTAAAATTTTCAGAAATTTACAGCATAATTTAAATCAGCATTTAAATATCAATTTCAAGCATCGTGGGTTTATGGGTAGTCTTACCGTCACCAAGGTTTATTCCTGCACTTTTCGAGGTAAATTATTTTTTTTTTATATTTAATCCAATGTAAATAATTGTTTCAAAAAATCAATGAACATTGTGGCTATCACTTTGTCTTAACATGATTTGCATAATAATTCATTAAAAGTAATTCATTATAAGTAAACAAGTCATTATAAGTAATTATAAGTAAAAATTTAGAAGAAAATAAAAAGTTATAGCGGTAAAATGGTAAGTAAAATTAAACTCGCAAGTTTAACTTAAACCTGAGTTAAATAAAAAAAAAAAAAAATTCACTGCTACCATTTTTTTTAAAATCATTAAGGTATATATAGTCTATAACAGGGAAGGCGAACCTTTGGCACGCGTGACGAACTTGGCACGTAAGAAAACTTCAGTGGCGCGCCAAAAAACTTTCAGATTATATTCACCATATATTGTGTTTTCCAATTTCTCTATCAAATTTCAAGGTATTTATATTGTGTTTTCCAATTTCTCTATCAAATTTCAAGGTATTTTTATTCTTTTTTGAAAATAGAATTTTAAGAGATAGTTTGCATACTAATATACCTAATTGAAACGCTTCTAATTCAGATTAGGTTTTATTTTATTTAGGTTTAAAGTTTTGTTTTAGGTTTTAATTTTGAAAACTGAATTTTGACTGTAATAATTATGTATCTATTGAACCTGCTTCTACTTGAAGAACGAAAAATGATCCGATTCGGAAGTATACAATAAAAGAAAAACTCATTTATAGATTATTAGCACGGAATTCGATGCGACATGGCATACAGCATAATAAATCAGTTAGTAATCGAATTTAGCATAAGTGTAAAAATATTAAGTAAAAATGCTATAAGGACTAATTATTGGATTTTATCAAAGTCAAAATGTTTCTGGCACTTTAGAATGTTCGTACATAAAAATCTGAAGTTTTTGGCACGCATACTAAAAAAGGTTCGCCATCCATGGTCTATAAGTTTAAAATGTTATTTTATTAGTAAGTTGAATTTCACCAGATTTTTATTCCTGAAAAGTCATAAGATTGTGAGAATTTTCAATATACTACAAATTCCGAATGAAATAATTAAACTGTGATTCATAAATATTTAACTTTCACAAACATATTGAAAATTTATCTGGAAACATACATAATGCTTCAAAGTTTACATTATTACTTTCCAAGAAAAATACCATAAAACGAATTCTGTATGGTAAATATCACATTATTTTATATTTTTCTAGCTCTTAAATCATGAAAACAAATACATATAATTATGCCTTTTTTATAAGATTTTGAAAGCACTGCGTATAATTCTTTTTATTTTATTTATATTACATCTTCAGAATTTTTTTTAAGGTAGTCGTAGAGATCTATATGTAATATATGCATTATTAGTATTACTTTATTTATAATATAGTCATACTTTTAGCACATTAATATTTAAAATAGCACAGCATAATTTGACAAGTTGTTATAGGCAACCAACCGTTTATTTTATGAAAATAATCTGTTATGATGATTTTGCACCAAAAATAAACAGTTTACACATTTCATCTTAAATAAAATCTGTATTTATTTGAAAACTCCTGTTATTTTAAGATGTTTTGCAGTAAAATAAATAGTTTACAGATTTTTTTTTGTAGTTTTTTTTTTTATTAAACAGTTTTTTGACTGGCATTCTGGCTAACAGCTAAAATCAACAGGGGTTTTATCCGCAGTGAATCCACTTCCAATTTGACAATAAGGCAAGATTTTTTCATTCTTTTTAATCCATTACTTTTTATTTTTTTAAATAAAAACAACATTTCAAAGTTTATATCTATAAAATTTCAACGCACATTTTGTAAAGATTCGGCTACATCACTGTCCAGTTTAAAGGTCAACATAGACATCTCCGTATCACGTGGAGATATTTTTTTTCCCAATAAAACAGAAATTGCATACAGATACTGTATACAGAAAGGTATACTGCATGCAGCTTTTTAATTGAAAAGTTTACCTACACTATTTTATATTAGGTTAACTCCGGGAGAGTCGCCGCATACGAGATAGATGCCGTACCCCTTGTATTTCTTGTAATTATCGATAGATGGTCATCAAACGCCCAGTATAGATGCGCAATGAGATTATTTTAAACAGTGTATAGCGTGAATCCCAGTTCGATGTTTACTTGTAGAAATACAATCCTTAATTTGACGTGAGTGCATTATTTCACTGTCCAAACTTTTAAACACGTTATGTTTAAATACTTTTCATACACTAATTACTAAATGCACGCAGGATTTCGAAGTCAAAACTAAGTGTAGCGTTTGTATAGAGTACTGTTTGTATGTTTACGCCATTCCCCTTAGCGATGGCAGGTAACTGTGATGGCCGACGTCTGCACCATGCAGAACGGGACACATGCCACACTGCTATTCCGGTATACATGCCGCAGTTACTTTTGTACGGTATTATTAAGTGTTATTAACTTTTCCTTTTCTTTTTGCACAGACTAACCATGTTAGGTATGTTATCAAGTTTACTAAAACCAAAGGAGAAAAAGGGGAAAATAAAAAGTAAGAAGGGCAAGAAAGATGCAAGTCAAGATGATAATAATGAAAAATTGGATTACGCGTAACGCAGACGTTCTTTGCAAACTATTCCAAAAAAGAGGAAGTGTAATTGGCTTCGTTGCATCATGTCTTTAAACATAGTTACATAAAGATTGTACTTTTTCGACACTTTTTCTGTAGATTGTAATCGAAAAAGCAGGTCTCTTAACCCATTCGGAACCATAGGTGCATATAAGCACCTTCATAAAGAGCTTATAAAATTTGTTTCTGGCACCAGTAAAAAAGAAAAGTAATATTTGTTTTGTTTAATTAGAGCCTTTTCATGATTATTTAAGTAAAGGTAACTTCTTTTAAAAAAGTGGTACCAACCGAATAAAATATGTGTAAAAGCCACCCGTCCCGAAAGGGTTAAGAAACAAATTATGTAAACACAATTTTACTTTTTTTATTTTCCCTTTCTAATTCACTGATATTACGTTGTTGCTGAAATAACAATTAAAATTTAATGTAAAAAAAAAGTCGATAATTAGTAGTGAAAGTAGGCAACAATAATTAATTTGAATCTACTAATACGTTTCATGTTTCATTGTACTCATTTAGTTTCATTTTGTTATTACATCGTTAATTATAGTCCAGATATGAATATTTTTTTTAATATTTTTATTTATAATTTCATTCTGTTCTTATTACAAGCGCAGCATAACTACCACACAAGTGCGGCGTCTCAGCCTGAATGTACGGGTGACGCGCCGCAGTGTAATGTTTTAGAAAAAAATTGTTAAAAAATATTAATAATTTGTTTTGAATTTTTTTGTCGCACTACACGCGTTGTATATTTAACATTAAATAGCACAGCATATATATATATATATATATATATATATATATATTTTATGTCAACCATGGGACTTTATACACAAATTTAAAAAAATGTGCGGCATAAATCCCGGAATTACCCTACATTTTCCAATTTTACATCATCATTAATAGTTTATTTCTATTTTTTTGCCCCTTTTAATTTGAAATCATATTTTTACTGCGTTCTGCTTTCAAGTATCGTAACATAATTTGATATAATTTCCGCTCAAGAGAAGAAAGCGAAACGGATATAAATATTCACGTATTTTAAAAACATCACTAATTACTGATGATGAAGAAAAGAAAGTTGTAACTGCTTTCTGTATGCATGAACGAGTCCTTTTAAGATCCTGAGGTTTCATATGCTAATATCACGAGGTTATTTATTCACATCCGTAACCTAATATTCCGGAAGGGGTTCATTTAAAAACACTTGAATAATAGAGCTGTATTAGAGTAGCTCCTTCTTATGCATTCCCCGGCCTGCACATATTTCAGGTTACTGTGAAACTGCATTCGTGAAAATGTCGTAAACTTATAATTCTAGGTAATAAAGAAAGCTTACGATGCGGTCTTTTTACGACTTATTATCATTCACTGTTGTTTTAATTTCCTCCAGGTTTCCTCTTTTTTTTCACCTATGTATTACCTGATTTTGAAGGACAGAGTGCAGTAGTTCTTTAGTTGTTCTAGTGAAATGTGATTATTAAAGTTAATTTATATAATTATCAGTATTATATAACTTATGATTATCTAACCATAATTCTACTGTATGACAAATAAATATCTGCTTAACCTACTATAGTATATGATAGAACCTTAGAAAAATACTTAATGAACTTATTACTGGCTAAGAAAGGAAGATTTGAAATAATAAATAGTTTAAATTACGGCTATTATGAGTCGAGTAAAACCTTTTACTAACCTGATGGTGTTTTTCGTTTTCTTTACGTTTTTGTTAATTTATCTATTATTTCTCCCTTTTATTTGTATATGTGAAGCACGTACTAAAACTATTTAATAATTATAAAAATCTAAAATTATATACTCCTTTCTGACAGAAAAAAATTAATGTTCATTTGAAACCACAGTTACGAATAGTAGTGTTTTAAGACTTATTATCTATCATTCTCTGTTGTTTATTTTATTTTAACCTGTATTACCTGATTTAGAAGGACTGGGTGCAGAAGATCTTTATTTGATTTAGTAAGAGTATCTAATTATTCAAGATAAATTATATAATCATCAACGCTTGTTCATAGATGTCTGACACTAATTCTATTGTGGGACAAATAAACATCCGTTTCAACCAAAGAATATGATAGTGTTATAGATAGATACTAAATAAAGAGAATACTAAAAAAAAGTGTAAATTAGGGGGGGGGGGGGGATTGGAGAGGATCTAAATATGTTACTAACCCATTCGCTGTCAGTTTTTTGTGCTTTTCTTTTTCATTGAAAAAGTAATGCTGTACTAAAGTTTTCAATCAAAAGTTTAAAATAGAGCCAGGATAATTAAAAAGGAATATTTAAAGATATTTTAACATTTTTTTTTCTCTGCTTTTCACCTGTACAGGGTGTCTACAGATCAGGGAAAATCACAGTCAAATAAAATAGAAAATTCCAATATTTACTTATAGAAAATTCATCTTATTTATTCGGGTGATTACACACCAAGATTTCTCTGTAAGAAAATACTGGGGTTTCACCCTTTATTTGATTGTGTTTTTCCCTGATCTGTAGACACCCTACTGTAGTACCTGATTTTGAAGGACAGAGTGCAGTAGTTTTTTAGTTGTTTTAGTCGAAGTATGTAATGTATTCAAGATAATCATCAGCTTAATATAACTTATGATTATCTAACGCTTGTTCTATTGTAGGACAAATGAATATCCGTTTAACACTTTGAGGGGCAATCAATTGCGTTTGGGTAATGCTAAATTCCCACCGGAAATTTAGAAAATTTTTATTTCAAAATAAAGAAAAGCAATTTCACGACTTTTTCCACCAAAGTTAGAAAAGTAAAATTTCATAAATTTTTTCTGGTGCAAATCTTCATTAATCGTAAGTGGGATAAAATATATCCCACCACCCCTCAAGGGGTTAACCTATTGTAGTATATGATGGAGCCTTAGAAAAATGTTTAATGAAGTTATTACTGGCTAAGATACGAGACACTGAAATAAAAAATAGTCTAAATTATGGCAATCAACTTATTTTTAATGTACTTATACAAATAACTCACATGCAGAATTGATGTATGAAGTTTGAAATTGTTAATAAAGAAGTTATTAGCAATGCTTTCCAAACAAAAGAGGAAACATTTGAAAAGTTTAATTGAATAAATAATTTTAAATCATAGAAAGCTATCTATTTTGGATTTTTTTTTCTTTTTTTTACTCTACTAGGGGGCTCGGCCCCCTACGAGCTACGCTCGCCAACCCCCGTCCAGACACCGCAGACTTTAAATGCACGCTAATTTGATCGGCTTTAAAAAGATTTCGAAAGATTGGATTATAATTTAAAAAACAGTGGCGATTTCCCTATAAACGAAATTCTATTCATTTCTCTTTGATTGGGAATTTTAACGCCAAATCCGCTGCGGTACTACTTGATTATCCTGTCGACCAATTTCGCGAAATTATATAAATCGCCAAACCACTCGCCAAATTATACAAATTGATATAATTTTTATTTTAAATAACGAAAGAACAAATAAATTCGTACAACATTAATAAAAACACAAATAAAACGTCGAAATAAAAATAACTTGATGACGTATACATGTGTAACAACATTTCAAAATAAGCTAATATAAAAGGAATTAAGTAAAGAGAGTCTTTGTCTCCTGGTATTTTTTAACAAAGCGAAAAGAAAGTTCTTTTAAATGAGACATTTTAAATTAATTCTCAAAATATCAAATAAATGTCTAGCGCAATTTCTAAATTTAAACTTTTTTGCAATATTATTTTGTGTTCATTTTATGTAATAACTATAATGTGACGTAAATATGACGTAATTTCTCCTAAGATTTCTAACGCATGTTGATGAATTTATTATTTTACAAATATCCTTTCTCTTTTAAAATTCACGTGTATACTTTTTATGACGTAATTTTTAATAAGTTCCTGCTTTTTATACGTAATTATTTAATTCTAATTTGAAAGTTTTTTTCCTGTTTATAATAGTCACGTGTAAATAAATTTTTAATTTGAAGCAAACATTATTGCTTGCGCTTTTTATACAGTTGGCAACAGTTTAAATTAGTACAATTTTCTGAAATCTGTAAAAAATATCTCTAGAAATGCTGAAAATTTGAATTTAAAATAGAAATAAAACCTGAAAAATGAGTCAAAATAAAAAAATTAATGCAATCTGCACTCCGGCAAATTCTAACGCATAAAATGATCTAAAAATGATTACACTGTCATGTATAGTTTTTGCTGCTATAAAACTTTTTTAGTGGAACGATTTTGTCCAACTTTAGCATTGAATAACTCTTAAAATAATTCTTCGATTTGAAAACTGTCTGCATCAGCGTGTTTATCAAACATTTCTGTATAAAACCCCCCGACTTTCATATTTTTGTATGCATTATATTTGTTAATATTAACGAAGAAAGGCCTCCGGTCACAAAAAAATCAAAACCGGCGGCGGCGGCGGCGGTGACAGCGGTAGTTACTTTTTTTTAGAATAGAGAGAAATAAACTATTTTTTGCAAATTGCACTGTTCTGTAAATAAAATAATTTTTGTAAATTTTATAACTGCGTAACATTAACCCTCACTTTAAAACTGATGACAGTAAAATTAAACTTGAAACGTTAAAGCTTATGGAATGAACTCTCTAACAAGGGAACCACTTTTGGTGTTGCTCGCACCTAGCATCGAGACCCGGTGCGTTTTGTAGCCCTGTACATAGAAGTTAGAGAACCGAAAAAATTTCTCTGTTAAAATAATATTTTATATACCTTTTTATACTTTTAATTTTTAATTATTACATATTTATTTGTTTATTTCACGCCAAAAGTGAGTTAAGTCGCCAAATAGGGCACTACAATTTTTCCGCCCGCTTTATTTAAAGAGAAAATGTACAGAACATATTAGTAGAATTATATCAGATTGCGAATTTTTTTTTTTTTTTTTTTTTTTTTTTTTTTTTTTTATAATTGATAGCATAAGACACAAGTATTAGGTTTTTATTTTTTTTTCTATGCAGACGATAAATATATAAGTAATTAATGTAATTCTATAAAAGCTTCGAAGATCATTGAAAACTATTTTTTAGTGAAATACAAAATAAGCAAATTATTTTCTTTTGAAATCGAATGAAATAAAGTTTCGAATGTTTAAAATGAAATGTTGCTGTATTAAATGGTCCTTCGGTAAAAGTAATCTTAAAATAAATTAATATTTTTACACAATTTAGGAAAATTACTGTGACGGAATAGATCGGACATTGCAATTTCTAGCTATTACAAATTCAGCAATGACATTTGGCTAGGGTTTCCGGAAAGCTCTACTTTTGAAAATAAACGCCTACTGTTTCCCCGCCAAAAATATGAATATAAAGTTGCAATTTTTCCAAAACCAGGGTTTTTGAAGGAATTTTCAAACTTTTTTCAATATTTTATACTTATTATTAACTAATTTTTATTTTTAAATGCTTTTCTTTAAAAAAATTCAATGTTAATAGTCCGATAAGTGGTCTCGAAAATTGCATTTTTAGAAAGTTATGCTGCTGTATAATCAAGAAATATTATTTTAACAGAAAAATTTTATCGATTCTCAAACTTCATAATATAGGGCTTTAAAATGCACCAGGTCTCAATGCCAGGTGCGAGCACCACCAAAAGTGGTTCCCTTGTAAGTTGGAAATAGAAATTTGTATTTAGTTGAAAACCTCTTGTAAATGTTGTTTTCTGTTTTATCCGCACCCACTGAAAATCCTTTTCAACATATGTAAAAACAAGCAGTAAGACTCATTTGCATAAGTATTCCTGTGAGTAAGTTGGTTCAGACAGAAGAGAGATGATAGGGGAAGAAAAACATCTAGTAAGCCGTACGACTCTGCGTAGGTGGAAAAAGTCAGATTAATCAACCAAGTCGACAGTTCTCAGACTTGCGATCTCTTATTCTGCAATAAAGTTTCTTTTACATTAATTTCTGCTATCAGTTTACACCTTTTTTTTTCCTTAATAAAAAAATAAAATTCATTTTATAATATACCTCTCTGTTATGCTGGAATAGTTGTAAGCTTTTACAATTGCATTTCTGTTAAAAAGTTCATAGATTACAATTCATGTTTTGTTCGAAAATTAATTAAAAAATACCTAGGGTGAAACCCCCAGTAACTGGCACCTTTAGGGGTCTCTATCAGGACTCTTAAAATTGGAAAATAGGGGGAAAAAAGGGACTATTTTCAACATTTAATATCTTAAAATTTATATGATTTAAAAACACATTTTTGATTGGGATGAAAGGTATAAGTATGTTCTTTCACGTCATGTATTTAAAAAATTGCACGATGAATTATCATTCACAGGGGACTCCAAAATGCCACATATTTGATGAGCAGAAAATTGATATAACAGCTTACGTGCAGGATTTAGAAGATAAATATTGCAACTAGAATAAAAATTTTGGTGCCTTACTTCAGATTCAGATTATAATAATTACTCGGAACCTAAATAAATTTGTATTTAAAGCATTTTTTAAAATTTTTAATACAAATTTTTATTTAGCTAATACAAATTTTTTTTAATATCAACAGTATAATCACCTAAAAAAAATATTTTTTTTTTTAACAATAAAAATGAAATTTTAGGTTCTGTTTATACAGGCTACCATGAAACATATGTTTTGAAAATATCATGAAAAAATATTCAGAAGTTTTTGAGATATCGCGTTATGCCCCAAAAACGTGATTTGGAGAAAAATTACTTCGAAGTTTCGGAAACCCCACTTCAGCTATTGAGCGGGTCTAATTCTAAAAGCCATAACTTCTGTTCTCATGGGAATTTCTAGGAAACAATTATGTCAAAATGTTCAGAAAAGATGGGAGTTTAACATCTAAAAAAAATTCAAATTTCGAAATTTTTGAAGCTTTAAGAGTCCTGAGGCCCCTTAAACATTCTTTCTTGTTCAAATCACTTTTGGCTAATACCATGAAAACTTGTCATGTCTGTCACATACTACGATTTTTGGCTACCAGTATTTTAGAACGGGAAAATGTGACTTACTTTATCGGAGATATCTCATCAATTGAATAACGCGAAGAAAACTTTTTGAAAATAACGGTGGCCAACAAGCATAGCGATTTTCAACTGTGTGACAGACCTGACAAGTTTTCATGGAATTAGCCTTTTACAAAGTTTTAAATCTATTTTATAGCTATCTCAGGGTGGCGAATGGTCAGGAAAAAACACAGTCAAAAAAGGTGTTAAATACCAGTATTTTGTTAAAGAGAAATTTACCTTCTCTAATCTCTTTGTATTATTCAAATTATTTTGTATAAGAAAATACTGGTTGTTTCCTCTTTTTTTGATCACTCGCCACTCGCCACCCTGTATCTTCGTTTTTACCCATCTGCCAAGAAGGGTTATGTGTTTCACGCGTATCTGGGTAGGTGGATTTCTTTATACCCTCGAAACATCCCAAAGGCTGGATGGATTTTAATGAATGGGGTCTCTATCGATTCGTCTTAAACGTCCGATGGTTATAGGCTAGGTTTTGATTTTATAAATTTAAAATGGCGGTCGTAAAGTACAAAATAGCGATAGAGACGACAAATATTTTTTACGCACGCTATTGAGTGGCCTATCATTGGATAGGTCTTTCAAAATGAAGACGATGTTTCATTGACTATTTTACAGTCCGAAGCTCCGTTTAAATATTATTCAACCTGGAAGTTGTGATTGAGTTGTTAATAAAAATATGAAAATGTAATTTAGCATTAGAAGCTCCAAATTTTGAACGTTTATAATGCAAACACTTATCATCCAAAGGACTTGAAGTTTCGTTTCTAGGCATAGTTTCAACCGAAGATTTAAAATATATCACCAAAATTGGGTGTTGCTATTGAAGAAAACAAAATTTAGTCTGGTTTTGATCTGTAGATGGCTCCCTAAGCAAATTTTATATATATCATTTAAAATTAGACTTTATTTCCAACCGTTTGGTACCAGCAACTTTCTTTATATTATAATTAGTTGCAGTGTTAGTACGGGGTTGTTTACTTTTTTTCCGCGACTGTACAACCTCCAACAGCAACTTTGGATGACCTAAAATGATGGATGAAAGCCGCAGTATTCAGAGATACGAGATATTCTTCAATGAGTGCACAATAAATTCAGCTACCAACTGGATGTTATGAGTACAACTGGGGACACACTGAACACCTGTAAACTTAATATGAAGATAACAACCTGTAATTTACATCATTCGCATTCACTGTATACTCTAAGAAATACAACCATACGGAATTGAGTATATAATCATGAACGACACTGTATTAAAATTATTTGTAAACATGATGTATATGATACTCATAACCTTATCAATTTAATCGAAAATGCCATTTATATAAAAAAAAAAAAACATAAAACTAAATTATAAAGATTAGATTCTTCTTTTAAACTCCAAGCACGTCTGTGACGAAATTATTGAAATTCAAGAACTAAGGAAATGAATTCATTTTTCCAGAAAACAAAAACAAAAGCCGCAGTTCATTGAGAAAATAGCGTAGGCGGGAGACATCACCGTAATTAAACGTGATATCAGATCTATTTACCACACAGTAAAAACTAAAAAGATACCCGGTGGCCGTGTTTAGACTTAAAATGAGTAAACTATGGATAAAGGAACTGACATATGACAAAACCTCGGTAACAGACCTATGTGAAAGATTTTTTTTTTCCCACGGGCATTCAAAAAAGTAATTGTGACGTTAATTAATTCACCTACTTGCTAGTTTTTATTATGAAAAGGTTTGGTTTGGACCATTTTTTTCTTCATTTTACAGCTGATTTTTCTTCTTTTAGTTCGACCTATGTGCACCTTCCCCCACCCATATATCACAGGGGGCAACAATTCATTAATTTCCATAACTATAAAGATGAAAAAAAATGACATATTAAAAATATATTTCATAAATTGTAATTACTAATCACAGCTGTTTTAAAATTTTCGTTAATAGATGTCGCTTTCCTGAAAAATGATCAAACTACGTTGCAGCTTAATTAAGTGTCACACAGCTTTTATGCTTTAATCTATTTACCAGTTTTAGAGACACAGGGGGGAGGGGAGATTTGCATTTGGAAATTAGGGCCAGTATTATTATAAGTTGAGACAGTGCAGCGTCATCTACTAGTTATGATTTGAACCATTTTTTTAATAATTATAAATAAAATTTAAACGCTATCTTATAAACATACCACTTACTGTATCTTTATTGTAGTTAATGAATTTTTAATTATCGAATGTTCTTTTTGGAATATCTTGTATGTAACATCCTAGTGAAGTCATCACTGTACATGACTAAAAGTTTAGTAAAAATTTAATTTTTCCTAGCTGTAAATATTACGCTCTTTTCCTATCACCATTTTTGAAAAGTCCTTCCGGCCAGTGCCGGGAGGAAGAGGTAGCTTTCATAATCCTTATTTTAAAAAAGCCAACTTATATCATGCAAACACACGAAGCTCAATTTAGTGGAAACCGTATATAGGAGATTCAATACTAATTTTTATCAATATAATGAATGAGAATTTCGCGAAATTAGTCAGCTTTATCCAAGCTGCTTTTCTTTAAAGTAACTTATATTTGGCTGCCAAATTCGGCAATTTCTTAAAGTGCCTGTCATTTTAAGACAACATGGTGGATGAGGCTAAGCAGTGAACTTGGTCGAGACCTTAGTAATTACTGTGCACATGCTCACTCACATCGGAATCGGTTAATATATAGGAGTGCTGTCGCATGCAAAAAATCAGATTTTTCAAAATGTCACCCACAATAGAAATTGAAACTGCTATATCTGAGCCATTTTTTCATGTAAAGACAAACAAAAAATGCTCCTGAATCCTTATATCAAGATCAAATACTTAAGAAAGAAACCTTTTTCAATTTCTAATTTTTTTGCACCTCACTTTAAATATATATATATTTTTAAATTTAATGGCCGCCATTTTGAAACAAGATGGCTGATGAATCTGGCCAGCGAACTTGGTCGAGGTGATGTATACTATCCACATGCCTTCTTACATCGAAATAGGCGAATAAATGTGTTATCGCATGAGAAATACAAGATCGTTTCAAAATGTTAGCCATGCTAGAAATTCAAAGTGCTATAAATCAACCATTTTTTAAGATATCAACAAAAGAACAAATTTTCAGAAACAAAAACTGCTCCGGAATCTTTGTATCAAGGCCAAACACATAAAAAAAATCTTTTTCATTTTCCAATTTTTTAATACCTCATTTTGAATTTTAAATTTAATTTTTTTTAAATGGCAACCCTTTTGAAACAAGATGGCGAATGAAGCTGGCGAACGAACTCGGTCGAGACATTGGTATGTACTATGTACAGACCAAGTTACATCCAAATAGGTTCATAAATACGCCTGCTATCGCGTGACAAAAATCAGGTCGTTTTAAAATGTCAGCCACAAGAGAAATTCAAAATGCTATTACTCAGCCATTTTTTTTTTTTTAGATATAGACGAAAGAAAAACTGTTCCGGAATCTTTGTATTAAGGTCAAACACATACAAAAAAATCTTTTTCATTTTCCAATTTTTTGGTATCTCATTTAATTTTTTTAAATGGCCGCCATTTTGAAACAAGATGGCGGATGAAGCTGGCCAACGAACTCGGTCGAGATATTTGTATGTACTATGTACACACCAAGGTACATCCAAGTCGGTTCATAAATACGCCTGTTATTACGTGAGAAAAATCAGGACGTTTCAAAATGTCAGCCACGCTAGAAATTCAAAATGCTATAACTCAGCCATTTCTTAAGATATAGACGAAACAAAAACTGCTCCCGAATCTTTTTATCAAGGTCAAACACATAAGAAGAAAATATTTTTTCAATTTTATATTTTTGGTACCACATTTCAAATTTAAATTTTTCTTAAAAATTTAAATGGCCGCCATTTTTAAACAAGATGACAGGTGAAGCTGGCCAACGAACCCGGTCGAGACATTGGTATGTACTATGTATAAACGAAGTTACATCCAAATCGGTTCATAAATACGCCTTTTATCGCGTGACAAAATTCAGGACGTTTCAAAATGTCAGCCACGCTAGAAATTCAAAATGCTATAACTCAGCCCTTTTTTAAGATATAGACGAAACAAAAACTGCTCCGAAATCTTTGTATAAAGGTCAAATACATAAGAAAAAAATATTTTTCCATTTTCAATTTTTTGGTACCACATTTCAAATTTTAAATTTTTAAAAAAAATTTAAATGGCCGCCATTTTGAAACAAAATGGCGGATGAAGCTGGCCAACGAACTCGGTCGAGAGATTGGTATGTACTATGTACACACCGAATTACATCCAAATCGGTTCATAAATACGCCTTTTATCGCGTGACAAAATTCAGGACGTTTCAAAATGTCGGCCATGCTAGAAATTCAAATTGCTATAACTCAGCCATTTTTTAAGATATAGACAAAACAAAAACTGCTCCGGAATCTTTGTATAAAGGTCAAATAAATAAGAAAAAAATATTTTTCCATTTTTAATTTTTTGGTACCACATTTCAAGTTTTAAATTTTTTTTAAAATTTTAAATGGCCGCCATTTTGAAACAAAACGGCGGATGAAGCTGGCCAACGAACTCGGTCGAGACATTGGTATGTACTATGTACACACCGAATTACATCGAAATCGGTTCATAATTACGGGAGTTACAGTGTGACATAGGTCAGATATATATATATATATATATATATATATATATATATATATCAATTTTGAACGGAGGGTGGTTTCGGGGTCTGGGGGTCATGATCGATGAAAATATACCAAAATTTTTTGAAATCGCTCTCCTCCGAACGGCTGCAATAGGTAGCTTTTTTGTAAAGAAAGCTACCTAAAAGAAAAATTTAGCTTATTGGATCGTGAAAATGTAGAATTTAATAAGTCAACTTTTTTCGTTTAAATATAGTGGTAGAAAAAAAAAAAACTTAAAAAGTGGCAGCTATTATGAAAGGCTGCCACTGGCGACTATTCTTTTTATTATATTCGCACCACTATTTAAAAAAAAATAAATGTTATCGTATATTTTTTTTTGCACATGTTGCCAACGTATATGTGAAAGTTTTTTGTTTTGTGAATGTGGTGCGAGATAGAGATAAAAAATAGTCGCCAATGGGAGCCCTGGTTCAGTTCAGTGTTGTCAGTAGGCTACTTTTTTTTAAATTCAGATTTCTTGACTGGCGCCACTTTTTTGAAATAGTAAAATTCATCTTATTTAATATGAATTATTAATTAAGGCGAAAACAAGGGGAATTTTACCATTTCAGAAAAGTGATGCCAATCAATAAAACTGAATTTTTAAAAAAAGGCCCACTGGCAACATTGCCCTGGTTATGATTAGTTAAATTTTTTTTATTTCTTTAAGTTGATTACGGATAATCATTTTAAGGGGTAGGTTGCAGTAAAAATATTATATCATTATTATATTTTTGCTCCCAACTGCTATGAAAATTTCAGATTTTGTTCTCAATATTGGCCTAAAAGTGTAAATTTCCTTTCGGAACTTCACAATATGTACACACCCGAAGTTCCAAAAATCCATCACGAAAAAAAATAACTGAATTTAATACATGACAGATTTTAAAGTAACCATTTTCACTTGGCATTCATTTCCCTATTATTGTGATTCTATTCACTTAATAATTGAGTTAAAAGAGTCGCTCATTAAATGCGTAAAAAAATAAAGAAAAAAATAAATCATTATTTGTCCTGCTCAGAAGCCCGTCAAAAGATTGATAGTTAGTGCGGATTATGATGTCACTTTTTTTTTTCTTCCTGTTCTTAATCTTTAAAAATAATTCAGGTACAAATATATACCTTATTAAAACAATCATTCACAGTAGCTTATAGAAATCCAACACGTATTAGTTAAGATGCACTGAAAAAACATTTAATCTTCAACAGCCAAAATTGACCATTCACAAATAATATTCGAACTTCTGCAAATTTCTAGGTCAATGTTATGATTCATTTGTCATTAGTAGCGAACCTTGGGATAATTGAATGCCCAATGTAATGAATAAGAAAAACTTATTTATTATATTTTTACTTTCTTCTATCTTTACAAGAACAAAGTATTGGATTCGTGAAAATTTCGATTTCCAGTTTTGGATGGATTTATACGTTTTAGAAGGTCCGGAAAACGATTTATGGTTTTAAGAAAATGTCTATCTGTCACTTTGTGAGTCTGTATGTGACAAAAATTTTGTGGGCGCTCTATCTCAAGAAATAATGCACGGAATTTCACAAAATTTTAGATTCAGTTAGACCTTGATATAAACTGGTTCTGAGTACTTTTTGGTGTAAATCTCCCAACAGGTGGCGCTGCTGTGCTGCATTTTTCACGATTTTTGGAATAGCTATATCTCAAGAACTAATGCACGGAATTTCATAAAATTTCAGATACAGTTAGCCCTTGATATAATTAGTTGTTGATTATTTTTTTATGATTATCGCCCAACAGATGGCGCTGCTATGCTGCATTATTCGTGATTATTGAAATAGCTCTATTTCAAGAACTAATTCACGAATTTTTATCAAACTTCAGATTCAATTAGTCCCTGATATAAATTAGTGCTGTTTAGTTTTTGGTGTAAATCGCCCAACAGGTGGCGCTGCTGTGCTACATTTTTCAAGATTTCCGCAATAGCTGTATCGCAAGAACTAGTGCATGAATTTTCACCAAGCTTCAGACTCAGTTAATCCCTAGTATATATTGGTCCTAATTAGTTTTCGGTGTAAATCGCTCAATAGGTGGCACTGCTATGTGGAATTTTTTACAATTTCCGCAATAGCTCTATCTCAAACAGTAATGCACGTATTTTCTCCAAACTTCAAATTCAGTCAGATGTTGACATAAGTTGTTGCTGCTTAGATTTTGGTATAAATATCCCAATAGGTGGCGCTGCTAGGCTGAATTTTGCTGTATTTGCACGATTTCAGCGATAGTTCTATCTCAAGAGCTAATGCACGGAATTTTATATCTTTAGAATCTTCATGAGGAGTACATATTGCCATTTAATTTTGACTGTGTCATAGCGAATTTTGAAGAATTAACATGTATGAGATAGATGAAAGTTTTGGGATTGGCATATCCGACTAGTTTTGCTATTGTTGTTGAATGTAACTATAAATTTGTTATAATACATATATTCCAAGTAGTACATAACGCGCATTGTGACTGGTGTTGCCAGGTTGCCAGGTAAATCGGGACTCCAAATGCTCTGTACACCAGTATTTTAAAGTAATTTTCTCCGCCTTATCTAACGGCAGATTTATCTGCGATTAAAGATGGCGAAATAAACTTTAAGAAATTAGTGGTGTCCTGAGTATTTGGAGTCCCAACTTACGCGGGACACCTGACAACACTATTTGTGACACCCTAAAACTTGTTTCCCCAGGCATGTGCCTGCATGATCTCGCCATAATTAGATTCTTGGAGTTATTTTCATTAAAATGACAGTAAAAATAACTTATTAACCCTTTATCTACTGACGGTACTGATAAGTACCATTAAAATAACTTGTTATAAAATTCATTTAATACATCGATTAATAGTAATACAGTTTAGAAGGAGTTATAGATGCATTACTTTATCTTGTTCCAAAAGCATGATGGGTTACACAAAACTAAAATATTTTTAAAAGGATGATTTCTTTTGCCTTTGCATCTGTTCAGCTTTCTTGATGTTGGGGGGGGGGGGGGGGCTTTATCAATTCGGAAATATTTCTATTGTAAGAACATTATATTTATACATTTCCGAATTCTATAAAATACTAAGAAGAGTATTTAAAATAAAAGATTTGAGTGGGGTTATAAATATGACACAAAATCCCTATAAATTCAAATTTAATGAATTCTTCTAAGTCCTTCAATCCTTCTAAAATCCTTCTACAATTTATTAAATGATTATGTAAATCTCCTAATGTTTAATGTAGTTTCAAAAACTCACGATAAGTTTTTCATGAATTCATAATTCAGTGACATAAAGGGTTAAAATGAAAAAAATTAAATAAGTTATTTGGCTTAGCAATATTAATTTAAAAACTTTCTCCATCTGGCCAAGCACGTGTGCCATCATCTTAAAAGTAAGCAGCTCTGACGGCGACGTCTCTGACATAGTAAGCATATGGTGCTTTTTGCATTTGTAGGCCAGTAAAAATAGGATTTTTCTAACCGAAAATTTGCGGAAAGCTGGAAATGGTTTTAATCACTTTGTTTTACATCCAAATGAAGGGATTTGAAGTTTGTCCCGTTTTTCCTGTTGCGTTTTAGCCGTGGTACCACAAAAACCTCAAAATTTTCGGACTTTTTTAAGTATTTCGCAAATAACTCAAAAACCGTTCACTCTACAGAAACAGTTCTAGATTATAAATTGTAGATCATAAAATTCTGTGTCGATTGAGTACCACAGACTAAAAATTCCGCCAAAAATAAGCGAGATATGATAGATCAAAAAAGTACTTTTTTCCAATTTTTTTCTAAAAAATCTCATAAAATTGGTTTTTTGAAGTTCTCATGTATAAAATGTTAGAGAACAACATAATAATAACAGAAAATCAAGAAAATAAATTTATTTAAAAAAATTAGTATGGTAGCAATGGTGATAGTAGCAATGGTGATAAAATCAACTCAAGTTACTTGAGGGAAATACAGGGAAATCGAGCTTCGAGCGTTTTTTTGCTGGACCTTGATCTGCCCATTCTTCTTCCTTCTGCACATGGAAGGCATCCTTGTCCATATCTACTTTTTCGTCGTATCCGGTTTGTGAGTCTTCTTCTGCGGTATTTTGTGCACGACGCACCTTTACAGTGATAAATATAATTGAGCATTTAACACCGTTCTTCCTACAAGAATATAAACCGCCTTTGCATCCCTTTGCACATTTGCATGACAGAGTGTTTAGAAGCTCTGGTGTTGCAGCTATATCGTTCGTGGTTATTGGAAGTATACCATGTTTGAACGACATCCAACCCCAATCAGTGGGATTCATCACCCTTCCATTCCAGATATTGATCTGAAGAAAAACTCTGTATGAATGTTATTTGGCTGCATCTTCAGTTGGAGGCAGAGAAGCGAGGTTAAATTGGGTCTTCATAAGATGTTTTGCAAATGCGTTGTATCGCAATTTGTGCAGTGTTGTGGATTCGTCATACTGGGGATTGTATAAGGTGGCAATAAATTTATTTCCCGCATCACTAGCTTCTTTAGGCGTAGCATATTGGTTATTAAAGGCAGTTGGACCACCCTGTAGGTGAGCATGATTTTCCAAATCTTGACGAATTTCAGTTTGCCCTGCCTGAAGAAGGTTGATGTAGAATCACAGCCACTAAAAGCATATAGGAATAGGATGTTATTCTTCACAATCGGCGATTACTTGAAGTTTAATGGTGAATATAAAACATTGCCCGAGTGTCCTTTCCCAGGTTTCAAGAAGTATATCGTGGATGAGTTGGGAATAAATGTAGTCATAAGCACAAGCAGAACAATATCTTCCCCAACTATGATGACACGTTCTGGCTGCTGATCAAGTTGGATGGCTTCCATCACGATGCTAGTATCTGCATCCTTGACAGCTTGTTTTACAGTAAAATTGTGTTGCTCCAATTTTTCAATGAGCATTTTTATTAAGCGGCTATTCCCTTCATTTGCAAGGAAGTGCTCTTTTTGCATGGTGAGCGTCGTATTTTCGTTAAAGTCAACACTTGCTGCAATGTATTTATTTTTTCGACGGAAGAACTCAGCAGACTTGGTGCCATGTTCTGACAATTCTTCTGGGTAACCATCAAAAACAATTGTCGCAGTTTTACCATAGTTGCTTTTCAAATATCCAATGTACTTGGGAATAATTGAAGAGAACTTTTCTCCTAGCTCCAAACTCACTCGATGAAGGAGGAAGCCACCATCAATCACATGGACAGTTTTTATGGTTTGTTCTAAATTATTAAGGGAGGTGTAAAAATCGTAAAATACCGACTTTCGCGTTTTCCCAATATCAAAGTTATCAAACAGAGAAGTCGGAAATGGAGCCAATTAATAATCAAAGAAATTTCTAAATTCTTCCTCTAATTTCTTGTGGAAAGAAATTCGGCGAAAAATAGTCTCTGGATCGACGGATACCTCCTCATCATGGATTTTAACAGCACACGTGAAGCTTTTCATTGGAGTTACTCGGCTGGATCTCTTGAATGTCACATGGCCAAAATCACCACTAATGACACTTTTTATACTTGCAACTCCAATCTCTTTTGCTAGATGGCAATTTATTTTATCGCCACCAATCACTCCTGTACTCAGATATTATTAGTGTTTGTTTAATGTAACACTAGGATTGGGTTAAGATTTCAAAATTGTAATCATAAGCGCAAATACACTTGTGAGTACATTTCCTTTGGTTATATGAACATTTCAAAAAATCAATTTTCTGAGATTTTTTAGAAAAATTGGAAAAATGCACTTTTTTGATCTATCATATCTCGCTTATTTTTGATGGAATTTTTAGTCTGCGGTACTCAATCGACGCAGAATTTTATGGTCTACAATTTATAATTTAGAACTGTTTCTGTAGAGTGAAGGGTTTTTGAGTTATTTGCAAAATACTGAAAAAAGTCCGACATTTTTAAAGTTTTTGTGGTGCCACGTCAGAAGCTCTCTAGGAAAAATGGGACAAACTTCAAATCCCTTCATTTGGATGAAAACAAAGTGATTAAAACCATTTCCAGCTTTCCGCAAATTTTTGCATAAAACGGCCCTTTTTTGAGCTAATTTTACTGGACTATTGGGAGATTGAGTAACTGAACATGGCTTAATTTAAGTCTAGTTTTCTCTCTGAGACAATTAAACAAAAAATGGAAATTAATGATTCTAAGAACCAGCTCGCGATTTAACACAGACTACGTATGTTTAAGGGAACACCGGTTGCGTTAGAGTTCTTTTCACATCCAAGTGCCAATTTTTTCCGAAAATATATTTTACATAATCAGGACGTGTCAACAATAAAAAAAAATTTAATCGATCAAATAATATAATGAATCAAAATTACTTAAAATTTTGTTTTTAGCATTAAAAAAATATGGGTAAAATTTGATATTATA
Source organism: Maratus speciosus (assembly GCA_963932465.1). Taxonomy (NCBI): domain Eukaryota; kingdom Metazoa; phylum Arthropoda; class Arachnida; order Araneae; family Salticidae; genus Maratus; species Maratus speciosus. The sequence continues at coordinate 7,486,756 of OZ010792.1, read as the reverse complement.
ATTTAGAAATTTATTTTAAAATATTATTTCTGTTGTCGCATCTTACATGCCAAATAATTAATATCAGTTTCGTACTTAGTTATATTTAAGAGGATGCAAGTTGAATTGAACTCCTTTGATATGGTGTTTTTACTTGACTTTCTCACATTATTTATTTACGAAAAGAATGTCTCGCAGGAAAAAATGTCTTAGCAAGCGCCGGAATCTACAGCTTTTCAGAGTCTGGAATTGAATTCCTAGATGTTATAATTTTACCTTCGGCATTTTTGCTTATAATGCCTTTCAATATTTCTTTTGAGAAAATCTCCTAATTCTCTCTGATTTTTAAAATATTTGTGAGCCAAAATGGATCCAGATTGGAATACATTAAATTATATTTCAATTTCTTTGATCTGTATGACAATGACTACAAACCGAACTAATCGAATTCAAATAAACATACACTCTAAAAACGACATTTTCAAAATTGAGTAAAAAATACTCACATCTGAGTATGTCGCATAGTCAAAATGGCTCCGAATCAAAATTACTCAAGTTTGAAACAGGTATATACTCATTTCTGAAAACATGGACATACTCAAATATGGGCACAAAATGCTTTATTCAAGATGTTTATTCACTATTATACATGATGTTTGTATTTATATATTGTTGATGATTGTGAAATTCCACCTGTGAGGTCTTTCCTTAACGAATTCATCCGTTCTTCGATTTCGAAGGCTGAAGGATAAAATTTATGCTTTTCCGATTATATTACGACGGCTTTTAAGTGTTCTTCCGCGAACATGATAAAAATGTAGTTCGCCACATTTCATACTATAAATTATTACTGAAAGGAGCTTTTCATTCGAAATCATAACAAATGAAATAATATGAATAAATTCAACTACTCTGGTAAAATTTACTATGTTTTTGGTATGATAAGTAATTTTATTTTAAACTGAGTATTTCTGGTATTTCAGAACTGAAAGTATTGGGTCTTCATATTTGAAACAAAAAGTTTCATAACAAAATGAAAACATAGATTTACTCAGATTTGAAAGTGTCATTTTTCTCAGTGTAGACAAGATATAGATTAATTAATGCATTTTGTGAAGTTCTACTTTATTTTTTGTAGAAACTGAATCTATACCGTGCCAAAAATAATCTGCAACGTGCCACTTATGGTGCGTGTGCCATAGGTTCGTCGTTCCTGCGTTAGAGTAATAATACAATTGACGTTGTAGCGATTAAAATATGTCGCGGGATGAAGTAAGCCCTTAAATAAAATAAGCAAAGGTTTTGAAAATATGTGAGAGGGTTTTTAATTTGTTCCTATTACTTTGTACCTTTTATGAGATTACTCTTAAAAGACCTCATCTGCGCCATAAAAAGTTTCAGTAAAATTTTATCATGATCTTCGGAATTAACAGAAGTATCAGTACTCTCCTCTGCAATTTTTTGTAATGAAGTTTATTTTCATAAAGTTGAATTTCGTGCAGATTTCTTTAAATATTTGAATACATTTAATAAGGATATACGAAAAAAATAATAAAACTGCACTCAAATATTGAGATAAAGTTGATGCTTTCGCAAAAAAATGTCAGCCCGGAAAGAAACGGGCCACAACAAGAAATAGTGACAATATGTAAACTAGATAAAAATCTTATCGGATAAATTTCACAAAGTTTTTGTTTTGTGTTAATCATGTTTAAAAAATACATCCGCCTGCCATATTTAACACCATTTCTTTGTATTAGAACAGAATTGCCTTTGTTTTAATACCGTAGATGCGTGTTACTAAATTTATATATTACAGAAGGGGAGAAGTTATCGAAAATAAGAAATGACATAGAATGGCAATGAAGAAATGAAATAATGAATATTTACGATCTATTAATTTTCTCTCAATTTCAAATTTTCAAGTACAATCCTCCTCACTTAATCGAGCCACGGATAATCGAAAACCCACTTATTCGAATAGAATCCACCGGAACCGAATTTATTCCTATTGCTTCTATGTTATTTTCCCCCGCTTAAACCAAATACCTTTTACGAACGTCTCCGCTTAATCGAATAACAACTGTGTGACCGATGTTTGAAAATAGGCGCGAAAAGCACGTTTCAGCTGGAATTTCCTTCCACTTTTTGTCATTTTCGGTTCTTGTACGCTGAAAACAAATTTTCAGTTCTTCCTGCAATGATTTCAACCGGCAGGTGTATAATGGACAGGTCAAATGATTTTCCCATCACCACTTCTTGCTGTTAACCAGGCTTTAATGGCAATGTGCCGTCACCATAGAAACTATAACTATTCCCTCTATATTCTTTGCCGTCACTTCGAGACGCGAGATGGTAGTTGTGATATTTTGCACTCATTCGAAAAATAACTCGATATTTACTCCTTTAAAATTTCACTTAAACAAGTCACTTTAAACGATTTTTTTAAGGCAGAATAAGTAACATAAATTAGAAGTAGCAAAGTTTTGACCCAATTCAAACAAGCTGCATTAAGTGTGATGTAAACCCTACAAATGTATGTACTGACATTAAATTAATACGTATAATATTTACCTTATATTAGCATTTGTATTTATTTTAGTTTATGTTATTCTATTAACGATTTATTATATTGTTGATTAAATATACCGTAGATGGTTATTTTGCCTTTTATTACGCATTAAATATTACAGTTATGATTCCCCGTTTAATCAAGTACCCCGCTTAATCGAATATTATTTCTGGAACCGTCAATATTCGTTTAAACGGGAACGACTGTATAAAAAAATAAGAGAAATAAATAAATCCCCAATTCGCAACACTTCATTTAATGACAAATTAGAGTGTTTTTATCAAATAATGTTACAAACATAATTAAATCTGTATTAGGTTTATGAAAGAAGATTTGCAAATATAACTATCCAAGGAAGGTATTCTTCAAAAATCATTTTAGTACAAATTATAATAAAACAATATCCTTAATGGCTGTAATAGAGCATGTTGTTTGTGTAATTAAGTAAATGTAAAAAGTCATATATTCCCCTTTATGTTTTTTCATTCCCATAAATTTGATGTTCCTTGGGAATTTAACCACTGGTGCAAGGGTACCGTGAGATAAAATACATTGAGAAACACTGCTACATATTTATTCTTCTCGATAAACCTTACGGTGTAAGACAGGCCTAAAGGCAGTTCAACATTATTTTACAACAATGAATCTAAGAATAAAAATGTAAACCCTTTACTGCATCACGTGCCACATCTAAAAAATCTGTAATTCTTATTATGTGCCGTGAATTTGGCCAATATGATCTCTATCCCTGATCAAGAGCAGTCCAAAGAAGGAAATAATACTTATTTTGTCCATGTCAGATGGCTGCACTTGACAAAAAATTAAAATTTGTTCCTCGGAAACAAACAACAACAACAAAAAAATCGATCAAGCTGTTAAGGTAAAATTTACTTTCATTATTTTTACTGACTACTTAAAATATTAATATAAAAAAAGTTGCAGAGTGTTAAGCAGATAAAATTAATTATTTAAGCTCATTTGGTTGTAAAATATAGGAATAAAATATTTTAAAACCCCAATACATAGGCGTGTACATAGGGTACATGCCATAAAATATCAAATTTTAGGTTAAAATTTGATTTTATATATATACATATATATATATATGTATATATATATATATATATATATAGAGAGAGAGAGAGAGAGAGAGAGAGATTTCCGATATATAGATTTCAAATAATTTTTTTTCATGAAAATAGAAAAAATCGTGCAGTGAAGAGTTAAAAGAAAGTATCCTAAACGGCACATACTCTATCACCGGAATTGTCATAAAGAAAGATACAAAATCCATAAGTTAACTACCTAAGGGCACAGATAAACTATATATTTACTGATAGATATACATACAAAGACCATCGCAAATTATTATATGCATGTAAAGGATAAATTTTCTTGTAAGTTGGTAAAACTTACTACAATAGTAAACTATACAAAATAATATGAGTAAATTTGACGTTATGAAGAAGACGTTATTTCAAAGTTTTCGCTTACTTTTTGTGCTAATAAAACAACAACATAACCCCAAAAATGAAAGGAAAAGATTTAACTATGTATAAAGATAGAAAAGCTACATATTTGTTGATAGAAATGCTGCATCTACATATGCACATTCTCCAATAAATAAGAGCTTGTAATAAAAAACAATCAAATTTAGAAGCTCCACGTACTACGTCTTTATTTTACTCTGTAAACCTTAAGGTGTAAACCTGAAGACAGATCAACACCATCTCTGCAACAATGAGTCTAAGAATGAAATGTTGAGAGAGCAGCATCCTAAATGGTTCATGCCCTATCACCGGAATCTTGCGCGGGAGTCATAAATAGAGAACAGCAGAAACTAAAGTTTGAATGAAAAAGTTTAACTATGTAAGGCGGATAAAAAATATATTTATTGATGAACAGGATGCACATTTTCTGATGAAAATAAGCTTGTAACTTGATAAAAGGCATCCAGAATAATATGAAAACAGAATCAAATTTAAAAACTTCCCACGTGTTTTCAGTTTTTGATTATTATAAAGCTTTATCTCTGTGAAAACTGCTTTAATAGCTACAACGTCAGTGGTATTCTCACACTAACATACTAAGTCTTTATTTTACTGGATGGACCTTAAGGATTAAACCGAAAGACAGATCAACACCATCTCTATAAGAATGAGTTTAAGAATGAAATTTTAAAAGAGCCGCATCCTAAACGGTTCATGACCTATCTCCTTAATCTTGCACGGGAGTCATAAATAGAGAACAGCAGAAACCAAAGATTGAATGAAAAAATTCACGCTTTAACTGTATTTATTCTCACTGGTGAGAACTATGTTTAAAAATGTATAAACTAGTACGTTTATCGGAAAAATTTGTAGAATAATGTCACGCCTATTTCACGCCTACTTTCTCTAAATTCCCATTTCTTCACTCCTTTATGAAATGATATAATTCCCATTGTTTTCACATTTCACATTAAGTTGAAAACAATCGGGATTTTACCATTTCAAAAAAGTAGTGCCAATGAAGAAATCTGGACTTTAAAACAGTAGGCGTGAAATAACATTTTCGGACAGAACTATCTGGTAGACCTAATACATATTTATTGATAGACAGACTACATATACTACATATGCACATTCTCTAATGGATATGAGTTTTTAATTTGATAAAAAAAATATATTCAAAATAACATGAAAACAATCAAATTTAAAAGCTTCCCACGTATTTTCAGAGTCTTTTTATTAGTAGAAGACTGTATCTCGTATTTTCAGAGTCTTTGATTACTAGAAGACTTTTTCTCTGTGAGAACTATTTTTATCGATACACTGTCAATGGTATTTTAACTCTTAACGTACTACGCCTTTATTTTACTAAACCTTAAGGTGTAAACCTGAAGACAGATCAACACCATCGCTGCAACAATGAGTCTAAGAATAAAATATTGAGGGAGTAGCATCCTAAACGGTTCATGCCCTATCACCGAAATCTTGCGCGGGACTCATAAATCGCGAACAGCAGAAACCAAAGATTGAAAGAAAAAGTTTAACAATGTATAAAGGCAGATAAAAAAATACATTTATTGATGGACAACATGCACATTTTCTAATGAAAATGAGCTTGTAGCTTGATAAAAGGCATCCAAAATAATATGAAAACATAATCAAATTTAAAAGCTTACCACGAGTTTTCAGTTTTTGATTATTTTAAGGCTTTATTTCCGTGAAAACTATTTTAATCGATATAATGTCAGTGGTATTCTCACTCTAACGTACTACGTCTTTATTTTACTCGATGAACCTTAAGTATTAAACCTAAAGACTGATCAACATCATCTCTATAACAACGAGTTTAAGAATAAAATGTTAAAAGAGCTGCATCCTAAATAGCTCATGAACTGGATGGAAAACCTGCGCGGAGAAGATAACGAAAGAACCACCGAAACCAAAGATTTCATGAAAAGGTTTGCACTTTAACTAGGTTTATTCTCACAGGTGAGAACTATGTTTAAAACCGCATAAACTGCATATTTATTGATAGACAGGTTACATGTAGTACATGTGCACTTTCTCTAATGGATATGAGTTTCTAATTTGATGAAAAAAATATCCACAATAATATGAAAACAATCAAATTTAAAAGCTCCCCTATACATATTTTCAGTGTTTTTATTACTAGAAGACTTTATCTCGTATTTTAAGAGTCTTTGATTACTAGAAGACGTTATCTCTGTGAGAAGAACTATTTTAATCGCTACACTGTCAATGGAATTCTCACTCTAACGTACTACGTCTCTATTTTACTCCATAAACCTTAAGGTGTAAACCTGAAGACAGATCAACACCATCTCTACAACAATGAGTCTAAGAATAAAATGTTGAGAGAGCAGCATCCTAAACGGTTCATGCCCTATCACCGGAATCTTGCGCGGGAGTCATAAATAGAGAACAAAAACCCACGAATGAAAGAAAAAGATCACGATCACCCCGCGCCGTTATAGATAACCATCTATCAAAAGAGAAAGTGGAGGTAAGGGTGGAGAAAAACTCATTCAGTTTGGAACACCCCTTTCACAAAGCTGCATCCTACATGCATAGGGTCATGCAAAATCTGAAGAAATAAATAATGAAAAAGGAATTTGATAGATCAAAATTGTGAAATGCTTTTATTTCTCTTTCTATCAAAAACTCTTTAAGTGTTTAACGAGCGTGAAGTTTTAGATCAAAAACGTTTTTAAAGCACCGTGAAACAGAATGAAAAATGATAGTAAAGAGATTTTTTTTTTTCCTCAACGATTTGGGAGGTACACTGTTTTGAGATATTATGGTAGAAAAAAAAATGTAATTGCTCCGCCAGATAGTTTGTTTCAGATGGGAAAAAGGAAAAAAAAGAAGAGAGGGTAATTTTATAGTTTAGAGATTGTAGCAGATTGATTCGCGGATAATAAATTCCGATTATGCACTTCGGGGGGTAACATTTTGAAAACTATTTTCAATTTGTCGCCGCTTGAACATTTTTGTTGTTGTTATTTGCCTAGCCTACAGAATACAGTTTTGAAACTGGTAGCCATTCTTTACGCGAATTAAGGATTTATGATCTAAAATGGATTTTCATATGAAACATTCCAACGGTTTTATATATCTTTTGATCTAATTACCATATTTACACGCGGTTTGCTTCGTTTTATTCCAAAACAGAGTCCTATGAATACTAAGGCTAAGCGCTGACACAAAAATGGCGAATTTTTTTTAGCGTTTGTGCGGTTACCTTGAATTTGAATATCTGTGTTTTCTCAAAATATTCTACGAGTTATTTAACCGTAAGGCGAAAAATATATTTTTTTAATGTATACAAATTCAAAGGACCGTTCAAACGTTGAAAAAAATCCGCCTACAATACCCGTCATTTTAGTGTCAGCGCAGAGTAGTATCAGAGGATGTGTCTAAAAGGTCTAGAGCGCAATCAAACATTCCAATTGATTCATTGTTTATTTTAATTATAACTTTTTTTTTCAATAAGTTATTCTTTCTGTCCTTTTTTTAATTATCGCCTCTTTCGATCAATACATCACCAAAAAAAAAAACAGGTTCAAGATGAGAAATTTTAATGTTGATTTACTAAAGGCTAAAAAATGCTTCTTATTTTTCAATTCCTACTATTAGCTCACACTCTCCCTATATTTATTTATTTATATATTTATATATTTATCTTGTTCAAATTTTCAATCGTTAATAAAATACTCATTATTCATCCTATCAAGTTGAAATAAATTTTTTAAAACTTGTACTGGATGACAATTGATGTTAATACAGTTTTTTCAAATATTAATTAATTAATTAAATTTTAATTAATTAATTTTAGTTTTGAATGGGAAACAAAATGGCGGCCATTGGTTATTGAAGTTCAATGAAAGTATTTTCAATAAGGGGTTACCATAGGGGGGGGACCCTGTTCTGTCGCCAAATACCGCCAAGTTTGTCGCCAACTTGGCGATATATCGCCAAATTTGGCGCCCAAAAGTGACGCCAACTTGGCGATATCTGTAATATTTCGCCAAATTCCCATAGAGTTCCATTGTAAACCTACTTGCTTATAGAAAATCAACAAATTGAGATATTTTAATGCAACAAAAACTCATATTAGCTTGATTATATTAAATTTTTCTTTGATGGCCTAAGTAGGAATTGACTTTAAAAACAAAATTTTTATATTACTTGTTTCTGGATAAGTCAAAAAGATTTTTATCTAATTAAGAAGATTGTATCAAGTGGAAATATGAAACATACATCCATATTTTTTTCATTTTTACCAACCCATGAAAAACATCCAACTTATACTGATTAATTTATGTTACAAATTTATAAACATGTCCGTGAGTAGTACTTCGCAATATATTTCTATTCGCGTCCATCCGCTTATTGGGTTTAACAGCCCAGAAAATGAACCCTTTTGCATATAAAAGAATAATATAAATAGTTAAGCATTCTTTTCCGACTAATAGTCTATAACGAAATTGAAGCTTCATCAATTAAAAAAAAAATGAACAGACGCACATTTAACAGGCATGTCGAACTACGCAATTAAACACTGAAATAATCAGGGTCAAAAGACTGCTGTAAATAGTGATATCATTGGCAATTTTTTCGGCTATTAATCCCTGCCAGAGACTAATATGAAATTATCGCTTTTTTATAAATATCAAAACTTTATTTGAATAAGTGCTATTTTTCATATAAATATGCTTTTTGGTGTTGTTGCAAGAAGCTAAAGAAATATATTAAATGTAATATATATATTAGAGTAATTAAAAATTGTTTTTACCGGGAAGCCCCAGTTGGTTCACCTGATTTTAATAAATACAATTTACATGATTTTTATAATACCATAAATTTCTTATTTCAAAATGCACGGAAAAGATAAGACAAATGTTGTTTAATCTATCTGTTATTTATCTTAAAGTTTACAAAAATTTAATGTAACCTCTACGAGTTAACCTCGGTCCCTAAAAGCGTTTTTTTTATTTGCAGAAACATCAGGAACCAGCAGATTTCTGAGAGTTAAAAGAGCGCTTGGGTAATCCGAGAGTTAAAGAAGCATTTGGAAAATGTAGTTTCCCGAAATTTTCAGAAATGTTCCCGAGTAATTTTTTACCGTGCATTAATCCGTTTTCTCAACTGGAATCATCAGTTTTTAGGATGGTACTAATTCTCAAATAAATATTTTCATTTTAAACAAACATGATAAATTCACAGCATTAACATAAGCATTAGTAGCATTAACATTAACATTGAAATGAACCTTATTTTGTTATTCTTGCAGGTATAACTTCTATTACGCGGTTGAAAATGTTTTACTTGAAAATTGATAGCATACGAAAAACTGATATTCCGGATATGGAAAACTGATTAATTCTCTAATGCCCATGGTATAGCATATATGCTACCATCAATGTTTCCAATTTAATGGATTTTTTTAATTCAGATATTATAAATTCATACCAGAAATTTAAAATAGCAATATTTGCTTTATTTAATAACAGATATTCCGTCATTACAGGAAGCGAATATTTTTATTTAAATTTTCTGGTATAAATTCAGATTTTCTGAATTACGGATTCTCTAGAACGTATTCTACACTAGCAGTTACAGGATTAATATACTATAAAAACTACTTGGAAACGTTTTCGTAAATTAGGGGCAGTCAAAAAAAATTTTTTTTTCAAATATTCTTCTTAATCTCTGAAATCTACGATCGTAGACTTCTAAAGATAAACAAAAGCTTTCCGGAATCGGGGGGTAACTCCGAAGAGGTTATATTATATTATAACTTTAAGAAAAATGACACACAGATTAAGAAACATTTAACTTATTTTACAGTGCGTTCATTTCTCAAAAACGCGAATTTTCAGATAAAGCAGAAGCTGACAATATACAAGGAATGTATAACAGATGGAGAAGAAAAAAATAATTCCCGGTATGCAAATGGAACATGAAGGACTTCCACACCTGTTATGATAAGAATCTACTGCATCACCTATGTTCATTTGCAAGAAAGGGCCCCCTTACCCTTTACTATCATTTAAACGTTGGGATACACATCGACAACCGTCCAAATCTCACAAAAAACTTTCTATTCTCTTTTAACACATCCTATTCACTACTCCTTTTTTTTCGTAGCATCTGGAAAAAAAATTGAAGGAAGGTCAAAGATCAGGAAAATCTCATCGTCAATAACTGACTTGTGAAGCAAGAAGAAAAGCGTGAATGTGTAATATCATACGGGGAAGCGTAAAATATTTTAAATATGAGTTATATATAAATTTCCTCACATGAACGAAACCAAGAGCTTTAGCAGTTAGTTTATGAGCAATCGCATTTTTTTTTTTTATGAAAATTTAATACGTATCTAAAGAAATACCATCTGTTAGGTGGTTAAAACGGAAAGCTCACCATTTATGCAGTAAAATATCCCCCCCCCCCCGCTTTTTTTTTCGTAAAACACCTTTTATGGGAATTTTTTCTAGCATAAAAATAATGTTTTGAGGTAATTGTACCAGACAATAGAAGTAAATCTTTAAATATTGGTGTTAAATAACATCTCATATAAATAATGAAACATACTTCATATACTTATTCAAATATATGTATTACATATAGGCGTATAATATAAATTTGAAAAATAAATTATAACTTACAAGCTCGTATAACAAAAATGACGAAATCCTCGGGATTTTACCAAATCCGAACTTTGGGTCATCATAAATATTGCTTTTCTTTCCAATAAAATTATTGATTTAATTCCAATAAAAAGGAAAATAAATTTTATTTTTAAACCTTCCGTCTACCAGACGGGTCCATTGGACCCGACAGCAATATTTAATGTAAATTTTTCTCATGAAAAATAGCATTCAAAGTTTCGCGATTACATGACTTTTCCTGCAATTGTCTCCTCTATGTATATGCAATTGCGATTAAAATTTTATTCGAAATTTTTTACCTATTTTTAATTTGTTTCATTGTTTACCACGCGGGTCCATTGGACCCAACATTAAAACAAACGTAATATACTGTTGCTTTCTTTTTCTAGGGTTGCCATAAATCATGAGGAGGAACAGGGTTACCATAATTGGCTGTTTATTGCCCATTTGGCGATGGATTTTTAGCGCCAATCTCGCCAAATTTGGCGACTTTATAATGAAGTTTTGAGAACATTCTAGACTGATCTAGTAAACTTCGTGCTCTATATATAAAAGGTTACTTCTGGTTCAGAGAGTCATTTATCAACAGACACAGTTAGTGAGCGAATGGTGTCTATTGATGTTTTTGAGTCTTTTCATTGAAAATAGGACTTGATATTTGAAGACAAATAATAAGTGTAGTTTGTACGTGCTTTGTTATTTTACAAATATTCATCATTTTCTTATTTCCTAACTTATTTTTTGTTAAAAAAATGAATTGAAGATGAACAGAAAAAAAGTATTGACTCAAGAGGAAATTCAAAATATTATGGAAAATCCGGAAGATATAGAATTCGACACCGATGATGAAAATCTGTCGTCTGATGAAGGTGAAGTAGATTATGTTGAAATACATAATGAAATTTCTGATTCCTACTCAGAATCTGATAATGATTCCAATGAAGTAAATGTAGCAACCACAAGTACTTCAAATTCTACTTTTGTTTCCAAAAATAGTTCACAGATCTGGTATAAGAATGAAGTTGCCAGACCACAAGGAAGACTTACTGAAATCAATATTTTACGTGAAAAATCTGGACCTTCAAGATTTGCAAATCGTGAAGTGGATTCCATATTATCCTCCTCATTTCTTATCTATTTCCGAAAAAGACTTTTGGAAATTATAGTAAAATGGACAAACGCGGAAGGCAATAGAGTATTCGATAAAGAGTGGAAACCTATAGATATTATAGAACTTAAAAAATTCATCGGACTTTTATTACTTATTGGAGTATATAAATCGAAAAATGAAACAGTAAGCGAACTTTGGAGCATAAAAAATGGAAGACAAATATTTCGGGACATTATGAGTCGCAATAGATTCACAAGTATATTACGTGTCATAAGATTTGATGATGCTGCTAAGAGGCGTAAAAGAAGATCAACTGATAAATTAGAGCCAATAAGAGAATGCTTTGAATTGTGGAATAGCTATTTACAAGACCCTTATATTCCTAATTGGTCTATGACTGTCGATGAGCAATTAGTTTCTTTTCGTGGAAAATGTCCTTTCCGTCAGTATATGCCATCTAAACCTGGAAAGTATGGATTGAAGTTCTGGGTTATTTGTGACAGCGTAACATCGTATGCTTGGAAACTGGAACTATATACAGGCAAAAATGAAGTAAGAGAATCTCATCAGGGAGAAAATGTAGTTAAAAGATTGACGAAGGAAATTGAAAATTCTGGTCGTAATATTACATGTGATAACTTTTTTACGTCATATGCATTAGCAACACATCTTACTTCAAAAAAATTATCTCTTATTGGAACAATTCGAAAAAATAAACCTGAATTACCCGCTGTGTTCACAAATCCAAAACATCGTTCTGTATATTCTACTTTATTTGGGTTTCAAGAGAAGGCGACCATCATCTCTTACTGTCCCAGAAAAGGTAGAATTGTTACTTTGCTAAGCACAATGCATAACACTTATGATATTGACAACAGCTTAGAAAAAAAGCCACAAATAATCCTAGATTATAATAAAACCAAAGGCGGAGTAGATACGATGGACAAAATGGTAAGAGCATATAGTGTGAAACGCATGACACGTCGGTGGCCTTTGATTGTATTTTATAATATGATCGATATAAGTGCGATGAATGCATACATAATATGGTTGTCACTGAATGCTGAATGTGATCCGAAAATGAAAAAAAGGCGGAATTTCATTATTCAACTTGCAGAAGAATTAGTAGGTGAAGGAGGTATCGCCGTCTCAACATCTACTTCAGAACAACTTTACGCAAATAGTTTTGAACCGCCACGAAAAAAATCAAGATGTCATATTTGTCCCTCTAAAAAAGATCGAAAAACACGAACATTATGCAAGAAGTGTACGAAAAATGTTTGCGGAGAACATTCCGTCGTTATTTGTACTTCATGTACAGAGTAATTTTATTATGATGAAAAACGTTTTGTAGTCATTATAATATACTATATATATTACTTTCTTACTGTATGTGTTACTTTCTTACTCTATTACTATATATATCACTTTTAAATATTGTATAAGGTGCATTAATAACAAATATATTCATTGTAGATAAATGGGTGTTTTGTATATTTTGAAATCCTATATATTTTACATATGGGTCCAATGGACCCGAATGGTAGTTCTTGCATATACTTTTTTTTGGTAGTCTGAAGGTTAAAAAATGCAAAAAATGACGTTCACATAGGTGCCAACCTCAAACTAATCTTCCGTTATGTCCGTTAATTTGACCCTGGTTTAATACGTTTCGAACCAAATTTTTTTTTTTTTTTTTAAGAAATTAAATTAAATACGTTCCACGTAGAAACATTGAATTAAATAAATAAAGATTCATGAAATAAATTTTCTGGTTCGAAAGTGGTTAACCTGGTTTAAATTAATCCAGATATTACGGAAGATTAGTGCAAGGTTGGCAGCTATGAGTTCATACAGTTACCCATGGCATCGTTCACATAGCAGAAAAATAAAGACAAATACATTGATTAAGAAAAACATTTCACTCCCGATAATGAAAAACGTAGATAATTAACCAACTCTTTATTATATTTTATAGGAGCCGATACGGTATTTCTTATTTATAGGGCCTTGACATAACTCAGTCATAAAAGGGTTATGATGATAAGTGATGATGATGATGATGTTTATGATAAGTTATGATAAGAGGGCCAAGTAAAATCGTGAAAATCTACAAATCTCTCTTCGTAGAACGAAAAAACAATGTTGGGAGAATTATATTAAAACAGTGTATTTTGGGTGGTATTTAATGTCAAATTTATATATGTAAGCATATCATCCTATAAGACTACAAAAATCTACTAAAAAAAAAGGATTAAGAAAGGACATTTTAAAAATGACAACATATTTTTTGTTTTTTAAAGGTAGAAAACATGTGGAATTAAAATCCGGTTTTCAAACCACGACTCACGAATCGAACATGAAGGACTTCCACACCTGTTATGATAAGCATCTACTGCATCACCTATATTCATTTGCAAAAAAAGGACCCCTCTTACCCTTTATTAACATTTAAGCGTTGGGATACACATCGACTACTGTCCAAATCTCACAAAAAAACTTTTTATCCCTTTTTAACACATACTATTCAATACATTTTTTTCACGTAGCATCTGGAAAATTTTTTTTAAGGAAGGTCAAAGATCAGGGAAATCTCATCGTCAATAACTGACTTGTGAAACAACAAGAAAAGCGTGAATGTGTAATATCATACGGGGAAGCGTAAAATATTTTAAATATGAAATTATATACAAATTTCCTCACTTGAACGAAACCAAGAGGTTTAGCAGCTAGTTTATGAGCAATCGCATTTTTTATGAAAATTTAATACTTATCTAAAGAAAAAACATCTATTAGGAGGTTAAAACGGAAAAGCCCATCTTTTATGCAGTAAAATATTTGAGATTTTTTTTCCTTTAAAGTATTTAGTGGGTTTTTTTTTTCTTAAATCCCCTTTTATGTGAATTTTCTCCAGCATAAAAATTATTTTTTGATGGGTAACTGTATCAGACAATAGAAGTAAATCTTTAAATATTGATGTAATATAACATCTCATAAAAATTATGTTAAATATATATACATACTGTTAAATATATATACAGTAAAACCTCTCTAAAGCGACCACGTTCCGTTCCAATAAAAATCAGTCGCTCCGAGAAATGGTCTCATAATGGAGGTCATGTTTAAATCTAGATTTTAATTGTCGAAAAAAGGTAACCATTAATGTTTCTAAAATTTATTTTTCACATTAGGAAAAAATATGAAAATTTAAGTATCAAAACAAAAGTTAATTACTTAAGTTAATTACTCTAGAGTTTAAAAAATGAATATATTGACGTTTGCTTTGATTTTACGGTTTCATCTTCTATAACTTTTATTTCCAAGTCCTTTCAGTAAATAAATGCAATTTTATTTTGGACGGGAACAAATCATGATGATTTCATTAATTTATCTATTTCTTTGAGAGTTTCCTGACAGAATAGGGCAGGGGAGTTTACTGACCGTCATCCTTACTGTATCATCAGAGTTAAATTCATTGCCTAAAAAGGCAAAAAGGGGTTTAAACACTTAAAAGTTACCGGAATAAAAGAAAATTCTAAACTTAGTAGATGAATAATGCGCTTTTCGGAATTATTTTTCTAATAAAACCTTCTTCAAGCGACCAGGAAAAAACGGAATTTGTTTCATTTTCTTCAAAGAAATGGGTCGCTCATGGAGGGAGTTCAACTGGGGTGGTCTCTGAATAGAGGTAAAATTAGTATTGAGCCTATGGTAATAAATTTCGTTCCATGAAAAAATGGTCGTTCACGGAGGTAGTCGCTTAATGGAGGTGGTTGCACAGGGAGGTTTCACTGCATATAATAAGAAAACGAAAAAACAGATGTAGAAGCACTTAAAAAATTGAAATGACTCATGAGCCTTTACACTGCATTTTCGTTTTTTTTTCCCTTTTTTATCATTATTTTCATAACCGCTGGTCAAATTGAACTAAAGTGTTCATAGAACAAATGAATGTTAAAATTCTAGCGCTTAATTCCCCTTCAGTTAAATAATTAAAATTCATACAAAAAAGCACAAATAAATGTACAAAAATTACTTTAATGTGCTTTATATGTTACTTTAATATAAAATTATTTAAAATGCATCAAAATATCTTAAAATACATTAGAAAAACCCAGAACGTTTTCAGCCATTACAAGACCTTCATCAATGGGATTTAAATTACCTTGTAATGACTGAAAACGTTCTGGGTTTTTCTAATGTATTTTAAGATATTTTGATGTATTTTAAATAATTTTATATTAAAGTAACATATAAAGCACATTAAAGTAATTTTTGTACATTTATTTGTGCTTTTTTGTATGAATTGTAATTACAAAAAAATTGGTTTTAATTTAATGATATTCTTGTAACTTCCATACAAAACTATCACATAGAGACAGACATCTCTAAAAAATCATGTATATAAATTCAAATTTTGTATGAGACTAGTAATAAACCAATCGTAAGTGAAACAGTTGTTCCAAAATATTAGTTAAATGGCACTTATTTAACATACACACAAAAAATAAAAATAAATAAAAATAAAATAAAATAATAGGTACATATATTTTTAGATATATTTCTATATTTTCACCGCGCTTTCAAATAGTCTAAATTTTCATAATAAGGAAAACAAAAAAATATATACATACCAGTCGAATGACAGAATTTGCTTAATGAAAAATTAAAATGATATCCAAATTCACTTACCTGTAAAAAAAAAAAAAGAAATGCATCTTATAATCTAATAAGACAAATTTAACAACAACTGAATAGCTAATGTACTATAAAACATGCTAAGACGGAATCACTAGTAACCAGAGAAAAGTTTTATTTAAGACAGGTTTCTTCTTTTGATGTATTGTATTTGTCTTGAACATGAAAATTTTCTATTTAAAGCAGGATTCCGTTATAGAACGGTTCCGTTATCGCCGGTTTTCTTGTGTCGTTATTCAAGATTCATTTTATAAAATTTCTTTTTATAAATCTCATATATTTTTACTCATAACAAGTGCAACGGATCCTAAATTTTCGAAAAGAGGGGGGAGGGGGGGGAGCTAATAATTATCACGACATTGAAGCTGTTCTACATAGAGCTATTCTGAATTTCCAGTTTTTACGGGTAATATAAATAAAATTAGTAATAAGCAAAAAAAGTACAAATAGAATAGCCAAGCAAAAAAGCACAAATTTTGCAAAAATGATTAAAACTAAAATAAGAAAATGAAACGCATGAAGAAAATATTGTATGAAAAAAATATATGTATTAGTTTATATATCTCATAAAACACACATGCACAATTTTTTTTTTTTTCATTTACTTGTTATCATCATTGCAATCACAAGCACCACCACCACGACCATTATAGGGAAACTTGTCAAGTGATTTCATTTATAGACGAACCTTAAGCTAAGGTTAGTTTCTAGTTCGATATCTCTTTAAACGAAATATGGAAATTGAAAAATGACGTTTTTACAATTTTAATTTCAAGAAGTTGTACGTTAAATTTGGTTTAATTATTACTGATTTCTTTTGTGATCTTATATGCCGTCATGTAAAAAATCGTTCTATATCTTGAAAAAATGAATTTTCGCACTTTTTTTTTTAAAAGATTTTTCAAGTATAATTTAAATTTTAATTGATTTTCAGTTGCAGTATTTTAAATTAGGGGAGGTAGGGGTAATTAGAATCACTTGTTGACAATTTGAACTTTGGCAATTGATTGCCACAGAATGGAGTGAACTACATAATAATGTTATGCATAATTTTACTTAGTAGGCAGTCGTCTCATGAAATGTGCAAAAAATTATTTTTCAATGTTACCTGGTACAAGTGTCTTTTTCAAAAACTACCTCTTTGATCCCAAAGTACCCCCATGAAATGGGATAATTGGGATCAAAGGGGGACGGGGTAATTGGGATCAGTGGTATTTTCTCTAATGCCTTACAAGATACACAGCCATAGGTAAATGGAATTAAAAGATCTTGGTATGTGCTTTACAGCAAGATAATTTTGGTTTTACAACTACAACTATTCTCAAAGCTACAGTATTGGAAAGATAAGGACGCTGGAAAAAACGTTTTTTAAGGGATTTTCAATATTTATGTGTTTTACACTCTGCCTATAAAACAAAACCAAATGCAAAATTTTTTCTTGGGCATTAATAGCCTTCTTGTATTAACTAAAGAACAAATTTTTAAAGTTAAAAAAAAAAGTTTTTTTCAAAATAACATGAAATGCAAGCAATGGGGCAAAAAGGATCAGACAAAACTCTATGTTGAGAAGGAGAAAAATGTAATTTACATTGAAAGTGTTGAGGCCTAAGTAGGCCTAAAACATTCAGTCAAGGCTAAAAATTGGAATAAATGCAAAATAAAACTGTAAAATAAACGTTTTGCTAACACAAAATGTGCAGTAAACTAAACCAAACTAAGGTATTTCACAGGATCTGAAAACTGAAAGATCCAAAAATACATTCCAAACCACAATGTGATTTAAATAGAAAATAAAATATGCTATCCCATTTACCCTTAACCCAAAAACTCTATAATCCTATTTATCCCTAAAATGCTATTTCTGGGGGGGTAATTAAGATCATGCAGATTATTAGAAAGAGCGAAGCGAATCCTCTACTAGGCTACACAGATTACATTTTGTCGTACACTTTACAAAGAAACTATTCAGTATTTTGACTTGAAATTAAACATAAAAATAAACAATGATCTGTAGATTTGCACAATATTATTTTTTTTTTACAAAATAACCTTCAAAAATGTATTATTTTATTTTATTTATTTTACATATTTTTCCATTACGGACGCATTTTTGCAAATAATAATAAATGAAACACATATATTTTCAGAAGAAAAAATAAATCATGGAGTTAGTCATTATAGATAGAATCATGATTAATTAAATAGGTTCACGATTTTTTTTATGAAATTTTTAAAATACCTTTTTTATGAAAATTATAGAACATTTTTAATGAATTAAAATTTGTGAAAATTCAATTATTTATATTCAATTATAAAAGTATTTTTCAGTGTTAAGAATTCAAATACACAATTTAATCTTAGGTTAAGTTAATGTGTGTAATTATCATCACGTGAAAATATTTTCTATCGTGAATGATTTTGAAAATGTCACCGTTTGTGCGATAAAACGATCGTAAATCTTAATAAAAATATTTTATCACTGTTTATAGCATTATTTAACTTAATCTGTTTATAAGTGATTATTATACATGTTTTTACAATTTATTCTTATTATGTGAAATAATTTACGCAGACGATACGTACGATTTTAAAAGAATTATATTATGATTTTATTTTTGTGTAAAGTGGCAACAAAAGAATTGTAAACAAATAAAATTAACTGTTAAATTCGTTATATCATAAATAAAAAATTCCGAGGAAATTATTAGTTATTTCTTTGAATTTAAATTTCTAAAATTAAAATGCGCCAAAGCATAAAATAACGTTTTCGCTTAATAAAAATGCAAAAATAAAAAATATGGTTATTTTCAAATATTTGTCTTATTAAATAATGCTTCGCGAATCCAAACAAAGCATGGCTTTTGCTAGTTAACTTAAAACTTCGTCTGTTGCAAAATGTAATCATTTCCTCTTAAAAACAACCCTTTTCTAAATTTAAATCCATATAGCCATATTTCACTGTTCCTAAAACTTTTTACACATGATCTTACTAAAGCATTCTCACTTTGACGGACAAAGTTTTTTTTGTATGTTTTGGGAAAAGAGCGATTACTTCTACAGGAACATACATTATCACTCCAAAAAATTGCACATGTAGAATATTAGTCAGACTTCATAATTAGCATGGTCATTTAAAAAAAAAAAATTGTCACAGATTGTTCCTGAAGTGCCCCTGATCCTAATTACCCCTACCTCCCCTAATAAAGCACAAGACTTCAATTAAATATTTTATCAATTGAAATTAACTATTTTGTATGACTTTTTAAAACAAAAGAAAGAAAAGAAAGAATGAAGGGAAAAAACAAAATTGCACTTTTTAGAGCACGTTTCATGTATAATTCCGTTAAATTATTAAAGGAAAAAAAAGTAAATAAGATCCAACAAAATTCAAGTTTTCAAACAAAAATGTAATCTTTGATACAAAAGCTAGTCAACAAATAAAACAGAAAATATTTATAAAAGAACATAATGACTAAAACTAAAATGAGAAATGAAAAGCGTAAAAAATATGCAAGGGAAATATACAATAATTAAGATGTCTCTTAAAAAAACCAGGGGATCGTACCCGGGCTTCCCGGGTTAAAGAATATATGTGAAAAAAAATTTTTTTCATTGAAAACTAATGTTTTTTTTATATACAAATAATTTTTTTAGATTGTCTACTTACATTAAAAATGCATTTTTCATATGTAAAATACGAATTATACAATCAAATAATTTTTTGAAATTTATCAAATGCGATATTTTCTTATTAGCCGCATGCTAAGAGTTATTTTACCAAGATTTTGCTACTTATGGCATCCTTTTATATTCTGATAATTTCAGAGCTTATACATGTCTGTTAAATTTGTGTTTTATTTATATTATTTTATTTATTTATTCATAGGGAAGTTTTTTTTAAATGGATATTAGCCGTAAAAAAAGGATGAGCTCTTTATTTTGTTTTAAGAGCAAACTGATTAATCTTTCGTAATCGAGCTCCGCGTAATATAGATGAATTAAAAAATATTTCATGCTTTAAAATTGTTTTTAAAGACATACACAATCAGTAAACTGAGATGAACTTTGCAAACAAATTCCATTTGAAAAAAAAATCGTATTTGGTGATCTAAAAATTTAAATTGTATGATTAAAAATATGTTAGATTTGTGTTTTTTCAAATTATTCTTTTATTTGTTTATAACAGAAGTATTAATTTCGTTAATTTGTCTTTCGTAAATATGTTAGACTGGTGCGTTTTTTTAATATTATTCTTTTATTTGTTTATAAAGGAAGTATTAATTTCATTATGCAAAAATAGTCAGAAACAAATGCTGAGAAATGTTTGTTGCTTTATGTGCAAAATGTCTATTATTATTATGCATTGAAAGCGGCACGTGATAAGATAAACTTAAAAAAATCATGCTTAAAAATTATTTTAGAAAATATAATACATCAATCAATTAAGATACAGCTTTTTTTACAAATTGCATTTGAAAGTAAATTTTTCCCCCTATGCGACGAAAATTGAAAATGTACGATGGTCAAAAGATTAAAAAATTACAGTAGCGAAAATTTCAAGACCGAAATTTGATCGTGAAGTGTTGCCATTCGCAAAATGACGTCAGCGTTACGCACAGATACGTTTATTCTTTATAATATAGATACTTAATCAGTGAAATATAATAAAGATCAGTTATTAGTATGTGGTTATCAATTGAGGATCTTATGCTTGGTATTCTGGAATGAAAAACAGCAATTTTCACCATCTCAAAATTTGCATGCGCACTTCTCATATCCATATTCATCATTTTAAAATAATTTATTTTGTTTGATCGTTTAAAAATCATTTTAACTCAAAACTTGAAGTCACGTTTGTCAGCAACATCTTTTATGTGAACAGACGCATTCTTTACTTGAGATTCTAATCTCAATTCCGGGGAGTAAAAATTTCCGTAATTTATGTTTTTTAGACGCATTTGTCGTAAAATGGTTAGTTTTATCTAAGAAAATGATCGTTTTCTTTTAAATATGATTTCATTTTCACTTAAATAAACATTTTGCCTAGTGTCTGAAACTCAGTATCAGTACACATGCAGAAGGAAAAACAAATTAGAAAATTTAGGAGGAAAAATGCATGTTTTCAAAAGCAGTATGTTATTTTCCGTTATTATGCCCCTAATATAATATTCTACTCCTAATGGAATTTTGCGACTCTAAACCCAATACAAATATTTTTATCAACAATTTTGAATTTTTATCAGAAAATAGCATGAATAAAGATAAAAATACCTCATTATTTCTCTCTTGTCTGCAATAATGAAAGCTATCTAATTTTCACCATTTTGAAGAAATTTCATAAAATACTTTTAAAATTTAGATATAAAAGTGGGGTAATTTAAAAAAAAAAACAGATAGTGCGATCACATCTACAAATGAAGAGCTTTCAGTTTAAAAAAACATTAATAAAATTGGTTCAGAAGAAAGATCAGGGCAGATGACTAAAAAACACACTTGTGTTTTAAATATATAGATTATATAAAATTGTGAAAAATTAAATTAAGCAAATTATGTTATTTTGATAAAATTATAGTAGAATGTCCTAAAGAATAGCATTAAAATTTTATTATTCGAGAGAATTTTAGACAAAAACTTCAGGAACATGATATTGTTTTAAACCTCGAGTTATTTGTTTGCTTTTCTAACTCGGCGAAGCAAATCCATCCAGGCTAGAATCATCATTTTCTGTAATATAAATCGCTATTATTTGCATGTCATCTCTCTTTTATAAAGACACTCTAAATTTTTGTGAAACATAGCGTTTTATCAGTGTGTGATCCGATTACATCATTTTCAAAAGTGAAACATTTCCACCTGTGAAGAATTTCAAAGCAGCTGGGCTGTGAAAATGACGCACTTCTACAAAACATAATTCGGGTTTAAAAATTAAAATACACGCTTTTTTAAAACATGACGTCATTTGCATCCGCTAAAGCAATCCACTTTTACAACCCAGTCTTAAACTTTGTCTATAGAAAAGTATCCATATGACGTCATTATGACGGAATAACAGAAAATATTCTTGACATAACCCATATTTTAATTTCAACATTTTTTTCAGGTTTTATGAGAAAATGGCAACAAAAAGATACAGTATTTCATATTTTCGACATTTTCCGTTTACTTTCAATGGCTTTCAATAAAAATGGGGTACTTTTGTTGCCACTATAAGAAAAATGGTATTAAAAACTACAAAAAAATTGATATCTCAAAAATAAATTGAGATACAGTTTTCAAACAAATTGCATTTAAAAGAGAATATTTTTCCTTATATGACGGTGTAAAAATTTAAAATGTGCGATGTTTAGAAGTTTAAAAATTTGCAGAAGAGAAAATTGCTAAACTAAAATTTTATTTCAAATTTCAAAATGTTGCCATTCGCAAAATGATGTATGCGTTAAGCACAGATATGTTTGTCCTTTATTTAAGTATTGCGCGGCAGCGCAATACTTATTTATTTCCAGTGTCACTTCTCAATGTTAATTTAACATAGAAAAGCCTATGGAGATGATAACTTTTCCATTTTTTCTTCCCACCTTTTTGTCCCTGATGCCACTCATTTTTGATTCTTTGCTAATTCTAATAATATTGTAAATTCAAAGTGTAAAAACATTTGCCTGACGTCAGGGTCAAAACGTATCATAAAATGCCTTTGCATATAGCTGGATTATAATCTAGAGAGTAACATGGGCTAATTTTTATTTACATTATTCAAATATTTTTCTTAATAATTCCAAATTTCGCTTTTTTCATTGAGAATCAACGGAGATTTTCTAATAAAATTTGACTTTTTTTCCTTCACTAGGGGGCCCTGCCCCCTACGAGCTACGCTCGTCAACCCCCGTTCAGACACCGCAGACTCTAACAGCACGCTAATTTGATCGCCTTTAAAAAGATTTCGGAAGATTGAATTATAATTTGAATCTGACAATTATAATCTGACGTAATTTTCACCAAACTTTTCTTTCTCTTTTTAATATTCACGTCAAAATACTTTTGTTAGAAATGAAATATTATGATCATCTTAAAATGTCAAGTAAATGTCTCGCGCAATTTTTAAATTAAAACTGTTTTGCAATATTATTTTTTGTTCATTTTACGTAATAAGTGTAATATGACGTAAATTCTCCTATTTAGAACTTTTAACGCATGTTACTGAATTTATTATTTTACAATATTCTTTCTCATTTAAAATTCAGGTGTAACTATAGTTTTTATGACGTAATTTTCAATGAGTTCCTGCTTTTTATATTTTTTGTTTATAATAGTCACGTGTAAAATAAATTTTTAATTTGAAGCAAACATTACTGTTTGCGCTGTTTATGCAGTTGGCAACAGTTTAAATTAATACAATTTTCTAAAATCTCTAAAAAATATCTCTCGAAATGCTGAAAATTTGAATTTAAAATAGAAATAAAACCTCGAAAAATTATTCTAATTAAAAAACTAACTGCAGTCTGCACACCGGAAAATTTTGACGCATAAAATGATCTAAAAATGATTAAATTCCTATGTACAGTTTTTGCTCCTATAAAACTTTTTTAGTGGAACGATTTTGTCCAACTTTGGCATTAAATATCCCTTAAAATAATTCTTCGATTTGAAAACTGTCTGCATAAGCGTGTTTATCAAACATTTTTCTATAATACTACCGATTTTCATATTTTTGTATGCAACAGTTTTTTTAATATTAACGAAGAAAGACCTCCGGTCACAAAAAATTCAAAACCGGCGGCAGCGGCGGCGGCGGTGGCGGTGACAGCGGTAGTTACTTTTTTTTTAGAATAGAGAGATTGTTGTAAATAATTCAAAAGCCGTAATAATAATTTGCCTATATTTAGTTGAATGATTTTCACGTGAAACAGGAAACTGAAGAAACTGAAATAGTTTTTTTTTAAGAATTAAAAAGAAGATGAATATGGCGTCATAGTGGAAATAAAAATGACATTTTCAAGCAGATTTTTTTAAGTTCAGATTGTAATTTGTTGACCAAACTACAGCAACCTGCATTACTGCACTGGTGAAACATTTTGAATTATACATTGGTAAATTGCATCACAAATTGTGATGCGATATCACACAAATCAAAGCCTGATGATGATATACCCTCCATTAATTTTGAACTGTGTTCGTCTGAATTCAGTAGTTATTAAAACCCTCCGACTGTCTTGGAAAAGGGCAAAATTGTAATGTTGTTTTCTCTGAATTTTGTTTTAAATGCTAAAAAAAGGGATTCTTTGAATATTTTATAAAAAAACTTAATAACGAATATGAATGCAATCTTTGGAAGTATTAATCATTGTTCAATGTATTAAAAATTTATTAAATCAATAGAATTATATTACTTTAAATATTGCTTGTATTGCAGTGAAACCTGGAGCTTAGTGAACGTATTAACACGGGCTTGTCAGTGAGGGGGTTAAAAAACTTGACATATTAAACAGAAACCTAATTTGCAGAACAAATTAAAAAAAACAAAATTTATTTTCTAAATTGTTTAAGCCCGATAAGGGGCAGATATTAAGATATTTCATTCAATTCGTTCTACATTTAATGTTAAATTTTTGTAACAAATAAGTTAAACCAATTGAACATTAAAAAATAAAAATGAAATTCATACAATATAATACTTTAAACACCTATATACTTAGATTCCGTTCAAATGAAATCGAAATAAATCTTAGACTTTTTTTAAAGATTTTTATTTTGCATGTATCTTATCATATTATGTACAATCGTCATAAACATAATGCAAAATCTGCAGTACAAATATTTACAACTTAAAAATGGAAAAAGGTCTAAGATTTATTTCGATTTCATTTGAACGGAATCTAAGTATATAGGTGTTTAAAGTATTATATTGTATGAATTTCATTTTTATTTTTTAATGTTCAATTGGTTTAACTTATTTGTTACAAAAATGTAACATTAAATGTAGAACAAATTGAATGAAATATCTTAATATCTGCCCCTTCTCGGGCTTAAACAATTTAGGAAATAAATTTTGTTTTTTTTAATTTGTTCTGCAAATTAGGTTTTTGTTTAATAATATAGATAGATAGATAACGCACATATACTAAATTTTCGATAACTGTTCTGGTTTATCAAGTTACGTCTCTCAAACATTTTACAGTGTATTATGACTTCTTTATGCAACATTTAGCGCGCGTGTTAGCTGTAAAAAATCAATACGTATTTTCTCTATAAATTACTAACTATGAAAAGAAAGCAATTATTTTCATTGTATTTCATTTTATTTTTGACATAAGGGTGGTCATCGTATTTCTACAGAAACTACAATTTAAAAATTAATTTCTATATGAAATTCAAAATGTTCCGCTTAAAAATAATTCAGATGTACTGAATAACTTTTGAAAGTCTCTTATGAATTCCAACAATTCAAGGAATTTAATTTAAATATTTATTTATATCCTTTTACTATCTTCTCCTCAGTTTAGTGTTAGAATATTAGTGTCTTTAATATTAGTTGGAATATTAGCTGTTACATGTCAATCTGTCCTTTCAATAAAAGAAAAACCCATTTACGAAAAATTAATTATTTCCATAGATCGAACAAGATTTTCAATGACACTTTTCTTTTCCTCTTTAATTTTTCTTTTCTTTCTCCCCCCCCCCCTTTTTTTTTTCTCAATGTACTAAACAAAATTTAGAAATCTTTATTTCGCAAGTGAAAAAAAATTTTTATAAAATTCTAACTTTTTATTATTTATTAAGTTAATCATTTTTATTAACCCTTTGACATACAAATACATCTGGAAGACGTCATTTGTTTTTAATGTCAAAACAATAATTGACGTGTCTCAGACGTCTTCAACATTCCGTTGCGAGTTGTTGTTTACAGTGCAATCAAAGATCATTTCTATATCAAGAAATTAATAATTCCGCACAGTTTAGAGTTTTTAACATAAAAAATAATCGAACGGTATGTCCGAAATGAATTTATTTTTCGAAAGTGAGGATGAAGATGCTGCCAGTAGCTCCATCGAAATTTCTGAAGAGAGTAGTTTATTCCGAAATGTTTGTAAACGAGTAAGACCTTTATCCAGCAGTGATGAATCAGATTCATCAGAAAGTATAGAAGAATGGAAATGGGAATATAAAGAAAATATTCCAAACATAATACCATTTACTGAACATTGCGCATTCCGAACAGTTTTGAAAAATTTCATACATTAGAAAATTTTAATTAATAATTTGCATCTAATATAATAGTTATAAAATATATTTATTTTTTGTTGTAACACTAAGTTCGACGTTTTCTTATTCAAATAAAGTATTTTGAACAAGATATACAACTACATTTGAATGACATAACAACCGATAAATAAATAGTATTTCTAGACACATTACTTTCGTGTTTAATGATATGTCAAGGAATTAAGCTAAAAATGTTTTTTTTTTTTTTTTTTTTTTTTTTTTTTTTTTTAAATGCCAATCTCGGTTGTCTATTCAAAAAGTTCATCCGAGCCATCACACTTGAGTTAATTAAGTGCATCACCATCATCCATCAGTGCATCACCATCATCCTTCTAATTCAGGCTCTCGGGAGTCATTCATCCCTCTAATTTCGACCACCCTCGGGACCGAATTTGTGATGAGGTGGGCGGTTTTGCGACCTTCCGGATGTACTCCGGACCTCGCGTGGATAGATATGTCTCAAGAGACCGAAAGGAATCAAATGAAGATGTCATCGTCATCTAAAGTTTGAAGACTCGTTATAAGTGAAAATTACCGTTACAAGAGAGTTCATTGTATGGAAATATCTCACAACAGAGGTTCGAAGTATACCATTCTTAATACAATACCGATGAGAGCGAAGAAAATATCTTTATAGACAAATATAGGTAATTTTTACAATATTTATACATAATTTAGCTCGGAGTGGTATTACACGGAGAAAATGTTGAAAGAATGCATTTAAGCGACTTTTTTTCTTTTCCCCGTTGAATGTACAACGAAAAACCAGTTTCATATTTTGCGTAGATTACATTGATTTTCATCTTTATAGGGTCCAATTTATCCATTAAGCTCGAAATTTACGAAATGCACCTAGATATTATTAATTTTAAATGCATAACTTTAAACAGAAAGATCAGTCCTTTGTATTAGAAGACTATAAAATGCTCTACAAATGTTTCTCTTTCCACATTTTATTAAAGAAAATAAAAGAAAATAAGTTAAAACTGGTGTGAATGAATGAGAACAAAAAATCTTCTTAAAACACCATCAAACATTTTTAATTGCGCTAGGCCTTTCGAAAGACCCGAGTCTTTCTTCGTCGCAAAGAAAACGTGCTTCTACTATAATCTGCTACTATAATCTTTATGTGTTGCTGCTGCTTTTATAGTAGAAGCACGTCTTCTTTGCGCTTGACGAAGAAAGACTCAGATCTTTCGAAAGGCCTAGCGCATTTAAAAAATTTTTATGGTGTTTTAAGAAGACTTTTTGTTCTTGTTCTTACACATTTTATTGCTATACACTAAACAGATATTACAAATTCATTGCTGAAAAAAAAAAAAAAAAAAAAAAATCACGAGGAAATTTTTTTAAATATATTGCTGAAAATTGATACCAAGAATACATTTCTTTTAAGTTAATCTTTTTTTCCTCAAACAGTTCATCTGGGATGTCACACTTCAGTTAATTGACTGCATAACTGTCATCCTCGATTTTTTTTAACCCTTCTACTCCAGGACGCATTCAGCCTTCAAATTTCGACCACCCTCGTGACGGAATTTGTACGAGATTAGCGGTTTAGCGGCCTTGCGGATGTTCCCCGCACCTCGTGCGGATAGATATGTCTCTCATCTTTATCCGTTTCAATATATCCATTAAATTCGAAATTTACAATGTGCACTGCTGGACAGATAATTACACTTATTTATATCCTATCTAATTTCTACCAAATAAAACTGTTATTTAATCCAAATCATCCACGCTCCTCATAGAACTTGGTATATAATTTTATATACCTTAAAAATTTATCCAAAACCAATAAGTGATCGTAAATAATATAAATTCTAGTAGAAGAGCAACGCGAATAATTATCTTAAAATTAAATTAAAATTCGCGTAAAATTGTAATTAT
The DNA here is from genome assembly GCA_963932465.1 of Maratus speciosus. Taxonomy (NCBI): domain Eukaryota; kingdom Metazoa; phylum Arthropoda; class Arachnida; order Araneae; family Salticidae; genus Maratus; species Maratus speciosus. The sequence continues at coordinate 7,458,067 of OZ010792.1, read as the reverse complement.
CAAAATTAATTAATTACAACTTATGAATTAAAAGTTTGCGTTGTGAAATTTTATGTGATCTCTTCCACCGATGAATTAAGCTCTAAATAAGCTGCAAATAAAATGACACGCATTAATTTTTATCACTAAAATAATTACAGAGATTTTAACTCCGGATTAAATATTTTTATTTACATTAAACAAGATTATATACATATACACATTAATTATTCAAAGAAAATAGAAGCAAAACTTTAGTTTGCTTATCATTGTTACATGAAAATTTAATCTTTACAAAATGATCTTAATTACTTTTATTCTTATATCTTTTTTTTTTTATCAAGAGAAATAATTTTCTTTTATTTTAAATACCTTATTTAAATTTAATTATTGGGTTGTTGGATCTCAGATGACCACTATACCGTAAAATGTCATAAAGGGATATTTATAATTCTAGTATAACTTGTGTGGTGAAAGAAAGATTAAAGTAGTACCCTGAATTTTGCACGGGTCGGTGGTCTTCCTTCATCGGACTTCAGAACCGGCGCGGTACTTGGGATACTTTTCGATAAGCATACAAATTCATTTTCTCACACGGGCGGCAAGATCGGCATGACTGGAAGCATAGCTCCGGGACGCTGTAGGCAGGATCCATTTTATCTTTCATATTCGCTTTTAATCAGACTGGATCATGTAGCATACATCCTTGGCCTTTCCCTCTCTTTACCAGGGCTATCAGGACCGCTTAGGCATTACCAGGGCTAACAGGACCAAGTAGACATCACCAGGGCTGTTGGGTTCGCTCTTGCATCACCAGGGCTGTCAGGCTCGCTTAGGCATTATCCGGGCTATCAGGTCCGCACTTACATCTTCGGAATATTTTTATATACTCTTTTTTCAAACTTTTCTCTTTGCATCTCATCCCTTGGTAGTGGGCGGAACAATTTGTTGTAGCCCTACCTTATTGGTTGTGAGAAAACTTAATAGTATGCTTGGCTAGACATATTAGCTGCCGGACCTCTAAAGCATCTCACATATACTTTAATTTTATTACATGCCATAAACTTTGGGTGGTCTATAGACATATATCTCCTCCGACATTTTTATTATTATACGATTCCCTATTATAAACAACCTTTCTTTTGAGTGTCCTGAAACGACGCCAGAACGACTAGCTATGATTCTGCTATTATTGTTTTCTGAGATCCAAACTATACACTCGACATTATACATTTATTTTTAAATATATCAATTTTTAAAAATATCTATTTAATATTTATAATAAAATTAATAATTTTTGTATGAACTTACACTCCTATTTTACTCAAACATATAATTATTATAATTTTAAACTCATAATTATATTTTATAAAAATATATTTTTACAACAGAAATAACAAATTACGCACTTGTACTTTGACTTAACCAAAATGTTGCGGGAACATATTATTGTCATATGTTTTCCAGCATTAATTTTAAATGCATAACTTAAAATAGAAAGATAAGTTTTTTGAATTAGAGGAACACGAAATGCTCTTGTAATGTTTCTGTTTCCCCCTTTTATTGCTATACACTAAACAACAATTACAACTTCAGTGCTGTTCATGAGAAATTTTTTATTTTGTTTACATATTGATAAAAATTTATGATAAAAATACACTTTTTTTCAAATGAAAATCAAATTTCAAAGTAATTGCTCAAGAGGCGCAAAGGCCAACACAATGAAAAAGATTCCATGCCGGGACTCGAACCCCGGGCCATCAGAACAGCGAACCGACGTTCTACCGACTCAACCACGTGGAACGTTACCCAACCTGAAAAATTTCTCACTATTATATGTTGGCAAGGCTACAAACGCAGCACAAGATGGAATATTTATCGTGAGTCACCGATCTGGGGCGAACACAAAACTTAATTAAATCCAGCGTCGATAGAAACTACATTAATACATGGAAATTATTCCAGAGAGAAACATTCGCCTTGAATACAACATTTTAAATGAAAATCAAATTTCATTTGAAATGTTGTATTCAAGGCGAATGTTTCTCTTTGGAATAATTTACATGTATTAATGTAATACACTTTTTATTTGTATGTTTAAAGCCAATCTTGGTTTTCTTTCCAAAAAAAGCATTTGAGCTGTCACACTTCAGTTAATTGACTGTTATAACTGTCATCCGTCATTTGTCTTAACCCTTTTACTCCGGGACTCATCCTTCCTTCAAATTTCGACCACCCTCGGGACCGAATGTGCGATGAGGTGGGCGGTTTTGCGACCTAGCCGATGCACTCCGGACCTCGCGCAGATATATCTCGAGAGGCAGTATGGAATCAAATAAAGATGTGACAGTCTCTTCATCTCGGGATGTTGATACAGCTTAACATAAAAGCTTCTGACGATAAGATCTCGAGCAAATAGAGGGATGAAGCGCATTTTTTTTTTCTTTTCTGTGCTCGCGTGGGCACGATGACTTCGTGTTTTGATTGGAGTGACGCCTTTTGCTTCTTTGCAATTTTATTTTTATTTTTATTTTGAAATAAAATGCAGCATATAATCAGCGTGAACATTTTTTTTTCATCATAGAAGAAATCTGGAATTTGAAACATCTGCTTCGTGAACTGCATTCGGTCCTAAAATAATACGTGCTTTGAAGAACAAGATGATCTGAGACGAGGTTTTTGGTATGAAATGATACTTGATGACGTTGGTTTAAAAGTTTTGCTATCGTAAAAAAATAAAAGGAGAAAAAAAGTAGTATTTAAGTTTACTTATTCTTGTAAAACTAAGAAATAAAGTGATTTCAAAAAGGACTTACAAATAAAATTTTTTCTTGGCTATATTTACTTTATATTAGTTTTTCAAGTGTATCTTTAGGGTAAAGTAAATTTTATAGATGATTTTAACTAGGACTTCCCTCAGAGGGATTAGTCTGAGCGATATTACTGAGAACATAGATTTAATAATAACATGTGGAAGCAAAGAAAATGAGATGTTATCTTTAATTGTGCATATACTGCGAAAATTTGAAATGATGAAAATAAACGAATTGTAGAATTACAAAATCTTATATATAAATTCGCATACACTGTTTAAAAAAATGGGAAATCAAATTATTCAAGACAGCCATGCATGGATATAAAATTGAAAGTACGCAATATATTAAAAGTAAAATAGAAAATGAAACACTAATTTACTTATATCGGAATTTTAACTGTATAAAATGATGTCAAGAGCATAATCAGACGCTCCGCACCAATTTGAGTAACTTTAAATGACAAATATATGATGTTTAACAAGAATGGACTATACCTTATATGGTGTGTGCTACCCCGGAATAGTTAATATTGTACAATATCTGTTTTCAACGGATGCAATGAGGTTGTCGATAACATTTAAGGAATTCTCTTCTCAAAATCTAATATAGTATCAAAGTACCGAATACATCAAAAGTGGCATGCAATGCATCGTTAGAGTGTGTTTTAGATATGCTCGATCGGATTTAAATGATGAGTGTATGCTGGCCACTACATACGCTGTATTGTTTTGTTTTCAAACATATTCTGCACAAGTTGAGCTGTATTTAGCATGTATTAAATAAAAGAAATCGGCAATGATTACAACATAAAGTATGACACAAGATCTGAATATATCGTCTGCATAACTTTTGAGCTGTCAAAGTGTCATTTGAAGTAATTTACAAATCCATACATATTTATTCAGCAAATCATGCAAGCTAACATACGCCAATATGAACCCGATTCCAAAATTTCACCAGAATAAGTTAATATATAAAAAATCTACTAATGATAATTGAGAATATGACATTATGATAAAATGTCTAGAAAAATGAATCGGATAAAAAATTCATATCACATTTAAAACGGTACTTCCCTCTGTTAGTGACCTTGGCGAGAGTGAGAAAAGCCTAGAGAAGGAACACTTTAACAAGTACTTTCGGGCAACCTACTCACTGTTTCATACAGGTCTTTATTCAATATTTACACAATTTATTTAATGCCAGGTGGGTATCTATCAGTTTTGTTGCATTTAAATCGCATATTTTGCGGAGGAAATGCAGCATTATGAAATATTTAAAGTTGCTGTACCTAATAATTCCAAATTAATGGTAATTGAGATCGCTTACCGTTAATTTCATCTTTTTAAATTTTAAATTTTTTAGAAACCATTCATAGAGACAATTGTATATTTTAAAACTAACCCGAAGCAAAATTTCAAGATTTTGGGATCAGCAGTAACAGAGAAATAGAAAATTTTTGAAAGTTTTTTGTTTCTGCACTGTTTTTTATAGCGACATTTTTAGAAATTGTTCTATTGCGAGAATTTACGTCATGATAAATACAGCCATGTCAATTTTCATATTTATATTCCTAACAGTTCCATGTTCTTCGTTACTTAGATCATCTTTAGATCTTTTTCCGCTTTGTTTAGTCTTTCTATTTTTTAGAATTCGTTCTACAACGAGCATTTACATCTTATTAATTACTACCATGCCAAAGTTCTAGTTTCTAACCCCAACAGTATCCCAAAAATTTCAGTATTCCAAATAAATCATAGTTTAGAACCTTTCTAGAAATATTTACGTTTATCCGTCAAATTGAACCTTTTAGAGAGCGTTCATTACGAGTATTTACATCTTAAAAGTAACTACCGCACCAAATTTAAAGTTTCTAACCCAATCAATATCGCAGAAATCACAATTTTAGAAATTTTTGCTCCTGCAGCGATGTAGGTTCTTGCACTGACATAAAATAGTCTTTTTTTCGGAGCAGAGATGGCCACCAACATTTTTTTAAGTTGGCTATGTAGTTTCAGAGATAACACCTCACAAACGTACAAGCATTAATAATATTATATACTTTATAATATTATAACGCTTTATAATATTAGCATTAGATGTACAGATACAAAAGCCATTTATCTGTTACAAGCTAAAGTGCCGGCGTTGCCCAGACTTTGAAGGATGTTTGTTCTGAAAAATCAATTTCAAAATTTAACATACAACACAAAACAAACATTAAAAAAAGCAGTCGAAATGTTGTTGAATGAATCATATGAAAACGCTATATAGAAATGAATAAATGTATATAACAGACGCAAAAGAATACAGCTATAAATGAACTTATTTCAATTTATAATTGGAGCAATAATGTTAAAATACGCCAATATTTCCCTAATCGGGTTTTTATTATGCTTCAATACATTTTTCACACTCATATGACGTTATACTATATCCACCATGCCCTTTATATTTCCAATATGACGCAATATTTTCCTTTTCCACGTGGAAACCTTGAAATAGAAAAGTTATGAAGTTATATTCACTTTCATTTAAATTCGTCAAACCATTTATTTCATTTTCATATTTCACGTGAATATCTTGCAATAGAAAAGTTATGACGTAATATTCACCTTTTTTTTAAATTCGGCAAACTATTTATTTCATTTTCATTTTTCACGTGGAAATCTTGCAGTAGAAAATTAATTGTTGTAGTAATAATTTTATTGTGTTTTTAATTGTTGGCAACTGCTATAACGAAAAATGTTTAAATTTGATAAGAAATTGCTGTTAAATTGGTGGTTTTTTATTAATTAAAAATTAACTATAAGTTATTTCGATTCCGGATTACTTTAGTTGTCTCGGCCATGTTTTAATACACATGTACGTATCTCTTCACAATTTTGGCTTCCGAATTGTGGATTTTTTATAGAATTACAAACAGACAGATAGACAAGTTTTCATTTTTATATATCTCTCTATTCTATGAAAAGTAACTAACGCTGTCACCGCCTCCGCCGCCGCCGGTTTTGAATTTTTTGTGACCGGAGGTCTTTCTTCGTTAATATTAAGAAAACTATTGCATACAAATATATGAAAATCGGTGGTATTATAGCGAAATGTTTGATCAACACACCAATGCATACAGTTTTCAAATCGAAGAATTATTTTAAGAGATATTTAATGCTAAAGTTGGACAAAATCGTTCCATTAAAAAACTTTATAAGAGCAAAAGCTATACATGGGAATTTAATCATTTTTAGATCATTTTATTCAATAGAAGATCCCGGTCTGCAGATTTCATTAATTTTTTTTTTATTTGACTCATTTTTTGAGGTTTTATTTCTATTTTAAATTCAAATATTCAGCATTTTGACAGATATTTTTTACATATTTTAGAAAATGGTATTAATTTAAACTGTTGCCAACTGTATAAACAGCGCAAACAATAATGTTTGCTTCAAATAAAAAAAATATTTACACGTTACTATTATAAACAGAAAAAAACCTTTAAATTACAATTAAATAATTAGGTATAAAAAGCAGGCACTTATTGGAAATTACGCCATAAAAACTATATTTACATGTGAATTTTAAAAGAGAAAGGATATTGTAAAATAAATTCATTAACATGCGTTAGAAATCTGAAATAGAACAAATTACGTCACATTACACTTATTATGCAAAATGAACAAAAAATAGTATTGCAAAACAGTTTAAATTTAAAAATTGCGCGAGACAAAATATTAGAGGTTAAATATTAGATTTTTTCAAAATCTTATTATTTGTCGTTTGATGTGAGGTGTTCAGCTATAAGTATGCAAATTTTTATGTTTCAACATAATTAGGGCCTGAGTTAGAAAAATTGCTTAAAATACACAAGTTAGAGCCCAGAGGGTTAAATATTATACCTTTTTCAAAATTTTATTATTTGTCGTTTGATGTGAGGTGTTCAGCTATAAGTATGCAAAATTTCATGTCTCCAACTTAATTAGGGGCTGAGTTAGAAAAATTGCTTAAAATACAGAAGTTAGAGAGTGGAGGGTTAAATATGTCTGTTTCAAAATTTTATGATTTATCGTGTTATCGCAAGTGTTCAGCTATAAGTATGCAAACTTTCATGTCTCCAACTTAGTTAGGGGCTGAGTTAGAAAAATTGCTTAAAATACACAAGTTAGAGCCCAGAGGGTTAAATATTAGACCTTTTTCAAAATTTTATTATTTGTCGTTTGATGTGAGGTGTTCAGCTATAAGTATGCAAATTTTTATGTTTGAACATAATTAGGGCCTGAGTTAGAAAAATTGCTTTAAATACACAAGTTAGAGCCCAGAGGGTTAAATATTAGACTTTTTCAAAATTTTATTATTTGCTGTTTGGTGTGAGGTGTTCAGCTATAAGTATGCAAAATTTCATGTCTCCAACTGAATTAGGGGCTGAGTTAGAAAAATTGCTTAAAATATACAAGTTAGAGCCCAGAGGATTAAGTAATAGACTTTTTCAAAATTTTATTATTTGTCGTTAGGTGTGAGGTGTTCAGCTATAAGTATGCAAAATGTCATGTCTCCAACTTAATTAGGGGCTGAGTTAGAAAAATTGCTTAAAATACAGAAGTTAGAGACCGGAGGGTTAAATATGACTTTTTCAAAATTTTATGATTTATCGTGTTATCGCAAGTGTTCAGCTATAAGTATGCAAACTTTCATGTCTCCAACTTAATTACGGGCTGAGTTAGAAAAATTGCTTAAAATACATAAGTTAGAGCCCAGAGGGTTAAATATTAGACTTTTTCAAAATTTTATTATTTGTCGTTTGATGTGAGGATTTCAGCTATAAGTATGTGAAATTTCATGTCTCCAACTTAATTAGGGGCTGAGTCAGAAAAATTGTTTAAAATACGTAAGTTAGAGCCCAGAGGGTTAAATATTAGACTTTTTAAAAATTTTATTATTTGTCGTTTGATGTGAGATGTGCAGCTATAAGTATGCAAAATTTCATGTCTCCAACTTAATTAAATTAGGGGCTGAGTTAGAAAAATTGCTTAAAATACACAAGTTAGAGCCCAGAGGGTTAAATATTAGACTTTTTCAAAATTTTATTATTTGCCGTTTGATGTGTGGTGTTCATCTATAAGTATGCAAATTTTCAAGTCTCCGACATATATAGTTTCTGAGAACGGGCTCTGTGACAGACGGACAAACAGACAGACAAAGGAGTGAGACAGGTAGGGTTTCGTTAGATGAACGAAACTCTAAAAACATGCTGCGAATGACTGTAACAACATCCTAAAATTACATTACCATCAGCGATCTACCAATCCCGAATTTAGTTTATATTCGTTTCATATATTCTTTTTCTTTTGTGCGGCCCTGTAAAATAATTATCAATATTATATACAGTAAATCCTCTGAATAGCGGACACCCCGAGAATGCAGAATTTGTCCTCTATTTAGAGGTGACCGCTACTGAGAGTAAAACATGTACAGCTATTTAAGTGTTGGTAATCGAAAAAATGTCCGCTAAATAGAGGTATCCGCTAATCGGGTGTGTCCGCTATGGAGGTTTTACCAGTAAAACTTCTGAATAGCGAACACCTCGGGAGGGCAGAATTTGTCCTCTATTTGGAGGTGTTCGCTACTGAGAGTAAAAAATGTACAGTTATTTAAGGGTTGGTAATCGAAAAAATGCCCGCTAAATAGAGGTGTCCACTAATCGGGTTTGTCGTTATGGAGGTTTTACTGCATAATAATATCATCCTTTACAAGAAAATTGCATGCTGTATGATAGACAGACAGACATCCAGAGAAAGATAACCTCCGGATCAATAAACACTCATGTTTTAATCATCCACAATTGTATGTCATACAACATGCCAGATTTTATACAACAGGCTAAAAACGGTCACCGTGGTACGGAATAATGTATTATTATTTGTTTGCCCACCAAAACTGGGTGCCACGGGTTTTTGCAAGGTTTGTGATAACGTGGTTGAAAGTGATCTATTCAATATTACTGCGTGCGTATTTTTTTTTATTTGCTCCATGTGTTCAAACCAGTTGTCTACGAAAACATCAACCGGTGAAAGTGACGCACACCAAATTTCTGTGACGTATGCAGATAAATTGTGCTTTTTTAAGAGTTTTTTCTATATAATTTTTAAACGGTTTGGAACTTATTTTTCATAGTAGGTGCATTCAGTAGGCGACCCTCATAGGTACCTTCTGGTGCAATCAGAAACGAAATCCGACAAATATTGTTTGAGTTATGCTTGACGAAAGATTTTTATTAGGCTTTTTTTTTTAGTAGGACATGGCGTTAATATCCATCGTAGTAGTAAAGTGTCCGGACAGTAATATTTCGCTGAGTATTAGCCTTCGCTTCGCTCAGACAATTATAATACCACGACTTCACTCTGAATTGGTCTAGTTAAATTACTGGAAATGAACTACAAACTCAAAAGATTAGAATGTGGTTTATTTTATCGATAGTTACTTCATTATTCAATCTCTCTTTCTTTTTCGAAAAGGTGACGTTTAAAAGTAAAAACACCTTGAATGGTTATCTTTCTTCGACAAGCTTATTTGCTTCGTACCTGCGTCTCTTACAAGAAACAAAACAAATAACAAAACAAAATTTTTAAACTACTTGAATCAACCATTTTTTTGAAAAAGTATGTCGTCGAAAAAGAATTTTAGTGATAGAATTATTTTTATGTGTAAAAAAAGGAGCTTTTTTGCTGTATATCGTTAGGCATAGCTGTCTATAAAAGGAAAACTATTTTTTTTTATATTTCAGTTTCACTATTAAGGCTCTTTCTTATCTTATTAATACTAGATTAGGTAAATCATTATTGGAGAAAAACTTTAAATGACATAAAATATTAATTGTTGACAACTTTTGTATTTAAATTATGTGCAGTTTTATTTGAGAGATTTCATCCATGAAGATGACTACAGATAACAGCAACGTTCTTACCCTTTATCCAAAAAATAGCACTCTTCTTGCCCCACATTAAAAAAATTGTGCCCTTGCCATTTTTTTTTTAAAATTAAAAAAAGAACTCATAGTAAAAACTAACTCGTTGTTGTATATTTAAAAGTGTGCCCTAACTTTCAAATATTGAAAGTGCCTTTGGGGGGGGGGGGGGGGGGTGAGTTGCAAAAACGTAGCTCAAAATTTGCCTCGGTTTCAGCGATGAAATCTTAGAATATTAGATGGAATATTAGATGGATTATATATAGATCTTTTAGAATATATAAACTCCAGATAAAAAAGACTTTTTTTTTTTTTTTTTTTTTTTTTTTTTTGTAATTAATGACACGCAGGAAAAAATTGCAATCAGCTGTAATCTACTCGAATTCAAAATCTCGGGGAAAAATTAAAATTTATGATCAAGTCTGTGGAAACTGATAGAGATTTCTGAAAAAATTCTCATATGAACATTGCGAGAGCGTTTTGAATTATTGAACGAGGAAATGGAAAAGTTAGCTTGGCAATTGAAAAATAAATTAAAAAATTTTTAGAATTATAAGTGTTTCACTATTTTACACCCCTCACCCTTCTCTAACACATTTCAGAAGTAATCCTAATTATGTGATAAATTTATGCAAAATGGCATTTCAGTTACTCCTGAAATCAAGTAATAGAGGGAGAAGAATAAAAAACATGGAGAAATGTTGTTTTTTTTTCAAAATATTCATATTTCTTCAAAGAATGAAAGCAATTATATGAGAGGTCCGTCCACGTTTGAACTCGGGAGCGAAAAAACTATTGTATGGAAAGGGGATTTGCATCTGACATTTGTATAAAGATGACCAAATGTTAAGACGGACGTTGACAATTGATTGGCATGCAGCATTTTCGTTAAGAAGGGGATAATTGTATTTAGATGGTACTTTATTAGTATTTCAAATTGTATACCAACACCATCATCAAAAAAAGTTTTAAAAAAAATTCCGGCACCGAGTTTGTTATTTGTTTAATGGCATACTGTATTTCATTAATTGATTAATATCATGTTAAAAAAATTGAAAACATTCATAGTTAAATTGTTAAATAAAAAAATTCTCAAAAGTTAAATTGTTTTTATTAAACATATTTATTAATAACAATTCAAAATAATTTTAATTATCAATTGTTTATATAACTAATTTATCAATTACTAGTTTCAAAACTATTACATGAACTATATAATAGTTATTATAGGGTAAATGCAAATATATATTTTTTTAAATTTCGGTTATTATAATGTTATTAACTTCATTAGGATGTATAAAAATGATAAGGATTCTGAAGATAAATATGTTGTTTATTTATTTATTAGTTAGTTTATAATATTTTTCTTGCTCTTTAATTATAATTAATTAATATCTTGCTTTTTGCGAATTGTAAATTATAACTGTGCTTAAAAATTTTTTAATCTGCATCTGGACAATAATGTCACCCAACACTGTTAAAAATTATTTATTTGTACAATGTTGCATTACTATTATTATTATAATGTTTAATTAATTAATTATTACTTAGACTTTATGTTTTTGACTGATTTTTCAAAAACTTTCTATTTTATTTTTTGAAAATAATAAATCAAAAATTTTGAACAAAAACTTTAAGTGATGAATAATTGCTATTAAATAATTCTCAAAACAGTTAGTAATTTTAGTATAAAAATTAAATTAATATTTTATTAAATATATATTTTTTAATTTAATGTATCCTTAATTTATTAAATTAATAACATTATTAATATATATTACAAATTTTTACTTTAAAATAAACTCAATACATAATATATTTTATATTCAATTTATCATTATATTTTATTGTAGTTATAAACTGAAATTTATCCTTTATATTACCTGTTTATTTTTATATTTAATGTTACCGAAATGTAAAACTATTAATGTAATTAATAATAAAACTATTTTTTTTCTAGGAAAGGTAATATAAAGGTAATATAAAAAATAAATAAATAAACGACAAATACAAAAAAGCTTAGTTTTGTCAGTTAAAAATTGAAAATAAAATTAATTAAAATAATTGTTACATTATTACATAAAATAAAAAATAATCATATTATTACAAAGAAATAGACTCGGTTTCAATAAAATTAGCTCACAAAAATCGTCTTCAAGCGGTGAGAAGACTGTTAAAAAAATGCAAGCAATAATTAAAAAAAAAAAAAAAAAAATGAAGTGGTGGGTGGGTGTTTTCTGAAAACAAAATATTTTTCATAGCACGTCTAGTCACCAAATCACTATTGTTTTCCCACTGTTTACAATGGTAAAGTAACTTATTTTAACAAATTTATAAGATGCAACTTTGTGTTATAAAAATAATAAGAAAAATTAAATATTTGTGCTTCAATAAATATATCATTTCTGAATTATTAAAGTAGAGGGTGGAGAGGAGTGATTTGAGGAAATATTTACATATAATACCTTATAAGTGTCTAATTGAATTATTGAAGACATTTATGATTAATCTAATTGGAAGAAGAAAAAAAAATATTTAATTAATAATAATTTAAACGTTCTAAAAAATGCACGAAAACAACCAAAAAAATAAAACATTTATAGCAGTTTATAGTATATATATAAAATACCTAATATTAATAATAAATAATAAAACTTAAAAAATCCATTCTGTTAAATAATAATAGTAAAAAAAAAGACAATGCCCCCTGTAAAATTATATCACATTGTTCAACCAAACAAATATTTAGCTCGCTGTGATTTCGTAATCACCAGTTATTAGAGGTCTGCACGGGCCGGAATTTCCAGACCCGGGCACGGCCCGGCCCGAACGAAAGCTATCTTGGCCCGGCCTGGCGTAAAAATTGAAAGTTCGGCCCGAGCCCGGCCCGGCCCGTACAAAAATCCGTTTTTCTCAACATACAATTAAGATTCTTTTAATGAATACTACATACATATTTATGTGAACATTTTACAATATATTTTACATTACTATGTTGTTCGCAAAACAGAAAGCACACAATAGTAAACATTAACGATTACTTACAGTGTTTTAGTCATCGTGTCTACAGACATTTCAAAATGGAAATAAGGATTCATTAAAAGATTAATGTAGTTCAGAATAAAGGATTAAAAACATGATAACTTTTGAAGCTGTATAATAAAAAGTAGATTTGAGAAAATATTTCTCTCATTTTTAAGGCTTTTCTCAAATCCAAAGGAGCTACATTTCAACACATTTATGAATTCTTTTCTTTTCCGAAACGCGCAAGATTGTCAGGTATTCTTATTCAGAAGCTATGTAAATGTCGTTTTTTTCCATAGATAAAAGCAATATATCTTTCTGAAAATACTGTCAAAGTTAGCGTTTTGAATCGAATTTCCGGAAGAGATAGCACAGGAAAGGAGAAAAACGTAGAGTCACGTGACAGGAATCTCTGTTATCTCTGTAAGTAATTTATCAAATATGGAAAAAGCTATTCGTTTCCAAATGCCTTCAATAGGCAGGCCTGTCAATTTTATGCCCTTATAGTTAAACATTTTGTCAGAAAATGTGTCTGAAAGCTTCGCATTGTTGAGCAGTGAATATGAGAACCACCTTAAGGTATATTTCCAAAGATACTGCAAAGAAAAGTTCATTATCACTATTAATACTACAAAACACAATGACTGTTCTACACATCCTGAGATAGATTAAGACCAGTTCCGTCCCGGCACGAGTCTGCTGAAAAAAAATTAAACTCGGAATCAGACATTTTGTAAGTGTACGATGCCGATCTCTACGATGGAAATGTTACATTTCTGTATTGATGTTGTTAAACTCGCATCGGCTCGTGACGCACATTTATACTTCTCGAGAAAATCATATTCATTGAAAACGGCTCGTATTTTATCTGCTTCGCTTAAATTCTTATATCGGGCCGATAGGCCCGTTTAATTTTTTTGCCGGCCCGGCCCGTTATTTTGTCAATTCGCCTTCATTTCCGCCGGCCCGGCCTCGGGCCAAGCCCGGGCCCGTGCAGACCTCTACTAGTTATAAAAGTTTAAATTTATTGGACTGATATATTCAGCTTTTTATTTAAAAATATATATATGAGGGAGGGGGGGGGGGATATATTTTTTAAAGGGCTAAAGGGACCAAATAATGCTGAAATTACAGCGTTTGGCGGGGCCCACGACAATTAGAATGCGAGTTATAAGGTGGTGGGCACCGAAATGTCTCGGGACCGAAATGTCTCGGGACCGAAATGTCTCAGGACCGAAATGTCGTGTACTCTTTTTTTACTGTATATTACTGGCGTACAGAGGATTCCGTACAATAAATATATTAATTAGTAACTGGGCATTACATTACGCAGATATATCATTAAAAGTTGTTATCTAGGCTTTAAAAGCTGATGGCGCCTACAGTACACCGCCTTTATGTATGTCCAAACCGTCGGTGTCTTTATGGGCTATCTCGGCTAATTACCTCCAATTATTTTCGAAAATCTTTATTAACAATCTTTTTGTACTCCTGAGACGGCAGACACCTCTGGTGCTCGCTCCTCAACGAGTTTTCTGAACGCCTGCAAATTGAAATTTGGGTGTAACGAAAAAAGGCGATTTTCTCAAAACTATGTGACCTAGAGTAATAGCAATAGTTTTCCAAAAAGGTTTAAATTAACTTCTATTACCCCTAATTTTTTCATAATTTTAATTTAATCATTCGGAAATAGAGGGGGGGGGGGGGGGCATATTTCTGCATTACATTTACGAAGACATCTCTGAAAATATAATAGCTGAAATTAAAAAAATTGCATTTTTTGAGTTCGGCGTTACGAAAGCTTTCACACAATATACAAAGAAAAAATATATCTTTTCCAAGTAACTTAATTAGCCCCTCTTCCTTTTTCCTAAATATATTTGTGAACGGTTAGTAATCAATAAATATGTGGGTCAATAGCCTTTATTGCTTCAGCCAATCTGAACTTTCTACGCATCATATAGTTTACGAGTGAAATGGGCTGTGACAGACGGGCAGACAGACACAGGATTGATGTTATAATGGTTCCGTTTTACTTTTTAAGTACGGAACCCTAAAAACAGATATAATGTAGTTATTTGACAACCTTTACTTTAAGATTATCAAATTCTAAACAAGACGTGTAAGGGAAGAATTTTTATCGAATCACTAAATAAAAAAATTGAAAAGTAAAAGAAAGAAAGAAAAAAATTTGCGTGCATATTTACAAATGTTTATTGAATTAATTTATCTGTCATTATATTTATCAATTTCTCTTTATAATTCGATTGTTATGTTATGTTAATAATAAAAATAATGCATAAACAGTTTTTCTAATTATTACGAATGAGTTGAATCAAAGAAAGGAAAAATGAATAAATGCATGAAATGATGTGGATAAAAGTAATACCTAGATGTATTTTGAAAAATCAAGAGACAAGCAAGTGCGTGAGAAAAAAAAAAATAGCAATACATTGTTTTTCTCCCGCGAAATTAATACGCAACCCCCTGCCAGTTTTACATCTTTATCACCAAGATAAAAATTATTTCCTTTGTTCCAGCTTCACATCTGTCATAACTCTTTCAAAGAACAGATCCTAGGACGTTCCGCAGTGTAACAATTTCCGAGTCTTTATATCTACATGAAATGGGATTAATAAACCTGATATATATTTTTTTTTCTCATCCCACCTCGTCTCACATTATTGTTGCGATTTTATTTTTCTGCTATTATATGACGTCCATTCACTCGAACAGTTCGTAAAAAGAGAAAGAAAGAAGGAAAGAAAGTTTATGCATTTTTCGTAAGATTTAAAAAGACTTTCAGCATCACCGTTTATGTTTTGCGACGTATTTGGTAAACTAAAGAATTTGCGAAATACATATATTTAAAAATCGAACAAATACAGATGTTAAGAATAAGAATGATACTAAAATAAATTTACTTAAAAGCATTTAAACGCAGTTAGCTCTTTCAGTTCGAACCTCTCATCTATGCAAAATGGTTAACTATTAACCTGCGTTTTTCACAAAGAAATGAATTTCTATAATTTTTGCAAGCTCTTGAATACATGGATTTAAAAATATTGTGGTCAGGGAAAATATTTTCTCAAAAATTCTTTGGGAGCAACTAAAGGTAAATTTCAATATTTAAAGAGGTCAGGATGCATTTCAGTAATTTTATAAAGAGGCGCCCTTTGAAACTGTCCTACAGGAAACAAACTGCAGATTTGATAAAAACGGGTTATTACGTTTCTAAAAATACTTAGAAATATAACATTTCAATTTGTGCTTATAGTCAGTCGAACAGCCAACTTTTAGAGCTAAAAAAAAAAAAAAAAAAAAAAAAAAAAAACAATTAGAAAAAAAAAACGTGTCACAGTAGCAATTTAAAAATTATGGGGGGGGGGGGGGAGGAGGGGGGAGCTCGAATAGTTTTTAGCTCAGTATGCTCAAAATAAATGTGAAACAGAGAAAAACAATTAATACTAAAGCATCTCATTAATAAGTAAATATGAAGATTAATTAACAATTAATTTTAATCATAATTAAAAATGTGTATGCGCAATATTTCAAAGTGAACATTAAGGAATAAATTAAATTTTACTATTTTGTGAAATATGACAGCAGAGTTCGAAAGAAATATTTCTTCATAGTACTTAAGAAAGAAAAATACAGAAAAATGTTGGCGGTAAGTGCGCTTTGCTGACCATTGCGTTCAAAATGGATTCGGCATCTACGTATATTTATCGATGGATGTTCATGAATGCAAGTCCAGAAAACTGATAATTACACATTGTGTTTCTAAGATCAAGGGTGTAGTGGAGGGTATAATGAGGTATTCGCTGTATACCTTCTGGGTTTTTTTAAAAGCTCAGTATACCTTCCGTTTCTCAAAAAGCTAGAGCGTATACCCTTTGCCTATAGCGTGTACTCTCTGTTTTTTTTTTTTTTTTTTTGCGACTTCAACACTGCCTAAGATACATTTTGATCGACTCGGTGTAGAGTACGTTCTTTCCTGAGTAGCTGTTGAGACAGAAAGTATTAATAGAACTTGCAATAATTTCTTGATGTTTAGCTAAACAACTGTATTACAACTTGATAAGGACTGTATTGCAGTGCTTGGTCTTTCTTCTTTGTCTGATGACAACCATTTTTTTTACCGGCATTTTGATTTCTATTTGTAAGATACAGTCGAACTTCTATTTAACGAAGTCGCTAAATCCCGGAAAAAAGTTCGTTATATGGAAATTCGTTAAATAGAGATTCACCTTTTAAAATACTTTAAACTACATAAAACAGATTTTAAATTCATAAACACTAAATATTTTTACTAAAAGTAATTAATCACATTTTTTTTAATAAATTATATCGATTTGTTTTACTTATTTTGCCCACCAATATCCATCATCAATTCATTTTTTCTATGTGTTTAAATCTTTGAAATCTGCAAGGAAAACAAAACATTGTCCGGGAATACACTGTATTTTCTGTATAAAGTAAATAGTTTTACATTAAAATTAACATATTTTAACGACATTATCGTATTTATTATTATTATAATATAGAATTTTAACCATACTTTAACGTATGCGTCTTTAAATTTAATTTCTGAAAAACTCTGTTAATTTTGCCTGAGTTTTTTCTTTTAAAAAGTGCTTTCTCTCATAATACGTCTCGCATCTTTGCAATGCACCAAAAATCCCTTCATGCGTATTTTCTTCTAACTATAATCCGCATCGGATTCTTTCAAATGATTTTAGCATTTCATCATACGAAGTTTTGTTATTTCCTGCATCATGTTCATTTCCAACATCATCATATTCGTCTTCATCATAATTCATTGCTGTATCGTTTTTATTTTTCACACTGTCGAAAATATCCAATTCGGATAGTGTTTCCGAGGTCTCAATTTCAGAATTAAGTGAAACACAGTCATCAATCAGCACATCATGGTTAATTTCTTCTTTTTTTCTCATCTGTCTCCACATTTTTTTTTTAGTTACTCTAAGGGATTATCGTCTTCGTCTTCCGTACTTACCGAATTCCCACTGCTGACAAAGAGGGCGCCTGGTAAAACCAGTTCAAGGCCATTGAACATCATAAAATGTGTTTAAACAAAAAATAAGTCTGAAATGTCTAGAAATATTTTGAGAAATGGGGAGAAAAAAAAATTAGATCACAAGAAAAAGTTCGTTAAATAGAGAATGCACTTCGCTATTTGAAGGTTATTTTACGAAGAAATTCGCAAAATGTTCTTGGTTCCAAGGAAAAGTTCGCAAAAAAGAGAAATTCGCAAAATAGAGGTTCGTTAAATAGAGGTCCGACTGTATTCCGAAGATTTTTATATAAATGAAAAAGACTTGATTTCCAACGGGGGAACCCCCTGAGTCCCTACCCTTTCCTATGCCACTGACGTGTAGGATATTTATTCAAAACTTCGTAATAATTCTTTTTTTCTAAGAAATGACAAAAAAAAAAAAAAAAAAAGTCTTAACTTTTTCAGTGAAATACATTTTGCAGTCTGTAAAATATAGCAAGAATGGGTTAAGGTCTAAAAAAAGAAAGAGAGAGAGAGAGAGGAAGATTCTATGCTGCATCAGAGCCTAACTACATGAAACCTATTCATTTATTGTGGTAGATTTCACATGGTTGCCTACAAAATCTACACTTAGTCAAGCTTATAATCAACTTCTTTTTTTAAGTGTTATTTTATTTTAGCATGAATAGCAATATTAACAGTTTCTAATCATGTTCACATTATATGAGCGCACTTACAGCATAAAACGTCTCCCCAGAATGAGATCCTGGGTCAGGAGCCATCGGTTACAAACGTATACCCACGTGTCAGGTTGCGATAATTCGTAATTACAGAGTAGTGAAGTGTCGAAGCCATTTTCGCTTACGCGATTTGCAAGTGATAAAGCTGCCGAACCTTGCAAATGAGTATCATTAGGTGGAAAAACCATGTTAAAATAATACTTCTATAGTGATTATCTGCCCACACGAGATACTTTTTGTCTGTTGTTAACATTCAAACAAGTTCACGCATACTGACTGCTCAGTTGCTCCAATAAAATATAATAAAATATCCTCACCATGCGTGGTATATTTTTAAATGAATGAAAAAGCACAGTACTTTACGCATATTAAAACGGATACGTTTCTCTTTTTACCCGACTGCCAAGAAGGATTATGTGTTTCACGCGTAGCTGGGTATGTGAATTTTTTTATACCCTCGAAACATCCCAACGACTGGATGGATTTTAGTGAATGAGTTCTCTATCGATTCGTCTTAACTGTCCGATGGTTATAGGCTCGGTTTTGTTTTTATAAATACAAAATGGCTGCCGTAAAATACAAAATGGCGGTAGAGACGGAAAAAAATTTTACGCCCCCTATTGAGTGGCCTATCATTGGATAGGTCTTTCAAAATGAAGACGATGTTTCATTGACTATTTTACAGTCAAAAACTCCGTTTAAATATTACACAATCTGGAAGTTGTGTCGGTAGGATCTCTAGCTTTACTGCAACTCTAACCATCATAGACATCTAAAGGCCTCATCGAAACAGTGTTTACAGATAGAAACTAACAATTAAACACAACTTAAAAGTCATCAACGCAAGTAAATAAAAAAAAAATAGGTAAGTAATATAAAAAATAGTTTCACATTGATGAGAAATAGTTAATTAGTTCGCTTTTTACGCAGTCGGGTTTTTTGATTTTTTAAATTTAATTTTTTAACATTTTCCAACATAGTTGAAACATGTTTGGGGCTGTACTTATATAACGTTATCAACTTTTTGGTAATTTTGGACCCCTCCCCCCCTTACGATATCATACGTTATCATCTCTCGACACCCCCCCCCCCCCCGGCAATGATATCGTTCTCAATGTCTAAAATTATTTTTGATTTTTGGAGTGATATACAAATATGGTTACATTTATTTTTCGCATACTTTATTGATTCACAATGAAGAGAAATCAATAAAATATCATTTTATATATGAAATAACTTTATATCAAATTAAATAACACTCAAAAGAAATAGTTACTATTTGAAAGAATTTAATAATAGCTTTTTTTTACATAATGCGTTCACCAGTAATAATGTCTTCTTGCACTTGACCCCGCACGGGGGGGCAACAGAACTTTTTATCAACAAAGAAGACGGACAAAATTCTTTCCCTTTTATTTACTTGTACATATATGACAGTAGAATAGGAATTATAAACGTTGGGGTATTACATATTTTGAAATTAAATAATTTTATAATCATTTAAAAATTTTAGTAATAACTTTGTATTCTCATAAAAATAGATAACAGACTAAAAAAAGATAACATACAATTTTGATGTAAAGACCAGGTTACAAATAAAAAAAGTAAATTTTGGTTGGGTGAAAAATGATATCGATATCAAAAGATAAATCCCCATTCCTCCTATCGATATCTTACGATATCATGTGTCAGATCCCCCCTCTCCCCTAAAATGATAACGCTATATATGCACAGCCCCTTTATGAATTCGATTTGTCTTCCCGTGCTCTAACTCACGTCGATAGAGTCCGATTGCTATGAAATGGATAGATGTTATTGGGTATCACTATGGCATGTTCGGTATTGAAGATGAAGTGTATAGCGTTATCGGTTCATTGACTATGGGCCACTCAAAAGAATTCCGTTACAGGACGGTCTATGGGGAAAAATTGTTTGCCGTGAATTTGAATGATACAGTGGGGCCCCGATTTAACGTAACCCGTATTTAACGATTTCCCGCATATAGCGTCATTTTTCATTAATCCCGATTAATTTCCTATACTTGCAGTGTTAAAAAATCCCAGATTTAACGTTATCATTTTGAAATATTTCCCGCATTTAACTTTTTTAGCTGGAAAAACTGAATTAAAATTTTCTAAAAAAGGCAGAAATTGTAATGGAGAAAATTAAACTTTTTTATTGTGGGTAAAATTTGGAATCTCCCCTATCTTTGCCATTTCTTACTCACTGAGGGTACAATATTCGAAATTCCTCCTCTCTTTCATCCGCATCGATATTCTTTTATCTATTTGGATCATGTTTTCTGTAGTAGAATTAACCTGATAGCATTTGTTAGAGATTTTCCGTAAGCTTTAGCTTTAGACGGTAACATATGGCTCAAAAAGAAAGCTATGTTCTTTGCAGTAAAAAACAGAAATCATCAGGAAATCTGAAGATTACAATGGCAGTAAAACTGATTTTGCTAGTTTAATCAGAATTCAATAATTCAGTTTACAAACAACTTTAAACTAAGTAGATTTAGTGCAACAAATTTGAAAAAGATGGAAAAGTGGCTTAAAAAAAGAAAAAAAAAATTATAAATAAAGAAATAAAAGGTATGTTATCTAACTTAGACCTTATTTTATGCTCAGTGTTTTATTTATGTCTTTCCCCGATTTAACGTTTTCCCGCATATAGCGTCATTTCTTTATAGTCACTGAAATAACGTTATATCGGGGTTTCACTGTATTACAGTATTTTAAAAATATCTAAACTGATATACATGACTGAGGGGTACTACAAGGTTCTTCCTACAGAATAGGGTGTGCATAGAACTTATCGTTCATTGACAGGGAGACGCAAAAGAATTTGGCAATAAAAGAAAATGAGCAATCATTGAACTATTGAAGAATACGAACAATAATTGCTGCAAGTGCGTTTTCAGTTGTGGTATGCGTTTTTAAATTTAATTATTTTGTTAAATTTTACTTGTTGGGTGTAAATTGTATAGATCATATACACGGTTGTACAAAAGTTACCAACAACATCCGTTTATGGGCGGAAATTGCTGGGTCGGAATTTTGATTTGTGCTATGCGTTTAACTGAACTCACTTTTAGCATACTATGTAGTATACATACATATCCGTATATAATATTAAAAATCATATATTAATATAATCTCCCCTTTCCTTTATTAAATCATAAAAATTTTCCTTATTTCATTTTATCTTAACTTCAAACTCCATTCGAATCATTAAAGGATATCTAAATAAACTTTTAGCATAACAGTTTTTATTTAAATACAGTCCTTATCTTTAAAATTCACAATAACAATAAACATAAAACCCCTCCGAAGTTAGCCGTTATAGAACCAGATGCCAGGTTTTAATTTCGATTCATTTTATCTGAACCCTTTCATGACCATATATGGTTATCGATAATTGGCCACTGGACCTGGGCCGCTTGCAAGCTAAGCAAAATGTATAATCATATCCTTATTTGGTTCGCAAGTCTGCGATCGAAATTCCAATGTTGTCTTCACGAGCCTCCTTGTATTGTATGTGTACAGCATTATAAAATTCTTATGGGATTTTGAAATGAATTCAAGGCTAAAAGCGATAACATGCCACTTTTGATATGAAAATCTCCCTATCAGAAAAATGTTATCGATAATTGTAACCTTTTGGCGAGTTATTTGGCGAGAATGTAATTAAGGAGAAACATGCAATGTATCTCGGACTCGTCCCTTTGCTACCGCCGCTGAAAGATGTATCTTCTTTGCTTCTTCACCTCGAATAAATATACCTGCTTTTACGAACCTGGATACCACTTATTCATCTATATATAAATGTATCAACGCAATTCCCATATGGATCAACTACATCTTTTTACCGTAGATCCTATGCAGGGCTGCACATAAAAAGTATATTTTAACGACTATTCATGGTAATAGCAGGAATTGAGTTTTCAAATGCGTTAAGCATTTTACAAATTCTTCATTTAGACATCCTCTTTCACCACCTTAGTAAACTGTGAACTTTTGTTATAGTATTCTGAATGTGTTGGAAAGGGTTTCATAATCTATGTTGTGCGGATGATTTTTTTTTTTTTTTTTTTTCATTAGTTAGAACTGAAGTTTATATTTTCTTTTGACGTACTGTGCATTTAATAAAAATTACATAATTTTTTCTAAAAATAAATTTGTGAATTGATATGCTATTTTTGAATTAATTGTTATTTATGTGTCCCTTACATACTTCTTAATTACCTGATATTTTTTCTCCTTTGGTTGAGCCTAAAAGGATTATAGTTCCTTCAAAATTAAGAGAGAACTGAAATAAACATAAGGGTTGCAAATTTATTTCATGGAGTGCCAGGCATGTGATTGTTTTCGCTTATTTGATAATTGTATGAAAAATAAATATTTTTTACACCTCCCCCACAACACAATAATAATAATAATAAAATCGTGACAAATATGTCACATTTAAAATTTAACTAATCGAAAACTCGTACATTAATTACACAAATTAATACTAATTTCTCAGTTTTTGGTCTGCTTTTTTAAAACACATCACAAACATCCGTTATCGCAATTTTAGAATAAGTTGTAATACCAATTTATAAGTATTTAAAATCATTTTCTTCGCAGCTTTGCTAAGATTTCATCTTTTTGGAAATGACTCAGAGTTTTTTTTATTTTTATTTTATTAATCCGTTTTAAACAATATAAACAAATGCTGATGAAAACACTAGAAAACAAACTGTGTTTTATTTTAAAGCAAAATAATGATCCTGACTTTTCCGACGATCGGCATTTTGGGTTGGGTTGGGTTGATTTTTGACGGCCAATTATCTACACGAGGGATATAGGCCCGGGGGGAGTGCCCTCCGTGGGGGTCTTTCTAAGGGAAACTAATCCGTATTAACGCATGGAAGATCCACGGCTCGAAGAAAACCACGAAAACTCCGAACGATTAGGCCGACGGGCGCGATTGGGATCGAACCCAGCACTTCCCGTCTACCAGTTTCGAGAGCAGAACCTCTCGGCCACTGGTGGGGCCTCGGCATTTTGGAAATCGTTGATTGTAGCCAATGCATTAAAAAAACTGCTGAGATGATTTTAGCACCCGATATGCTATGTTTTCGGTCGGCAATTAAAGTGTCGTCTCCAAAAAAAAAAAAAAAAAAGGCCGTCGTTATATAAGCCAGCCGTAAAACAAAGCAGGTGTATCATTGTACGGGATAATCTCTACAGCAATTTTTTTTAACTTCTAAGCATCACGCATTTTCAATTTTTATACCGTCGTATAGGGAAAAAAGAGTACTTTTAAATGCAATTTGTTTGAAAACTGCATCTCAATTTATTTTTGAGATATTATTTTTTTTGTTGTTGTTGTTGTAATTTTTAAAGAATTTTTTTTAACGTTGCAACTGAAATACTCTTTTTCTGTATAAAGTAGTAGTTAGCAAATTTCTGTAGAAAGTACAGTAATAATAGTTGAAAAATAATAGACCATTATATCTTTTTGTTGTCAATTTCCCATAAAAACTGAAAAAAATGTAATTAAAATATGTGCTTTTTTTGAAAAAATATAAATGAATGATTTCTGATAAAACGTTAAGCTATTATTAACTATATTTCATTTTAAGTATCTATATTAATGTTACAAACAAATGAAGGCCTATAAATCATTAGATAGCCGATTTTATTTGGTCGCGTTTGTTGAAAAACGACATCACTTTTTGCTGGAATTATGTATTATTCTGCGATAGTGACGCCCTATGCATACTTTTCCGTAGATGTTGTTTAAAGACTAGATTGTCAATGTGGAATTATTCAGCGGATGCGAATGATATCATTTTATATAAAATAAAAGTGTGTGCTTTAAGTCTTAAAACTGAAATGTGCTTAGTACTATCCATATTTATATACATATACATTTTTTTTTCAATCCGGAGCGACACTAAATTCTGAAAAAGCAGAAAAAAGCAAGCAAAAGCAGTTTTCTAGTTCTGAAAAAGCAGTTTTCTAGTTATCCATTTTTTGTCTGTCTTAATTTGAATAGACTATAAGTCTGTGTGCAATAAATATAACATTATACACCGATGATAAATGGACAAAATTCTGTTATATCTGTTTTTAAGCAAACTTAAAAAAAAAAAATAAAATAAAAAATAAAGACTCATCTTTATATTTCACGAAAAAAAGGGAGGTATGTTCTTTCACAAACCTTAAACACATCTTGTAAACGACATAAGTGCTCAAATGTTATGACGCGCGGAGAACGCAAGGGAAAAACTATTTAATAGCATTAGAGAAAAGAGATCAGTGTATCGTATCACGTTATCAGATGATCTTAATGATATTACAAGCAAATGGAGAGAGAAAAAACATGGTAAACTTTTTTTTTTACATTTCTCTCTCCTTTTTTTAAAGTAGTATTTTCGTCTCGGAATGTTTCCGGGTATTTAACTGGCACATGACTCACGAATTATATTTACAGGAACCTCTGATTCTATTTCAGAGTTTGACACGTTGACTGTAATTTACTAAAATGTTTCCCGGGTCATTTTCAAATTTTATTTTTTTCCCTTCGTTTTAAATCAAAAATCGCATCATTTGAACATTTTCTTCCAAAACGTAATTTCCACATTGTTATTTATTGCTATTTGTTGGATATTTTTTAAAGCAGTATTTTCGTCCCGGAATGTTTCCGGGTATTTAACTGGCACATGACTCCCGAATTATATCCACAGGAACCTCTGATTCTATTTCAGAATTTGACACGTTGACTGTAATTTACTAAAATGATTCCCGGGTCATTTTCAAATTTTATTTTTTTCCCTTCGTTTTAAATCAAAAATCGCATCATTTGAACATTTTCTTCCAAAACGTAATTTCCACATTTTTATTTATTGCTATTTGTTGGATATTTTTTAAAGCAGTATTTTCGTCTCGGAATGTTTCCGGGTATTTAACTGGCACATGACTCACGAATTATATCCGCAGAAACCTCTGATTCTA
Organism: Maratus speciosus; assembly: GCA_963932465.1. Classification (NCBI taxonomy): domain Eukaryota; kingdom Metazoa; phylum Arthropoda; class Arachnida; order Araneae; family Salticidae; genus Maratus; species Maratus speciosus. The sequence continues at coordinate 7,432,526 of OZ010792.1, read as the reverse complement.
TTGCAGAGTTTGACACGTTGGCTTCAGGACCCGAGAGTTTGACAGGTTGGCTGCTAAAATGTTCCTATAGATCATTTTCAAATTTTGAGGGGGGGGGGGGGTCCTTTTTTTAACACAAAAATTGTAAGATTTTCTTCTGAAACGTAAATTTCATCGTTGTTATTTGTTCTTATTTATTTAATATTATTTTAAAACAGTATTTTCGCCTCGGAATGTTTCCTAATATTTAACTGTCACATGATTGACAAATTATATTCAGGAACATTTGATTCTATTTAAGAGTTTGATACATTGGTTGCAATATACTAAAATGTTCCTCCAGATCATTTTGAAAAAAAAGATTGTTTAAACACAAAATTTGTATTATATAAATATTTTTGTTCTGAAATGTAAGTTAATTGTTGTTATGTATCGTTATTTTATTGAAGAATTAATTTAAAGTGTTAAACAGATAGACGATTTGTCCTGCATGTCAGGTTTCAGAAATGATTGTGTCCAATTAACTGTCTTGCTATTTAGCAATGCTGTTAATTTAAAGTTTTTTTTTTTTTTTTTTTTTTTTTTTTCAGAAAGCTAACTCTATTTCCGAATAGTAATAGTTGCGCAGCATGTCCTTAATGGTGACTTTGCACCATAAAACCACATTCAACCAACCGAATAGTAACATTCCCCTTATTTAATGACAGATTAAATTAGACTTATTTTGCTATACGGGAAAATATTTGAATGAAATCTCCACGACACTGGCGACAATCTTGTCCAAATTAAAATTTCTCTTCTATTAGCCGCGAAGTTAGTGTTTTGTTTTTCATAATAAGTCCTCTTACTCCGAATTGCAATATTTAAATGAAAGTAAACATAATAATTTGTACAATAACTAGAAATTTATTAGATGTTCAAAATGAAATACTCTGTACTAAAGCTTAAAATTCAAAGGAGACTTTCATGCACAGCTAAATGTACTTGCAATTTATCAATGGTTGTAAAAAAAAAAAAAAAAAAAAAAAAAAAAAGCAATTTAACAAATTACAACGACCATTTGGAAAATGATTTTTTCAAAGACTAAAATTTAAGGCATAAAATTCGCACGGAGTTGATCATACATTACGTACGCCATGGATTAAACATTAACATTCCTGGACCCATCATGAACAAATTTTAAAAGAAATTTCAGTTTTACAATTTTTGGTAGGGTAAATCCGGGAGAGTCGCCGCATACGGGATAGATGCCGCACCCCTTCTATTTCTTGTAATTATCGATAGATGATCGTCAAACGCACAGTATAGATGCGCAATGAGATTATTTTAACCAGTGTATAGCGTGAATCCCATTTCGATGTTTACTTGTAGAAGTATATTCCTTAATTTGACGTAAGTGCATGATTTCACTGTCCAAACATTTAAACACGTTATGTTTAAATACTTTTCATACACTAATTATTAAATGCATGAATGATTTCGTAGTCAAAACTAAGTGTAGCGTTTGTATAGAGTACTGTGTGTATGATTACGCCATTCCCCTTAGCGATGGCAGGTAACTGTGATGGCCGACGTTTGCACCATGCAAAATGCGATACATGCCACACTCCTATTCCGGTATACATGCCGCAGTTTCTTTTGTACGGGATGATTAAGTGTTATTAACTTTCCCTTTTCTTTTTGCACAGACTAACCATGTTAGGCATGCTATCAAGTTTACTAAATCCAAAGGAGAAAAAGGGGTAAATAAAAAGTAAGAAGGGCAAGAAAGATGCAAGTCACGATGATAATAATGAAAAATTGGATTACGCGTAACGCGGACGTTCTTTGCAAACTACTCCAAAAAATAGAAAGTTGATTGGCTTTGTTGCATCATGTGTCTAAATGTAGTTACATAAAGATTGTACTTTTTCGACACTTTTTCTGTAGATTGAAGTCAATCTCTTAACCCATTCGGGACCATAGGTGCATTTAAGCACCTTTATAAAGAGCTTACAAAATTTGTTTCTTGCACCAGTAAAAAAGAAAAATAATATTTGCTTTGTTTAATTAGAGCATTTTCATGATTATATAAGTAAAAGTAACTTCTTTTAAAAAAGTGGTACCAACCGAATAAAATTTGTGTAAAAGCCGCCGGTCCCGAAAGGGTTAACAAATAAATTATGTAAACACAGTTTTACATTTTATTCTTTTCCCTCTCTAATACATTGATGTTACGTTGTTGCTGAAATAACAATTAAAATTTAATGTAAAAAAATAAGTCGATAATTTTAATAGTGAATGTAGGGAAACAATTATTAATTTGAATCTACTAATACATTTCATTGTACTCATTTAGTTTCATTTTGTTATTACATCCATAATTATAGTCCAGATATGAATATTTTTTATGAATATTTTTATTTATAACTTCATTGTGTTCTTATTACAAGCGCGGCATAACTACCGCACAAGTGCGGCGTCTCAGCCTGAATGTACGGGTGACGCGCCACAGTGTCATGTTTTAGAAGAAAAAAAAAAAAAATAATAATTTGTTTTGAATTATTTTGTCGCAGTACACGTGTTGTATATTTAACATTAAGTAGCACAGCATGATTTTTTTTATTTTATAACCACCATGGGTCTTTATACACAAGTTCAAAAAAATGTGCGGCATAAATCCCGGAATTACCCTACTGTAAATTTTTAAACTTCTACGGAACTGGTCATACATTACGTACGCCATGGATTAAACATTAATATTCCTGGACCAATTTAAATGAAATTTTATTCTTAACCTTCTAAACATCTCACAATATTACTTTTTACATCGTCGGATAGAGAAAAAAATGTACTTTTAAATGCAATTTGTTTGAAAGCTGTATCTCAATTTGCTTCTGAGTTATTAATTTCTTTTTGTATTTTTTATTACCTTTTTTGTCATAGTGGCAACAGAAGTATCTATCTCTGTTGAAAGTAAAGGGAAAATACAGATTACTGTATAGACCAATCAGAAAACAAATAAAATGCGGATTAAACCAATAAAACGCATCAGATATGTTTTTGATTTCCTACCCTGACCGAGGACAATAACCATTTTTCCAAATGGTTAAAAGGATGTAATTCTACAGATGTAAAGCTTACAGGAACCTGTATACTTACTAAAATTTTATCTGTACACCATAAAAAAAAGATGTAAATCTACAAAACTAGTTTTTATAAAGCTATAGAAATCTGGGTACTGATTGGTTATCCCATCGACCAAAAATCTATCGCCAAACTACAAGATTAAATGCCAATAATGGTTGATCGTAACTGTCACATTCGCTTGACTTTACACGTGTTTACGTCATGCGGTGATTTTTATTTCGACGTTTTATTTGTATTTTTATTAATGTTATAATAATTTATCTGTTCTTCCGTTATTTAAAATAAAAATTATGTCAATTTGTATAATTTGGCGATGTATAACAATTAGGCGAAATTGGTCGACGGGATAACTAAGTAGTACCGAAATTTTTATTTCGACGTTTTATTTGTATTTTTATTAATGTTATAATAATTTATCTGTTCTTCCGTTATTTAAAATAAAAATTATGTCAATTTGTATAATTTGGCGAGTGGTTTGGCGATTTATACAATTAGGCGAAATTGGTCGACGGGATAACTAAGTAGTACCGAAATCTGTATGCTTACTAAAATGTTATCTGTAACCCGGGGATAATTACATGATTTTTTGTTGTTGTTGCAGTTACATAAACGCTCTCGGAATCCCAGTTTCTTAGAAAATTCTTAGTAACCTTACAGATTTTTGTTTTATAATGTAAACGTAAATCTGTTACATGAATTTTTTTTTTTCAGTTAACATAAAAAGTTTTAGGTATACCAGTTTCCTAAAAAAATTTTAGTAACTTTATAGATTTTTTTTTTTTTTACAGTGTAGTTGTTTATATAATGAGTAAATTATAGAAGCAGTAATGAAAGTAGTACAAATTTTATCCACCAGGGATATTGTTCAGTATGAAAGGATGCAAATGAGGGCGATTTGTATGTTCGGTTGACAGAATAATTTCCACATTAATCACAGTGGTGTAGTCATAAAAATAATAGAAGGTATAGGTTCTAAGCAGAGGATATACGCTTAAGGCAGAGGGTATACCCTAGTGCAGGGTTGGCGAACCTTTTTATGGTCGCGTGCCATTTTTTTTTTCAAAAAATATTATACTTGAAATTGACGTGCCAACTAAAAAACAAATTTAGTGGATTGAACTATAATGAATCAAAACTACTTGAAAATTAGTTATTAGGATATTTTCTAAAATGAGTAACATACATGTTGCTCTGCAATAATTATAGAAACATATTTTAGAAATTAATTAAAGACATAATGTAATTAATTATTGTATCGTGGATGAAAAATAATTAATATCATGTTCATATTCAATTAATTTCAACAAAATGCAAACTAAATGAATTTATATGGCAACCACTCTTTATTTGATTTTTAATATTCTAAATTTGCAAAAATGGTGAATTTGCGAAAATGACAAATATAAATTGTAGAAAATATTATTAAAATTGAAAAAAGGCAGTTTATTTAAATAGTTCTGAAATTAACTTCCCAAGTTACTATAATTTACCATCGATAATAATCTTTCTTTTTTGATAGTTTTCAAATATTTTCTTCGTTTGATAGATTTTCGTATAAGATTAAAATTCTACAATTTGCAATTAATCGAATTTAGAATCTAATCGGATCATCGAAGTTCGTGTATTTTGGGTAAAATCGCTGTATCCTATATTTAGAGACATAATCAACACCGCGCCGTGCCAGAATTATTCTTTGGCGTGCCGAAAGTGACACGCATGCCATAGGTTCGCCGACCCTGCCCTAGTGTATCTATACTATAGGTTTTTTGAGAAACAGAGGGTATACGGTATTCTCTAAAAAAATCCAGAGGGTATACGGCGTATAGCCCCATATATCCTCCACTACATCCCTGATTAATCACATATTAAGAGGATAACTCATGTGCTTTAAAAACACAAACTCAAAAGCATAAATCAATTGTATCAATAGACTGTAGTAATAGTTATTGTACAGCCAAAGTTATAAATTCTAACTTATCTGAAACAAACAGAACACTGATACCTCGTGCACTAGTAGCGCACCTGTTAAATAATTGTTAGTAAACCACGTCTTTCTTACTCTCAACAATTACATAGCATTTTATAATTTTCATTTTTTTTTTAGTTGGAATAAATTTTTGACTATTTATTATGGCATGATCATTATAGTAACAACACGTTTGTAACTGATACTAGATATTTCATTTTTGTCCCCCCTACTCCAATTTTTTCCCACATCATCTGAACACGCATACAAATTTCATGCGCATCGAATTCTTATACCAGCTACAAAAAGCCTCCAATTTCCCCCAGTTTTATAGTAACCTACCTGTACTTTCAGCTAGAAGCTACAAGATACAGGTAGTAAAATCTAAATATAAACCATTGCTTCAAGTCATGTTAATAATTTAATAACTATTTATACGTGACGTTAATTTTTCCAGAAATTATTTTATACATAACTGCGTCAATCGAAACCGTATCAGATTAAATTACGTCGGGTATTGCTCTTTTAAATTTATAAAAAAGAAATACTGGAGAATACTATGGATTTTAGAAGAAAACGGATAAAAGAATGATCAGAAACCGTTTTCGCTTGCCTTGCTTTTCTGGAGAGACAAAAGACAGCACGTGATATCCCCCTACCACTCCTCTTATCACACTGTACCCCACAATTTAAGAAGTGGCTCTTCACTTTTACCTCTACATCTCAAGCTAACACAGGTAAGGAAAAAAAATATTTAAAAAAAATTATTAAAAGGCCTTTTCTTGGTGTAAGTGCGATCATTACAAAGTAACTGATTCCGAGAGCGTTTATTGAAAATTGTGTCTACCATCCATTGATCAATGCTTTGATACAAACAGAAAGTGAGATAAACACAATTGTTCATTTAGAGTACCTTAAAACAATAGACCAAGATTTGATTGGGCTATTTAAGAGCTTAAATGTGTTTCATGAAGAGGACAATGAACTTTCAGGCAGGGAAAAAATTACCAAATTATTGAAAAGAAAAATTGCTTTTAAGTTTATCCTTTGAATCCAAAATTTTGTACAAACAAGTTCGAAATTGCACGTCGAGCGTGGCAAATGAGGTGCGTAGTTTTATAAATATTTTTTGCACCGCATAGTGTACTGAATGCATATTTTAGTGCACTTCATGAGTGCATATCCATTTCATTCTGTTCGAAAGGCTGTAACATCATTAAAATGCACTTGAAATAGTTTTTTTCCCATTGGCCGTCATGTAACGGAAAACTTTTGACTGTCCCTGTCATTAAACTATACACCCGATTTTCATAAAATTTGAAATGATTCGACAAAATTATGCAACAATTATATATTTAAATTTTCAGACTATTCGGTTGGCTAGTTTTTGCGCTGTTATATGCGGACGGACAGACGGACTGAACGACGACTATAGGTGCTACGTATTTATATAATTACGAACACACCTAAAATGCACAAATAAATGTACAAAAATTATTTTCAGGTGCATACATATAATATAAAGTTATTTAAAATACATTAAAAATATCTTACAATACATTAGAAAAACACAGAACGTTTTCAGCCATTACAAGGCCGTCATCAGTGGGATTTAAATGGTGGTTGTTGTTATTATTTTTTTCTTTGCTCTTATTCGAGAATTGCCTAGAATAAATTATTGTAATTTCAAGGTTGTACGTCAGATGAGATGTCAGATAAAGTTCTTCAAATTCTAAACTTCAATTTCAATTTTCAATTTATCTGGCATCTCATCTGACGTACAACTTTTGAATTACAATGATTTCTTCAGGACAATTCTCGAATAAGCGCAAAGAAAATAATAACAACATTTAAATTCCACTGTTGAAGGCCTTGTAATGGCTGAAAACGTTCTGGGTTTTTCTAATATATTTTAAGATATTTTTAAAGCATTTTAAATTTTTTATATTATATGTATGCACCTCAAAGTAATTGTTATACATTTATTTGTGCTTTTTTTAAACGAATTTTAATTACTTAACTCAAGGTGAATTTGGCACTAAAATTTTAACTTTCATTTATTCCAAAATTTTGTTTTAAAATATATGCATTCAAAATTTGTCCAAATTTAGTAAACAAGTTATTACAAGAAACTTAATAAAAAAGTGAAAACCGCTTCAAGTGACAGCTTCTTAACTCTCGACTTATTTGCAGTTGTTCGAAAACTTTCATGTTATTAACATTGTTTATTTATTTATATTTTTGTATTAAATTATTGGCGTATTTAATGGGAGTGATTTAGCACAAGTTTTTTTTTTCTATTGTGAAAACTCTTTATTGTTATCCATATTCAATTTAATATACATTGTTTTCAGCAGAGCTCCTTTATAAATAAGAGAGTGGCACATACGGACAGGTTTAATGCGCAAAGTGGAAGTTTTTGCTCAAAAAGTGGCAAACCATATTCCAGGACATGGCAACACTCACCCAGACAAGTTCGATTAAACGAGTGAGACAATTCATGAAAAATGAGCTTGACGATAATGAGTGGCTTGATATGTTTTTATCCAAAATCCTCTTGACCAATCAAATGTTATTGGTCAGTCGTATTTCGCCACTGTCTTATTTATAAAGGCAATCTAATTACCATGTTTGACACGCAGTTATAAAAATTTTAAGCGTCCCTGTAAAGCAACAACAACAACAAGTATCATACATGTTATGACTGTTTTTAGTTTAAAACATTTCCTAGTATGCTAGAATCGTAGTGTGAAAGGTTGCATTCCTTCAGCAGTTCTTGATAAAATTGCAAACGCGTATACAGATATACGGCCAAAAACTGAATCTCCTTTTTTTGAAGTCGCTAAAAAGGTCTTTCTTATAGTAAGTGAAATAATCCTACGGTGAAAAAAACAATGCCTATCATCCATGGATTATTTCCTGGTAGGAGTAAAAACGTTTTCGGATTTAAGTACAATTGTTCATATTGTTTTATACAAAAGTAATTTTATGATGCTAATGTGAATAAAATAAAAACTATTTAGGACTTTTTAAGGTTTATTAAGGTCATTAGAATATCGGATGACAATCGAAGATAACCTCAAACAAATGTCCAGCGATGTTAAATCGCTTGAACTAGAGAGCGAATTGATATTGCTATTTCTCGTGTAAGGAAGTGAACTTTACTGATTTTAGTGTGTGTAAGTTGGGATTTTAATAATGAATGGATCCGAACTATGTGCCTCCCAGGTTGAGGCATATGTGTTAGAGCGGATATTTTCTCACGTTTTTAACATGGTAAGTGGTGATTGATTGTGCATTTGGAATGATGGCTACCTTCTTAGCAGATGAAAAAGGCCTCGTAATTGCCCTGAGCTCACAAAGACTGACTTTAAATGTAGTTCTCACGGGTGACCAAGGAGTGACTTCATTTTTTAGTGAGCCAATAAAAAGGAACTTTGAGGGTGACATCATTTGTTAGTTCTCTCATAGGTGGTGACCAAAAATTTCACGCTTATTAACTTTTTGCTCGGAGAAGAAAAATGAATGAGAAGGACAGGCAGTCTCTGAAAAGGCGTCGAGTGTGGAGTTGCTCACACGGACGAGGGGATGATAATTTCTCCGTAGCCGATAGCACGAATGGTGCTGCATACTTGTGTTGAACCAGGGACTCAGGAGTGTTAATGTCGACAAGACGAGTTTACGATTTAGCTGCCAGAATAGTGAAAGACTTTTCTGTCATTATCTGTCATCATCTGAGCAACAACATGTTTTTAGGACGGACTCTATGCATCTGCAGCTCGTATATGTTAACGACCCACGAATTTTATATATTTTTGTTATTTTCTACTTAACCCATAGTTCAATAAATATTTTTTGTTTAACTGCTGAAGTAGAATAGAATGCTTTTCATCCGCTATTGGTCAATTCATTGATCGAGAAGCATTTTCTATACTCGAAATGATACGTCAACCCAAAACAGAACGCAGCAGAGCAATGTCTTCACATGTCGCATGTCGGACTTTTTTCGTGAGGCTATCTGGGAGATAAAGATTACGCGAATAGAACAAAAATAGACGTAAACTGAAAGCAAACATTTGTGCACAGGAGCACAGTGAAACCTATTGAATAATGGTTATTGAATTATGCATTTCATGATCAGTTGTCGTCAATCAAAAATATAATCGAAATAACCAAAATTAAAAACAATGCGAAATTTGGAATAGTTTTTATTTTATTCAAATGGAACATCCTAAAGTTATTATTTAATAACATTTTACAAAGTATATATAAGACAAATGATGTGGCTTTATGTGTTATTTTTACAAATACCGTTTTAAAGTGGTCGGTTAAACTTTTAAAAGGCGCTGGTATATTATATTTACCGGTTAATTTTAATCCCCATCTACCAAAATTTGTCCCAGAATTTTTGAATGCAATTTTGCCTTTATAATTTACTTGAAAAAATCACAAGGTGCTCGGAGTTTCTTCTTCAAATCATTGTGCCATCTAAAAAATAACTATTCACCAAAACATTTGTATTTATAAACTTGTTTCATTAAATTAATTGTTTATGGAGTTATTTTAGTCAGACGATTTTAAGAAATTCCAATACATATTCTGACATTTTATTAGCTATACCGAATACACTGAAGAAATTGTTTCATTCACTTGATTTGGAAAATAGATTGAACAACATCGTAAAAAATGCAAAAAAAAATCGGGTTTAAACCTGGAAATAACCTGGGTTTTTTAGGGGGATAAAATTTTGAAAAATCCTGGTAGTTAAAAAAAAAAAAAAAAAAAATCTTAGGCATGGATTTTTTTTAACATTTTTTAATCATTTGAATTTAGTTTCTTAAGGAACTTTAATGAAGTACTGCACGTTGATTTAATCGAGTTATTTGAAAAAGATATGCATTCAAGATCATTTCAACTAAAATGAAGCATATTAATTAACAATAACAGTGATACGTAATTATTATTTTTATTGATTATTTTTTAAAGAGACCTTTTTAATAAATTTATATTATTTTATAAGCTCACAATTCTCAGTGTAAAATAGATCATATATAGCTTTTTAAAAAAATGTTTAAAATCAATTGTTTTGCTGGAAAACGTTAGAAAAAAAAACATGCAAATGAGGAAGAAATATGAGGCCAACTAACAGGGTTCGTACGCTCCAAGGACTTTCAAGCACCTTTACCAGAATTTTCTTAAACTAATATTTGCCTTATATAGGGTAATTCCGGGATTTATGCCGCATATTTTTTTTTGAATTTGTGTATAAAGTCCCATGGTGGACATAAAAAAAAAAAAAATCATGCTGTGCTATTTAATGTTAAATATACAACTTGTGTACGGCGACAAAAAAATTCAAAACAGATAATTAATATTTTTTAACAATTGTTTTCTAAAACATTACACTGCGGTGCGTCACCCGTACATTCAGGCTGAGACGCCGCACTTGTTCGGTAGTCATACCGCGTTTGTAATAAGAACAGAATGAATTTATAAATAAAAATATTAAAAAAAATATTCATATCTGGACTATAATTAACAATGTACTAACCAAAAGAAACTAAATGAGTACAATGAAACGTATTAGTAGATTCAAATTAATAATTGTTTCCCTACATTCACTATTAAAATTATCGACTTATTTTTTTACATTAAATTTTAATTGTTATTTCAGCAACAACGTAGCATCAATGTATTAGAGAGGGAAAAGAATAAAATGTAAAACTGTGATTACATAATTTATTTGTTAACCCTTTCGAGACCGGTGGCTTTTACACGAATTTTATTCGGTTGGCAACACTTTTTAAAAAGAAGTTACCTTTACTTAAATAATCATGAAAATGCTCTAATTAAAGAACACAAATATTACTTTTCTTTTTTACTGGTGCCAGAAACAAATTCTTTATGCTCTTTTTGAAGGTGCTTATATGCACACATGGTCCCGAATGGGTTAATAGACCTGCTTTATTTTTCGACCGCAATCTACTCAAAAAGTGTTGAAAAAGTACAGTCTTTATGTAACTACATTTGACACATGATGCAACGCAGCCAATTACACTTCCTATTTTTTGGAGTAGTTTTCTAAACATTCCTTGCAAAGAACGTCTGCGTTACGCGTAATCCATTTTTTCATTATTATCATCTTGACTTGCATCATTCTTGCCCTTCTACCTTTTTATTTTCCCCCTTTTCTCCTTTGGTTTTAGTATACTTGATAACATGCCTAACTTGGTTAGTCTGTGGAAAAAGAAAAGGAAAAGTTAGCAACACTTAATCATACCGTACAAAAGAAACTGCGGCATGTATCCCATTTTTCATGGTACAGACGTCGCACATCACAGTTGTCTGCCATCGCTAAGGATAATGGCTTAACCATACACACAGTACTCTATACAAATGCTGCACTTAGTTTTGATTCCGAAATCATGCATCCATTTAGTAATTAGCGTATGAAAAGTTATTTAAGCATAACGTGTTTAAAAGTTTGGACAGTGAAATCATGCCCTTACGTCAAAATAAGGATTGTACAGCTACAAGTAAACATCGAAATGGGATTCACGCTATACACTGGTTAAAATAATCTCATTGCGCAGCTATACTGCGCGTTTGACTACAATCTATTGATAATTACAAGAAATATAAGGAGTGCGACATCTATCCCGGATGCGGCGACTCTCCTGGAGTTATCCTAATGGAAAAAAAATATATATATCTTCATATATACCGGCGACCAGTACTTTACAAAATTTCTGATAGCAAAACACCTAAAATCCCCTGAATCACCTGATGCGTACGAAGCCTGAATAACGATAAATGTGCCAAGCTATCCCGCTCGATTGGAAGTGAACGGCGCAAACGTTAGGTCATCCAGCCACGCAACTGGAGCCACGTAATTAATTTTTTTATTCAAAAAATTTGAAATGTTAGACAAATGATAATAAACAGCATTCAATAACCCGGAGTTAAAATCTTTATTCCTATCCCATAAAAAAAATGCTAAAAAACATCCTTTTTTACTTTCTTCTATCTTAAGTAGAAGAAAGTATTGTAATCGAAATTTTTTTTTTTTATTTCCACTTCTCGTCGGATTTACACGTTTTATGCGTAAGAGATCCCAAAAAAACATGTTTATAGAAAATGTCTGTCTGTCCGTGTGTCCGTCTGCACTGTAAAAAAACACTGCCAGTTTTCCGGTAGGAATCGGAAAAATAGTTGCCCTTATCGTACCGGAATAATTTCCGACTCAGCTCGGAATAAAATCCGTAAAAATAAGGAAATAGTAAGAAAAACGGTATTTTACGGATTTTATTCCAATTTTACGGATTTTATTCCGAGCTGGGTTGGAAATTTTTCCGGTACGATAAGGGCAACTATTTTTCCGATTCCTACCGGAAAACAGGCAGTGTTTTTTTTACAGTGCAGACGGACGCATGGACAGACAGACATTTTCTATAAACATGTTTTTTGGGATCTCTTACGCATAAATTAATCCTGCATTTAATTTCGTACGAATCTTATTTCTAACATAGCACAGCATTTTTAAAGATAAGGTGAAATATCCGTATAAAATAAAAAAAAGTATCTGGCATCCGAAAAGTATTTTTAAACATTCTAACAAAATATTAAACCCAGAAGTGGTACGAGATGGTTTCCGGTTAAATCGTTTAATAATATGGTTCCTTGATCGTGGTTCTCAGCTCTCCCCCTTCCTCACTTTTTTTAAAAAAAAATGTAATTTAAGAAGTTTAAATCTCTTTTTTTTCTTTCTCTCAAAAAAGAAAATGACAGTGAATCAAGTAAGTAAAACACGAGAATGACAGGAGAAACTGAAGCATATAGAAGAAATTTCGTACCGTGGATTATGAAAGGAATTCGAAAAAAAAAAAACCTATATTAATGAGAATTAGTACGCTGTAAAAAAAAAAAAAAAAAAAAAAAAAAAAAAAAAAAAAAAAATCTGTAATTCTACAGATGTAAAGTTATATGCTTATTAAACTTTAATCTGTAACTGTACAAAAAAAAAAAAAAAAAAAAAAAAACTGTAAATCTGCAAAACTTGTTTTTGTAAAACTGCAGAAATCTGTACACTGTAAAAAAAAAAAATCCGACCAGTTTTCCTGTAGGAATCGGAAAAATAGTTACCCTTATCGCACCGGAAATTTTCCCGACCCAACTCGGAATAAAATCCGTAAAAAAAAAGGAAATAGTCAATAAAACGGTATTTTACGGATTTCATTCCGAGCTGGGTCGGAAATATTTCCGGTACGATAAGGGCAACTATTTTTCCGATTCCTACAGGAAAACTGGTCGTATTTTTTTTTACAGTGTAGGTTTACAAATGAATCTGCTAAAATTACAGTAATCTTACTAAAATTTTATCTGTAACCCTGGTTGCAGTTACATGAAAAGTTCTAGACATCCCAGTTTCCTAAAAAAATCTTAGTAACTTTACATATTTTTTGATTTTCGGTGCGAAAGTGTATCTGTTACGAATTTTTGTTGTTGCCGTTACATAAACAGTTCTAGGAATCCCAGTTTCCTAGAAAAACCTGAGTAACTTTACAGAATTTTTTTTTTACAGTGTAGACGTCGGGGAAAAAGTCCTGGTAGTACATTGCATATCATGCAGCTCAATGTGCTAAAGTATCCGGAAAACAATGTTTTAAAGAAAATTTAATACAATTTAACTTTTAATAATGTCTAATGGATCTATGTCTAAATATAATAAGATAAATGAAGTATTTTGATTATAGGTGTATAAATAAGCCTGCCCACCAGAAAAGGAAAAAAAACCCTAAAAAATACTGGATATTTTAGTAATGTAATTCTTTTTTACTTTTTCCTTTCTGAAAAAAAAAAAAAATCATTTCTGTGATAATCACAAATAAAACCATTATTCTAAAAAACATTTACTTCTGAAAGTTATATTTCTCTATCCTCCTCTCTCTCATACATAAGATACATGATCACATAATACACGTGTATAATATTTTGCATTTAAAGTAATATTTTATAATGATGTTAAGGGGACAAGTGACCTTCAAACGCATTTTTTTTTCACTTTAAATACTATTCAAGGGCACACTATATGCATTATGGCATATACTTATCACACAAGAAATTAAAACAAGTAATATAAAAATTTTGTTTTTAAAGTCAATTCCTACTTAGGTCACCAAAGAAAAATTTAATATAATCCCTTAAGCTAATATTAGTTTTTGTTGCATTAAAATATCTCAATTTGTTGATTTTCTATAAGCAAGTAGGTTTACAATGGTATTTGGCGAAAATGGTATTTGGCGAAATGGTATTTCGCCTATGGGTATTTGGCGAAATATTAGAAATATCACCAAATTGGCGTCACTTTTGGCGACTTATTTCAGACGCCAAATTTGGTGATAAACTTGGCGGTATTTGGCGACAGAACAGGGTCCCCCTATGGTAACCCCTTATTGAAAATACTTTCATTGATCTTCGATAACCAATGGCCGCCATTTTGTTTCCCATGCAAAACTAAAATTAATTAATTAAAATTTAATTAATTAATTAATATTTGAAAAAACTGTATTAACATCAATTGTCATCCAATACAAGTTCAAAAAAAAATAATTTCAACTTGATAGGATGAATAATGAGTATTTTATTAACGATTGAAAATTTGAACAAAATAAATATATAAATAAATCCTTATAATATTATAAATGTCAATGTGTGTCCGAATGTTTGAATGAAGTCAGCATCTAAACGGATGAATTAATGCTTTTGTATTTTTCTGATATAGATGGATTACAACCCGGAAATGAACATAGGCTATAGTTTATTTAATTTATTCAAATAATTATCTTAATAATTCAAAATTTCATTCTTTTTCATACAGAATCAATTGACATTTTCCCGATAAATTTAACCATCTTTCTTTCTTGTTGCCAAGAAAAACTAAATCTGGAATAATAATTTCTCCTGGACAATTAAAAATTAAAATAAAAAGAATTCAAAAGAAAATAAATATGACGTCATACTTGAAACAAAAAATGGGGTATTTTTTATTATGCATGAAGGATGAATATCGGTTACGTTAATACGTTCTGCCAAAAATGGTGTCATAATTAGAAGGAAAAAGAATGAAAAAAAAATAATATTATTAATAAAGTTATTCGATTGGAAAAATATGACGTCAAATTTGAAATAAAACAGGTATTTCCAAATATTCGTTAAAAATACAATGGGCATCAATATCAGTAACTAATGAAAATAGATAAATAATGACGTCATATCAAAACGAATAACAGAAATATTTTTTACAAATGGACCCTATTCTCGCTTTTGATTCGAGGCTATAAAAACCGCTATTTTACCAATTGTGACGTCACAGGAATACTGTCCATACTGATTAAAAAGTTTGAATGTAAGTTGCATACAAATGAGAGTTTTCTTTTCAAAATTCACGTTATGATTATCAGGAGAAGATATTTTTGGCAGAAAAAAGGGGAATTAAAACGGATTAATATATTTTTTGACGCTATTTCCTCATTAAAATTAAAAAGAATTGAATTTCAATTAGTATAAATGGTGCAAAAACTTGATTAAATTAAATTTTCCAAAATTGAAAACATATTTACACACATCGAAACTTCATGAATGAATTTATTCCACAGAAACAAAACTCGTCTGTCGACATATTGACGCAACCAAGGAGTAAATATAACTTCTGTGCATTTAAGTTGGTAGTTATTGCCCACTATTCATACGAATTAAAATTAAAATCAAGACTCCCTTATCAGGAGGCCTTGATTAAAATAATCATATACTATTTTAATTGATTAATTTTAAAAGATGGCAGTTAAAACATGTCACAAAGGCGTTTTTAGTAAAAGCTTTTATCGGTTAAAAATGATGTAATATTTTTTCATGGAAAGCATTAATTTTAATACGAAAACATTAACATAGATTTATTTTAATTTCGTCAAAGCGATGTCGTCTTCATTACACCAGCTTCGAAAGTTAAAACGAAATCTTAAAATAGCAATATACTTTTCAGAAATAAAATTTTGTATCAAAAGTCGCATTCTTTGAAAATGAAATTTTAGCTTACATTTTAAATACATTTTCTTACATGAAATTTAGTATATTTAATAAAAATAATTTTTCAATGTTTTTCTAAATGTACAATAATATTGGATTTCATTAATCGGTTTCCCTTTTTTTTGTTAAATAAATTAAAATGCATAGTTTTAAATGATTCATGAAGTGTAAGAATATATATATATATTTATTTATTTCGACAAGTAACATTCCGTAGGAAAAACTAACCTAGTGTCGTCATATTTTAAATAATGAAACTAATGCCAGGCGGACGTCTTTTTGCACGCTTTTTTCCTCACGTATATGCCGCTAGCATTGTCTAGGGATAATACGCAAGGAAAAAAGCGTGCAAAAGATGTTCGTCTGACATTAGTCTTAGCTGCTTTTCTTTCAGAAAATATTAGCATTTTATAGCAGTTTTTATACAAAATGGCGTGATTTGCACAGAATTTAAAATCGCAAATATATAAGTTTAACATCCTTTTACAGTACAATCTCCCATAATACTGGTTTCAATAAAATTTAATAAATGGTACAGGAAATTCAACTTAAAAAAGTTTAGCAAGTAATTTCAATTTGAGATTAGGCTTTACATGTGACATCATTTACGTGTACACAAGAGCCAAAACCTTAACTAAGCAATAAATTTGCCTTTCACTTCACATCTCTCTAATGTATAAAGGCACCGTGTTTATCGAAAAGCGCAAAGGAAGAAGGGAAATTTTCTTTAGATTTTAAATTATCGAAATCTATAGTTAAAAATCTCTCTGAAACACAATCTATCACTGTTACCCCATTGGAGCATATTCCTGCAAATTTCAAAGCTTTCATAAGCCAAAATTACAACACACAATAGATATGAAAATGTTTATTCATAATTGTGGTGCTTTTACATAAATCGATTTATTCCTCGAAAGCAATAAGTTAATTCTATTGCTTTAATAATAAGTATTTAGGCTCAAGAGTCTTTGGAGCGTGATAAACATTTTGATATTATTGGTAGATCTAGAACTCATAAAAGTGTGGTACCGTGAAATTAAAATGTAATAAATATTTGAAAGTTAAAGATATTTCCCGTGCTCTTATTATTTATTTTTGAACTTTGATTATTTTTTTACTTTGAACTTTGATTATTTTATCACCACGTTTGATTATTTTTTTAATACCATTTATCTTTTTTTTTCTCTTCCAAAATGTTATTTTTTGGAATATAACCTTATAATGGTGCATGTTGATTTTTCGCTTATTCTAATCATATCAAAGTCACGTCTGAAGTGACCTACTAATAATCACTTTCCTTTAAAATTCTTTATTAATATATATCTTTAAATAATATTTTTTGTCTCGAAAACATAAAATAAATCAATATTCTTGAATGGAATAAATATAAAATAGAATAAATATAAATAATAAAATAGAATAACAGAGATGTAAATTTATTCCTCATTTAATCTTAGAAAAGGTGTATGAAATTTCATGCTCACAAAAGAAATTTAAATGGTCCTATATACATAAACAAAAATAAGCAAATTTGGATCATCAGAAGCGTTTCTACTATAAAATGTGATAAAAGGTTAATTATATATGCTTTTAAATATCGAAATTTTTTGCTTAATTGATGAATTTCTTCTTCTTTAAATGTTACGTGAACGCAGTCACGGGTAACGGCTAGTAAATATATAAATAAACAAATATAGGGAGAGTGTGAGCTAATAGTAGGAATTGAAAAAAATGGGCAGAAAAATAAGGAATTTTCTTGAAAATTTTAAGCGTTATGAAGAACTTTTCAAAATGGCAGATGCGCATTCCATATCCATTAAAATGCCCAATATTTTTTATGGAAGCTTGCTTTATATATACAAATAAAACTGTGCAGCGAATTTTATATATTTGAATATAAAGGTAAAAAAATATATATTTTCTAAATCTTATAAAATTTTCAGCCTTTTTGTATGAGGGTCAATCCATTTCAAGTGGTCCAGCACTGGTTGCTCGACCATTTTTAAAAAATCTGAAATTTTTTGTACAACACCCCTAACATGATGGAAGTTCAAAATGACTATTATTTTAATTTTATTAATTTTTGTTTGTCCATGGCGGCCATCTTTGTTTCATCGTCTGCAGCAATTTTCTCGCAGAAAGGGTTTACGGAATTGTAAATAATTCATCGTTTATTTCTCCAATTCAAGTGCGGTTTACAGCAATTTGTACAGAATACATTGGGCTAAAAATCTGGTAATAGAGTTGTTTCTGAAACTAAATGCTTATTGGTGAAATTTAGGCATAAAGTTTCAGTTTTTTCCAAAAATTTGCCCGTTTACAAGAGGAAATTTTTCTAGCAAGGAAAACTGTCAACATGACATACTTTTTTTTACAAATAGGATGAAAGTACTTGTACTCACACGCCAAGTTCCAGATCTGGGACATTCTTTCTCTTCGCTAAAAAAATTCCCAAATTTTTCAAAAATGTCAAAAATCGCACTTTTTAGGCTTTGATATCTCTGGTGGGGCACGAGATAAAAATCTGAAATTCGGGTTGCTGAGAGTATTGTATGGTAATGTTATGCACAAGGAATTTCAGGATGGAGATTTGACTACAAGCTGAGATATGGCAAGGACAACATGTCAAAACAATACTGCCAAACTATTGTTTTGTTGTAGTCACAGCTAAGTATTTATCTCAAAGTGTCATTTAAATTTATTTTTTTTTATTATCTTTAAATATTAGTAATAGAAAATAAAGCCTTTTGAAAAGCTTAGAAATTATTTTAAAAAATAATTATGCCTAAGGCTTTGCATGGTTTCAGTAATTTTTCTTGTAATTTTAGCAACTAAAAGAAATCTCGACACTTTTACATAAAGAAAAAAAATATTTTTATACAAGACCTATGACAAAAACAGAATAGGGAAAGAGAAAAGCTGTTAATTTTGTCATAATTGTTGAGACATGATCAAACGTGTCAAAACACATTCTTGCTTGTTGGTTTAAAAACCACAATTTTGATATTTCTCAAATTTTTTTTTGTCAGAACCAAGCCTTGTGATCTCTTAATAACTTGATTGTTATTTGTTCTTGGCCCTGCTGGCTCAGAGAAATAAACTTTGAAATCACTATGTGTGAGTCTCACTTCATTAATAATTCCTAGCTTACTACTTATGCAAAAATGTCATTTTTCTACAGTATGAATTTTGAAAGGGCTCTGAAAATTACTTGAGGCTGATGCATGGTAATATCGTATAATGTTTCATTTACAGGAACATACTTATGGTAGGACCATGTTTCAGGGACTGGCAAGTAGCATTAAAATTGTGGTTTTTAAACCAACAAGCAGGAATATATTTTGACACGTTTGATCATGTCTCAACAAGTAGGTCAACATTAACAGCTTTTCTCTTTCCCTATTCCGTTTTTGTCTCAGGTCTTGTATAAAAGTATGATTTTTCTTTATGTAAAAGTGCTGAGGTTTCTTTTAGTTACTAAAACTACAACAAAAATTACGGAAACCATAAAAAATGTATTACTTAGGAATAATTATTTTTTAAATTAATTGCCAAGCTTTGCAAAAGGATTTATTTTCTGGTACTATTATTTAAAGATAAAAAAAAAAAAAAAAATTAAATGACACTCTGACATAAATACTTAGCTGTGACTACAACAAAACAATAGTTTGGCAATATTGTTTTGACATGTTGCCCTTGCCATATCTCAGCTTGTAGTCAAATCTCCATCCTGAAATTTCTTGTGCATAACACTACCATACAATACTCTCAGCAACCCGAATTTCAGATTTTTATCTCGTGCCCCACCGGAGATATCAAAGCCTCAAAAGTGCAATTTTTGACATTTTTGAAAAATTTGGGAATTTTTTTAGCGAAGAGAAAGAATGTCCCAGATCTGGAACTTGGCGTGTGAGTACAAGTACTTTCAGCCTATTTGTAAAAAAAAAGTATGTCATGTTGACAGTTTTCCTTGCTAGAAAAATTTCCTCTGGCAAACGGACAAATTTTAGGAAAAAACTGAAACTTTATGCCTAAATTTCACCAATGAGCATTTAGTTTCGGAAACTACTTTATTACCAAATTTTTAGCCCAATGTATTCTGTACAATATGCTGTAAACCGCACTTGAATTGGAGAAATAAACGATGAATTATTTACATTCCGTAAACCCTTCCAGCGAGAAAATTGCTGCAGACGATGAAACAAAGATGGCCGCCATGCACAAACAAAAATTAATAAAATTAAAGTAATAGTCATTTTGAACTTCCATCATGTTAGGGTTGTTGTACAAAAAATTTCAGATTTTTTAAAAATGGTCGAGCAACGAATTAATGATTTTCTGGACCACTTGAAATGGATTGACCCATGATATTTCTGCAATTAATTACCTTTAACTTTTCCAATTACATTTAGTTTAAAAAAAGGTGCACAGTTTTATGACATATGTAAAGACAAACTCGCATAAAAAACTTTGGGGATTTTAAATGATATGGAATGCACATGGGGCATTTTGAAAAGTTCTTCATAACACTTATATATTCATAACACTTACAATATTCAGGAAAATTCCTTATCCTTCTCCATTTTATTTTCTTGTGTGATAAATATATGCCATAATGCATACAGTGTGCCTTTGAGTAGTATTTAAAGTGAAATTTTTAAAAAAATGTAAAAACGAGTTTGAAGGTCACTTGTCCCCTTAAGGGTTTTAAAAAACCTTTCACAATTTTCTGCATTTTACTATCTTCAACTATTTTCGATTGCATTTCTCTTTATTTATATCATTATTTTTGCACTGAATTTTTTTCGAGAATTGTTATTTTTCCCAAGGGTTTTTTACCTAAAAAACATAACATATATTTTTAAAACCACAGAAATTTTTGCATATGCACTTTTCAGTATTGGGTTTACGATCCGAGTGCAGTAAAATAAAAATTTTAAAAATAAAATTCTACGAAATATTTTCAGTTTGAAATGTCTGAAAATTGAATTTCATGAAAACTGGGGCACTTCAACCAAAAAGTAAAGAGCGAGTGAAATTATTTCTTGCTTTGAACTTTCTCCATAGATGATGAAAATCAGATTTCAGAGGTTTATCAGTTTTACGGTACTTTTAATTGCAAGGTTTATTTTACCGTTTAAACATGTATCATGGTTTTATTCAGATTTATTATGTTTAAATCTACTCCATAGATGATGAAAATCAGATTTAAGGGGGTTCACATCAGTTTTAAGGTACCTTCAATTGCAATATTTTTTTATACTTTTTATTCATGTAGCACAGTTTTATCCAGATTTATTTATTTTATTTAAACCTACTCTATAGATCAGGCATGTCAAACACGCGGCCCGCGGGCCACAACTGGCCCGCCGACAACTTCTTTATGGCCGCCAATCTTTTGGCATTTTACTTTTGTTTAACTCAGTTACGAGTTGCAATTTTCCAACTGAGTGAAAAAGTTGGCAATGAGGCAAAGTGAGAAATTAAACATACATTAACTATGTTCGGTAGCAAAATTTTTCTGGTAAAAGCAACATAAAGTGAACGAGAAAATGTGTTTCATAAATGAAATGATATACGTAGCTCATAAATACAAGACACAATTTATTAAATAACTTTTACTCGAAAAAAATCCGGAAGATTAAAAGTTATACCTTTGCTAGATTAATATAACTTGTGTAAAATAATTTTTTTAAGATAATACAATTTAGAAAATCCGATTAAACTTTGTAGATTTGTTTGATAAAAAGTAATGATAAGTATTGTTTCGAAAAATAAGATAAAATAAACTATGAATTATAATAATAACTTTGGAACTTTACTTGAATATTTGTTTAATATGGCTATGTTTTGTACGTACAAATATTGCTGTGCGCAATTCTAATAACATTATCTGCATTGTTTGATGTGGCCCGCGTCTTTGTATGCAATACTTAATTTGGCCCGCGGCGGTAGACGAGTTTGACATGCCTGCTATAGATGATGAAAATCAGACTTAAACCCTTGAAGAGCGGTGGAATATATTATATCCCACCTAATTTTAAGCACGATTTGCACCGAAAACTTTTAAATATAGTTTACTTTTATAACTTTGGTAGAAAATAAAATTATAAAATTGCTTTTGCTTATTTTGAAAAAAAATATTCTCGAAAATTCCGGTATGAATTTAACATTATAGAAACACAATTAATTTCCCCTGAAAGGGTTAAGGGAGTTCATGGGTCCGCAGGGTTCATCGATACTTTTAATTGCAAGTTTTTTTTGTTTTTTTTTTTACCTTTTTCATGTATCCTAATTTTCTCCAGATTTATTCTATTTAAACCTATTCCATAGATGATGACAATCAGACATAAGTGGGTTCATCAGCTTCATAGTAGTATTTTAGTTGCAAGATTTTAAAATCTTCATGCTTCATAGTTTTCTCCAAATTTATTCGCTTTAAACTTACTGTTCAGAAATTATTCTTCACAGTTTAATTATTATATTCCAAGATCCAATTTTATATAAATGAATAAAAACTTTATTTATGACGGAAAATGTTCACCAAAAGTTAATAGTAATAAAGGCTATTGACCTACATATTTACAGATTATTAACCATTCACAATTTAGGAAATCAATACATTTAGGAAAATACTTAGGAGGGGCTAATCAAATTACTAGAAAAAAAATCTTTTCTTTGTATGTCGCGTGAACTCAAAAATACATTTTTTAAATGTTAGGTATTATATTTTCAGAGATATCGTCGAAAATGTAATGCAAAAATATATCCCCCTTTCCCTGTATTTCCGAATCTACTGAAACTAAAATTATGAAAAACTTAAGGGTAGTAGAAGTTAATTTAAACCTTGCAGGAAAACTATAGCGATGGCCTTAGGTCAGATAGTTTTTGAAAATATCGTAATTTTCCGTTACCCACAACTTTCGATTTGCGGGCGTTCAGCAAGGACGTTGAGAAGCGCTGGAGGTACCTATCGTCGTAGAAGTATAAAAAGATTGTTGATAACGATTTTAGAAAATAAAAAAACGGGACGTTTTCGACATGCATAAAGACTCGAGTGGCGTACTCTATACTATCGGCTTTTAAATCCTAGATAACAAAGTTTAATAATATTTTTGTGTAATGCAATACCCAGTAACTAATTCATATATTTATTGTACGGAACCCTCTGTACGCAAGTAATACTCGCACTTGACCGATTATTCAGTTTTATTAAAGGTCAGATTTTAACTATCTCGTTGATTTTAGTCTATTTTTATTCTAGCAATTAAAGGTATATATAAATATTATACAGACATACAGAGAATAAATACAATAAACCCAACTGGAGTGAAAAATTAGCCAGAGCCAAGGAATCGAACCCGGGACCACATTTTCCCCTCCAGTTGGGTTTATTGTATTTATTGTTTGTATGTCTGTATAATATTTATATATACCTTTATCTGTTGAATGCAGGCATTATTTATGTGTGTATGTGTGTTTTAATATATATTGTAGTATGTGTGTTTTATTATATTTATTCTAGCAACTTTAACAAATATTTTTGTAAGGAATGTAAAGTGATAACTGTTGAAGGATGATTCGAAGCATTTGTAGATCGTTAAAACGTTCTTCAAAAAGAATGCAGAAAACAAAAGAAGCACAGAACCTGAAAGTTCAGAAAAAAGATAAATCACAGAGAAAATAAAGCTTTCTCTAAAATTTGAGGTTTCGCCAAAACATCATCACTTGATCTCAGTCATCAGCTCTTTAGCACAATGCTATTTTCTTTATAGAATTAAAAATGTTACTCATAAATAATTTACAGTTTTTACATCCATTTCTAATATGTTTGTGAAACAAGAGGATTTTGATAGTTTGTACGACTAAGATATACTTTTAAAAACATACAGGGTGAATCTAAACTCTTGGGCAAAATTTTAAGGGGTGATAATACACATCAAGACAAACAATATTAAATAGTAAACTAAGAGTCCCAAACCTCTTCCGAAGGAGATGGGCGCCATTAAAGTTAGGGTCCAAAATTTCCAATGAGTATAAAAAACGGAAAAATTGGCCGATTCGTCCTGAACACAGTTCAGTTTGCGCTACTTAACCACTACGAACGACTCTGATTTTGAGCTAAAAATTTAAGTTTAAGCCTAAATTTTTGAAAGTATTTAATGAGATACAAAAAATAAAGGTAAAAAATAGTTGTTCGTTACTCCAAAGCAGGGATGTAGTGGAGGGTATACGGGGGTATACGCCGTGTACCTTCTGGATTTTTTAAAGAAGCTCCATATAGCCTCGGTTTTTCAAATAAAGTATTAGCGTATACCCTAGCTATAAACATTCAAGACGTCAGCGTATACCCTCTGCCTATACCGTATACTCTCTGTTTTTTTTACGACTACAACACTGCTCCAAAGTCAAAAACGCTCTCTATCGGCATTTTTTAAAAACTTTATCTTTAAAATTTATTTTCAAGAAAATACTGACATAAAGAATAGTTTTAGCGAGAACCGCAAACGAATCGACCCATTTTTCCGTTGTTTATAATCATTTGAAATTTTGGACCCTAAACTTTAATGGCGCCTATCTCCTTCGGAAGACGTTTGAGATCTCCTTAGTTTCCTATTTAATATTTTTTGTCTTGATGTGTACTATCTCACCCCTTAAAGTTTTGCCCATGAGTTTAGATTCACCCTGTATATTCATCTCATATGTGAAAGGAATATTGAAGGTTAACTTTGAGGGCCATTTTTAAAGGACAAAAACAATAAAATAAAAAAATAATTAGAGAAAGGAAAGGAAAGAAAATGTATTCCGAATATCTGAATGAAAATTGCGCAAAAGAGTTGGCACGATGTGCAAAGTTTTACCACAATTTTTAATAGAATTTTTCGACGTATTGAATTGCAGAAAAATATTAGGAATTCTGTTATCAATATATAATTCTGTTATGAATTCTGCTGGTAAGAATATTTCTAATCAAAAATAGCGGCACCAGACTTACTTCTTTGGAATTTCAAGGAGTATATTCACCTTGGACAGGAGAAAACTTACAAAAAAGAGGAAAACCGTGTAAGCGCGTAATTTCATTGCAGCACTAATTGCGTTAGTGTCTGTGTGTTCACCTGTGGATTTGCCCGAATATTTATAATTATAAAAAATTGTATCAGAAGAACTATAAAATAAATAAATAATTAAAAATAGTTTTGGATAACTTCAAGAAAGAAGGGCTTCTAAATTTGTTTTAATTTTTATTCTTTACAATTACGTTTCTAAAGAATAGTTTCTAACCCTCCCTTTTTAGGTGCATTGGTAATTATATAAATACGTAGCAACTATAGTCGCCGTTCGGTCCGTCTGTCTGTCCGTCCGCATGTAACTGAGCAAAAACTACCCAACCGAATAGTCTGAAATTTTAAATATATAATTGTTGTAAAATTTTGTCGAGGCATTTCAAATTTTATGAAAATCGGATGTATAGTTTAATGACAGGGACAGTCCAAAGTTTTCCATTACATGACGGCCAATAGGAAACAAATATTTCAAATGCCTTTTGACGGTGTGACAGCCTTTCGAACAGAATGAAATGGATAGGCACTTATGAAGTGCACTAAAATAGACATTCAGTACACTATGCGGTGAAAAAAATATTTATAAAACTAGTTATAGTGCGAACGCACCTCATTTGCCACGTTTGACGTGCAATTTCCAACTTGTTTTCTGTTATTAACAAATTGAAAACTTGGATAAACAGACTGCAAATTGATGAAAATGATAATAAATCGAAAATTATCTTTCGTATAAATAATTACCAGGAAGCCATAATAAGAGAATCAATTGAAATAATTGCTAATAAAGATATATCTTGTAACGATGCACTATCATACGATATCCATGGACTATGGAAAGATTTCTTGCATAATAGATGAAAGCTCCTTTTTGTTGAAATTTGAATAAATTTATCTGGCATACAACATTTAAATTACAATAATTTCTTCTAGACAATTTTCGAATAAGCACAAAGAAAATAATAAAATTTAACCCTCCGACCGTCTTGCAAAAGGGTAAAATTGTAATGTTGTTTTCTTTGCATTCTGCTTTAAAAGCTAAGAAAATATGATTCTTTCAACATTATAAAAAAAAACTCAATTACAAATATGAATGTAATCCTTGAGAGTATTAATCATTCTTCAATGCATTTAAAATTCATTAAATATATAGAATTATATTATCTTAAATATTGCTTGTATTGCTGTAAAATCTGCAGCTCAGTGAACGGAATATTACGCCCCAAACACTTAGAGGGTTAAATAATAACATTTAAAAAAACACTGATGACGGCCGTGTGGCTAAAAATGTTTTGGATTTTTAATGATTTTTAATGATTTTTAATGTATTTTAAATAGTTTTATATTATATATATGCACCTGCAAGTAATTTTAGTGCATTTTTTTGTGCTTTTATATGAATTTTAATTATTGGATAAACAGATTTTTAAAAATGCTTTTGCATTTGGTTCGGATAAATATACTAACCAGCATATACATAAATGTTATCAAATAATTTAAAGTGATTATTTAGAAATATTTAAAGTGTCACAGATAACGAAAATGATGGTATATCACTGTATTCGTATAACATACATATATTATACTGTAGATTTACTTACAGATAGTGTAGGAGTTGAAAATTAAAATCCTTCTCTATATAAAACTAGTATGTTGTGGCCATCACAAAACTTTCTTCTATATAAATCACACCAATTAAATCATTTAAATAGTACAAGAAATAACAACGATTTATCACCAATTCATATCAAAGTATATCTGAATTTGAAGTTTGATGAAAATTCGCGCATTAGTTATTGAGATAGAGCTATAGCGGAGATTCTGAAAAATGTAGCATAGCAGCGCCACCTGTTGAGCGATTTACACCAAAAATAAGCAGCACTAAATGATATCAAGGCATACCTGAATCTGAAGTTTGTTGAAAATCCAAGCATTAGTTCTTGAGATAAAGCTAACGGAAATCGCAAAAAATACAGCATAGCAGTGCGACCTGTTGAGCGATTTACACCAAAAATTAAAAAGCACTAATTTATACGTCAATTCATGTCAAGGACTAACTAAATCTGATGTTTCATGAAAATCCGTGCAATAATTCTTGAGATACAGGTCTTGCGGGAATTGTGAAAAATGCAGCACAGCAGCGCCACCTGTTGGGCGATTTACACCAAAAATTAAACAGCACTAATTTATATCAGGGACTAACTGAATCTGAAGTTTGATGAAAATTCGCGCATTGTTTCTTGAGTTAGAGCTATTGCGATAATCATGAATAATGCAGCATAGCAACGCCATCTGTTGGGCGATTTTCACAAAAAAATAATCAGCACCAAACTATATCCTGGACAAACTGAATCTGAAGTTTATGAAAATCCGTGAAGTAGTTCTTGAGGTATAGCTATTGCTGAAATCGTGAAAAATGCCGCATAGCAACGCCACCTGTTGGGCGATTTTCACCAAAAACTAATCAGGTCCAGTTTATATCAAGGTCTAACTAAATATAAAGTTTTGTGAAATTCTGTGCATTAGTTCTTGAGACAGAGCGCCCACAAAATGTTTGCCACATACAGACTCACAGAGTGACAGACAGAGTGACAGAGTGACAGGGTGACAGAGTGACAGAGTGACAGACAGACTCACAGACAGACATTTTCTAAAAACCATCAAATCGTATTCGGGGCATTCTAAAACGTATAAATCCGTCGAAAACCGGAAGTCGAAATTTTTCACGAATCCAATACTTTCTTCGTGTAAAGATAGAAGAAAGTAAAAAACTAATGGTTTGGAAATGGACCAATAAAAATCTGCGTAGAACTTCCCGGTACACTCCTAGATCGGGGGACGCTTATATCTACCCCCTGTATATCTGCCCCCATACGTCATTTTGAGGTCACAGATAGAAGGGGGCACATATCCAGTGCTGCAGAATTTCACTGTCGTCGAAGGGTGTATATCCGACCCCTGTATATATGTCCCCATAGCAGATGGGGGCAAATATCCAATACAGAGCATTTTATTTTCGTCGATAGCTGTATATCCACCCCCTGTATATATGCCCCCATACGACGTCACGGCTGAAGGGGACACATATCCAGTCCTAGAGAATTTTCCTTTCGTCGAAGGGTGTATATCCAACCCCTGTATATATGCCCCCATACGTAATTTTGACGTCACAGCAGAAGGGGACACATATAAAGGGGGCAGATATCCAATGCTAGGACTTTTACTTTTGGAGAGAGATTTGGATATCCGACCCCTGTATATCTACCCCAATACGTCATTTTGACGTCAGAGCAAAGGGGATACATATCAAGGGGTCAGATATGCAATGCTAAGGCTTTTACTTTTGGTGAGAGAGTTGGATATCCGACCCCTGTATATATGCCCCCAAACGTCATGTTGATGTCACAGCAGAGGGGTCACATATTCGATGCTATAAGAATATTTTTAGGTTCGTCGACAGCTGATTATCCGACTCCTGTATATGTGTCCCCCCCCCCCCCCCTTTTACGTGCATATTTTGATGTTGCTGTGAATTAGTATACGGACTTGAAGAAATATGTAGGAAAGATTTAGTGTGTAATATAAAAAATAATATCTCGCTTATTTTGCATACTCAGCTTTCAAGGACATACTATGCCGAAACAGGACCGTAGACAGAGACAGCCGGCCCCGTTAATAATTCGAATGCCACCACAAGTATGATAAAGAAATATCTGCTAAGATAAAAACTTAATTTATCAGTAAAGAATTCCGTTTTACACAGGTTTTTTTACGTCTGAAGTGGTATAATTGCATGGTATTTTTTGGCAAGAACATGATTTTTCCCGTTTAAAGTGAGATTCCGTTACAGACAGGCTTTACTCTATTAGAAAATAAATTTGTGGGCAAGTTTTTTTCTAACGTCTATAAATTTGCTATTATTATTATTATTTTTACAGCATTACTGTTTATTATAACACTTTTCATCTAAAGATTTTAAATAGAAATATAAAATATTAAAATATAGGCAAACCATTTTCGATTTTCTTGTAGCAGCTCACTGTTACATCCCTTCTTTTCCCCGTCGGTAATCTATTATTTATATGATTAATCCAATTATCATGAAATTCAAATGTATTATTTGTGCGATACAGATATTTGTTGTTGTCAAATAAAAATTGCAAGCAATATAATTTTTTTTTCGGAAACGTTATTGTGTTAGCTCTGCTTCTGAATAATAATAATAATGTATTATTATTATTATTATTTAAATAAAAAAAATGTGATTCTTATATTGTTTATTTATGTGAGCTGGAAATATTCTATTGTGAACAAACTATTGTAATGCAGCCAAGACCTTCTAGGGATAAATTTTGGTTAATGGTATGGGTTTCAAAGTCAAAGAATTTGAGATCTGAGTATCAGCACGCAAATAAAGAAAAAAATCTTGATTATAATTCCGAAAGAAAAAACAATGAGATTGCGTAATGCATCTTAAAATTTCATTCAGGAGATTATACAATTGTCAGGTTTTTTTTCCTAAACATGTGTCATAATCTATGTTTTTATGCTTTAATTAATAAAACTATTATTAGTACTAAAAGATTAAATCAGCAAATTAGTTATTTTATCAGTTAGTAATACCATTATGTATGTTAAAATTTTGTAATAATTATGTAAACCTATATTAAATACTGCAGACATTTATATTTATTAAAATTATTAATAACTTAATTTAATATAAAATTGTTAATACTATTTAAATTAATAGTTATTAAACAATAATTTTTCTAGTTAGAACATTACACATTTTACGTTTTGATTAATAAAATTATAATTAATATAATTACAGAAATAATAAAAACTTCACATAAGTAATTTCATCAGTTAACACAATTAACAAATCAAACAAATATCATGGCAAGAATTTTTGCATTTCAACTTATAAAAATTACTGTTAACACCATAAATGAAAACTTACACGCAGGTATATGCTTGCTAATCAAAACAAATTATGAAAATGGGTGGAAACCATTAAATTATGCACACAAAGTAAATATGAGAATGACCAATTTTATATCTGAAGTTATATTTGAAATCCACAAAATAGCAGCATTAGATTTAAATATCTTTTTTAAATTGAATGATTTTTACGCCAGATAAGAACTTGCTTTTTACAAACTTATCATATTTAATTTTTTATAAACATAATCATTTAAGCTAAAACATGTATTTAAAGCATTTTTCGATTATTCATTAAGGCAAAATATCCATAGAAACTTTACAAATTAGGTTCACTTTATATTTCAATGCTTTTTTATACCGTTTTAAATATCTTTAATTTTTAAACACGATTTAATCATTAATTTTAATTGTCTGATTAAAATCGTTGACATTCTTATTAAAAGTATTAAAATCAAATTTGGAGTTTATTTTTATTTTTTTAGTTGTAGTGGTTGCTTTTCCAGTATGAAAAAATACTTTTTTTTTCTGTTTGAGGGTTTTTTTTTTTCAGATATAAAAAAATTAATCTAGTATGAAAGTATTATAAAAATATAAGTATTTTATAAATTAAAAGTTTATTAAATTTAATAATATTTTAATACGAGTTTATATATATATTATTATTTATAATATTTTGTCTTTGAATGTTGCACTCTGAATTAAATACAAAAAAATATCTTTCAAATATTTTACATAATGAATACTTTTATCTTTCAAAGCATCCCGAAAAATATGTGTGTTTTATTTTCATGAATTTATTTAATTTGTGTATATATTGTCGGTTTCCCCCACAAATTTCAAAAGGTAATATTTATGAACTCTTTATCGCCTTATTTAATTGCAAAGTTTCTGCTATTAAATAAGACAATTTTTAGATATTGAATTAGTGGTAATGCGTCGGCTCACGGTCTTCAGATTAACCCCTTAACTGTCGCATTAAATTACAGTTTAAAAATTCAAATTGCTTATTGGCACCTTTTTTTTTTTTTTTTTTTTTTTTTTTTTTTTTTTTTTTTAAAGAAATATTCACCTTATGTAATAGCAGGTGAAATGATACCATAATAAAACCAATTACACTGTTTTATAAAACTGGTGGGGATTAAACAAACTGAATAAAAGACACAGCCCGTGAATATCACGGGCGCGAGAATTAAGAGGTTAAAGACACCTTAGGAGCTACTACAAGCAAATGTGTAGAAATCTTATATATTTAGCAAAATTTTCGTCTCAAAATGTCCATAATGGACAGAACTTTAGCACATTAAGATTCACAGAAAACATACTGTTTACATAAGTATTGTACTGATTGATGAGTTCAGACATTAAATTTTGACGTAATTAATGAAAATGTGCATCAACAAATTTTTAAGAAGGACATGTTTTAAAAAAATGGAACATATAAGTTAAAGTTTTTTTTAAATTATTTTAATTAATTTGCCTTTTAAAGTTTTGTATGTAACGGTTTGCACAAAATAAAATCTAAAACTGAATACAGTAAAGCGCCGATTATCCGAACAAGTTGGGACCGATCCTGGTTCGGATAAGCAAAAGTTCGAATAAATGGACAGATAATTTAAGGAATGTTTCTGACTTTACTTAAACCTTCATACCTTATCTAAGCTTAAGTCTGGCAGCACAAGTTAGCGCTGGCACGTTTATTTATTTTTATTTTTTTTTTATATATGTTTACCATTAAATTTTTTTTCTTTCCATATCATTTTCTCAACTCCAGAGATTATAATTTAAGCAAGAAAGCTTTTGATTGTTGCTTACTTAAACGAAGAAATTCTTTTCAATGCTGCCCTATTTCTAATTCTTAAATACGTTAGTTGAATACGATCAACGTTCTTCTGCCGTTCGAGCCATTTCATAGCTGTTTCCAAATATTCAAATGCTTCATTATGTGATGGACCTTGGTTATTTCCAGAGCATTCGTTTTCATTATCTACAATTTCTTTTTCATCATGAATCTCATCCACAATCTCATCATCATTTAAAATCTGATATCCACGGTTATGTACTACTTCACTATCTAACCACTCGTTAATTTCATTTTCTTCATACCTTCTTCCCATCTCCTTTATTGTTTTACATTCCTCATTTCCTGATCCACTATCAGCTTTTTCTTCATTTAAAATTTTATTTCAAGCCAATGGATAAGTAGGAGTTCGGTTACAAAAGTTTTTGGGGAGAAATAGGCTGTTCGGATGACTGTAAGTTCGGTTAAAAATATTTTTGAGAGAAATAGGCTGTTCGGATAGTTGGAAGTTCGGTTGATTGGAGTTCCGATAATCGGCGCTCTTCTGTACATGGATTAAAATCAACAGATTATAACCATATATATATTATATATATATATATATATATATTGTTTCCCGTGAAAATTCACTAGACTATTTAAAAAAAAGAGTTGTATATTGTAGAAATCATATTACCTTAAAATGAGTAGATTCATATTTCAAAAAGATTGATATATATGTATATGTAATTTAAATATTTTTGATTATAAAAGAAAATTAAGCATTTTTTTGTTAGCAATAAAATCTTATTATCTTGAAATTTTAAGAGACTAGAGCTGTTTAATCACCAAAATATTGATTTTTCAAAAAAATTTATATGAAAGAACATTATAGTAGTTTGTTGCATTTTAAAACATTTTGCATAGAAATATTTCTAGTTTTACGTAAGTTATGACTAAAAAAATGCGTCCACCATTTTACTGCAAACAATGATTTAAAAGACACTTTTAAAGATATTTTTCTCAGAAAGATAAAAACCATTTTTTTTTTGTTAATTGCGCACAAAAGATGTATTTTAGATTAGTTAATATTTTTGCATGCAATCGTAACGAATTTAGATATTATATCTACAACTTAAGATTGGATTTTAATTTGTACATAATTTAGTAAAATTTCTATTTAAAAATTATTGTTGAAAATACTGTACCCATTAAGATTATCTGTTTTTGTGCCTAGAATTACAAACGAACTTTGGTTCAGTTTTAATATAATTCTTGCGTTGCAGGTTTTATAGCGAGAACATAGCCAATAGTATTTATTTAGAATTTTTTTTATCTTGCTGAAATTCAGAACTGAACATTGGCACTATGCGACTCCTATATCATCCTTTACATTTCCCACTCTAAATGATTTTCGGGCTCAGGTTCTTTCCTAACGGAAGTGCTTGATTGAGTATTTGATTGATGAATTTTCGGAGAATCCGGAAAGTACGGTTTTGATTATCGCTTTCTTTTCGGTATACATCATTAATTTTCCATTTCCTCACACTGGTTTGATGGAACGTTTATTGATCTATTGGTTATTGATCAGTAAAGGCTTAGCAAAGATTATAGCAAAAACCAAGGTTGCCAACAATTAATCTTTGATGTCTTTTAACTATCGCTCGGTTTTTATTGCGCATAGAAAAAGATAATGTAATCTGGACAACATGGAGATTCAAAAAAGAGGTAAAAAGAGACATAGAGAGTTACAAGATAAATTGTCTGTAATCTAGCGCCGGTAATTCATATATATATATAAATAATTTAGAGACATAAAACTCAAAAGAGAAGAAAAGTTAGAAAAAAAATTTTTTTTTCAAAAAAGGGCTACAAACTATGTAATATTTTCTTAAAATGAAAAATCTTCATAAAAAAGACTAAATTCAGGGGATCACCACATTTTCAGAAGATATGCCTAAACAAATCCTAAAAAAAAAAAAAAAAAAAAAAAAAAAAAAACTTATTTAAGATTATTTATTTCACTTAAATTATGATTTTGACATTTTTTAAACAATATTATTCTTCGTATTATTGTTTTTTATTAAGTTTATTTTAATTTAATGTCAAATCATTTAAATCTAAAAGTTAGGCG
The DNA here is from genome assembly GCA_963932465.1 of Maratus speciosus. Lineage (NCBI taxonomy): Eukaryota > Metazoa > Arthropoda > Arachnida > Araneae > Salticidae > Maratus > Maratus speciosus. Next base: position 7,398,456 of record OZ010792.1, on the reverse strand, counting down.
TATCTGAAGTTTTTTAAGGTTTTCATATAAAAATATATATCGGTAAATAAGTTATATTTTAATCAGAAAAAAAAAGTTAAGAAGAAAAATTACTAAAAAGACAAAGATTTTATAGGGGAAATGAAGCTTGAATAACTTTGTCAAGTTAACTTATGTTATTTTTTATGTAATAAAAGAAAATTTAGAAATAATTCCATTAAGAGAAAAAGTGCAAAATGCAATGAATTTTATATATAAAAAAAATTGAAATTACTTTGTTATTTTTTTCAAATTCTGGATTAATCTTTATAATAAATGTACAGTCGTAAAAAAAAAAAAAAAAAAAAAAAAACCTAGAGGTCTGCACGGGCCGGAATTTCCAGGCCCGGGCCTGGCACGGCCCGAAGGAAAGCTATTTTGGCCCGGCCCGGTGTAAAAATTGAAAGTTCGGCCCGAGCCCGGCCCAGCCCGCTTACATTTTTACCGTTCTCGGCCCGACCCGGCCCGTACAAAAATCAGTGAAAACAGGCTCGGCCCGGCCTGACTAAATTTCTACAAAAAATTCCGTTTTTTCTCGACATACAATTAAGATTCTTTTAATGAATACTACATGCATATTTATGGGAACATTTTACAGTATATTTTAAATTACTATGTGTTCGCAAAATAGAAAACACACAATAGTAAACATTAACGATTACTTACAGTGTTTTAGTCAACGTCTCTACAGACGTTTCAAAATTTAAATAAGGGTTCATTAAAAGATTATTGTAGTTTAGAATAAAGGGTTAAAAAACATAACTTTTGAAGTTTATAATAAAAAGTAGATTTGTGAAAATATTTCTGTCATTTTTAAGGCTTTACACAAATCCAAAAGAGCTACATTTTGATACATTGATGAATTCATTTCTTTTCGGAAACGCATGAGATTGGCAGGTATTCTTATTCAGAAACCATGTAAATGCCGTTTTTTCTTAGATAAAAGTAATATATCTTTCAGAAAATGCTGCCAAAGTTAGCGTTTTGAATCGAATTTCCGGAAGCGATAGCACAGGAAAGGAGAAAAACGTACAGTCACGTGACAAGAGCTCTGTTATCTCTGTACGTAATTTATGAAAAATGGAAACGCTATTCGATCCCAAATGCCTTCAATACTCGGGCCTGTCAATTTTATGCCTTTATAGTTAAAAATGAGTCAGAAAACGTGTCTGAGAGTTTCGCATTGTTGAGCAGTAAATATGAGAACCACCTTAAGGTACATTTCCAAAGATACTGTTAACAGAAGTTCATTATCGCTATTAATACTTTTACAAAACATAATGGCTGTCCTACACATCCTGAGAACGATTAAGACCAGTTCCGTCCTGGCATAAGTCTGCCGAAAAAATTAAACCCGGTATCAGGCATCATGTAACTGTACGATGCCGATCTCTACGATGGACATGTTACATTTCTGTATTGATGTTGTTAAACTCGCATCGGCTCGTAACGCACATTTATACTTCTCGAAAAAGTCATATTAATTGGAAATGGCCTCGTATTTTATCTGCTACTCTCAAATTCTTATATCGGGCCGATAGGCCCGATTAATTTTTTTTATCGGCCCGGCCCTGGAGGCCCGTTCAATTTTTTTGCCGGCCCGTTGAAAAAATTGACCTAATTCTGCCGGCCCGGCCCGTTTAAAAATTTTCCTCCATTCCGCCGGCCCGGCTCGGCCCGCGGGCCGGGCCGGGTACGGGCCTCGGGCCAAGCCCGGGCCCGTGCAGACCTCTCTACAAATTAAGCAATAAATTATCATAGCAGAAAGTTGTTGGTGCCAAACTATCGGAAATAAAGTCTACTGTTAAATAATGTATATAAATTTTGTTTAGGGGCTATATATATGTATATGAAAACAAACTCAATCTTTGTTTGTTTTTTGTTTTGTTTTTTTAAGCAAGTCACAATTTTGACACCATAAATAAATTCTACACCACTTAATTGGTCTAAAAACGAATTTTCATGAAATTCGCACTATAGTTTCAGGGAAGTTATTTATTTTAAAATGAGCATATTTGGAAGGCTGTATCAAAATTTTAAATTACACATAATACAAGAGTAATAATATTAATAATAATAATAACACACGTATACAAAAATGAAATTTTTAATATGAACACCCAAAATTGACATTATATTTGTATTAATTAAAAAACTGCCCTAGAATACCAAACACAAAGTCAATGTTAAATTCATTTTTAACACTTTCCAACAAAGTTGAAAAGTGTTTATGCATTCGGTTTGTCTGGCCGTCTGTCCGTCTGTACGCGCTCTAACTCGCGTAAATATACTCGGATTGTTCTGAAATTTTTGTATGTTAGTGACTTCTACCATAGCACGAACCCTATTTCAAGTGAAGTTTGTAGCATGTTTAGTTCATTTACAGGGACTGTCAAAAGTTTTCCGTTACATTACGGCCTATGGGAAAAAATCGTTTAAAATGATTTTCAATGATGTTACATGCCTTCAAACATATTAAAATTGATATGCATTTATCAAATGCACTAAAATATGCATTCCTCAGAATATGCGATGCAAAGAATAATTATAATAATAATTCACAGGGCCACACAAAATATTTCCGTTACATAATGATATACGGGTGGAGGGAATTTTTTCCGGCATATTTTAATTATGTTAAATTATTTCATGTGTAATGAAATTTATATACGTCGCTGAGGTTTACTACTACTTATTTCATGTATAATAAGAAGTGCATAGCACTTACAGGGACGCAAAAAAGATTTCGGATACGATGTTGTATCCGAAGTACTGTACGGTAGCAATGATTGCTGGAAATGCATTTTTAATTATGTTATGTGCTTTTATGTTTCACTAGATTTATGCATTGTATATGGTGTGTATAAATGCTGAAATTTATATACAGGGCTACACAAAAGATTTCGTAATGGTTACTGGGTATGATTGTAAATTACTTAAAGGTGGTTTTTAAATGGGTTATGCATTTTTACGCTGAACTGCATTTTGTTTACTAAGAAATGTTTGTAGAACATAGATAAAATTATATACAGGGTCACGCAAAGAATTGGATACATGACCGTCTATAAATGATAATTTCTGGAAATGTGATTCCAGTAATTTTAAGAGTGTTTTACTTTGAATTAAACTTTAGCTAAATAGTGGCGTGTAAAAAAGGTACTAGGTTAACTATAGGGTTGTACAAAAGTATACAAGTATGTTTCCATCTATTAGTATAAATTGCTGAAAGAGAAATTTCAATCTGTTATTCGTTTTCTTGCTAAACTAAATTTCCCCATTATATAGCATATATATCAACCTGCAGATCAAATACAGAGCTGTTCAAAAGAATTGGAATACATATTTGCTATGGATGGCAACTGCTGAAATCAGTTTTTCAAATGTTTTATGCGTTTTCTAAAATGTTTACTTAGTTCTCTTATATACCTTATTTCCCTAAATAATGAAGTTTTGTTAAAGCATTCAGGAAGTGTTGGAAAGTGTTTCATAATCTATGCTTAACGCATGATTTTTCTTACTTGTTATAGTTGTAAACAAAACTGCAATTCCTGTAGTTTCTTTTAATTTTAACTCGAAAACTACTTAATGGAATGAGCTGCAATTTTAGATTATGATATTTGAAGCTTCTAATAATCATTTTCTCTTAATTTTTTCAAATGTTACATAGTATAATATTTTTTATCATATTTTAAAAAATATTTTATGTATTCCGTAATTCGAAAAAAAAATATGTACCATAACGTATAAAATTAGATGGATTTGTGAGTTTTTTGTTGGTCTATTTCAGCAGGCTGCTATACTTAGTATTTACATTTATTTCTATTTACCTCTAAAATTGTTCAACTAAGTGAAAAAGACAAAATATTGAAAAATTTAATTTTTTATTTAAATTTTTATAATTTTCAGACAAGCACTCTATTAATTTAAAAATAAAAAATCTATTATGTATTTAACTTAAAAAAACCTCATACAATTTATAATTAAAAAGTGGAAGCTTTTTTTCTTTTTTTTTTCATGTTTTTTATAATCATTGGGGAATGATTTAAAAATGTATATGAATGTGTATACACGTGGTGTTGCAACCAGAGCTGTGGAGTCGGCGCGAAAAATGGACGACTCCGACTCCTGGATATTTTATCGACTCCGACTCCGATTCCTATTCCGACTCCGGGATGACTGCACTAGTACTCGGGCTGGGGTACTAATGTTGCTTGTTGATTTAAATAATGATAGAATATAAGAAAAATAAAGCTCAAATCTCACTATTTCGGCATTGATTATCTTTTTTAGAGGCACGGGTCGTAATTTCCGGGCCTGGCTCGGTTCATTTATATTTTCACAGTTCATGACCCGGCCCGTACAAAATCGGTGAAATCAGGCCCGGCCGGGGCCGTGGAAAAATTAATTAAATGACTCAATTTCTACAAAAAAATCTAGGTTTTTCTAAACATACAATTAAGATTCTTTTAAAGAATCTGAATGCATACTGCATGCATATTTATGGGATAATTTTACAGTATATTTTAAAATTAGTATGTATTCGCAAGACAGAGAATGCAGAATAGCAACATTAATGATTACTTATAGAGTATTAGATGTTTCAGGATTCATTAAAAAAATAATGTAGTTCAGAATAAATGGAAAAATGGTGGGTTAAAAACATGATAACTTTTGAATCTGTATAACAAAAAGCAGATTTCTAAAAATATTTCTTTGTCATTTAATAAGGCTTTTCTCAAATACCAAAGGAGCTACTTTCTGATACATTTCTGAATTCATTTCTTTTCGGAAACGCATAAGATTGGTGCCGGTGTTCTTATTCAGAAACTTTACGTTATTACGTTATCCATTTTTTGATAAAGGCAACATATCTTTGAGAAAATACTGTCAAAATTAAAGTTGTTAATCGAATTTTCAGAAGCGATAGCACGGGAAAGGATAAAAACCTGCAGTCTCGTGACAAGAATCTCTTATATTTTATTAATTTATTTTAAAAAAAGGGAAAACACTGTTCGATTCCAAATCTCTTCAATAGTCATTAAAATAACATTTTAACAGTCATTAATGGCCAATTAACATAAATTGTCTTATTTCTACTTACACGGCCTGTTTGAAAAATTCCCTTCATTTTCCGGGCTTTGGGTCCTTCCAGACCTTTGTACCTCTGGTTCTATCCGCAAACCCCAAAAATATGAGGGAAGTACTTATTTATATACTACTAGGGGATCTTCCCCCTACAAGCTACGCTCGCCAACCCCCGTTCAAGCACACCAAAATCCAAAAAGCACGCTAATTTGATAGGCTTTAAAAATATTGAATTAAAATTTAAAAAAAAAAAAAACAGTAGCGATCTCTCTGTAAACAGGTTTCCATTCGTTTTCCTTGGATTGGGACTTTTAAGACCAAATCTGCTGCTGTTAAGAGATACAATGGCTGTTTTCGTACTTAATTAAAAAATTAGTTAAACATTGGTTGGTTGGTTGGTTGTATTTATGTCGACCAATTATCTGCACGTGGGATATAGGCCCTAAGGGAGGGGGGGAGTGCCTTCCGTGGAGGTCTTTCTAAGGGAACCTAACCCGTATTAACGCTTGGAGAACCAAGGTTCGAAGAAAACCACGAAAACTCCGAACGATTAGGCCGACGGGCGCGATTGGGATCGAACCCAGCACCTCCCGTCTACCAGCTTCGAGAGCAGAACCTCTCAGCCACTGGTGGGGCAGTTAAACATTGGAAAATAAGCTAATGTAAAATGAATTAAGTAAACAGTGTCATTGTCTCCCGGTATTTTTTAACTGCGCTATAAGATAGTTCTTTTAAATAATTCATTTTAAATGTATCGTTTCAAATCTGACGTAATTTACACCAAAGTTTTATTTCTCTTATTAATATTCACGTGAAAATACTTTTGTTGTTAGAAGGAAATATTATTTGCGCTGTCTTCGAATTCACGATAATAGTTGAAAAGATTATCTCAAAATATCTCACGCAAATATATTTTTCAATTTAAACTGTTTTGCCATATTTTTGGGGCATTTTAAATATGACGTAATTTCCTCCATTTACAAGTTTTAATGCATAAGAATGATTTTTTTATTTTAAGATTTTGTTTCTCAAATTCAAGTGTAAATATGGTTCTTATGACGTAATTTTCCTGCTATTAACATGTAATCATTTAATTCTAATTTTAAAGTTTTTTTTTCTGTTTGTAAGAGTCACGTGTAAATAAATTTTTAATTTGAAGTAACAGTTTAAATTAATAACATTTTCTAAATTTTGTAAAAAATATCTCTCGAAATGCTGAAAATTTGAATTTAAAATAGAAATAAAACCTCAAAAAATGGGTCTAATAAGAAAAATAAATGCAATATGCACACCGGGAACTTATAACGTATAAAATGATCTAAAAATGATTAAATTCTCATGTATAGCTTTTGCTCCAATAAAACTTTTTTAATAGAACGATTTTGTACCACTTTAGCATTAAATATCTTAAAATAATTCTTCGATTTGAAAACTGTCTGCATCAGCGTGTTTATCAAACATTTCTCTATAATACCGCCGATTTTCATATTTTTGTATGCAACAGTTTTTTTTTTAAATATTAACGATGAAAGACCATGCTTAAGCATTCAAATTGGATGCCGATCTACCCGGAATATCTACGCTGATTTTCATTGGTCCATTTCCAAATGAAAACTTTTTTTATATATAGAAGGAAATGTAAAATATCTACTACAGTTATGAATTAAAACAGTTTTCATCTACTCTGTATATGGGCAATACCTACCTACCCTTGTATCTACTTTGTACACTGCAGTAAATCGGTCATCTTTAACTTCAGTAGCCTGATATAGTCCACAAATAACAATAACAATTCATTTTATAGATTTCAAATTGCATATAATTAGTTTAATTAGGGTTTCGTTCATCTGACGAAACCCTATTCGTCTCGCTCATCTGTCTGTCCGTCTGTCTGTCCGTCACAGAGCCCGTTCTCAGAAACTATACATGTTGGAGACATGAAATTTTGGGTACTTATAGCTGAATACCTCACATCATACGACAAATCATAAAATTTTGAAAATGCCGTACGTTTAACCCTTTGGGGTCTCACATGTGTATTTTAAACAATTCTTTCTAAGTGAGCCCCTAATTATGTTGGAGGCGCGAAATTTTGCATACTTATAGCTCAACAACTCAGATCACACGTCAAATAATAAATTTTGAAAATTTTTTATGTTTAACCCTTTCAACTCCAGCTTGTGTATTTTAAGCAATTCTTTCTAATTGAGACCCTAATTAAATTGGAGATTTGAAATTTTGCATACTTATTGCAGAACACCTGAGGCCAGGCGACAAATCATGAAATCTTGAAAAAGTCTTACGTTTAACCCTTTGAGCTACCACATATGTATTTTAAGCAATTCTTTCTAAGTGAGCCCCTAATTAAGTTGGAGACATGAATTTTTGCATACGTATAGCTGAATGCCTCAGACCACACGGCAAATCATAAAACTTTCAAAAAGTCTTATGTTATTTACTCCTCCGGGACTTGGGTATTTTAAGCAATTTTTATAACCTCCGCCCTTTTCACCCGGGGAGTACTTTTCCAACTTTTGCCGACACCCATTTGACCATTCTTTCATATTATGCACCATAGCCTTACATATTTTAGTCCCACTTTTTACCGCCAGGGCGCCTTCTTATCTCGGGTGCTATCGGCCCAATCCCCTCGACTAATATATCTGCGGATAGTATGTAAAACGTAGTTTCGTTCGGATAGAAGTTTGTTTAGAATCAAGTGCGCCCCCTGGTTGTGAAATGTGAAACTAACAGATTTTTCAAAAGGATAAAATGTTTTGAAAGGAATATTAAACGAAACCCTCTGTACGATCTGTGATCACACTTACCCACTTGTTTCATTTTTAAGATGTCTAACAAAAAAATCTAGTGTCGGAGTCGACTTGTTTTTTAGCGATTCCGACTCCGACTCTTTTTCTCAAAAATTGGTCTTTCTGGTGCTTTATTTTACTATCTTTCGGGTGCTTTATTTTAAGTTGATTTATTTTCCAGAGTTTTATATTCGGGTTGTTTATTTAATCGTGCTTCTTTTTTTGCGGTGTTACATAATTTAATAGTCAACTCTATGGAGCAATTTATTATAAATATCCAGTCAAATATCGAAAAAATTCAGAAAGATATCGGCGTTAGAGTGAGCTAATTTTTAGTTGTTCTCTAAAAGCAGCTGAATGATAAGGGATTTTCCTCAAATTGTCATTTTTTATTAACTGATTTTTAGAAAAAAAAAGTTAGTATTTAGTGACTATCAACGAGTAGATTTGAAAAAAATGCTTCGATTTTGATACTTCTTTTGACCGAATTTGGAAAAAAAGTGAACGGAAAAAGCGTAACAGGAAAAAAAGTGACAGAAAAAACAAGAGCGGAAAAAAGGTGACAAGGAAAAAAAGTGACCCGAAAAAACATGACACGGAATTTATAAATATTGAACTTATTCATAAACAATTACTAAAAACTAACAAAGTAACAAATGTCTGATATTTTCAATACAATGTTGCATCATATAAATTTGTTTTCATAAGTTACTTTACCATTATGCATTGGGAAATCAACAGAGATTTTCTTACTAGGGCGTGCTGAAATAAATATTTTGTTAAAAAAAAATAGATTCCCCCCCCCCTTTCCCTCTGCTCTTTCTTTTTATAATTGTTGCTTGCAACCTTTTTTAAGTCTTCCCACCCTTGAAGAACAGTTTTGTGAGCAAGTTTTATTAAAATTAGACCTATTTCTTTTAATAAAACGATTATTTTTAATTTTATGTGATAATGTTATTAATACCTTAATAAATAATTTTTTAACTGACAAAACTAAGCTTTTTTGCATTTGTCTTTTATTATTTTCTTTTAATTACCCTTTTTCTCCATCTTTCCCAGAAAGTAAGTTTAATAATTTTTGTATCTTAGTTTTATTATTAATTATATTAATAGTTTTAAATCTCAGTAACTTTAAATATAAAATAAAAAAGTAGATAAAGGATAAATTTCAGCTTATAGCTAATATTAAATATAATGATAAACTGAATATATAATTTGTATTGAGTTTATTTTAAAGTAGAAATTTGTAATTTATATTAACGTTAATAATTTAATAAATTAAGAATAAATTGAATTAAAAAATATATTTAATAAAACATTAATTTAATTTTTATATTAAAATTACTAACTGTTTTAATAATTAATTAATAGCAATTATTCATCAATTAAAGTTTTTATTCAAAAGTTTTTATTTATTATCCCCCCCTCCCTCCCAAAAAAATGAAAAATCAGTCAAAAATTTAAGTCTAAGTAATTGTTTTGTTGACTGATGGTATTATTATTAATTAATAATAATAATAATGTAATATTGTACAAAAATTAAAAATATTTTTTAACGATGTTAGGTGATGTTACTGTCCAGATGTAGAATTAGATTTTTATTTTTTTAGCACAGTTATAGTTTGCAATTAAAAAAACTAGATATTATTAATTAATTATATTTAAATAGCAAGAAAATATTATAAAGTAAATACTAAATAAATAAACAACATATTTATCCTCAGAATCATTATCATTTTTATATAATCTAATGACATTATAGTAAACGAAAATTAAAAAAAAAAAAATTATATTTGCATTACCCTGTAATTATTATATAGCTCATGTAATATTTTTTAAACAAGAAATTGATAAATTAATTATATAAACAATTAATAATTGAAATAATTTTGAATTGTTACTAATAAATACGTCAATAAAAACAATTTAATTTTTGAGATTTTGTTATTAACAATATAGCTGCTTCCAACAACAACTGCAAGGGACCGAAATGGCCAGGAATCGAAATGGCATCAGGACCAAAACGGCGGGACTAAAATATCCTGTTTCCTAATTTACATATATCAAAAATCAAGTAGTGATTTAAATATGCATTTTCATATGCGAATATGCGGGACTTTTCTCAATATTTGCATTCTTAAACGTCGACGGAAAATATTCGTATTCCCGTTCGCGATTGTCAAAAATCAAGTAGAGCTGTAAACAAGCATTCTAGTATGCAAATATTCCACTCCATTTTTCAAAATTCGCATTTGTAGACATTGACTTAAAATATTTGTATTATTTATAACGGTTTCATACCGGACAAAGTACAAGCAGCACCAAACGGTCCCGTTTTTTCAGTGTTCCGTTTTTTTCTTGTCCCCTTTTTTCCTTGTCCCCTTTTTTCCGGTCACGTATTTTCCTTGTCACGTTTTTTCTGCTGTTGTTTATTTTGTCCCCTTTTTTCCTGTCACGTTTTTTCCGGTCACTTTTTTCCGGTTACCTTTTTGATCATGGTATAGGCTCTTTCAGGTGGTTATCCAAGAAGAACTAAAGCATCAATAAAAAATGAAATAAAAAAAATTAATTAAAATTGACAATTTGTGGGCAATTCCTTATCATTCAGCTAGTCTAATCTAACTTGCTATCCAATCTAATTTGCTATATCAAAAAATGGATGAAACAGAAAATTTCATTTTAAATTATTTTAGTACAAAATAAATTTTAGCACAAAGAAAGTAGTTATAAGGATATTATCAATTGGATATAGACAAACAAAGCCAGAAAATCCCTCTTTTCATTTGTTAAAAAAATTTAGATACTATAAGCAAAAGAGCATGTCATATTCTTTATTGCTTCTCAGTTTCTTTGGCCCCACCAGTGGCTGAGAGGTTCTGCTCTCGAAGCTGGTAGACGGGAGGTGCTGGGTTCGAACCCAATCGCGCCCGTCGGCCTAACCGTTTCGGAGTATTCGTGGTTTTCTTCGAAACCGTGGATTCCCATGCGTAAATACGGGTTAGGTTCCCTTAGAAAGACCCCACGAAGGGCACTCCCCCCCGCCCCCCCCAGGGCCTATATCCCACGTGTTGATAATCGGCCGTCATAAACACAAACCAAACCAAACTCAGTTTCTTTGATAATTTATCCTCCGTGTTATCTGTCTTAATTAATATATACTTTTGAGAAAAATCTAGAATTAAGTTTAACAACCTTAAAGAAATTAAAACATGTGTATCTAAAATTGTATGTTTAAGTGTATATTTAAATATACTTTTAATAAATTGCATTACTTTTTTATGATGAATTTAAATAGGCATTTTCAGATACTTTCATTCGTTATGGAATAAATAATACTAAAAGTAATGAAAAAAGTTTGAAATAAAAGAGACAACATGATATACGAGCGGCTATATTTTGAATGAGTACTGTTAATCGTTATTAAATCATATATTGTACCCTTTCATAATAATATAATGTTAAATTTCTTTGTTTGTTTCAGAGAAACGTAGTAAGATTTATTTCAATGTATATAAATGAAATTATCAAATCACGTATATATAAATTTTATTTTATTTATTTATTTATTTATATTTTTATTTGACGACTTGTTAAACCATTTATTAAGTTTTCTACTAAAGGTCTTGAATTGGTAGCTCTAACTAACGCCGCCTACGATTAAAAATAAAGTGTCTACCATTTTCGGCACCTTGTGCCAGGCTAACTTCTCTTGTGTTTGTGTTTCGATAAAATAAATTAATTCAGTAAAATTATTCGTTAAAAGAGATTTTGCAAAAATTAAGTAATAATTTATGAATTTTTGAATAGCCCGAACACAATTATATGTAGTTCTATAAATAAAATTCACAAACCTATTTTACGAATTATTTTATTTTACTAAAAACGAGGATTCATGAAACTAACATTTTGCTTACATTTTATTTATTTTTATTTGAAACATTTTGTAAAATTCACCTATATTTATTGAGATAACTTAATTATAAACGTTAGTGTGTAATTCCCGAGGTTATCATATAAAAAAAGCATGGTAATAGAAATTTACAATCGAAATTTTGAACTTTTTTGTCTCTTTCAAAGGAAATGTGCCTGAAATTAGTATTGGTAAAACTCTGTATTACTTATTTTATATTATTTTTCTTATTTTGTTATGCGATGTAAGCATTATTCTAAGCTCTAAATTTTAAGGGACACATTTGATAAAATATTGCGTTTTCTATCGTTCAAGTGCAAATATTCTCTAATTGTATATAAACCACAGTTTAGTTGTTCTTGTATATTCTTGTGAATTATAATGTATAATTTATAAAGATATAATAATGTTTTTTGTTTATAAAAATAAATATTTTTTAATGTTTTTTTTATATACTTTAAACATTTAGTTTGAAACAAAGTTTTAGGAACTTAACCACTAATCTAAAATTTAAAACAAATAATTACAATTTAAATATCTTATATAAAGTTTTTATTTTGAATAATATACATTTTGAAATTTAACAAAGAGTTTATAAATTTATATTCACTGCAAACCTATTTTAGCTCATATCTTTCCATATGTGTGTACGAATTGTTCAAACAATAAAAAAGTATTACATTAAAATTAATATTGTTATTTCCCTTTTGATATTTCACTTTTAAAACAGATATGCATGAAAAATTCACATAAAAATATTAAACCTGAAAATGCTTTAAGTAAATTTTGATGAAATTCAATGCTGTACACAGTTAAACTTACTCGAATTTAAACTAAATTCTTAAATTTTTAAATTTTGAATTTTTTATTACACTCATTTCAAGTATTTAGGATTTGCAGTTATTAGTATTATTATTTATTATTTAATAAAGATTAAACATAATTCGGTATTTTTATGAAAGCATTCGTTTTGACTACACTATTGAAGCTTTCTATTCCACTAACTCAAATCAATAACATATTCATCATGAAAAAATACAATTTGAATATCCATCAAGTACGCTTTGACACTTTGAAATGATAACAACTATTATTTTACAAACAGCATATGATTTCTTCGGATTTCATTCGGGGGAAAGAGGGGGGGGGGTATTCACTAAGAAGGGAAGACAGATTCCGGAAACCACAAACAGGTATGCTAATGACATATACCAATAGACCACCCGCGTTAATCACCTTTACTGAAAAAAGGGTGAGGGTGCATACTTTTTAAACTTCTCGTAACTAAGCAACAAATTAAAGTAAACGGGTTATAAATGAGCCAGGAACTGTGTCAGAAAATTTCGCGAGCAGGTCATTTGAGAACCATCTTAAGAGGCTACTTCAGTCAAATGAAAAGACCCGTTCACTAATTCTAATCCTATGGAAGAAATTTATAACGATATCTCGGTTACATTTCAATATTTTTAAATGATTTTTTTTGCATTGGATAGGATAGCTGAGATCGATCTGTATGCAGGCCGTTTTTTACTTGTTCGATTTTTATTACAGATTTTTTTTATGAGCATGCTTTCAGTTTCGAAACCGGTTCCGAAAATGAAAGCGTCCTCGTTAAAAATATCTGTAAACAAAATCGAAAAATTAAAAAACGGCCTTTGTACAGATCGATCTCAGCTATCCAATGCAAAAAAAAAAAAAAAAAAAAAAAAAATCATTTAAAAATATTGAAATGTAACGGAGATATCGTTATAAATTTCTTCCATAGGATTAGCATTAGCGAACGAGTCTTTTCACTTGACTGAAGTAGCCTCTTAACATCAGTTTTAACTTTTTTTTTATTATTAATTTCAAGAAAATTAGCAACATAGCTCCATTGGCTTATGTCTCCAGAAACAACTATCTTTCGTTAAGTATATGTCGTAACACATGTTCTCAATATGGGAGGTTAAAAGGACCGATTCGTTAGTTCTAACGTGTCATTAGTCTTATTTCCAATTACTTATTTCGACAATTAATTCACTTAACGATGTTTTCATGAATTGAGAGTGATCGACGTGCTATGGGTTTAGGATTTTTTAAAGTTCACACGAGTGTCTCTTTTCTATATGATTTCTTTACGCCTTCTAGCTATGGGGAGTTCTTTTCACTGTACGTGACACCTCCTAAAATAATTAGTCAGCCAAATGTGTCGTATTCGTGTATTTCTATAAAGTTTTCGTATAAAGTCGTATTCGTGTATTTCTTTTTTGCAAACACTTATCAAGAACACACTTACATTTGTCAGCCTTTAAAGGAAGGAGTGACTTTTTGTTCAAGTTTAGATTTTATAGTTACTAAAGCTTCTTATAATTCTAATTTTAAAACGGAAAAAACAGTTTTCGAAGTCCCTGGCGCTAAAAATGGATGATTATTTTCCAATGGTGATGGATTTTTTTATAGAATTGAAGACAAGCCCAGTGCCGGTAGATGGAAACTAGCATGCAAAGATATTAAATGTCGGGGAAGAGCAGTCTTGTTGAATCCAGAGGGGGAGAAAAAAATTGAAGAAAAATCCGCACACACATGCAAACCAGATTTACTTTATAAAGAAAAAATCAATCTTCGTGAGGATATTCTTCATAGATGTAAAACGGAGCTTACACCGAACAGCGAAATTTTCAGAGAAGAGTGTGCGAAAAGGTAAGTGAGTTAATTTTTACAAAAGTATAATAACATTTCAATTTATTTAAACCTGTGAAAACGAAAGCGAAAGGGATCAAGAAAAAATAATATGTTTATTAAAAGTTTCCGTCTTAGCAAGTATAACTGTTTGTTTTCTTTCCATTGAGACCAGGGCTTTACAAATTCGGTCGCCACTGCTCGAGCACACTTAAAATTTCAATAATACCGTAATAATTCTATTCTACTTAAAGTTTAATTGCTTTATTTTGTTTTGATTAATTTATGTATCTCGATATAATAATCATCCTTCTAAAAGAAAACAAAATAGTTATTATAAATAGTTGATTATTGAATACGATAATAAAAAATAATTTTGACTCATATTACCCATAATCTTTTTCATTGGTATATTTCGTGTTTATATGAAGAATTATTGTGTGATATATGTGATATATTATTATATGTGAGGACTGTTCAGTGAGTTTGAATAAACATAGTAAAATAATAGACGAATGCTAGTGTTTCACGTTTCTTGACAGATAAACTATTAATCTATATAAATAAATTCTGAACTATAAAACAAGCAACGCGTTTTGATGGAATAAATCCTTCTTCAGGCATGCATAATTACTACCAAGTGTTTGGACTAAAGTGGCACTTAATGCTTTTTAATTCTGGTGTGTTAAAATTTTCTCAAATTAAAATTTAGGAAACATTTTTAAGCGCAGTTTCATAACATTCGGCTTTTTAAAGATCTTCTGAAATTACAAGTAACTTTTATATGTCTTTTGAATAACAGAATAGACTGTATTTTCCATTTAACCTGTATAATAATTAATTATTTAATTACATTTAATGCTACTTAAATAGTAAGGAAATTATTCATTTCCGTCTAACACATGATCGATATAATCTTACTGAAATTCAGTTTTCTTTAAAACAATTTAAATATCACGCTTTTGCTTTCTATTTTTTTATTGTCTAAATCCCCCCCCCCCCTTTCCGAAATCTTGCTTTCCTCCCCTTTTCTTCCCTCTCATACACTACCCAAAGATTAAAATCATTAAATTTATAATTGATATCTGTAAAACTCTTTTGTTTGTTTCTTTATTGAAACGAAAAAATAACCGACTATCTAAATTTTTACTTTCTTCCATCCCCCCCCCCCCCCATTCCAAGTATGCAAAAGTTTTAAAAAAGTTAAAGCTTATTATTATTTAATTATTTTCCTGTCCTATTTTTAAGCATATAGTAATGATAAATAAGTATTTATTTAAACAAACTCTTTCCCCGCCAGAAGAAGAAGAAGAAAAAAAATCCTTTTCTCCATTTCCCCGCCTATCATCTCAAGAAGTTATATATTTTTTCAACTCTTTATTTTATTTTTATTTTGTTGCTTTTTGTAATATTAAATCAATAGCCCTCTAAATCAACGCCCCCCCTTATGAAATTTATATTTTAGTTACAGGGTCACACAAAAGAATTCAGTCACATTGCAGCGTGTGGGAAAAACCGTAAGAGGGTCATTTTTCTGCGGTTACTAGATATTAAACATAATTAAATTGATAAATTACTGAAGTTCGGTACAAGATGATTTCTGTACATTATTGGATGCATACCATTTATTAGTCATTTACGGGGACACGCAAAATAATAAAGTTACAATACTGGCTATGAGCACTAATTAGTAAAAATACTTTTTCCGTTCTATTATGCTTTTTTCACACAATTTTTGCATAATACGAGATGTGTATAGTTCTACATCTGCATAAAATAGAGCTAGATAAAACAATTTGTAAGCGTTATTGTTAAGGGTGTAAATTGTTCAATAAAGGTTTTTGAGTTTGTTATGCATATATTTAGTATACTGTATGATGTTTGTAGAATATAGATAAATTACTGTACAGGCTTACGCAAAGAACAAGATACATTGCTGTCTATGATTAGTAATTGCTAGAAGTTTGTTTTTAGTTGTGTTAAACATTTTTTACTTGGATTATTTAAATTTTAGCTTAATCCGGGGTGTCCATAAAAATCTGTAGATAATGTGCAGACAGTATAAGGGAATACGAGTACATTTTCGTTTAATGACAGAAAATTCTGAAGATGATTTTTCACATGTTTTATGAATTTGAACTAACTGAAATGAATTTTAAAATACCTGTAATATATATTGTCGACTCAAAGCAATAGTAAAATATATCAATAAATAATAGAAAATTAGTTGTCTGGCTTACTGGTATGAAAAATTGTATCTGCATCTAGTGGAGCAGTAGGAAATGTTTATTTGAACACATCTGAGTTATATTAAACACAACTCTGTGTTTTAGAAGTGTTCAACGATATACAAATCTGTAAATCATAGCCAGCATAAAAATAAATCGACTATATTTCCAACTTTGGACGGAAATTGCTAAAATTAGATTTTTAATATGTTATGAATTTTCTAAATTGTTTCATTAGTTATTATTTTTTTCGCAGTTTCGTGACAATTTTCTGGAATTGTTAAAAGTAGTTTATAATTATCACTGTAAAGAATATGTAACGTTACTCCATAATTTTTTTTTCAATTATTCTGCCTGCATTTTATTGGGTACCGATATAACTGATGTTGCGTTACACAGGGGCGTAGCTACAAATTTATTTTCGGGGGGGGGGGGGGGTTGAAGGGGAAAGTTCAAAATTTTTCCAACTTATAATTCAAAAATTTCCCAATGTGAAACAAATTGCTCTATTTTCCAACTAAAATGATATGTTCAATGTGTGTTTAATAATAATAATACTTATACAAAAAAAAAAAAAAAAAAAAAAAAAGAAAGAAAGAAAAGAAAAAAAAAAGAAAAGAAAAAAAAATCTTTCCAAAGAAAAATGCTGAAACTAAAAAGAAAAAAATTATAATTATTGGTTTTTTTTATGAAAGTTTTTGTCTTTTGTAAGAGTCATAATCGTACTTCATATGAAAATAGCCTCATACTTTTAGATTTTTGAGAAATGAACAAAGTTTTGGAAGAAATGTATTGGAGACACTGTTGATGGATAACAGTAGAGAAATTCAGGTCTGGTAGAAGTATGATATTTTCGTAGCACAGAGAAACATAATGAGAAATTGGCTGCTTTTTGTATTTCTTTTGAAAGTTTAACTATTTTGCTATTACAGAACTCAGAAAGGTAGTCAACAAAACAATAAAAAATCTATATATATATTTTTTTTTTACTTAAAATAAAAATCTATAATTTCCAATAAGTAATAATAATTTCCAATCTATAATTTTAAAAATCTATAATTTCCCAACTCTAAGCTCAAATTTCCGAAGTTCACATATGTTGGGGGGGAACCCCCATAGAACCTCTGCACTGATGTGTAATATTACGCCAATTATATCAGGTCAAATTACACTATTATATAAGTTAAATTACTCCATAAAATTGGAGGTAGCATGTTGCGACTAATTTTATGGAGTAACGTTATATAATTTTTTTACAATGATGCTTGGTACATGATTTCCCTCTCTCTCTTATTATTATTATTATTATTATTATTATTATTATTATTATTATTATTATTAAACCTTTTTCAGAAATCTTCGTTTTTCTATTCTTTTCTACTCTTTTCTTACTCTTTTTAAATAACTTCAAATTTCATTTTTTCTTTGGTGGTGCTTATTTTGAAATAACTATGATTAAAAATCTTCTAATTTTCTACTGCTAGATACCAAAATCTATGCTTGATACAAAATTTCTCTATTTTTTTTTTTATTTTTTTTTATTTTTTTTTTTTTTATTCCACCTACATTGCCCCTTTTTATGAAATTTCCGTTTTTCTTTTCCTTGCTTTTTTCTTAACAAATATAGTTAATCTTGAGTTCTTTTAATTTTTGAAATTTATCCGTCTTATCTGATACTTTGCTGTGATAATAACGGGCCAGCTTTACTTCAGTAGTTTTGAAAACGGCCCATATTTACTTTACTTTGTTGCTTAGTTACGGAAAGTTACAAATGCATGAATCCGACTTTTAAGTAAGGCATCGAATAGACTGCGTTTCTTTCCGTCGTAAAGTTTGATATGATCAGGCGCTCTCTTTCATGTTTGTTGACTTCTGCGGAATTCTAGATGACATAGCACTTCACAGGCTGTCGTTGACGTGTCTCCACTTCTTTCTTTTGTTGAGATTCTCCTTTCTTTGCTTGATGACCACAGAACCATTGGAAAAGAAAGTGCAGGTATTAAGCAAGAGAATGGGGGGGGGGGGGGCACTGACGGGTCTGCAACTCGCTCGCAATTTAAAGAAAATATAAAGTTTAATTCCAGTAGTATATGTGAAATTTACTTGAAGTAGTTTAGAAGAATCTAATGAAACTTGCTAAGACGGAAACAAAAAATCGAAACGTATTCTGTATTAGACAGATTTATATCTGTGAAAGTGCATCATTTACCAGAAATCATAAAAGTTCTATTACCACCAGGTATCCGTTTACATATATTTCATTTACGCACGTTTTATTATATTTTACATAAATGTATATGAATGTGTATAAATAATAAAATGTATATAATTATTTTACATAATAACACATATCATGTTTTATTATATAAAACATGATATATGGAAATTCAAATTGCATATATTTTTTTTTCTTTAGGCAAAAAACACTAATAATATGTTTACTCTTGCTGTTTTTCCATTTCTTTTAATTTATTTTAATGGTTGGTACGTTACAGGCTTGTTATTCTGCTTGTTGCAGCTTGCGCTATCATGGTTTTTTTTTTTTTTTTTTTTTTTTTTTTTTTTTTTTTTAAATAACATTTCAAAATTTTACAGAATTTTTTTTTTAAATGTTTATGTAACTTTTTGCTAAAAATCAGCTTTATTTTATTTTAAAAACCTTAGAAGTATAACTGCATGTTATAAATCGCAAACACACAAAAAATGTCCTTATCAACAACAATTTATGATTAAAAAGTATTCAGAAAATGCTACCAAATTTGACAGTTAAAGCCAACTTTCGTGAAGTGATCGTCTTGGAAAGGTGATCATCAAGGTGTGATTAACTGCAATTCCAAACGTATCCTATTTATGAAAAATGAAAAACGTTATTCAATTCTTAAGAGTACTGCGAATGTCATTCATGTATGCTTCAAAATGAGTCCGAAAATGTACGAAAGAGGGAGGTAATTTTAAATATAATTTAAACGCACATATCTTATTTTCGGGTAACCAGATTTTAATCCGACCATACTTTTGTTTCTATTTGATGCTTTTTCTTTTCGTTGTGGACCAGGTTAACTTTCAATGATTCATGATCATATTGAGTTTTGAATTTTCGAGTTTTGTTCAGACTGAACCAGTTTTTCAAAAATATTTTCAATTAAAAACTATATGTTTGAAAATTAATTATATGTGTTCATTTTAATACATAAAAAGATACAATTGATGACATAACTATTGACTACTTTTCCATAATTGTATTAAAATATGAATTAATTCATCTTTTATTCCTGGTTCGCGATCGATTCGATTCGATTCGGGTTGAAGTGTGTCAGATTTCAAGTTGACTTGAATCAGAAGTTTTGGTTCTTTTCTGGTACAATCCTACTTGCGCAGGACTCAAATGTAGACCTTACAAACAAACATTCTGTTATATTCTATTATTATGCTCTATCTTCGTTATTCATTATATTTGCTTTTCAGTAATTTACTATATTGTCACTAATGTTAAGTCATTTTCTTAAATAATTGCATCTATGAATTTTGAAAATTATTATTTTATTTATTTTTTTTTCGATTGAAAATTTCCATATATTTCCAATTTAAATATTTTTTTTTATTATTATTTATAACAGCAACATAAAAACAGCAAAAAAAAAAAAAAAAAAAGGGGCTTAGAAAATCGACAGAAATGTATATTTTATTTAATTTTTATTTTAAATATGTGTGTAATATTTATTTGCACCAGATTACGTGTTTCCAGAGATGATACAATGATGATTTTATGATAAATTTTCCATAGGCTTAAAAATTTGAAAGTTAATGTGCTAATTCATTTTTTCATAGAGTGTCTCTGAAGTCTAGAATTTCTAAAAGCTTTAATAATTTTAAATACTAACTAAAAAAAAGTTTTTTAAAAGGTATTTCGCACTTTTTTCTTTAAACGCATAATTTTATGCGGATATTTTTACATATTCTGTGATACAAAAAGAGGGGCAGCCACTATGAGAAATGTGGCAGATGCAATGTATTTGACGCCTGCTCTTATAGGGTCCGCACCTATAACGTGATCTAAATACCTTTGTTTATCTTTAATTAAAAAAAAATTCTTGCACTTTTTGAAATGGAGGCCAGCACTGTACAAAAGTGTTCAAAAGTAGGTTATATGCTTAAGCTTGTTTTAAAAATGGAGGAAAATTTCCCACTCGATAACGAGAAACATTCGTGAACTAATTTTTAAATAAATAAATAAAAAAAATAAATAAGAAAGAAAGAAAGAAAGAAAAAAAAATAAATAGCAGACATCAGCTGTAAAAAATTTGGAATCAAATAACGTTTTCAGTTTTCGATAAATGAATTGCATCTTATGAGATTAATTTCTCACGGTAACGTGGTGACATTAACATTTCTCATTGCATCTTATGTGATTTATTTTTCATTTTACTTTTCTCTGTAAGAGCTTCTGAAAATTTGTTTCAAAATATCATCTTTTCGTATTTAAAACAAAAATATTCTTTGCATTTATCGAAATATAGAAATCTCTACTCAATTTCCCATTTTTTGAATAAGAGTGCTTGCCAAGTTCGTGTATCTAAGATTAAATTTGACTTCTTGAGTGTGTGAGAAAGTTCTCACTATGAATATGATACTGATTTGAGGTAGTTGAATAGAACGCTGATTAGTGTAACAAATACTTTCATCTATGTATACAATTATTTTTAATTTGTATTAAATTAAATAAAATAAAAAAATAATTATAAATTTTAAAAACAAGAAATGGGAAAAAAATCCATTTTCTTTATTTGCATGTTCTTTTAAATTTAGGAATTTTTCAGTGTAATTTGAAATTTGAATAAGTTTAAAGAAACTGTCTATATTGCGCGCATTGAATCATTGCTCAATTTCTTTAAAACATTTATGAATCCAATATTTTTGTGTGTACTCTTTATGGATATAATTTTTTTAAAATGAAATACGAAATATTAATTTTATTGAGAATACATTTTTATTATTTGAACAATTCACACGCACATATTGAAAGAAATTATAAAAATATTTTTACTCTGATTATAAGTGTATAAGATCCTCGATAAACTTCTATATGTATGTTTTTCTTAAATCAAACCTTCATAATTAATAGTTCAAGTTCTAGTTATCAGTTTTCCATTTTCTATTAGTTCTCGAGTTCCTTACTCTCTGTTTTGAATTGAAATTTTAAAGTATATAAAAATACATTTTTTATGAGCATACAATTTTATAAATCTACATTTTGGTAAGCAGATCAAGTTTTTATTTCATTATAAATGATGCTATTTATTTTATAAGAATATACCAACAATTAAATTGCATATATATGCAATTAGAGAAGCAAAAATCTGATATCCGCAGCAGATTTTTTAAAAAGGTTACAGCAAAGAGGGAAAATCCCTACATGCGCTAATTATGCATTTTTTCATGACCTTTTGATGAAATTCGTATATTTCTGCGACCCTTTCACAAAATTCGAGTTTTTTCGCGATACTTTGTCGAAATTCGCTTTTTTTTCTTCTTGTGAAGAAATGCAGGTTTTTTGCGATGTTTTGATGTAATTCGTGTTTTTTTTCGCGGTCCTTTGACGAAATTTGAGGGATTTTTTGCGATCTTTTAACGAAATTAGTTTTCTTTTTTGCGATGCTTTGATGAAATTAGTTTCTTCTTTCGGCATTTTTTGACAAAATCCGCGTTCCTTCCCCTGATCCCTAGGCAAAATTGGTGAAATTTGCATTTTTTCCGCGATTCCTTGACGAAATTTGCATTTACTTGCAATATTTTTGCTACATTCATATTTTTCCCCGATCCTTTGACCAAATTGACGATTTTTCTGCAAACGATT
Source organism: Maratus speciosus (assembly GCA_963932465.1). Classification (NCBI taxonomy): domain Eukaryota; kingdom Metazoa; phylum Arthropoda; class Arachnida; order Araneae; family Salticidae; genus Maratus; species Maratus speciosus. The sequence continues at coordinate 7,375,893 of OZ010792.1, read as the reverse complement.
GAAGAAATTGAGTTTTTGGCGACCGTTTGTCGAAATTGGCGACATTGTTGCGTTACATTTTTAATGTCAGAGTTTTGAGAACCGAAAGCCTTAAATTTTCGAAAAATTGGGAATAGAATCACCTCTATAATTAGACGGTGATAAGATTTTTTTTTTTAAATAATTTTTCTTGTGTGTTCTTGAAAAAAAAAGAGGTTTAAAATGTATTTTGTTTCTTATAATGAAAAATTTATCAAAATATCACACATTCACAATTTTTTATATGTACTCTTGTGTGACAAATTGAAAAAAAAGATATACTGCTTTTCTAATATTCCCCACTACCATGATTGCTTACTTTATACATATTTTTTGTAACATGTATCCTGTTTAGATTAATCTTCTGACCCTGCATAGTTCAATATTAATGTTACACTTAATTTATATCCACGTTAAAAGAATTATGTGATTACAGTACACAATTTTGATGTAATTTGTATGTATTTTGTTGTACATGTGTATATATTAAATAAATTATTTTTCACTTTGTATTCCTGAATTTTTTTCACACATAAACGTTATTACTTTTATGCGTTTCTTTCGCAGTTTAGCAACTGGAATTTTCAGATTAAGGCGACAGTGGACGTTCAAAAACATTTTCTATAGTTTTTGGTCAATCGTTTTGAAATTTAATACACAGATAATTTGTGCAATAATTAAGAAAATTTCTTAATTTCATTAAAAAATATTAATATGCAAATGAGTAATTAATTAATAATATGTTAATTAGTGATACAAATTAAAAATGCTCCATGCGCATTAAATTTTGTTTCAGAAACTTGTATTTTTTTTTTTTTTTTTTTTTTTTTTTTTTTTTGTGATAGCTTTATGATATTACATCAAAAATTGGTATACATTTTAAAATTATACTAAGTAATTTGGCAGAAAATAATTATAAACATATAATATTGTTCATTTCGGATAAAATTCAATGATAAAATATTACCTTTTTTTTTACACATATTAATAGCAAGTTTTGTAATAAAATATATCAACAGCAATATTAACAAGTGTTATAAAAATTAGTATAAAATTAAGACGAATGGAGCATTTTGAACTTACTCAGTCGGCGAAAATTCTCATTTTGAGAAAACTGGATTTAAAGTTTTTTTTTAAGTGCAGATTAACGATTGTTTATGCTAGAAAAACAGCTGTATCTCTGCAAAAAAATTATCAAATTTGAATAATTTTTTTTTTTTTTTTTTTTTTTTTTTTTTTTTTTTTTTTGAAAGTAGAAGATTGCCGGAACATTTTTTCGAAAAAACAAAAAATGATTTTTTTAATGTTTTTTGCGATTTTGAACGTCCACTGTCGCTTTAAGAAGCCACTTACTCCTTAAAAATCTCTGAAGTCGACACCTATTCTAATATCCAAATAATACAATTTACTTACATCTAAACCACAAGCACCTTAATTTGATGGATAAAGACTTATGGAAATGAAAACATGCGTCATCTAATTTAGAAATATAATTTCTCCACATTTTGTTTCCGAAAACAGTTTTTATTACCGAATTAAAATTTTAAAAAAAATTAGAAATAAAAAGGATGAAAAGTTTTATGTATAAAAAATACATTCTTATGAAATAGTAATTTAATTTTAATTAATTTACGAGTATGCGTTGAGAAATAAAATTTTAAATTCTAAAATAAGAAATTAAATAATGTTTATTTTTTCTTTCTAGTTGCCTTATCTTAAAAAAGTGACAAAAAAAATATGTCTTTTTGAAAAATAATCGTTTGTTTGCGCTTTCTACCAAGTGTAAAAAATCTGTACATTTTTGATAATCGAATTCGATGTCAAATTAATACGGAAATTTTTGGGAAAAACATGAAATACATTAAAAGAATAGGCGCAATTTTCAAGATGAACATTTTATGCTTATAAAAGAAAGTAAAGAAAAACTATTTTTAATTTCTAGTTATAAATGTTATAAATTGATGATGGATAAAATATATAATGTGAATTTAAAAAAGCTCACAGTCTTACTTAAAAGGCGACTAAAGTGATGAAAAAGTTTTTACAAGTTTAAAATATACATTTTATTTAAAACTTCTTAGTACTTTTAAGCTTTCCAAACTCATCATCAGAGAATATCTTAATAACTAAATGTTGTTTATTTATACAAATACGTCACTTTGTTTTGAAGATGAGAGAACCAATAATTACCAGAGTTGAAAGTAGAAGTAGCAGCAGCAAAGGAAATATATATTATTATTAATTACAGTTCCATTTATTTTATGACATCACTCTGTTCTCATACGTCACTTTTCATGGGTAGAAGAAAATATTTAACTGCCGTACTTTAAATTTTAATACGTAACTTTGCCCCAGTTTTCAGTATTTATTTTCAGGATATTGAAGCATAAACTGGGGATATTGTACGATAGGGCGTCGTTATATACTTGATTGTTTTTACACAGGTTTTCTATGGATTCTCTTATAGTGGATGCGTAATAATTGGATGTTGGGAAAATGATTTTTGCATGATCAAAATCTATTGTGATATTCTAATAGAAACTTAAACAAGAGTGAGTTGCGGGTTAACGACAAAATTTTATCTATGCTCTTTTATTCTTTCTTTGATTTTTCTTTTGTGTCATTCCGTCAATCGTTTAAGTTTCAATCAGAATATCGCAATAGATTTTGATCATGCAAAAATCATATTCGCAACATCCAGTTATTACGCATGCACTATAAGAGAATCTATAGAAATCCTGTGTAAAAACAATCAAGCATGTAACGACGCCCTATCGTACAACATCCCCAGTTTATGGTTCAATATCCTGAAAATAAATCTTGAAAACTTGAGAAAGTGACGTATTAAAATTTAAAGAACGGCAGTTAAATATTTTTAGTTATATAAATAAAAAGTAATAAAATTGTTTTTATGTGTATGTATATAATATAAAGTTATTTAAAATACCTTAAAAATCAAATTAGAATTCCAAAATGTTTTCGACCAAATTCAGACGATCATCGGAAGTGTTCATTTCATCGTCAGCGTAGAAATAAACTTTTATATTTTAATGTTTGCGCTTGTTCTAAATCTTAAAATTAGTCTTTTTTTCAGTAAATTTCGTCGCTATCCATTTTTTCTTGAATATTCTAAGCACAAAATTTTTCCTCTGAATGCTTTGAAATGTTCTATAGCTGTTTGCTATTATGCTTGAATTTTTAAAACTAAATACAGATCAAAAGTTAAAGGTAGTTAATTGCAGCAACATGAGCGAAAATTCTGAGAAATTCATAAAATTTAGAAAGTTTTTTTTTTCTTACTTTTATATTCAAATATATAAAATTCGTGGCAGCGTTTTATTTGTATATATAAAGCAAACTTGAATAAAAATATTGGGGGTTTTGAATTGATCTGGAATGCTCATGCTGTATTTTGAAAAGTTCTTCTAACACTTAAACCATCCCGGAAAATTCCTTACTTTTCTCAAAAAAAAAAAAAGTATTTAGTATTTCTTGTGTGATAAATATATACCATAATGCATATAGTGTGCCCTTGATTAGTATTTAAAGTGAAAAAAAAAGTAAAATAAAAAAATGAGTTGTATGTTCCTTGTCGCCTTAAGTGATTAAATTAAAAAAAAAAAAAAAAATCCGCGTAAATTTAATTTCAAATGGCATGTTTCACAAAGAAACAAAAGGGTAGAAAAGAGTTCGTAAAAAAGCTATAACTGCTTATCAAAATGGCTTTCTCAAAAACGAGAAACTTTCTGACACATTATCTGGCTCATTTATAAACGCAGAGGCAAAACTGGAAAGACTAGCTATTGAAGCAATTTGGAATCGAAATGAGTTTACTATTTTTTGACAAATAAATTACTTATCGAGCTATAAGCGATTTTTGTCTAGTGATGAAAAGTCTTTACCCTTTCTCGCGCTTCCGCGTTGGTAATTTGGTTTAAAAGCCGGCATTGAGAGAATTTTTAAGAAAGGTCTTTTGCTTTTAACAAAAAAAAAAAAAAAAAAGAAAAGTCTTCCGGTTACACAGTTTCTGAATAAGAACACAGGGTAAATTCATGGTTTTCTGAACATAAATGAATTCAGAAATGTGTCAGAAAGTACCTTCCTTTTATGCGAGAGCAGTGTTCAGCTATACTGCAGAATGTTTCTCAGAGAAAAGAGGGTGTATCTAACAATTATAGTTGTTATAGGGGGCAAACAAAAGAATTGGGATACATTAGAGTCTATAGCAGAAATTTATTTGAAGTGCATTTTGATGGTGTTTTTCCCGGACAAATTCAACGAAATTTATGTAATGTTAAGCATTGCATGAAAGTACAGAGTATTTCGAAAAACTGAAGTTGGATAAATAAATGAGTTAAAATATAATAAATAAATGGATAAATATGGATAAATAAATGTAAATTATAAAAGTAGTTGGGAAGTGTTTAATAATCTATACAACCGGCATGATTTATCTTTATCATTTTGGTCACATGTGCTATCTGCAGGAATGAACCTCAGATGGAAAACCAACAATAATATTTCTTTCTAACTATATATAGTTTCTAACATAGTTTCTTACTATATCGTAGTAAGAAACAATGTTAGAAACTATATCGTAGTTTCTGACTATAACATTTATTCGAACCATAACTGTCTATAACATTTTAAAATGGAAGCAAAATTATTAAATTTTTTTTAACTTTATAAATTTTCAATATATATTTTTTTATGTATACATGAAGATGCGAGTTTCAAACCTCGCCCTGTCCAGATAATCTAATTTTGGGAAATCGCATAAAACCCGTTGGTTTTCATTGTAAACCAATATTTTACAATGGCAGACATACACGTTAAAACTAGGGTTTTTTTTCAGATTATAGTGTTTGTTTTATGCAGGTTCACCTATAGAATAGATTCATAAAGAACACTCGATATTTTAAAGTTTGGATAAGGTGAGTTATGAAACTCACGTCCTCGTATATAATTACATAATTCTTGAGTTACATTTTAAATGTCTTTCACAGATTTCTAGATAAATAAGGCCTTCGCGGCAACAATAAAATCTATACGTAGAAGGGGACATATATACAGAATATCCAACTCTCGACGAGCGTAAAAATGTTCTGGCAATGTATATGTGTCCCCTCGACTGTGACATCAAAATGACGTATGGGGGCATATATACAGGGGTCGGATATACAGCCCGCTCGCCAAAAGTAAAAGTCCTAGCATTGGATATCTGCCCCCTTGATATGTGTCCCTTTCTGCTGTGACGTTAAAATGACGTATGGAGGCATATATACAGGGGTCGGATATACAACCCGCTCGCCAAAAGTAAAAGTCCTAGCATTGGATATCTGCCCCCTTGATATGTGTCCCCTTTGCTATGACGTCAAAATGACGTATGGGGGCATATATACAGGGGTCGGATATACACCCTTCGACGAAAGGAAAATTCTGTAGGACTGGATATGTGTCCCCTTCAGTTGTGACGTCAAAATGACGTATGGGGGCATATATACAGGGGGTGGATATACAGCTCTTGAGAAAAATAAAATGCTCTGTATTGGATATGTGCCCCCTTCTGATATGGGGGCATATATACAGGGGTCGGATATACAATCCTCGAATAAAGTGAAATGGTGTAGCACTGGATATGTGTCCCCTTCTACTGTGACGTCAAAATGACGTATGGGGGCAGATGTACAAGGGGTAGATATCAGGCACCTCCTAGATCGGCATCCATATTTCTTGTGACAGGGATCTTTCTTCGTTAATATTAAGCAAACTGTTTCGCACAAAAATGTGAAAATTGGTGCTATTATAGAGAAATGTTTGAGAAACACGCTGCAGACAGTTTTTAAATCGAATAATTATTTTAAGAGATATTTAATGTTAAAGTTGGTAAAAATCGTTTCAATAAAAAAAAAATTATTTGAGCAAAAACTATACGTAGGAATGTAAACAGTTTTACACCATTTAAAACTTTAGAAGTTCCCGGTGTGCAGACTGCATTTATTTTTTTAATTTGACTCCTTTTTTGAGGATTTATCTCCACTTTAAATTCAAATGTGAAGCATTTCGAGAAATATTTTTTATATTTTTTAGAAAAGGGTATTTTTTTAAACTGATGCGAATTTTTAAAAAGCGCACAGAATAATATTTTCTTCAAATTAAAAATTTATTTACACGTGGCTATTATAATCAGAAAAAAAAACTTTCAAATGAAAATTAAGTTATTGCGCGTTAAAAATCAGGAAAATATTGAAAATTACGTCATAAAAACTATAGTTACACATGAATTTTAAAAGAGAAAGAAAATTTTTAAATAACAAACTCATCATTATGCGTTAAAAGTCACGAACTTAGGAAATTTACGTCATATTCAAAAAGGCCAAATAATTGACAGTTGGCAAAAAAGTTTAAATTAAAAAATATATTTGCGCGAGACTTATTTCATATTTTGAGATAATTATTAACCATTTGGAAAAATGGTTATTGTTCTCGTCAGGATGGGAAATGAAAATCATATCTGAATGTTTTCATTGGTTTAATCCGCAATTTATTCGTTTTCTGATTGGTCTATACAGTAATCTGTATTTCCCTTTAATTTCAACAACGATGGATACTTTCTGTTGCCACGATGACAAAAAAGTAATAAAAACTACAAAAAAAAAAAATTAATAACTCAGAAACAAATTGAGATACAGCTTTCAAACAAATTGCATTTAAAAGTACATTTTTTTCTCTATACGACGTTGTAAAAAGTAATATTGTCGGATGTTTAGAAGTTTAAGAATGAAATTTCATTTAAAATTGACCGTCAGATTTCTTGGAAATCTGACGATGGAAAAGCCTTTTCCCGAACAGCCAATGAAATGCTTGGATATTTACGTAAGTTTCAGGTGGATAATACTTAAGTTTCATCAAATCTGACGGGTTGCAGGCGATATTTTTGACTTGCAATTTTTACGTGTAATAACACTATTAATGTTTAATTCATGGCGCACGTAATGTATGATCCACTCCGTGCGATTTTTTATGTCTTAAATTTTAGTCTTAAAAAAAAATCGTTTTCCAAATGGTCGTTGTAATTTGATAAATTGCTTTTTTATTTCAACTATTATCGTGAATTTTAAGACAGCGCAAATAATATTTCCGTTCTAACAACAAAAGTTTTTTCATATTTATGTTAAAAAGAGAAAGAAAACTTTCGTGAAAATTACGTCAGATATAAAACGATACATTTCAAATGTGTTATTTAAAAGAATTTTCTTATAGAGATGTTAAAAAACCGAGAGACTAAGACTCTGTTTACTTAATTCATTTTACATTAGCTTATTTTCAAATTTTTAACTTTTTTTTTTTTTTTTTTTTTTTTTTTTTTTTTATAAAAGAAGAAAACAGCCATTGTATCCCTTAACAAACGCTGATTTCGCCTTAAAAATCTCCAATCAAAGGAATATGAATGAAAACTTGTTTACTGGGAGATCGCCACTATTTTTTAAAATTATAATTAAATCTTTTTAAAGCCGATGAAATTATCCTACTTTTAGAATCTGGGGAGTCGGAACGGGGGTTGGCCAACGTAGCTCGTAGGGGGCATGAGCCCCCTAGTTTTCCAAAAAATACAAAGATTACCTTGGTATTATAGTGAGATCATGACAATTAATTAAACGCCGTGCCGTCAACTATATCAATTAAAAGAAGAAGAAAGCACCACACATTATTATTCATAATTCGAACATGGCATACAATACAAAAGACAATTACCATTCATTTTCACTAGTTAAGCTGAATCCTAATCTGAATCTAAGTAAAAGACTGAATGAATGGTCATGATTTTCTCAGCGTTTATTCTTTCTCAAATTAAAAAAAAAGGAAAGAGAAAAACAGAAAAAAAAATACTAAGTATTCTCATTTAATCTTTCTTTTCTTGTTTCAAGTACGCATATTAAGCCGATGATTTGAGCTCGGAAATTATTTAATTCCGGCATTAATCCGCAGGCTACAACTTGTGCGGTGAAAGAACCGATTACTTCACATTTATCTTAATAAATGGAATAAAACTAAATTGTAATGGTTCGACAAACAATTTTTACAGACAAAATGATAAATTAACAGTATTGCATACATAGCAAATTAACACCTTGTGATAATATACTAATTTTAATTGCTAAAAGGTGTAAATTAAAACATTAAAAGATGTAAAAATAGGTTTATTCGACAGTTTACATGTTTCGACTGTACCCGAGTCATTTTCAATGCAAATAAATAAAAATATTCTAAAATTGCATGATCAATGAAACGCCATCATTCAATTATCCGCGTATTCTTTCATATTCTGTACGTTATTTTTTATTTTATTTTACTTGGAAGTTTATTTTATTTTCGTAACCGTTACATTTTTGCTCAAACTTACGACTAGAATTTGAAAAATAGTTACGGGGTCAATCCATTTCAAGTGGTCCAGAAAATCATGTACTCGTTGCTTGACCATTTTTAAAAAATCTGAAATTTTTTGTACAACAACCCTAACATGATGGAAGTTCAAAATGACTATTATTTTAATTTTATTAATTTTTGTTTGTGCATGGCGGTCATCTTTGTTTCATCGTCTGCAGCAATTTTCTCACAAGAAGGGTTTACGGAATTGTAAATAATTCATCGTTTATTTATCCAATTCAAGTGCGGATTAAAGTAATTTGTACAGAATACATTGGGCTAAAAATTAGGTAATGGAATAGTTTCCGAAACTAACTGCTTATTGATAAAATTTATGCATAAAGTTTCAGTTTTTTCCAAAATTTGTCCGTTTACAAGAGGAAATTTTTCTAGCGAGGAAAACTGTCAACATGACATAATTTTTTTTACAAATAGGCCGAAAATACTTGTACTCACACGCCGAGTTCCAGATCTGGGACTTGCTTTCTCTTCGTTAAAAAAAATCCCAAATTTTTCAAAAATGACAAAAATCGCACTTTTCAGGCTTTGATATCTCTGGTGGGGCACGAGATAAAAATCTGATTTTTTTTTTTTTTTATATATAAGAGTATTGTATAGTAGTGTTATGCACAAGAAATTTCAGGATAGAGATTTGACTACAAGCTGAGATACGGCAAGGGCAACATGTCAAAACAATACTGCCAAACTACTGTTTTGTTGTAGTCACAGCTAAGTATTTATCTCAGAGTATCATTTAAATTTATTTTTTAGATTATCTTTAAATAATAGTAACAGAAAATAAAGCCTTTTGCAATTAATTTAAAAAATAATTATGCCCAAGGCCTTCATTTTGTATGGTTTCAGTAATTTTTGTTGTAATTTTAGTAGCTAAAAGAAAACTCAGCACATTTACATAAATAAAAAAAATATTTTTATTCAAGACTTGAGACAAAAACAGAATAGGGAAAGAGAAAAGCTGTTAATGTTGTCATATTTGTTGAGATATGATCAAACGTGTCAAAACACATTCCTACTTGTTGGTTTAAAAACCATAATTTTAATGCTCCTTGCCAGTCCCTGAAACTTGTTCCTACCATAAGTATGTTCCTGTAAATGAAACATTATGCGATGTTACCATGCATCAGCCTCAAGTAATTGTCAGAAAGTAAAGATACCCAAAGCCTTTTCAAAATTTATACTGCAGAAAAATCACATTTTTGCGTAAGAAGTAAGCTAGGAATTATTAATAAATTGTGACTTGCACATAGTGATTTCAAAGTATATTTATATGAGCCAACAGGGCCAAGATCTTCAATCAAATTATCAAGAGATCACAAGACTTGGTTCCTACAAATAAAATTTTGAGAAAGATCAAAATTGTGGTTTTTGAACCAACAAGCAAGAATGTGTTTTGACACGTTTGATCATGTCTCAACAAGTATGACAACATTAACAGCTTTTCTTTTTCCCTATGTTGTTTTTGTCTCAGGTCTTGTATAAAAATATTTTTTTTCTTTATGTAAAAATGCTGAGGTTTCTTTTAGTTACTAAAATTACTTACAACAAAAATTACTGAAACTATACAAATAGTATGGTCTTATGCATAATTATTTTTTTAATTAATTGCTAAGCTTTGCAAAGGTCTTTATTTTCTGTTACTATTATTAAAAGATAATCAAAAACATAAACTTAAATGACACGTTGAGATAAATACTTAGCTGTGACTACAACAAAACAATAGTTTGGCAGTATTGTTTTGACATGTTGCCCTTGCCATGTTTCAGCTTGTAATCAAATCTCCATCCTCAAATTTCTTGTGCATAACACTACTACACAATACTCTTATAAAAAAAAAATTCAGATTTTTATATCGTGCCCCACCAGGGATATCAAAGCCTGAAAAGTGCGATTTTTGTCATTTTTGAAAAATTTGGGATTTTTTTTTAGCGAAGAGAAAGCAAGTCCCAGAACTGGAACTCGGCGTGTGAGTACAAGTACTTTCGGCCTATTTGTAAAAAAAAATTATGTTATGTTGACAATTTTCCTTGCTAGAAAAATTTCCTCTTGTAAACGGACAAACTTTGGAAAAAAACTGAAACTTTATGCTTAAATTTTACCAATAAGCAGTTAGTTTCGGAAACTACTCCATTACCAAATTTTTAGCCCAAAGTATTCTGTACACATTGCTTTAATCCGCACTTGAATTGGATAAATAAACGATGAATTATTTACAATTCCATAAACCCTTCTTGTGAGAAAATTGCTGCAGACGATGGAACAAAGATGGCCGCCATGCACAAACAAAAATTAATAAAATTAAAATAATAGTCATTTTGAACTTCCATCATGTTAGGGTTGTTGTACAAAAAAATTTCAGATTTTTTAAAAATGGTCAAGCAACGAGTACATGATTTTCTGGACCACTTGAAATGGATTGACCCTACGAAAATAAAATAAACATCCAATAAAAAAGATATAATATTAAAGAATACGTGGAAAATTGAATGATGGCATTTCATAGACCGTGCAATTTTTGAACATTTTTAGCCCCCCCCCCGATATGCTATTTCTTTCTCACAGGAATTAAAATGTCGTCTCTAAAAAATAACGTTCCGTTTTATAAGCCAGCCGTAAAACAAAGCAGATGTATCATTGCGCGGTTAAATACTCTACTTCAATTTTTTAAACTTTTAAGCATCCCACATTTTCAATTTTTATACTGTCGTATTGGGGGCAAAAAAAGTACTTTTACTTGCAATTTGTTTGAAAATTGCATCTCTATTTATTTTTGAGATATTCATTTTTTTTTTTTGTAGTTTTAGCGCCATTTTTTTAATGTTGGCAACTCAAGTATTCTATTTCTGTAGAAAGTAAAGGAAAAAAATAGTTGGAAAATAGTAATTATATCTTTTGATTGCCATTTTCCCATAAAAACTGAAAAAAAAATTAATTAAAATACGTGCTCTTTTGAAAAAATAGAAATGAATGACTTCCGATAAAACATGGAGCTATTATAAACAATCTAATATATCTAATATATAAATAATATAAATATATATACATGGGCCAAACACGAAAATCTCGGTGGCTCACGGGAAAATATTCCATCTTGTGCTGCGTTTGTAGCCTTGGCAACAGTTATAGTGAGAAGTTCCAGGCTGGGTATCGTTCCATGTGGTTTAGTCGGCGGAATGTCAGTACGCTATACTGATGGCCGAGGTTCGAGTCCAGGTTCGAGGAATGGAATCTTTTTCACTAGGTTAGCCTTTGCGCCTTTTAAGTAATTAATTTGAAATATGATTTTCATTCGAAATATTGTATGCAAGGCGAATGTTTCTCTCTGGAAAAATTTCCAAGTATTAATATTATTAGCTACAGATAATCTTTAATTGACACCTGCTCCGACATCAAGGTGGTTATTTTAACGTTGATTGTAAAAAAAAAAAAAAAAAAAAAAAAAAAAGGTTAATCTTATCAAAGTCTATGCTAGAATATTTTAGGAGTGGCAAATTAAAGTAAGAAAAAATAAAAAGCATGCTCAACAGCTGAAACAAACAAAAATGGTTTCTAAAAGATCGATTGTTAAAATCCATTCCAATAAGGTATCTGACTTTTAGTTAGCAGATTTTTTTTTCGTTTGTCGATTTTTTTTTTTTTTTTTTTTTTTTTTTTTTTTTTTAAGTCAACTTATTATGTTTTATATAAACGTGTAACATTAGCTATTATAAAGTATGAGTTTCCGATTTACCTACCTCGTCATCTTTAATCAATGTCTATTCCAGGATCGAGGAGGTTATTACATTTATCGATCATTAATATGGCGTTAATCCTACCATTATCGTAGTCTTAAAAGCATTTTAAGAGTGACGCATGTTGCAAAATGTACCAAAAAGTTTAATTTTTTTTCAATTATTTCAAAAGTAATTTTCTCTACATGACACATTGGTATTAGTCAGTGAAAGATGCTCTAAAAAAGAAATAAGACAACACGTCCGACAATTATAAAATTTTGAAAAATAGTGGAAAATTCCTAATAAAAGAACAAAAATATTTTTATGTTTTAAAATACTTTTACGTATAGTTGTCAATCGAGAACGACAGACCTATTTAGCGAACAACTTATTTATGAAAAAGAAATTTTTTTTAAATTGCTAATGTGTTAAAAGTTAATGTTAAAGTAGATATCGAAATTTAAAGTTTAGCAAAATAGTATTAATCAGTTAGCTTTCGTCAAGTTGATTGAAAAAAACACTTTTCGACTTCTATAACCTTATGTGCATAAAAATATATTTTTATCATTTTTTTTTTAATTTACGAGATAACTAAATTTATACATTATGTTTAATAACAAAAATAACTAACGACGATTATCATGATTCTAGTAGCAAATCACCATGGCTTATACTGAAAGTATTGGAACACAATACTGCGTCAGTCTTGCTTTTATCGGAAATACTTCCACTAAAACACCAATATTGATTAAATATTGATTTTGAATTATACATATTGGCGATGAAATGCCACCATAGAAATGTAATTTTTATATTGAAAATATTTGCAATGAAACAACAAAGATGCAGAAACATTTTCTTTATATTGGCAATATCCTCATGATATTGTGAAATATTTCTTGTTAATATTAATGCAATGTTTTCAAAATGTCACTACCATTTTGTTGGGTTGTATGTCATGTCAATATTGACAATATTCACAATTTTGGCAAAAATACAGTCAAGTCAAACAACTAAGGTCTGATGGTCCAATACTGTTTCTCTCCTAATGTAAAAAGCATATTGTACCAGGAAACACTTTTTTTTTTTTTTTTTTTTTTGCGTACGATAGCATTGGATTAACCGATTTCAATGTTACTACGCTGTAAGAAAAAAAAAAAAAAAGTACCAAAAAAAAAATATCGGAGATTCTACTGGCAATCGAGATACCAAGTACTATTTCCGTATTTTAACGGTAATTTCCCCCGATAAATTCCAGAAATCCGTATTTTTACGGACATTTTTCCCCATAAATTACATAAAATTTTCCGTTTTTCCGGAATTTATGGGGGGAGAATTTCCGTTAAAATACGGAAATAGTACTGGCGTCTCGATTGCCAGTAGAATCTCCGTTTTTTAGTCCGTTTTTTTTTTTACAGTGTAGGCATGTACAGGGCTTACCAAGGTCTTGACCAAGTTCATTGGTTAGCTTCATCTACCACATTGCTTTAAAATGGCTGGTACATCAATATATCTCCAAATTTGACGACGAAAGAATGATGAAGCCTCTAAATGAAGCCAACTTGGATTTATCTGACTAATTTAGCGAAATTCTTATTCATATTCAGTAGTGAAGAAAATTGGTATTGAACCATCTATAATCGAGATAAGTTTAGCTTCGATTGTTTAAGTAAAATAAGCTATGTTTTACAAAACAAGGAACATGAAAGCTACTTTTTCTTCCCGCACATGGCAAAAGGAGTTTTTCAAATAAATCCTTAATTTTTTAGCAAGACGTTTTCATTCCTCCTGGGTGCCGTGAAGTTGCATCACAATTAGGAACTCCATAAAGTAGCCATTGTTCCACACATAACGTTTTGTAATTCCATACTTATTTTACTCTTTGTTATTACGTATGTTAATCTTTGAATGCAAAGCAACCAAAAACAATAAGCAGTACATTAAAAACAAAATAAAGTAATAGAAAAGCATTTTCACTAAACACACCATATTAATAAAGTGCTCTAAAATTTACCACTCGTCAATCTGAATTGGCGAGTGCATGCCGCATTAAAAATGGGTAACTCATTCACTTTTATTATTATAATTTTGTTGCAAATCACGTTAAGAGTCATTGACTTTCGTTTTAATGACATTCTTTCAATTATTGGCTAAGGTTATAGGGAGAAAGATCTTCCACTGGTCTACTGGAAGTTATTAGAGTAGGCGTTGCCAAAATAAAGAAAAATTTATCACGGAACACTCAGCGACGTGCCGTAACAAAAAATTTTAATTTTCTGTAACATAAATCAAAAGTTTCTTCTTATTGTTGTGTAAGAGATAAATGCAAGTGGAGTTATGGCATCTTACTTTGTTTTTTAAAACACTTTATATCAAAAGGTGATTGTGCATGCGTGTTGCAGAGATTATCTAAGAGAATTTCTGAATGTGTCATTTTTTTATTTTTTTTAAGAGACTTATTTTTATGGAATATGAGTTATGTTCAATTGAAACTAATCGATTATTTCCATTATATATACTACATGGGCCAAAAGTAACTGGGAAATTTCGATTTTAGACTTTTTGTCAAATATCAAGAGAAATACTTGGAGCATTGAAGTTTTAGTTATAGGTATAAATCAAATGTCTGACATCATCTTTTACAGCGAAGGTTTCAGCACGGAGGAAATTAAGGAACCGGTAACAAATTGAATTAAAAACAAATAATATTTGCAATCACCCTGTAAAATAAAATGCTCGAAATGATCTTTAGCCGTAGTACATGTCTGTTTAAATCCTGCACAACATTTCTGTTCATTTATGTGAAAAGAATATAACACATATTCATGAAGATATAAATGTTTAAAAAAAAATCAAGAAATTCCCGCATTTTTATTTTTTATTTTTTATTTTTTTGTAGCATGCAGGGTTTTCAACTACATTTGAGAAATTTGACAGAGTAGAAACAATATACAGCAATTGAAATACAAATATATTAAATATTTGATGAAATGTGAACATTTGTGTAAAATTAATTTTAATCGCATATGTGCGAATAACAAAACTTTTCTGTTGAGCAAATTAGCATTCAACTTTTTGGGGCAACTTGTATAAAACAATCAGTCCTACATCGGGAAAATTCCGAACAATATCGGCGGTATATAGTGAGCTGAGTTTTAGTTGCTTTCTGAAGGTAGTTAGTTTTAATTTTTAATCGTTTTAATTTTCATGTTTTATTGATGTTTTAGTTAGTTCTCATTTAAAATATTTATAAAAAAAAAAAAAAAAATAGCATTCGTACCAAAGCTGCGTATGGACATAGTATGTTAAATACTAACTCCTTTGTTGGAAGTCACTTAATAAAAAGTGACAGTTTGTGGGAAATCCATTGTAACAATAATAATAAGAAGAAGAATCTGTCTTGTTCGCAAATTTTATTTACGAACCTGAGTGGTTAAGATTAATAATAATGATAATAATAAATAGTAATAATAGTAATTTTAAATTACTTTCATTATGAATGCACCTTCAATTTGTTATTTCCGTACTTAGATAAGATAGACATTCCCGGTATATTCTGGTGAATTTACGTGAAGTGCGATGGTTATAAATGGGTGAAAAATCAATTTTTTCCTGAACTCATTTCCCTTAAAATTATCTGAGTTCCAATCTTTAAATTCATATTTCGCAGTAAGTTTTCTTTTCTTTTATCTTTTTTTTGCTACCTTTAAAATGACGACATATACTTTTTCAAAAAGTTACATAATCAAAAGATATATTCAATCGAATTAGGGATGAATTTTGCAATAGAATCAATATATATATATTTAATGTAAATATGAAGAATTTTGTGTTTTTCACTCAATATTAACATAGATAAGACATATCATTTTCTTGTATAAAAGGTTACAAACATATCTTGCATTAAATTCATCTTACATAAAACAACTTTCAGTGGCAACAGAGATAATATTTTTTTTTTTTTTTTTTTTTTTTTTTTTTTTTTTTTTTTTTTTTACAAATGACAATGTGGAATTTATTTTTTAATAGTATTTAACATATGTCCATACGTAGCTTTGTACGAATGCTACATTATAAATATACATATATATAAATCTTTACTAATACACAACACGACAATCGCTACACCATTAAAAAGAAAAAAAAAATATAGTAGGGTTGAGGTAGGGGCGTTTTATCGACGAATCAATAAGCAATTCTATTCTACCATCTTTTACGCTTTTATTCTACAACTATTTTTTCAGAGAAAAAATTGTCATTTTATTTAACTGCTGAAAATTTGGTATTAAATAAGGTAAGTTTTTCTTGTCAAAAATAGTGGTAAGAAAAAAGGCATAAAAGTTGACAGTTATGCAACAATAATTTTCTGAAACATAAATCAAAATGTTATTGTTATTGTGAGAGAGATAAATGCAGGTAGATTAGGACGATTTACTTTGATTTTTTAACACATTTTATATAAAGAGATTATTGTGCATGTGGTTGTGGCAGAGGTTATCTAGACAATTTCAGCACCGTGAGTTTTTTCACATACCAAAGCGTTGTTATTTTTATAGCTGTATTTTACGCTTTGAAACTACTCAAGCAATACAATTTTTTATTTTTACGTTAAAAAAATCTAAGGTATTTGGGAGTAGAAAATTTTTTTTAAAGAAAGAGATCTTTTGATTCTAAAGATACACTGTAGGAAAAAATAATAACGTGCTATTGCCATAACATAAAGATGCAGTATGGACTGGTATTGTTGGCAGTTTTTCTCTAAATAGAATTTAAAAGGAAAAAAAAAAGAAATGTTAAGAGGACAGTGGACTTATAAAATATTTTTTTCATTATTTATGGGAACCAAATAAGGTTTGGAATGGAAAATGGGCTTAATGGAATGGAAAAGGTTTGGAAAATGGGCTTAAGTTTGATCGTGTATTAGTAAACGTTGTAATTATTTAGATAATTGTTTCAGTTGACATTTATTTATTTATGTTCTACAGAAATGAAAAATATTTGTTAAACTGTAAAAAAAAAAAAAAAAAAAAACCATAAGAAAAGTTTTTATATTATGCGCAAATATTAATCTTGGGAAACTCGTTTTGAAGGTTACATTATTTTTTAGTTGTTGTGTTTTTTTATACTGCTTATTACTTTCTTGTTCTATTGTACCTGAAAAAAATTGGAAAATATTTAACAAAAATATACTAAAAAATTCAAAATGCATAAAAATGGATCATATTTTTTGTTATAAGTTGAGAATTTTTATTTGGTTGTTTATCAGATATAGTTTGTAGAGAATTTAATTCACTTTATTAAAAAGAAAAGAAATAGAAACAGGTAAATTCGTTAACTTGTTCAAAATACATCGTGTCGAAACCGCTTAAAAACAGTGTTTTGAGAATATATAGAAAATTAACCTTTTGTAACAAGAAAACTAGTATGTTGTGGCCATCACAAAACTTTCTTCTATATAAATCACGTCAATTAAATCATTTAAGTAGTACAAGAAATGACAACGATTTAGCACCAATTCATATCAAAGTGTATCTGAATTTGAAGTTGGATGAAAATTCGTGCATTAGTTCTTGAGATAGAGCTATAGCGGAAATTCTGAAAAAAATGTAGCATAGCAGCGCCACCTGTTGAGCGATTTACACCAAAAGTAAACAGTACTAAACGATATCAAGGCATACCTGAATCTGAAGTTTGTTGAAAATCCAAGCATTAGTTCTTGAGATAAAGCTATTGCGGAAATCGCAAAAATACAGCATAGCAGCGCCACTTGTTGAGCGATTTACACCAAAAATTAAACAGCACTAATTTACACATCAATTCATGTCAAGGACTAACTAAATCTGAAGTTTGATGAAAATCCGTGCAATAGTTCTTGAGATACAGCTCTTGTGGAAATCGTGAAAAATTCAGCACAGCAGCGCCACCTACTGAGCGATTTACACCAAAAATTAAACAGCACTAATTTATACATCAATTCATGTCAAGGACTAACTAAATCTGAAGGTTGATGAAAATCCGTGCAATAGTTCTTGAGATACACCTCTTGTGGAAATCGTGAAAAATGCAGCACAGCAGCGCCACCTGTTGGGCGATTTGCACCAAAACTTAAGCAGCACTAATTTATATCAGGGACTAACTGAATCTGAAGTTTCATGAAAATTCGGGCATTTTTTCTTGAGTTAGAGCTATTGCGATAATCATGAACAATGCAGCATACCAGCGCCACCTGTTGGGCGATTTTCACAAAAAAGTAATCAGCACCAAACTATATCCTGGACTAACTGAATCTGAAGTTTTATAAAAATCCGTGCAGTAGTTCTTGAGATACAGCTATTGCAGAAATCGTTAAAAATGCCGCATAGCAGCGCCACCTGTTGGGCGATTTTCACCAAAAACTAATCAGTTCCAATTTATATCAAGGTCTAACTAAATATGAAGTTTTGTGAAATTTCGTGCATTAGTTCTTGAGATAGAGCGCCCACAAAATTTGTGTCACATACAGACAGACAGACGGACAGACAGACAGACAGACTCACAGACAGACATTTTGTAAAAACATGTTTTTTGGAATCTCTGACTCATAAAACGTGTAAATCCGTCGAAAACTGGAATTCGAAAATTTTCATGAAACCAATACTTTCTTCTTGTAAAGATAGAAGAAAGTAAAAAAGAAAGAAAAATCATGCGTTAAGCATAGATTATGAAACACTTTCCAACACTTCCTGAATGCTTTAACAAAACTTCGTTATTTAGGGAAATAAGGTAAATAAGATAACTAATTAAACATTTTATATAACGCATAAAACATTTGAAAAACTAATTTCAGTAGTTACCGTCCATAGCCAAATATGTATTCCAATCCTTTTGAGCAGCCCTCTATTTGATCTGTAGGTTGATATATAATGGGAAAATTTAGTTTAGCAAGAAAATGCATCACAGGTTGAAATTCATCTTTCAGCAATTTATACTAATAGATATATAGTTTATACTAAACATACTTGAATACTTTTGTACAGCCCTGTAGTTTACTCAGTACCTTTATTACATGCTACTATTTAGCTAAAATTTAATTCAAACTAAAACACTCTTAAAACTACTGAAATTACATTTCCAGAAATTATCACCCATAGACGGCCATGTATCCAACTCTTTGCGAGGCCCTGTATACCATTTTATCTAAATTCTACAAATATTTCTTTGTAAATTAAATTCAGTTCAGCGTAAAAATGCACAACTCCTTTAAAACCCACCTTTAAGCAATTTATGCTCATACTCAGTAACCTTTACGAATTCATTTCTGTAGCCCTGTATATGAACTATGGCATTTATACACACTTTATGATGTGCATAAATATAGTGAAAAAAGCCCATATCATAATTAAAAATGCACTTCAAGCACCGCAAACAATTCCCCCTATACCATTATGAGCAGAATTCTTTTGCGTGGCCCTGTAAATGAACAATAACTATTCTTTGCACCGCATATTCAATATAATGCATATTTTAGTGGACTTCATAAATGAATATGAATTTTACTATGTTTGAAAGAGTGTAACACTATTAAAAGTCATTTGGAACGATTTTTTCCATTGGCCGTAATGTAACGGAAAAGTTTTGACTGTCCCTGTAAATAAACTCAACATGCTACAAACTTCATTTGAAATAGGAACGTGCTATGGTAGAAGTCACTAACATCCAAAAATTTCGGAACGATCCGAGCATATTTACGAGTGTTAGAGCGTGGAGAGACGGACAGACAAACCGAAGTCATAAACACTTTTCAACTTTGTTGGAAAGTGTTAATAACAAGTTGGAAATTGCTCGTCAAACGTGGCAAATGAGGTGCGTTCGTACTATAACTAGTTTTAAAATTATTTTTTGCACCCCATATTGCACTGAATGTATACTTTTTTGCACTTCATAAAGTGCATAGTCTGATACATCATTAAAATGCACTTCCAATAATTTTTTCGGAACACTTTTGACTGTCCCTGTCATTAAACTATACATCCGATTTTCCTAAAATTTGAAATAGCTCAACAAAATTTTGCAACAATTATATCTTTAAAATTTCAGACCATTCGGAAGGCTGTAATATCATTAAAATGCTCTTGGAATAATTTTTCCCATTGGCCGTAATGTAAAGAAAAACTTTTGACTGTCCCTGTAATTAAACTATACATCCGATTTTCATAAAATTTGAAATGGCTCAACAAAATTTTGCAACAATTATATCTTTAAAATTTCAGACCATTCGGAAGGCTGTAATATCATTAAAATGCTCTTGGAATAATTTTTCCCATTGGCCGTAATGTAAAGAAAAACTTTTGACTGTCCCTGTAATTAAACTATACATCCGATTTTCATAAAATTTGAAATGGCTCAACAAAATTTTGCAACAATTATATCTTTAAAATTTCAGACCATTCGGAAGGCTGTAATATCATTAAAATGCTCTTGGAATAATTTTTCCCATTGGCCGTAATGTAAAGAAAAACTTTTGACTGTCCCTGTAATTAAACTATACATCCGATTTTCATAAAATTTGAAATGGCTCAACAAAATTTTGCAACAATTATATCTTTAAAATTTCAGACCATTCGGAAGGCTGTAATATCATTAAAATGCTCTTGCAATAATTTTTCCCATTGGCCGTAATGTAAAGAAAAACTTTTGACTGTCCCTGTAATTAAACTATACATCCGATTTTCCTAAAATTTGAAATGGATCGACAAAATTTTGCAACAATTATATCTTTAAAATTTCAGACCATTCGGAAGGCTCTAATATCATTAAAATCCACTTGCAATAATTTTTCCCATTGGCCGTAATGTAAAGAAAAACTTTTGACTGTCCCTGTCATTAAACTATACATCCGATTTTCCTAAAATTTGAAATGGCTCAACAAAATTTTGCAACAATTATATCTTTAAAATTTCAGACCATTCGGAAGGCTCTAATATCATTAAAATCCACTTGCAATAATTTTTCCCATTGGCCGCAATGTAAAGAAAAACTTTTGACTGTCCCTGTAATTAAACTATACATCCGATTTTCATAAAATTTGAAATGGCTCGACAAAATTTTGCAACAATCATATATTTGAAATTTCAGACTATTCGGTTGGGTAGTTTTTGCTCTGTTACATGCGGACAGACAGACGGGCGGACAGACGGACGGACAGACGGACGGACTGAACGACGACTATAGGTGCTACGTATTTATATAATTACGAACGCACCTAAAAAGGGGGCATATAGCTGATATTAAATATAGTAGAAAAGCTACAGCGCTAGCAAGATTTTATCACGAAGAAACCATCCAAATAAATTTCAATAAAAGTAACATATTTTTTTCCCCACAGTCAATACTATCCATCCATTATAAGCGAAACCATGAGATTGTAATACGCGAAAATACAATATGCAACGATGCAGCATCGTTTATCTTACCAAAATGAGGGCTCGAGCTACTCAATTATTATGAAAATAAAAATAAAATAAACATCCAAGTAAAATAAAAAAAAAACTAGAGTAACAGGAAGTCTGCTTTTTCAGAATTTAGTGTCGCACCCGACATTTCCATTACTTTATTTTCTTCTGATGGACTGATGGTTTCTATTATTATGAAACAGCCATTATGAATGAAGTGTTAGGTGAAGATGAAAGAGCAGTCGTAAAAAGTTAGAACTCTGATTTTCTGGTCAGAATGGAAAAAAAAAAAATAGCCATAATTTTTTTTTTTCATCTTCACCTAACACTTCATTCATAATGGCTATTTCATAATAATAGAAGCCACCAGTCCATCAGAAGAAAACAACTCGGTTAAGCGGGACTCGAATAATCGGGACTCTATTGCAGTACAAAACATATTTCGATTTTAAGACTTAAAGCACACGCTTTTACTTTATGTAAAATAACGTCATTCGCATCCACTTAAGAATTCCACATTTACAATCTACTCTTAAAGATCTACAGTAAAGCATGCATAGGATGTCACTATCGCAAAATAATGCACAAATGCAGCAAAAAGATGCCGTCATTCAAGAAACTCGACGAAAAAAAAGGCTACCTAATGATTCTTAGGCCTTCATTTGTTTGTAACATTAATTCATTCGTTTATATTTTTTCAAAATAGCACGTATTTTAATTACATTTTCTTTCGGTTGGTATGAAAAAATGGTAACAAAAATATATAATTAATATTTTTCAACTATTTTTCCTTTACTTTCTACAGAAATGGAGTACTTCCGTTGCCAATATTAAGCAAATGGCTCGAAAAAGTACAAAAAAATTAATATCTCAAAAATAAATTGAGATACAGTTTTCAAACAAATTGCATTTAAAAGAAATTTTTTCCCCAATACGACGGTATAAAAATAAAAAAATGTGCGATGCTTAGGAGTTTAAAAAATTGCTGTAGAGTATTTAATCGTTCTGCTTTATTTTACGGCTAGCTTCTGTAAAGTAACGTTATTTTTTGGAATACACAAAATAAGCTGGGAGAAAGAAATAGCATACCGTACTGGGGGCTAATAACGTGCATTATATGAAAGAGTACGTGAAAAATTGAAGGATGGCGTTTCATAGACCGTGCCATTTCAGGATATTTTTATTTATCCTTTTTGAAAATGACTCGGGTAGAGTCGAAACATGTCAACAGTCGAAATAAACGTATTTTTAAAGTTTTAATTTATGCCTTTTAGCAATTGAAATTAGTATAGTGTTTTGAGGTAAAATAACAAACAGTTGTTGAGTTTAAAGTTTTGCCCATCACAATTATCGGCGGCACAATGTTTACGGTTTCTGCAACTACAGTCGAACCTTGTTATCCCGACATTCTAATGTCACTAAAAAAGTGTCGTCAGAAGCGGAATGTCGCGGTAACCGGAGTTGAAGAAAAATGTTTATAAAAAGCTGTATTGTTAATTAATTTAAGCCAATTTTAAATTCATAACTGTTCTTGCAGATTTGAGCAATAAAATATTATTATTAAACAAAATAAACACAAAAACAAAATTGAAAAGAATAAAAATCAGATTTATGATGACTGGTTTTTTTATTGTTACATGAATTATTAATTAATTAAGGTTTGCTTATCCCTATATGCGCTTCCTAAAATTATTTTTCAATATTATGAAATGAAAAGTAATCAATATTTTTGCCTCAAAAATGGATGTTAGATAGTTTCTGATAGTTTGAATGCAATGCAATGCTTCGGTTTTAGTTGGATGAAAAACACCGTATAGCCACAAGAAAGCGCCGCCTGACCAGAACAAAAAGACCACGAGTAGACTGATACGTCTATCTGGAGCTTAAGTGGGTCATTCATAGTGTGTGGATTTATTTATTCAGATAAAGGATTAAAGTAAAATTTCTCATCTATCTCAATGGGTAATTTTGGTACTTTTGTGAAAAGTTTGGCTAAGACATTTCTTACCGTTTAATTGCCATGCTTATAAGATGGATTATTAAAAATGGACAATTTTCCTAAACCGTCGGGATATCCGGAGTTGAAAATTATTCAACGACGTAAAATCCTCAGTTTATTTACATTAAAATCATATACAGAAAATCGGGACTTTGAAAAACTGACGTGATAAGCGGAGTGACGTGAAAACCGGGTGTCGGGATAACGAGGTCCGACTGTATAACTTTAGAAATTTTCCTATCGGTGCAACCTTTTTAAAGGATGAAACAATATAAAAGTAATAACAGCAACAAAAAAATTCGACACTTTTTTTTCGACATTTAAAACTTTTTTTTTTTTATCTGTATAAGTTATCCCATGAAGAAATTCTTTACAGAAGCGTTCAAAATAATAAAATAATCAATTCAAAATAATAATATAATAATAGTACTAATAATAATTTACTAATAAAATTGAAAAGAGGAGATTTTGAAAAATATATTAAAATGCTCCATGCGTTCCAATTTTTAAGATATTTTGACCCATTTTCTTATTTAAAAGGACTTAATTTTATAAATGTGCACTCATTTATAAATCTAAAGACAGATATTAAAAAAAAAATAATTTAAAACATCTGGCACGAAACTGGATTCTTATTAAGAATTCACTCTTACACGCACACGTTAACAGACTTTATTACTAATTCGAAAACCTTAATAAAAGAACGTTTCTAACACAAGAACAAATTTCTCGTAAGTGCGTATCTAGATTGTCTCTAGACCTATTGAGAATTATGAACGAAATTTAAATGGGGCATTTTAAATCAGCCTATTGGAAATGGAAAACATTCGTTTTGAAAAAAAGAAAGAAAACAAGCAGGAAGCAGGAATTCTGCTTTTTCAGAATTTAGTGTCGTCCCCGATGAAACAACTTTTTTTTTGTAAAATAGACAGTACAAAACATATTTCAGTTTTAAGACTTCAAATATACGCTTTTATTTTACATTAAATGGCGTCATTTGCATCCGCTGAAGAATTCTACAGTTACGATCCAGTCTTAAAGAACATCTATAAAAAAGTATGCATAGGACGTCACTATCGCGGAAGAATACACAAACCCAGCAGAAAGCAATGTCGTAAAATCGACAAAAAAAAAAAAAAAAAAAAAAAAAAAAAAAAAAAAAATCGTCTATCTACTAATTCATATGCCTTCATTTGTTTGTAACATATGCATACTGAAAATTAAATATAGTTTATTTTAGCTCCATGTTTTGTCAGAAATCATTCATTTTTATTTTTTTCAAAATAGCAGGGTACTTAAATTTTGTAAAAAAAATCAGTTTTTATGAGAAAATGATATCAAAAAGATACTGTAATCTACTATTTTCCTTTTACTTTATACAGATATGGAGTACTTTAGTTGCCACCCTTACAGAAATGGCATAAAAAACTACAAAAAATTAATGACTCATAAAAATTAATGATTGAGATGCAGTTTTCAAAAAAATTGCAGTTAAAAGTACTTTTTTTTCTCTACTAGGGGGCTCTGCCCCCTACGAGCTACGCTCGCCAACCCCTGTTCAGACACCGCAGACTCTAAAAGCAAGCTAATTTGATCAGCTTTAAAAAGATTTCGGAAAATTGATTTATAATTTAAAAAACAGTGGCGATCTATCTATAAACGGTGTATTCGATAGCTCACTTTTATAGGAATGTGACTGTACTGTGGTCAATGGATAGATAGTCCACGCTTCTAAAACACAACACAACATTTAATTATTTACATAAAATTCAAAGGAGACTGGCAATGGTTGATACATTGCGCTTACGTCGTAACTTACATGGAGAACAACAACAACAAACTGGCGGGGAATCCTCGCCCGCGCCCCTTCCAGTCCAAAGCGCTTGTAGCGCCCTCTCACAAATTATGATATACGGAGGAAACACTCCCCCGGGGATTGAAATGCAAATTTCAATATACATTAACATATAAATTTGCAAAAAAAAAATGTTCACACAAGAAAAATTATAGCATATAACAACTTACATACACAATAATAATACAAGAATAAATTCACTATAACACTAGAATAAATACAGAAATAATATACACATTTTAAAGTTTGCTTAGGGAAAGAAAGGAAATTTGTTACTCAACTGGTAATATACAGACATCTCGGACGTTTCTTTTAAAAATTCGCCCATCTGGTAAGCGTAAATTCACCGTTCGAATTATATTATCCCTTCCCTTAAAAACTTCTACTATTCTACCAACCAACCATTTGGTGGAAGGTAAATTTTCCTGCTTTAATAGTACCAAAGTTCCTTTCTGTACATCATCTTTTTTAAATTTCCATTTCCCCCTCTGTTGGAGATTATTCAAATAATCGCGCTTCCAAAGTTTCCAAATTTGTTGGCTAAATTTGGTGATTATCTGCCATTTTGCCAATCTATTTTCATTAATTTCACCTAACTGAGGTTCGGCGATCGAAGTAATTGGCCTACCGATAAGGAAATGTGAGGGTGTCAAAGTTTCGAAATTTTCAAAATCTGGGGATAGTGGGGTAAGGGGGCGAGAGTTCAAAACTCCCTCAATTTCCACTAATATCGTTAAAAATTCTTCTAAAGTTAATTTTTGATCACCTATTACCCTTTTCAAATGAAACTTGAACGATTTTACGGCTGCTTCCCAGATGCCGCCAAAATTAGGAGATTTGGGGGGAATAAATTCCCATTTGATACCCTCCTGGGTTAAAAAGTTACACAATTCCTCATCTGGGACACTAACCAGTTTATGCAATTTTTTCAACTCGATGTCAGCTCCAATGAACGTTTTTGCATTATCAGATAGAATTTTGGCACATTTCCCTCGTCTGCCAAAGAAACGTTTTAAACTAGCTATAAAAGCTTGAGTTGTGAGATCTGAAACAAAGTCCAGGTGTATTGCTTTGGTGCATAGACATATATACACTACTACATAAACTTTATTTAATACACCCTTCCTTTGATTTCTAAATTTAATAGAAAAGGGTCCACAGTAATCCAGGCCTGTCACGGAAAATGCAAAATTTGGGGTCACACGTTCCCTTGGCAGATCGGCCATCAACTGGGAGCTGACAACAGGCTTATTTTTGAAGCATGTCACACATTTGTGAACAATTTTCCGGCAATTATTCCTGCCATTAAGTGGCCAAAATTTCTGTCTAACATGGAAAAGCAAGGCTTGTGGGCCTAAATGAAAATACTTCAAATGGAAATAATTTAAGATAATATTTGTTAACTTATGATTGGCAGGCAACACAATTGGAAATTTAGAGTTAGGCGGCAAATCGGCATGCGATAAACGGCCACCAACTCTAATTAATCCTTCATTTCCCAGGAATACATTTAAAGAAGATAATCTACTATTATGCTTAACAGGCTTACCCTTTTTGAGACATTTTATTTCATCTCGAAACTCACCCTTTTGTGCTGACCGAATTAAAAATAATTCGGCTTGTCTCACTTCATCTAGTGTTAGTGGTCCCCTTGTTTTCTGTGGGTTGCGACAATTCTTGTAAAATCTAAAAATAAAACTAATTATACGTATTAATTTTATAAAATTATTAGTCAATGAAAAAATGTGTTCAATTATAGAATGTTCAGTGGTGATAGATAAGGTGGTAAAGTCATGAATATTGTCCACGGAGTCTCTTTTTAGTTCATTTAAATAGATCTCCTGATCTGGAACTACTAGTGATTGTTCGTTGTTACAAATATCTAACGAGTCCTTGAGAAATTCTGGACCAGTCCACCATTTGTGACTCTGAATAAGATCTTCCGATTTTATACCTCTAGTCAGCAAATCTGCAGGATTCTCAGACCCTGCACAATGAAACCACCTGGATGGGTCTGTCAGTGATTGGATTTCTTTGACCCGGTTAGACACGAATGATTTCCACCTATTTGCAGACCCCTTTATCCAATAAAGGGCAATCTGGGAATCGGTCCATAGAAACATAGAAGACGGTCCCTTGCGATCTAGCACCTTCTTCACCTCACAAGTTAGACGCGCTGCTAGTAATGCACCCAACAGTTCCAGCCGGGGTAATGACACCTTTCTCAGGGGAGCCACTCTGCTTTTCGATGTTAGCAATTTAATGGAAGACTGGGTCTTGGAATATATTTGGAGATATATGACAGCACCGTATGCTTTGGGACTGGCATCGGCAAAGGTGTGCAGTATTACTTTATATTCAGAGTCTTCAGGGAACTGAAACACATTTCGAGGAATATTTAGTTGTACTAATTGAGGTAACTCGGAACACCATTGTTCCCACAGCTTTGAAATATCGGGGGGCAATTCTTCATCCCATGTTAAATTCCTATTCCACAATTCTTGAAACAACAGTTTAATTCGTATTGTAAATGGCGATATGAGACCCAAGGGGTCAAAAATTCTACCTGCTACTTGCAGAACGAACCTCTTCGTATTTTTTGCCTTGCACAAAAATTCTACTAAATTATCAATATCGATCATCAACATGTCCTGTTTAGGTTGCCATAACAGTCCTAATACCTTATGTGGTTTATTTTCCTCAAAGGGCTGAGGTAAAGTACTAAACCCGTTCTTCTCCCACGATTCCATTACTACTTCGTTGTTCGATATCCATTTTCGAAAAGTCATACTAGCTTCCTTCATAATTCTGTGTGATTGTTGTGAAATGTTCAGTGCATCTTGTACCGTGTCGCTACCGGCAATGAGATCATCAACATAAATACAACTATCGAGTATTTCGGTTGTCACCGGATATTCCTTCTTAAATTTACTAAGATGTTGTTTTATAGTGGCTGATAGTAAAAATGGGCTTGAGTTCAAACCAAATGTTAGGCGTAAGAATCTGTACATAATAACTTTAAATTCATCACCGTTGACAGGATTGTCATCTATAAACAAGAATCTTAAAACGTCTCTATCCTTTTCGTTGATAGAAATTTGTAAAAAGGCCTTTTCTATGTCGGCCAAAACAGCAATTTTATTTAATCTAAAAAAAATCAACAAATGGAAAATGTTCGGA
This sequence comes from Maratus speciosus, assembly GCA_963932465.1. Lineage (NCBI taxonomy): Eukaryota > Metazoa > Arthropoda > Arachnida > Araneae > Salticidae > Maratus > Maratus speciosus. Next base: position 7,347,252 of record OZ010792.1, on the reverse strand, counting down.
TTTAGGTTACTGCCTGCATCCAAACAGTCATTCAAGGACAACTCACCTGCTTCATGCGAACTCGCATCAAAAACAATGCGACATTTTGTGTATACACTGTCTTGTTTAAATACCGTATGGTGAGGTAAATAAAAAATCGGGTTGTTAGAATTTTCTTCTGACTCAGGAACAATTTCAATAATTTTCATCTCTAAATATTCGTCTAAAATTTTACGATAATTTTCATATAAACTTGTATCACGTTTCATTCTTTTTACGAGAGTAGCGAGCCGTGTTTGCGCTATCTGGTAATTATTGTTTAGTTCTTCCAAATCCCGTTTCCATGGGAGACAGATTTCATATCTGTTATTTATAAACCGCACCTTTTCCCGAAATTTCTCTAAAATATCTTCATTTTTTACATTAACTGGGTCATCCCTAATTCCTATTGTCTCTAAATCCCAGAACACCTTCAAATCTAATTCATCTTGATTTTCTAATAAATAACAATTATATTTAGTTTCGCTATTTTCGTTTTCATCATGTATAACTCCACCTGCAATCCAGCCTAAATAAGAGTTTTGTAAAATTATAGAAGTCTCAGGAATTTTCATTTGACCAGTTAATAACAAATCATAATAAACATCTGCCCCCAATAGCACCTGAATTCGCTGTGGTTCAAAAAACTTTGGGTTAGCATAAACCAAATTACGTGGTAGTTTCAGATTAGAAATATCTACGCCACTCATAGGATTTAAATCAGTTATTTTAGGAACCAAAAACATGTTACAGAATTTTTTAAATGTTCGATCTTTGTTTGAAATTTCGACATGTATTCTGTTTTTAATTTTACAGATTGCATCATTTAATCCGGAAACAACTGACCTTACTTTATATTTATCTAATCCTAATAATTCTGCTGCAGAAAAGGTAATTAAAGATATATTACTAGCTGTATCTAAAATAGCAACAAAAGGAAAAAAAAAATCATTTCTTCCCCTCAAATAAACTGTCGCTGTTGAAATCAACGCATTATAGCTGGCGCCGGACACTGTCTGGTTATAATTATTTTGACAGCTCAAGGTCTTCGCATTTGAAATAATTTCCACAGAATTAGTATTTATTTTTTCTTCATTTTTAATCGGAGATGAATTCATGATATGATTACTTTGTTTATTTTCATAACAAGATTTCGAAAAGTTAGCTCCATGAAGTGTGGTATGGTGATCTGAGTAACAAACCTTGCATTTATTATTTAATTTATTACATCGGTTAAGGGTATGAGGAGATAAGCAATTATAACATAATCGTAATTTTCGTATTTGATTTAATCTTTCCTGAACCGGTGAAGCTAAATACTTTTGACATCGAAAAATCAAATGGGGTTGTTTACAAATTGCGCAATTAAGTTTGTCACCTTGTAAAACGAAAGATTTTTGCTTAGAGGCAATTTCAAACCTAGGTTTCGTAGCGATATTGTTTTTTCGTACATTTTCTAAAGCTTGAGCTCTTTTCAGTAAAAAATCAATAAAATTATTCCACTCAGGTAACTCGTTAGAATCAAGAGACATTTCAAAAGCTTTTCTTGATTCATCATCGATTCTTTGTAAAACAAAATACATTAAAATGGATTCTGATAAAGTGTTTTGTTCAAGTTCTAATTGTTTTAAAGCTCTCAAATGGCTCAATAAATTATCTACCAAATTGCGTATTTCCTTCGCGTTTTCAATTTTTATTTTGTTATTACTCAATAATTCTGAAATATGACTATTTACCAATAATCTTTTGTTTTCAAATCGTTTTTTTAAAGCTTCGAATAAGGAAGTATAAGAATCGTCAATATTTTGTAATTGTTTCACAGGCCCGGTTAAGGATGATTGTAAATAATACAGCTTTTGCGCATCATTTAACTCAACGTTACTATCTATTAAAGTGGTGAATTGTAACTTAAAATTCATCCACTCTGTATATCGCCCCGAAAATTGGGGTAGATTAATTGACGGCAATTTGATTTTTGCCTCATTAGAAATGCCTCTATCATTACTATTATTTTGACTTTCAACACTAGAAATACTAGGTTTTATTAAATCAAGAAGGCTTACTTCGATAGCTTCTAACTGTTCTTCGATTTCAGTCAAGGAATTTTCAAACTCCTCTAAATCCTCGTCGGCTATAATAGAGTATGCTTCGTTTCTTAATTCATCAGTCTTCTTTTTCAACGTTTGAAGAGAATTTAATTTCAAATCCAATTCTTTAGGGCCAAGTTTCGATTTCAATGCATTCGATATTCTGGTTACCTGGCCGCGTATATTTCCTCGTTTCCGATTAAGAACCACAGTTCCTGAAATCGCTGGAGTAGCAACAGACATTGTACTCTAAATTCTGTAAATAAATAATCCGAAATATCCAAGGGCTTGATTCTTCACAGTGTTCTAAATGAGCGCTGCGGCTCGTACGACCAAAAACTTTGTATTCGATAGCTCACTTTTATAGGAATGTGACTGTACTGTGGTCAATGGATAGATAGTCCACGCTTCTAAAACACAACACAACATTTAATTATTTACATAAAATTCAAAGGAGACTGGCAATGGTTGATACATTGCGCTTACGTCGTAACTTACATGGAGAACAACAACAACAAACTGGCGGGGAATCCTCGCCCGCGCCCCTTCCAGTCCAAAGCGCTTGTAGCGCCCTCTCACAAATTATGATATACGGAGGAAACAAGTACTTTTTTTTCTCTACTAGGGGGCTCTGCCCCCTACGAGCTACGCTCGCCAACCCCTGTTCAGACACCGCAGACTCTAAAAGCAAGCTAATTTGATCAGCTTTAAAAAGATTTCGGAAAATTGATTTATAATTTAAAAAACAGTGGCGATCTATCTATAAACGGGTTTCTATTCCTTTCTCTTTGATTGCGGAATTTTAAGGCCAAATCAGCTGGTGTTAAACGATATAATGGCTGTTTTCGTCTTTGCTTAAATAAAATCAGTTAAACATTTCAAAAAAAGCTAATATAAAACGAATTAAGTAAACAGAGTCTTTTCCTCTCCCGGTATTTTTTAACAAAGCGAAAAGAAAGTACTTTTAAATAAAACAATTTAAATGTATGGTTTTTAATCTGACGTAATTTGCACCAAACTTTTCTTTCTCTTTTTAATATTCACGTAAAAATACTTTTGTTAGAAATGAAATATTATTTGCGCTGAAATAGTTGAAAAGATCATCTCAAAATATCAAATGTCTCGCTCAATTTTTAAATTTAAACTGTTTTGCAATATTATTTTTTGTTCGTTTCACGTAATAAGTGTACTGTGACGTAAATGTGACGTAATTTCTCCTATTTAAGACTTCTAATGCATGTTAATGAATTTATTATTTTACAATATCCTTTTTTTAAAAAAATTCACGTGTAAATATAGTTTTTATGACGTAATTTTCAATAAGTTTCTACTTTTTATACCTAATTATTTAATTTTAATTTGAAGGGTTTTTTTATGTTTGTAATAGTCACGTGTAAATATTTTTTTTTCTTTGAAGCAAACATTATTGTTTGCGCTGTTTATACAGTTGGCAACAGTTTAAATTAATACTATTTTCTAAAATATGTAAAAAATATCTCTCGAAATGCTGAAAATTTGAATTTAAAATAGAAATAAAACCTCAAAAAATGAGTTAAATTAAAATAATAAATACAGTCTGCACACCGGGAACTTCTACCGAATAACATGAGCTAAAAATGATTAAATTCCCATGTACAGTTTTTGCTCCTATAAAACTTTTTTAATGGAACGATTTTGTCCAACTTTAGCATTAAATATTTCTTAAAATAATTCTTCGATTTGAAAACTGTCTGCATCAGCGTGTTTATCAAACATTTCTCTATAAGACCACCGATTTTCATTTTCTTTTTTTGCAATAGTTTTCTTAATATTAACGAAGGAAGACCTCCGGTCACAAAAAATTCAAAACCGGCGACGGCGGTGAAAGCGTTAGTTACTTTATTTATTTATTTATTTTAGAATAGAGAGATACGAAAGGGTAAAAATTGAAAATGTGCATTGCTTAGAAGTTAAACAAATTGCAGTAGAGATTATCAGTATTTAACCATACAATGATACATCTGCTTCGTTTTACGGCTGGTTTATGGAACGGAACGTTATTTTTTAGAGACGACGCATTAATTGCCGCCAGAAGGAAATAGCATATCGGGGGCTAAAAAAGAAAAAACTCCTTCCGGCCAGTGCCGGGAGGAAGAGGTAGCTTTCATATTCCTTATTTTAAAAAAGCCAACTTATATCATTCAAACCCACGAAGCTCAATTTAGTGGAAACCGAATATAGGAGATTCAATACTAATTTTTATCAATATAATGAATGAGAATTTCGCGAAATTAGTCAGCTTTATCCAAGCAGCTTTTCTTTAAAGTAACTGATATTTGGCTGCCAAATTCGGCGATTTCTTAAAGTGCCTGCCATTTTAAGACAACATGGTGGATGAGGCTAACCAGTGAACTTGGTCGAGACCTTAGTAATTGCTGTGCACATGCTTACTCACATCGGAATCGGTTGATATATACGAGTGCTGTCGCATGCAAAAAATCAGATTTTTCAAAATGTCACCCACAATAGAAATTGAAACTGCTATATCTGAGCCATTTTTTAAGGTATAGACAAACAAAAAATGCTCCTGAATTCTTATATCAAGGTCAAATACTTAAGAAAGAAACCTTTTTCAATTTCTAATTTTTTTGCACCTCACTTTAAATATATATATATTTTTTATTATTTAATGGCCGCCATTTTGAAACTAGATGGCTGATGAATCTGGCCAGAGAACTTGGTCGAGGTATTGATGTATACTATCCACATGCCTTCTTACATCGAAATAGGCGAATACGTGTGTTATCGCGTGGCAAATACAAGATCGTTTCAAAATGTTAGCCATGCTAGAAATTCAAAGTGCTATAATTCAAACATTTTTTAAGATATAAACAAAAGAACAAATTTTCAGAAACAAAAACTGCTCCGGAATCTTTATATCAAGGCCAAACACATAAAAAAAAATCTTTTTCATTTTCCAATTTTTTAATACCTTATTTTAAATTTTAAATTTAATTTATTTTTAAATGACAACCCTTTTGAAACAAGATGGCGAATGAAGCTGGCCAACGAACTCGGTCGAGACATTGGTGTACTATGTACAGACCAAGTTACATCCAAATCGGTTCATAAATACGCCTGTTATCGCGTGACAAAAATCAGGTCGTTTTAAAATGTCAGCCACAATAGAAATTCAAAATGCAATTACTCAGTCATTTTTTTAGATATAGACGAAACAAAAACTGTTCCGGAATCTTTGTGTTAAGGTCAAACACATACGAAAAAAAAATCTTTTTCATTTTCCAATTTTTTGGTATCTCATTTTAATTTTTTTATTTTTTTAAATGGCCGCCATTTTGAAACAAGATGGCGGATGAAGCTGGCCAACGAACTCGGTCGAGATATTTGTATGTACTATGTACACACCAAGGTACATCCAAATCGGTTCATAAATACGCCTGTTATTACGTGACAAAAATCAGGACGTTTCAAAATGTCAGCCACGCTAGAAATTCAAAATGCTATAACTCAGCCATTTCTTAAGATATAGATGAAACAAAAACTGCTCCCGAATCTTTTTATCAAGGTCAAACACATAAGTAGAAAATATTTTTTCAATTTTCAATTTTTTGGTACCACATTTCAAATTTAAATTTTTCTTAAAAATTTAAATGGCCGCCATTTTTAAACAAGATGGCGGATGAAACTGGCCAACGAACCCGGTCGAGACATTGGTATGTACTATGTATAAACGAAGTTACACCCAAATCGGTTCATAAATACGCCTTTTATCGCGTGACAAAATTCAGGACGTTTCAAAATGTCAGCCACGCTAGAAATTCAAAATGCTGCAACTCAGCCATTTTTTAAGATATAGACGAAACAAAAACTCCTACGAAATCTTTGTATAAAGGTCAAATACATAAGAAAAAAAATATTTTTCCATTTTCAATTTTTTGGTACCACATTTCAAATTTTAATTTTTTTTTTAAATTTTAAATGGCCGCCATTTTGAAACAAAATGGCGGATGAAGCTGGCCAACGAACTCGGTCGAGACATTGGTATATACTATGTACGCACCGAATTACATCGAAATCGGTTCATAAATACGCCTTTTATCGCGTGACAAAATTCAGGACGTTTCAAAATGCCAGCTACGCTAGTAATTCACAATGCTATAACTCAGCCATTTTTTAAGATATAGACGAAACAAAAACTGCTCCAGATTCTTTGTATAAAGGTCAAGTACATAAGAAAAAAATATTTTTAAATTTTTAATTTTTTGGTACCACATTTCAAATTTAAATTTTTAAAAAATTTTTTAAATGGCCGCCATTTTGAAACAAAACGGCGGATGAAGCTGGCCAACGAGCTCGGTCGAGACATTGGTATGTACTATGTACACACCGAATTACATCGAAATCGGTTCATAATTACGAGAGTTAGAGTGTGACATAGGTCACATATATATATATATATATATATAACCATTAATTAAACATAACCATCCACCGTCAATTATTATGAATTAAAGCTGTAAGTATTTAAAAAAAAAAAAAAAAAAAAAAAATAATAATAATAATATAAGAATTATTATGGAAGAAAAAGAAAAAAGTGGAAACCGACAAAAATTGAAAAGCTTATACATTGAATTACGTTATCAAGGGCACAGAATTCAATGATATAAGCAAAATGGTAGTTTTCTGTGGGAAAAATAAACTAAAGCTAAAAGTTATTTTTCCCTGTGCCCAAACAACCAAAAAATCAAGTGAATTGATTAAAAATGAAAGCAGAATAGAAACAAATATTGTGAAATGGAAGAATCAATAAAATGTATTTAAATATTTATAGGATATAAAATATAAATGATAAACACCATACCGATTAATATTTCAGTATTTTACAAAAAACCACGCGCACATGGCTGCCAGTATATCAAAAAGATTAAGGTGAATAAAACAGTTAAGAAATCACAGTAAATGATACCAAAGGATGCAGTTAATACAATTTGAAATAAAATTTGAAATACCTTGTTAAACACATTTAATCTAATATAAAATAAATAGATATTAATTACATTATTTAAAATGCACTATTAAATTAATTAATAACAGTTTAACAATATCGTCAAAATTTAGCTAAAAATACCCCCTGGTGTATTAAATTATAACTGAAATGGAGCTAGAAAAATTAAAAATAGGAGCTATCTTAAAGAGACAAATTTAGTGCTGCCATCTAGTATTACTTCTATTAAACAACTAACGCAAGATAAATATTTGTAAGCATTTGAATGTAAATAACTGTATAAATAATTGTAAGCATTTGAATGTAAATAACTGTATAAACAGCAAAACCAAACATATCCTTATATATAGAGAAATATAAACCGAATATAAACCACACAATGTATTTAAAAACTATTGTAAATAAAATTTAAAAGCATACAATATATTCTATTAGCTAACTTATTTAAACAAAACTAAGAATTTAAATAATCTAGAACATTGATAATATATAGCATATAGCTATATGCTATAAAACAAAATAAATTCAGTAATAATTAATATAAATAATTATTAAATTTAAAAATTATTTTTTAATGAATTATATATCAGATATTTATAAAATGAACAGGAAATAAAAAACATGTGGAAGTAAATAGAAGGTTAAATGATACTTAAAAACCCATTACTCAAAAAGCACAAATATAGAGTGTGGATTATTTTCAGACATCCATAAAAAACCATAAAGTATGAATGTGGGACATTCAAAAACATTAAACCGATAATAAATATTAAAAAGAATAGAGTAATAATAATAAAAATAATTACACAATTTTAATGCATACAGTATAACTATATTTATATTAAACATATTTATATGTATATTATTCACTATAAGAATGGCATACTATTAGTAATTAATATGATATTGTCCTTAGTAAATTTAAAATTTAATAAATATATATATATATATATCAATTTTGAACGGAGGGTGGTTTCGGGGTCTGGGGGTCATGATCGATGAAAATATACCAAAATTTTTTGAAATCGCTTTCCTCCGAACGGCTGCAATAGGTAGCTTTTTGTAATGAAAGCTACCTAAAAAAAGGAGAGAACTAGGGGATCCAACCCAGGCTTCCCGGATTACAGAATATATGTGAAAACCATTTTTTTTTTTTTTTTTTTTTAAGAAAGCTCTAATAGGTTTTTTACTTTTTTTCCCCCTCAGATTCACCACTAACAAGACCGAACAGCCTTTTTCCTTCTATATACAGTAAACTCTCTGTAAGGCGGGCTCTGTGTAAGACGGAAATCTGTTAACTCTGAAAGATTTTCAAGTCCCTTTGAATACATAGACATTGAGTAAAATTTGTCTAAGGCGGAATATTGTCTACTACGGAAAAATTTCTCGGTCCCGATCGATTCCGCCTTAGACAGAGTTTACTGTATATAAAAAAGTAACGGTTTGAAAATGGACCAATGAAAATCTGCGTAGATAGATATTCCCGGTACACTCCTAGATCGGCATCCATATTTTTGTGACCGGGGGTCTTTCTTCGTTAATATTAAGAAAACTGTTACATACAAAAATATGAAAATTGGTGGTATTATAGAGAAATGTTTGATAAACACGCTGATACAGACAGTTTTAAATCTAATAATTATTTTAAGAGATATTTAATGTTAAAGTTGGTCAAAATCGTTCCATTAAAAAAGTTTTATAGGAGCAAAAACTATACATAGGAATTTAAACATTTTTAGATCATTTTATACATTAGAACTCCCTTGTGTACAGACTGCATTTCTTTTTTTAATTTGATTCATTTTTTGAGGATTTATTTCCATTTTAAATTGAAATTTTCAGCATTTTGAAAGATATTTTTTACATATTTTAGAAAAAGGTATTATTTTAAGCTGTTGCGAATTTTTAAAAAAGCGCAAAGTATAATATTGCCTTCAAATTAAAATTCGTATTAAAAATCAGGACAATATTGACAATTACGTCATAAAAACTATAGTTACACGTGAATTTTAAAAGAGAAAGAAAATTTTGAAATAATAAATTCATTATTATGCGATAAAAGTTGTAAATAGAGGAAATTACGTCATATTTAAAAAGGCCAAATAATTAATAGTTGGCAAAACAGTTTAAATTTAAAAATATATTTGCGCGAGACATTTATTTCATATTTTGAGATAATCTTTTCAACTATTATCATGAATTCTAAGACAGCGTAAATAATATTTCCTTTCTAACAACAAAAGTATTTTCATGTGAATATTAAAAAAAGAAAGAAAACTTTAGTGAAAATTACGTCAGATTTAAAACGATACATTCCAAATGTCTTATTTAAAAGAACTTGCTTATAGCGTTGTTAAAGAATACCGAGAATCAAAGACTCTGTTTACATAATTTATTTTACATTACCTTATTTTCTAATTTTTAATTTTTTTTCTTTTTTTTTTTTTATCAAAGACGAAAACGGCCATTGTATCTCTTAAAAGCAGCTGATTTGGCCTTAGAAATTTCCGATCAAAGGAAAATGAATGAAAATCTGTTTACAGGGAGATCGCCACTGTTTTTTTTTTTTTTTTAATTATAATTCAATATTTTTAAAGCCGATGAAATTAGCGTGCTTTTAGAATCTGGGTAAGCTGAACGGGGGTTGGCGAGCGCAGCTCGTAGGGGGCAGAGCCCCCTAGTGTTAGAAAAAAAATCTATTAATTATTCAAAGAATGTTGTGAAATTTATTAAATCGATACTTTCGTATCAGTCGCAAGTCAGAAGTTAATAGAGGAAGAAATCGCCAAAGATTTCACTATTTACAGCAGGCTTTTTTACTCTGATCATTTCGGTGGTTTAAACGCATTGGTCCGATTACATGCCTGCTAAATTTGTGTCTTATTTATATTATTTATTTATAAATTTATTTATTAATGAGGTTTTAATTTCGTTATAGAAAACAAGTTTGTAACAAACGTTTAACTGCTTCACTTATATTGCTTTAAGTGCAAACGAATTAATCTATATTTATGACCGAAATATGTTTTTGAAATTGGGCTGCACGCATAAGAGATAGATTTTTAAAATGCTCGAAAATTATTTTTCATGCTCGAAAATTATTTTAAGAGGCATAAAATCAGTAAATTGAAATACCGTTTTCAAATAAATTACTTTTCCCATATTCGACGGTGTAAAAAATGAAACTGTTCAATCTTTAAATTTTTTAAAAAGAATGCAGTAAAAATGAAATTTATTTGCCAATTGTTGCCATTGTCGGTATGACGTCAGCGTTACACACTGACAGGTTTTTGATTTATAATATATATATATATATGCAATACATTATATGTTATTTTCATTACTTACCTTTATGACGTATGAAAACACACTTTATGGCAATACATAACACAAGACATTGATACCTTCAAAACGTTTTAATACAATAACAAACATTTGCATTTTTAGTCTATTTTCTCCCTCCACTTAGTGAAAAATGACGAACCGTGAATATACACAAAATTTTCCGGAGACGTTTCATTTATCCAAGAAAACAGCATAATTTCCGTAATTCATATTTTTAGATTACAAATCCGTATAAATCCAATAAGTTTTCCATAAATTTCACGGAATATTTCTGTATTGCTTTCAAAACAGTACAAGTTCCGTAAATGATGTTTAGAAATAGTGTTGTGTTTGGAAAGCGAAATATTTAATTACTGTATATACTTGTGTTACAGTGATATTATTTTCAACGAAACACCAATATTGGATAAATGTATCTATATATTGGAAGTATATCCAACCATTTCCGATATTTGCTAAATAGAATTGCTTTTACATTGGTTTTCAAGTAAAACCAATAAATTGGGGGTAAATGTTGTTTCTGTACTGTTGTTTTGAATTAAATATAGATATTCTGACCTAGATGTAAACGTATCCTTGAAAGTGTAGAATGAAATTCATAAAGATGGAAGTTTGTCCTTGAAACATTATTTTTTGTCCTGGAAACGAATTTTTTTTTAATACGGAAATATGAAAAAAAAGAAAAAATTTTGTAAAAAAACGGAAATTTTCCGGATTTTATGGAAATCTTTTTTCATTAAAATACGGGAATAGTGCTGGGGTCTCGGTTGCCAGTACAATTTCTGTGTTTTAACGTAAATTTTTTTTACAGTGTACTTAAACGTTCTGGCGAAGTTACGTGAAGATACGATACTTATATTTGCATTAAAAAAAAAAAAAGCACTGGACTGCATTCCTTTACCTTTAAATGTATCAAAGTTCCAATCTTGCAATTCATTTTCTTCAGTTCAAGATTTTTATTTATTTTTTATTTTTACATTTTTTTTTTACCTTTAAAATGATTCAACTACAATAGATATGTAAGAAATGACATATATATATATATTCTCCAAATAATCAAAAAGGCTAGGTATATTCAATAGAATTAGGGATGGATTTTGAAATAGAACTATTGCATATTTTCTAAAGTAAATGAAGCATTTCTTGTTTTTTCACTCATTTTAACACAGATACGGACGTTTTATTTATTTTTTTTCTCATAAATTAATAGATTTATAGAAATATCACTACTTGAAGCTATATAGGATACTCCTGTAAATATTCGGAAAATAGTTTTGTTTAAAAATTTCATTCTAGATATATAAAGGAGGTATACAAGAAGGCACGATTTTAAAAAAAAAAAAAAAGAAAAAGAAAATCAAAGAGTACGAAATACCTTATAAATAGGAAAATGTGAAATAATAAATTATTAAATAACATAATGTAAAAAAATCCTGAAACTTTTATCTGCGTATGATCTGATTTTTCACTTGAAATAATACATTTTTATTTATCAAAAAATCTTTTCTTCTCAGTAAAAATTAGACACAAAAAAATGATGTCATTCGCTTACGAGAAGAAAAAAAAAATCTAGTTTAAAAAATGCAAATTCTCAGCTCAAATAAATGAGATTTTACTGGACTTTTTCCAAGGAATTCTACAAATGAATATACAGATAGAACGAAATTATTAATCTCTTTCAATTACGTTGAGATGAATTAAAAATGGGAAAGAATTTTATTCGTTTTATAAATTAGTTAAGCATTTACAGAGATTTTGATCTATGCGCAGTTCTAGGATAAAAGAAAACAAGGACAGGAGATTTAATTGTTAAAAGTTAAATTTAGTGATTAAGTACATTTGGAAATTCATTTCATTTGTATTTTTAGTTTTAGTTTTCAGATATATATATATATATATATATATATATTTAATTTTCAAGACAAATTTTACCAACTGATTAAATTTTTTAATAAAATGGAAGTCTGGAAACAAGAACTGTCTTAGTTGCAGATTTTATGTATGTTAAAGTGAAGATTTTTATAAATAAATAACTTTATTTTGTTATTACTGTTATTTTAAATATCATTCTTTCCGTTGTAGGTACCAAAGTTGCAAGAATTACCTAACCTCCTAATTTCGTAACTTTAGGAGAAGAGGTGGAGACTATGCGTAAATGCGTCTCTCATTAGCAGTTGTTGGTGTGTTAGGTGCTTAATTTTTCTCTATGAATTCGCATCACAAATACCATTGCAATTCTAAATCTTATAGATCTGGTAATGAACCATCTGACATGTCACTGTCAAAACTACTCAGAAACGTTTCAGAAATTCAGAATTGCTTCTTAAAATCTGAGAAATCAATTGTGTTCTGTAGTTTTGGGATATAAAAGAACACTTTTTGGAATCGTGGGTAATTCGGTGTTTTGAATTTCGTAATAGTTTCGTAAATATCTGACTTTTTTGTACAGCGTGGGATGCGTTCATTTCAATCACAAACGAATCTGAAACATTATAGTCATATAGGAGCTTCCTTTTTTTCAAAGGGAAAAACATTTTGATTCTATGGGTATTCACGAGAACAAATGGGTGGGTTTCAGAAAGAGAGAGAAAAAAACCCATATTCTATTAACCACATTTTTTTCCGACTATGCATGGGCAGGGGTAGCAGCATATAGGACAAATTCTATTGTTCTTACCAGTATTTTTTATGAATAATGCTCATAATACGTTCCTATTGCAATTCTTGCAAAAATGTCTCTTGAAGATTATTTATAAAAGATACTGGTAAGAACAATAAAATTTGTCCTATATGCTGCGACCCCTGCATGGGTAACATGCAATGAATGTTAAAAAGAGATGCAGTGTATGTCGAAGTTTGACAGATATGTATGATATAAAAAAAAAAGAATCTCTTACCAGAGAAATATCTCTTTCTATTTCTCTTTCTCGATTCAGGGAAAATTTAGGGCCTATTTAGGGGCCCTTCACAAAAAACCATTTAATAAAATAAGGTCCTTTAGGAAATTCCATTTCATAAAAACGTAGTGTGAAACCCCCAGTTATTGACACTTAACCAGTAACTGACACTTCAGCAAAAAACTCACTCAAATATGCATTTTCTTGTAAAATTCTGAAAAGTAATGTTTTCCTGTGGTAACTTAGATATCTATTTTTATTTTGGGGCCAATTTTTTCACCACTAGTTGGACAAGAACATATTCAATGAGGAAGGAACTTTTGAGAACACAAAAAGTGCCATTTTGAGGCAACCAACTTCTTTCTAAAATTAAGGTACAGTTAGAACCTCTTTTATCCGAAACTCTTTTAACCGAAATCCATTTTTAAAGCCTTTTTTTTTTTTTACTATCACAATCCTTGTGTGCAAAATCCATTTTGAAAGCTTTTTTTTTTTTTTTTTTTTTTTTTTTTTTTTTTTTTTTAATTATCATATTCCTTGTGTGCAAGCGGTCCTTTCCGAACTACGAGTACATATAAATATTTTCGATCCCCTTTCTTAGAGTTCCTTTCAATTTAACTTGAGCTCCCGTAAGCTGCGGAGTGGAACGAAGAAGTTACAAGAACGAAGAATTAACAAATTAGCAGTTCCGAAGCTTTTGAATGTTTTACAAAAGGTTTGGCTTGGCTGGAGAAGCAGAAAGACTGCGATACTCGAGAACTAATAATTTTAAAAACTCCCTGCAAAGCAAAGGCAATCGAAACTGCGACAAACAAAACATTTTTTCAAGCCCTTGTGATATATGTAAAATGTACTTAATTTCAAAATTAAAATTCAAGTAATTTATTCTTGTTTCTATTTTGCTATCTCTTTATTTTTATTAAGTACTTTTTACCACAGTTAGAAATATTGCATAAATTTCTCTTTAATCTTAAAATTGAAGTAGTCTCGATTTTCCGAAAGATGATCGGTCCAAATTACTTCGGATAATCGAGGTTCTACTGTATTTTTTTTTCTATCTATATATAATTCAAGCCTCCTAAACTTTTCTTAAAGCTATACTTGAAGAAATTAGTTAAAATATGCCTATATTACAGTAGGGCCATGTAGTAGTGTAGTTTATAGTTATTTAATTTAGCTTAATTGGTGGGGGATGCCAGTTATTAGTTCTAGGAATTTCAGTTCACCAGTCTCCGACAGGGGTTGTGAATTATTGGTTATATTAAAGAAATTTGAAAGCTATTATATGAACTGTTTAAAAAAAAAACACAATAATAAATTGAATTTATCTTGTAGTCAACACCCTTAAAATATAAATTGTTCTAGTAGTGTCTGACACCACTTGTTAGTTACTGGTTCTTAAATGGCAGTTATTAGATATCAGCATCTATTTATATAAAATCCAAGTCTCTGTGTGTCCCTCACAATTCCGGTTGGACCGCCTCATTCATCGTGGCCATGTTAGGATTCCTATGGAGAAATCGGTATGAGCTTCAACAATGAGTAATTATTGAAAAGTACTAATAGCAGCCACAATAGGTTACTTCAATAGAGCCAAATTTTGACCAGACAAAAATAAGTTGCCATATACGATCCCAACTTGGCGATAACTGGCTAATTTGGCGAAATTCCCATTGAAACCCAATAATTTTTTATAATCGAGTTCACCGAAATTTAATTTAAACTCCGCGCATTTAAGGGTTTTTTTTTTTTTCAAAATCTGTGGTTCAGAATTTAAAGTGTAATGTACGAAAAAGTGCGTCTTTACATATTACTAATAAAATAACCGTCCGCCACCAGAAGGCGCTGTATTGTCTGAGCTCCTAACTGCCTGATTTTAATGTGCTTTACATGGCCGAATACAGAAATTAAATTCTGGGTACTTTTCCAATACGGGGGCTTTGGCGAAATTGAGAAAACTGTATATATCTCATTTTCCGTCAGTTACTAATAATTTAAAACCTGAAAAGAAAAGACAGATCCATCTGTAGTATGATATCGCATATAAAAAATATTTAAGAATTGTGTTTTTTTTTTTTTTTTAAATAAAGATTAAAATATTTTTAAAGCATAAATTCCTTGAAATATAATATAACTTTTATTAGCCCCGGAACGGTATGCTATTTCTTTCTCCCAGCTTATTTTGTCTCCAAAAAATAACGTTACCTTACAGACGCTAGAAATAAACAAAGCAGATGTATTATTGTACAATTAAATGGTCTATAACAATTTTTTTAATTTCTAAGCATCGCACATTTTAAATGTTTATACCATCGTATCGGGGAAAAAAAGTATTTTTAAATGCAATTTGTTTGAAAACTGTATTTCAATTTATTTTTGAAATATTAATTTTTTGTAGTTTTTAGCATCATTTGTTTCATTTTGGCAACTCAAGTACTCCATTTATATAGAAAGTAAAGGGAAAACAGTTGAAAAATAGCAATTATATCTTTTTGTTGCCATTTTCTCATAACAACCGAAAGAAAATGTAATCAAAATACGTGCTATTTTGAAAAAAATATAAACGAATAATTTCTACGAATAATAAAACATGGAGCTATTATAAACAATATTTAATTTTAAGTATCTGTAGACCCTTTCAGTGTGACGTCAGTCATGACGTTTTGGTTGGAAACTGACTCCAAACAAACGGTTGCTATGCATCATTTTTTTTTAAATATAAATCGTGGAAAATGTTACCAGTACATATCAAGTATTAAAACACTTAGATGTCAGATATAGATATAAGATATAGCTGCAACACACAAACAAAATAGAAAATACAACATAGCAATCGTTTGTTTGGAGTCAGTTTCCAACGAAAACGTCACGACTGAAATCGTCTATATTAATGTTA
Organism: Maratus speciosus; assembly: GCA_963932465.1. Lineage (NCBI taxonomy): Eukaryota > Metazoa > Arthropoda > Arachnida > Araneae > Salticidae > Maratus > Maratus speciosus. The sequence continues at coordinate 7,331,004 of OZ010792.1, read as the reverse complement.
CAAACAAATGAATGCCTATGAATCATTAGATAGCCCTTCTTTTTTGGGTCCAGTTTCTTGAATGACGGCATCTTTTTGCTGCATTTGTGTATTATTTTGAGATAGTGACTTCCTATGCATGCTTTACTGTATATGTTTAAGAGTGGATCGTTAATGTGTAACTCTTAAGCGGATCCGAATGACGTCATTTTACATAAAATAAAAGTTTGTGCTTTAAGTCTTAAAATTGAAATATGTTTTGTACTATTTATATATACATATATTTTTTTTCATCGGGGGCGACACTAAATTCTGAAAAAGCAGAATTCCTGTTTTCTAGTTAGTACTATTAGATTTGCAAATGAAGTGTCAGACACTAGTTCACTTTTTGTCAGTTATTGGTTTTCCAAAATAGGGTTGATGTGAGTTACTGGAGTTATTGACCCTATTTATGAAAAAAAATATTTTTAATAATACAATGTATCAATTTTCAAAATGTTGTCAAAAATAATTTTTTAATGTATCCCTACTATCATTTCAAAAAGAAAATAAGTACAAAATGGATTTAAAATTTTGTAATAGTGATTTGACGAAGAAAGAATCCTCAAGGTAACAGTTACTGGGGATTTCACCCTACCCTTCAGTAATTATTTATATTTTTTTAGGTTTTAAAGCGTGTCATTTGCAAATAAAATAAGTTCACCAGATAAGACAAATTTAGCAGGGACTTAAAGAAGAAGTTGTTATTAATAAATGCTTGGTTCGAATTTGAGTAACTAGATTTCATATTTCTTTACAAAATTTTAGCTTTCCTTTAACTTTATATAATTTTTACTTTTCACAAAATGGGCCCCAAGAAAAAAAAAATGCCCGACACCGACCACTGCTAACATGAAATCTGTATAATATTAGAAAAAAACTAGTCAGATGTGGCAATCCCAAAACTTTCGTCTATCTCATACATGTTACTACTTCCTGAAAAATGCAGCATAGCAGCACCACCGGTTAGATGATTTACATCAAAAATCTAATTATCAACAACTTTGACAACTTCTAACTCAATCTGAAATTTCGTGAAAATCCGTGCATTAGTTTTTGAGATAGAGCTATTGCGAAAATTGTAAAAAAATCTGCATAGCAGCGCCATCTTTTAAGCGATTTACACCAAAAACTAATCAGGACCCATTTATACAAGGAAGTAACTGAATCTGAAACTTGATGAAAATTCATGCATTAGTTCTTGAGATACAGCTATCGCGGTAATCGTGAAAAATACAGCACATCAGCGTCACCTATTGGGCGATTTACACGAAAAATTAAACAGCGTTAATTTATATCAGGGACTAACTAAATCTGAAGTTTGATGAAAAGTCGTGCATTTTTTTTTCTTTGAGTTAGAGCTATTGCGATAATCATGAATAATGCAGCATAGCAGCGCCACCTATTGGGCGATTTTCAATAAATTGTAATCAGCACCTAACTATATCATGCACAAACTTAATCTGAAGTTTTATGAAAATCCGTGCAGTAGTTCCTGAGATGTAGCTATTGCACAAATCGGAAAAATGCCGCATAGCAGCGCCACCTGTTGGGCGATTTTCATCAAAAACTAATCAAGACCAGTTTATATCAAGGTCTAACTTAATCCAAAGTTTTGTGAAATTCCGTGCATTAGTTCTTGAGATAGAGCGCCCACAAAATTTTTGTCACATACAGACTCACAGAGTGACAGAGTGGCAGACAGACTCACAGACAGACATTTTCTAAAAACCATCAAATCGTGTTCAGGACATTCTAAAACGTAAAAAATCCGTCGAAAACCGGAAGTCGAAAATTTTCACGAATCCAATAATTTTTTCTTGTAAAGAGAGAAGAAAGTAAAAATAGAAAATAACTAAACTGATACGTAAAATATTGAATGAAATAAAATGATATAATACGGACACTGATACTGTACTTCATTTATGTATGACCTAAACTGAACTTGACAAAAAATAATATTTTAAAAACCAAGAGTAAGAATAAGATATAATCAGAATAAAAAGACAAACGAGATTAACTATTCACCTGAAAAGAGTACGTTAATTTTTTTTTTCAATGTAATTTTACAACTGAAAAGAGTTTTATTGAACTCGACTGTCAAAAAATCCCGCGGTCTGATGGACAAACGAATAGTTCAAAACAATTATGATTTTTCAGCTATATATTAAAAATGATATATAATTTGATTGAAATTTAAAATACAATATAAGTTAATTTGCTGGAATTAAAATGACCTTGCCAGTTTATATGCAGTTTTAAAAGAAAAATTACAAGAAGAGTGTAAAATTATTTCGGAACTCACAATGACATGCCATAATAATATTTGAAAAAAAAAATCCAGCATATAAATGAAAATCTCGTTGTTCAGAAAGATATAAATGCAAGAGAGTAGGGCGAATTACTCTGCCTTTAAAAACACTTCACACCAAGGAATTACGCTGAAGGTTTGTGGCTGAGGTTAACAAAGCAAATTCCAACATTCTGAAAAAAAGTCAAAGTGAACATTTTTGTCGTTTTGATAACTGCTTTTTGTTCATTGAAATTTTCAAAGAAGTGAGGCTTCCTCGTGGGAAAGATAAGCAAATCTGAGAATTGTCTGCATGACAAATAATTTTCGGAAGAAAACTACTTTTGACTGTAAACATATTTTAAAGACATGTATTGTTCATAAGAAGTCCAGGAACTCTTGCAACAAGAACAAAAAGACGTATCTAAGATCGCAATCTACTTATTCAATCAAAAGTACATTGTGTTTCAATGTAAGCAGAACAATCATTTAACAATAATGCATATATTGTAACGTTATTTTCAACAGATATACTTTGGAATATAAGAGAAATGTGATGAAACATCGAAAAATGCTGTAAGATCATATAGTTATTTGATTATGGCCTCCTATAATTAAATGTCAACTAACAACCGAAATAGGAAGCACTTGGCTCAGTGTTGTTTGGACGTGGACAGTAGTCTCTTCCGGCATTTATGATAGAATTGTTTAAAATATCTCAATAACTGTCATGATAAAAAAAAAAAAAAGGATGGGATTTGTAAAAAAAAAGTTCAATTGCCAAACAAACAAAAAAAAATCTTAAGGAAAAAAATACGGGCCGTGACAAAACAATGTTGTTTTTCGAAACCATAAATCATCATGTTCTTTGTGTTGTAGTAGAAAAGATAATTGCAGGCGGAATATGGCAAATTTCTTCGCTTTTTAGCACTGCTTATATCAAAAGACCACTTTGCAGGCGTGTGGCAGAGGTTATCAAACTTAATTTCAGCACTCTGCCAGTTTTTCAAAGAGAAGACGGGTAATTTGAAAGACGCGTTTTGTTCACTGAGGCTTTTAAAGTACTGGAATTTGTTCATTTTCAGGATAAGCTAATCTGAGAGATTACAGAATAAAAATTTCTAAAAAGGGGAAAAAAAGAACTTTGATTCTTAAGATTATATGTGGAGATGAATAAGGCACAATTGTTGTTACTGAGTGGAGTGGTAGATAGCTGATATTAGAGATTTATGTTGTAAGAAATAAAATGCAGCTTAAAAAAAAAAAAAAAAAAAAAGATGAAACAAAATAAATTGGTAAAAAAAAATTTAAACCTACATTTCATCGAAGATCTAATCTGTAATTGGGCTAAAAAAATTTCCCTTATCTATCTATACTAATAAAATAACAAATCGCTCTGTCTGTCTGTGTGCAATGGCTAGATCTATCGCACGTAGAAGCCTGAAAATTCAGGTGAGGTTAGCACAAGGCAGGTCCTGATATACCTGAGGCTCAAATTTTTAATTTTTTAAGGGCCAGGGCCCCTTGAAGCTTTAGTGCACTAAACTGTTAATAACATGCCCCTTTTCCATCCGATCTTCTTTGTTTTTCGGGTGAATTCTCCTTTCAGCTTCTTCTTTATTTCTACATTTCAGTTAAAACCTTGGCACCCTTGCAAGGGGGCGGTACAGGACCCCTTGAAGTTTTAGTGGACTAAATTGTTAATAAATTGCTTCTTTTTTAGCCGATCTTTATTTTTCGGATACTTTCTCCATTTAGTTATTCTCCCGTTTCTATATTCCAGTTAAGACCATGGGCCTGTCTAGGGTTCCGTAGGGCCCGGTACAGGGCCCCTTAAATTTTTTGCGTGCCATGCGTTTTTCACACCCAAATTTTCTCACATTCGCAGTGCGTAGTTTTAACGTTGAGTCTTGGACTCTTCTCTTTAGACCAACACTCTTACATATTTTTATTGGGGCCCTAGGGCCCTTTTTAAGCATTTCCCGAATTTTTTGCACTTTTTTTTCACATTATATTCTAATGATTAATTCATACCCTATGCTTAATCTTTACTAATAGAAGATCTAAAACGCTAAGTTAAACGTTTTAACATGTTTTCATGTTAGGGCCCTGTTCTCAACTATTAGTTGGCCTTTTTTCGGACCCCTATTATAACTCCCTTAAAAATAGTCCGATTCACTAGCTTTTTTTTCTAACAATATTTTACGTTCTCCAGCTATTACATGAATGACAAAAAAATATTTCAGACTTCAACTACCACCAATTTTGAATAAAAATCGTCTTCTTGGGGCCCCTGGTGTGTCTTCTTTGATCCAAATTCCTTCCAATTTTCTTTACCATAGTTCTAGCATACTCTAATTATATTAAAAAGTACTAAAAAGTGTATTTATACCAAACTACATGCTACTTAAGTCCCTTTCTCATTGGGGCCCGGTACAAGGCCCCCTGAAGTTTTTGCACCACAAATTATTAATAAATTGCCCCTCTTAATCCGATCTTCATTTTTGGAACCATTTTTCCATTTAGTTATTCTCCAGTTTCCATATTCTAGTTAAAATCCTGGGGCACCTTAGGGTCCTTTACGGCCCGTTCCGGGGCCCCTTGAACTTTTTGTGTGCTATGCATTTTTATACCCTAATTTACACCTTCTCATTGCATAATTTTAAAATTGAGTCTTGGGCTTTTCTCCCTAGACCAACACCCTCACATTTTTATTGGGGCTCTAGGGCCCCTTTTTAAGCATTTACCCTATTTTTGCGCATTTCTTTAAAATATTATTCTAATGATTATTTCATACCCTATGATTAATTTTGTCTAATTGAAGGTCTAAAACGCTAAGTACTAAAACATTTAAACATGTTTCCATGTTAGGGCCCTGCTCTCAACTATCAGTTGGGCCCTCTTGGTCCCCCTGTTATAGCTCCCTTAAAAATTATCCTATTCACGAACTTATTTTTTCTAACAACATCTTAGGTTCTCCAGCTACTACTACATGAACGACAAAAAAAAATTTGCATACTTCAGCTACCACCAATTTTGAATATTAATCGTCTTCTTGGGGCCTTTGTTGCAGCTCATTTAAAAACTATCCTATTCTATTGCAATTTTCTTTAACATAGTTTTAGCGTCTTCCAGCTACTTTAAAACCCCTAAAAATTTTTTTATACCCGATTATATTCCAGTTAAGAACCTGGCCCCCAAGGCACGGTCTTTCTATATACCTCAGCTACCACCTTTTTCGAACATTAATTTCATTTTTCAGCATCAACTTACGTCTACTCACTACAGCCGTAAATTAACAAACCGCGTTACTTTAAAGGTAACTTTAGATAATGGATTTCATATGTTTATTAACCCTTTCACCGTCCGAGGGTTTTGCAGTAATTTTATAAGAATGCTTGTAAATCCCAGGATATATATTTTTTAAATCTCAGTTTGATGCTATAATATCTTTAATATCACTACTTTCTATATAAGGTTAAAAATAAAATTCTGTTTAAAATATTTTGGACTACAGCCATTTTAACATGATTTCCAGGAACGGAAAAATCCGGGCCAGACGGTTAAAGGGTTAAATATCGTGTTAATGCTAAAAGTAATTCATGAAATTTACAAGGTGAGGCGGCATCTTCCACCACTTGGTGGCGCGTTATTTCCTCGGGTTTAAGGGTCCAATTTCAACGGGATTATCTTCCTTCAACTTAGATTACAATTCAGCTACTTTCTGTATTATGAAATTTTATCTTACAAGGAGAGGGCCAACCTTGTTAATCACAGATTTTGATTATTTTAATATATGTTGTAGGGTAGATACCCTTAGTGTCAGGTTCAATGGATTTTATCCGACGCTTCTTAGTTCTTGAGAAACCAGGGGGTCTAATAATAGTACACAACTTAAATACTTACTTTGCAACTGCTGTGATAGGTTGGCCGTAGCTCAGTTGGTATTGCGTTTGCCGGCTGATCCGCGGTCCCGGGTTCGATACCTGAATGCGCTACATTTGTTTTTCTCATTTTTATGTTTTATAAATATACTTGTAAGTATAATTAATAATCTCATTGTCAATTAAAATTTATAAAATTGTATATCAATTATAATTTTAACCTATTTAATTTTTTACTTTTAACTAAATAGTTGTATAAAACATCATAAAACTGTTAATTTTTTAAAAAATCACTTTTAAAATGTATTTGATATATTCTTTATCGATGCAGTGATGTTGAGCAATTGTGTCAATTCGTGATTTTAATGAAATATCATTTACGCATTGCTTTAACAAAGGAAGTCAATGCGATAATACTATTATTCTGTTTTTAAAATAACAAGCATAATTATATTAAAAATTATCATCAGAATTAAATTACAACCGATTTCTTGCATATTAAAGATTTTTGAATTTGTGATACGTATGCTTGCGTTTTCAATTATTTTTCTTTCACCTTTATCTTCTTTCTGCTTTTATTTTTATTTTATTTAAATATTCTTTTATTTTGTCATAACTAGATGGCACCACAACAGATTTTGTCAGGATTTTGGAACTTTCATCATTCAATAATAGATCCAATTTCTTTTTATACCTCTTTAAAAGAGGAGAAATAATAGTTTAAAAATAAAAAATGATAAATTTAAGTTTGTTAACATTATAATTAATGTATGATATTAAAATTTGTAATTGAAATTATTAAATTATAATTACAAGTATATTTAAAAAACAAAAAATGAGAAAAACAAATATAGCGTATTCAGGTATCGATCCCGGGCCCACGAATCAGCCGGTAAACGCCATGCCAACTGAGCTACGACCAACCTACCAAGCGGTTGCAATGTAAGTATTTAAGTTGTGTACTATTATTAGACCCCCCGGTTTCTCAAGAACTAAGGAGCGTTGGATAAAATCCGTTGAACCTGACACTAAGGGGTCTCTACCCTATAACATATATTAAAATAATCAAAATCCGTGATTAACAAGGTTGCCCTCTCCTTGTTAAACTTTAGTTACCAACATTTTCTAACATTAATGGTGCATTCTTTTATTTTTTGGATTCTATGGGCTTGATTCCTACGTGCTTTGGCTCACTCAACTTGGTTTTCGATTGTCTACGGCACGTGCGGGCACTTCCGGTACATGCTGCCATATGTAGTGGGGATCTAGATTACAGGTTCGTTCGGAAAGAAATTTGATGGGAACACACTAGACGCTGCGGAAGGCAATGGGTCTTCCGAAATTAGATTCATTTAAAAGAATTTCCAAAGATATAAAATCATACAAACTTAAGTTTTGTTTAAGGTTATTATCTACAAACCCCGGGCAACGCCGGGCGAGTCTGCTAGTTCAGAATAAAGAAGAGGAAAAATAAACAATAAACAAAATCCATGTACCAGAAAAATTATTTGCATTCAGTAGTCATATAGAAAGAAAGTTTGGGTTTTTTTTTTTTTTAATATAAATCGCAAATTTTCATTTTTTGGTTCTTTAATATCCCAGAAATGTAATTAATATTCCAGAAAATTCTATTAACTATAGTATTGTACACTTCAACGAAATTCATTTCAGAATTCCTTAGTTATATCTATAGGATTGTAACAGTTAAATTACAAATTCTACAAAAGATTATGAATAATTTAACTTGATTTCTTTATAATTATTTTGCAGTAATTAATTCTACGTAGCAAAGTAGATCATTTTACAAAGAGATCTTTTTTTTCGATCTGCAGCCTTCTCACTATTATTATCTATTCATGCCATAGAACTGCAGTTATAACTCAATTTTGTATACAGTTTGTAAAACAATTTCTGAATATTGATTATTTTAACACAATTCGAAGCCTATATAAGTTATAAAAATAAGAATAATATAGCCTATTGTTGTATAGCTGCCATTTGTTCCATTTTTTCCTTGTCAAATAAACACGTTTTGAAGCAGAAAATTTATTTAACAAAATGTATACTAATTCTATGTAGTATATGATTTATTTTCTTAAGTAAAATTTCTAGGCCAAAACATAAATATTTATTTGTCTTGGGGGAAAAATTGAATGGTTGAATACTATGCAACTACTATGATTAATAATTGTAATGACGACACAAAAGTGTAACTAGAATGATTGTATTATTACTGATTCATGTCACGAAAATGCAATTCTAACAACTCAATTTTTGTAAGATAACGAAACATAAAATCCTTAATATTGATGAATGTAACATATTTCAAAATATACAATTATAAGAATGATAATAGCCTATCAGTTACTGTAATTGTTAATTGTAATGATGACGTATTAAATGTACCAGTCAGACTGTATTTCCCTGACAGTTAGCTAGATGTTCAAGATGTCTAACACAGAAAGAAAATGACTTTTTCTTATTGAACAGCTTGTAAAATGAGATAAGCATTCACAAGTCAAAAGTGAAGAATTCCCGCGGAGTTTCTACTTGGCTGAACAAGGTGTTCTCCTTTAACCTTGCTGTAGTAAGTAATAGAAGAAACTTGCTGGTAATTGATTCGAAACTAAAACAGCACTTAATAAACACAGATACAGGCTACCACACTTCATGTTTGTAAATTGAGGAATTGTGTTGAATGTTTAGAACATATCTTAATTGGTGATATTATTCCAATAACGTTCTTTAATCTTTTATGATGAACGTTTTACAACTGATATGTTTATAAAAATAGAAACTTAATAGCTGATAATTGCAAAAATTCAAAAGTAGCCTGTCATAACCGCAGATAATACTCGTTAGAGAATATCCCCAACTGTCAGTTCTGTATTTTGGCGCGAGTGGTACCGTTCGTAAGCTGTTGCCAGGAAGATCAATAAATGTATTAGGAACCGTACTCCCGAATTCAATAATTCACGAGATATGGACCCTTTACTGTATTTCGGAAGAAGAGATACAAAGAAGGACAAAACAGCTTGAGATTCCTTCAAAAGCTATCTAGGCAGGCATTTTGTCTTACACAGTAGAGATTCATGATTTCACGACCACCGATTTAGCGACCCCTTGCGATTTAACGACTATTGGTCCCAATCGTTTTCCAATACTCACAATGTTTTGCCTCGCTCGTTTTAACGACTCGTAAATAAGTCGATCTTGATTTAGCGACCTTTTTGAGAACACTGAAACTGAAGATTTCAATCATCTAATGCAAGAATTGTGAAAGCGTTGTTGTTTTGCCAGGAAATCTAACATTTGAGGATTTTGTTGCCGTTGACGATAAGTTAAAAATTGAGGGGTAATGTTCGGAAGATGATTTAATCCTGAACAGGACGTTCCAAATAATTCTTCTGACCAGGAGATTGACGATGTTCCAGAAACACCACCTAAATTAAAAGAAGCGAAGGATGCCATTAACACTCTACGGAAAATATTTGAAAGAGAAGAAAATTCTAACGATTAAGTACAGATGATTAGTGGCCCCATTCTGTAAGTTTCCAGCCGCACTTTGAAGCAAAAAAGTATAACATTATTTTTCAAAAAATGCTATCAACTAAATTAACTACTGTAAGTCATTTTTTAATTTTGTAAAATGTTTAAATTAATTCTTATAAAACTCTTCCATAACTTGTATGATTTTTTTTAATTCTAAAGATTAAGACAAATTACAACAAATATATATTTTTTAATTTGTATAAATCAATAGTTTTTATTACTTAGAATGTTAGATATTATTGAACTGCATTAAATATAAATATATATTAACAACTTTTGATTCATCGACCATTCGATTTAACGTCCGATTTTATGAGGTCCCGTGAAGGTCGTTAAATTGCGAGTTTACTGTAATGGATTATCTTATTATTAATTGTCTTATTATCATGACTAGTATATAACTTCCGTCAAAAAGGACGGAATGTATGTTGATATGCGTTTCATTTTTATACTTCATACAAAAAAACAGCATGAAGATTTTGTTATTCGAAGGTTTTTATTGCAGAAAAGTGTACATTTTAAAAATGACAAATGATTTCTACAAATACAAAGGATAGGGATACATTTTTTTACTCAATATTCAATTACTGAAATAGTTCAACGATCCATGAGGACTCCGATTCTATTAAAAAGAGAGAAACAACGTTTACAAAACACAAAAGTAAGTAATTTTAAAAAGCATACAGCTATTTCGAAGCCTCTAAGGCCTCATCATCAGTGCTTATAAATTAAAGATAAAAATTAAATTAAATTATGGAATAAAAGTGGGGGAAGACAAAGCCAGAGAGGCGCACCTCACATCCCGACCGTCAACAGCGAAATGAAAATCACTGTTGACAAACAGCCACGGAGTCGATCTCACGCGCACACAGGGAGACCAATCAAAAACCGCCTAGATGCTCCCGGAGAGTTCAAACAAAGCGGAGAAAAGGGGGAGAGGGAAGAGGACGAATTAAAGAAAATTAAACTATGAAATTGGGCGTGCTGGACAAATCGTTTACTAAGCTGTTTGAATTTTTCCATATGTGGTAGGCTTCCCAAAACTCAAGATCATAAATTGATGAGCATTTCTGTATAATGGAGGCTTCGGAAAATTTTAAATTATGAATGTTGGACCAGCAGTTATTAGCAATAGCGGAACGTTTGATGTCACAATTTTTAACACAAGTTTTATGCTCCCCTAAAAATAAGATAATGTAATAGATTACATTAAATCCATTGCCATTGATCGAGGATTTACAGTCGAAATCATAGATTCCATTCATAATAAACTAAGTAAACGTTCTCACTCCAAAGTTAATACTGTCGGCAATGAAAATTAAAAAAATTTAATTATACTTCCATATTTTCCGAAAATAAGCGATCAAATTTCCAAAATCTTGTTAAGATTTGATTTTAAGGTAGTTTATACTCCTTTTAACAAAATTCAGTTCACAAATCTGAAACATCCAATTGACAGTTTTTTACATTGGGTTATTTACAAGATATCTTGCGAATGCAATAAAATGTACATTGGTCAAACGAAAAGACCCTTTCAATCAAATCTTAACAAGATTTTGGAAATTTGATCGCTTATTTTCGGAAAATATGGAAGTATAATTAAATTTTTTTAATTTTCATTGCCGACAGTATTAACTTTGGAGTGAGAACGTTTACTTAGTTTATTATGAATGGAATCTATGATTTCGACTGTAAATCCTCGATCAATGGCAATGGATTTAATGTAATCTATTACATTATCTTATTTTTAGGGGAGCATAAAACTTGTGTTAAAAATTGTGACGTAAAGCGTTCCGCTATTGCTAATCACTGCTGGTCCAACAATCATAATTTTAAATTTTCCAAAGCCTCCATTATACAGAAAAGCTCATCAATTTACGATCTTCACTTTTGGGAAGCCTACCACATATGGAAAAATTCAAACAGCTTAATAAATGATTTGTCCAGAACGTCCGATTTTTCAAAGTTATGGTTTAATTTCCTTTAATTCGTCCTCTTCCCTCCCCCCTCCTTTTTCTCCGCTTTGTTTGAACTCTCCCGGAGCATCTGGGCGGTTTTTGATTGGTCTCCATGTGTGCGCGTGAGATCGAATCCGGGGCTGTTTGTCAACAGTTATTTTCATTTCGCTGTTGATGGTCGGGATGTGAGGTGCGCCTCTCTGGCTTTGTCTACCCCCTCTTCTATTCCATAGTTTTATTTTATTTTTATCTTTAATTTATAAGCACTGATGATGAGGCCTTAGAGACTTCGAAATAGCTATATGCTTTTCAAAATTACTTACATTTGTGTTTTGTAAACGTTGTTTTCCTCTTTTTAATATATTGACACAAAGTACAATCCTCTCCCCCCTTTTATGTCCGATTCTATTCTTTAGAATTAGGACATGAAAATCAGTGAAAATTATGTCATGCTGACACAATCCTATCAATCTTTCTCCTTAGTTTTATTAATGTAAAAATACATTTCAAGCTAAGCATAACATCACCTGAGCAAACTTTTAAAAAATGCTTTATATAAGTAAATTTATGCTTATTGAAATAAAAATATACTTTCTATTTAATTGTAGTGAAAAAAACTAATAAAATCGTAATGCATAAAGATAAAATAAACCCAACAGACAATATTCTCGTGATGTCGCAATAAATATTAAACAAAAACCTAATTTGCAGAACAAATTAAAAAAACAAAATTTATTTCCTAAATTGTTTAAGCCGGAGAAGGGGCAGATATTAAGATATTTCATTCAATTCTTTCTACATTTAATGTTAAATTTTTGTAACAAATAAGCTAAACCAATTGAACATTAAAAAATAAAAATGAAATTCATGCAATATAATGCTTTAAACACCTATATACTTAGATTCCATTCAAATGAAATCGAAATAAATCTTAGACTTTTTTTAAAGTTTTGTATTTTGCATGTGCCTTATCATATTATGTACAATCGTCATAAACATAATGCAAAATCTGCAGTGCAAATATTTACAACTTAAAAATGGAAAAAGTCTAAGATTTATTTCGATTTCATTTGAACGGAATCTAAGTATATAGGTGTTTAAAGCATTATATTGTATGAACTTCATTTTTATTTTTTAATGTTCAATTGGTTTAGCTTACTTGTTACAAAAATTTAACATTAAATGTAGAACTAATTGAATGAAATATCTTAATATCTGCCCCTTCTCGGGCTTAAACAATTTAGGAAATAAATTTTGTTTTTTTAATTTGTTCTGCAAATTAGGTTTTTGTTTAATATGTCAAGTTTTTTAATAACTACTGCATTCAGACAAACACATTCCAAAATTAATGGAGGGTATCATCATCAGGCTTTGATTTGTGCGATATCGCATCACAATTTGTGATGCAATTTACCTATGTATAATTCAAAATGTTTCACCAGTGCAGTAATGCAGGTTGTTGTAGTTTGGTCAAAAAATTACAATCGGAACTTAAAAAATCTGCTTGAAAATGTCATTTTTTCCCACTATGACGTCATATTCATCTTCTTTTTAATTCTTAAAAAGAAAACTATTTCAGTTTCATGTTTCACGTGAAAATCATTCGACTAAAAATAGGCAAATTATTATTACGGCTTTTGAATTATTTACAACAATGAAGGGAAAATGTTAAATTTTATTAGAAAATGTTAAATTTTATTAGAAAATGTCTGTTGATTCTCAATGAAAAAAACGAAATTTGGAATTATTAAGAAAAATATTTGAATAATGTAAATAAAAATTAGCCCATGTTACTCTCTAGATTATAATCCACATATGCAAAGGCATTTTATGATCCGTTTTGATCCTGACGTCTGGCAAATGTTTTTACACTTTGAATTTATAATATTATTTGAATTAGCAAAGAATTAAAAATGAGTGGCATCAGGGACAAAAAGGTGGGAAGAAAAAATGAAAAAGTTATGATCCCCATAGGCTTTTCTATGTTAAATTAACATTGAGAAGTGACACTGGAAATAAATAAGTATTGCGCTGCCGCGCAATACTTAAATAAAATTTTTATTTGCTTATAAAACTTAAGTACACGTGCATATTGGTTTATACCGAAAGTAACTTAAAATACGTCCAAAAAGTCACGTGTCTGGATATTTATCGTTATTTATTTTTTATCTGAAACAATGGAAGCAATCCAATTGCCACCATGTTGAAGAAATTTCATAAAAAACTTTTTAAATTAAAAACTACCCTATATATATAAAATCCTAATGAAACGGATTTATGAAACGACTGAAAGAAAACGATTTTATTAAACGACTGAATACACAACTGAATATGTTTCACGGCGATTTCTCCTAAAATATGGAATATTTTGCGATGTAAATATAAATATTCAAACTTTCTGGGTGGAATTTAGAATTTCTTAATAATAGTTTTACATAAATGGCGCAGCAATGCGTCATCAGCCTATATAGTGTTAACATAAAACGACTGACAATCACGATTATTTAATAACTGCAATTAAGTACAATGTTTGTACATACAAGAAAATGATTGATTCTTTTAAACTGTATTTCTGAACGTTATGAGAGGAAAGAAATATCATACTATTATCTCTCAAAGAAACGAAAATAATGCTGAGAGAGCTTAAATTTCAGTTCGATTAATAAGAAAATTTTGTGGTAAAAAAATAATATTACTTTTCTTCTTTAAAAATTTTGTATTAACACGCACAAAGAATATTGATTAGATTAAGAGATAAGGGCCAGTTTCGTTGCCCGGGGATATCAAATGTAGTTTGTCGCTGAAGATTGATTACTCGTGTTTTGGATGCGCAAATTTAACTTTTCTTGGAAGCCATCAATGAGCTGAAGTAGTGGGTAGACAAATGTTCATATCTGTCATTAATTATTAAAAGATAACAATAAATAAAACCTTACGCCACACTAGTCTCATATCAAATTACATGTGTATGTAAATTGCCCAGTTACAAAATTGAATGCCTATCTATATAATTGTAAATTACTCAACTCATTAGATAATAAATGTAAAAAAACTAGAGTTTATTTAATTATGATGATACTGCCTACAATAAAAAGAACAAAAAATCATGAGTCAAGCACCGATTATGAAACGCTTTCCAACACATTCAGAATTCTGTAACAAAACTTCATTGTTTAATAGGGTGAAAGATGGTGCCTAAGTAAACAATTTGGAAAATACATAACACGTTTAAAAACTCAATTTCACCGATTACCATTAATAATAGAAAAAATATCGGATTTTTTTTCTTTTTTTCAGCTTTTTATTGAACCTATCGGTTTGTATATACACTAAATAGTTTGCTAAAATTAAATTCGGTTAGGATACTTATAATACAAAGGAAAATTCTCCTTCATCTATTTCCTTTAATAAACATAAATGTATTCTAGGTGTTTTTGAAGCCCTGTATATGATATACAGAATTTATACACGCCAAGTAATTTTAAATATAACTACAGTAGAACCTCGATTATCCGAAGTAATTGGGACCGGCCATCTTTCGGAAAATCGAAATTTTTGGATAATCGAGATTGCTTCAATTTTGAGACTAAGGAGAAGTATATGAGATATTTCTTATTATGGTAACATTTGCATAATAAAAATAAAGCAATAGCAAAATAGAAACAAGGATAAATTACCTGAATTTTAATTTTGAAATTAAGTACTTTTTACGTATATCACAAGGGTTCGAAAAAATGTTTTTGTTTGTTGCAGTTTTGATTGCTTTTGTTTTGAAGCTCTATCACGGAGTTTTTTTAATATAATCAGTTCACCAGTATCTCAGTCTCCAGTCATCTCAAACATTTTGCAAAACATTCAAACGCTTCAGAATTGCTAATTTGTTCGCTTTCTTCGTTCTACTCCGCAGGTTACGGGAGCTCAAATTAAATTCAAAGGAACTCTAAAAAAGAGGATCGAAAATATTTATATGTATTCGTAGTTCGGTAAGGACCGCTTGCACACAAGGAATTTGATAGTTAAAAAAAAAAAAAAAAAAAAAAACTTTAAAAATAGATTTTGGTTAACCGAGAGTTTCGGTTAAAAGAGTTTCGGATAAAAGAGGTTCAACTGTATTTGTTTTTCAATAGTTAAATTTAAAAACGCGTACCATTAATTGACAACGCACTTCCAGCAATTCTTGTTCATAGACAGTATTCTAACCGGATTCTTTTTGGTGTCCCTGTAAAGGAACGATGAAAGCTATGCACATTCTATTCTGTAGTAAGCATCTTGTAGTACCACTCAGTGACATGTATCAATTTCAATATGTTTGAAAAAGAGTAACAGAAATAAAGTATACCGAAATTTTCTTACCATTGGCCGTAATGTAACGGAATTCTTTTAAGTGTCCCTGTAAAGAAACTATAAAAGCCACATATTTCATTTTATCAATTGCGTGGCAATCCGAGTATATTTACGTGAGTTAAAGCATGGACAAACAGACAGCAAACGGAATTCTTAAACATTTTTCAACTATAGTGGAAAGTGTTAAAAAACTCTAAAAAACTGAATCTATATACACTGGCCTCCAAAAGTTAAGGTACAGGGACTGGATGCTTTCGATTGCACACGTTTTGTCGAATATCTACCAACATGGCGAATTGTTCTTGACCTTCTATGATGAAAAGAACATGTTTGATTTCATATTTCTTGGTGAAGTTTTATCGGGGGGTACAATTAGGGGGCTAATAATAAATTTAATAATAAAATAATATTTGCGGTCAGCTATGCAACAGAAAATGCTGGAAATGGTTTGTCACTGCGTTAAATGACTTTTTGTGTCCTGTTGAACGTTTATGTGCATTTGTGTAAGCATAGCACTCATATTCGTGAAGATGTTATTGTGTCTGTTAAAAATTCAAAAGTTTTTTGTTTATAGCATACAGAGTTTTCAACCAAATTTAACACAACTTTCCGAAAACTTGCCAAAGAATAGTAGCAACAGTATACTGCAATTAAAACACGAATATATTAAATATTGGAT
The DNA here is from genome assembly GCA_963932465.1 of Maratus speciosus. Lineage (NCBI taxonomy): Eukaryota > Metazoa > Arthropoda > Arachnida > Araneae > Salticidae > Maratus > Maratus speciosus. The sequence continues at coordinate 7,314,279 of OZ010792.1, read as the reverse complement.
GAGATATGGGCATTTTTATGAGATAATTTTTAACTGCGCATGCGCGGAAGATTTCAAAATTTTTATTTCATAACTTGGTAGTCAGTATTTTGGGGCAACTTATATAAAAAGTCCAGTCAAATATCGCGAAAATTCACAAAGATAGGGTCGATATAGTGAGTTGCTTCCTAAAAATAGCTTTATTATAAGGGATTTTCCACAACTTTTCAACCAGCTCACTATATCTTTCTAAGTTTTCACAACATTTGACTGGACTTTTTATAGAAATTGCCCCAAAATACTGACTACCAAATTATGAAATAAAAATTTTGAAATCTTCCGCGCATGCGCAGTTAAAACTTCTCATAAAAATGTCCATATATCATCCAATATTCAATATATTCATGTTTTAATTGCAGTATACTGTTGCTACTATTCTTTGGCAAGTTTTCGGAAAGTTGTGTTAAATTTGGTTGAAAACTCTGTATGCTATAAACAAAAAACATTTGAATTTTTCACAGACACAATAACATCTTCAAGAATATGAGATCTATATGCTTACACAAATGCACACAAACGTTGAACAACACCCAAATAGTCATTTACCACAGTGACAAACCATTTCCAGCATTTTCTGTTACATAGGTGATCGCAAATATTATTTTATTATTAGCCCCCTAATTGTCCTCCCGACTAAATCTTCACTAAGAAATATGAAATCAAACATGTTCTTTTCACCCCGGAAGTTCAAGAACAATTCGCCAATAATTTTTGTAGATATTCGACAAAACGTGTGCAATCGAAAGCATCCAGTCTCTGTACCTTAACTTTTGAGGCCAGTGTACTTAGCAAAAAGTATGTTTCATACTTCTTAAAAGTAAATAATGAAAATAACATATCATAATATGTATCCGAAATGCTCTTTTTTTTCCCCAAAGAAAATTTCCGCAGTCTTGGAAATGTTCCATGCGTTTTAAGTTTTGATTAACACTCTCAATTATCAATATAAAAGATGCAAAAAATAAAAATAACAGGTGGATTTTTTTCCATTTAATAATGTCAAAGGGTATGTCTAAGAAAACAATTCAAAAAATCCATAACACATTTGAAAACCAAATTTCAGCAATTACCATCCATAATCGAAAAACTATCCGAATTCTTTTGGGCACCCCTGTATATGATCTACAGATCGGTATGTGTGCTACTAGTATGCTAACTGTTAGTTCAATAGGAAACGCATAGGACAGTTGAAAATTCCCCTTGAGCAACTTTCATCCATTACTTTTTAGATATCATTTTCTTTAACTTTTTGACTATTCTAAACAGATAAAATAAATATGAACTCATTGTGTAATAGTGAATATGTGACGTATAAAATCTCTCTATTCTAAAAAAAAGTAACTACCGCTGTCACCGCCGCCGCCGCCGCCGCCGGTTTTGACTTTTTTGTGACCGGAGCCCTTTCTTCGTTAATATTAACAAAAATAATGCATACAAAAATATGAAAATCGGTGGTTTTATGCAGAAATGTTTGATAAACACGCTGATGCAGACAGTTTTCAAATCGAAGAATTATTTTAAGAGTTATTTAATGCTAAAGTTGGACAAAATCGTTCCACTAAAAAAGTTTTATAGCAGCAAAAACTATACATGGCAGTTTAATCATTTTTAGATCATTTTATGCGTTAGAATTTGCCGGAGTGCAGATTGCATTAATTTTTTTATTTTGACTCATTTTTTCAGGTTTTATTTCTATTTTAAATTCAAATTTTCAGCATTTCTAGACATATTTTTTACAGATTTCAGAAAATTGTACTAATTTAAACTGTTGCCAACTGTATAAAAAGCGCAAGCAATAATGTTTGCTTCAAATTAAAAATTTATTTACACGTGACTATTATAAACAGGAAAAAAACTTTCAAATTAGAATTAAATAATTACGTATAAAATGCAGGAACTTATTAAAAATTATGTCATAAAAAGTATACACGTGAATTTTAAAAGAGAAAGGATATTGTAAAATAATAAATTCATTAACAGCGTTAGAAGTCTTAGGAGAAATTACGTCATATTTACGTCACATTATAGTTATTACATAAAATGAACACAAAATAATATTGCAAAAAAGTTTAAATTTAGAAATTGCGCTAGACATTTATTTGATATTTTGAGAATTAATTTAAAATGTCTCATTTAAAAGAAATTTCTTTTCGCTTTGTTAAAAAATACCAGGAGACAAAGACTCTCTTTACTTAATTCCTTTTATATTAGCTTATTTTGAATTGTTGTTACACGTGTATACGTCATCAAGTTATTTTTATTTCGACGTTTTATTTGTGTTTTTATTAATGTTGTACGAATTTATTTGTTCTTTCGTTATTTAAAATAAAAATTATATCAATTTGTATAATTTGGCGAGTGGTTTGGCGATTTATATAATTTGGCGAAATTGGTCGACAGGATAATCAAGTAGTACCTCAGCGGATTTGGCGTTAAAATTCCCCAATCAAAAAGAAATGAATAGAAATTCGTTTATAGGGAGATCGCCACTGTTTTTTAAATTATAATTCAATCTTTCGAAATCTTTTTAAAGCCGATCAAATTAGCGTGCATTTAGAGTCTGCGGTGTCTGGACGGGGGTTGGCGAGCGTAGCTCGTAGGGGGCCGAGCCCCCTAGTTGAACTAAAAAAAAACTCCACTTAAATCAGGATTGCTAGTTTGACCTCCTCTTTTTTCAGAAATTTCGAATTCATACCATGAATTCTAAATCGCAGTTGGATAAAATTCGAATGAAGAAAATGAACCAGCTATTTCATGCGCTTAAAAAAATTGTCCCATTATTAATTTAAAATGGAAATAAGACGACCCTGATTATAAAATAAGAGACAGTTAACTTTATGGTCATTCAGATTCTCCAGTAAGAACGTATGCTACTGCTGTTTTTCATTCACTTGTTTTAATTTTGCACTGAAGAAGTGGCTGCCATTTGAAATCATGAATCAATATTACGTTATCTATGGTTTGATTTTTGTGTTCATTATACATTGTCTTTATTCGTTTTATGGGTGACCAGCCAGTAGTTGATCCGTTAAAGTCAGTGCTACGGAATTTTTATTCTATTTCCTTCTTTTTAAGTTTTAGAAGTAAACTAACATGATTGCTAACAGCTCTTAATGAATGTCCTATAATGGACAAAATGAAGTCCGCTGAAATTAAATAGGAACAAAATTATAAATAAATAGTTTTTTTAATTGCCATTTTCCCAGTGGTTGATCAGGCGAAAGAAGTCAATCGAAAATCTAAAAATTAATCTTTATAATATCATCCTTGAGCAGTGATTAATAATATTTTTCATAAAAATATTAGTTTTAATAAGCAAGATGGAAGTGGATTATTTTAACTTACCGTAATTGTCTCCAAATAATCCAAACCTAAATGGTTACGCTTTCTAATGAACAATTTTGGTACTACTTAGTTTTGGTACTACCGTCGACCATTTTACCAAATTATATAAATCGCCAAACTACTCGCCAAATTATACAAATTGACAATTTTTATTTTAAATAACGAAAGAACAAATAAATTAGTATAACATTAATAAAAATACAAATAAAACATCGAAATAGAAATCACTTGATGACGTAGACACGTGTAACTTGCTTAAAGTCAAGTGGATGTGACATTCACAATCAACCATTATTGGCATTTAATCTTATAGTTTGGAGAATAGATTTTTGGTCGACTTGATAACTAAGATATTAAATTATAAACAGAAGTTCTCTTATACGTCCATTAAAAATATTTCACAAATATATATTCTGAAAACACACTCAAAATATATTTTAAACATTAAAAGATCTTAATAATTTGACATGTTTCGATTGAATTTACTCAATCATCATCAGAAAAACAAATAAACACTAAGATGAAAATGACAATAAACTATTACAAATGAAATTTAAAAATAAATAAATAAAAATCACGGCGTAATATTTTAACATGTTTCACGTTGCCCTATTTTATTTTCAAATTATCTAACAATTCAATCCAAATATTTGGGATTTGAAATGACAAGGAATCATTGCAGACCATTGAGTTTCTGAGGTAAATTTCAATAGATTCTCTAATAAAAAGTTGCAAATAAAAATCAGACCTATAAATTAATCTACTTTCATTAAACAAAATATTTATGTTTTCTATTTTATTTAGCTTAGATAATGCGGTTTTACCTCTATTAAATTTTATGTCAGCAATGTGTTCTTTACATCTCACTTTGAATTTTCTCTGAGTCATGCCAATATAATAATTTCTCTAACCACCTTCTTTAAGAAAAGGAATGATATAAACACTGGAAAGGTCAAATTTATCAATAGGGTCAATTCTAGTGGTTAAAATTGATTTTAATTTTGGAGGGGTTCTAGCAATTAAATTTAAATCAAACCTTTTTAGTTGAGTTTTAGCGGATTCGAAGAAATTTGGATAATAATTTATAACCACACTTTTCATGTTATTTTCTCTGTCGGTTTTATTCTCAAAAACTGCATCTTTTATTTTGTTAATAAACTTTTTAATTAATTTATTAACTATTTTAACTTGATATCCGTTGTTAATAGCTATTGTTTTAATTTTATCTAATAACTAAGTAGTATCAAAATTTCATAAAAGGATTTCCCTTACAGCAGTCAGCTGGCAACAATGTGAAAACAGGTAAACTAACATTCAAACAAAAATATTATGTTTCGTGCTTTATATAAAACTCTTTTCCGCTTGAAATGACGCATTCTTTAAAAAAAAAAAAAAGATCAACTACTGGAAGGGTATCAAAAAATTCTAGTATTTGTAAATTGCAAATAGTTTAACAAGAAATGAAATAGGATGCTTTCTTGCAAAAAGTAGTTTTACCTTATGAACAAGCAATTAAATAAAAAGTTTTATGTTAGTAAAACAAAGGTGAGGCCATAAAAGACTTTGTCTAAATAAGAAATTTTATACTCTATTCCAGGGATGGCGAACCTTTTCACGCCCACGTGCCAAATTTTCCCACAAATATACTTTACGTGATCATGACGTGCCAACAATAAAAAAAAATTAATGGATCAAATAATAATGAATGAAAACTACTTAAAATTTTGTTTTTAGCATTAAAAAATATTATTTCTGTTGTCTCATCTTAAATGCCAAATAATTTATATCCGCTTTGTACTTTTTTATTTTCGATAGAATGCAAGTTTAATTGCACTCACTTGGCAAGACGTTTTTAGTTGAATTTTTCATTTTTTTTTTCCTTTTACGAAAAGAATGTCTCGCAGAAAAAATTGTCAAAATAGCAAGTGCCAGAATCTACAGCTTTTGGTGTCTCGAATTGAATTTCAAGTTGTTATAATTTTACTATCAGCATTTTTGCTTATTACACTTTTAATTTTTGTTTAGCGATAATCTTCTAATTCTCAAAATTTTCTGAGCCAATATTGAGCTAGATTCGGATAAATTAAGCTATAGTATTTCAATTTATTCAATCTGTGTGACAATCACAACCAATAGAACTAATCGGATTCAAGCAACACGGACAACATCTATATTAATTAATGCATTTTGTGAAATTCTACTGTATTTTGATGTAAAACTTAAATCTATGCCGTGCCAAAAATAATCTGCAGCGTGCCACTTATGGCACGCGTGCCGTAGGTTCGCCGCCCCTGCTCTATTCTCAGCAAATGTTATTGAAATGTGGCCAAAACGAAATTTATGTACAAAATAGTCCCATAAAACATCAACCGTAATAAATATTTTCTTGCTGCTGCCATGTGGAACCAAAGATTGAATCCAAAATAAAACATTATCTTCACTTCCTTTCTGTGTGGAAATATCCTTTGTATGGAAATATTTAGGTGTATCGTTTCAGATAAAATAACGCAATGGTTTCATACCTTACTATCTATACTGCTTCTAAAGAAATGGCAGATAATTTCAACAGTGCGTAGCTGAAACAAATGTGCAATTGCTCAAAAAGGCAATCCTTTCAACCCGTTCTTTTCCGTTTCAAGTTTGAATCTTGATTACAAATTCTTCCGCGAATCTTTGAATCTCTGCTGATTCTTCATGAGAATCGTGCTATTTTTACGCTTGTGATATTAATTTTTACTTTTTATTTTCGTTGCTTAATTATTATCGATATTATCTTCACTAAGAAACTTGGTAACTTCAAAGCAAACGTTTTAATTTGTGCCAGGCAAGTAATTAAGTATACACATTGTTCTGGGTAATTCCAAACATTAAGTATATAAAAATGTGCCACCTTATAATGAAATTTGTACAATTGTTGCTCAGTACTAAGCATACTAAGTAAACTAAAGACAGTCATCAGAACTTGCAAAAAATGAGCTTTTAAACTTTAAAGACCATTATTTTGAACATTGCGCCAAATTAAAAAACGAGGAAATATATTTATCAGAAGTTTGCATGATCTTTGTTTAACATACATGGTTAATTTAACGAATTCATAAAATTTTATACAAAAAAACCATTGAAATTTATTGCTCTGAGCGTCAGCACAAGTACTTTGAACACCAAATATGCGTTTTTACAACGCTGTTCAGCGCTCAATGCATTGTTCTAAATTTGTTCTGTAAAATCTAAAAATTATTCTAAACGTTATCACACGTGCATAAAAATACACATTACCAACTAGATGTTTATACATATTTCGTCAAGATTTTATCATATTTAGTAAACTCAATGCATTCACTCTAATTTTAGATAAAAGTTTTTAAACCAAAAAAAAAAAAAAAAAAAAAAGTTCCAAATAATACAAAAATTCAAAGTGTTATTACATGTTAAGCATAAAAAATATACAACAACAAATAGAATTTTATACAAACATTTTTCTGCTCTCATCATATAATGTGCTGCATAGTAAGCGCAAATACATTTATCCAAATTTGTACTAGGGGAGTCATTAAGCCTTACAGATTATGATAAGCAAAACTGTAAGCTAGGTACATAAAAATACACAAAACAGAATAGTTCATATAAATATTGTTCAGGTCTTAGTAAATCCATTATCCCATCCAGTAAATCCATTCATCCAAATTTGTACCAAGTAAGTTATTAAGCATCAGAAATATATTACCACAAGTTATGTACAGCGAACTCTTGTTGTACGGGTCTTCCAAAGGAAGCCATTTTCGAGCAAGTCCGAACTAAACGATTTGAACATTTCGATAAAGTAAAGTAATCGCTTGCGTTGAATAAATTGATTCAGTTTTCGACAAAAATTAATAAAATCATAAGACGAAATGCAAATTTTCACCTTGATTCAAACATAAAATATATAATAAATAAATTATTATGTTATGTAATGTAAATAATTATGTTATTAAAATATTCTCTGGTGATGAGCTTGGAAAAGCTTGAAAGTACTAAGAAGTTTTAAATAAAATGTATATTTTTAACTTGTAACATCTTTTTCAATATTTTATTCGCCTTTTAAGTAAGACAGTGAACTTTTTTAAAGTTCACATTTTATATTTTATAAAAAAATAAGTTTTTCTTTATTTCAATAATTTTTGTAAAAATAAAGTTGATGACAATTTGTTAATACAGCAGAAAAATCACTCCAGACAAACAAAATATGCAAAAAATTGCCGTGCTTATATAATTTATTTTTAAAGTAATCTCTCACAAAACTTTACGAAAGTTGAAAAAGTGATCATTTTCACCACATCATTTTTCAATTTTCAGACTTATTCGAAAATTTGATTTGTTACATAGTTTTTGATTGGTAACATCGGGAACCTCTATTATCAATTTTTGAACACCTCGCGTTTTTTCTAGTGGAATGTTTTCTTTATTTCTTGATCTCTCAAGAACCAAAACTACACCAAAGTTATTCCTTTTGAAGAAATATCTGTACAAAACCAGTTTAGATTCTGCCCAGTCAATTTGAGAGAAATCCTTAGCATTAATTGCAAATAGAAAATGATGCACAAATCGAAATCGTCTTTATTAACCGGAGATGCGTATTAAGCGGAGGCGAATTAACGAGAGTCGACTACATGAAAGTGTAATCAAAAAAGTTTATTCTATATTGGTATGACATCTCAAAAATTTAAAGAAAGGCTAAAAGAGCATTTATCTGATATCAAGTTTAACAAGCCAAGTACAGATTTATCCAGACTGCATTAGAAAGAAAACATTAAGATAAACTTCGAAGAAGCTAAAATGATCATTTCAACATCTAACCATTACTCTCCAATAATCCCTGAATCCATTGAGATTTTACTTGGGAGTGATTTTGCTTGTAACGATGTCCTTTCTTATAATATTCCCGCACTTTGGATTAATATTCTGGGTATTTCAATTGCTCCTGAAAATATGACTTGATCTTTTCACCCCTCTTTAGAGCAATGGACTGAACTTCGCGTGGGTCTGCGTAGTATTTTGTTTTGTTTTTACTTAAGTTTTCTATTTCAGCCAGTCATCTTTCCACTTTGAAAATGAACGCGTGTGCGTTCGAAAGATCTCAGGGCTATATTAACTAATATCTTTATATCTTATCACCCTTTAATCAATTATATGTGTGTTTTAACGTTTATATTAATAACAAGGTGAAAATTCCTTCATGACGTTACTTTTAATACAGTGTTTTGACTCTATTGCATAAAAGTTTACAACACCACTTGAAGTTTATACAAACTTTGTTCAGCTCTCAACTTGCGCAACAAATTCAATACATTCATCCGAATTTGCAATGAATGACCTTAAAAAAGAAGAAACTAACGTGGAAAGAGTCTATATTAGAAACCGAAAAACTATATTATTTTGCAAGCATAACCAAGTTAAGTACATAAAAGTGGACACCCTTTACTGAAATTAATACGCTCGTAGCTTGTTAGAAACCAACATTATCCTCAAAACTAATAAACAAAACTCAAACATTTTTATTTCCTTCTTCATTTCAAGGAATATTAGTTGTAAAATATACCTTTCAAACACAGCATGAACTCTAAATATTAGCATACGAAAAACATCAAGCATACAGTACGTTCAAAATATAACAAAATAAGTCATAAAAATTCGCTGGGAACAGGCCTTTTAAGACATTCAAGGCCTTCTTCAAACACAATTTCATTTATGATATCACCATCGTAGAGGGCCAATTTTGACTCCAAAATTACATGTTCTACCATAAAACAGCATATAATCAGAACTTTTAACAAGTAACATTAACCGAAGGGTAATTGTAGGGGTTGTACACAATTAATGCCGAGAACACAATCCAAATTGGAGGACCCCCAAAGGGGCACTCTGACGTCTTCTCTAGAAACCTAAATAATTTAAGGGAGGGCTGCATGTCGGCACTCCCGAGGAGTACGTGAATTAGCGAGCGGTAGGGGAGGAGAACAATTTCAGAGAAAAAAATTACAGGGATGAGAACTTGCGTTTTCATTATTATTTTCCTCGAAGCATTGAGAATGAAATTACTCATTGAAGTCCAGAATGAAGTAACTACTTGTCAAACATTGAAAAGTAAATGTAAAATTAACCTTTAACTGATGTTACCGGTCTCTCAGACCGCGGCATTTTTCAATTTTCGTAGTTTAACTTGCAATTTTCAGTTTAATTACAAACACTACCGAAATTTTGTTCCGTTTAGAACTTTAGTACTATCACCAGAGACTTTTGAATAGGTGAATTTTAATTGTAACAGTCCTGTATTATAGACCCACGACGAGAAGAGACCTGTCAATCATACGTGACGTAGTCTAAGACGAACCCATTTCTTCCAAATCGGAGCGGGGTTTGTCTTCTCTACGCCGCGCCGTAGAGGAAAAATGAAAGGCTGCCATATTTCCCAAATATGCGAGGTTTTGGCGCTATTTATATATATAATTTGACTTTAAAGGGGAATTACATAAAAGCGTTAAAAATTTATATAAACTATGTTACTTTTTAATTATTACGATAATACAGAGAATTAATTATTTTTGTTTAAGTATAATTTATTAAAAATTTTGTTAAAAAGTAGTATATTTTCTTTTTTAATGAATGAATTACATCTCGACTTTTGTAATAGCAAAATACTTAAGAAATACTAATTTACTTTATTTAAGCACATCTTTCATTTTAAGAATAATCAATTGAATTGTGTATTTTTGTATAGGTACTAATAGTAAAGGTAATAATATCATAATTTGGACTTTTAACTTATATTATCTTAAAACTTAATGTATTTTTAAATACTTTTAATAACAAATAAAGATATAATTTAACTCAATAGTCAATGAAAAATTTAAAAAATAAAATAAAGTAATAATTAAAGATTTTATTTTTAATTTACCAGCTTAATTTATACTATAATTAAAAAATTTAAGGCAAATTAATGATCCAACTATGATATTTTTCTTAATTTATTTTTAGCTCGATGGACAGAAAAAAAAAATCTACGAGCGGAAAAAATAAAAAATAGATGCATCTGTAGTCCGTTTTTAAAAAGGAAGAATATCTATATGAAAAAAGTTAAATTAAGAAATGTACTTGACAAAAGGAGGGGGGGGGGGGGGGGGTCCTGATGTAAAATTATAAGCGACTTGCTGTTTCAGAATGGCAGTATTTTTTTTTTCTTTATTTCTGTGCTGTCACGTCCGAAAATTCTGTTCAAAACGCCTGTTTTGATCTTTTCTACGTTTATTTTTTGCTCTATGGACAGAAAAAAAAATCTACGAAAGGAAATATTAAAAAATAGATGCATCTAAAATCCGTAGCCCAGACCGCATTTTTTAAAATGATGAATATATATATGAAATAAGTTAAATTAAGAAATGCACTTTAAAAAAGGAGGGGGGGGGGGGAGCTCCTGTGTGTAAAATTATAAGCGACTTGCTGTTTCAGAATGGCAGTATTTTTGTTTTTTTTATTTCTGTGCTGTCACGTCCGAAAATTCTATTCAAAACGTCTGTTTTGATGTTTTCTACGTTTATTTTTTGCTCTATGGACAGAAAAAAAAATCTACGAAGGGAAATATTAAAAAATAGATGCATCTAAATTCCGTAGCCCAGACCGCATTTTTTAAAATGAATATATATATATGAAATAAGTTAAATTAACAAATGCACTTTGAAAATGGAGTGGGGGAAGGGGGGGGGGTGGAAGCTCCTGGTGTAAAATTATGAGCGACTTGCTGTTTCAGAATGGCAGTATTTTTTTGTCTTTATTTCAGTGCTGTCACGTCCAAAAATTCTGTTCAAAACGCCTGTTTTGATCTTTTCTACGTTTATTTTTTGCTCTATGGACAGAAAATAAAAATCTACGAAGGGAAATATTAAAAAATAGATGCATCTAAAATCCGTAGCCCAGACCGCACTTTTTAATATGAAGAATATATATACGAAATAAGTTAAATTAAGAAATGCAATTTGAAAATGGAGTGGGGGGGGGGGGGGTGGAAGCTCCTGGTGTAAAATTATAAGCGACTTGCTGTTTCAGACTGGCAGTCTTTTTTTGTCTTTATTTCTGTGCTGTCACGTCCGAAAATTCTGTTCAAAACACCTGTTTTGATCTTTTCTAAGTTTATTTTTCGCTCTATGGACAGAAAAAAAAAAAAATCTACGAAGGGAAATATATTAAAAAATAGATGCATCTAAAATCCGTAGCCCAGACCGCATTTTTTAAAATTAAGAATATACATATGAAATAAGTTAAATTAAGAAATGTACTTTAAAAAAGGAGGGGGGGGGGGGAAGCTCCTGGTGTAAAATTATAAGCGACTTGCTGTTTCAGACTGACAGTATTTTTTTGTCTCTATTTCTGTGCTGTCACGTCCGAAAATTCTGTTCAAAACGCCTGTTTTGATCTTTTCTACGTTTATTTTTTGCTCTATGGACAGAAAAAAAAAAATCTACGTAGGGAAATACATTAAAAAATAGATGCATCTAAAATCCGTAGCCCAGACCGCATTTTTTAAAATGAAGAATATACATATGAAATAAGTTAAATTAAGAAATGTACTTTAAAAAAGGAGGGGGGGAGTTGAAGCTCCTGGTGTAAAATTATAAGCGACTTGCTGTTTCAGAATGGCAGTATTTTTTTTTTTCTTTATTTCTGTGCTGTCACGTCCGAAAATTCTGTTCAAAACGCCTGTTTTGATCTTTTCTACGTTTATTTTTCGCTCTATGGACAGAAAAAAGAATCTACGAAGGGAAACATTAAAAAATAGATGCATCTAAAATCCGTAGCCCAGACCGTATTTTTTAAAAGGAAGAATATATATATGAAATAAGTTAAATTAAGAAATGCACTTAAAAGAGGGGGGGGGGGGGAGCTCCTGCTGTAAAATTATAAGCGACTTGCTGTTTCAGAATGGCAGAACTTCTTTTGTTTAATTTTGTGCTGTACTTTATGTACAATCATTCTTTCTTTAGAATGAATTGTTTCTCTTTTGAGGACATGTTTAATATTTAAATAAAATTGTTTTGAAAAAAAAAAAACAGTTTAAAAATGGCAAGAAAAATTAAATGACAGAGAGAGACAGTAAAACACAGCTAATCCAGAGAGGGAAAACAGGTTTATGTCAAGGAATGAGCAAGTTATTGGCGCGAAAATTATTTCATTGCAACCCCTAGCTCTTAGTGGGGAATGGTCAAACTGAAACAGTGGGGTTATTTTCCCCCTCCAGTATCGCCTTGCACACCTTCCGTAAAATAGACTCATCTAAAAGAGGGTGTTTCCCAAGTCTCATCTCGTGGTGGGTTTATAATACAAAAAGTTCAGCACAAAAACATCATCCTATGAGTTAATCGTGCCTTTTATTCATCTTTCGATGTAGTGAGCGGTCTCATGTGATGATGTGAAGCGGTCTCATAGACCGCTTCACACGCACAGGCCTCGCAGGGTGGGGGGTGGGGGGGGGAGGGGAGCCTCCCCTTTCAATAGATGTGAACTTGGGAAATTTGAGCTTCGAGTTGGCAAATTCTAGATTTTTGAAACACGTTTCCTTTTTTTTTTTTTTTTAATAAAAAGTAAAAAGAGTAAGATTTTTTTATTTTTTTGCTGAACTACCCATCTGAGTTCTGTAACAGTAAACTGGTAAAATTTTCAAATACTAAAAGCAGCCAGACTCAATTTGTCATTGTGTTTTTCTGTGCTACGAAAATATCCTACATCTACCAGACCTGAATTTCTCTACTTTTGTACATCAACAGTGTATCTAATCTATATTTCCTCCAAAAATTTGTTCTTTTCTCAACAATCTCAAAATATCATGAGGCTATTTTCATATGAAGTGCGATTATGACTCGTACACAATTGAAGACAAAAACTTTCATTAAATGAACCAATAATTATAATTTTCATGTTTTAATTCAGTGTTTTTCTTTGGAAAGAATTTTTTTACGTATAAGTATCATTATCATTAAACACACACTGACCATATCATTTTAGTTGGAAAATGAGCAATTTATTTCAAGTTCGGAAATTTTTGAATTATAAGTTGGGAAATTTTTGAATTCTCCCCCCCCCCCCCCAAAAAAAAAAAAATAAATAAATAAATTTGTAGCTAGGCCCCTGTTCACACTAGTTATGTGACAATTTCTGTGGCATCAGTTAAAGGTTAAACTCAGCAGCCAGAATATATCTTATGATGAAATGACGTGACAGTGAAGAAAATTGCGGCGCAATTGTTTATTTCAGACTCTGAAAAATGTTAATACTTTACTAATAGTCCAAGCAATAGGGAACTTTACCTAGCAAAATTAATGGTAGTTTTGGAAATTGGCTTACTTTATGTTTTTTGGGTCGCTGAATCGGAATTTGTAACTTCCCACCAAAATTTTCTTCGGCAACCCCCCCAAATTTTGGTAAAAAGCCCCCCGAAAAAGGTTTTTATTAAAAATATCATTTTTTTTATTGTTTTAGGGAAAACGTATCTAGAAATTCAGAAAGTAGACAAAATTTGCAACAAATTAGATATATGACATTATGACTTAGGATGAAGGGGAAGGGGGGATCTGCCTCAGAACATGAGAGCGGTGCTGCGTGGACTAAGTTGCGCAATTCCACTTAACCACTCACACGTTTACATTCGCCCTCCCATCTCCCCTCCGAACTTTCTCTATAAAGTTTACTTTAAGTTTTTTGGGTCGCTGAATCCGAATTTTTAACTTACCCCCAAAATTTCCACCCCCGAAAACCCCCAAAACAGTTGTTATTAACTTAAATTTCTTGTTGTTTTAGGGGGAAAGCATTACGAAATTCAGAAACTAGACAAAATTTGCAACAAATAGGATATATGACATTATGACGTAGGATAAACGGGGAGAGAGGGAGCTGCCTCGGAACATTCCCCGCGCTCTTTTCTCAAAAACCAAATTTTTTCAAAAAATCTATTTTTTGGGTGGTTGCCGGGTGAAATTTTGGTGGAAAGTTACAAATTCAGATTCAGCGACCCAAAAAACATAAAGGGAGTCGAAATACAGAGCTAGTATTAATTTTTCCAGGTAAAATCCGCTATTGCCTGGACTTCATAACTTAGTGCACATAGCGCCACAGTGCATGTTCAGAGGCAGCCTTCCCCCTCCCCGTTCATCCTACGCCATAATTTCATATATCCTATTTGTTGCAAATTTTGTCTAGTTTCTGAATTCCGTAATGCTTTTCCCCTAAAACAACAAGTTGGAAATTGCTCGTCAAACGTGGCAAATGAGGTGCGTTCGTACTATAACTATTTTTATAAATATTTTTGATCGCATATTATACTGAATGTATATTTTAGTGTACTTCAATAAGTGCATATCCATATTCATTTCATTCTGTTCGAAAGACTGTAATATCATTAAAATGCACATAAAATATTTTTTTCCCATTGGCCGTCATGTAAACGGAAAACTTTTGACTGTCACAGTCATTAAACTATACATCCGATTTTCATAAAATTTAAAATGACTCGACAAAATTTTGAAACAATTATATATTTAAAATTCCAGACTATTCGGAAGACTGTAACATCATTAAAATTCACTTGAAATAATTTATTCCCATTGGCCGTAATGTAGGGGAAAACTTTTGACTGTCTCTGTATTTAAACTATCCATCCGATTTTCATAAAATTTGAAATAACTCGACAAAATTGTGCTACAATTGTATATTTAAAATTTCAGACCATTCGGTCGAGTAGTTTTTGCTCTGTTATATGCGGACAGACGGACAGATGGACGGACAGACGGACGGACTGAACGACGACTATAGGTGCTACGTATTTATATAATTACGAACGCACCTAATAAGAAGTTTAAGTTAAAAACAACCATTTGGGGGGGGGGGGGGTGGATTTTGGGGGGAAGTTAAAAATTCGGATTCAGCCACCCAAAAAAACTTAAAGTAAACCTTATAGAGAAAGTTCGGCGGGGAGATGGGAGGGCGAATGTAAACGTGTGAGTGGTTAAGTGGAATTGCGCAACTTAGTTCAGGCAACACCGCGCGCATGTTCTGAGGCAGATCCTCCCTTCCCTTTCATCCTAAGTCATAATGTCATATATCTAATTTGTTGGAAATTTTATCTACTTTCTGAATTTCTAGACACTTTTTCCCTAAAACAATAAAAAAATTTGATATTTTTAATATTTTTGATATTTTTAATAAAAACCTTTTTGGGGGGGCTTTTTACCAAAATTTGGGGGATTGCCGGGGGAAATTTTGGTGGGAAGTTAAAAATTCGGATTCAGCGACCCAAAAAACATATAGCCTTTTTCCATAACTACCATGAATTTTGCTAGGTAGAGCCCCTATACGGTCGCTATTGCCTGGACTATAAGTAGTACTATGAGAAATGTTTGGTAGGGTATTCAGTTTCTTGGAATTTTCTAACCCTTTATGCTCCGACGGTACTTTAAAATAACTTTATTTTGTCAAAGTATGTTATAAAATTCATTTAATACATATTTTCTAGATTAAGAAACATCTGTCTTTTTTACAATGCACAAATGCTTTGTTTAGTAAAATTAACCTATCTAAACTTTCTCATCTACACTCAATTCACAAATAAATGAAAGTTAAAATTCTAGTACTAAATTCATCCTGAGTTAATTAAAATTTATATAAAAAGCACAAATAAATCTACAAATATTCCTTTCAGGTGCATTCATATAATATAAAGATATTTAAAATACATTAAAAATATCTTAAAATACATTAGAAAAACGCAGAACGTTTTCAGCCATTACAAGGCCGTCATCAGTAGGATTTAAATGTAGTTGAAATTAAAATAAAAACATTTAAATTTTTACTGATGACGACCTTGTAATAGCTGAAAACGTTCTGGGTTTTTCTAATGTATTTTAAAATATTTTTAAAGTATTTAAAATAATTTTATATTACATGAATGCACCTGAAAGCAATATTTGTACATTTACTTGTGCTTTTTATACGAATTTCAATTTACAAAATTTGCGAAGATTTTTTTATTTTTATTACAAGATAAAAAAGAGTAATATATTTATTTGGGTTCCATCTACACAAAACTAAATACTCTTCGACAGCAAGATCAATCCTATCGAACCGTGAATCAGAGATGCGCTACTTTCGTAAAGTTAACACGAAGAACAAAACACCTGAAAAGCAACAAATCGCGTGCACACATCGATAATAATAGATAATCAGATTGATCATAGATAACATCGATCTGACTGTGCATCTCTGGGTAATGTCATCGTTGATCTTCAAGGCATATGATTTGAGTGGAAAGAAATAAAGTGATATGAGTAAAAAGGTGAATATACTTTTTGGTGAATTATTCATAAATATTCAAATCTAATATATAAAAATGAACATTTGTCTGTCTGTCTGTAATGCTATACAAATCCACAGTTTGGAAGCGAGAATTGTGAAATGTTACGTACATGTGTATTAAAACACGGCCGAGCAGTGGTGTAGTCGTAAAAAAATCAGAGGGCATTACGCTCTAAGCAGAGGGTATACGCTCAAAGGCAGAGGGTATACCCTACAGTGTATATACTATAGCTTTTTTGAGAAACAGAGGGTATACAGTGTTCCTTAAAAAAATGCAGAAGGTATATGGCGTATACCACCGTATACCCTCCACTACATCCCTGCGGCCGAGGCAACTAAAGTAATCCGGAATCGAAATAACTTATAGTTCATTTTTAATTAATAAAAAACCACAAATTTAACAGCAATTTCTTATCAAATTTAAACATTTTTTGTTATAGCAGTTGCCAAAAACAAAAAATCCACAATAAAATTCTTACCACAGGAATTACTTTTCTATTACAAGATTACCACGTGAAAAATTAAAATCAAATAAATAGTTTGACGAATTTAAAAAAAGGGAATATTACGTCATAACTTTTCTATTTTAAGATTTCCACGTGAAAAAAGAAAATGAAACACATAGTTTGACGAATTTAAATAAAAGTGAATATTACGCATAACTTTTCTATTTCAAGATTTCTACGTGAAAAATGAAAATGAAATAAATAGTTTGACGAATTTAAAAAAAGGGAATATTACGTCATATTGGAAATATGAAGGACGTGGTGAATATAGTATAACGTCATATGAGTGTGAAAAAAAGTATTGAAGCATGATAAAAACCCAATTATGGAAATATTGGTGTATTTTAACATTATTGCTCCAATGATGATTTGAAACTTTTGCGCTGAAACGGCTGTTTTTAAACTTTATTAAACTTTAAAATTGATTTTTCAGAACAAACATTCTTCAATTTCCTGGCAACGTCGGGCGCTTTAGCTAGTGATTAATAAAGTGCAGTAAAACCTCCATAACGAACACTCCAGAATAACAGAACCTCTATTTAGTGGACACGTTTTCAATTACCAACACCTGTATAAGTATTTGTAAAATTTTACCTCTGAATTACGGACACCTTCGAATAACGGACAAATTCCGCGCTCTCTAAATGTCCTTTATTCAGAGGTTTTACTGTGATACATTGAGTTTGACTGCATCCAAAGAAAACAAAAAACTGTAGACATTAACAGGAATGAATCAAGAATGCGTCTTAGTCGTTGCTCAGTCCGTCCGTCTGCATATAATAGAGCAAAAACTACCCAACCGAATGGTCTGAAATTTTAAATATATAATTGTTCCAGAGTCATTTCAAATTTTATGAAAATCGGATGTATAGTTTAATTACAGGGACAGTCAAAAGTTTTCCGTTACATTACGGCCAACGGGAGAAAATTACTGCAAGTGCATTTTAATGATGTTACAGCCTTCCGAATGGTCTGAAATTTTAAATATATAATTGTAACAGAGTCATTTCAAATTTTATGAAAATCGGATACATAGTTTAATGACAGGAACATTCAAAAGTTTTCCTTTACATTACGGCCAATGGGGGAAAATATTTCAAGTGCATTTTAATGATGTTACAGCCTTTCCAACAGAATAAAATGGATAGGCACTAATGAAGTGAACTAAAATATACATTCAGTACAATACGCGGTGCAAAAAAATATTTATAAAACTAGTTATAGTACGAACGCACCTCATTTGCCACATCTGACCTGCAATTTCCAACTTGTTTTTTACTTTATAGGTTTTAGGGTCGAAGCTAAGAGGGGGATGAGGGGGCATGTGCCCTGGGCGCCAGAACGAAGGGGCGAACCAAATGACGATTTTGTTTGTCGATTTTTCTCACATCTAAGTTTTAGCACGGTATTGTTAAAACCATCCTGTCTGGGGTATGACAAAGCATAGAAGAATCATAAGGATAATCATATGCATAAAGATGATATGGCATACGGATCCTGCATAAAGCGGAATTTTTTTCGATTCTTTTCGATTCCGTTTTCAAGATTTTAATCAATAAATATTTGACAAAGCAGATTACGTAGTTAATATTACACATTTTATGATTACATATTTTAAATTTAAAAATAAGTCGGCTATTAGAAAATTAGTAAAATTCTCTTTGTAAATATACTTTGCAGAAAAGGGGGCGTGGCCGCTAAAATTCATGTTTGCCTCGCGTGCAAAAAAAGGCTAGTTTCGGCCTTGGTGTTTTAAATTTTGTAAAAACCGTCCAATCGTCGTAAAATTTCAAAATTGTGTTAAAGATACACTGTTCTACTTTACGTTTTTAAAATAGTTATCGTATCGTGTAGTTTTTTTAACAGGGACACCACAAAAATTTTAATATATGTTAGTCAACTCCGCGTCAAAATAAGCAGACTTAAAATGAATGTGGATTAGAGCACTGCATCAGGTCAATTAACTTTATTTTACCAGAACCCGAAATGACAAGCTGTTCGGTTCAGATCATCAAGTACAGTGAGTAATTTTTTTTTTGTTGTTATGAGTCGATTTGAGGCTAATTTTTCGGTTTCGGGTTAGGTTTTGTCTCTTATAAGTCAGGTTTGAAAGAGATTCTTTTTTTCAAACGAAAGTCAACAAATTATTTATGATGGAAAACTATATATTTTACTCTAAATGAGTGCCTATATGTTTATTTTTCTTGTATAAAATTTAAAAAAGGTATTGGAAATATAATTACAGAGTCTTTTTTTTATCGCATTAAAATATGGATATATATATATGTGAGAAGGGACAGACTAAATAGGTTGCAATAATGAAAGTTTAATGCAGATCTAGACTAATGCTAAAGACTTCAATACAATTTATATACAATTAATATTTACAATTTTAAGGGGGGGGGGGTGTTCCTGAGATTTATCGGCCGTTAATACCTCGACGATATCCAAGCTTGGCTGGGACGTCTTTCCAGGCCAACTCGAAGAGGGACTCTGAAGTGAATTTTAACATTCTGTTCTGAGATTGGAGATGCAAATCACTAAGTCATCAAGTTTATTGTCTGTCGAGTTTTGATGATCTTAGTTAGTTCTCATGAGAGAGAGAGAGCTGTACACATTCCGTTGCGGTCGGGATGTTTTGGGAAGCGCAAACCAAATCTACATATATATTTTTTTAAACTTCAGATTGAAATGAATCGGTTTAAAGTCGGGTTTCATGTTGACTTCAGATAGAATTTTCGGGTTTAGGTCTGTATAACTAGATCATTGCAAGACGCTACAGCGGATAACAATGCAGACAGTAAAAAAAAATACGAAGGTAAAAAAAAAATCCCTCGAAATCTGTTTTATTTTTATTTTTATTTTTTTTTTTTGTTGAAAATTACTCATTTCAACATCGTCATTTGAAAGATCGTAAGCTTCTTCCAAAGTTTGAATGCATGAATTTTTGTGACTGCTACAAATATTTAATTTGCGGTTTTTCTTTTCGATATTAAACTAACATTAAAATAGCCACACATCCAATAAGTCATCTAAGGGCAGTAAAAGAAACAGTGAATAACTATCATTTCTCTTCGTAATCATCCAAGTGTACGACAGATAAAGCACAAAAATGGTTGGTTTCGACTATACTGATTTTTATATTTTTTTATTTGCGATTCTGCTACACTAAGGTTATGGGGTTACCGCAACTGAAGATGGTTCTTAAAATTTTTTGAGCAACAGAACAGAAAATGTATACATTTAAAACAAAAGAAGAAGAAGAAGAACCATACTGAAGTGTTCAATTACAGGTGTATATCACTAGTAGCATTCCAGAATAAATCATATTAGGATTAATTTTAGGTCGAAAATCTTCAATAAAATTATTTCACATGAGAATAATTGCAAAAGCACGTTTTTTCCTGTAATTTTTATCTCTGTTTTGCATTATTTATATCAACAGAATATCCTTAGTACATCTCATGTGCTGTGACATAAATGAAGATGATACTTTTTCCGCTTTATTGCAGTGGGTGCACATAATGCGGTAAGAGGGACCACAAAATGCGGGTCAGAACATTTGAAGGAAAGAAACAAATTAACGAATTCGCTACGAGCTATAAATTTTTGTAGATGGACAGTCCAATAGCGTCATAAAATAAGTCAAGCGTCCGCGCGTAAGGCTACAAGATTTTTGATTTGCATAAAAATGCGTTTTATTGCGAGGTGATTTGTTAGTCCTTGTTTTTTATGGTCTTGTAGATAGTAGAATGTAATCTTCGACAAATTACTGTTTAGACACTAAAAGGGTTGTGCGAAAGCGCAATGCTCTACACAAACGGTAACAGGATGGTCGGTAAAGGTGGAATAATGGGTTATAAAACTACTTGTTAAAACACAGGAATGATGTGGTAATTGGTGTCAGCCGACGGTGAACAGCAATGGTCTTTATATCAAATTTTGAGAGAAATGATTCTATATCCTGATTTTTCATCGTTAACATCAATTGTGCATTATTTTTCTAATATGACTTACATACATCGTAGTACAAGTCATGTAACATAACTAGTGTTGATAATTACGTGACACAGATACCGAAACATGGTTAACAACGGCAACCATTGGGATTCTTGGTTACAATTGGCTTTATACTATCAAATTCGGAGAGTCAAGCACCAGAGATGTACAATTATTAGGTAAATAGACACGTGTGTGCAGAAGCAATCATACGCGCACAAAACTACAGTAAAACAATAAGGTTCAAATGTTCAAATTGGTTTCAATTACTGATTTAACCTTTAACTGATATCACAGAAATTGTCACATAACTAGTGTGAAGCGGTCTGTGAGACCGCTACATCGAAAGATGAATAAAAGGCACGATTAACTCATAGGATGATGTTTTTGTGCTAAACTTTTTGTACAGGACTGTTATAATTAAAATTCACCTGTTCAAATGTCTCTGGTGATAGTACTAAAGTTCTAAACGGGACAAATTTTTGGTAGTGTTTGTAGTTAAACTGAAAATTGCAAGTTGAACTATAAAAATTGAAAAAAAGCCGCGGTCTGAGAGACCGGTAACATCAGTTAAAGGTTAATGCTTTACGAGTCGAATCCTGTCAAAGGCTCCTTGGCTTAGAGTAGTAGTTTCGTTAAAGCAAATTCAATACAGATATTAACGTTATTTCTGATGTTCCGTAACTTGTGGTTACTTAAACTCAAAACAAAGCAAAACAAAATGTTTTAAATCAATCCTGTCTACTGTGCTGAGAGTATTGATATGATTCACCCAAATTCTTCAGGTAACAGTACTTAACCACACGTGCACCCAGGACTGACTTAAAACATAAGTCCCCTACAGGGTCCAAGTAATGGTAAAGGTTCACTGAAGCAGTAGTTTCCACTAAATTCTTTCACTGCTTGCTTTGCTAAGTCAACGGGATCATAGCATGCGGATGATATTTTTCATGAAACAATAAAATAGTTTTTGATGTATCATATTTCTTGATTTTTTAAATAACTTTTTAAAGAGTTTTTATGAGACAATATTCCGGAAAATTTATATTTTATGCTAAATTTTCTTACTGAAATCACAAAAATCTTATTTCCGGAACTTACTGAAGTTTTATAAAATAAATTGCTCGTGATGTCTTGAAAAACTTCCCAATTTTATGCCAGACATGAAGAAGTGCTTCCAGCTCCAAGTCACCCTCCCTCATTCTACAACACACATTAACCAAAGATAATGTAACCTTTCATTAATTATCTTAAACACTAGTGTATCTGCGCATCAGATTCTTAATTCGGAAACACTTCCTCGAAATAACATTTACTCTGACGGCCCTTTTTTTCCGTTATAAGACTTTTACTAGAGAGACGGGGGGAAAAAAAGAAGAGAGATAGAGAAAAAAAGAGAGAAGGTTGACGGAAGAAGAAGACGAAGAAAAATTTTGAAAACAGCAGGTTCTCGAGTTACCGTCTGCGGCCAACAGCTCATAAATCGAAAACTGCAAAAAAAGGTCACAACCCTTTTTGCGACTGCTTGACTTTTTCCCCGACTCTTTTGATATGTTTTGATTCGGGATTGCGTAAGGAGCACCTAGGATCGATACGGTCATTCGTCACCTGTGACAAATTGGATTTCAGTTTTTCATAAGAAAATTTGTATTTACAATTGGATATTGGGTGACTCTGGGACACAGATCTGTTGTTACAGAAAAAAGGAAGCAAATAATATAGTGGACGCTACAATTTGAATTCTAAGAGGACATGTAAAATGTTCCAGCTATTCAAAATTAGAATTGTGTATACTATGAATAATATCAAAGAACAGGAGCGGTACCTTTACTTTAAAAAGTATCTTGTTTAACATGCTCTAAAACGAACGCAAAAAAAAAAAAAAAAAGTAAATATATTATGCAAAATAAAATATTCACTGTCAGATGGGCACGAATTTAGCTTTAGTTTTTTTTTTTTTTTTTTTTACACAGTTAAGAAAATACTGTAAGAAAAGCCAATGCACAGCTAATCAATGTGACACCATAATCATAACAGACCGTCACAACCACAGAAGTGACCAAAATTGACATCTTTACTTCGTCACATGAAGACCCTCAGGTGAACGTCACGTCATGACTTCAATCTGGAGTTACCGTGACTGATATTCTTTTATTAGTCATGCGTCACTAAACGGGATATACCATGGTCGCAGTGACGAAGTTACGACAGATCTTCCACATCACATGACCATAATGCGAACAATAACAGTTGCATATGTGCGGATGACGGTGCATTCACTTTTGGGTCAGTGTGCTTTGAATGTTAAAGCGGCCAGTGCTGGTATTGACTAGAAATCAACCAATCAACAATAAATATAATGGAACTCAATCATAATTTCCACGAGATACAAATAAGTAATCATTTGAATTAATTAATCATTCGCTCATATGCTTCGAGTTACTGTAGAGAGTCCAGTATTGCTCTTTAATCTGTTTGGAAAAAAAAAAAAGGTTAGCAGCACATTGAACATGTATTGCAATGACTACCAATATCAGGAATAAACCTCGAATTTTCGAACTTTTATTATAGTTTTATTTTATAGAGGTTCCAAAGTGAAACCTAAATTTTGATTACCGTGTATATCTATTTTAACTGAGAAAAATAATTAACTTGTACATCTGTTTATGACTAAATCACATTATTACAAAAATAGGCTAATTTCGCCAAATCTTATAGGTGGGCTAATTACTGTCCGATCAGAGAAAGTTATGTTATAGTGTAACGCGCGCCACCCGTTTTAAAACAAATAGACTCTACCGGCAGTCACGTGACCGTTTTCCGTGAGCTTTGCCGAATGAGATATGCTGTGAGTTCGTTGGAGTTCTGTTCTGTTTTGAGTTGTGCTAACATGTAGAAAGTTATTCGCGCTTTTATTATTTTGTGTCTATGTGTTATGTGCCGTTCTACTTGTGATGTGCCGTCTTATCAAGATTAAATAAAAAATATTTAAAAAGCCACCCCGAGAAAGTGATATTTTGAAATTATGTGAAATTTCTGAGTGATTTGAAACTGAGCTAGCCTGACAATTGGCTACCCAACTCGGGCCACGAATTCGAAGAAAAATGTTCACATTTAAATTTTTCAAAAGTGTTCGCAATATTATTTCATCATTCTTCAAGTCAAGTGATGTAGTAATATATTTTTATTCAAGAAGTGTGGTTTTCAACTAGCAGAAAAAAAAAAAATGGCACGACCGGTCGTCTTCGTGAGTGCACGTGAAATATGTTCTGAATCTGAAATGTTTCGTTATCTTTGTTCTTATTTTTTCAAGTTGTAAAGTTCTACAAAATATTCCGTTAATGTCCTAAGAAAGTTCTAGGATGTTTGTGCTTTTAAGGGACTTTCACTTCATTTGTTCTTAGAACGGTGCCTACAGTGTTTGTGCCTATAGTGGTTTATTCTACAAGACTTGTTTGTTCTACAAAATATTTTTACCAAGTAAGCGTTTTAAATAGAATGGATCCATAGTTTGTTTATTAAAAAAGAATGCATTCTTCAGATTCTTGACTTCGTAACATTGTTCATATTCTAAAAATTCTAAATATTTTTGACATTATTAAATTTTAATTCATTCTATTATTTTCCTGTCATGTTTGTATTGCATATTTCCCCTTCCCCCCTCCCTCACCCATTATTCTGAAAATTTTACTTTGATTCTGTTCATGTATGTTTAATTTTTACTTTGCTTTAAGTAAAATATTTTGATTCATAAAAAAAAAAAAAAAAAAAAAAAGAGTGAGTGCGAGAGAAAGCGAAAGAAATATTCATTTACGTTTTCGTTGATTTTTTTTTTCTTTTCTTTTAAAAGAGGAAAATAAACTGTTGTCAGTCAAATTAGAAGTTGTTAAAATGATTCATAATTTTATCGCAATTCTCATAAAGATATGTGCTTATTTTTATTATTTTTTTTATTGGTTTCGTAAGAGAAATGATTACTATTTTTATTTAAGTGTTTGTTATTATTTAAATGCTAAACGTAAGTATTTAATTTTGAGTTGCTGATTTACTGATGAAAAAGCCTTGAATGTGATTCATTTCCAAAACGGAATGAGTAAGTTTTTGTATTTATTATTTGTTTATAAAAGAAACTTTATTTTCTTTTAAAGTGATATTGAATGAAACTGATATTAAGTAGCGTTAGTAATATAATAATAATATTGGTTGAAATTTTAATTATTCAATTATGTGTTTTATATTATTTAGAATATTGTTTGAAAGTGTTAACTATTAGTAAATGGCTTTATATTGGTTAAAATATTGTTTTGATTAAATGTCGCGTTATGACAATCCAGTTTATTTATACCTGCAGGGATTTAAAGTTTGTTTTGTTTTGTAGTCAAGAGTTTTGCTAATGTTAAACCTTACTGTTTTGCTTTATTAAAGTCTTGTTTATATGAGTTGTAACGGCAAAGCTCACACGTTTGGGGAATAATTTAAACGAATTTTCGGCATTTGTGGGGTACTCGTTTTGTTGTTTAGCTAAAGTTTAAAATGTCTGAACTTAATAAAGCTCGCAAGGAGGATTTATATCAGGTTGCGTTAGAAATGAATTTAGATGTTCAACCCTCTATGACAGTTGTCACATTGCGTGAAAAAATTAAATCCTCCCCCTCGTACGAAGTTGATTTTGTAAATTCATTAGTCAGAAACCAAATTTCGACTCGCGAGGAAGAACAACGCAGACGGGACTTAGAGGAAAAACAAAAAGCAGCTGAGTTAGAACAGCGCAAATTAGAATTAGAAGAAAAGCATAGAGCGGAAGAGTTAGAGTTAAAAAAGCTTGAGATGAATTTTGAGCTTGAGAAGCTCAAGTTACAGGCTCAGAGCCAAAGTGCTTCCAGTGGAGCGGTAGGTGGTAACGCAGCAGGGGTAATGTCTCATCCGGAGAGTAAGATAGATATCCAAAAGCTGTTGCCTACATTCAGGCCAGAAACTGATG
Source organism: Maratus speciosus (assembly GCA_963932465.1). NCBI lineage: Eukaryota > Metazoa > Arthropoda > Arachnida > Araneae > Salticidae > Maratus > Maratus speciosus. Next base: position 7,288,035 of record OZ010792.1, on the reverse strand, counting down.
ATGTAACCTTGTTTTTGGTGCTCCTGGAACGTCAATTAAAGCTCTCGAAGGTACCAGAGCATATGTGGGTTTCGTATTTACTCAGTGTTGTACCGTCTTCTATCTCTACGCTTATTGCTCGTGAATCAGAAGAAAACGCTTCAAAGTTTTCACATGTTAAAGATTTACTTCTAAAAAGGTTTAAAATTAGTGCCGAAAAGTTTAGACAGCTGTTCTTTACTCATCGCAAGTCCAAAGAAATTACTTGGCGAGATTATTATTTCGAACTTCGAGCTTATTTTGAAAACTGGCTTAAAGAATTAACTATAACGTCTTTTGAAGCTCTTCAGGATCTTATCATAGCTGATCAAATGAAAAGGCGCGTGCCTGTTGAATGCAAACAACATATGTTAGATGATTGGGAAAATTTAAATTCGCCAGTCGACCTCGCCGAAAAATTAGATGCGTATGATATTATTAGATCTACGTTTCCTAAAAGGGATCCGGTTGTACCCCAAGAGAAGAAAGAGTTTTCTCGTCGAGAAAATAATTGGAAGCAGAGTAAGCCTCCAAAAGAAGACAGATCTTCCCCTAAGTTTGCTAATCGACGCATAGAATCCGATATTGTTTGCTATGGTTGTGGTAAATTGGGATTCATAAAGAAGAAATGTCCAGATTGTTCCCCTACGGTTAAAAAACAAACTGTTCAAGCACATCGTCTTGAGCTATATAGTTTAAATACATCAGCAGTTTCAGCTCCAAATGTGCCTATCACGATCTGCAATAAGAAGGTGCTAGTCTGTGCAGATACGGGAGCGAATCGTTCTATTGCGGGAGAACGTATGTATAAATTATTTTTAAAAACTGGTGTTGCATTGAACCCTCATACTCATGAAGTAACGTTAGCTGACGGAATTACGGTGGTTAGAGACACTTTGTCTGCCACTGTGCCCGTAGAGATTGAAGGCCGAGTCTTCGAAACGGAGTTCATCGTATTACCAGATGCCAAGGGTAATAGAACTCTTTTAGGTATGGATTTCTTACATAATGCTAACATGGTGTTAGATACTGCCAACAAAACATGGTATTTCAGCGATAAACCTCGGGAAAAGTTTTATCTTGTTGATGAATACCAAGAAGAAAATAGCACGTTAGCTGGTGCGGTCGAAGTCAGTCCGTATGCTTTACATGAAGATGACGGCAAAAATCTAAATTCCGATGAAAGGGACAACATTAATGATCTCAAAAGGTATGAAAAATGTTTTCAACCAGGGGGAGAGACAACCCCGTTTGTGGATCATAGTATGAATACAGGTGATAGTGCTCCTGTTGCTGCACCACCTAATCGGATGACTCCTGCTAAGAAAGGAATTGATAAGAAGAAAATAGAATATGAACCTGGAAAATCAAATGTTGTGGCTGACATGCTGTCACGCCCTGTCTGTAATCATCAATCTGCTTTCTGTGAGACATGCAATTTTGTCAGCATAGACATGCCAACAAGAAGTCCAAAAGATATCAGAGAAGCACAGTTGCAAGATGAAAACCTTAAAAAGATTATAGATTGTTTTGAAGACGAACAGAAAAGCGAAGATTTCGCAAATTGGGCCGATAGAGGATTCCTGATGAATCAAGGTGTGCTTTATAGGTATGCTCCCGAATCAGATGCCGAAGAAGCGCAATTGGTCGTTCCAGTACAAGAAAGACAAAATATTTTGAAACTTCATCATGACGACCCTTCAGCCGGACATTATGGTGAAGCAGGAACTTATCAGAGAATTGCAAAAAGATATTATTGGACAGGCATGAGAGCATACATTTCTGAATATGTGAAGCAGTGCCCAGAGTGCGCTCGTTATAAAGCAACAAATCAGAAACCAGCTGGTTTATTACGAACACCTGCTTATGCTCAGCGGTTTGAGACCCTCAGCATTGATCTCTTTGGACCATTGCCTCCTAGTAAAGATGGGCATCGATGGATTTTTATAGTAGAAGATTGTGCCACTAAATGGGTCGAACTATTTGCCTTAACAACTGCTACTGCACAAGAATGTGCGACTACCCTGATTGAAGAGATCTTCCTTCGTTATGGTATCCCAAGAAGACTCATAAGTGATAACGGCCCTCAGTTTGTGAGCGCTGTTCTACAACAAGTTTGTTACATTCTTGGAATAGACCAATCATTGACACCTTTGTACCATCCTCAGGCCAATCCAGTCGAACGCAAAAATCGAGACTTGAAACCTCGAATAGCAATCCTTGTTGGAGATGAACACACTTCCTGGATTGATAAACTTCCTTTTATTAGATTTTCTATGAACTCTGCCAAATCTGATACAACTGGCCAAACTGCCGCCTATCTGCAATTTGGTCGAGAATTAAGAACAATCGATGATGTGGTGAACGATTTTAGAGCTGTTGTGGAAAATGACAATTTTGTTCCGGAAATAACCCCATATCTTAAACGTCTTGCAAATATTTCAAAAAGTGTGAAAGAGCGTGTTGAAATGAAACAAGATCAGCGGAAGAAATATTACGATAAAAATCGTAGACGAGTGTATTTTGCACCTGGTGATAAAGTATGGGTTAACCTACATCCTGTGAGCAAAGCAAGTAAAAATAAAACAGCCAAATTTATGCCTAAGAGAGATGGGCCATACATAGTTTTGACTCAAAAGTCACTAGTGACATATGACATTGCTAGCCTGGACAATCCTACCGAGCGAATTGGGTCTTACCATGTTTCCGCTTTGTCACCATTTCAAGAAACTGAAACTATTCCAGTTGCACCCTTAAGGAAAAGAGGAAGACCCAGAAAGCATCCTGTTTCCTCTCCGAGACGTAAATCGGAAACAGAGTGGGAGGATGTAACGCGCGCCACCCGTTTTAAAACAAATAGACTCTACCGGCAGTCACGTGACCGTTTTCCGTGAGCTTTGCCGAATGAGATATGCTGTGAGTTCGTTGGAGTTCTGTTCTGTTTTGAGTTGTGCTAACATGTAGAAAGTTATTCGCGCTTTTATTATTTTGTGTCTATGTGTTATGTGCCGTTCTACTTGTGATGTGCCGTCTTATCAAGATTAAATAAAAAATATTTAAAAAGCCACCCCGAGAAAGTGATATTTTGAAATTATGTGAAATTTCTGAGTGATTTGAAACTGAGCTAGCCTGACAATAGAATATTAAAAAATCCAACAAATTTGACGCTTAAGAACACACAACATCTTGCAAGAGTGAAAGAAGCTAAATTAGCATGATGGTTGTAATCATTTATTCATAAACAGATGCACAATTTATGTATTTTGCTCAGTTAAAATAGACATATTTTAATTCATATATCTAGTAAAAAAATTCTTGCTACATAACATACATAATTTATAGTCAATCAGTCAATTTCTCTATATATTCTTACTCATATATTAATTTAAATAGTGAAACTATATGAAATAATTTTTTGGAATTGTCCGAATCAAAATTGAAGACTTGAAAATTTGAAGCATTTCGACTTCTAGGTCCTTTACGTATCACAGTCGAATCGAAATACACGAAGTTTAAGAAAAGATTTACGTACCGATTAAGCTAGTCAATATTCGAAGTTGAGAATTCCAATATGGAATGAAAGATGATTTAAAATAAAACCAAAAATAGAGGTAAATGAAGTTGCTTTCGTATTTTTTTAACCCCTTAATTCTCGCTCCCGTGATATTCACGGGCTGTGTCTTTTACTCTGTTTGTTTGATTCCCACCAGTTTTATAAAATAGAGTAATTGGCTTTATTATGATATCATTTTACCTGTTATTAAATAAGTTGAATATTTCTTTTTTCAAAAAAGTGGTGCCAATGAGCAATTTGAATTTTTAAACCGTAATTTAATGTGGCCGTTAAGGGGTTAAATCATGGTTCAATACAGACTTTCTTAAACTCTAAAGATTTCTCGATGCTAATCATAATCTTCTTACAGCCTGAAGTAAAAACACTCCAACGGTTTTCTTTTGTAATAATTACTTCGTCGTTTGAAGAATATTTTCTCCAAGTTTAAAGTTTTGAAAAGAAGATATAACTGGAGTTTACTAAATCTGAATAATAAAAAAAACATATGTCGATTGTTCGAATCGTGCCCGTTTTTCATTTTCAGTTAAAGCTTCGAAAGAATGACATTTTACGGAATGGGCTCTTTTATTAAAAAATAATAATAGGTATTTTGCTTTTTAACAATTGGCCAATTTAAAGTGTGAAGTGTTGATAAAAAACGTCTGAGAGATATTTATAATAAAATTTGCACAGAACTGGATCTTGTCTTACAAAAGAGGAATTTCACGAGGCAAATGTTCCACAAAGGTTGGGAACTCCAATCCTACCATTTGTGGGCCGTTGACGTAAAATACTTCAAAAACTATTCATCTGTAACGCCGATTTCTCACGCTCTTCAAAGTAAAGCCATTTTTGAGGAGAGAGAAAAAAATCTTTTTAAGCCTTTGTGAATCGAGGTCCTAAGTCTCACCTCAGATCCACTTGAGTATGGTAAAAAGCATATCTTTGCATCTCGTTCGGTAAGTGCTCGAGCGATTATGGTAATGAACATCTTCAGAGAGAGGCAAATGTCCAGGAAAGGTCAAGGGGGCTGGAATTAGGCTTAGTGAGTAAAATTTCACTGAAGAAGATAGATGAGAAAACAAACATTGGAATTTTTAATTCTTTCCAGAATATTTTGTAAAACCTAGTTTTTCTTCATCTTATAGAGCTTCAAGCCTTTATATCCTGACCCTACTTTTAAGTACCATTAAAGAAAATTCAATGTCAAATTTATTTAACCTTTTATGTACTGAATTATGAATTCATGAAAATGTTATCTTCTAAAGCATTTTTCGTGAATTGTTTAAAGCACATTAGAAGATTTACATAATCATTTAATAATTTTTAGAAGGATTGAAGGATTTAGAAGGATTTATTCAATTTGAATTTATAGGGATTTTGTGCCATATTTATAATCCCACTCAAATTTTTTATTTTAAATACTTTTCTTAGTATTTTGTAGAAATAGGAAATGTACAAAAATGATGTTCTTAAAGTAAAAATATAGAAATATTTCCGAATTTTAAAATCTGCCCCCCCCCCACACACACACACACACCACCTCAACGTCAAGAAAGCTGAAAAGATGCAAAGGCAAAAGAAATTATACCCTTTTAAAAAAATATTTTTTTTTTTTTTTTTTTTTTTGTGTGTGTAACCCATAATGCTTTTCGAACAAGATAAAGTAATGTATATATAACTTATTCTAAACTGTATTACAACTAATCGATGTATTAAATGAATTTTATAACAAGTTATTTTAATGGTACTTATAAGTACCGTCAGTAGATAAAGGGTTAATTCGTCTACTTATAAAAGTAGATCGCACTTTTCATACAAAATAATTTGCTCAATCCTATTTAGAAAGCACAGCGAAACAGTCGAAGCTAAATATTTTTGAATGTTGTTATTTTCTCAGCCATTTAAATAGGGTGGCTTTTATCCTATTAAAAAATGTTATACGAATTTTTCGCAACTACAAAACACTTTTCTGTTACAGATAAGATCACACTACATTTATTTATATTGTTCTTATAAGAATAGTGAGATTTCCATAACAGTATTTTTTTGTTAATTAATCTAATTATTCTTGTAAATACTTTGCAAAAATAACTCTAACTACCGATTTATTAAACCAGGTTCGAATCCTGGTCGGGATATTTTTCGCCCAGTTGGGAATTTATATCTGATATGATTTATTTATTTACCAATTAAAATAATTGTGTTAATTGTGTTAAAATTAATCTAGTCCTTATCCAGCGATTTCTGGAGTTCTATTACCTGCGATTTATCCTGTTTTGCTGAACCAGAAATCAGACCAGTTGCTATAATAAATAAGGTTAGTTGGGTTAGGTGAAAGAGTTCCACCAGATTCGTCCGGGTAGGCTCAGTTGATAGAGCACTGGCGGCTTCAGCCAGGAGATTCCTGGTAGGAACATTTTTCGCCCAGTTGGAAATTTACATCTGTTTTGATTTATTTGCCAATTAGAATAATTGTGTTAAAATTAATTTAGTGTAAATCGGTTTTAACCCTTACCGGCGCGGAGTAATTCTGTTTATAAACTAATGAAATAATGGACTGACACCGCAATTTATAAACGAATTTATTAGAAAATACGAACTTGCTTATTTTCATGTACATTATAATACGAAAATTTTAGTTAAATATTCTTGGCGCCGTTTGTCACTTAAAATTAGGAGTCCTTTTTTAAGGACACCGCGCCGGAAAGGGTTAATTTTAAAAAAATATCTAAAAATCAAATTATTATTATTATACATGTTGTTCTGGACATCTTACACACTAATGTAAATAATCATTTAGGTGAAACAATTTTTTTATTCTAAATTTAAGATATAAAGGGTTAAATCATGATTTTTTTTTTCATACCATCTTTTTCTTTTATTCTAAATATTACATTATTTTTTTAATTAGACTTTATTTAAATTAAATAGTATAAGTAATCAGTAATGTTGCTATTCTATATTCAGTGGCTTGCGAACACATAGTTTGGAATATACTGTAAAGTTTTCGCATAAACACAAGTATTTTTTAAAAGAATCCTTACTGCTTGCTTAAGAAATACAGACATAAGGAAGAAATATCGTCATTTTTGCAAAATTTTCGCAGAGTTGGGCCTGATTTTATTGATTTTTGAATGGGCTTCAGACTGAATTTGATAAATTCGGGTCGTGCAGACCTCTGATATACGCAATTAACTTGCAAGGTACGTGCACATTACTTTTTAAGTTGTCAATGAGTTAACCCTTAAATGCCGGATGTTGATTATCGGCAACATACCCAATTTAGGCTCTAAAATACTGTTAGAATAATATTGAAGCTATAATGCCTAATTTTGACAATAAAATACATTCTGAAAATATTATTAAATCGATTTTCAACATGTAGATGGCAACACTTGTGCTGTTTAAGAATAAAGATAGATTTATTTTTTCAATTGTTGCTACTTGTTCTTTTTGTTTTGTTTGGAAGCTTGTGAAATACCCTATTTGGTTCTACAGTGAGCAAGTAAAATTTATTTCTTATTATAGCTCCTAAAATTCTTGTGTGTTTAATATTATACAATTTTATCAAGGAAAATAATTTTTTCAATTAAAAACCAGTATTGCCGATTAGTAACAAACTGTTTTTTAGCCATAAACCATACTTAAAACGAAATAGGATTTTTTAAGGTATTTTTCCCATGATTTATTTAAAAAATGAAAGCCGAAAAACATTATTACAATGGTTTTTGAAAAATCAGACATTTAAGGGTTAAATTTTTTTCTTTCCTAGGAATCACGTCACTTCCGAGTGTGACGGGAACTATCCGAATGATGTGATGGAATGCCAGTTTTACGCAAACATAAAACTGGTTGTCTTCCATATAGAAAATTTTAGAGATTCGTGAAGAAAAATTGCTAGATTCAATCCCGAGTTTTTGTTATTTGATAATGACGTGATAATTTTACTTCTTTTTTTGTTAAATGTATCCTTTATAAGCGAATGTAGAATTGCACCATTATTTTAAACTGAAACATACCGATAGGTAAAGTTATCATACAAATTCAATTTTTCCAACTGATCGAAAAATTGCGCAGATCGGGACTTGAACCGGATTTGCTCGAGTCTCTCGGAGTAAAAAATTTATGCACAATATTTTAATTAAGTTCTTTAAAGTAATAACATGAAAAAAATAGAAAAAAATATTTAGAAAATTAGAATGCATTTTAAATTCTTTTACAAAATTGATTAATAGCTTTAACTTTTTAAAAATATTAACGAAGTGATTTTTTCATTTAAATATTTCATAAAATCTCACAATTTTAATTTTGAAAAAAAATCTCCTAATTTTTATTTTGAAACGGGAAAAGTATACTATGTTATACACAACAGTCAAAAATAGTATAATAATTACAAAATAATTGATATATTAATAAATAGTCAAAAGATTTAAATAAAAATATGTGGAATTTACAATTTTTTTTCTTTTTTTATCAGGGCATAATTTTTTTAAATTATTTTGAAAGAGAAAAAATCAGAAAGTGATAATTAAAGCTTTATGTTTCTATGCAGACGTTTCAGCCACTAATCTAAGTTAAAAATAAGTCCTACATTGCATTTTTGTTTTTCAGTTAATACAGTGAGTGTTAATGGAAGGTTCTAGTGACACTTTGATAACTGCATGTCCTGATACCTGTCTTTTAACATTTTTCATCGGTCGCTAATAATTACAGAAGGATAGAACTTCGCATACTGCATTATGTCGTATATTACATGATGACTTGACAAAATCTGGAGAAGAGAATAACAGGTTGAAAAAGAACAAGGTCCATCACGTGAGATTTTTCTGCATGGTGAAATTTTTTTTCAGTAATTTGTTTCAATATTAATTACTAGAATCAGCATTTCAAAATGAATACAGTTGCATTTACAAAAGGAGAGTGTTCCTGAATTACTTATTATTGATTGACATGCAAAAAATTACGACTGCATGACGAATGAAGAAGATTGCTTTAACATTATTTCTACTATGATTTAACTCATTATCGCCTATTTTAGTATACAGAGTGTTTCAAAAATATCTGGCCAAATTTTTAAAGGTTGTAGAAGAGATCCGAAAAACGTAACTTTTGCCACAGAATACCTTTCTAATTATACATATTCGTGAGTGCCACAGAATATCTTTCTGAATATACATATTCGTGAGTGCCACAGAATATCCTTCTGAATATACATATTTGTGAGTGCCACAGAATATGCTTCTGAATATACATATGCGTGAGTGCCACAGAATATATCTTTCTGAATATACATATTCGCGGGTTGCCAAATTTGCGTAATTTCAAAAATTCGATTGGGAAAGGAGCAAAGAATATCTAAGTTTTCTTACAATCACTGTTGTCAAATCTGACGGATTTTTTATTCAGTAATTCCAAATTCATACAAAAAGTTTTTGAATAGTAATTTTATTTTGTTTTACTCACAAAATATCTATTATTACATAAAGTAAAAATAACTATTCAAACATTCTGATGACAATTACGAATTTCTGAATAAAACATCCGCCAAATTTGGCAACATTGCTTACAACACCTTAGCCAATGCGTAAAGGAAATTTAGATGAATTTATTAAAAAACTAAGACTTTTCATTGGTCAGAACCGCAAATTCCCCTCTTTAATGGTAACTCTATGGGTTTAGAATGCATCCGCATTTTTAAAATTTCTGCTCGGAAAATTAAAATTTCTGTCTTTTTTTCCTGTATGCTCTTAAAAAAGGTTTCTTTCTTTGTTATTTGACAAAATGTTTCTAAACTATGCACTTAATTTAATATTTTAAGTGTTCAAATTAAATGAAGCAGGTGAGTTATAAATAATATTTTAACAGTTGAAATAAAACTAACTGTGTATTTTAGAAATAGTTTGTCAAATAAAAAGAAAGAAACATCTTTCAAAAAGAGCATACAGAAAAAGTAAAGTAAAACTTTTATTTTTCCCTGTTTAACATTATAAAAGTGGATTTGCGGTCTAACTGCTAACAAGCCTTAAGGTGATAATCATTATTAACAACTTGCAGAATCTAGTTTTTAATTAAATAATGCATCTCCTGCGCCATTTGTGTCTGTTAACAACTTTTTTTCCCGTAGCATCACGAATTCTTTCAAGGTCATCGGGCAAGTTATCATAGGACTATTATAGGACAAAACGTTTCAAAATCTTAAATGAAAAAAAAAAAAAAAAAAAAAAACGACTGAACAAAAACGTATCTTTGCCTCTTCTTCATGTAAATGCAAAATTGAAATTAAAACCTCCATAGTACAAGATGTCACTTAATAATAATTGAAGCCATAATGAATATGTAGACATTGACTGTCTCTACTTATGCTGTGTTTAGAGCCCTGTTATGTGAATTAATCCTCTGGATAAACAACCTTCACCGCCATACTGCTCTCCATCTATGTTTTAGAAAATATAAATTGTGTTCGCTGCAGCATACATATTTCTCGATCTTTGGCATTTTAGGAATAGTTTTGTCTAATTTATACCATTTTACATTTTGATTAATTTAAGTATTGCCTGTTGTTGTTCTTTATAAGTATTTTCTGCATAATCATTTGTCAAATTACTTTTGGCACTCATTCTGTTCAAGTTTTATACAAGTATTTGCTTATATGCTGATATTTTCGATATTGATATTATGTGTATTATATAATGCAATTGGTAAACATTAAGATTACATGTTGTTAATCAATCAAACTCATCTTGTACTTTATATATGGAAATTTACCTATATAACGTCACAAGTACGTAGGATGTCCCTGTATCTCAATGGATGATTGTAATATTTTGTCATTCTGTGTATTTCTGTGTTAAATTTCAAATTTTAAATCAATTTTTTCATTGACAGTTCTGGGCCAGTGGTAAGCGGTGTTACTAAAGTTAAATAGGTTTATACCCTTCATAGCGAGAGTTCCATAAACCCTTCTGGTTGGCTGTTACAAGTGTGGATGAAAAATTATTAGATAAAATAGTTTTTTGTGTTGATCTTAACCTCTGAAAATTATAAATTCATAAAATTTGAAATATCTTCCCTTAATTCTATGGTCCACAGCATTTTTCAACTCAGACTCCCTCCACTGATTATGATTACCCTGTTCGTAAATAGATCTAGGTTCATAACCTTTCTTTCCGGAATTTCATTAGATGGGTAAAAATTAGCCACTCATTAATCCTTTATCTACTGCATTATGATCTACTGAAATTTATTTCAGGTATTTTTTTTCAGTTACTACAATGAAAATTAAAGGATAAACATAAAAGAAATTTTCACCCCTGAGAAATTTAATTCCTTAGAGGTAATTAATTAAAGGGGTACTTTAAAATACCGTCTGTACATTATGACTAATATATTTTCCAAACAGAAAACCCACAAGGAATTTCAAATGGCACCAGAATTATGGCAAAATATTTTCGATTTAATAAGTATGTGAAATATAGCTTTTTCTTATTTATAAATGATTTTTTTGGCAAACTCCGGTGCCAATCATTTATTTCAATACTTTAGCATTGAAAATGCTTTGCCCCTGAAAGGGTTACAAAAGACTATTTTTTTTTTCTTTTAAGGTTTCGATCGTGTTAGCAGTCCTTTAGTTATTCGACGTCTATATTCCAGGGACAATATGGTCTCTCGCATCTCCACATATGCAATATATGAATTTACGTATGCCATTTCTAGCATAACAAAAAAGAGCCGGTGCCACAGTTTTTTCAATTTCCTATAAAAAATAATCATGGAACAGAAAAGAAATACTAGGAAAATTATTACTACCCTACATTTTAGTAATTACATTTTAAGGCAGACGAAAACGATGGAAAACTAAACGAAAAGTAAACAAGAAGTTTTTCTCCAACACCCAGTGTACTGACGGTACTTATAAGTATCACCGAGTAATTCAACTGTTAAATCAAATGCATACATCGTTCACCTAAAATAGCTAGTCAAATTGTATTCTAAGGTCATAATGAACACATAAAAAAAAAAATCCAACACTTATCTTATATCCTTTACTGTGTTTGCAGCAATAAAAAGACGAGCGTGACAATCCATACAAAATGTCTGCACAAAACACATCGACTGTTTCAAAGATAGCCTCCTTCATCGTTAAAATAACAAATCTAGAACTATTGCTGCCATATATCCGGATAAAGTGAAGCTAAAAGAGTGTTTATTAGTAATATTCACTATGGGATGAATGTTTAAAGTGAGTAGTACTTATAAGTACCATCAGTAGATAAAAGGTTAAAAAAGAATATTTTAAATTCTATTTATATTTAAACCGGATGACTAAACATAGCGGCCATATATTTGACCACTTAGATGACTCAGTGAATTTGGAATTTTTATTTCAATAACTTCGGATGTACACAGAAGCCAGCGCGTGCCGATTGCAATTGAATGGGAGAATGTGAAAAAAAAATGAGGGTCAATAAGAGTCAATTCGGTTGAATTGCTCGCATGCCAACTTTTGTTGCAAGATCAAAAGAATCGCCATCTCTAATCGCTTTGGAATAAGTGGGTCCTTTAACTTGAGCTGAATTTACAAATGTAGTAAACAGACGTAGAAAATGCCTGATTGAGTTAATTCTTTCAGCAAATAGCGGTGGCCTCGTCATGTCTCGCCGAATTACAGCTGCACGAGTGTAATGACTCCAAATGAGCCCTTTAAAGTCGGCATGGAACTAAGCTACTAATTTTACTTATTCTGAGTTATTTTAAGATACTTATAATTGCTTTTTTAATTGCTGTAATTCTGAATAATCCTTCATGTCGATTAATTTAATTAGTAAATTTATTATTAATGTTGAATTATTATTCCTAATAATATTGTAAAAAGGTAATTGTTTTCTTGATGATTGCAAAAAATATAGGCCAGGAAAAATATTCAGCAGTAGATATTTCAAAAGTTGATGTTCCTGCTAATATGTCACAGTGGTTTGTTTACAGTTCCTCCGAAAAATAAAAACGCGAAAGAAGTTACTGTAAATATTAAGAAAAACAATTTCCACGTATATATTTTTTATAAACGATGTGACTAATAGCAGTTTATTAATATTATTATTTTGTATGTATGTGCACATCCTCGATATAAATTTTTTATACAACAAGCACAGATATTTATAATTTCACATTGATTTCATAAAACAACTTGACAATATTTTCGTGCGAAAGTTAATTTACTATTAAAGTTCATTCAATTTATTTACTTTACATGAATCTTAATTTATAATTAAAGAAAATTCTATGATATAGACATTTAAATCCATATAATAATTAATATTCTAAGCCGTAGATATATTTGTTGTAAATAACAAGTTCATACTCTATATCAAAATAGGAGAATCTCAGATATCGACCACACTTCTTGGGAACAGTGAAACACTTAGGAGGAAATTCATAAGTTATTTGCTAGGAATGTGGAATCATATTATTTTTAATATTGTATTACATTTTCTATTGTATATTTTCTATTTTAGCTTAAAATTTCATTCCCTCAACAAGTGGGAAAAAATTGTTCTTATTTATAGAGCAAAATATTAAAACATAAAAAAGTAAGATTTTTTTTGCATTGCGACAACAGATTTGATGTGCTTTCTCATTAAAAGAGAAACAAAATCTCAACGAATTTAAAATCAACCAGATAACATTCATATATATCTTATGCGATAAAAATATCTATTAACTTTGTCATAATATACAATTTTTCCTCGTTATAATGTGCATAATGTCTGTGCATAATACTGTGCATTTTTTCTTATTTATCATGATTTTAAAAACAAATTCTACCATTTGGGAAAAAGATTAGAAATCTACTGTTGTAGAATTCGACTGAATTTTAAATCAACCAGACAACATTTCCATGTCCCATGCGATAGAAATACTTATAAACTTCGCTATAATGTTCAATTTTTTCTCATCATAATGTGCATAATAACATGTACATTATGGGCAATATAATCTTCTTTGCCATAATAAGCCTTTTATCCTAATATACTGAGATAAAAATAAATGAAATAAAGCTAAAATAATTTTTTTCTACCATCTGGAAAAAGATTGGAAGTACATTATCGTAGCATTCCTCTGAATTAAAAATCAACCAGACAGCATTCCCATGTCCTACGCGATAAAAATATTTATAAACCTCGTCATAACGTTCAGTAATGAGAAATTCAAAAGAAAAAGAGAAATGTCGCTTTTCACACTTTTGCCTTATCACTCCGGTTTTTTTTTTTTTTGTCCGATAGAGCCGGCGTGACAGCCATCATGTGAGATGCAGGCCTCGAATTTACCCTGTTGAATCCTTTCAGCTTATGATTCGGATCCAGACCTGTCATCCTCGTTTAAAGATGCCACTAACAGGCCTGACACGGCATAATTCCTGCACCTGTCCGCCATGCATCACGCGTCAAACCGTGATCTGCATTTTTTATCGAAACATCGTGGTGAGGAATGATTAGGCTTCCAGAGCCGCTCCGGGCTATCTTTTTGTATGGGGTGTTCATAACCAAAATGGACCAAGTCTGATTTTTTTTGTTCAACCGAATTAGAGATGAATTCTTGCTGCATACACAATAATTTGTTCGCTTATATATAAAATATGAGTAATACATGTAGTGGCGTATCCAGGATTGCGATTTGGAGGGGGCTAACATATTTTACAGGCCTATATGTGGCCAGATCTGGCCCGGCCCGCTGCCGAGCTCTGTCTTTCTTTCATTTGATTTG